>CM042844.1:16216729-18616729 GCA_023653725.1 Bungarus multicinctus | reverse complement strand
GGATTTTTATAGGGACAGCCTAGGGTTTAATTCTTTTTTAACTATTTATATTTGTTTACGTGTATTTTGGTTGGCTGTTCACCGCCCTGAGTCCTTCGGGAGAAGGGCGGTATATAAAACCTAAATAATAATAATAATAATGAAGATGTGGCATGACCACGAACGCGAAGCCAAACAATAGGATCACAGCTCACCAGCTCAAATCCCCCAGCAACTGAGACTAACCGGAGTACAACCAAACCCCCACCAGAACAGAGCACACCCCCAGCCAATCAGAACACAGCCAACCCCCCAACCAATCAGAACACAGCCAAACCCCCAACCAATGAGAACACACCCCACCCAATCAGAACACAGCCAAGCCCCCACCCAATCAAGTCACACCCCCACTAGTAGTTAAAAGGAAGAAGCAGCTGCAAGCTCACATCACTCTGAGAAGCACAAGGCCGAAGACACAAGCCTGAAGATGATGAATGAGACTTCATCGAAACGTCGCATAGATATTTCCAACTCTACGCGGGAGAAAACCCGAAGAACCAAAGATCCATAAATATATATATATATATATATATATATATATATATATATATATATATATATATATATATATATATATATATATATATATATATATATATATATATATATATATATATATATATATATATATATATATATATATATATATATGGATCTTTGGTTCATATAGCAGCTGCAAGCTCACATCACTCTGAGAAGCACAAGGCCGAAGACAGAAGCCTGAAGATGATGAATGAGACTTCATCGAAACGTCGCCTAAATATTTCCAACTCTACGCGGGAGAAAACCCGAGGAACCAAAGATCCACATACAAATACCCGCGAAAATCTCCGAAAACAAATATATATATATATATATATATATATATATACTTTGTATATATATTAATATATATATTAATATATATATTAGCTTAACACCAGAAAACTTGCAGAGACTTTGGAAATAGCTGGGAAAAGTGAACACTACGAGGCACAGATCAACCAATTTAAAGCAAAATCAGCTATTTCAATCAAACCAGAAGCGATTTTACCAAAGTATAAACGGCAATAAAAATTATTAAAATGGAAAACCAAACTAAAAGGAAACAATTGGAAAGATATATGGAAAACTCAAAAAGACTTATAATAAAAAAGCTGGATGAATTAAAGAAAATTGAAGATGAATGTAGTAAAACTCAAATGGAAGAACAAATAATAACAGCAAAATCCTGGAAATGATCCATCGTTTGGCTTTGGGCTTAAATATATGACTAGCTTACAGCAAGTTACAGCTAATCAGCTTCCATAAAGGACCTCAGACACTGGTTAATTAATGGCAAATGTATCTGATTCAAAAAGACCAGCAAAATTATACTCCAATAATAAGCTTGTCCATAATACTTAAGTTAATTCACTAGGATAATAGTTGATAAAATCCAAGATTATGTAGCAGAAAGCAACATCCCTCCAGTAGAATAGAAAGAAAACCAGAGATAAAACAACAACAACTTTTGATCGATAAAATGTCTGGAAAATAGCAAAAACTGAAAACCAAGTTATGTATGGTCTATATTGATTATAAAAAGGCATTGATTCATTACTATATGATTGGATCATGAAATGTTTGGAAACAACTGATGTCAGTAAAAATGTTAGAAAGTTTAGAGAAGAAATAATGAAGCAGCGGAAGACAGAATTGGTGGTTGGAAATGAAAAATATGTCATTATTAGCAAGACATCTTCCAGAGTGATTCATTATCACCTTTATATTTGTCATTACCATAATCTCACTTTCAGTGGTTTTGAAGAAAACAAATACTTGCTATCAAACCATTTTAAAAATGCTAATAAATCACATATTTGGTTTATATGGATGACCTGAAGCTTTATGGAAAATTAGAAATTGGAACATAGTCATTAACAAACACTGTAATTTTTAGCACAAATAAAAGCAACAAAATCATAGCTATAATTTTTAGCAGAGATAAAGCAATGGAAGTTAGCCTAGAGAAATGTGCTATATACTAGCAATAAAGCAAGATAAAATCACAAACAGTAATGGAATAGAATTGCCAACTGGGCAAATTACCAGGATGAAGACTGGATATGAAAGGTCCTTGGTGCTTTCTGAGCTTGCTTGTTTCATGCAAACATTTCATTACCCTAACTAGGTATTTAGTTAGGGTAATGAAATGTTGCAAGAAAATAAGTAAGCTTAGAGAGCACCCAGAACTCCTCATTTTTAACCCTGAGCTACAAATATTCTCCTTTCTTAATATCTAGATAGTTTACAGTTGGATAACATCAAGCATGGACAAGTTAAAAAATGTGATGAGTAAAGAATACATCCCAAAAGTTAAAAAAAAAACTACTAAAGACACATTCAAACAATGGAAACACCATCGAAGTCATTAATTCTTAGACCAAGGGTGTCAAACTCAAGGCCCAGGGCCCAGATCCACCCCATGGGGTGCTTAGATCAGGTCCATGGGGCCACCCTGGAAACTGTGAAGGACTGGCCTGCAGTGCCTCTGCCAGTGAAAACAGAGTTCAGGAGAACAGCACACGGCTCTCCTGAGCTCTATTTTTGCTGGAAGGAGGTTGTTGCAGCCAAAATCAGAGCTCGGGAGCCAGTTTTCACTGGCAGAGTGCTCGGGTCCCCACAGACACTCCTGACATGAGTGATGTCAAGCTGGCTGTGCCCCCATGTCTCCCCTGTCCCCCCAGCCCCCCAAGATCAAATACAATCCTGATGCGGCCCTCAATGAAATCGAGTATGACACCCCTGACCTAGACCATATCTGTGATATAGCATACTGCTGGAAATAAATACTACTTCACTGAAGTGCTCCCAGGTTGAAAGGATTGAAGGGTGACATCAAAGTTGCCTGGGGGACACTCAGTTGGGGGTTCCTTTCATGTCCCTGTTAAGTTGCCCACCAAAGTGGTACCCATTTATCCAGGGGTGGGATACAACAGGGTTAACTACCAGTTCGGGATTTATGAGGTTCGGTGATCTATGATATGGTTTCCTGCACGCTGCGAGCTGGCACCTGTAAATCATCGTCTGTAAATCGTCGTCAGCATGCTGCGTGCAGAGAAGCAGCCTTTGAAACAGCCCTCTTTTCCTGCTTTTTAAACTGCAGCTGTGCCTCGTTCGGCAGCTGAAGTTGAAAAATCAGGAAATAAAAATCAGGAAATAAACCGGTTCTCTGTCTGCTGCTCTTCAGAGCTACTGGTTCTACAGAGGTGGACAGAACCAGTAGAAACCCACCCCTGCATTTATCTATTTGCAGTCACCCACATTCAAACTGTTGGTCAGCAGAAGCTAAAGTGAGTGACAGAAACTCAACCTGTTTTGCGGCAACAACTGAGTCTCAAATGTAAGGCTGCCAATTGTTAGCCTACCCACATGCTCCACCACACTCCTACTGCTGGGATTATTAAGTGGACACAAGCTGAAATGGTTAGTTTGGACTGAAAAACCAGAAAACTGATGACTATTTACTGTGCATTATATTTCCATAATAAAATTGATCAGTTATACTTGCTTCACCAGACATGAGGCAGAGGCTGACTTCAAGTCAAATTAACTCCATGTTCTAGCCTTGTCCAGGAAGATCTGGAACAGGACTTTTTAAGACACTGAACGGCTGCCTTTAGTATTTTTCTTCTTTTTCATAAAGGGCCAGGTTGGGCAGCCGCGTGGGAGGGAGGAAACTGTGAGGGTCATCTGGGGTTGTAGACCGCAGGGAGCAAGGGTGGTAATTTTTTTTTCTTACAGAAAAATAGTAATTTCATTGCCCTTTCACCTATAAGCACAATAGATTAATTTGGATCTTCAATCCTGCCGATGGCATGTGATTAGAGAGATCTGGGTGTACATTTGCAGAAATGTAGTAGGAGAAACCTACTCCTCCCAGTAGTAGGAGTGTGGTAAAAGTCTGCATGAAATTTCTTGCGTCGTTTCTCTATTTTTTAGACCGCAGTCCCTCCCAATCATATTTGAGAAGGCTGCAGTTGATAAACCTGAAGTCTTCTGCATGAAATTTACTGTGGATCTGTGGATCATGTCTGTATATACTGTGGACCATTGTTTAGTTTTTCCCTAGCAATTTGGTGTAAGAACAGAGGGGAGAGATGTAAGGAAGTTGGTAAATATTAAGAAATTAGGCACTATCTAAATTTTATTTATCCATGAATAAAATTGAGGTAGTATCTAATTTCTAATTTGATTCCATGTCTTCAGTACTGCTTGGCACAAGAAACTGCAGATAGCTCAAACCTGGACAGATAATGTTGCTTGGGCATTTCTTCCTTGGTCTCCATTAATCTTATATATCACTGCTTTACTGCTATTTGCTAATATTCTTCAGAGAGTCCCTTCCCATTGGCTGTACTGGCTTTAGGATTATGGAAATAGAAGAAGGTTGCTGCAGAAATCATGAGATTAAAGGAGGTTGCTGCAGAGATCTTCATCACATGTTCAGAATTCAGATAGTCCTCAATTTACAACCACAATTGACCCCAAAATTTCCATTGCAATGGAAGACTGTTAAGTGAGATTTGCACCACTTTACTAACCTCCTTGCCAGAGTTGCTAAGTGAATCACTGCACTTATTAAATTAATGACATGCTTAAGTGGCTTCCCCTTTGACTTTGCTTTGTCAGAATCAAAAGGTGATCAGATGATCCTGGGACACTGCATCCATCATAAATACATGCCAGTTGTCAAGCGTCCAAATTTTGATCATGTGACCATGGAGACTCTGCAATGGTTATAAAAGTGACAACTGGTCATAAGCCTCCTTTTTCTTTTTCTTAAATTTTATTTAGTTTTAAAAATATAAAAACATAAAATAAAACTTTATACACCATTATATCAACATCAAGACATCTTTTACATTCCCTTATCATCTTTCTATATACACATTTCTTTCATTATACAATTTCAACTTAATATATAAATAAATATAGATAGATATGAATATAGATATAAGTATTTACATAGTTTCTTATTCGTTACCTAATTGCCATTTTGATTTCTTTTTATTCTTAAACCATTCATACCAAGCATCCCAGACATTATAATATATTGCTTCTTCTTTGTCTCTTAATTTCATTGTTAGTCTGTCCATCTCTGCACAGTCTAAATTTTTTTTTATAACAACACCCTCTAATGGTACATTTTCCTGCTTCCAAAATTGTGTGTAGAAAATCTGTTAAGAATGTAGCATAATGTATTTATCTTTTTATTATATTTTTCTGTTATTATGTCTAATAGAAATAGTTCTGGTTTGGGTTCAATTTTTTCAGTGTTGTTTTGTAACTTCAAACAGTTACTAAACAAATGGTTGTAAGTTGAGAACCACCTGTACATACCTTTGGGAGGGAGGGAGGGAGGGAGGGAGGGAGGGAGAGAGAGAAAGAGAAAGAGAGAGGGAGAGAATAAAATAAATGAATACGGGGACATGCAAGTTGTCCAATGTACTTGGTTATCCTATTTTTCCTGAATGTAGAACAAGGTTTCTTCCCTTAGTTTAGTCTGTAGCAATCTAAGGCTGATAGAGGAAATGAAAGGGAAGCAATGCCCATGTGACTTGCATTGACATAAAGCTAGTTTATTCAGCAGGATAGAAATGAAGTGCATACCATACATATCTGTTGGGAATACAAACATTAAAAGCAGACATTACGTAACTGATGAATATTTGATAGGTGCCTTAGTGTTGTGATAGTGGAAATTCAGACGAATTTTAAGGCCTTTCCTCTCACTCTTTGAAAATGTAATTTAAAATATCGAGTTCAATGTCAACTTTATTCCATAATCAGTGAGTATACTGAGTTACATCTTAGTCTGAAATGTTTTGGCTGCTGGCTGATGATGAATTAATTTGATAGAGCTGATTTTAACATACTTCATGGATTTTCCCCTTCAGTAGGTGAAGTGATTTCTTTAACAGTATTTGCTATGTTAGACAGATATTTGTCCCTTGTCTTATAGTCTAGACAGATGTGATTTACACATTGTCGCTTAGCTGATAAATTGTTCTGGGACTAAAGCTTATTCTCAGTGCTTGAAAAGTCTACGGAATAATCTTTGCTGGTAGCTTTCCATGATTTAATGTGTTCACAAGAGATAGACCACAAGGTAAGGAAAAGAAGATAAGCAGCAGAGGTGACTTTTAATTGTTCGACTAGGATAGTAACTTTAACTCCAAACATCCTTTAAAAAGCCAGGAAACTTGGTATTTTATTAGAGCATTTTATTAGAAATTGATTTACTACTTAGATAACTAGGTGCGAGCTGTCAGTATTTTCAAGTGATGCATTGTCTCACCAAGCCAGCCAACATACTTTTTTTTTTTAAAGTGATGAGTCCAGCTATCATATTTGTAGTCTTACACATGCGCTACATATCTTCAAGATTCATGCTGCCAGCTATGTGCAATGACAATCTGTCACCCAGTATGATGACAATCTGTTACCCAGTATTTTATACTGCTAATTAGAGTTTGCTGCATTGGCAACCCCAAAGGTGCTTTTTTTCATGAGGCAACTGGACTTTCTTGCCTATTTTTTAAACATATTTCGCTTCTCATCCAAGAAGCTCCTTCAGCTCTAACTGGGTTGTGGGGAATGGAAGGATTTATATTCCTTGCAGACAGCTGGTCATTTGCATCTTTTTAGAGCCAGGGTGTCAAACTGATGGCGCCACAGTGGCGTCATGTGACATATCGGGACTTTCTCCCCCTTCACTAAACAGAGCATAGTGTGGCCAGTGCATGATGCATCCACTGAGTAGTGCTACTGGTTTCTACAGTCTGCAATTTTTTTTCCGGAAATACGTTCCTACAACCAAACCAGTGGTAGGATTCAAATTTTTTTACTACCGGTTCTGTGAGCGTGGCTTGGTGTGGGCATGGCAGGGAAGGATACTGTAAAATCAGAGGTGGTATTTTCTGGTTCTCCGAACTACTCAAAATTTCTGCTACCGGTTCTCCAGAACTGGTTAGAACCTGATGAATGCCACCCCTGAACCAAACCATTCGAAGGGTGTTCATCCCAAATTGCATAGCTAAAAGTCAACATTTTCTTTAAAAAAAGAAAAAAGACAAAGTCCAGTTGCCTCCTGAAAAGGCATCTTTGGGACAACCATGACCTAGATGACAGTCTTTATTGGGAATTGGAAGTCTGGATACTCCAAACATTACTTTTTTTCCTAAAGTCAGTGCTTTAAACAAATGCCTCGGGGATCTGTAAATCTGTTAAGATTTTAAGGTATCTGTGAACTTGAAAGAAAAATCAACTTTATTTTCACATTTATTTTCACATTTATATTTATATATTTATAAATATATATTATTATAAATATTATTTCCCTGTTGACTTTGCTTGTCAGAAGGCCGCAAAATTTGATCACATGACCCTGGAACACTGCAGCTGTCATAAATAGGAGCCAGTTGCCAAGCATCCAAATTCTGATCACGGGACCACGAGGATGCTGCAGTGGCCAAAAGCATGAAAAATGCTCATCAGTCACTTTTTTTTAATGCTGTTATAACTTTGAATCATCACTAAATAAATGGTTATAAATTGAAGGTTATCTGTAACTGGATTTGAGTAAATTTTGAGTCCCGTATGTTTTGTCTGGCCCTCAATGCATGTGATAGAATAATTAAGAGCCTCTGCTCTGAAGCATTTGTGTATTTTATTACTATATATTAGCAAACTTTGTGATTCTGCTCATCCCACTGATTGTTTGCTTGTGCACGGGTCACATAAAAATCCACACTTGGAGACTGAATTTATCAGCACATTGAAAGCTGCTTAATATTATAGACTACCACCGCTGGTTAAATAATTTGTGGTGGAGGGTTGCTTCTTATTCATCACATTACAGCCGCCTTATTATAAAGACCCAAGAGACTTCAGTTTTCATTTAAAAATCCACATTCAGATCACTTGTGCTTAACTGCCTTTCCAGGTATCCATGCACACCCTAGAGGATTTTTTTGGTGCGTTTTCAAACAAATCAGTTGCGATGCGCATCATAATACTGGCATCAGAATAGGAAAGAAGAACAAATGACCTCAATAAAGGGAAATTCGTGACTTAGTGTAGTAGCTTGGCTATGCTAAAAAGCATTATCAGTAGTAACTTCATTGGTTATAAACAATCAGTATGTAGCAAGAGACTGATGCAGAAGATCCTGGGACCCCGTCTTCTGGAAGGCCATAAAGAATCTGGTTATTTCCCTTTGGAGCTTGTAGGGTGGGAGAGATAGACTGCATCAGAGTAGAATGAGTAAAGCAGGGCTGTCAAACTCACGGCCCATGGGCCAATGCATCATATGTTATCCACGCTTCTGCCCAGTTTAGCAAAGGGGGAAAAAGTCCTGATAAGTCATGTGACACTGCTGTGATGACATGAGTTTGGTGCCACTGGACTAAGGCATCCAGCTTTGGAAGTTCTTGCATAATGTTGCTGCTGGAAGCTATACAGAATTGTGATTCTTAGCATAGGTAGCCATAAAATCAAGTAAATAAATAGGCATAGTTTAATATGATAGCAGTGTTCCAATATTTAAGGGGAGGGCTGCCACAAAAAAGAGGAGGTCAGGCTATTCCTCAAACACCTGAAGTCAGAACTAGAGGAAATTGATGGAAACTCATCAAGGAGAGAAGCAACCTAGAACTAAGGAGAAATTTCCTGACTATTAGAACAATTAATTTGTGGAACAACTTGCCTCCAGAAGTTGTGGGTGGTCCAAACTCAGTGGTGGTATTTTACCGGTTCGGCCTGGTTCTGCAGAGCCGTTAGCAGCAATGAGCAACAGAGACCAAACCGGTTCTCTCCACCGCTTTGCTGTTGGGCTCGCCCGCCGACCTGGGCTCTAATACTCACCTTTATCCTCTGAATTTGAAGTGCAGCTGCTTTGTGGGGCACAGCAGAGTGCTGTGCGGCAGCTGCTGAAGTGACCGGGAGAGTGCAGGCTTGCAGGAGGAGAGTTGGAACGCCTCTGTGCCACTCCACCAGTGTCCCACCACTGTCTAAACTGGAGGTTTTTAAGAAGAGGATGGAAATGATACAGGGTTTCCTGCATGAGTAGGGAGTTGGAGTAGAAGACCTTCCAACTCTATTACTCTGTTAACATGATCTAAAACTAAGAACTCCTCCTAAAGCAATATTCTTAAAGCAACTTAATTAAACTGGATGTTATTTAGATTATTTAAAGTAGGCCATGTAGAAAATTCCATATTCTATATTATATTTAACTATTTAAATGGGTTTTTTGTATTTTGTAAACCATCCAGCGCCGAATGAAGTGGGCATCCATATCAAATGGTATGGAATTGAAAGTTACATCTTGTTTGACTGTTGTACTTGATTTATGTAGGCTTAATTTAAGAACTCCGTGAAAGTTCAGTTGATCATGAGCTTATTTTTAAAACCAACACTTGACAAATGGAACAGGTAGTTGAAAATTCTTAGTATGGTTGTGAAGGGTAAATTATCTGCAGTGGGTATTTGCATTCCATTTCAAAAAATGCTGTTCTTTTTAATGACAAAAAAATACTGACAAAAAACATGAAAGAAATCTATAGGCTTCCTTAACTGAATTTTATACTGAAAAAAACTGAAGAATATAAGTTAGATATAATAGGACAGCATAAATTTCAACATTTAAATATAACACTGGGAGGCATTCGAATGTTCGTGTAAAAAAATTTTTTTGAGATAAAGATGAGGAGTTAGGCATTTTTTTGTTTATGTAAGTTTAGACAATATAATGAGGATTACTTAAATTCAACAAATGTGATAGAAATTACTAATATTATGATGAATTGGATTAATATGAATGGTACCCCAGAACCAATTCTGTTCACACATAATATGGATGTATATTGAAAAAATAATAAATATATTTTTTAAAACTTCAGGGAAAGAAGAAATCTACAAAAGGGCATCCATGGACCATGTTGGCTGGGGGATGACGGGACTTTTGGCCCAGGAAATTTAAAGCCTATTTGGTTAAGAAAGGCTGGACTAGAGTAACATTGAAAATGACATGAGGCAGTATTAATGATATACTATTTCTAGATTTTTCCTGCAGAATACTCAAAGTAGTAAAGAATATAAATGAATTAGTTAATGACCATGTTAAAATGATATACGAGCAAGCAAATATTATGATCTGTACCAAATAGCAAAACAAAAAATAAAAAACCCCACCTTCGTTGCAGTATTTTTTTTTAAAGAGTTGGGAATTTAAAATGAGAGGGTGATTAATCAGACAGAATTTCCTGAAATAAGACATGACTTCATTCTGGAGAGAGAGAAAATAAAGGAAGATAGTCATAGGATATATGACCACTTCCATCATAGTGGAATTGTGATTATTTCTGGAAACTGATGCAAACTTGAAGGACATGGTTGTGCTGCTGGATTTAAATCCATTCACTCAATAAGGCAAAGTAATTAGGGTGCCAGCTAATAAGTCACAGAAATAATTGGCTTATTTTGTTTCTTTAGTATTTAGAACTCAATAGCTTTTCATATACTGTATTATAATACCATTCATTCTTTTCAAGTAGGCCAGATGTGAATTAACTATGGTATGAAATTGCTATAGTGAAGAGAGTTAGAACAATTAATCAGTGGAGCAACTTGCCTCCAGAAGTTGGAAATCCTCCAACACTGGAAGTTTTTAACAGGAGTTTGGTAACCATTTATCTGAAGGGTATAGGGTTTCCTGCCTCAGCAAGGGGTTGGACTAGAAGATCATGTGAGGGACAAATTGATACCTGCTTGGGCACCATTGTGAATAAATGGATCCTCATGGATCAGTGACTTTGGGTGAAAGCATCAATTCTTAGATTAAGAAAAGAAGAGTTATTTCCTACACCATTCTCTAGGCTTCTTGGAGGAATTTGAATAGATTCAGATTGTATTGGCCAGCTATAGATTTCAAAATTGTCTTCTATGTACTGTATAAATGATACGGTATTTCATTGTAATAATCTCCAACATTTTAGACTACTGGGAATATTTGGAATTTTAGGGATATGCCCTTGTTGTTAAATAATTTCCCAGTAGCCATTCATAAAATACCGTTATATCAGGAGGCAAACTTAATACAGGTAGTCCTTGACTTACAACAACAGTGGAACAAATTGGTTTGGAAGATGACAGATTCTCTTCCCTGGAAGTATTTAAACAGAGGCAGGATAGTCATCTGTTGAGAATACCATAATGTCTGCCTGACGAATTCTGGGAATTGAAGTCCACCCAACCTAAAATTTGCTAAGGTTGAGAAACTCTTGCTGAGGGAAAGCAGGGATTTTAAAAAGTGTAGTTCTAGCTGTAGGACTGCAGTATCCTTCGTGTGAGGTTATGATTCATTTATGCACACCAATATTAGTCTTTTAAAAGAACCAAGGAATTGTTGCAGGCAAAAGAAAGTTTCAGGCTTCAGATGGAGTTACCAGTTGAAGTAGTTGGGATAACGGTAACAAAGGATGAGAAATGAAATGTATGTGGAAGTTATTTTTGCATCATTGAAGTCAAGATAGTGAAAACATCCTATAAGTAATAAATCATCCACTCTTCCAGCATTCTCTAAACTCTTTATCAAAATGATATTAAGAGTCTGAAGGTCACACCTGAGGTTAAGAGACTACTTGTGAAGTGCACATATGATGATAATACACAGTGACAGAGAGAGAAAAAAACTGAGGCTAAAATAAGTCTCTTGCAAAGGGAATTTGACTGTAAAAGCAGTTGGCACCTGCTTTGAACTAAAAGTAGAATAGAATAGAATAGAATAGAATAGAATAGAATAGAATAGAATAGAATAGAATAGAATAGATATTTATTTATATACCGCTCCTCTCCTGAAGGACTCGGAGCGGTGTACAGCCATGCAATTAAAAACATTAAATATACAAAAATTAAAATTAAATTAAATACCCTGGCTGTAAAACAGTTAAAACCCCTACCATAAACACTAAAATTAAAATAAAATTAAAATACCCAAATCTAAAATCAGCTCAAGCCGGCCTGGTCAAAGAGCCAGGTTTTCAAGGTATGCCTGAAGGTCCCCAGGTCCGTGGCTGTACGTAACTCCAGAGGCAACCCATTCCAGAAGGCAGACGCCCCCACAGAGAAAGCCCTATTCCTCAGGGTCACCAGCCGGCACATAGATGCTGATGGGAAAATCCCTGAGATATCGGGACACTGCTATCATGTCACCCCTAGTCCTTCTAGAGCAGGGGTATTAAACTCAAGGACCCCGAGGCCATCTTAGAAACATCAAAGGACTGGCTGGTGGTGCCTCTGGCAGTGAAAATGGAAGTTGGGAGGCCCATGTGTGGTCCTCCCAAACTCCGTTTTCAGCTGCAAAGGCCTCCAATCCTCTGCCAGTGAAAACAGAGCTCAAGAGGGCTGCGCATGGCCCTCCCTAGCTCTATTTTCACTGGCAGAGTGCTCGGGCCACCACAGGCACCTCAAAACGAGTAACGTTGAGCTGGCCCATGCCACCCCCACCTCCCCAAGGTCAAATACAACCCTGATGCGGCCCTCAATGAGATTGAGTTTGACACCCCTGTTCTAGAACAACTAATTGGCCTATTCTTTTCTAAGCAAAGTCTCCGTCTAATAGATTTTCCTCTAGATGTTTTGGGAGTACAATTCTCAGAAACGAACTCTAGGAATTAGGATCCCAAAATCACTGGAAGTTACCAGTTTGAGGAAGTTTACTTTTAAGCTACTCTGTGGTTTTTATTTCCCATTTTACCTAGATTTATGCATTTTTTAGTTCAGGGTTCTAATCCCTATGTTAGATGCATTTTACTATATTTACATTTGATCCTCCCAGAAAGTACCTTTTCACATCCAGGGCTGGAGCTTTGAGTGGAAACTTTTAAGTCTCTTGCTTATATAACCACATTCTTTGGTTAATCTGAAGTGCTGGGGTAAGGAGTTTTGTGATGTTCCTGAGATATTTCTTCACATATGTAAAACTCAATGTGACTGGGAGCCTTCATTCAACGGTCACAAAGAAAAAGTTTTATCTAGAATCCTACATGGAGATACCAAACACTGCATCTGTATGAGTGGCAATTTCATTTGTTTTTAACTCTCGCATTTTTCAGAGAGTAGTTTCAAATATTTCAAAACTAAGCTGGAGCTGTTTCTTTTACGCCAGGAGAGCATTCACATTATGTGGTTTACTATGTTATTTATACAACTTAAATGAGGCATGCAGATCTTTATGAATGTTTATGCACATGGCTGGATCTCTATGTAGGATCAAGAGTTAGTATACCATAAATAGCAACAAGACCAAATTTTGAATTTGAAGTATCTAGCTTGTATCTTGTATACTGTGAACTGACTGAGTTTTCTTGTATCAATTGTTCTGTCTTTCAGAGTGGTTCCGACTCTTTGTAACCCAATAACATCACTTTTCTGCATCAGTAATAATTCCCTTGAGTTCTTATAAACATACACTTATGTCATCAGTGACAATAACTGACTATCTTGTTTTATGTCAGTCTTTCTCAGTTGCCTACTTTTCCCCAAACTTCAGGGTCTTCTCCAATGCTTTTCCATTATGTGTGTAAAATACCAAAGTTTTAATTTCATTAATGATGTTTCTATTGAGCAATCTGCTTTTATTTCATTTAGGACAGATTTATTTATTTAAACTATTTATATAACCAACCAAAATGACTGTAGGCAATTTGTTCTTCCATTCCTAGGTTCCTCAACAATCTTTTCTAGTAATGTACTACAACTAGGAGAAATCCATTTTTCATTGTTCAGTTTTGCTGATTACCCAGAGAGATATTACACTTGGAATAAATATTACTTCGACATGTACTGAAGTTGTCAGGATTCTGTCTCTGCAGTTTAATATTTTTTCTAGATCAGAGATCTCCAAACTTGGCATCTTTAAGACTTGTGAACTTCAGGTCCTAGAATTCCTCAGTCAGCCATGCTGGCTAGGGAATTCTGGGAGTTGAAGTCCACAAGTCTTAAATTTGGAGACCTCCGGTCTAGATCTACGATAGTCAAATAGTGAACATCCATTTACTTCATGGCTATGAAAACCATTCCTGTGACTTTTTGTGATTATAGAAAATGAAGTTTTGATACAATTTCACCTTCCTGTCTGTTTACTTCCCACAATAATGTCATTACCTGTTGATATGATCTGCTCATTGAGCTTCAGCAAGAATTCCCTTAAGTCTTCTTCTCTAACTCTCATCAAACAGATATCTTCAGCATACCTCAGAATATCTCTGAAGGATCATAATTCTGATATATTGAACCATTCATATATTTAAGTTGTTATATAGATGCTTCTTTGAATGTCATCATTACATCTGAATAGCTTCCTGTGAATGTAATTCTCCAGAATTATTTCTTAGTATGTAGTAACACCTAAGGTTTTTATTACCATTGTAAAGCATCAATCAACAACAGAGGGTGCAATTTAGATTTTGATATATATACTAACAAAAGTGACTATTGTTGGATGAAGACTTATTAGACATGAAAGTCAGTGGGATTTTTTAAGCCTCATGTTGTTAATCCAAATGTAAACCAGAAAGTACCCATGTTTGATACTCAAGTTATAATTGAACACCTATGTCAACTTTGAGCTATTTGGTTTACCCAGATCTGATTCAGAAATATGCATAAAATGTGACTTCTATATAAACCCCAAAATAACTAAATCAAATTATTGTGGAAATTTTCAGCATAGTCCACTACATGAGCATTAAATGTGTCTCAGTTGTTTAATTTTCTTTTTTTTTCCCCTGTCCCACAGGACCTGCAGAAGTACCCATGATGTCCCCCAATGGATCTATTCCACCCATACATGTGCCTCCAGGTTATATATCACAGGTATGCTTCCTTCACAGGAGAATGTAGCACGGCTGGGTTGTGTGATCTCCACCATAATGGCATTTCTGCAATTTCTCTCCTTTTCATTTAAAGAAAAACACACAAATGTCAATCTTTGAAGGCTGGCTTCAAAGGTTTGATGTGAGCGTATGTAGATAATGACTAGTTAAATCTAAAAAAAACAATAGATTTCATTCCCAGCAGTAACTCTTTGCCCTATACTTAATTACTATGAGTTGTAGGGAAAGAATTCTTACTCACTGTGACATAATAGTTCATTGCCTTATTTTTTTCAGGCCATAAGGGAGATAATTTTGACACTGGTTTATAAGCCAGGCGTTTCTAGTAATTCTATTTTGGCTTCTTTTATAGTGACAGTTCCTATTTTTTTTCACTCTGTCAGTTGAAATGTTGATTATGTCATCTGTTAGTTTGAGTATTCACTGCTTTTTCCACCTCAACTTAACGTATTTCCATTGCAAAAACAGATAAGGGTTTCAATTACTGTTTTTCCTTTCTGCCTTGGTTGAATAATCAAATACATTTTGTGACTGATTTCCACACATTTCAGCATATAGATCAGAAGGAGCTGAAATATTTTCTAAATAGTATTGCTAGTTTCTAGCAACTAACCAGGTATTTGTTAATCTGAGAAGACATCCAGAGCTCTGCCTATCTTAAAAAGACTCTCCCATTTCCATCTGGTAGGCCCTGTCAGCTTATTTCCTTTTAAGTGCTCCAGGATGAGATAGTTATGGTCCTTTTGCTGATGGCTGAACTTGTAAAGGAATGCAGAACTGACCTTGGGGATAAGAAAGGAATGGAAGAGCCATTAAGGAGGGACTTGCAGAACAGATTCTGAGAAAGAATATGAGAAAGAAATTCAAAGCTATCTCATCTTGATTTTTATTTCATTTCATTTTATTTTTGGTATATTGTGGAATAGGGAGCAATTTAGTCAGGCTTTCAGAATTCTGATACTCTACCTTACTACAATAAAGTGGATTCCTAGAATCCTTGCCATGTCTTTCTCCTGATCTAGCCTACTTCATTATTCTGTTATGTATTATATTATTCCCACATTTGACATTCATTTATGCTTTCTTAGGGCATTTATTTATTTAATCAATCAAAATTTATAGAGTTTTCTAGTCAGCACTAACTCAAGGTGATGTACATGATTGAAGACAATTCATACTAATAAACAAGTAAAAATATAGCAAAATCATATAGCACAGAGGCAACTTCAGAGAGGATCAAACAGTCAGAGATCATCAAGATGGGCACAAAATCCTTTGATTTAATGCTTAAAACAAAAACAGGGTTTTTAGAAAAGCAGAGAGTTGATCTGAATTTGAAGGGGTGGATGTTGTTTCATTCTATGCCTCCTGCAGACCCACAAGATGATGTTATTTAAGTCAGGGGTCCCCAGGTAGAAGTAAGGAAAAGAGGAAAGTCCTTCAAATGACTTGGCTATGTACCATGGAAGGGCTTTATAGCAGTGGTGGGATTCAAAAACTTTTACCACTGGTTTGGTGGGCGTGGCTTGGTGGGCACGCTTTGCACGCGTGCATACACTTTGCATGCATGCACATGCCAAACATGCACTTTGCACAGACGCAGAGGCATTTGCGCAGACGGAGAGGCATTCCAACTCACCTCCTGCAAGCCTGCACTCTCTCGGTCGCTTCAGCAGCTGCCGTGCAGCACTCTGCTGTGCTGTGGAAAACATCTGTGCTTCAAAATCAGAGGATAAAGGTGAGTATGGGAGCCCAGGCGGGCAGATGGGCACAATAGCAGAGAGAACTGGTTCAGTCTCCGCTGCTCATCACCGCTACCGGCTCGGCAGAACTGGGCCGAACCAATAGCATACCACCACTGCTTTATAGGTAGTAACCAGGGGTGGGTTTCTACCGGTTCTGTCCATTTCTGTAGAACTGGTAGTTCTGAAGAGCAGCAGACATAGAACCGATTCTATGTCTATTGATATTTTTGCCCACCCACCCACCTGCGCTCTTACCTGACCTTTATTTCCTGATTTTTTTTCAACTTCAGCTGCCGTGCGAGACACAGCTGCAGTTTAAAAAGCAGGAAAAAAGGGCTTTTTGAAAGGCTGCTTCTCTGCACGCAGCATGCCGATGACAATTTACAGACACGCGCTGGCAGCGTGCAGGGAAGCACATTGTAAATCACCAAACCTCGTAAATGACCGAACTGGTAGCTAACCCTGTCAGATCCCACCCCTGGTAATAACCAGCATCTTGAATGTATATATTTGCTTATTTATTTATCAAATTTGGATGACTGCCTAACTCACAAAAAGTGACTTTGTACTATAAGGATATAAATCAATAACTTTTGAAAACTGTTATTATTGAAAAGGTTGTCAAGATCTGAACAAGATGTGAACTGGAGTAAAATTATTTAAGAATGAAGTTAAATCAAGTCAAAGTATTGACTTGATGGTATTTTCATGAACATGTCCGTAAGATTTTCTTGGTCAATAGATGGACTCGGTTTACCATTACGTTCCGCTAGGAAGCATTTTTTTCCAGATGTCCAAATTTAGTTAGTCACTGATTGTGGGATTTCTGATAGGGTCCCATCCAACCATATCTGAGTATGCGTAACTTTTCAATATTAACCAGGATTGGTTCAATGCTGCATTTGCACTACATTAGAAGTGTCTAATTAAAGGAAAGAAATAGCACAGGATGGAGAGGATTAGAGAGTAGCTATCACTCAGAGTAGGTTCAACTCTGGGCCAGATAGGCGAAAACATCTGATCTTGTATAAAGCTGCTTCTTTTGCAGTTGTGTGGCTTAATAGCTCCCAGTTTGCCTGGGAATCAATTGTTTATCATTGTTGTCAAGTCCCATGTGAAGCAAGTTTTGTGCAAACTCTTTTTTTTCTTCATTTAAATAAAACAGCTGGTTGCATAGTAAAAAGAAAAGCCTATATATTATTTCCCCCCTCTCTTGAATCAAAATCTATTTCTCACCATGTGGTAAATGAATGTTCTGCTTTGCAAATAACTTCATACCAAACAGCAGCTTGAAGCACGTAGTAGTCACTTGGTTAAGTTTCCTGTTGTTGTTTGTTGATGGTGATGTTATAATAGCTGTATTTCCCTTGTTTGCTCTTGCTTAGCTTCAGTGATGTAGGTAATTAATGGGATTATTGAGTGATTCTTTAATTTGCCTCATGTTTGTCTTGACCAAGGGAAGATACGAATGTAAAGGAAATAAGAACATTCCAATTTGTGAAGAAAACCATATTTTGACTTCAATTTGCTCAGTCCTCAAAAGCTTACGTCTCAAATATTGAGCTGAAAACGGATATCCCCATGGAGAAATAACCTGTTAAACAAAACCCATTAACTTCTTTTTTCCATTTTATTATGCCAGCTTTCAGACTGTGATGGAATATGATTGCACATTGTCTCGGCTGTCCATTGATTGCAAATCCAGACTAAAAGGTTGCATTTATTATATAAAAATGATCAGCAGAAAAAGAGGTTATCACTTGTTGGTGTGGAACATGCAGGAGGACTTGATTAGTTATTCATTTGTTTGTTTGCCAGAGTGTTTAATAATATACTGGGCCAGGTAGAAATCTACCAGTTGCATACATAAAACTTGCTAAGTTTGGGATGTGTTAACTGTTGTTACTTTTTTGTGACTTGCATTTTATAAAGCCACTGTTTTTAGACAGTTTGTGGTGTGATGTATTATCCAGATGCAGAAAATAGGTTAATGTACAACCATGCTGAGCTCATTGTTGAATTCAACCCATGTATCCTTTGTGAGTTGCTGCAGTCCAGTGTTCTATTCTGACTGTTGTAGAATAGAATTGGAGATGGCTCTTTACCCAGGAATTTGAGATAGAACTTTGACCATATCAATTGACCAGCCTGACATCAAAAGATGCAGGATAAACAATACACTGCTCAAACTGGTAAATAATCCATCCCAGCAGTTTGGGGTAGGTGTAGAAGGGGGGGAGAGAATTGTGCCCTTTGTCACCCCCAAAAAGATTCTAGAAAACAACCTCTCCCTCTCATCCTATACCAATGCAAACCACCCTCATAGTGAGGAAGAGAATCCCTTTCCTTAGTGGACACTCCAAGATGCAATCTCTTCCCTCTAGACCTGGCCCAGAAGACTGGGAGTAAGGAGCAGAAGGAGCCATGGTGGTGTAGTGGTTAGAATGCAGTATTGCAGGCTACTTCTGACTACCAGCTGCCTGCAGTTGGCAGTTGGATTGTCACTGGCTCAAGATTGACTCAGCCTTCCATCCTTCTAAGGTGGGTAAAATGAGGAGCCAGATTGTTGGGGGCAATAGGCTGACTCTGTAAACTGCTTAGAGAGGGCTGTAAAGCACTGTGAAGCAGTATATAAGTTTAAGTGCTATTGATATTGTTGAAAATTTATATTATTAAACACTACAGGTAGATAGACTTACAACAAACTAAAACATTCCCCAAAATTATTCACACGATAATCTCAAGACATTTGGATTTAAGTAAGGAGTATGTTGACCCAGGGTCTAATCCATCAGCCATGAAATCCTATTGGGCATCTTTGCACCAGAAAATCTCTCTTGACCCAACTGGCTCACAGCATGATGGAAACTAGGCACAAGAAATACACATATGCTTGCTTGAGCTCTAGAACAAAAGGATGGATGTAAATTTGATAATGGCATCCATGCGTATTTACACCTCTACTATTTGTCTTTCTGCCATCTGGCTAGACTCCATAAGGATCTCTCCTGTCTCCAATTCACAAAAAACTTAAAGAAAAGCAATGATAACACTATCCCCATGGATATATTTGCCCTTTTTCATTTGCTTGCCTCCATATCAAATCCCAATGATGCTACGTGACCTGTTGGCTCTTTAGTGTGTCCTAGCAGCCCAGGCATGAACAAAAGAGGAAGGGGGGCTTTCCTAAAAAATATTGCTTACAGTGGAAAATAATGGAAGATGATTCCTTCTCTGGCGTTAGACATACTTCCTCCCTTTTCTATGTAGCCAAGGAATGAAAGATCCATCTTTTCCTCACTGACAACTCTCTCTTTGCTATGTTACCCTGGGGAATTAGTGACAGAATATGGAGCAAGGCCCTTAAGAAACATGAGCATTTGATAGGATGGAAAAATTGTTTACAAATGTTACCTTAATAAATAGTTGAGTCTTGTGTGCCTCGTTGGCAAGCTTACAGGCTGGAGCTGAGCAATGGGTTCCTCACAATTGACTTGGCAAAGCTTGACTGAATTGAAGGACTCAGACCTTTGGCATGGCACTAGAGAACTCATTAGAGCTGTCAAAGAATGGCACCTCAAATTGCAAAACTGTGTCTTGACGTGTGAAATAACTATGCATTTGAAAAGGAGAACTGACCTAGAATTTAACTCAATGTGGAAACCATGTTTGGATTACATTTCCATGCATGAGTTTTTGATTTGAAGGTTTTTTTAAAAAAAAAAAAAAACCATAAGGTCTTCATATTTAAGTCTTCGGTGATCTATTAAGTAAGGACAAAACTTTTTTGCCTAGATAGAATTTACTATATACTGTATATTTTGCTTTACTTTTTTTTGTTATCAATAGATTTTTATTGTTTTCCACCAGTACAAATCTTAATTAATTTTTCAACAGCTTCACATTTTTATATGGTATTGTTTCTTGTACACTAATTTAATTTTAATTATGACCTGAAATTTTAAAATGACATATGCATTTTAAAATTATAAGTCAATTTTAAGCAAAAGGAAATTTAAAAGTCGGAGTCCAGTTCGTCCCGGATCTGAGCGATTTTGTCCTGCAGAAACCTAGAAAACTCCTCAGCCCGTCCCTGCAAGGGGTCGTCCCGCGCTCCCACCTCCAGGAGGGAGCGGGTCACCCTAAACAGGGCGGCTGGGCGGTTTTCCGCGGACGCAATAAGGGTGGAGAGGTAAGATCTCCTTGCCATCCTTATCGCCACTAAATACGTCTTAATATAAGATCGTAATAGTGTTCAGTCAGACCCAGAGCGGCTAGCCCTCCAACTGCTCTCTAGGCGTCTTTTCTGGCGCTTCATCTCCCTTAGCTCCTCAGAAAACCAGGAGCCACGTGGGATCGGCACCGGGTCAGAGGCCGCAAGGGCACGACTCGGTCAAGGGCCCCAGCAGCCACCCTATCCCAGGTGGCGACCAAGCCCTCAACCGAGTCGTGTGTGTGAGCTTCGGGAAATGGCCCAAGCTCCGTCAGGAACCTATCAGGGTCCATCAGGCGCCTGGGTCGGTACCATTTTAATGGTCCCGCCTCCCTGCGGTCAGGGGGTGCGGAACGGAAGTCGAGCTTCAGGAGCGAGTGATCCGACTATGACAGGGGTTCCACAACTATATCCCCTTTACCCAGATCACTCTGCCACTGATCAGAGATAAAAACCAGATCCAAGGTGTGACCTCCCACGTGAGTAGGGTCCTGAATTAACTGGGTCAGGCCCATGGCCGTCATGGAAGCCATGAACTCTTGAGCAGTTCCCGAGGCACCGCCGGCAGATGGCAAGTTGAAATCCCCCATGACCATAAGCCTGGGGGTCCCAACTGCCACGCCAGCTATGACCTCAAGGAGCTCAAGCAGGGCCGCTGCCGCATAGCAGGGAGCCAGGTATGCGACCAGCAAGCCCACCTGAACCTTGGGACCGAACTTCACGAAAAGGAGCTCACACCCGGTCGTCTGAGACACAGTGGCTTCCCTCGGACACAGATCCTCCTTAATAACCACCGCAACCCCCCCTCCCCTCCCCTGGGCCCTCGGCCGATGAAAAACCCGAAACCCGGCTGGGCACATCTCCACCAGAGGGACTCCCCCCTCCTGGCCCAGCCAGGTCTCGGTAACTCCCACCAGGTCCGCACCCCCCTCACAAATCAAATTGTGAATGAGAGGGGCTTTATTAACAACGGACCTGGCGTTACATAACATCAGCTGGAGGCCCAGGGCCCGATTGCTCAGACCCCCTGGGGAACGGGAGATGACAAGGGGGTCGGAGCGCGCCACAGCAGACAAGCAGCGAGGGCGCGCTCCCAATACAGAATATGGCCCCCTATAACTGCCAAATCTGCCTCTCCCGCTCACCATATCAATAGATTTAATTCCACCCTCCCCGGTGACCCCCCCATCCTCAATACAATCCTATCCGGATTCTGACTCTCCCGGCCACGCCCAACCCACGGCTTGGTCCCAGCCTCCGGCGAGTTGTCCCCCAACTCCCGCCCGGACTTTCCTAACCCCTTTAAAAACCTAGTTAAAAATTTGTTAAGACACCCCTCCCTCCCACGCTTCCTACAACCCCACCATCTCTCCGGATCCCATGATCCGTCCTTGAGATGGGCCTCCGAGAGAGCAGAGGGCCATTTCTGAGACAGGGGGACACATCTCAGGGCCCAAAGATCGTTCCTAGTATAAGATAGCGTCCCGGCCTGAGTCCTCTTCTGTAACAGACCCCGACCAAGCTGAAAACTGGCCAGCCGGGGCCTGAGTCCAGATCGAGACCACTCAGAATACAGCCGACTGGATGGAAAGGAGAAGAAGGACCCCAACCGCGGCGGTAGTCCTCCAGACCAGGCTCCAGCCGAGGCGGCAGTTCTCCAACCCCAACTCCGATGACAATTCTTCAGCCGTCCCGGCTCTAGCCATGATACCAACCGCGGCGGCGGTCCTCCAACCCCGGCTCCGACCACAGCGACAGTTCTCCAATCCCGGCTCTGGTAGCGATGATGGTCCTCCAGCCGCCCCGGCCCCGAGAGTTCAGGCTTTCTCTGTGGGAGCTCCCTCCCTATGGAATGATCTCCCCCCGGAGATACGAGCTATGACGGATATCCTGACTTTCCGGCGCGCAGTTAAAACCCTACTTTTTAGGCAGGCTGGCCTGGCCGAATAAATGGGTTCTGGTTTTTAAATTGGGTTTTAGTAATTTAACTTTTAATTTTTATCTAAGATCCCTGATTTTATATTGTTGTATTTGGTTTTGATGGGATACAGCCAGAAAAATCACGTTTAATATATTTTTAACAGTATTTATAATGTATTTATATGTTTTTAGTAGGCTGTACACCGCCCCAAGACCCTTTTTTGGGAGAGGGAGCGGTATAAAAATATGATAAAATAAAATAAATAAATAAAATAAATAAAATGACAATTGAATTGAATACAGTGTTATTGAAAATTCTTATCAAAACTTTGTAGGGTTTTTCTTTTCTGTTTTCACTGTGTTTATAAATTTCTCCTTTATTTGGTATTTTTAATCTCAATTTTATTTTTATTTTCTTGTTTGTCATTTTTTTCCTTTAAATTTTTTTATTAAAAAAAAAACTTTATAACAAATTATGATGGAAACACTAAAATAATTGATTGGCACCTGTCATCTTACATGGTTTGGCCTTGAACTGGATGACTGTTTGATTTGTTCACATTACTGGCATCTCTGCACTGGAAAATTCTCAAGTCAACTCTCACATTTTATTTTATTTATTTTCAAATTTACTTGCCGTCCTTCTGGTTTTGAAATGACTCTGGGTGGGTTATGGCATAAAAACATTAGAATCGATAAATATTCCTAACCCAATGAAATGACAATACCTTTCATGGTCACAAGATAGGGAAGTGGGGGGTGGGTACGGAGGGGAAGATTCCCTATCTTGTGACCATAAGTTCCCTCCAGGCCAGTTAGGATAGAAATGGGGGGAAAGGACAGAAGATCTGGAAAGCAATAGCAATAGCACTTAGACTTATATGCTGCTTCACATTGTTTTACAGCCCTCTCTAAGCGGTTTACATAGTCTGCATATTGCCTCCAACAATCTGGGCCCTCATTTTACCAACCTCGGAGAGATGGAAGGCTGAGTCAACCTTTGGCCTGGTGAGAATCGAACTGCTGAACTGCTGGCAGAATTAGCCTGCCTTCTAACCACTGCACCACCATGGCTCTCAGAAAGAAACTCTGGTTGACATAAAATCTACGGGAGACATCTAAATCTCACTTCAGTGGATAATCCAGAACATGCCTGACACAATCAGGCACAGATGATGAGGCTGGCACAAATGTGGGTATCTTAGCTGACAACAAAATTTGCTTGAAGACGAATCACTTGGATGAGCTGCATCTTGGAAAAGCAAGGCTTTTGCAAAGACACCCATCCCTTCTCTTCCTTTAGCATGGATAGTGTGCGTGCCCTTCATTGTTATCTATTTTGTTGTCTACATCAGTTTGCGTTGGAGAAAAAACCATTGCACAGTTAGAAAGCATGCTTTATATGTCAGTAATTCTCTGTTCCTAATTCAGAGATGTCGGTGCTAAAAACATCCTGGTGTGAGACTCCGGACTGCACCTGCCAATTGGTGTGATCACTACCAGGCTTTTGGTGGCAATATCTGATTTATGGCATATTTGGAAACTAGTTCTGTACAGTGCTTTGCTACGAAACTATGTGATTGGGTTTAGTTTTGGGGGAGGAAAATAAGGGGGGGAAATTGTGTCTCTGCCTACCAGCATCCATCAGTATTTATCTGGCTAGTGTCCTGTCAGCGTGAGAGAGTTGAGGGCTGTTTGGAAACTGAAGCAGTATTTGCTGTGTGAGAGAAAGGAAACAGCAAGGAGCCTGGGTTTGTAATAAAGCTGCTTGGTGCTGTAAAAGTAAAATTGAAACTGAAACTTCTCTGCTTGTGTTTTGCATTTGGAACAGATTTCTTTTCAGGGGGAGGGGGAGTAGAACTCCTTAGCATCAGAGCGTCTTAATAATAATATACGAAATATTAATGCTCTGATGGTCATTTTGAAAAATCCTTTCTTAGCGAGCACCTAGAAGCCAAGAAGAACATACATACCAAATTTCAAGTTTGTGGGCTTTATGGTTCTGGAGATTTCGTGATGATGCATGAGTGGTATTTCACTTTTATACTTATAGATTTAGCAGGCAGTTTCATAAGGCTAATACAATGCTACTAATGACTAATGCATTCAATCTGCCATCATGAAATAGATTCTAAACTTCATACCCCACAAATACCACACCTGGTCTCATTTTTTTTAATGTTTGCTGTTTCTCCGCTCACTTCTTCCTATAGCATTTTATCTGAAGAAGAGTTCTGCAGAATTTAAAAGTTTGCATATCTTTGGTGTCAGGTTCATTGATTCTCATATGATTGTTGCCTCACCATACATGTCCTTTGTATTTTATGACATATGGATGGATGTCAAGTTTGAATTCATGCAGGACAGCAAACGAAAGGCCGTTCTTATCATTAGGGAACAAAATCAGTGCCTTTATGAGGACTAATTGAAATATCACAAAAGAAGACAGTTTGTTGATACAGATGATTGACTGAGTATTGCTAATGTACTTACAAATTAACCTATGGAGTGGTTAATATGTAATAAATGTTTGTCAATCATCTCCATTCAGTCTTAAAAAGAACAGCAATTCATCAATTGCTTCTAAGGTATCCCTTATTTTAGCCAAAATATTGTATGTTGTTCAGATACCCAACGTTTTATAAATGTCACTTCAAACTTCTGTCAAAGGTGGATTACCATTGCTTTCCTTATTCACATAACAGCTTGGGCAACAGATAATATAATTAAAGCACAATATTTAATAAGTCTTAAAAATACCTACTAAATTCATATTTACACTAAGAAATCTGCCCTAAGTGTATAATAATTGCAATAGTGCTTGGGATAATTGGAATAATTGGAATAGGTATTAGAAATAATGAGATACGGGAAGATCTATCAGTTGAGTAATAATTAAAAGGCTAACTATTTTTCTGAACAGCCTGACGTTTCCATGCATTCCCACCCCGCTCTTTTGGCTCAACCCTATTTCTAACATAGTCCAAATCTCCTGAGATAAATAATGGAGGCAACTTTTATAATTTATAGGCTAGAAATATTGGACTGATGGGCCTCTGAAATTAAGCAGAAGATCATCTAAGACTGAAGTAACTGCAGATTCAATCATTTTATGAAGCCTTGGGTAAAAGTCCAAAAGGACAGATTGTATGGACCATCTAATTCCCATGGCAATAATCAAAGTGAGACCTTTCTTTAATCCAAGGACAATTAATATACTGTTTGACAGAATCTGTTGGCATGCTCCTCTAAAGCTAGAATCTTTGAAGCTACATCATTTTCAGGAGAAAAGCTGAACTTGGAAAGCCAAGGACATCTTGGAACTAAGCACTTTCTGGGGTTTAAACCTGATGTAGTGGCAACTGTCCCATCAACTGTTCCAATTATAGAATTCAACTGCTGAATTATTTTATTCTTCCCAACTTTTTTTGGATAGCAGCCACTACTCTTTTTTTTCTAGGAGCCCAAATTCCTTTATATTCTAGGCTACACAGAATCACCCCCTGAAGATAACTCAGGATGCTCCTTTTGGTCAAGAAAAATAAATAGACCCTCAGTTAGTTTGATTATTTTCCTCTCATCCCTTTTTCTCTCGTGCACTTTTCTGATCACTTGATTCAGACCTGGACCTCCAGCTCCACCATCTTGGAGAACAATCTTTGGACAATACAGACATTTGGAAGCAATCCGTGGATGATAGAAACATATTCTTCTTGCCCTTTAGCTTTTAAAACCAGCAACCCATCCAAATTTATTTATTTATTTAATAAAATTTCTATGACCGCTCCCTTTCAATGATTCTGGGTGACTTACAAAAAGTATACGAGCCATAAAACAATAACTTTCATCTATCAGCGCCAACAATTAATCAGACAAGCCACAAGATGAGCTCCATTCCACTCTGGCCTATTGGCAAAACCAGGCCTTATGAAGGAGTATTGATCTAATCTCCTCAGGGATGATGTTCCAAAGGGAAGGAGTCACCACAGGGAAGGCCTTTCTTCTGGGTCCTGCCAGATTTACCTCCTTTAGGAGAAGGCATTTGCAACATTCCCTGTCTCCCCACTCTGGTGGGTCAGGTAGATGTGACTAGAAAAAGATGGTCAAGACGTTCAGATAACCTGATCCCAAGCCATCTAGGGCTTTGAAGGTGACAATCAGCATCTTGAATTGTACCCAGAAGCAGATCTGCAGCCAATGCAGCTCCCTCTGGAGAGATGACACCTATGCACATCTGGGTCTGCATAAAAGCATGCAAGCATGCAAGGCCACTGCATTTTGAACTAGATTTTTTTAAAAAACAGGTTAACATAGTTGGAAGGGACCTTGTCTAGTCTAACCCCCAGCCCAAGCAGGAGACCCTGCACTATTTTTGACAAATGGCAGTCCAATCTTTTCTTGAAAGCCTCCAGTGATGAAGGTCCCACAACTGCTGTTCCATTGGTTGATTGTTCTCACTGTCAGAAAATTTCTCCTTATTTCTAAGTTGAATCTCTTCCTGATCAGTTTCTATCCATTATTCCTTGTCTGGCCTTTGGGTGCTTTAGAAAATAGCTTGACCCCTCTTCTCTGTGTGTCAGCCCCTCAAATATTGGAAGACTGCTATCATGCTATCATTACACTAATAACTAGAGCATACAAAACATTTGCGAGACCAATACTCGAATACAGCTCATCAGTCTGGAACCCACATTATGTATCTGATATTAACACAGTTGAGAAAGTCCAGAAATATTTTACAAGAAGAATTCTCCACTCCTCTACTCGTTGCAGAATACCTTATGCCACCAGACTCGAAATTCTAGACCTAGAAAACCTTGAACTACGCTGCCTTCGGTCCGATCTAAGTATAGTATATAAAACCATACATTGCAATGTCCTACCTGTCAATGAATACTTCAGCTTCAACCATAACAACACAAGAGCAAACAATAGATACAAACGCAAGGTTAATCGCACCAAACTTGATTGCGGGAAATACGACTTCAGCAACAGAGTGGTCAATGTCTGGAATACTCTACCTGACTCTGTTGTTTCTTCCCCAAACCCCCAAAACTTTAACCTTAGATTGTTTACTATTGACCTCACCCCTTTCCTAAGTGGTCTGTAGGGGGCATACATAAGCGCACCAATGTGCCTACTGTCCCTGTCCTATTGTTTCTTTTATTTTATTTTTCTTATATGTATCCATGTATTCATAACTATGTTTTTACTTATGCCTATTATCTTGTAAGTAATTGACAAATAAAAATAAATAAATGAAATAAAATGTCTCCCCTGGTCCTTCTCTTCACTAGACTAGCCAAACCCAGTTCCTGTAACTGTTCTTCATATGTTTTAGTCTCCAGTCCCCTAATCGTCTTTGTTCTCTTCTCTGCACTTTTTCCAGAGCCTGAACATCTTTTTATAATGTGGTGACCAAAACTGGATGCAGTATTCTAGGTGTGGTCTTACTAAGGCTCTGTAGAACGGTATTAGTACCTCACTGGATCTTGATTGTATCCCTCTGTTAATGCAATTTAGGATCGCATTGGCTTTTTTGGCTGCCACTGCACACTGCAACTGCAGTTTGGCTGCAGCTCCACACCAATTGGACCTTTACAGGAAATATACTCCATACAATGATATAAACCACAAAAGGCACAATGTGAGTCTTGATTTCCCACACGTCTGATTTCCTTAGTTTTTGAACTCCTTGCCTTTTCTGTCTATCATCAAACTCCACAAATAATATTGAACAAAAGGCCCTTGTTGGTATTCACCCAGTCCTTTACCTTGGCATTTGAATCCGTGCAAAAACAAAACGTGCCCTTTAAAGGGACAAGTAACTTATGTGGATGCCGGTGCTCCTTTGATCTCCATTCAAATTCTCATTGTTAAAGCAATTACAAAATGCCTTGCTATAATTAGGATGGCTGCCTGAATGTCTGCTGTGAGTGAGCTGTTATCATGGAATTTTCTGGCATCGGGACTTAGATAGAGATGATCTTCCTTACCATAAAAAACGGCTTTTCTGTTTATTGAATGGAAGGAAAGGAATGACACATTACTGTTATTATTTCAGGCAAAAAAGAATTATGCTAATTTTATTCATCCGGCTGCCTTTCCTTTGCAGGTATTAGAAGACAGCACGGGCGTTCGAAGAGTGGTTGTCACGCCTCAGTCTCCAGAGTGTTATCCTGCTAGCTATCCTTCCGCCATTTCTCCAACACATCACTTACCACCGTACCTCACTCATCATCCTCATTTCATTCATAATTCCCATACAGCTTTCTACCCGCCTGTTACTGGGCCTGGAGATATACCACCTCAGTTTTTTCCTCAGCATCATCTTCCGCCTACCATTTATGGAGAGCAAGGTAAACTCAACCGTAAACTTTTCAAATCTAGGGGACGTGTTTTGCTGCGCTGCCTTAATGGTTGAAAACAGAACGGGCAACAAGCCGCCCTCGACTTAACAGCCACAACCGGGGACCAATATTTTCATTGTTAAGGAAGGCAGGTGTTCAGGGAGCCATGTCAGATTTTTCTGCTCTTTTTTCTTTTCTCTCGCAGTTGTGGAACAACTTGTTGCGGTTTTTAAGTGAATCGTGAAGTTATTAAGCTTCACCCACTGACTTCTTGGTTGGAAGCCAGGTGAGAAGGTCACAGGTGGCAATCATGTGACACACCAGGAGACTGCAATTGGTTGCCAACATTAGTGATGGTTGCAGTGTGCTGGGGTCACGTGGTCTCCTTTTGCGACCTTCTGACAAGCAAACTCAACAGGGAAGCCAAGATTCCCTCAACAGCCATGTGGCTAACTTAACAACTGCAGTGATTCCCTTAGCAACGGTGACTATAAAAAGGGAGCAAGCCTCACGTAACAAGTGTCTCACTTAGCGACAGAAATATTGGGCTCGCTTGTGGTCGTAAGTCGAGGACCGCCTGTAACGCAGGTGGCATTTGCATTGGAACCTGAACTGTATCCCCCCCTTATCTGGTTTCATTTCAGAAATTATATATGGAATGTCAAGTTACATAACCAGGGAAGATCAGTACAACAAACCGCAGCACAAAAAAATCAAAGACAGACAGATTGATCGCCAGAACCGCTTGAACAGCCCTCCAGCCATCTACAAGAGCCATCCAGCATGTACGACGGTCTACAATGGTACCCTCAAGACTCAAAATGGGGCTGCCAATGGAGCAGGAGGCATCGGAGGCATAAGTGGAGCAGGGATGCCAGTCATCAAAAAGGCAGAACGCAGAGCAAGAAGCAGCCCCAAGACCAACGAACAGGATTTGCATGGTAAAGTTAGCTACTTTTGGTTCTCCTTTCTTTTCTTTTTCTTTCTTTTTTGCACTCCTTCCTTCCTTCCTTCTTTCTTGCATTTCTTCCTATCATTTCAAATTTCTGGAAACAACCTAGGAGAAAAATAAAATAAGTATAAGGGACTCATACCTTGCAGTAGTAGTAGTAGTAGTAGTTTATTGTCATTACACCTTGAACAATGAAATTAAATGCCATCTTCAGTGCACATTATACATAAGAACACTATAAAAATAAAACAAAAACACACCTACTTCACATTCTATGCAATTGAATTGAAACCCCCCGATATTGCATTAATGTTGCACTATACAGTAGAATTCAATATAGTTACTGCTCTGGGATAAAAGCTGTTTTTCAGCCTATTTGTGCAGAAAAGAGGAGTTCTGGGCAGTATGTATGTATGTATGTATGTATGTATGTATATATGTATGTATATATGTATATGTATATATATATATATATATATATATATATATATATATATATATATATATATATATATATATATATATATGAGTTTCTTAGAACTTCCAAGTTGTAAAAAGAAGAATCCATTGTTTGCTTAAGATCTTTGCTTGAGTTATTTCACATAAAAGCACAAGGCAGGTTCCAACAGCTGTTCTTATGTCTTACTCATTTTAGCAAACATTTCTAGGTCAAAACCATCCAGATAGCAGACCTGCTATATTTATTCTTGTTCTTTTAGGCTGCAATTTTATGTTCCCCAACCTGGGACTAACTTCCACAGAATTTCATCTTCTGAGTTGATGTATATTAGACTACACATTGAAAACAGCTCAAAAATGATTGCTACCATTCTTGCTTCATAACTTAGCTTGTTGATCGATGTGCTTATTCTTAGTCCTATCACATTCAGTGGGTCTTTTAAGGTAGATATGGAATGATATTTCAATCAATTCCTGGTTTATGCTAAAAGAAATTAATTGAAAACATACGTGTTGGTTTTTTAAATATTAGGCGATACTCATTTTATAAGTCCAGTAGCCGTCAGCGTAGAATCACAATGCAGTCCAAAATTTCCATTGTTCAGTAAGACAGTTGTTAAGTGAGGTTTTCCCCATTTTGCAACTTGTCTTGCTGCAATTGTAAAGTTGTTGAATGAATGAATGAATTCTTGATTGGCCAAGTGTGATTAGACAGACAAGGAATTTGTCTTGGTGTAAATGGTCTCAGTGTACATAAAAAGAAAAGATAACATTCGTCAAGAATCATAAGGTACAACACTTAATAATAGTCATAAGGATACAATAAGCAATCAAATCATACTAGGAAACATTAATATAAATCGTAAGGATACAAGAGACAAAGTTACAGTCATACAGTCACAAGTGGGAGGGGATGGGTGATAAGGAGTGATGAGAAGATTAACAGTAATAGTAATGCAGACTTAGTAAATAGTTGGACAGTGTTGTATGGTTATAGGAACTGGGCATAGCTAGTCTAGTGAAGAGAAGGACCAGGGGAGAGATGATAGCAGTCTTCCAATATTTGAAGGGCTGCCACAGAGAGGAAGGGGTCAAGTTATTTTCTAAAGCACCTGAAGGCCAGACAAGGAATAACGAATGGAAACAGAACAAGGAGAAATTTAACCTGGAAATAAGGAGAAACTTTCTGACAGTGAGTACAATCAACCAATGGGTTAGCTTGCCCTCAGAAGTTGCGTTGTAGTTAGCCGGCAGCAGGTGCAGATGGCTGAGGAGAGCAAGGATTCTGATGAGGGACCAGGACCATCAGGGAGTGGACTGCTGCCTTCAGAGATTGTAGGGGCTGGCAGCAGTGATGAGGAGGTTCCTGAAGAGCCTGTGCCAAGTGCACATGCACAAAGGATTACTTGGAGGAAAAAAAATTACAGCAACATAGGCAACTCGGGAGTAAGGCTGCAAGGTAATGGCCCCTCCCTCAAGAGGATAAAAACCAGGTTTGGAAAAGCGTTTTTTGCAGACAGCAAAGAAGCTCTTAAACTCAACTGATGGACATCTTAGTTTGTGTTTGGAGAATTTTGTAAATTAGTTCTTATCTCTGGGTTTTTGATAGCCTTGACAAACAACTTGGCAAAGCTCTTTCTTGTCAGTGCTAATTAGTAGAAAGCAGACTTCAGAACAGAATTCGTTATTAAACCTTAAAAGGTGGGGGCTGCTGTCTTTGTCTGTGTTTGCTCTTTGGGAACCCGGTTGGGTCAGAACAAATTGTGGGAGTGTCATCACTTGAGACTTTCAAGAAGAGATTGGACTGCCATTTGTCAGAAATGGTGTAGGGTCTCCCGCTTGGGCATGGGGTTGGACAAAATGACCTATAAGGTCCCTTCCATCTCTAATTATCTGAGGGAATTATTTGTTTAGCAGAGTGATGGCATTTGGGGAAAAACTGTCTTTGTGTCTAGTTCTTCTGGTGTGCTCTATAGCAGAGGGTCGCCAACCTTTTGGACCTCAGGGACCACCAAACTCATAATTTTAAATCCCATGGACCAGAAACAGTAGGAAAATCCCCCAAAAAAGTCTGCAGGAAAATTACCCACCCCGTTTTCCTACCGATCAATCATTCATTATTTAGGATCACAGGATACCATCTCCATTCTCGGTGGTGGGGGGGGGGAGAGAGACTTTTGGCTTCATGCAAGGAAAGCAGTAGAAGTTTTTCTTTCTCTCCCCCAAACTCTGCCAGTAATGAGTCTCTGCCGGCGCAGCCTCTTGGAGCAGCATGCCTTGTAGGGTCCCAAAAACTAATTTCTGGCGGAGTTTGGAGGAGAGAAAGAAAGACTTTTGCTGCTTTCCTTGTGTGCAGCCAAAAGCAAAAGAAGAAAGAAGCTGAAAGAAGCAGCCCAGTGGCCTGGGGTGAGTGGGCAAGCTCCCCCCCTCCCCCCTTCCCCCCCTCATGTTGTTCTCAATGCAAGCGATGCAAGCCTTGTATTCCTGCAGGCCATGTGGGCGGCATAGCCTTGTGTTCCCATGCAGCCTGGATTAATTGCTTTGGGGTGACATTTTGCTGCGGACCACCAAAATTTTCTCATGGACCTCCAGTAATCCCTGGCCCACTGGTTGGCGACCACTGCTCTATAGTGTCATTTTGAGGGAAGTAGTTGAAACAGTTTATTTATTTATTTATTATTATTTATTATTTAAATTTATATACTGCCCTCTCTCCCAAAGGGACTCGGGGTGGTGAACAGCCAGAATAAAAATACACATATAAAACACATATACAATATTAAAAATTAAAAGAATTAAATATAATTGGCTCTACAAAGATTAAAACAAGGGGATTAAGGAAGATTAAAAACCAGATTAAAATTTAAAAACCCCTAGGCCAGACCAGCTTGCCGAAATAAATAAGTTTTCAGAGCACGACAGAAGGTCATGAGATCAGGGATGGTCCTCATCTCCGGGGGTAATTCATTCCAGAGAGGGGGTGCCCCCAATGAGAAGGCCCGCATGCTCGGGGTCGCCAGCCGTCCAGCCGGCGGCACCCCGAGGAGGCCGACTCTATGGGAGCGTATCGGTCGGCGGGAGGCCGATAATGGCAGGAGGTGGTCTCGCAAGTATCCTGGTCCCGAGCCATGGATGTCCATGTGGGGGGTCTGTAGATATTTTCACAGCCCTCTTTTTGACTCATGCAGTATACAGGTCTTTGACCGAAGGCAGGTTGGTAGTAATTGTTTTTTCTGCAGTCCTAGTTCTCCTCTGAAGTCTGTGTCTGTCTTGTTGGGTTGCAGAACCAAACAAGAGTTGTTAAGTTAGTAGCAAGTTTGTTTAGTGAATCTGGTTTCCCCATTGACTCTGCTTGTTGGAAAGTCACAAAAGGGAAATTACATGATCCTGGGACACAGCAACCGTCATAAATATGAGTCAGTTGACAAGCTGCCGAATTTTGATCACGTGACAATGGGGATGCTGCAATGGCCATATGTGTGAAAGGCCATCATAAATCTTTTTTTTTTTCAGTGCCATTGTAACTTCATATGGCCAGAAATGAATGGTTGTGAATCGAGAACTACCTGTATGTTTCACTTAAAATAATTTTGCAGGGTCATTCTGTTTTTTTCCTTGACTGCTTTTCATCCTTCTTCCAGATTATTTATTCTTACCGGCTGCTTTCATTGGCTCCTTTTCCCCCCCTTGCAATCATTCTTCATCCCACATAAAGGTTCTGGTTGCCAGGCCTTATTTTTAGAGCCACATTAGACACAAGAGCTCAGCACATGTTGCCATGTAGCTCTAAGCATCTTGAAAAATCTACCCAAAGGCTGGCTTGTTGTTCTGGTTGCTCTTAATATTCTGCAATAAGCTTGCTGTCAGGGTGAATGCCTGCTTAGAAAATTGGTCATAGGAAGTCTCCAGTCATCATCCTGCTAATTGGGGGTATTGTACTTTTATGACAGAGTTCTTTATATACAGAAAGTCTTGAATTTGTTCCTTGGCTTATTCAGAGAAAAAGGTCAGAGAGCAATTGAATGAAAAAAAAATTCTACTGGAGATCCTTTTGCCAGGCAAAGTAAACTTACTTGTCTCACTTTAGGAACTTACTGATGTGTAGGGATTATAATTTCCAAGAATTTTTCAGCTGGGAATTCTAGCATCTCAGCATATTTGGAGGGCATTGGGGGGACGGGGAAGGCTGGAACAGATAGTAGCTAGTTGGATAAACAGAATATGGAGTTTCCTGTGTTCCATTGCATCTATGTTGGAACCAAACTCTACTGGCTTTTGTCCCTTCCTTATAAAAAATGTTTATAATGTTTGTAAAGCTATAAAATAATGAATTGCAATGGCTGTTTTGACTGTCAAAACGTTTTGGAAGGCTGGGGATGAAGGGATGAACCTAGGCAAGAAGAAAATCAATTTAGTTTAATTGCTAGAGTAAGCTGACTGAGTAAAGTCTGGTGATGTCTGAACATGTTCATGAACCAGCACAGGTAGTGGCTATCAAATAATACCCAATTCTTTTTCAGACCAGCTGTGATATGTAATTTAAATTCTGACCATGTTGTATGGCAGCTAAAATTAGTACCAATGTACTTTGGAAGACACTTAGTAAGAATGACTTACAGTCACGTCAGTCCTTGTCAGTTCCCTGTCCTCTAAACTATCATCAGATGAATACTGCTGTTTCTGAATGCCAGTAGAGCTCTCTTTTGAGTTTTGGGATTGCTTTTGAAAATGACAAACCCTAAATAGTAGTAGACTATTTGCACAATAGCGTGTGCATATCTTCATTGATTCAGAGTATCTCAGTTGCAGAATAGAATCCTTTTACAGAGAGAGAGGAGAGAGAGAAAGAGAGAGAGGAGAGAGAAAGAGAGAGAGGAGAGAGAGAGAAAAAGAGAGAGAGAGAGAATTGAGTCTTTGGTACTCTCTGAGTTTGGTTGCTTTCTCACAGATGTTTCATTACCAAAACTAAGTATCATCATCAGTGCCCCGATGATGTTACCTAGTTTTGGTAATGAAACTTCTGCAAGAAAGCAGCCAAGCTCAGAGAGCACCAAGGAAAACCTCATTTCAACCCTGAACTACAAATATTCTCCTTTATGAGAGAGAGTTGAACAAAACCAAGTTGAGGCTTGCAACAAAAGTTCATCTATGAACTGCATGTGTGCATGTTCTTGTGCTTTTCATCACTTCTTAGGTCTACACCCACTTCACCTTCAGGTGTGATAAGAAAAATTACCTGGAGACTTTCTTGCCAGCACAAGATAGCTTCCCCTTTCCAGACAAAACAAACTAAATGGTGAACAGCAGCCTTTTTCATACTGCCACCCTTCAAGTGTCTTGGATTCCAACCACTCAAGTAATTTATGTCAAGGGGTAAATGCAGCGGTTGAAAAGGGGTTCCCTGGTTTGTTTGGTAACTTCTGTAGGCAAATGTAGCCTGAGTCTGAATGTGCAGTTGAGATAAGGGCTTCAGGTGTCAGAAGACAGAATTGGACAACACTTTAGTAGAGTTACAATGCTATGTTTGTCCTGGCCCATTTTCTCCAGGTGCCTAGTTGCAGTCAGCTGAAGTATCTTTTTCCCAAGCTCAGTATTTTTGTTTCCTACGGTGAATGCCCTGCATGATAAAGCTATGGGGGCTTATCTGTCCTGTTTTCCAATCAGCTGGCCACGTCTGCTAAATTCAGCAAGGAACTTTAACTTCAGTTATTTGAGCTGAGCTTGTGCCTATAAAACTGGCTTCTGGATTCTCAGAACAAAGAATCTGACTTACTTAGTACCCTGCCTTTATTATTTTTACAAATAACATAGGGTGGCAAACATATATAACACACCCAAGAGGCAAGTGGACTTTCTTGGTTTTCTTTGAAGACATTTCACTTCTCAACCGAGAAATTCCTTCAACTCTGACTGGATGGTGGGGAATGGAAGGATTTATACTCCTTGCAGACAACTGGTCATTTGCATTTCTTTATAGTCATTGAGGCCACTTGGAGATTTATCTGTATCATCAGGATCATGTGATTAGTTCCACACCCATTTGCACTACTCAGGTGATCCTGAGGACACAGAAAAACCTCCAAGAGCTTCAATGACTCTCTAAAAGAATGCAAACGTCTAGCTGTCTGCAAGGAGTATAACTCCTTCCATTCCCCACCATCTAGTCAGAGCTGAAGAAGCTTCTTGGATGAGAAGTGAAACATTAAAAAAAAACACAACAAACAACCCAAGAAAGTCCAGTTGCCTCTTGAAAAAACATCCTTGGGACAGCTATGACCTGGATGACTGAGAATCTCCATAGACATATGCAACACACTTTCCTCCTCCAATGACATCAACCCTGTGAGATGAATTGAGCTGAGAGTGACTGGCCCAAGGCTACCCAGCTGGCTTTCATGGCTAAATGGGACTAGAACTCAGTCTCCCATTTTCTTGTCTGGTGCCTTAACTATTAGATGACACAATAAAATTTTCATACACATCCCTATAGTACCCATTTCTGTACACATTCAGTGGTTGTCTATATCCTTGCTAATACAACAAGATATTTTTTTATTTAAAAAAGTTACATAAACTTGTATTTTTTCTGTTTCAAGCATAAGAAATACTATTTCTGCAGAAGCAACGGTTCCAATGAGGCTGTTAAAAATGATTTCTATTGTTGGGTTGTGTGCACTGTTTGAATATTTTTATAGCCATATTAAAAAAGAAAACCATATTGTGATGAAATTTTTGGTTCATTCTTAGCTTTTTTGTTTTGGTAGTCTGCCTGAAAACAGAATTGTCCACCCTTTTGCCATTCAGCCTTTATCCATTCCATATCTTTCACTTTAACATAATGATTCATTTTGTAGCTATCTGCAGAAATATACTAAGCTCTTGGCATGAGAATTGAACTTTCTATAAATGTATGCAAGAATTATATAAATCCTGATTTTTTTCCCCTTATTCTTTGCTATTTCACCTAAAAGAAAGAATGTGTGTGTGTATTTGTACATTTGTATGTAAGAATGAATTTGTAAGCACAGACAGATGGGGTTCATTTGGTTTTGTAAATGAGCTTTCTTATTGAAGAGGTAATTAATTTTAATTCCTTTGTTCAATTAATACAAAAATTGTTCTGGTTCTGCCCTTTTCTCAAATATGACTTTTGCCACCTACATGTGTGCTACACAAACATATTTATTGGCCAGTATTGGCTTTAACTAGAGTTGGCAATCACAGCTTTCTAAGGAAGGAAATCTGGGCTTCATCTATCCATCCAGATGACTTCTTAAATTCAGGGTAATTTCTCTGCACAGTAACATCTTTTGCTTTTCAGTCTTCCTATATTTGCCCATGAACTTTAAAAACATTGAATTGATTCCACTGCCAGTATTTAGCTTACCTATTGACATCTCACGTCTATGTCAACTAATCTAAGCTTAACACCTGCATTGCAAAAAAAAAAAAAAAGCAATTCCTTTCCTAGGAATATGTCAAAGGAAAAATTATCCTCTAGCTGGATATTTACATAGATTCAAAAATAAAGTCCAAGAATCAGTTCTGCAAATTCTAGATAAGTGGATATTCTTCAGGATGTCCATTCAGGTGTCCTGGCTATGTAATACAGTCCCTGACCTTGGTTATTCTCCCGGATTTTGCAGTGAGGGAGGATATGCATGGAACACATTTTTAACATCAAAATAGGTAGTAAAATTGTCTAACACTTATGAGCGGGTCTCTGGAAGTACTGTATCATTGCACTTCTTGGTTGGTGCCATCCCTTCTCCCTATTGTACAGTATCTGAAAGACTAAAATTAGCACAGACTTAGATAAAGAATGGATATCAGTCACTGTTAATGCAATAATAGAATAGGGGATATGGAAGAACATCAGGCTAATAGGGTTCAGAGGAAGATGGCAGGAGATGAAAAGAACTTGTCCATTGTGTGGCAAATGCAAACTGGGTAGTCATGTTAAACTTTTAATAAAGGAATGTTTTGGGACAAAAATAACTTAGTATAAGAGCTGAGGAGTTGGCACATTTTGCATGTCAATCTTGTAGAACATAGAAAGCCATCCTGTGTGAGTGAGTATTTTACCAATTGTGTGGGGAAAGTTCTAGTCATTTGTTGGGGACATTTAAATGAGCTTAAGGTAAACAAATTTAGCCCCTTCAGGAGTCTATTTTGTGCCCCTGTGGGGATCCTGTAAGTATTCATGAAAGCCACTACACCAAATCAAGATCACAATAATCTTGCACCAAGTGTCATCATATATGTTTGAGGATGCAGATTACAATTCCAACTAGAAATTTCAGTGGTAATGAGATGCCAGTTGAGAAGGTGAACCAACACTTTTTAACAATTCTTTATTCCATTTTTGGTAACCCTGTTATATAGGTAGTCCTTAACTTACAATAGTTCGTTTAGTAATTGTTCAAAGTTGCAACAGCACTGAAAAAAGTGACTTATGACCGTTTTTCACAATTCCAGCATCCCTGTAGTCATTTGATCAAAATTCAGATGTTTGGCAATTGTCTCAGATTTATGATGATTGCATGGTCCTGGGATCATATGCTCACCTTTTGTAACCTTCTAAGAAGCAAATTCCATGGGGAATCCTGATTTGCTTAACAACTGTGTTACTAACAACAACTACAGTGATTCATTTAACAACTGGAGCAAGAAAGGTAGTAAAATTGGAGAAAATTCACTTAAATGTTTTGTTTTACAAAGCTCAATTGTGGTCGTAAGTCGAGGGCCACCTGTACGTTATGAGGAGAAAGCAATTGTTTTGAGTAGTGGTGACACAATGGTTAGAGTGCAGATCTGCAGGTTACTTCTGCTGACTGCCGGCTGACTGCAATTTAGCGGTTTGAATCTCACCAGGCTCAAGTTGACTCAGCCTTTCATCCTTCCAAAGATGATAAAATAAGAGCCACATTGGTGGGGGTAATAGGTTGATTCTGTAAACCACTTAGAGAGTGCTGTAAAGCACTGTTAAACATTATATAAGTCTAAGCGTTATTGCTATTGTCTGTTCTTCTCAGCAAAATGTTATATGGAAATAAAAAATATTATTAGGATCCCCTATCTGTGAACATGTATGTGAGTCCTATGTTTTAAAGGAGTATGTCAGGAGTTCTTTGGTGACCTCATGGAACTATTTTATTTGTTCAAGAATTCTTCAACTAAAAGAAGGGGATGTGTTTTTCTCCTCCTGGCTCTGATTATAAGACGTTTGGAAGCTCCATCTTCTGGGAAATTCTACAGACTTTACAGCTGCAGAAGATGAACCGAAAAACGCCAAGACATTGAGTGAAATTGGGTCTCTAGACCATCCACTAGGCCAGCCTTTTAATAAAAAAAGCAAAAACAAGGCAAAGATTGCAAGCAAATTTGATCAGATTAGTGTGTGTAAGAGGGCGGGGGACTGTAGTGTGAGTGTTTATTTTTCTGGACAAGCGTTAACACCCTTTGCAGGTTATATCAAGTTTGGTCCCAACTCAAACTGCAACAAAAGGAAACTCATAAATAGCTTCAATTCTGCAGTGCAAATTCTCGCTAGACCCTTAAGGAGAAAATTAAAGCAGATGTTTCCACCAAAGGCTCCAAATATGGTTTTCCCAAAGTTTATTGGAAGGTTCTGTACCATGGAGGCCCTTCATTTGAAACCTAGAGCCAAATGTGGAATAAGGTTTGAAAAGAATACTGTTGGTTGGCTGTCTTCCCTTTATATGGACTTGGGAAGTCCTGTCACTGCACCTGAACAGACTTCTTAGTAGGATATCATTATTAGATGACCATCGAAGGTTACCCAAATTGAATGCACTGGTTTACAGAGAATAACACTAAAAGCCTTTAATTGCTGGAATAATTAAGATTTTGATAGAATAGAATAGAATTCTTTATTGGCCAAGCATGATTGAACACACAAGGAATTTGTCTTGGTGCATATGCTCTCATTCATACATTCATCAAGAGTCAAGAATCATAAGGTACAACACTTAATAGTCATAGAGTGTAATAAGCAATCAAATCATACTAGGAAACAATAAAAATTGTTAGGATACCAGCAACAAGATTACAGTCATAAGTGGGAGGAGATGGGTGAAAGGAAGGATGGGAGGATTAATAGTAATAGTAATGCAGACTTAGTAAATAGTTTGACAGTGTTGAGGGAATTATTTGTTTAGCAGAGTGATGGCGTTCGGGAAAAAACTGTTCTTGTGTCTATTTGTTCTGGTGTGCAGTGCTCTATAGCATTGTTTTGAGCATAGATAATTATGCTCAAAATAGATAATTATTGCTGGATAGACAGCTAAATAATCCAACTGACTAGAGCAGGTCAAACTTGTCAAACTTGCTGCCCGTGGGCTGGATGCATCACACACTGGTCACGCCCATGCCCAGTTTAGCAAAGGGGGGAAGTCATGATACATCACCTAATGCCACTGTGTTGACGTGAGTTTGACACCCCAGAACTACATTATGCAGGAAATCCAAAACTGCAGCATCTCCGATAGATGGTTATCCAGTCTCTGAATGCCCCCAAAAAAGCCAGGAAAGAGACTTTCAAAGTTATTTTGATTTTTTTTTAATTTAGTGCTTGTCTTTGAACAAAACACCATTTTGATTCAGGTAACTTGCGCCTTTTTTCTTTTCTTTTCTTGCTTTTTCTTTTTTTAAAAAAAGGATCCATCTTTGCCATTTCCAGTTAGATAGCAATATCTAGCTGTCTTTGGCTGAGGTCAAAAAGACAGATACAGTAAGCCAGGCTGAACCTGATAAGACATCTACAATAAATCTCAAAGCTATTAGGTACACCAGAAAATAATATTTTTTTAAAAAATCCTAGAACAGGGGTGTCAAACTCAAGGCCCATGAGCCAGATCTGATCCACGGGGTGCTTACATCTGGCCTGCAGATCCATCCTGAAAACAGTGAAGGACTGGCCCAAGGTACCTCTACCAATGAAAATGGAGCCCTCAAAGGCTCTGTTTTCAGCCACAACAGCCTCCTGTTCTGACCAAGGTTTCCTGAGACCGTAATTAAGCACATGCTTAGTCCAAACAACTCTTATTTTATTTCAACGTTGGGAATTATCTGCATTCCCAGCCTGTAATGAGTCCCAAACAGTCCCTTGAGATAAGCACCCACCTTATTTCCTTTGAATTGCTGCCAACAACTAAAATGCTAAATTAACTGTAAAAAACCAACCGAAGTACAAAGTCCACACAGAGATTCAAGGTTTACTCCAAGCAGAGTGAACAATTTTGCTTCTTGCAAAGGTTTCTCTACCTTTGCACCTACTTTTTACCTTAGGGGAGAGGGCAATCATCTTCAAGCCTTAATCCTGAGTGTCCCCTTTTGTCTCAGCTGCTCTTGTCTTCTGGCAACTCTGCGCACAACGTGCATTGGGAATAGGCTTCTCTTGTTCCTTTGCCTCACTGCTGCCAGACTCTGGAGGCTCCGGAGCCAGGACACCATTCCCAGATGGTCCTGGCCCCTTCTCTGCATCAGACACAGGATTCTCATCCAAGTCCTCCCCAGACTCCTGGACTGGTTCTTCCCACTGTCAGATTCCACTGCCATCTGCACATGCTGCCGGCAAACCACAACATCTCCTGCAGCCCTCTGCCAGAAAAAAATGGAGCTCGGTGGGGGTCACGCATGGCCTCCGCGGGCCCCATTTATAGCCATGACAGCCTCCTGCAACCCTGTGCCAGTGAAAATGGAGCTTGGGGGGGCCATGCCCACCTGCCCCTGAGATCAAACACAACCCTGAAGTGGCCCTCAATGAAATCGAGTTTGATACTCCTGTCCTAGAAAAAGGAAATAGCAAAGTACTGTTATACTGTTACCAAAAAACTACACTGAGATGCAAGGGGTCAACCTTGACTCAAAAAGGAGATTTTACTTTTCTTCCACTTTGTTTTAAAGGTAATTGGGAAATAGCACAGCTCAGAATGCTTTATGGTTCACAATCAAATATTGGAAGAGCATCCCAGTAACAATGAAGAATAAGGATCTTGCATGGCAGCTGCTCCCTTGTTTGTAACAGTAACTAAGACAGTTTGTAACAAACCTAAAATCCCAAAAGAAACAGATCACATTTTAAAACGAAAAAAGAAAATTTATGACTGTTGGATTGGCTGGGACTTAACAAATATTTGATAAATTCTTGATGTGTTTAGGATGCGAGGAGGAGATTCTGCAGCAGTTGTAAGCCTAAGAGCATTTTTAATACAAAATTTCAAAACTTGCAGTGGGTGGATTGCTCAAAAGGTATATATGGCATTTGCAAAGAAAAGTCCACCATTTAGCTGACATCTGTATGAAATGGCAGCTGGCAGCCTCCTTCTGGATCTCCAAAGCAATCTGCAGAGCCAGCTTCTGCGATGTGATTTTGGCAGCCACGTTACTGTCAAACAACAACACTCTTGTTGCCACACAAGCAGCTGAGGAATGGTGCTTCAGGATCCCTATACATAGCTGGTGCTGAAATGCTCTGGGATTGCATTCTGCTTGCAGAATAAGTAAGTATTTGAACATAAGAGCACCAGAGGAATTTCATAATCTAAAAGGCAGGTTGCTTATGAAAATATAGAACATTTGACAATTGTTTTATGGACTTGTCCAGATTATTGTTCATTTGTACAATAAAGAAATTAACTGGTTGTTAAGAAAAGAAGCCTCATTTCCCACAGTTGCTTTATCTCCTGCATCAAAAAAATAGTGTTTTTACAATTCTCCTACACAAAATATTTGTCACAGAGCAATGGGATGTTGATTCAAATAGCATGCTTATTATACTAGTTGATGTTGCATCGATTCTGGGAGTGTTATGGATATTTAGATGGAACATTTATATTTATCAAAATCAATTTAATTTATACTCCTTATTTCCATCATTCATTTTTCCTGTTTTTGAGACCAAGTGAATTATCAATACATGTAGTCCTCAGCTTATGTCCACAATTTAGCCCAAAATTTATGTGAAGTGAAAAATTTGTTAAGTGAGTTTTGCTCCATTTTACGATTTTTCTCACTGCATTTGTTAAGTGAACCGCTGCAGTTCTTAGTAACATGAGTGTTAAGTGAATCTGGTTTGCCCAATTTCTTTGCTTGTCAGAAAGTCGCAAAAGGGGATCATATGACTTCACTACGCTGGAACTGTCATAAATGTGAGTCAGTTTTCTGTAAGTTGAGGATTACCTGTTCTGTCCTGGGCTATGAAAATGTAAATCAAGGATGAAAGCCTAAAATGTGTGAATGCAGATCTAGGAAGAAGGCACATTACTGAGGGTGGCCAGGCTATAAATATAGCCCAGTGTTTTTTCAAACTTGGCAACTTTAAAATGCGAGGACTTCAAATCCCAGAATTCCCCAGCTAATATCTGTTGCTAAGTTTTAAAAATATTGCTATAGCCCAACTTAATGCATGATGCACACATTCCACAACAGAGTCTTTGGTCTCAAGAAAGTTGTCTCAGAAGGTCATCATTACGCACTTCCTTTGCTTACTATTCAGGCTGATACAGGATTGAAGGATAAGAGTGGTGCAGTGGCCTAGAGGTAGAGCTCTCACCTCATGATCAGGAGGCTGTGAGTTCAATCCTAGGTAGCGGCAAATATTTATATCTCTGACCACAATCTGCTGTGAACTCTGCATTGGTGACAGAAAGGGCATCTGGCCAGTAAATACTCTGCTCCACTCTGTTTCTCCAATTCCACCCCGATATAAGGGATTACAGGGTCATTAAAAGACAAACAAAAGGATTGAAGGATATATCCTTGAGAAAACAATGTCATCATCCTCACCCAATCACACCCTCACCTTGGTTAAAAAAATACCACAAACAAACAAAGTGTGAAGGTTCCTGCCAACCTTCAGCACCCAACTTGACAGGCTCAAGCATAGAATTAGCCTGGAGTCATTGCACAACCACAAAAGGACTAGGAACAACCCCTCCCCACAGCTCCTTGGGGTCTTATCCATTTGTTCCCAAGGAAAGGCTGACAGTCTGGAAAGATGCCTTATTACAGACAGTCTGGAAAGATGCCTTATTACAGACAGTCTGGAAAGATGCCTTATTACAGAGTCTGATTGTTATATCTTCTACTCCAAAAGATACAGAGTTAACTAAGAATTCTACTTCTAAATCATCATCAGCCATTCATTTGTGTCTGATCCTCAGCCATTCTCTGGATTAACACTCTTCATGCCCCTCTGTCTTGTATTGCCTCCTTCAGATCCACCATGGTCATCCCACTGTTATCCTTTACAGTGTCCTGCCATCTGTAGTTTTCAGAAGAAGAAAATGCATTCAGAGTTGGGGCTGGCAGCCTTATTATGTAGTAATAATAATTGCAAAACAGGAAGACGCTGGCAAATTAATATATTCCATGTCAGGACTGGGGGAGATGCTAGAGATACGATAAAATGGAACTTGGAGAGTGGAGCATTGGATTTGTGGAAGGAACAGCGCAAATTGCAAGAATGCATAGATCCAAAGCAATGCTAAGAAAAGAATGAGGAAAAATGAAAATAAAGATATTGGTGGTCATTCTTTTAATGTAAATCTATGGGAGAAGGTATGGCAGAATCTGGGGATGGAGTGAAAAGAAGAATCAGCCTAGAATCCTTATATAGTGACAAGCCAATTGCATCCAACTTCTCTTTGAGTGCTGTTGACTCTTATCTAACTAACCAGGTGCTAGCTGTTAGTTGAGAAGATTCCTATGCATAGGCTTTTAGCAATACATCAACTTAATTGAACCTTCATGTGTGGTCTTTTGCACCTAATAAAATCTAGCTATTCTTCAGTATAAAACTATGTGACTCCCAAGCATGTTTACTTTATCAAAACAATGATTTGACCATAGAGACTCCAAAGCATATACTTCAATTAAATAAATAAACCATGGTTGTATAATTTCCCTCTTTCTTGTTTCCTCCTGAGAATTCTTCTGAAGATGGAGCAAGATTTCTAAGTTTATTTATAAGGCCCACATTCAGATTCTGATGTGACTGTCCCATCCAAACCATAGCTTGTCTGTGTTGGTACAGGTTAGAGTTTGGTGTTACACATGACTTATCACTAAATTGACTGGGTAGGATGAGTGCCAATTTGTGGCTGTTTTCTGAAGTCAGGTTTCTTGCAGACTGTATGTGCAATACAGGTGATCACTGACTTACAATCATTCTTTTAGTGACCATTCAAAGTTACAATGGCACTGAAAAAAGTTTTTCACACTGTTGCAGCACCTCCACAATCACATGGTCCATCATTAGGCAGCTGTTCAAATGCTCAGCTTCTATTGCTAATCCTGATAATAAACCACTCAGTAACTGTTCTTGAGTTGGCTACTTTTATAGTTCACATTGCCCCATTTTAATAAAAAAGAACATACTAAATTGAACAGAGTTCAAACCAAGTTCACCATAAGATTTCCATTAGCCATGGCCATCTGTACCACATTTACAAAGAATGACTCTGTGGCTCACTTTATTCTCTAATAAGGATTCTTAAAATACAGGATTTGTAGTTCATTGAGAAGTGTAGAATCTTCCATATTTTCAACTGACCTATTGTAGATTGGAACAAGATTGATAGCTGCTCCTTTCCTTTCATGTTACTCAGGGTCCATAATAATGTCCTTCAAAGAATAGCAGAGCCCAAGCATGTGACCTTAAGAACTCCAGATTTCATGTCCATTCAATGAACCATGTCACACAACAGATGAAAGGGAATCAAATCTGAGTTTGGCCCAAAGCATATAGACTTGACAGGGAACATCTTGGTTCTTGATTCTCAGGCAAGTCTGTCTATACTTGCAAAGTGATGTGGCATTCAGACTTTTAGGCCTAATACTGGGAACGGTTTATAAGTACATTTGAAAATTTGCTTTCTGAAGTGGCACATGAATGATGAAAGTTGATCCTTAATGAAAAGAAGAACTAGGGGTGATACGATAGTAGTGTTCCAATATTTGAGGGACTTCCACAAAGAAGAGGGAGTCAACCTATTTTTCCAAAGCAATTGAAGGCAGGACAAGAAGAATAGATGGAAACTAATCAAGGAGAGATTCCACCTAGAACTAAGGAGAACATTTCCTAATAGAACACTAAACCAGTGGAACGACCTGCCTCCAGAAATTGTGGGTGCTCCAACACTGGAGATTTTGAAGAAAAGATTGGACAGCCTTTTGTCCGGAATGGTGTACGGTATCCTGCTTGAGCAGGGGTTGGACTAGAAGACCTCCAAGGTCCCTTTCAACTCTGTTATTCTGTTATTCATTCTTCCCAGCCAGTTCTCCAACCTGGAGAGTATGGTTTCTGAATAAAGATTAAGGCAAGATTATGTGCATTTTAATGCAGAAAAAAAGAATGTCCAAGTTTAATATCCTTTATTCCATTTGTTTAACTTTCTCATAAATATTTACCCACTTATGCTTTGATTTACTGTAATGTAATGGTTCAGGGGTCAAAGTATGGAATTCAGGTGCTTGTTTGCCAGGAATTTAATTACCTGGACAAACTACTGTTCTCTTAGCAATTTGTTTCTAACTGCAATATAGCGATAGTAATACTGACCTAGAAGTTGGGCTGTTGTGAGAGTAACTAAATTAATTCATGTGGAATGCTTTAATACTTACACCATTTATACATTACAGGTTTCCATCATATCCTTACCACAATCTTTAAACATAGAATACCCTAAAATTCTGGAAGAAGGAGGAGGAGGGGGAGGGGGGAGGAGACTCCTGAAAAAAAGAACTGGATTCTTTCTTGTTTTTATTTTGGGGGAGAAGCAGCATTTTTCCCTTTTGCAGATTATTACTTACACCAGGGGTATCAAACTTGATTTCATTAGGGCCGCATCAGGGTTGTGTTTGACCTCAGGGCGTTTGGGGCGTGGCATGGCCAGAGTGGGCATGGCCAGTCTGATATCACTCGTGTCGGGGGTGCCTATGGCAGCTCAAGCGTTTTGTCAGCAAAAACAGGGTCCCAAGCTCCATTTCCGGCTATGATAATCTCCTGCAACCCTTTGCCAGGGAAAACAGAGCATGTGAGAGCCCTTCCAAGCTCTTTTTTTCACTGGCAGAGGCACTGCATGCTGGTCTTTCACTGTTTCTAGGGCAGCCCTGCAGGGCAGATCTAGGCATCTAAAAATCCAGCCCACGGGCCTTGAGTTTGACACCCCTGACTTACACCATCAATTATTTGTAAATTGCTCTGGTCCATTATAAATGGTGCAATCAAGAGCTCATTTTATTATGGAGCCAAAATGGTATTGATCCACACAACCAAAGGAAAGTATCATTAAATTCTGGGGGAGATTTGCAAAAGTCTGTCTATCCGTGTATGCATGTGTTAAGAAATTAATCTGTCCCTAAATTACCACACTTCTGTTTAATGGTAGTGGAGTACAGCGTAATTATTTTGGGAGCAGAGTGGAAGTTAAAAGAAGTAAAAAGAAGTAAACGTGACAGAAGATCCTGTGGCGCTAACATTCAGCAAACACTCTGCATACAAGAACATTTTGCTGGCTTGTCACATGCTTATAATATTATGTAATATCACATTTTGCCGTGATCAGCAACCGGTTTCCAAGCAGGAAGCAAAAGAGCCAAGTCACCTTAATGAGAGGCTTGGGAAAATGAAAACAGATGGTCATGGATGACCAAATGAAAAAGGAGGAAAAAGATACTTATTGCCTGAACAACATGTTGAAATTTAGAATCTGGAGTGAATAAGTTTGGGGAAGGTTCTGTAATGTAAATGAATCACTAGTTTTGCACATAAAAGGATGATTTGCATTTAATATACTTCAAAGATGCATCCTAGTTTGAGGCTGGGATCTTTTGTTGACACTCAGCCAAGGATGCATTCCTGCATATCTTTCTCTTAAGTGTTGTCTTTGATAAACAGCTGAAATTACATATCGGGAGGACCTTAGTATTGGGTGCCTGAGGCAAAAATTCCAAGCAATAGGGCATCTGTTGCAATGCTTGAAATAAAATAATTGACAAGCAGATTACTTGATAATTTACTTATTTTGAAAACCTATGTGGATGCCCATCTTATATACCCTAACTCTTGGCGGTTCATAGTAAAAGCAATTTAAGAAATCATTTAAAAAAACCAGAAAGAAATCTGATTCACCACACTTTTAATTATGGGGTTAGTCTTCCTTATTTATTGTGAATTGTTTTAAATCTGCTGCATGAGTATGCCTGTACAGGAGTCAAGAAATTGCATTTTCACTTAATCTCTTTTCACTAAAAGATAGAGCCGCTTTGGTGATGGCACCACAATTCTAGAATTTCACTTCTCTAGAACAGTACTTATAGTGTGCATCAGTAGCTTTGTTTTAAAAGGGAGTCTGCTCTGGCTTGCCTTTCTTTAATAGTGTTTTTTTAATTAATTAATTTTATTTTAATTATAAGAATATAACATGTTGCAACCGATCTATTACAATTGTTGTACATATATACATTTTACCTCATCATTTATACTCTCCTTTTTAATGCCCCTTATTATAAATCTCCAGGCCCTAAGCTGTACCTTTATGCTTTTGATATTTTACAATTATTAGTTGTTTCATATCACTTTGTGGTATTGTTTCTCAACCTTGGTAACTGGAAGAGAGGTGGACTTCAACTTCACTATTCCCCTATTCAGCAAAATTAAGAAACTGGCCTACGATGCCCAGAAGTGGGGAAAAATATAACAATGAAAAATAATCTATAGGAGCTGAGTAGCCAGGTTTTTGAATTTATCAGAAAAGGAGCCATACAGATCCCTGGGGGGGATATTATTCAAAGTAGATCCATACAGATCCCTGGTGGGATATTATTCATCACAACAGAGAAGATGTGCTTCCTAGGTGCTGATAAATCATCATCATCTTTTTCCTAGCGGATTCCTGCAGATGCAGGATCAGCTTTTCATAACATTGAACGCCACTTTGCCGTCAGCTGTGTCTCCAGGACACAGGGCCGTGGTTTGCATATCTTTGTTGTTGGTGTCTTGCCATCTCTGTTTTGGGTGCTTGAGAGGCTGCCGGCCATTGACTTCTAGTTGGTAGTCAGTCTTGGCAATAGTGGAAGGTGCTTCTCTCTGGATGTGTGAGCTCTGGAGAGCCAGCCTTCTGTCATCTTCTCTGTAATTGCTGTCGAATTGTATCATTTGTGATGTGGTCAAGAAGAGAGATGCCTGATATCCAATGGAGCATTCGCATTTCCATGGCATGGAGATAGCATTTGGTCCCTGTTGTTGTTACCCAGCATTCAGTGCCATACAGTGCAACAGGGCAGGTGGTTGTCTTGTAAATCTTAGATTTAAGATGGGTTGGCATTTATCTGTCACATAACACACCAGTGAATTCTCACCAACACATCCAGGATGCATTCACGCTTGCTTGCACTTCGCCATTGATGCCTTGGAGATGGGATCCCAGCAGGGGTGGGATTCAAATTTTTAAACAACCGGTTCTGTGGGCGTGGCTTAGTTGGTGGGCGTGGCTTGGTGGTCATGTGACTGGGTGGACATGGCTTGGTGGTCATGTTATTGGCTGGGCGTGGCCAACTCAATATCACTCACAGTGAGGCACGCATCTCCTCCCCTGGCCTCTCATGACTGTGGGGATGCTGCAACAGTCGTAAGTGTGAAAAATGGTCATAAGTCACTTTTTCAGTGCCATTGTAACTTTAAATGGTCACTCCACACAAGCAAAGTACCAGTAAAGGAGGGGAAAAAAACTCCAGAGACGTTCCTGAGACAGAAAGTCTAGTCCTGCCAAGAATGTAATAAGGGTTAATGGAGAGGCACTTTCTGTAAGCAACACCAGAATCTTTCCTTCCTGCCTTCCTTATAGGATTAGACCAGTAATTTCTTCTAACAACCAGTTCTCCCAACTGCTTAGAATGTTAACAACAGGTTCTAGCGAATAGGTGCGAAGTAACCCTGGATCCCAGATACCGAAAAATGCCCACCTTCTTTAGGTCTTCTCTATTGATTTGAAGCGTTTCAGGGGATGTAACAGTCTCTAAGTACTCAGTTTTCTTGGCGTTAAGGCGATCATTCCACGTTTGAACTGTCTGCTGTAGTCCGCCTCTGGAGGTAGAAGTGAGGATAACATCAGCAGCATAGAGCAGTGATGGCTAATCTTTTCAGCACCAAGTGCCCAAAGTGCATGCACATCCCCAAAATTCTATTCATGTATGTGCTCCAAGCATGTGCCCCACCACCCACGTATGTGCATGTGGCCAATATAATCCCACGCATGCAAGCCCTGCCCCTCACGTATGTGCATGTGCTCCCCATGCTTGTGCCTCACCCCCCGCGGGTGTGTGCCCCAGGCCTGTGCATGCACGGCAGAGACCCGAAGACCTGCTAGCTGATGCACATGCGTGGCAGGGCTGAGCTGGGGCGATGGCTTATGTGCCCAGAGAGAAGGCTCTGCGTGCCACCTCTGGCACATGTGCCATAGGTTTGCCATCACGGGCATTGAGCATATTCCAGGGTGCGTTCTGCTGCAGGTCATGTGTGATGGTGTCCATGACCAATATAAACAGAAGTGGAGACAGTCCTAGGTCCTGATAAATGACATAGTTTAATAAAAGGAACCTCAGCTGAGGCTTATTTTAGAAGTCCATGTACTAGCAATATTTGTCATTTCTTTCAGGTCCCTCTTTGTGTAGAGTTAACCTCTGTCTTGCTCCAATATTTCCGTAAAAAGGTAGATGTTTGGTATAGTTAGCACCAGGATGCCTCCAGAGCACTATTGTTCATATATAGCATTTGCTGAACAGAAATATCTGTTTAAAAACAGGCAGGGGAAAGGAGAAAAGATTGCTGCCGTTGAATGCAAAGAGAAAGTTTGAAGAACCCTGGATTCTTACAAGGGACAAGCCCAAGTTATTAAAGGGGATTAGAGTACACAGCTGCTGAGCAGATGGAATGTTTGCCATTTCAAAGCTGCATTCAGCTGTAAACCAAAATTTAAACAATGCCACAATATCTATTAGCTTCTCCTTTTTTTAATTAGAAGTTAAGTTACTGCTACCTGACTGCATAATTCAATTCACTTTTTGAAACTTGGTTAAAACAATATCTAGCTATGCAACAAGCTTTTTATTACTTTGGCTGCATTCTAACATGGCTCGGAGTTGAAAGACTAATTTTGAGAAATTATTAATCGACGTTGCTTTCTTTTGTATTGCATCATGACTTGGCTAAGGCTTTCTGTTCACCTTGTCTGCATCCAATAAGCTGCAGAAATAATTCCCTTTTTCTCCTCATAAAAGTCAAGTGGCTCTTGAAGTAGATGAATGGGGAAGCCAGGAGTTTAGTCTGAACTTTTAGCTTCTCTTTCATTGCTTTTGGAAATCTGTCTTTTCAAAATTGGTATCTTAACTCTTGAAAAACCCATTGAGAGCCAGGCCTTAGAGTGCAAAATCATTCCCATCTCCCCGAAAGCATGTTAATTATAAAAATGGACAATAACACAAAACCAAACCTAATTAAATGAAAATTGGTTTATGATGTTTTTCCCACCACCAACTTTCTCATGGGTTGGACTTTGACATCACCAATATGAAAATTGGAAGTCCAGCTCTGCTAGAATAGCACCAAGAAGGAAGATGTGTTGGAGAAAGATGGGTTAGGAAGCTCCACAACAGGTTCATTATAAGAAAAGATGGGTGTACTTTGAAGAATTACACATCATTTGATTTATCCTTTGAACTTTCACATATATTTGGACTGAATGGGAGTATATATACTAACATGCACCCACAATTTCCATGAACATGTAAATGCTAAGTCTTGAGTGAAATCTTTATCTGTAATGCCAATTATAGATGGGATGCTGACCTAGTGCCTAACCAATTAAAGTCAAATTAATAGACTGAATTTAAGACTTTATGGCTATGAATCAATGAGAAAAACTTCAGGCATTATGGCAGATGCTTCGTTATAGTCTTTTTCTCTTGTTCTTTTAATAGATAATGACTTATCCTGGATATACGGTACGTTTATGACTTTCTAAGAAATTATGTAATTACCTTGGTTACAAATCTCTTTCTAGTCCAGAGTACTATGTAGTTTTCTGTTGAATTAATTAATAGTATGCAAACCAATATGCTGTGTTGATCAAACTTTGCTGCTTATTGTCTTTCTTTTTAAAAGTATATGATGAAATTCATTCTTCCCCATCATCCCATATCAAGACATAATTTGTATTACCAAATAATCCATTAAAATGTCTAATAGGATTATTTTCCCTCTTTTTCCATTTCCTCCATCTCTTCTTTTTTTTTTTTAGGAGCTTATGAGTGGAAACTCTGTCAAACCCAGTAGAAATCCCTTTGAGTTTATAAATATTTGTTGAAATTTTACTTGACAGGCATACTCTTCACTTTTAGAGAACTAATTATGTGGGATGATGTTAACAATGCACAGTAAAATAGAAAGGGTTTCGGATTTAATTTGACCTAAGTTTGTAAGATAGCCAACCATATGTCCAAGATCATATGCTGAACATAACCATCCTTTTGTCATCTTTAAGTTGCCTTTGAATTTTGCTGTGTCTTAAAATTGTCTGGACATTTAAAAATGGAGTGTTATATGCATTAAGAGAGAAGACTTATGAATGGATCCATGGAAGTTGCTATAGTTTCAAAATAGATTGATCCACTCACTTCTGGTAGAAAGTCAAAAAAATCTGGTGTCTTCTTTTCACAACATGGTTTCTTTGAGGATTAAAGACACCCCCACTATATCTTCCTCTGATCATCACTACTAAAATACAGCTGACTGCTCCCTCCACTGCACTAAACCAGCTTCTCCTGAATTCTGCCATCTCTTCTCCAGGCCCAAGGATATTACCAACTGCACTTTGCAACACAGCACCAAACAAATGATTGCTAGCATTTCTAGGTGAATGTCTTCCAGTGCTTAGCAATTGCTAAGCAATTGTAGAATTGTTGTTTCTGCCACCAAACATTTGATCCTTGGCCCTATTTAAACTATTTCACTTCCAACTTGGTCATCAGTTGCAGCACCTTCTTCTGAATCCTTTCCAGTAATGCCAACCACTGTCAGGACCCAGCTTCCTATGGGGCAATTTCAAGCCATCTTTTTTTCTTTAAGCACCCCATAATCCCTTGAGTCCAGGCAACTGAACTGAGTGTTTACTGGCTGGTTTCCTGTCACTGTGAAGCTTTGTTCAGCAGATATATTCTCATTGTGCCCAGAGAGAGAAATATCTGCCTCTTGCTAGGATCAAACTCACAGCCTCCTGATTTGTGAGTTCTGAAAAATTGCCAACAAATGTAGTGGTGGCAGAGAATTGTTAACACCATCCAACCTATCCTCTCTCTCCACCAGCTCTCTGTAGCATACAAAATCACTATACTCCAATGCTTTCCCTGACTCATAATTTGCCCTGGTGGAATTATAGGAAGAAGTTAAGATAGGAGATAAGGTATCTGATTTTTGCCAGTTCATTTTAAATCCAGAGAGTGAGTCAAAAATAGAAGTCTGAGGTCCATATGTGCTTCTCATATAAATTCAGAATAACTTTTTGAAAATAAAGAATACCTATCAATCCTGTTCCTAAGTATTAGTAGTCCCAAAAGTGCTTTTTCAAAAGGCAATTGGATTTAGTTTGTTTTTCCTTGAAGATGTTTTGCTTCTCATTTAAGAAAATGTCTTCAAGGAAAAACAAAGAAAGGCCAGTTGCCTCTTGAAAAATCACCTTTGGGACAACTTTGACCTGGATGATTGACTGATAATCTCCATAGACACCAAGTATTGGTAATTGTCTGCTAGCTGACATATTTGCAGTTTTGTTTTCTCAGTAGCCAAGTTGTTTTAGGATTATAATAGCCAGAGATATTTATTAATAATTTTATCTGCTTTTGACTGGAGTTTAGGATATATTTGTTCCAACACATCTAAAGGAAATTAAGGGAAGAAAACTACTCTAAAATAATTATATTTCTTGTGTCTTATTCCTACTGTGTGCTTGAACTAGAAGACACTAGTTATCATTAAGTTGGAAAAGGGTTAATGTAGGGATATATTGTGTTAGAAAACCTGCTGCATTTTCCACAGTTGAAAGAAAATGTTCATTAGTCTTTGGCATTTTATTTTTATCTCATTGCCGAATAGGCTCCAAAGCAGTCAAAAGAGAGAAAATCTGGTCCATGTGTTAAGGTTTAAAGGTCAAGAATGACTCAATTCCTGCTTCTGGTAGCTAAGGTGATGTAATAACAAAGAATGTTGTTATGGGAAAAAAGAAGGAATCCCTCTCCCTGTATTTGTAGAAGCAGTGGAAAACCCTGGAAACTACAGTATGTTGATTCTTAGAAGCCAGACTTGGGGGGAAAAAAAACCTGTTCAGAAATTTGCAAAGTGAACATTGCAATCTGAGAGGAAATGGTTTGGATCAATCATAATTACAGCTAGAATGATACACACCCCTGAGGTTCAATTCAGCGCATACAAAAACTCGACGCAAGTTCCATGTTCTAGAAATTAATGAGTTTCTGCAAAAAATCCATTTTATTTGAATCCTACCCCATAGTTCCTGTACTTGTTAATAAGTCATCATATCAAAAAGCTTCAAATTAGGTAAAGGTAAAGGTTCCCCTCGCGCATATGTGCTAGTCATTTCTGGCTCTAGGGGGCAGTGCTCATCTCTGTTACAAAGCCAAAGAGCCAGCACTGTCCAAAGACATCTCCGTGGTCATATGGCTGGCATGACTAAGGCCCAAAGAACACTGTTACCTTTCCACCAAAGTGGTCCCTATTTTTCTACTTGCATTTTTAGATGCTTTTGAACTACTAGGACGGCAAAAGCTAGGACAAGTAACAGGAGCTCACTCCATTACATGGCGGTAGGGATTCAAACTGCCGAACTGCCTACCTTTCTGATCAACAAGCTCAGCATCTTAGCCACTGAGCCACCATATCCCTAAAGAATCAAATTAGGGGCAGGCTATGTTAGGCTTAGAAACATTTCCCATGAACAGGTAGTCCTTGAGTTACAACAGTAATTGAGTGTGGAAATGATGGTTGTAAGTCATGACGGTTGTAAAGTGGCTCACTTCATGAAAGGCGATGTCCAGTATATGAGTTGTTAATATATTAGTTATAATAGGGTCATTATCAGCAAATTAATAATTAGCCTGTGTTTTCTTGGTATGTTTTTGTGCAGCCAAGATAAACTAGCTGCTGGATTGTTGGAATGTAAGTAGACATTGATCTGGATTCACGTATCAACAGGTCAAGACAATTTTGCTAGATAGCTGCAGAGTAAATTTCACACCAGTAAAAAATTACAGGCAGAAATATACTCTTAAGTCTTTTGCTCTGCAGAACTTAGAATTTTGCTGACATAAAATAAATCAACTATTTTATTTATGGCACTATAAACAACTCTTCTGGATGTTTTTTTTTTTTTCAAACAGTGCAAAATACTGTATCAATGCATAGGAGTTGATTTTTTTCCCCTCTAAAATTTGGGATCTGGTTCTTGTTTAGTTATGGCATTAATAATGTGAAACTCAAAGGACACACACACACACACACATACACACACAGAGCAATTCTTTCTAACATTCAGAGTTTAGCCACATGATATGGCGATAGCCAACAACTATGATGTCTTTGAAAAGGAGTTATAAATCCATGGTTAAATTCCAGTGGAATGTAATTTTTCTAGTAATGGAAATACTTTTGTTTCTGGAATCCAGAAAAGGCACTTGCCCTTCTCCTTCAGATCTTCCTGCCAGAGCTTCAGAATTTGCCACAGGTGGTTTTCTGATCCTGGCAGAGTAGATTATTGAGTGTATAAAAAAGGATTGGTGGGGTGAGTGGAACACAAGGAAGACAACATACAGAAATGTGGTTGCGCAAGGTTATTTGGGAAAGATAAAGCTACCCGTGCCTACGGATAGTTTGAGCCCAAAATTTCTGCTGTTCAGCAAAAACAACAAAACACTTACGACCATTCTTGCCACAGTTATTATGTAAATCCCTGCAGTTGTTAAGTAAATCTGGCTTCCCCGTTGACTTAGTTTGTTAGAAGGTCATAAAAGATGCTCACATGATGGTGGGACACTGCAACTGTCGTAAATATGAGTCAGTCAGAATAGAGCTGGAAGTGAACTTGGAGGTCTTCTAGTCCAACCCCTTGTTCAAGCAGGAGACCCTATACCATTTCAGACAGGTAGTGGTGCAGTGTTTTCTTAAAAACTTCCAGTGTTGGAGCATTCACAATTTCTGAAGGCAAATCTTTCCACTAATTAATTGTTCTCACTGTCAGGAAATTTCTCCTTAATTCCAGGTTGCTTCTCTCCTTGATTAGTTTCCATCCATTGGTTTTGTGTGTGTGTGTGTGTGTGTGTGTATACTGTTGTCATGTGATGTCCCAGAGTGTAACACAAATGTAACAAAATCCAAAATGTAAATAAATGTCCTTTAATGCCTCCAACGTGTTCAATAATATTCAGCTGGAGATAAAACGTACTCAGAAATAGTCTTCAAAAGAAAGCAATAGAGTCCGAACTTAATGAGCAGATAGAGGTGAAATAATAAACCAAACAAACTACAATGATGAAATTTCCACAACAGAACAGGAGAAGTATTTACCAAATTCAAGGAGATAACAAGGCACAGTCTATTGGAAGGACGCCAACCAAGATAACTTCAGACCAAATAAAACACGCTTTGCTTCCAGCGTTTGCCAGTACGCAGGTCCAAACTCTTATTCAGTTGTCACACCTGCAGCCCATGAAGAGGATCAAGGCCCTCTCCTCATGAGGAGACCACATCTCTCCCTTATCCTCTCCTCCCTGCGTGCCCTAGGATGGATAGGGGATGGACCTGGGTCCTCCTCTGACTGCTCAGCTGGCCTCTGCCCTTCCTCAGCCTCCTCTACAACCTCCGGAGCCACACTTCCACTCCCCATCAGCTGTTCCTCCTCTCCCTCAGAATCAGTCTCCAACAGAGGCATGACATGTCAGTTGCCCAGAGTCTGGATATTGATCACGTGACCCTGGGGCTGCTGCAATGGCCGTAAGTGTGAAAAACGTCCATAGGTCACTTTTTCAGCCCTTTGTAACTTTGAATGGTCACTAAATGAACTGTTGTAAGTCGAGGACTACCTATACCTGTCATCCAAACATTTGCCACAGGAAAGTTCTGAAGACCAATTGCTAAGGGACCAATGTAGGATAAAACAGCTGTGAGAAAGAGGGATGCTAAACCAGCTAGGACTTTGAGTCTGTTCCAAGCCTGCTCATTGGAATGGCTTATTTTACCATTTCTGTATGTCAGATTCATTTGGCGCATCCAGTAGTTCCTGAAGCCAAGCAGCTTCTAAGGATAAGGAATTTGCCCATTAGACCTCTGAATCACAATGCTGGGTTTGGTAGAAGGCTAAAAATGTTCCTCTAATAGGTTTCCGTTTTCCAAGAATCTAAACTTAACAAGAAGAGTTTAGCTGAAAGCCTGAAATGATTGTTCTACGAAGTACAGTGACTTTATCCTAATTAGCTTCTTGGCAAAATCCAATCATTGCTTATGTTCACATGACTTTTCCAACTTAAGTTAGACCAGTTTCATACTATTTATAAATAAGTAATAGTGGATGTTCTTTTAATTTATACCTTGCCTTGCCATCCAAATGATCTACAGCAACATAAACTGTCTTTTTTAATTTGTGTCTCTGCTAGTTTGTCCTCTGCCTGCCTGCCCATCTATCTATCTATCTATCTATCTATCTATCTATCTATCTATCTATCTATCTATCTATCTATCTATCTATCTATCTATCTATCTAATTTATAGCTACCATCTAACTGTCTAAGGCAACATCCAGGGAAGACAGAAAAATACATATGATACAATATTTGTCTATCCTCTATCTAATCTTATTTATGACACATAACCTTTGCACCTTTATGAAAAGTGTAGAACAGGAGTAAGCCAAACTAAATTGAAGAAATTAGAAGTATGACTGGGATAGAAAAAAGAAACAACAGCCAGCCATATCTAGGCTAGATCAACACCATTCTCGTATACTTCGTTGTTTGATGCTTGCAAACCATCCTAGCTTCCACCCAATCCAGGCATAGCTTCATAAACTTTCTTTTTATTCTTTAAACTATTAACTTTATTCTTAAAGCTCTCGGGTCTCTCTAACCATGACATTCACAGTCTTCCTGTTCTTCTTGACCATTGACTTTTCCTTCTTAACATTCAGTTTGTAACTAAGTCCTCATTCATTTTCTTTCCATGACCAAACCAACTGGAAGTACTTATTAGTGGTTGCTCATTCCTGTATTCAATCTGCATTCCTTCACCACCTCTTCTTTCCTGAACTTCTATCTTGTTTGATGACATTCGTAACTAGTCCTTGATTTATGACCACAACTGGGATTGGAACGTCTGTTGTAAGTCATTGCAGTCGTAAGTTGAGTCAGACCCAATTTTGCTACCATTTAACAAAATTAAGCAAACACGGTTTCCCCAATGGGTGTTTTTGTTGGAAATCAGCAAAACAGGTCACAAATCACAACCATGATTGCAGAATGTTGAAACCGGTCTTAAAAGCAAGCTGGCTGTTGAGTGCCCAAATTGTGATCATGTGTCCATGAGGTGGTATGATGGTTATAAGTACAAGTTGTAAGTAATTTTTGAAAGGTCATCATAACTTTGAACCATAATTAAATGAATGATCCTAAGTCAAGAATTACCTGTATCCAGTTCTCATTTTTATTTCTCTTCTAACGTACGTTTTTCCTTATTACCCAACTCTTACTTCCATATAATAGTGTGGGCAGAAGCATGCTTTTAGACACAATGTTAACTCTGAAGCTTACCTGACAGAGGCCATTTTGAGGCTTCAGTGTTGCCACACTGGAGCTGAGGGTAGGGTGGGGGGAATAGAGATAGTGGGGGGTTTGTAGCCAAAACAAAATACTTTCTCCTGGGAACCAAGGACATTCACACAGATGGTTGGAGAGAGGAGGAATGAAGTTACCAAGCAACCAGGTGATACCTTGATTGGACCATGTGACTGATTGATTGGGAAAAGGGGAAAAACTTTTACTTTTAATTAGGTGAAAACCGAGGGGAACATTCAGAGTCGGTTTTCACCAGGCTGTGCCAATATGATATGTCCAATAAATCTATTCTTTGAGGAACCTACTTGCCTCTGAGTTCTATTTGCTATGGGTGTATTACTTGGAACCCTGACATGCAATGTCATTTATTTCAACAAACATTCATTCCTCAAGGCAGATCACATAATACCTCCTACTAAGATTTACCCATGTTAAACATTTTGCCATCCGTTTTCCTATGTTTAATAAACATTACACCAGCATACTTCCTATTTATGTATAATAATTAGGTATAATTTGGAATTTTCTCTGGAAAGAAATCCTCCTCTTTCATCATTAACATATTAATTTTCAGATCCATGCTCCCTACTTTTTAATTCAGTACAAATTATTTGGGTTCTCAGTCATTCGTAGAATACAAGTTTTATGAAATGTGAGCTACAGTAAGAGATCCTGGGAGTTGTAACTCAGCAATTTTTGGATAAATGGAATGCTAGCAAGTAATTCAACATTGAGCAAATAGTTAGACAAGGATGTTTGATATCCTCTTGGTTGTATAAAGTACTTACGGATAAATAGATATGGAATACTCATTGTGATGGCAGAGGTGTGCTGGCTGGGAATGTGAACATATTTTTGTGTGAAGATGATATTGTTCTGTTTTCTGGTTCTTCATGTCTAAGCACATGGTTGCTAAACCCATGCTAATTTGTTGATAGCCTACTCTGATTATCTGTGGGGGGGACATTTAGTATGCACTGCCTCAATACACAAATCTTATGTAGAAATTGGTTAGTCTTCATTGCCCCTGAAGATAATGTATAACTCACCTGTCTCCCTCTTTTTCTTTCTCTCTTGCACAGAATGTGACACAGAAACAAAGAAGGTTCAAGATGTTCTTTCTGGAATTGAGAAACCACAGGTACGTGATAGACAAGCTTAACTCAAAGTAGCAACATTAAAGATAAGCTGTATATTATGTCAATCTATTATAAGTATTTGCATTTTATTTGCAAGATGGTGTGGATTTAATTGGTTTTATCATTATAAATACTAGATTCCTAGAATCCTAGCCATTGACTAGTCCAAGGAGGAGACAGGGATCGGATTATATCGATTTGGCCTGGTTTGGGCGAACTGCTAGCTCCGAGGATCAGCTGTGAGCAAACCAGTTTGCTCCGACAATCAGCTGTTGGGCCCACCCGCCCATGCCGGCTCTAGTCTGTACTTTACATCTTGTTTTTCAAACTCATCTGATTTGTGCAACACAGCAGATTGCTGCGCATCAGCTGTTTAACACACAGAGATCGCAAAGCATACGGTCACCAAACCGGTTGTTACACTGGTTGAATCGCACCGCTGAGAGGAGTACATGCCATACTATGAATTATAACATATTTTTTGGTCTGGCATCATATATGCTAAGCCATCCCTTTTGTCCTTGCATTGTTTTAAGCACATTGAAAGTACTAAGTTAGCTTGTGAAGTGCTTCGGATCTGATTCCCAAATCAGTATGCAGGGACTTATCTGCAACTCTTTAAAGCAGCTTTGTCTTTTCTCAGAATCACACAGCTACTTTTAAGGAGTTTTAATATCATATTTGCTCCCTGCAAGCTCTAGAAACTGTCCCAAAGGTGCTTTTTTTCAAGAGGCAACTGGACGTTCTAGTTTTTCTTGGAAGATGTTTCACTTCTCATCCAAGAAGCTTCTTGGATGAAAAATAAAACACTTTCCAAGAAAAACCTGAAAATCCAGTTGACTCTTGAAAAAAGCTCCTTTGGGACAACCATAACCTGGATAACTGAGAATCTCCATAGACTCTAGAAACTGTTTTTAGGTTTACCGCTGAAGGATTGCAAATCCATATAACTTGATTATGATTTACCCAACAAAGTAAGATTAAGTCAGCCCTCTTAACATAATACTTGAATTCAATGAAAGACTCATTTCTCCAGAATAAAGCTTCTGGTTGTAACTATTCATTTTAAGATTTCTGAGTTTAGATGAAATTATCTAATTGATTTCCAGTATGAGCATGCATGTATGTCAACTACCCCAGCTGGTAAACATGACTGAATCTTCCATTTCACTATCCATATTCTGCACATGTGAACTCAGAGCAAATACCTTTAGTGATTAAACAGAATTTTAAACCAACGAACAGCCATGATTTTAAATTTCTGGTCCATGGTGACTGATCCAGCATTGCTACATCCTGCTGAAATATAGAAGAACACTAAATGTGATTAAGGAATTAGGTAGAGAGTGTAATAGTTCTCATTGACTAATTCCAGTGGGTGGTACTTCAGAATAGTTTTCTCTGCTCCTGATCTCATGTGCAACTTTTGGTTATTTTTCAAAAAAATATCAGTTTAAAACCCTGACCCACTCCAAAAAGTGGGTTGTGACTCAAAGCAGTAAAGACCAACAAAGAATTTAGTTCTAGAATTATTTTTGCTAGCTTCGCTCAGCCTGAATGACTACTATAATGCTAAGCTGACATCACTCTGATTCCCTATCTGAAATGGTTTATTGCTACAGCCGTTGCTATAATCAGATTGTGAGTCATATGCCTTTTCAAAACAAGCAGATGTATAGAAACAGACCCCATAAATAAATAAAACATTATCTCCTTACGCTTTACTTCTAGCTTTCTTTTAACATGTGGGGTATTCAAAGATCATGTAGAAAAATAGTCTAGTGAAAAGCATTTACTAGCATTCATTTGTGATTATTTGTATGCTTTACCTGTGACTATTGTAGCTTGTCAGCTGCCAGCCCCTCTATTAGCCAAATCAGACAGGAGGCCTGGGAGTCAGGGTCAGCATCAAGACAGCTCTGAAGGGGAAGAGGGAATGGAACTGGTAGAGAGAGAGAGAGAGAAAGACAGAGGCGGAGCGTGAGCCATCCATCAGCCCTCAGATGGACAGTCAACAGCCCCCAGGTCTGGAGGTGGCTGATGAGGAAGAGGAGGAACAGTTGGGTCCAGTGCCTGATGCATGGATGCTCAGAAGGCAGAAGAGAGGAGAGCAATAGAAATCCATGGGCCAATCCTTGGGAAGGAAGAAGCACCAATGCTAGCGAAGCCCTACCCTAACTCTGGGGATAAAAGGCAGGGGAAAGAGATGAATAGATGTGGTAGACAACTATTGATCTCCCTGTCAGACAGGCTTGTTAGCCTGCGTGAGAGAGAAACTTTTTGCCGGGGCTGATGGCGCTCCTAATAAAGCAATCTTTGAGTTAACTTCAGAGGGTTTGTCATGTTTGGGGAGCTGGGTCAGAACAGTGATTTCACCACACATGTAAGTGATACGTCCACATGTATTTCAAGCTATAATAACTTTATTCTACCAGAGGATAACGCGCAAAACCTTAACTGAGAACTACAGTCAGGATTGTAGAACTACAATCAGTCTCATTGATGGGTTTTCTTTATTATCAGTCATACATTTCAGATAAAGGGAAATTGGTAGGCCTTCGAGGCATGAGAACAGATTATCTGAGGGGCTGCCTCTCCCCAATTACTAGGTCAGGAAGAAGAGACACATTACGGGCCCCATCTATTAAGGAATACAGATAGTCCTCGATTTATTACCACAGTTGAGCCCAAAATTTGTGTTGCTAAGCAAGACAGTTGTTAAGTGAACTTCGCTCCATTTTATGACCTTTCTTGCCACAGTTGTTAAATGGATTTGACACTTGTCAAGTTAGTAACATGATTGTTAAGTAATCTGGCTTCTGTGTAGACTTTGATTGTCAGAAGATCACAAAAGATTATCACATGATCTTGTGGACCTTGCAACCGTCATAAATACCTGTCATTTGCCAAACATCCAAATTTTGATCATGTGGCCACACGGAAGCTGCAATGGTCATAACTGAAAAAATAATCGTAAGTCGCTTTTTTCAGTGCCGTTGTAACTCCAATCTAACAAAGGGTTGTAAGTCAAGGACTGTCTGTAGCATCTGACTAGCAGCAAAGGCTTTTCTGTCATGGCGCCCATCCTTTGGAACATTCACCTGGAGATAAGATAGAACCTGACTCTACTGATTTTTAAAAAGGCCTGAAGTTATGGCTTTGCTATCTGGCTTGGAGGCTGGAGTCCAGTGGTCGTATGAGTTAAAGCAAGAGTTTAAACTCAATTTCACTTAGGGCCACATCAGGGCTGTGGTTAACTTTGATGGTCTGGGTGGGCATAGCTGACTGGGTGGTCGTGGCCAGCTTGACGTCACTCTCCAAACTGCTGGCATGTATCCTCTTCACATTGGGTAGGCTGGGCCGAAACCACGCTGGATTGATGTTTTCTCTTCGCATTGAGTAGATCAGGCCTGATTTTTCCTCTTCACATTGGGTAGATCAGGCCAAAACCATGTAGGTAGACCAGACCAAAACCATGCTGGTAGACCAGGCCGATGCAATGCAGGCCAGACCCTTATATTTTCCAGGATGGCCACACTGGCCAGATCTGACCACATCTGGCCCACAGGCCTTAAGTTTGATATCCCTGAGTTAGGGTTGGGGTTCAATAGTTATACCAAATGCTGCGAATGTTTTAAACAGGTGGTCCTCAACTTACAACAGTTTATCTAATGACCATTAAAGTTACAACAGCCCTGAAAAAAGTGACTTATGACCATTTTTCACAATTACGTCCTCTGAAGCATCCCCATGATCGTGTGATCGAAATTCAGATGCTTGGCAACTGACTCAAATGTATGATGGTAGCAAAGTCTCACGGTCATGTGATCCCCTTTTGCAACCTTCTGATAAGCAAAGTCAATGGGGAAGCCAGATTCACTGCACAACTGAGTTACTAACTTATCAACTGCAGTGATTTGCTTAACAATTGTGGCAAGAAAGGTCGTAAAATGGGGGGAAACTCACTTAATAAAGATTTCACTTAACAACAGAAATTTTGGGTTCAATTTGTGGTCGTAAGCCGAGGAGTATTACCTGCTGATCGTAATACTTATGTAATTTTTTTTAATACGGCAATATTTTATTTGCTTTTTCCTGCAGATTTCTTACTGTTTTGTTTTCAATTGTTGCAAGATGTCCGGCATTATGTATATAAATAGGGCAGCTGTACCAAAATCAATCAATCAATCAGTAGAATATAATCCTGGAAGTTTAAAATGAATTGTTCATGGTCAACCTCACTTCCCTTTGGCTCTGAAAGCACTGCCAACTTGCCAATATTGAAATGTTTGAGGAATAGGACCAGGGAGCTGAGAATTGGGGAATTTGGAAGATCAACACATTTGGTGGATGCCAAATGGGAGAAAGTTGTTTTGCAATATGACTTAAACCATGTAAGGTGGTTTTAAAAGGATGAAACTGATTAAACGAATTACTGTCAAAGATGAATGCAACATTTCTTTTACTTACTCATTGACTTGAATGCAGAATGCGGCGGGGTAGGGGGGTGGGGAGTAAATCACTATGTAATCCAGGCCTTGAGTTTATAGGCATTTTGGAAGTGTTTCGTGGAAGATTTAAAGTAATATTTTAACTTGAAATATGTTTATTTTTTGACAGGCACATATACAGAATGAACTGTCATCTGCTTTCATAATTAAAAACAGACCTTTTTGCTGTGCAGTGTAATAACTAGTAATAATTAATGTGCAGAACTAAATAACACGTATGGCCACATAAAGTGTTCCTTTGGACATTCTACTTGCATTTGATTCTGTGTAGTAAGAAATCTTTCTCGTAACCTAAAAAGGAAGCTTATTAAAAAAAATAACGAGCTTATCATAATTCTACACAAAAAAATGTAGATTTCATTTCGGCTGCACTTTCCTTGCATGTTTTCAATGGAATATTCACAATGGACAAATGACCTTTGAGAATAGATTGTGTGCATCAGAAACGTATCTTATACATACTAGTGGTTCCCCCCCAGTTCCAATTAATGGGGTCCTTCTTAGCTATCTATACAATAGATTCATCAAGTTACACATAATGTTCGGAAGGCCCATGGATCACTGTTTTTAAGAACCTGGCCAAACTGCCTTTTGCTACTGCATTGCATCTTCAGGAATCCAAATCTTAGTAGCTGGAGTAATGCAATCTGTTTAGCATTTAGCTTGGTCTTCTCTCCATTCTCCATATTTACTTCTACTGTACAGATAAGAACACGATTCACTTTATGCTTTGGATTTTCCAAATTATTAAAGTTCATGAAAGGATAAAATGTTTTGATTTTTTTTTTTTGGTTTAGCCATATGTTCCACATAGCTACGTGTGTCCTAGATGGTGAGCATAAAAGAAAGAAAGCATTCCAATTTAACATTGGCTGGCTATGGTACATTAAGTTCCAAATCCCTGTGTGAATTTATGCAAAACGGTTATGCAACCATATGTCCATAATAAAAGAATTGGGAAAAAGCCCTTTCTCCTTAGCTATACTGGTTTATGTTCTCATGCCAGAAATCCGATTCAGATGTCCGTTTGTCCTCATATTCCCCCCTCTTTTTTTTTTAGTTCCTAAAATCCTTAATTGAGGTCAAATATGGTATGTTCACTGTAAATATCTTTCTTCTTGGCTACTATTATAGTCCTTTAGTAGAACTGAGGCAGTTTGTTTGCATCATCTGATCTAATATTACACGATATTTCTACAGAGGCCTGGCTTAATTTAAATGGCCCTCTTAACTAGTCCAAGTGCTCAAAGCTATCAGTGTTAGAATGTTACATACATTCAGAAAAAAAGTGTTAAGACTACACAAACTCTTCCACTGGCTGATAAACTGAAGTAGGTATTTTGAATTTGGAGAGGTGTTGTTTTTTTTAAAGAATGTAAGCAAGATCAAAATATCATTTTGTGAAAATGTTTAACGTGATACGTGTTTTGGTTCAGGATAAATGGAACTACAATGATAACTCATAGCTTTGTGATCCTTAGTGCTCTCTGAGCTTGGTTGTTTTTTTGCAGATGTTTCATTACCCAACTAGGTAACAACATCAGTATTAGCTAATACTGTCTCAAAACTGCTTTTTCAAGAGGAAATTCGACTTTCTGATTTTTCTTGAAGACGTTTCGCTTCTCATCCAAGAAGCTTCTTCAAAATTAAAGAAACTTCTTGGATGAAAAGATAGAAAGCCCAGTTGCCTCTTGAAAAAACAGCTTTGGGACAACCATGACCTGGATGACTAAGAATCTCCATAGATATTTAGCTAGAACTATACTGATGATGTTATCTAGAATACCAAGGATCCCACAGTTAACCTGACCTACAAGTTTTGTATTCTGTTGGTAGTTCATAACTTTTGTGATTCCTCAAATGTAGGCACTCTAAAACGTCAGTGTGCCTCTTGGGATGAAAATTAACCTCATCTTGTTTTTATCTCTCAAGGTGTCAAATATTCAAGCTAGAACAGTTTCGCTCACTTGGTCTCCTCCAAATGGTCTTTCAAGTGAAGATAGACTCAGCAATGGTTTGCCTTATACTTGTACTTACGAAGTTGCCTTATCTGACAAAGGGAGGGATGGAAAATACAAAACAATCTACAGGTAAAATTCTGCATGTGCACAACGTTATGTGTCATGTTTTCTATCTGAAGCAGCAGGGCATAGAAGCAAATCCATGAGTGTTTTTCTAGAGTTGAGTACCATTTCATTATCAAAATATTTCCCATTTTTGTCATATCCTCCTCCTCTTCCAAGAGGTTTTTTTCCATGACGTTCACCAGCTGGAAAAGCTTCCTGTGAAGTATCTAAATGTTTATCTGTTGTGTGCCAAACTGAAATATTGGGAGTCTTGTTGACTTAACTATTGTGCATTTCACCTAGAAGGAGGGGAAAAAATAACCATAGGAAAGAAATTTATAGAACTAACCATTGGCTCTGAAAGCAGTTCCAAAAACTGGATGTCACCGCATTGTAATAAAAATCCTAAAACTTAAGCAGATTGATCTAGCTTATCCTGTTTCTGCCAGACAAGAAGTCCTTGATTTATAATCAAAAATTGGAATTAGAGTTTCCATTGCTAAGCAAGGCAGTTATTAAGTCAGTTGTGCCTGATTTTACAACCTTTTTTGCCACAGCTGGTAAGTGAATCATTGCTCTTTTTAAATGAAACACATAGTCTTTATGCAAATTCAGCTTCCTGTATTCATTTTGCTTATTTGAAGCTGGTAAGGAAGGATGCAAATTGGAGATTACAATGCAACCATTGTAATGGTTGTGTAATGGCTGTGCCCAAACTCTGATCACATGACCATGGGAATGCTACCACCATTATAAGTGCAAGGACTGGTCATAAGTCAGTTTTTTCAGTGTCATTGTAACTTTGAACAGTTGCTAACCGAATTGTTGTAATTTTGTAAATTACATAGTACATTATTTCAATAGTGTTGCTGATTTAAAAGTTCACTAGACCAACACTGTATTGTTATTTTATGTTGTTTGTACATATTGAAAAGTGAAAAAGAACAAACAAGTTTGACAATGAGAATAGGTGAAAGAAGAGGGGAAATCTATTCAATTTCTAACTCCCTCCTTTTGTGCACCTGTTTATTACAATATTAATAAATGTTTAGATCTATTAGAAACCAAAATGTTTATATTTACCATTCTATGTAATCTATGCATGCAAATTCTTGTTTACATTTGGTTAGGGTTAGGGTTAATGTTATGAATGTTTGTTAATATTGTTGTGAATATTTGTTAATTTTCCCATTGTTGCATGTTCCCAATCAGATATTGTTGGGATTATATTTTTCTTTTGGTATTTGGCAAAATTTATTCTCATTACTGAGGTCGTGTATATAATTGGAATATATTGAATAGGATCTTAATATATAGGGCATATTTGCTGAATAATTCAGTACCACACTTTAAATTTTGTTTGTGACAACTCTCTCTTTTCCAGTGGAGAAGAATTGGAATACAAATTGAAAGATCTTAGGCCTGCAACAGAATATCACGTCAGGTGAGACTGCATAATTTTATACATTCCATTCTAGATATCATAATAGACATTCTGAAATTGATAGGTTTTGGCAAATGCTGACAACAGTAACAATGCCATGAATATTTTAAAATAAGCCTGTTTTTCACTTTGGGGATTTAGCCAAATGAATACTGACAAATGTCCCAAACTGACTATCAGCTTTCAACCGTGTTGTCATGAAGGTTGGTGTTTTTTTTTTTTTTTTTGGCTGTTCACAAAATTTTCTAAACTTGTCAACATTCAGAAGAGTTAACAGAGATACAACCTTTTTGGAACATGGTAGTAAAATAGGTAAGTTAAATGAAAATGCTATGTCTTTTTTAAATTACATTGGACAAGAACAAGTGATTCTGTTTGCTATTTGTCCATTTTTTCACTTCTGATGATTCCTAAATCTCAGGTTAAATTTTTAGTATGGGTGTTTACGTCATTCTCAGATGCATTACAAGAAAAATTGGCAACCTGAAGTCTCTATGCAGTCCTTGGCCTTATTCTGGCCAGCTGAAGCAATCCTGATTATTTGTTTAGTTTAGTTTTTGTTTATTTATTTAATTTATTAAATTTGTAACATATTAATTTATCATTATTTTTCTCTTAACTTAACTTTCCATCATCCCCAACTCTGCAATCTCAAAGGGAAATGCCTTTAAAAGTCTGGATAACTTTTCAAGCTTTTTAAAGATTTTCTTCCCGACTTGAAGAAAAGGGAGTTTTCTCTCTGTGTCCTGAATGCTTTTGCATCTAAGCATGCTGGAAGGATAGTTTATTCCTGACAAACAGAAAGAGTTCATCGGTATTATTAGGAAATAAGAATAAAGTCATTAGAATCAATTTTACTTCATGGCTTTCTAAAACAGAAGCAATCATTCAGTTTCTCTTTGTAAGACGCTGAACAAGAACGACATTTTTTATCTATGACCAGGAAATAATTCAGCTTTTCACATTTGAATAGTGGCTTAATCATGCCAGACATTTCAGGAGGATGAAAGAAAGAAATAGAAAGTCTTCTATAGATAAACATGCCAGAGTGAATAATCACAGAGGCTTAGAATTGTGGAATGGATCTATGACTATTTCTTCTGCTTCCATATCCGTCATCGGATTATCATATTGGCGATCCTATTTTTATCAATAGCCTCACGAAAAAGTGCTGTTGAGTTTTGTCCAAACCAGTCCCTAGATCTAGACTTAGACTCCGTTAAATTAAGAGGACCTAAATTTGTAAGCATCTTAGCCCCCATTGATTTCTATTGACTACTCTGAATATAATGCCAGACTGAAGAACAGATTTCTGAATTTCTCTTTATATTTCCAACTGCAAATAGTCATCCAAACCTAGGAATATATTCTTGAATTATAAAAAGAAATTTACATTAGCCCATCACCTTAACAAAGATTATTTCAACTCCTGTTCTTCCTTCTGAGAAAGATTGCTGCTTTATTTTATTTATTTATTTTGTTTCATATCTTATTTCATTTCGTATTCACAGTGATAAAAGTGGTTGTCAGATATAATAAAATAAAGTGGGCTCCCATCCAAACCAAGGACAATCCTGCTTAACGTGTGAGACCAGACAAATGCTGCCATCTGCTGAAGTTCTTTTGGTTTTTTTTTATGAAGTTATCCAGAAGATAAAATAATTTTATTATTATCCTAAATTATAAATGAAGTTTATATCAAGGCAAACCATTAAACTACACAAAGATCAGAATGTTATTTTAGGTGTAGATTGCAGTCATTAAAAATTGGATGTTGTTTTTACAGGGATAAACTGTTCTGGGAAATACTTTTATCTTTTGTTCCAATGCAACTAAACAGGCTGTTCACATCTATCACAAGTAAAATCCTTCTGGAATTAGGTGTCCTATTTCTTCCCAAGGTGATATCAATCATCCTTTTTTCAAAAGCTGCAATTTTATATATGATTTCTAGATAAGCATTGATATTTGTTTATTTTACCTGCACGGACTCTGCAATGACTATAGTCCAAAGAGGATTTTTTTTTCCTCAAAAATTCTAGGCTATGGGGTTTTGGACAACCTCTCTTAAACTGTTGTTACAGGAAGATTTGAGTTGTATATTATTCTTTTTCAGGACAACCTTAACCTTTCTAGGTCTTGTTTGCAAATACTAATCCAATCATAATACCTAATATAAATTCTTAGTCATCTTTAGGACCATCCTGATAAAGTAGATCAGTATTCCATCCTTATTAAGAAGGTCTGAGAGTAGATCTGAGACTAACTCATAGGTGATGCTGTTTTGGTAGCCAAAGCCCCAGTCAACATCAGAATACACAAAGCTTCCAATGCTAGCACTATCCATTTTATTTACCATATACCGCATATTTGTATAAATCCATCCATTTATACAGATATGCTGAGCCTGAAGTTTGTGACCAAATTATAAATGTGCCACATTTAAATGTTCTTACATTTAAATTTTCACAAGTGGCTGGCCCATGAGTAATACACAGTATTATGCGTAAAAATTTTAAGGATTGATTTATCTGTAGATGGGTGATGTGGGGGCTTAGCTCAGGGCTGTCAAACTCATGGCCCATTGGCTTGATGCATCACATGCTGGCCACACCCACGCTCGGTTTAGCAAAGGGGGGAAAAGTCCCAATACATCATGTGTGATGCCACCTTGATGACGCGAGTTTGACATCCCTGGCTTAGCTTTTAAGACACTGGAAGCCCAGATTTGAGACCCAAGCACCACACGATGGGGTGAATTCCCGTTCTTGCCCTAGCTCTTGCCAACCTAGAAGTTCAAAAGCATGCAAGTGTGATAAATAGGTGTTGCTTCAGAAAGTTTACATGGGTTCCCTTGGCTGAGAATTGGAGATGAGCATTGCCTCCTTGATTTGGTCATGATTGGGCAGAGGGAAATCTTTAAACCTTTATTTGCAGATGTGCTTATCTGCAAGGATACACCAGTGCATGGTAAACTAAACCAGTTTGGGGCAGGGAGGTGTGTTTGTGGCACCAAAAATTCTCAGCTTATTTACAAACATGTATGATATTATTATAACTTGGTTTTTGTTTTATTTTATTTCTTTTATACAAAAAAAAAACCACCAATTAACAACAAAAAGAATCAATTACAAATAAAAACTAAGACAAAGATCATAAAACTCAACAAAAGCAACGAGGAAAACATGGCAAATCATCTATAAACATTTTGCCTATATGTCAAATATTCAGCAATATCACAAGATAAATTAGAAGAGAAAATCAGAGCCCTCACTTTTTTTTACATAAGCATCAGAGAAAGTCTGATGTCCATTATTTCAAATGCATATCTTGTTTTATCCAGTGAACTTGAAATAGAATCTTTTGATGAAACAATTTCAGTCTTAAATCTGATGAAAAATTTAACATTGTTTAAAATATGCAACCACAGGTGTGAAATGAGCCCAACTTTTAAAACATTTAATGTTTGATACAAATAGGATATGGGTTTGGTTTCAAAAATGAGCTCAATTGGAAATAAAAAAATCTTAGAACCTTAAAAGCAACTAAGGCATCTGGTCCACATTGAGTTGTCAAGACAGGACACTTGAGTTGATTTTATTGCTACCCTTGTTAATTAGTCAAACAACATTATATGTGAGATTAAGAGAGAGCCTTCAAATCACAATTACAGAGCAATTGGTTTAAAGTAATTATTCTGGATTCCACCCATAACATATTATCCTCTATTTTTAACATGGAACACTTCCAAAAGATTAAATATGTAAGTCTCATAATAAAAATCTAATCTACCATCCCAAAGTCTAGCTGCTATCAATACCAGAAATGAAAGGCCTTTTTATTACATTTTGACCCAAGTAAATATCATGATTTTAGTGGAAATAAGTAATAACATACCAATGTGTCCTACAAAGGACAGTCGTCTACATTTTCAATGCTTAATGCTATTTTTTGAAATATTAACCCTCATAAGGTTAGACTTAGACTTAGAATAACCTTATTGTCACTTTGAATGTACACTAATCGCCTTACATTAAAATGAAATTATGTTCCATACAGCTGTCAGAGGGTTGTATGAAAACTGCAAGGCATTGTGAGTCCCGCTGCAAGCCTTATTTTTAATGTTAAAGTATGCCACAATTCTTGCTTCTTCTGACAACTTCTGATTCAATGTTCAGGTTCTCATAAGAGAGATCCAGAGAGGGTGGAGTGGGGGAACCATTCAAAAGCACAAATACAGAAAAGACCCTTAGACGTTTTCAGCTCAGCCATGGGGTTAGATCGGGATAGTGGCATCGCCATTTGAAAAATAAAACTAAATTTAGCTGGACTCGGAGTTGGCAAGGCGTTTGTCTAGACTTGAATGCAGTTAATTTTATGTACTCTGGAAGATTCTTTTTTGGAAAGTGAGTAATAACCCTTAAGCATTGGAGCTGGTATCTTTTTTTTTTTTTTCAGTAGTGCCACAATCCTTTCCTAGCAATATCAGCACAATATAGTTCTTCTTCCCTTCAATCTGTTGCATAATACTGGGTTTTTTAAAAAAATCTGACCTATCCTGACATCTTTATTTTATTTATTTAAAACATTTCTATCCTGCTTCCTTACAACTACAGTGACCTGGTTATCCAGTTCTTTTCCTGTCTAGTCACTTACTATGAAGTTCAGTCTAATTAAACATTTTTGCCCCTGGATAATTTAGAGCTTTGATTAGGCCATGTACAGAGTATGAATGACTAAACTATACCTCCAGATGGGGGAAATTTATAAATGAATGAATTCGTTCTAATTCTCACCAATGTTTCATATTTGGAGGCACAATAAGAGCTTAAGGTGTGAATGAGGACCCTGAAGTTGCCTCTTTCTGCTAAAACTCCTCCAGACATTGTGTAGGAATTAAAATGTTGCTGCCATGGTAGGGGAGCAGGGGAGCTTATTAAATCATGGGTAATAATATTAAATACATTAATTTATAGTTAAATGCATCTAATCTAGTGTTTTTGCATGCAGCATTCCCTTTAAAAAGGTCACACAATATTGTTTATATTGTGCTCTTCCATGGACTTTCCAGTGATCCGCTGTCCAGATAGATCTGCAATCAGCAATACTTAGCTTCTGTAAGAGTGTTGCGCTTGGTTATTGTAGGTCAGCCCTCTGTAGCCTTCTGTCCTTCAACGATGTTGCAAAATTACAATCCAAATAAATCTGGAGAGCACAAGGGTGAAACCACCTATATTAGAATATTTGATTTTGACTTTCAGAAACATCCATCTAAAAATGAAGGTGTTGGGAAAATCCTATAGTTTAACAAAAAGAATAGAGCTTTATGGCAGGGTAAAGGTAAAAGGTTCCCCTCACACATATATGGTAGTCGTTTCCGGCTCTAGGGGGCAGTGCTCATTTCCATTATAAAGCTGAAGAGCTGTCCAAAGATATCTCCGTGGTCATGTGGCCAGCATGACTAAACACCGAAGGCGCACGGAAGGCTGTTACTTCCCACCAAAGTGGTCCCTATTTTTCTACTTGCATTTTTTACATGCTTTCGAACTGCTAGGTTGGCAGAAACTGGGACAAGTAACGGGAGCTCACTCCGTTATGCGGCACTAGGAATTCAAACTACTAAACTGCTGACCTTTCTGATCAACAAGGTCAGCGTCAGCCACTGAGTCACCACGTCCCGTTGCAGGGTATTTCCAGATAAAATCTTTGATCTAAATCAGGCTTCAGAAATCAGAATCCATATGATTCTGTGCTGTGGTCTGGGTTTGGCAGCTGAACCAGTTTATTTCCACATCATTTGAGAGAAAAGTAAAGTTAATCATTCTTCCCCAAAATTGCCACTCTGAATCTTGGGACTGGTCTGTTTCCCTGTTTGCAAGAACTCTTGTTTCACCCTTTCAAGTAGAAAAATGTTTGTTATGAAAAACTAAAAATATGGATAACGGTACTGGTAGTTCTTGAGTTATGATCTTAATGGAGCCCACCCATCACGGTTGTAATGCATAATGGTTATAAAGCTACATTTTTTTCCTAACTTGCCGTTAAGAAAATCCCAACAGCTGTTAAGTGAACACCACAGTCATTAAGTATACCAGTGGCTCGCTATTGGCATAGTTTTGTTGCAAACTGGAAGTAAATGCCAGTGTTTAGTAAAACCATCCCAAAACATGGTCACGTGCAAATGGCTGTAAATTTGATCTGATTGCTGAGTAATTGAAATGAGGTCACGTGACTTCAGGGAGAGGGCGACCATCAGAATTTTGAATCCAGGTTGTAAGTAACTCCATGGTAAGTCCGTTGGAAAGTTGAATAGTTGCTAAGTGACCAGTTATAAGTCAATGGCTACCTGTATAGGAGATTTATTTCACTCTTGCATTGGAGTAAGATACTTGATGCTCCAGAATATACAACTGATGAGGGCAGTGCAAATATGTAATTAAATTAGAAGTAGAAGATGCCATTTACTTCATCAAGTCCACCCCTGGGACTCTAAATGACATTCCGTGGTCCTTATTCTAAGCCAGGGGTATCAAACTCAAGGCCCGGGGGCCAGATCCAGCCCACAGGTGCTTAGATCTGATCCACTGGACTGCCTTGGAAACAGTGAAGGACCAGCCCATGGTGTCTCTGCCAGCGGAGCTCGGGAGGACCGCCTGTGGCCCTCCAAGCTCTGTTTTTACTGGCAGAGGGTTGCAGGAGGCCATCGCAGCTGAAAACAGAGTTTGGGAGCCTGTTTTCACTGGCAGAGCACTTGGGCCACCACAGGTGCCCCCAACATGAGTGATGTCGAGCACCCCAGCCCCCGCAAAGTCAAACACAACCCTTAAGTAGCCCTCAATGAAATAAAATTTGACACCCCTGTTCTAAGCAAATTAAGATGAGCATTTTCAAACTACTTTTGATGGATTCAGAAATGTCATGAAACTCACCCAATTAAATCAACAATAACAAGCGTGTTTCTTAAACTTTGTTCCATTTTTCAGGATACATGCTATGTACAATTCCGTGAAAGGATCTTGCTCAGAACCTGTCAGTTTCATCACCCGTAGTTGTGCTCCAGAATGTCCTTTTCCACCCAGACCTTCACACAGGACCAAAAATTCCTTGACTTTGCAATGGAAGGTAAATCTTCTGAAGAAAATTTGCATGTAGGCAATCTTTTCTCTTCTGAAACTCTTCAGATTTCCATTCTCTTCTTAACCCCCAGGTAGATAAAATTGATGGTTGGGGGTGTATCACTCCACCATACCTTGAAGGTGTGAAGCTAGGAAACACGGTGTCACGTTTCTCTGCATGTGAACATATGTTGTGTCTGTGTATTTAAAAAAAATATTAATGAACTGTTTTTCATTGCATCCAAACAAGGCACTTTGAAAGGATGAAGTTCTTTTAGGTGGGAAAACCATTATCTTGGCCTTCTAGCTATCACGAAAACTGAGACTTGCTAATTATTATTTTTTCTTAAATTTTTACACCATTCAACTTCTACTTCCCCGGCTGATTCACAAATAAAAACACAAATATAATGTTTGTTTGATTCTGAAATAAAGGTAATCCTCAGCTTACAATCACAATTGAGCCCAAAATAAAACCATACAATAATTTTTAAGAAACAAAAGATGACAAAAATCAGATACAGTAAGAACAAGAAGCAAACCCATACTACCCAAGAGGGACTTTAATTACCCTTGTTGAAGGCCTCAATTTATTCTCTCAACATTTCTGGATGTTAATAGCCAGAGGAAGATGGCAAGAGAGTGGTTGGAACCTCAGAATAAATGGTTTTTCTTCTATTGAATTACAGGTTTCCTTTCAAGGCAAAGAGAATTGTCAGTAATTAAACTTGGAGGAAATGCCTAGTTTCCAACATTATAAGGCTTGCTTTTAAATCTTAAGGGAATTTTAGCCCTCTTTTAGTTTGGAACTGGCTAGATTATTTCATACAACTTTGTGGATCTTTTTCAAAGAGCTGTTTTCAGCCTTAATCCTGAGCTATCTTCGGTCTTAACAACTGATTCTTATCTTAAAAATTAGTAGGAATGTTGCTACTACTAGTATATATAATACAACCTTTTTTATTTTTGTTTTTTTAAAAAACCAATATGGTATTTCCTATAGTTGGGTTAATATTGACCATGTCAATATTGACCAAGTCAATATTATTTATACTATTCTAATAAAGGGATTGATATGGACAAAATTGTTCAAGTTAAACAAGTTTCAGTAAGGGGGAATATATGTACCCTAATAAAAGGACTACAAAGGGAGGGAAAACCAGACATCCCACCAATACAGGCAGGGTAAGCTACTGTATATAAACAGGGAGCAAATCCCACACTCATTAGCACTAGTGATGTTACCTAACAGAACAGAATATAAGGGAATAAAAGAGCTGGAAGGGACCTTGGAGGTCCTCAAGTCCAGCCCTGTGCTCTAGCAGGATATCCTATACCATTTCAGACAAATGGTTGTTCAGTCTCTTCTAGTTGGGAAATGAAAGTTCCACATGCAACCAAGCAAGCTCAGAGAGCATCAAGAATTCCGTCGTACAGATTTTATGTGTAAAATTTATATCTCGCCTTTTCTGCAGGTGTTCAGGATGATATAGATTAAACTCCCTTTTTTAAATGAACTTCTGTGGGCTGAAGGTGCTCTTGAACCTTGTATTCCCAGGTCAAGTCCAACATCTTAATGACCATATCACAACAGCTTTTTAAAAATGTGTTACTCTTTTGCATCGTCTTGTGTCTTAGAATCCAGCATGTAACTGCTGTGACTGAAAACATAGGTTACAGCATCGTTTAATAAGAGGCAAGAATTCTTACACTTCATGGCTGACAGAATGCTCTTTTTTGAAAACATTAAGACATCAGTTTTCCCTTTCATGGCACTGCCACCTATCTAAGCTTCCTGTGGTGGAATTGTCTGGTCTTTCTCTCTCTCTCTCTCTGTTTCTCTCTCTCTCTCTTTTTTTTTTTTTTGAATAATATTTATTCCATGACCTTCTCCAACCTTCCGTTATGTTTATTTACACAGGCCCCAATTGACAATGGTTCAAGAATTACCAGCTATCTTTTAGAGTGGGATGAAGTAAGTGACAATTATTTTAGAAAAATAACAATCCTTTGTCCTTTATCTTAAATTGTTTCTACATACTTTAACCAAATACAGTGGAATGAGAATGTGGAAAAAATGGTTCCATTGGTTTGTTTATTCATTATTTAAAAATAATGAGCATTTCTGAATATTTTTACAAATACTGTCCTTCCAAATTTGTCTCTTTCAAGGCTCTTAATTTTGGATGTGGGAGTAGGATTAATCTTTCCTTTTCACTCCCTTCACCTTGTTATCAAACAGGTAACTGACTTGCTATAAAATCAGATTTTCAAAAACAGTCTGACACATAACCACATTTCTGTGGGAGTCAAATGCCCCTAAATCACAAAGTTTGTCTGCAAAGTTTTATTTGTAAAGGAATACATTTCAAGTATAAAATTTACATTTCCCTTATACAAAATAGGCCTCGACTTACAACCACAACTGAGCCCCAAATTTTGGTCATAAGTCATTACTGTCGTAGGTCAAGTCACTACATGACTGGACTCCATTTTTGACTGTTTTTACGATGGCTGTTTAGCGAGCCATCGTGGTTGTTCAGCAAATCACCCATTCATTAAGTGAATCAGATGGCACATTGAAAACATACCTATTTTATCAAGCCGGTCTGGCCTAGGGTTTTATAGGATTTTAAATTGGTTTTAATTGGTTTTTAGTTTTTTATACTCTCGATTGAGTTTTTATCTTTTAGTCACCTTATTTAATTTTTTTAATTGTTTTTTAAAGGTTGTATTTGCACTGTGTTTTAACTGGCTGTACACCGCCCCGAGTCCCTGCAGGGAGAGGGGCGGTATAGAAAACTAATAAATAAATAGTAAGTCTAAATTCAATGGTCATGTCTTGTCATTTTGGGCTGGAATATTGCAAAAAAGTCACAAAATCTGGTCACCTGGCTTCAGGATGCTGCAGTTGGTTGAAAATGCAGTTAGGTGACTGCAGGGATGATGCTGCAGTTGTACCTGGTTTTGCATACCTTTTTTTCAACTCAGTTATAAAAGGACAAACAAGGAAAAGCAGATGCATGATCTATCATCTACAAGAGTATACTGAAATTTTATAGATAAATATGAGAAATTTCTGATGATACTTTAAATGAAAGAAAAAAATAGTTTTGGAAGCAGAGTTTTCAATTTATTAGTTACAATTAACTTATTAATTACAATTACAGTCATTTTATCCTGCATCCAGATTATAAATCCCTTCCCTCCCATCTTCCTTTTCCTCAGTTTCTCTCTTTCTCTAATAGCTGAGCTAGAAAAATAACTCTGGTTGTATACATGTAGAAATGATCCTCGACTTACACCAATTCATTTAGTGACCATCCAGAAAAGTGACTTATTACCGTTTGTCACACTTAAGGGCTGTATTCCCATGGTCATGTGATTCAGATGCTTGTTGACTGATGCATCTTTATGACAGTTGCAGTGTCCTGAGGTCACGTGATCACCTATTTTGTGGCCTTCTTGTAAGCAAAGCCAATGAGGAAATCAGATTCACTTAACAACCATGTTACTAGCTTGACAATTGCAGTGATTCACTTAACAACGGTGGCAAGAAAGGTTCTTCACAAATGTTTTGCTTAGCAACAGAAACATTGGGCTCAATGATGGTCGTAAGTATGAGTCAATAGGTGTGTTTAAATGGTTTCTTTCTTCTTCTTTTTAACAACCCACAACTTTCCCCTCACATTTACAATTATCTCCTTCATAATTCTAAATATATCTTATGCACACAATTATAGATAATCTTGTCCAGGAAATATATCCAGCAATACATGTCTAAATGTGCGAGAGAAGTGAATTAGTACAGTAGTTTGTTTCTTCAACAGATGCTTTCGTTTATATAAACTCTACAGAATTGCTCTGTTTTTCTCCAGCAGTGTCAAAGCACAATTGATATGTTTTCATAGCACGAGTAGGCTAGTCCCAGGGCTGCTGACCTTAAGACAATAATAAGTATTGTAAAATTTAGGAACGTAGGAGAGAGGATTTGCCTGACCTTTGGTAAATTAGCATTAGTGTTTCTTCCCCCCTGTAGAAAAGAGGGAGCAGTCCCTTGTAAAAGCATTCTCTGTTTATGTGGGACATGAAATGGGGGGGAGGGAGGGAGAGAAATGAGAAATAGCTTATTCCAAGAAATCAGTAAGTGAAATGAATCATTTGCCTTTGCTTCTTGCCCAAAATTGCAGCTTGTTTGAGAATTTCCAAGCAATTAATGCGTACATTAATTAGAAATGTCAGCCAACCTCTGGTGTCATTGGCAGTCAGATATGAAATATGACACTTTGTGAAACCATTGAAATGGCTCCAATCTGAATTTAGCTCAGGAACATGAAAATGTCAAATTTAGTAACAAATTTCTGGGCATATGTGAAGGATAATCTTAGAATCTAAATAATCTAAGCAGCAGCACCCAAAGGTTATTCAGAATGTTTCTATGATATGTTTCTGTATATAAAATGTTAGCCTGTTGTTCGGACAAGTTCTGGGTTGCTTAAATTTGACAATAGTCCTAATTGTCCAATGCAAGAGGTCAGAAGGGATTTTTTGGAGAAATAGCATTTCCTTTCAAACCCTATTCTTTGGTGGTTGTGGAAAACGTTGCAATCGGGGAGAATACTAATTAAGCGACTAAAATCTGGCCATAAATATTTCTTAATGTTTCTTGGAAGGACTAATTGCAAAAGTACTGAGATAGAATGGAAAAATGGAGTGAAGGGATACCAAAACCATCTCCAGTTTCCTTGAATCTAAGTCTTTATCCTTCAGTGACCCTAGTTCCCCATGTTCAACAATTGAGATAACCATAAGATGCCATGAGTTTGTGCATGGAGAATGGATTCTCACCACTGTAATTCTAATGGTATCTAACATTGTATCTGACATAATGCTTTTTGCCATATTGGGCTATTACAGTATGTGTCACCCAACGGCCCCTTTAGCTCAAAATTTGGCCAAAGCTGAACCAATTAACTGCTGATTGCATCTGCCAATACTTCAAAGGACATATATTTTTGCAGCATTTCCTCTTTGAAATGCAGTTTTCCATGGGTAGGATTTCTCCTTGTTCCTGGTTTCTGGGAATTTTTTCACCTTCTGTGATGGAGGGAGGGAATGTATTCCAGAGGAGGAAAATACAGCAAAGTGTACATATTTTGTGTGAGAGAAATAGAGTTAAGATGGCTCCTTCGTAATAGTTCTCAGAAGAGTTTGAATAGTGCAAGTCATCTGTTTTAGTTTGACAAGATTTCTGTCTATAGGTGAGGAACAATGAAGGAAGTTGCTTAGAAGAACCTCAACGTTTTTGGAGCCTGGCACTTTCCTGTTGAAGCCAAGATGCTGGTACCCCTTGCCACTCTTCCTTCCCTCATTCTTTAGAAACAATTGGAGGAATGATTTGGCCACACCCCCTCACAGAGATTGGTTCTCTTCCCTTCAAATAATTTTTTCATGACCCCATGGCATTCCACCAGTTCAACCAACAATCAGCTGAGAGGAGGGGAAAACAGCCTCCCAGATCAGCCGAGAGGAGAAAGAAGAGAAAAACACAGGATTGGCTCTCCCACTTGCCCCTGCACTTTTCTCTTCTTTATCCTCTCAGCTGATTGGCAGGCTTCATCTGGTGTATGGAAAGTTGGGTGTGTGCATTAGGTGTGTGCATATTAGGTGTGTGGATGCGCATGTGCGATGACCAAACTGGTAGTGGAACAGGTAGGATCCCACTGTTGACATTGGGCATCTGCACCTCGCCCTCGGCGAATCACTGTAAAGATATTCTTGTGGTTAAAAAGTGTTGCCAAGGATAGAAAGGTGAGGTTAGTAGTTGAGTGGAACTGTCCAGGAAGAGTCTGTATCTTACTGCGAAAATGAGTAAACAATGAACTGTTTCTTCTGTCCAGTCAGAAGAAACTACTCTTTGCTTTGGGGGGGAAAAAGAAAGAAATTGAAAGAACAATCACATAGAACTCACACCTTTGTCTTTCAGGGGAAAAGGAGTAATGTTTTCAGAGAATGTTACTTTGGGAACCAAAAACATTACAAGGTGACAAAGCTGTGTCCTGCTGTGGGTTACACATTCCGATTAGCAGCTCAGAACGAAATAGGTATAAGGTAAGTCCTGGTGCCTGATTGATAACATGCTTCAGCCATCAGTCAAGCTGTTTCTAAAGGCCAAACTCAGTTGAGAAATAAAAGCTTGGCTGGAGAACACAAAAGATCCATTTATTCTAGCATCCTGTTTCTCACAGAGGCCAATCAGATGCCATTCAGTGTTGTTTCAGGGGAAAGATTTTTCCATTTCAGAGAGAGTTTGATTGCTTGCTTAAAACAGAAATGCAAATGGATACACATTGAAGCCTAGTACTACGAAAGAGCATCAAATAGGCATCAGTCTGGATTATAAAGAGAAACAAAGCCCAGTCCAACTTCCAGGAAGTATTTCAATAGTGGAAAGCAAAATCTTGACAGAAATAGTGACAGATGAAAAAGTCTGTCAAAAATATCAACTCTTGTATCTAATATCATTTAGAACATGGGTCTTCAAACTTGGCAAGTTTAAGACTGTTGGACTTCAGCTCCCAGAATTCCTAAGCTAACATGACTGGAGGAGAAATTCAGGAAGTTGAAGTCCACAAGTCTTAAAGCTGTCAAGTTTGAAAACCCCTGATTTAGAACATGAATCTAGAAATCACTAATGATCAAGGAATGAGATCATGTCAATATTTTGGATCTCAGATGCAAATCAATTCCTGATCTCCAGAATAAAAAAATAAAGCCACCCCATGCTGAATTGAAGGATTTCAGAACTTATTCACCTTGTCTTTAATCTGTTAAGTATAGCTGAGAATCAATAGTGTAATCTTGGCTTAAAGATGGAGAAGCTTCTGTTATGAAACACAACCAAGTTCTTCCTTTTTCAGAGAGAGAATGGAATTTAGCATTAACACGTGTCTAGCAAACAAAGAAAGGGCAATTAAAATTACATCCTGCAGTTCCACAGGGTATAATTCCAAACTTTTACTAAAACACATCCTTTCTCTCTTCCCCATCTCCCCTTCACCCACTCCACAGTGGCTTTAGCCAAGAAGTTGTATGCTACACTTCAGGAAACATCCCTCAGATCCCTTCAGCACCAAGACTGGTCCGTGCTGGGGTAACGTGGATCACACTGCAATGGAACAAAGCAGAAAGTTGCACACCAGAAGAAGTGATTACCTACACTTTGGAGATTCAGGAGGAAGATAATGTAAGTTTTGAAATCCAAAATAACAGAGCAGAATAACATAGTTGGAAAGGATCTTGAATCTTCCAGTCTAGGGGTTCAAATGCAAGGCCCGCAGGCCAGATCCAGTGTGTGATGTGGTCAGATCCGTCCTGTGGGGCTGTCCTGGAAAATGTAAGGGGCCGCCCCAGGTCACTTCAGTCCAGTCTATCCAATGCGAAGAGGAAACATTGGGCCAGCGTGGCTTCAGTTTGATCTATCCAATGAGAAGAGGAAACATGCCAACAGTTCGGGGAGTGGCATCAAGTTGGCCATGCCTACCCAGTCAGCCACACTCATCCAGTTGGCCACACCCACCCAGTCAACCATGCCCACCCCTGTGAGGTCAACCACAGCCCTGATGAAATTGAGTTTGACACCCCTGTTCTAGTCCAACCCTTGCTTACACAGGAAACCCTATACTTCAGTTTAGTTTAGTTTACTTTATTGTCATTGCACCCCGTACCATGAAATTAAATACATCATGATCATGAAAATAAACACAAATACACATCCTTCACGTACTATACATTGAATAGAAAACCCCTGATATTGCATTAATATTGCACTATACAGTAGAATTCGATAGAGTTACTGCCCTGCGATAGAAGCTGTTTTTGAGCCTATTTGTCCTTGTTTTTATTATCCTGTACCGTCTGCCAGATGGTAATAGTTCAAAAAAAGGGTGCCCAGGATGAGATGGATCTTTGAGGATGTTTTGAACTTTCTTAAGGCAGCGGGAGCTATAAAGCTCTTCCAGAGAGGGGAGAGGGCAACCAATGATCTTCTGGACAATGACGTTAACCTTCTGGAGTGCTTTCCTATCTGCCACTGTGTAATTGGCAAATCATACAGAGGTGCAGTAAGTTAAGATACTCTCTATGATGCAGCAATAGAAGGTCACCAGCAGTTTTTCATTCAGTTGTTGTTTTCTGAGAAGTCTCAGGTAGTATAATTTTTGCTGGGCCCTTTTAACCAGGGCTGCAATGTGAGCACTCCAGGTGAGATCCTTTTTTATGGTAACACCCAGAAACTTAAAACTGGCCACTTGCTCCACTTGGCCTCCATTGATAAGCAAGGGCTGGATGTCTGATATGTTCCTTCTATAGTCCACTATAAGCTGCTTGATCTTATTGATGTTGAGGACCATGTTATTGTCTCCACACCACGAAAGCAACCAGTCCACCTCATCTCGGTAGGCAGACTCATCCCCCCTGAAGATGAGTCCCACCATTGTTGCATCATCTGCAAATTTAGTAATAGTATTACTAGCATGAGTGGGAATGCAGTCATGCACATTTCAGACAAATGATTGTCCAGTCTCTTCTTAAAAATCTCTAGTGGTAGAGCACCCACAATTTCTGGAGTCAAGCCGTTCCACTGATTAATTGTTCTCACTGTCAGAGAACTGAGTAAGATATCAAATTTAGGAAATGAAACATCTGCAAGAAAACAACCAAGTTCAGAGAGCACCAATGACTCCTCACTTTTATAATGGCTCACATTTTGCTTTGCCTTCATAGAAAGTTAGCATTACACGTGGCCGTAATAATTCTGTCTCATGATCTAAATCCCTTTTATGACCTGTGGACTTCAACTCCCAGAATTCCTGAGCCAGCATGTTCCCCATCTCTACTCTAAATCCATAAATGCAGCTGAGCCGATAGCTATTTCTAAATATTCTCAACCCTCCTTAGTTTCCAATGGACCTTGCAATGTATCAACAGAGATTTTAAATTTCCCAATATTTTCTTGTGTCGGTAGCTGATGCACTTTGTTTCTGTTGAAATTGCACAGTGTGCTTCTGTAACACTAATGCACCCAAGAGAATGTAATGTCATCTCCTCAATTTTCTGTAAAAGAGCCAAGGGGCTCCTTCTGGTTTTTTTTTTCCCCTGGACTGCAATCCTATCCTAATAAAGCTTATTGCAATAAATGAATCATAGAAGTTCTTAAATATCTAAAAGGCATTTTAAATGTCTGAGGGAGTGTAGAAAGAGTTCCTGATCTGTCCATCTCAAGGCGGCTCCTATGAGACATTTGTTCTTGGCAACTTTTCCAGTTGCACTCAAAGGGAAATTGCTACACCCCATCCAACAACTTGGTTTTACATATATTGTTGGCATCTTGCCCCAACATTCTATCCTGCATTGGGGAGCAATGCCATACTTCAGTCTCATCTCCATACATGCTAGCACAGCAGCTCAGACTGTTGATGCATAAATAAATAAAATATCGCATAGCTATTATTTTGCTCCCTCCCTAAAATGTTCTACCTTGCTTTATTACTTTGGCAAAGCTCCCGGGTTTTATCAGCACGTACCTGGTGGATAGATAGGATGTTACTACCATGTTTCTCCAAAAATAAGACTCTGCTTTATATTTTTTTTTTCCCACCAAAAATGCACCAGGTCTAATTTTCAGGGTATGTTATCTATTGACTAACCTCACTTACACATGTCACTCCCGGCCTCCTTTTCATTGTCAGAGGTCTTCAAGAACTTCTTCTTCTTCTTCAGCCAGCAAGACTTTCCTGAAGGCCTCTACAGCAGATAACAGAGCTCCAGATCAATCTGGAGTTTGTTATCAGCTAGAGAAGTCTTCAGGAAAGCCTTGCCAGCCTTGCTGGCTGCAGAAGAAATGGGCTGGCAAGGCAGATGTTGGGGTGTGCAAGGCCTGGCTACAACTGTCCAAAAAGTAAATAGAAGGATAGCTCCATTCCCCCAACCCCACTCTAGCTTAATTTTTACCCGTGCATTCGAGTGGGTGAAACTTTAATTAGGGGTTATTTTGGGGGTACATGTGTAAAAAAAAATCAAGCTAGGACTTACTTCCAGGGTAGGTCGTATTATCAGGGAAACAGGGTCCAAGAAAAACATTCCTCAACATGAGTAACCTGATACTAAGCGTGTTGTGGTTTTTCTTTTTGACACAAGAGGGAGCCACTTTAACAAAGTTGAAAACATTTAAAGGCTCTTGAAACTATTATTACAATAGGAATGCAATGGGCATTTAAATTCAATTTTTCTTTTTTAAATGGTAGTGAAACCAGCTCAGAAATTTCAGGTAAGAAGTTTGGGAAATGTCAAGCTTTCATTGATGGTTCCCAATTTCAAATTTTAAATTGTTTAAGGTTTCATCTTAAAAAAAAAAACTATAGTAAGGTACTGTACTATGATTTGGCAAAAGATAACCAAAGGTCCTTCTCAGCTCATAATTATAATCATGTAGATTAGGTTCTGGGGCCGATGACAGGTAATCCAGTACATAGCATCATTCTCTGCAAAATTCAAAGGGAGAGGATTAATTTTCAAATAATGGCAAATTCCACAATAGAAAGGACAAATATTTCATGCCCCAGCTGAAGTGGTATATTATTGCTTGATGCATAACACTGTGGGTGATATTCCTGAATTTATTTTTGCTTGCTGTTACTCTTTAACTGGTAACTTAATTTGTCCTTTAGGATAATGCATTTCATCCAAGGTACACTGGAGAAGACCGAACCTGTACTGTGAAGAATCTTAAAAGAAGCACACAATACAAATTCAGGGTAAATTTTCTTTCTGTTTCACTTTCATTTTCATTGTCCTGTTCAGCACAAGGATTTACACTACTGTCTCATGCATGTTTATTATTGGAAAGAGGTTATAGGTAGTCCTCAAGTTACAACCATTAGTTTAGCAAATGTTTGATGTTACAATAGCATTGTTTTATCTCGCAAGGAAGTTCATGCAGAAATGTATGTATCTTGTTTACTTTTAAATAACAATCCCATGCCACATGTTTTCAATATTTAATAATTCACTATTCAACACCACTGACAATGCTACTGTCCTTCAAAAAGACCTTGATCATGTGTCTGAATGGTCAAACACTTGGCAACTCCAAATCTCGATCAACAAATGCTTTGTCCTACACATTGGTAAAAAAAAATCAGTACACCAAACTAGGAGGATATGACCTTGTTGATGACCCTTACTGCGGAGTACTCATATCTAACGACCTAAGCACCAGACCTCACTGTAACAGCATTGTCAAAAAGGCGTTAAGAGTTGTAAATCTAAGCTTACAAAGCTTCTATATAGAATTGCTAATTAGAGCATACAAAATCTTTGCTAGACCAATACTTGAATACAGCTCATCTGTCTGGAATCCACACTATATATTGGATATTAATACAATTGAGCAAGTCCAGAAGTATTTCACGAGAAGAGTACTACACTCCTCTGCTCACAACAGAATACCCTACACCACCAGGCTTGAAATTTTGGGCTTGGACAACCTAGAACTACACATCCTGGTTGGACTTAAGTGTAGTAGACAAAATAATCTGCTACAATGTCCTACCAGTCAATGACTACTTCAGCTTCAACTGCAACAATACAAGAGCACACAATAGATACAAACTCAATGTTAACCGCTCCAAACTTGATTGCAGAAAGTACAACTTCAGCAACAGAGTGGTCAATGCCTGGAATGCACTACCTGACTGTTGTTACATCCTGTAACCCCCCACTCCTTTAACCTCAAATTATCCACTATTGATCTCACCCCATTCCTAAGAGGTCTGTAAGGGGCATGCATAAGTGCACCATCATGCCTACCATCTCTGACTTATTGTCCCCATTTATTCGTACCTATTTCCTGTACTCTTACTCATGTTTATTCTTATCTCTATTATCTTGTAAGCGATTGACAAATCAAATAAATAAATATTTTTTTAATTTTAGGTGCAATTTTAACAAGGTGCCACAGGGGGGCATCCTGGTTTTTTTTTGTTTTGGTCTGAACTGCTGAATTTGTACTTGCCAAAATTCTCCAATTACTGTGAAACTCCTGTATTCACAATCAAATAAACATAGGAGTAATACATAAGAAACAATTGTGGATTCAAAATGAAAAGTCTAGTTGCAGTGACTATTTGTTTTGGTAAAATAACTAAAATGTAATTGGGCAAAGTTTTACAGAGCACTTGGGCAGATAAATGTATTGTGCAACGCAACATATATACAGACTCACAAAAAATCATATTTTTTTATTCCAGCTGATTGTCTCCAATGTAGAAGGGAAAAGTAGTCCTAGTGATGTCATGGTCTGTACCACAAGCCCAGATAGACCAGGACCTCCCTCCAGACCCATTGTTAAAGGCCCAGTAACATCTCATGGCTTCAGTGTGAAATGGGGTAAGAGTACATCTCTGTATTTTAAAAGCACAAGAAGGAAATGTTTTTAACATGCATGACATTGCTTTAGAGGTGACTGGTGCTGTTTTGTTGCAACATACTGCATTCTTGCTAACCTGCAGAGAATGGACATTGACTATTGATTCTCTGAACTGATACTGAAAATAAAATTGTTCACTTGTGTTGTACAAATGTTGCCTTATTTATCTAGTTTTTTTATTCTGTCTATTATTGTTATAATTAACTCAAGGTGAAAATAATATCTAATACTCCTTCCTTTTGCTATTTTCCCCACAACAATTACCCTGCTGGGGGAGTTGTATTGAGAGAATGACTGGGCCAAAATCACCCAGCTGGTTTTCATGCTTAAGGCAGAACTAAAACTCACAGTCTCCTGTTTTCTAGTCAGGTGCCTTAATCATTAGACCAAACCTTAGCAATGATAGAGCAACATAACAAATGAGCATTGCTCCAGAAATGAAATACAACAAGTTATGACAAAATAAACAAGCAACATTTAAAAGGAAAAGGTTCTGTTATCTGCACCAGAAAGAAAGACTTCGTTTAAGCAAGGGCAGATGTATTCAAGTTAAAAAAAACCCTCCATCTACTTCCTGTGGATTTCATTTGGCAAATCAGAGGGAAATAAGTTCAGAGCTGAGGGGGAAAGAGGAAAGGCCTCTTATATATATTTTTTCATCTGCTAAAAAGAGTTGGAGCTGGAACTGTTATACCATGTTTGTCCAAAAATAAGACCCAGTCTTATTTTCTTTTGGGTCCCAAAATAAGCACCGGGACTTATTTTCAGGGGACGTTTTACTTCCTTACTTTAGGACCACCACAGCCAGGCATCCCATACTTAGACACATGTTGCTCTACTGCCTGACTTCTGAGGCTGCTCAAGGCCAAATGCCATCACTCACGGTCCTGCCACAAGCAGCAGCACCTGTGCAATGCACCACAAGTCATCCAGTCGCAAGCAGTCACAGAAGTTGGGCAGCGGCGCAACAGATGTCGGGGCATTGGAGGCCTGGCTGTAGTGGTCCTAAGGTAAGCAGGTACAGGGTGCATGGGGCAGCTCCATTCCCCCTGCCCCAGCTTTATTTTTATGCCTGTGCCTCACCCCACCTTGTATAACCAGACTGTGGGAGAAAGTGGGTGGGGTCTTAACTAGGGCTTATTTTGGGATAGGGCTTATATTAGGTGCACAGGTTAAGAAATCAAGCTAGGGCTTATTTTTCAGGATAGATCTCGTCTTTGGGGAAACACAGTACTTATAAACTTTTAGCTGTTCTAACTTGTCAAACAAGGACACAGACTAACAACCATATCGGAGATAATCTTCTGCCAACTGACTAAACATCTGTATCTAAACATCACTGAAAATAATTTTTCCCATTTTTATAACTTGCATATTATTTCTTTTCCTTTCCACTCCTTTTTTTTTAACAGAGCCTCCTCAGGACAACGGTGGTTCAGAAATCCTAAATTATCTATTAGAAGTTTCAGAAGGAAGCTGTGAAGGTAAATTTGATTCGTAAATAGTCTGGTTTCTTTAATTATGCACGATGTTCATAAGAAAATCTAACTGCAGATAAGAAAAGTGTCACTACTCTCAAAACCTTCATATCAAGTAGTTGCAAATTTCTCAGTTGAATTTATTTGATTGTAGTGATTCTTCATCATCCTCAAAGGTTTGATTAATTTATCATTAAATAAAAATGGTAAATTAATCAAAATGGAAATCTGTAATCCAGATGTAGTGACCACATTTTAAAAAGTTAATATGATTTTCTGAACTGTAATAGTTAATTATAGTTGCCTATTAAAATCATATAGGACTGATAAGATTCCAGGCAAATCTTTTTTTTTTTTTACAAACTTCAACATACAGTTGCAAACTGATATATTTTCTTAAATGTCCATCTAATGTACAAACGTGCTTTGCAAAATGAAAAAATATCATTAGCAATGATGAGTTAATTTCAAAATAGGATTCATTTTTATTGAGATTCAGGTTTTTTTGGTCAACTTTCCTAATTAATTGAAAACTTGGTCTCGCCAAAACCTTTCGTATTTAGCAAATACAAATCCAGCAATTAAGCAAAACCCTACCTCTCTAATCCAGCTTTCAACTAATGATAGGGCCTAATTGAATGGGAAGGACCTGATTGAAAAGATCATGGGTCAGTTTCTTCCCATAAAGGAGCTATTGCCACAAATCACTGCAAAGGCAGGGACTTAAATGAAATCTAGATAGGCTCTTAACAGCAGTTTATCACTGGCCTGAGTGAGTCCAATTAACCTTTCAGCAAATCAATGGGAAGTTGCATATAGAGGACCTGCTATCGAATGTACGTGTGCATACTTGAAGCCAGCCACTTTGTACAAGCTCCGGGCATGCTGTATTAGCACTGGTGGACACAGTCAGGTAAGAAGTAAATGAACAGCAATGGGTAGTGTTCAGGGGTAAGCTGCTGGGGGTTTGCAGGGATTTGGGAGAGCCCCTAGTTAAGATTCTGTGAAGTTCAGAGAATCCCCAAATCCCACTCGTGGCTGGCCCCGCCCACCCTGCCCTGCCCTTGCAGGAGTCCCCACATGGCCCATTTTGGATGCAGGTAAGTGCAGGGTGCGTGTGGAGGCTGGGGGGAATGAAAAATGACTCTCCCATAAGTTCGGAAAGGCCAGAAATGGGCCCGTTTCCGGCTTCCAGAGAGCTTCCAGAGACCCGGGAGGGTAAAAAATGCCCCTCCTGCCATAGTGCAGGAGGCCGACTAGGCAATGCCCACTATGGCCATGGCCACCCAGCAACCGGACAGAGAACCCTTTGCTAAAAAATTTTGACGCCCACTCCTGGTATCATTTCTGTTCATTCTGCCATACTTTCCAACTTTTGTAGAGTTGATCTGATATTTTATTTTTTTTGCTAAGTACGGGTGTTCTTGGTCATGAACCTGTCATGTTGTATAGCTTTCTGTAAAGTTTTGAATGTAGTTTGCATAGTGTCACACCTCAAATGATGGTGAGGTGTATATTTTCAGCTGCTATTTTACGCTGTGTTGTGTTGCAGGTAATCTTCATAATTTGCTTAATGACAGTAATTGGAACTGGGAATGTCCATTGCTAAGCAACATGATCATAAAGGACAATCTCATGTGACTGGGTTGCTTAGCAATGACAGTTCCAGTCATGATAAAGGTTATATAAAGAGAGGAAGGCTAACCTAGTAGTAATTTGGCATTAATAACAGAAAGTTCCTCTTAAAACATCGTTATATTTTGCATAAGGCTGTGCTATAATTCATCCCTTAAAGTTCATTAACAAATTTCTGACTGAGTTTGTACTGTCTCAAATTCTGACCTATATCAAACCATATGCATGGTTTGATGTCTTAAAAACACAGTACCCATTTGCTAGTGAGGTTGAGGGAACAGTTAGACATTTTATCTTCCTGAAATACTGCGAATTTCCTGAAACATATTTTATTTCTGATGTCCATTGTCATTTTTCCATTCTTTCTGGATTGTTAAATCCAAACACTTGGTTTGCCATGTGAAAGGCAAAATTGCATAGAGGCTGTGTTCCAGAGGTGGTATTCAGCAGGTTCTGACCAGTTCTGGAAAACTGGTAGCAGAAATTTTGAATAGTTCTGAGAACCAGCAAATACCACCTTTGATTGGAGATTTCACAGTATCCTTCCCCTGCCATGCTCACCAAGCCACGCCCACAGAACCGGTTGTAAAAAAAATTGGAATCCCACCACTGCTGTGTTCACACAACATACTGAACTGCAAGTTATCCAACCCCGTTTTATCATAGTGAATGGTGTGAAGTTGTCCTTTGTGGCTTGTTCAAGATTTAGGGAAAATTGGATTAACTGCATGAACCAAGGCTAAATTATCCATGGGTAAAGCCAATAAGGTGCCTATAGCTGAACTAAAATAGACTATAGCTATTGTGAATGTAGAACAAGTAAATTTCAACTAGAGCAAGAGAGGTTTATTTTTGTTTTTTGTCTTTTTCTAGTGTTCTGAAAGTTTACTTGTTCGTACGCTAAGCATTGCTCCAGACCAGTGTCAACCACCCAGAGTGCTTGGAAAACCAAAGCATAAAGAAATACAATTGCAGTGGGGTAAGTTATTAGGATTTGAAATTCATTTCCTTCAATGGGGCGTAGTATCCTCCCCTCAGTGTGACTTCAGGGTCGCACGTCAAACTGCAGACCATAACGTGACCAGCTGTAAGCTGAGGTCATATCACCAGTCCAGTATCTGATTTTTTAAAAATAAACAGTGCTGCGCTTAAATGGTGTTAGATGGCCTATATTGGTATTTGAACACAGATCTTTTTAACATTTATATTTTATTGTGTTTTGCTAATCTAGGTGGAATGTTAATATATATTGCTAGTCCATGTGTGATATGCCATATGCTGAATAAATAAATCTTTCTTCAAAATTTATGTGTGCAAGTCAAGGATGTAAACTTGTTCTGGGTAAAGCTACCTTTTACAGTTGACTCATAGTAATGTTGTCAATGATAATAGGATAACAGAGTTGGGAGGGAATTTGGAGGTCTTCTAGTCCAACCCCCTGCTCAAGCAGGAAACCTTATACCCGTGATGGCGAACCTATGGCACACGTTTCACGGGTGGCACACAGAGCCATTTGTGCTGGCACGTGAGCCACAGGCAAATTTATATCACTGTACCTCACAGCTGATTTTCGGCTGGTTTGAGGCCTTTTTTGGCCTCCCAGAGACTTGAAAAGAGCCTCTGCAGGCCGAATAGGCCCGTTTCATTACTTCCTGAATGACGAAACAGGCCTATTCAGCCTGGAGAGAATTTTTTCACGCCTCTGGAAGGCCAAAAAAGGCCTCAAACCAGCCAAAAATCATCTGTGAAGCGCAGTGCAGGTAAGGGGGTGGGGAAGGGACCAGTGGCATGGGGGAGCATCGAGGCCATTGGGGGGATTGCGCATGCATGTTCAGGGTGGTGTGGGTTGCGGGGCGTGGCATTGCCTTCTGGGTGCTGGCATGTGAGCACACACACGCCAATGCGCGTGCACAATTTTTGACACAGGAGCCCAAAAAGGTTAGTCATCACTGCCTTATACAATTTCAGGTAAATGACAGTCCAATGTCTTCTGTAAAAGACCTCCAATGTTGGAGCACCCACAATTTAGAAAATGCATAGTTAAGAGAAAGTAATTTTGTCTAAGTAATAGTACCGGCTTCATTACAATTTTATTAATTGTCTCAACATCTCTTTCCAGATGCTCCCCCTGTATCAGAAAGTAGCAGTCATATCTCAGCATACAGCGTAGAAATGACTGGACCTGAAGAGGTGGCCTCGGAGATTTATCATGGTCCAGACCTTGAATGTACTGTCAGCAATCTTCTGCCTGGAACAACGTATCAGTTCAGAGTGAGGGCTTTGAATGATGGAGGGGTAAGAAAGCTCCACTCTAAAATATTGCCTATAAAAGCTAAACACTATTTGAAGAGGGTCCTTGTTGAACCTTTCTCCTAAAAAAAGTTTGGCTTCTCCAATCTTACATAAAAAGTATCCAGTGTTAATTTGCCTGCATTTTGGGGCCATCATAAATGCTGGGAATCACCCTATCTGTGGAGGAATGAATTCTCCAGGAACAGTTCAATTTGTAGCATATCCACTTGAAAGGAATAGAACATCTTCCATGTTGATGGAAAACTAGCCCAGTGATGAAATGTTGAAATAGAAGAAGAGAGATTTGTGTGTCTGAAACTGTAGAATTACAGTAGTGTTTATTAGAAAAGTGTTTGAAAACAGATCATGTTCACTGATCTGCATGAATCTTTTGGGTGGTTTGGGCTTTTTCCCTAATCAAGAATCAAATAAATACATATTTATAATTTCTATAGACTTCTTGATCGATGGACCTCAATTCACAGACCATCTGAAGAACATCAAGAACATATTATTATACTGTACTCGCCTAAATCCTTCTGCTATATGCAATGTGTGCATGAGTTTTCCTGTTTTTCTTTTAGTATGGGACCTACTCTGAAGCTGCAAAAATTACCACAGTGGCTGGACCTCCAGGGCAGTGTAAAGCACCTTGTCTTACCTTCCTTTCAGATTCAAGTGTACTTGTGAGTTGGGAGGTAAGAGAAAATGGTTCTTTGGACTTCTATCAAACCTCCATTCAAATTAACGGATATTAGGGCTCCCTAAAGAGAGAGAATGAATTGGTAGAATCCTTACCTTAAATTATCCATTGTTCTGTCCTCACTACATGTTAAGTCTGTGTACAGTTCGACATGCATCTAAATCCACTAATCCTCCAATAAAACAGATTGTATGGGTAGACCTGGATGCTTTATTGAAAGAACAGGATATGGTGAAACTGAGGAAAATAGGGATGCATACAATGACAATCAAATACAAGGTAGACAGTATTAAGTTACTACTGAACATAACAATTAATAAATACAAGCAATTTAAATCTCCCCAACAATGGTCTGTTTGTGGGATGTGGGTTTGTCCTTGGATGATCACATGGCACAGATTAAGATGGATTCTACTTTGTGCTTGTACCTTCTCCAAATGCTAAAGGAAATGGAGTTTGGCTTCCCAGCGGGCATTTGTTTTGAGAGTGCGGGCTGATGGGTAATGGGGTGGACTCAGCTTCAAACAATGTACTTGGTATTTATCTCTCCAGCCACTAGATGGGTCCAGAAACCAACAACAGTATATAAAAGTTATTGCTGAGGCATGACATCGATTGTATTTACAGATGGTTCTCAACTTACAGCCACAATTGAGCACAAAATTTCCATTATTAAACAAGACAGTTAAGTGCGTTCTGCCCCATTTTACAATCTTTCTTGCCACAATTGTGAAGTGAATCACTGCAGCTGATAAGTTAGTAAACTGGCTGTTAAGTGAATCTGGCTTCCCCATTGATTTGGCTGGTCAGAAGTTCACAAAAGGTGATCACATGACTCTAGGACACTGCAACCGTCCTAAATATGAGCCGATCTCCACATATCTGAATTTTGATCATGTGGCCAAGGGGATACTACAATGATTGTGTGAAAAAAATGATCATAAGTCACTTTTTTGAGTGCTGTTGTGACTCCGAATGGTCACTAACTGAATGGTTGTAATTGTTGATCAATTCCCAAAGATGTAATTTTTCCCTTTAATCAATTAAACAGGGCAGACAAAAAAGTGGGCAAAGACACACACACACATAAACATACACATGAGGTTTTACACAAAGATTGCCATAAGGGATGATCTTTTTTCATTATAGTCATCCATGTATAGTTTACAACTCCATACAAATTGTTCATGAATCACAAGTAATATGTCTCCATCCCATTGAATAATTAGGGTCATAAATTGATTTTGACAGTTTTGAAGAAAGAATAAAATTAGAATTAAGAATAGAATAGAATCACAGTCTAGTTCAAATGTATACATATAAATGAGAGGGCAAGAATCCTGCGAATTTATAAGATGGAAGGCATAAGGAACAAAGCTGTTACAGAATCTAGTAGTCCTGCTATAAATACTTCAAAATCTCCTCCCAGAGTGTTTTAATAATAAGAGGTTTAGTAGCCCACTTTAGTAATAAGAAGGAAGTTTAATAGTAAGAAGGATATGGAGAATCCAGGGGTAATCTAGTCTCAAAATAAATGATGTTCCAAAGTTTGGATGCCATAGCAGGAAAGAATCTCCTTCTAGCCCTCACCAGCCAACCCTGCCTAGCCATCAGTGCCCAAAAGACACTGATGTTCCTGCCAGATTGGGTAAGATGGCTAGAAACAATTGGGGAAAGACAGTCCCATAAATGACCTCTGAAACCATGAAGATGACAACTCTCACTTTGAGTTGCACCCAGAAGCACATATAGCTCACAGAGCAGTGATGTTACACAGACCAAGTAACTGGCACTAGTAATTGCTTGTGCCATTACATTTTATACCAGTTGAAGTTTCTGAATACTCTTCAAGGGCAGCCCCACATGAAGCACATTGCAGAAGTCCAATCTAAAGGATCTTGCTTGCGAGGTTCCCAAGTTGCCTACTATGAGAAGAGAATCCTGGTTTGGGGGTTTGAATTAGGAAAGATTTTTCTTGTATCCTTATGAAACATCAGCCACCTTTCTTCATGTATTTTGTAAATAAAGACGAAGTACTTGAATGTCATTGCCTAAAGTGCAGCACTTCTTAAAAGCTGTTCAGTCTGCCAAACCCAATGCATTTGGGTTCTAACATTAGCTTCAACTTAGCTGAAAATTGTAGGAAGATCATTTTAAGCATTTCCTGTTTGTGAAGGCATACGGCCGGTGACAAGGAAGCTTTTTAGAAAATGGAAAACAACATCTAGGGCTGATCGGTGAGATTCTAATGTTGTTGCTGTTGCATTTTGATTTTCAGAATGAGTATGAAAAAAAATACCATTTTGGAAAGTTGAAATGGATTTGTCTATAGAATTCAAGAGGAAAGTTTTGCTCACAAACAGCCATTGGATGTTTTCTAATCCATCATTTGAGACACTTTACATTAAATGGGCCCTTTATTAAATCATTTTCTGCAAATATTTCGGGACCCTCAAACCAATGTTCCATTTTGTTGAGCTTTCTCCAATACTATCAAGGCATAGGAGTTCACAAACGGCAAATACAAAGATGGCTGAAAGAGAGGAAGAAAAGCAGACAATCGAGCAGATGAGCTTTCTTAACCCCTGTAAAGTAGAGTAGAGTAGAGGAATAGAATAGAATAGAATAGAATAGAATAGAATAGAATAGAATAGAATAGAATAGAACTTTATTGTCACTTTAAATATATACTAATCAGCATACATTAACATGAAATGTTATTGCATTCAGCTTTTGAAGAATAATCATTATACATATACCCACATATACACAAATATATGACACAGAGAAACATTACATTCTAGTTCAAATATATACATATACATGGTGGGGGGAGGGGAAGAATCTGAGAACTTACAAGACCAAAACTATTTGTTCTGGTTTTGTAGGACCTTTAGCACGGAATGAAGCTCAGGTTCATTAAATATTGAGCTGTAAGTTGAGGAGTAGCTGTAAGAGTTGATTTGCGAAATGCATATTTAACTGTTCCATTCACTAAGAAACATAGCTGATAAGCACCAAATTTCCTTTTATCACATTTGCTCAAATTGGTGCCTTCAAAATATCCCAATTGCAATATATCTTTATGAAAGTCTCCTCTCAACCAATCCTGGACAATTTTCAGATTCAGTTACAATTCAATAAATTGGCCCTAGTTACTTAGACTTCTGCTTCTCCTACTGAATTTCTTCTCTTTGAGATTTCTTCTCTTGACAGTTGATCTCAATATTAAAGAAGAGGCCTTGATGGTCTATGCGACTCAAATATGGATTGCCCATTTTTATATATAAAGCAGAAAGATAGAAGAGCCTCTTTTGGGGCCCCGATATGATGCATACTTCTGTTTGCTTTCCAGAGTCCTGAGAGTTTTGGTGCTGACATCTCAGAATACAGACTGGAGTGGGGAGAAGACAAGGAGAATTTAGAACTGGTATATACTGGCACTGCCAACTCCTTTGAAATCCTCCAACTTTCAGCTGCAGCACATTATTTCTGTAGACTACAGGTAAGTCAAGACAATTTATAACTTACAGCTACATATAAATCAAGATTAGAATATAAGTTTCTGCTTTCCTCATCACTTTACTGTAAAAGTCTGTAGAGATTCCTGGTCACGGTTGTCCCAAAGGTGCCTTTTTCCAAGAGGCAACTGGACTTTCTGGTTTTTTTTCATTTCTTTGAAGACATTTCATCCAAGAAGCTTCTTCAACTCTGATTGGATGTTGGGAGGGTCCACCCCAAGGATAAAACACCCAGGCAGAAACTGAGCAACATGGTATATGCAGTACAATGCAGGGAGCCATGTGTTTGTTCTCCTATGTTTTTATTTATTTATTTATTATTTTATTTTTATTTTATTTATTAAATAATTTTATATACCGCCCTTCTCCCGAAGGACTCAGAGCGGTGAACAGCCAACTAAAATATATATAAATTACAGATATAAATACAATTAAAAAGAATTAAATTATGGGCTGTCAATTAAAAATTTAAAACCCTCGATTAAAATATGCTAAAACTTTCATACCCCAACCAATCAAATCTAAAACCCCTTAAAACCCCTTATTTAAAATCCCATTTGAAGTCAGCTCAGGCTGGCCTGCTCAAAGAGCCAGGTTTTCAGGTCATGTCTGAATGTCCTCAGGTCAGTGGTTGTTCGTAGCCCCGGGGGCAGCCCATTCCAAAGGGTGGGTGCCCCCACAGAGAAGGCCCTATTCCTCGGGGTCACCAGGCGGCACATGGATGCCGTCGGGACCCAAAGGAGACCCTCTCTGTGGGAGCGCACCGGTCGGTGGGAGACTACTGGCAGAATGTGGTCTTGTAAGTATCCTGGTCCGATGCCATGGAGCGCTTTAAAGGCCAAAACCAATACTTTAAAGCGAACCCGGAAGGCCACCGGCAACCAATGCAGCTCGCGCAGGAGAGGCGTCACGTGGGAGTATCGCGACGCCCCCATAACCACCCGCGCGGCCGCATTTTGTACCAGTTGGAGCCTCCGGGTGCTCCCCGCAGGGAGCCCCATGTAGAGGGCATTACAGTAGTCCAGGCAGGAGGTGACCAGGGCATGGGTGACCATGCGTAAGGTGTCCCGATCAAGAAAGAACCGAATGTTGTGCCATGCATTTATGAAGTGGTTGTTTCATTTCCCCAATGTACAGATCTGCACTAGATTCAGCACTTCATCTGCATTTAAAAGACACAGGCCATTCTTTTGAAGACAACAAAGTCCATATTTTGTACAGAAAGGATTGCTGGTTTGAAAGAGGGGTTAAATAGGCCATTTATGTCAAAATTGGAACAGCGCTGTCTCAACAGAGGGGGAAGGATATGACATCATCTACCTCCAAACTACAACACAGTCCTTTCAACAGTTCTAAGAAGGCTCCACACCAATTTGCACCACGCATGTGACTCTGGCAACAAGATAAACCTCCAGGTGGTCTCAACAACCCTCTAAAAGGATGCAAATGACCAGCTGTCTGCAAGGCGTGTAAATCCTTCCATTCCCCACCAGCCAGTCCGAGCTGAAGAAGTTTCTTGGATGAAAAGTGAAAGATCTTCAAAAAAAACCCCAGAAAGTCCAATTGCCTCTTGAAAAAAAGCACCTTTAGGGCTTACTGTAAAAGGTGACATTTTTAGAGAAACAAAAACAGAGTTAGGGAATAGTTGCAAGCAGCTTTCATTCCAGTGAGTGATTGGATTGCCGCTCACACAGCACTGGCTGCAAATAGGCAATGGCCTGGGAATGTGCCACGACCCAAACATTGGGGCCCCTTGATCTAGATCTTTGTCTCTCTATAGCTCAGACTTCCAACTATGTAGCTAGTTTGTGGGATAATGAAATCCAACCTCTATTTGTTTTCCAGGCAATAAACCAGGCAGGAGCAGGATCATACAGTGACCTGGTATCCTGCAGAGCCCCAGCGTCTGTTCCTGAGGCTGTGACCACCCTCTATGTCTCAGAGGATGAGCACCTGGATGCCTGTCCAATGCCTGTTGTATGCCTCGTATTGAACTGGGAGGAACCGTGCAATAATGGGTCTGAGATTGTATCTTACAATATTGAACTGGGAGATAGTATTCTGTCAGTGGGTAAAGTCACAACTTATGTAATTGAGGACCTGCCTCCAGAAACCACATTCCGGTAAGTGTTACTGCAAAGCGTTAACTTCAGCAAAAATCCAAAATGTTTCTTTCTCCGATCTTTATAGGCCATAACCAAGAGTAAAAGATGTTTTCAAGGCATAATTCAGATCTTTCTGAAGTCCTTGGAGTCCATATGTCTTTTCTCAGAAACCGTGATAAGACAAACTTAAAATTTATCCAGCGGTAGTATACTGTTGTGGTTTGTCAATTGCCAGCTCTGCTGCCAATCGAGTCAGAGGAGATGGAGGGGGTGCCTGGGTTACCATCAGGGCCTGAGGAAGGCTCTGAGGAGCAGGAGGTCTCAGAGCCAGATGCAGAACAGGGCCCATCTACTCACACTCAGTTTTCAGGGCCTGTTTTCAGGGCTTGAGATGAGCAAGGGGGAGAAACAGCTGGGGCATGTCCCAGATATGCGTATGCACAGAGAAGTGCGGAGAGGAGAGCAATGCAGGACTGAGGGCCAGCTATCTAGAAGGACGTTAAAAAGAAGGAGGATGTTAACAACACACACACACACATAGATATCAGGAGGAGGGTTGTGGGAGGAGTTCCCTCTGGTTGATTCCTTGCCAGGATTCCTTGCCACTACCCAGGTTGGTCAGGACTCTTTGTGTTGGGATTAAAGTGCTAATTGAGGCTACCTGAAGGGAACTCAGAGACTGCTACGACTTGCAAATCACCTAAGGATGTGTGACCTGGAGCTTTGTCAGTGAATGCTTTGTATTTCTGCCTTTCTAAATGAAAAGGAGTTTCTCCTCACAAATAGGCTGTTGAGTGGGGCTGTTGAAGGTTGGATCAGAACATATACAATTTTTGATATGAGCTCTTAGACTAGAAAGTTAACCATTTTGCAATGGTTGCAAAATGCAGGAGAGGCTTCATGAATTAGCTACCCAAATGTGTAAATATTTCAGTATATATTCTTGTGGTTCCTGCCTCCTGGTGATCAAATAATGTGTAAAATCATATAAATGTTTCATCTGAGTAAGGTAATTGTAGCCACCGAGCACAGCATTTAATTGTCATCTTCTTCACTGAGTAATAAGAGGAAGTTACATCCATCACAGATAAAATCTAGAGAGCAGAGTCTGCGTTGTCACAAGGTACCACAAGATTGTATCTTGGTTTTGATGCATAGTGATGGCTTTTTCTCAGCACGGAGCTCTTACAGGTCCATCCTTACTTTGACCATAACAGTCAAATGCAGAAATCTGCAAAAGTTTTAAAAGTCACAATGAGAAATATTTTGGACAATGCTGGTTATCATCTCATCTTAAATGCTATCCAATCAGGTTCCAAAAACCAAAAAAAAATGTCATGTGAGGTTCTTCTAAGCCATTTCCTTTATTGTTCCTTGCTATAGACAGAAATTTTGCCAAAGAAGAGTACTACTTCTTAGTAGTACTCTTTAAAGAAGAGTACTACTTCTACTACTGTACCATAAAACATGTGGGAGCTATTAAAAAGAAGCTGTCTTCACCCTCTTTCTCCCACACAAACTATGACGCCTCTTACTCTTTGGAATGGAGCCTTTCCCACCCAGACTACCTTCCACTACAGTCCTTTTTCAATTCTTCTAATTCATCTCAGCCTTTTCTGTTTCTTCTTTCTATTCTCCTCTCCAAACCTTATATGATACTGACTCTGTCCTTTTCAGCTTTTTCTTTAATTTTGGGTGTATGGTAGAGCAAAGCTTCTGCCCATCTTCTTTTACTCCAGGCCTCCAAAGAAAGAAAAGGGGGCATAGTGAAGGATCTCTACTAAATTTCTTGGATGTGCGCCTGTGCTTTTTTTGGTGCTAAGTTTGCAATCTTGTGGGTACCAACATTTGTGCCAGGCCTTGTGTGGTATTTCTATTTTTTTAAAAATCCTACTTTTATTATTTATATAAATAACTGATGGCCATGAATATAGCCTATACTGGTTCTTCCTCCTATGTTCCCCATAACAACCCTGTGAGCTGGGTTGGCCTGACAGAAAATGGCTGGCCCAAAGTCACCCAGCTGGCTTTCATGCCTAAGGTGGGACTAGAATTCATAGTCTACAGATGATAGGCCCAAATTCACCCAGCTGGTTTTCATGCCTAAAGCAGGATTAGGAGTCATAATCTACTAGTGATTGGCCCAAAGTCACCCAGCTGGCTTTTATGCCTAAGGCAGGACTAGAACTCATAATCTACTGATGATAGGCCCAAGTCATCCAGCTGGATTTCATGCTTAAGATGGGACTAGACGCCTCTCTGCAGGAACATGAGCTGTTGCCCCAGCTCAGCTCTGCCACATGAGCCTCCAACTGGCTAGCTGGTCTTAGGTCTCTGCCACGCATGCGGGGGGTGGGGTGCATGTATGGGGGCAGGGCAATTGCACAGGGCAGGGCACATGCATGGGGGCACATGCATGGAGATGTGCATGCATGTGCAGGGGGGAGCATGCACAGGAGATGTGTGTGCATGCATGGGGACATGCGTGCATATGTGGAACACATGCACAGGGGCAGGGAACATGCACAGGGATGCATACACATTGCATTTTGGGGATGTGCACATGTACTTTGGCCCCTCGGTGCCAAAAAGGTTAGCCATCACTGCACTAGACCAAACTGGCTCTCCTAACTAGCATTACTCAGCAGAGAGAGAAAACCCTCTCATTTGAGAGATAGAAACAAACTGCTACGATCAACACACACGGTGAGATTGTCATCATGGGTGTTGCTTTCACATCTGGGGTAAATGTATATTGTGGCATTTGCATGATGACCTCATTACATGCTGTTGTTTGACTCCCTGTAAGTGCTTTTAATCTTTTCACCCTCGGCTCCAACAGTTTCAGTCTGTGCCCTGAGGAACAGTGGATTTCTATTGTTTAGCGTATGACTGATGCTATTTTGCTTTGAAAATGCTTAGACTGCAGAAAATAATAATAATTCTGTTAAGTAGAAATAACCATCTCATCCCCCATAATAAAGCTGTTGATGTTTTCCATTCATATTCTTCATTAATTACCTTTTTTTCCTCTGTGTTTTGAACTCATACGTTGATTGAGGATATCTGTAAACAATGCAGATTTTTCATTTTTTACTTTGCATTACTAACTATTAAACTAATTAGAATATATGTTAGAAATAATAGAAAACAATTAAAGGTTTCCAAACTAGAATGATGAGCATAATCAGTAACATAATATAGTCATTTTTTAGGTCCTGGGTAATAATTATTAAATGTGCATATTAATTCTGTTAATGGGCCTGTGGAGATAAATAACTGAACTTATAATTCTTTTTTTCTTTGGACTTGTGAAAAATTAATTTAGGAATTAATATAGATTAAGGATCAGCTAGCAAATATAAGTCTAAAAATCTAAAAATAACTCAAAGTCATTTTCTTTTCAGACAGCATCATAATAGTGTCTCAATTCAAATTATTGCTAAAAGCAGCAGAGAGCAAAAACTGCATTACTCTTGTACTGTTGTTAGTTACTGTTATTAGTAAGGTTAATTAAACTCTAAGAAATGTATCAGGTTGAATCAAGTATAAGTCCAATAAGATGAGCTTGGGAACTTGGAAGTAATAATATTGAGAAATAATATTTTCCCCAATAACACATTAAGTGCACTGGGATGTAAATATTTTTCTTTCATCCAGTTCTGTTGCTTTCCAGATGGGGATCACAGAATCATCAAAACTAGACCATAACCCAGTAAGGCTATGTATTTTTCTGGTTGAATAAATAGCATTACAGTTATTTGAAGAATCTCAAGAGATCTGCTGAGATCTTAGAAGGATATGTAAATAACATGAAGATAGGATACTGCATGTGTTTACAAGAATCCTAGAAGGTCCCTAGATGACCACTAGATGACAGCAAGGAAGGAGTTTTTCTTATACTTAGTGGTTCTGAAGATTTTGCAACCCAAATAAAATTATCTTAATAAACATAAACATAGCCTTCTAGTAAAGATTAGGTATATCGTTATCTCTAAATATGACTTTTTAAGTGATTAGTACTGTTCTTTGGGGTTTCCAGAGACTGTCTAGGATAGCATTCCTCAAACTTGGGAACTTTAAGATGAGTGAAATTTCCCAGTTAGAAATCTTAAGATTTATGGCTGGGAAATTAAATTCCACACATCTGAAAGTTGCTGTGGCTAATACTGGTCCACAAGTCCAATGAAAAGAAGCTGTCTAGGGTTGTGCAGGCCTGTTTGTATTTTATGTCATACTGAATTTTAAACTTAGTTTCAATTTAAATATACCATTTTATACTTCTGATTCTTGCTTGTTAAAGGAAGTAATTTAGTTGCACCTATCTTGTAAGGGGAATGAATGCAATCTTCAGCTACAAGTTGGTGTTAAATCTGAAATGGGAAGAAGAGAAGGCAACTTTCCCTTTTGACTTAATCAATTATTTGACTTGAGCAGATAATCTAATGGGAAAAGGTTTACAGGGTACCAGAGGTAACTGTTCACTTTATCAACCCTAATATGCTCGAAATGCAACATAAATGCTCAAGGCTTGGAGGAAGAAATAAAATAAATGCGCTGACTTATGTGAATTATGCTACTCTTGTATTTTTATTCAACTTGAATAGGTGTTTACTGTTTTTGCATTGATGTATTCTAATTCTTTCACCCCAGTTCTCTTACACGTGAAAACCCCAACAACAATTACTATAAAATAAACATTGCAAAGATAATTTAAAAAGCAATTCCGCCATGGTAAAAGAAATGAAATTTCCCTCTAAGTGGTTTTCTCAGGTGTTGTTTTAAAAAGGTTCTTATTTTTTTTTCTGCAAAGTGAAAAACCTCAAAAATGTGACCACATTTGCATGAAGCTTGACTTTGTGACCACATTTGCATGAAGCTTGACTTTTAATTTGTTCTGATGACTTTTCAAAGCAACCAGCATTTTCCTATTGCACCTGTCAGGGAATTTTGCATAGAGTATGAACAGATAAGTCCTGTGTATTTATGGCAGCCTTTCTGAAGAACCATTAGAATGTTCAATTAATGTTGCACAAATAATAACTAAGGAGAGCTGTGCGACCTTGTCAGTACAAAGGAGCATCAAACAAACTCCTTTGGTGCTGCTTCATAGGAGGTGATGCTTTGGTTGTTGTTTTTTAAAGGTGGAAAATATTTAATTAGCTTATTAATCAGAGGTACAGAGCTGGTTTGGTTTCAGACTTCCTACTATACAATGTGTTGGAGGAACTGTTCATGCCGCTTTTGGCTGAGCAGATGTGTTTGGGCTGGTGTTAATACCCTTTTTCAGCTAGTCGAAGCAAGAAGCACAACCATCAATAATAATAACACTTTATTGTAAAGTTTCCTTAACACATTTCTTCTTTCCTCTCATTTTGGTTTCCAGAAAACTACACAAACACACCCTTCTCCTTCTGTGATTTCTTGTACATGACTGTTGTGCTGTCTGTGTCTCTTCCTGTGTCTTTTGTTTCTTGTCTGAAGGTCATTTCTTCATATTATTACAAATGTGAAAAATGAACTCTTTAAGTAGCAGTTGCTGTCGTGCCTACAAAATGGGACCGTTTCTGGTTGTGAAGAATATATTTATTTATTTATTTATTTATTTATTTATTTCTGAGTTTTATATACCGCCCTTCTCCCGAAGGACTCAGGGCGGTGAACAGCCAACTAAAATACAAGTAGACAAAGTATAAATTATTTAAAAGAGAATTAAATACTAGACTGTCCCAAATCTAAAAACCCCAATTAAAATCAATAAAACTTCATACCCCGTCCCAAGTAATCTAAAAACCCCATTTAAAATCCCATTAGTCAGCTCAGGGCGGCCTGCTCGAAGAGCCAGGTCTTCAGGTCACGTCTGAAGGCCCTCAGGTCACTGGTCGTTCGTAATCCAGGGGGCATCCTATTCCAAAGGGCGGGTGCCCCCACAGAGAAGGCCCTATTCCTCGGGGTCACCAGACGACACATAGAAGGCGTCGGGACCCGGAGGAGACCCTCTCTGTGGGAGCGCACCGGTCGGTGGGAGACTACTGGCAGAATGCGGTCTTGTAAGTATCCTGGTCCGATGCCATGGAGCGCTTTAAAGACTAAAACCAGTACTTTAAAGCGAACCCGGAAGGCCACCGGCAACCAATGCAGCTCGCGCAGGAGGGGCGTCACGTGGGAGTATCTCGACGCCCCCATAACCACCCGCGCGGCTGCATTTTGTACCAGTTGAAGCCTCCGGGTGCTCCCCGCAGGGAGCCCCATGTAGAGGGCATTACAGTAGTCCAGACGGGAGGTGACCAGGGCATGAGTGACTGTGCGTAAGGCGTCCCGATCAAGAAAGGGCCGCATCTGGCGTATCAGGCGAACCTGATAAAAAGCCCCCCTGGAGACGGCTGTAATATGATCTTCCAAAGACAGCCGTACATCCAGGAGGACACCAAGATTGCAGGCCCCTTCTGTGGGGGTCAAGATCTCATCCCTAATAGCCAGTGACGGAGTCAGCTGACTATATCGGGCTGCCGGAAACCACAGCCACTCGGTCTTGGAAGGGTTGAGTCGAAGCCTGTTCTCGCCCATCCAGTTCCGCACAGCCTCCAGGCAACGGGCCATAACCTCCACAGCATCATTGGGGTGGCTTGGGGTGGAGATGTAAAGCTGAGTGTCATCAGCATAAAGATGGCATTTCACCCCAAAACCATGGATGATCTCTCCCAGCGGCTTCACATAGATGTTGAATAGAAGAGGGGAGAGGACCGACCCCTGAGGCACCCCACACATGAGGGGCCTAGGGGTGGACCTCTCCCCCCCCGTCAACACCAATTGCGAGCGGTCCGAGAGGAAGGACGAGAACCACCGCAAGACGGTGCCCCCAATTCCCAACCCCTCCAACCGCCGCAATAGGATACTATGGTCGATAGTATCAAAAGCCGCTGACAGATCTAACAGGACCAGGACAGAGGAACAACCTCTGTCACGGGCCCTCCAGTATATACAGTATATTCTTTGTTCCTGCCTGAATCTTTCTAAATTTTGTACTTTAGAAAAGCTGAAAATTCTTGTTGACTGAGAAAAGAAAAATATACAACAGGCTAGCCCCACAATGGCAAACCTATGCCATGCGTGCTAGAGGTGGCATGCAGAGCTGTCACTCCAGCTCCACCTCTGCCGCACATGTGTGCGTGCCTCCCACCGGCCAGCTGGTCTCGGCCGTGCATGCGTGGGGGGCAGGGGTGGGATTCTACCAGTTCGCACCTATTCGGTAGAACCGGTTGTTAACATTCTAAGCAATCCAGAGAACCGGTTGTTAGAAGAAATTACTGGTTTAATCCTGTAAGGATGGCAGGAAGGAAACATTCTGGTGTTGCTTACAGAAACTGCCTCTCTGTTAACCCTTATTACATTCTTGGCAGGACTAGACTTCCTGTCTCTGGAACTTCTCTGGAATTTTTCCCCCTCCTTTGCTGGTACTTTGCTTGTTTGGAGTGACCATTCAAAGTTACAATGGCACTGAAAAAAGTGACTTATGACCATTTTTCACACTTACGACCATTGCAGCATCCCCAGTCATGAGAAGCCAGGCAAGGAGATGTGTGCCTCAATGTGAGTGATATTGAGTTGGCCACGCCCAGCCAATAACATGACCACCAAGCCATGTCCACCCAGTCACATGACCACTAAGCCACGCCCACCAACTAAGCCACACCCAAAAGGTTAGCCATCACTGGACTAGCCAAATTGACATCTGTACAATAATAGGTAATGTGTGTGTATGCCCACACTCACAGACATACAAGTGTGTTTGTGTGTGTGCGTGTATATGTGTGTGTGTATACACACACATATACATGTCTATACAGAACATCCTCAATGTACAACCACAATTGAGCCCAAAATTTCTATTGCTAAGTGAGACAGTCATTAAGTGAATTTTGCCCCATTTTACAATCGTTCTTGTCACAGTTGTTAAGTGAATCACTCCAATTGTTAGGTTAGTAACTGAGTTGCTAAGTGAATCCAACTTTCGCATTGACTTTGCTTGTCAGATCACATGATCCCAGTTTTGTTTGTTTCATTTATATAGACACACACATCCACATGTGTGTGTGTGTATCTTTATGCAATGAATTACTGGTAGTGTCAATACTATAGAGTAGTGTCAAACTCACCATGTCATGTTGCCATCATGAGATGGTTCATCACTTTTTCCCCTTCACGAGATGGGCATGGCCTACGCGTGATGCATTTGGGCTGCGGGCCGCCAGTTTGACACTCCTGCTATAAAGTATTCACACATTTGTGAGAGTGATATTGAGAGTTGATACCATCAGAATTCTTCCTTAAAACTTGAGCAGGTCCATCAGAGTTGGAAAGATTATTATCATAGAATGTAAATTTCAACAGAGGAGGCATTGGTCTAACTTTTTCTCACCATCCATGAGTAAAAATTAGAAATGATCCTGTCTTTTGAAGGATCTGTGGTGAATTGATGCTGTTTATATACATGCATTTAAAACTGTGGCAGCCAATGTTGATTTCCATTGCCATTTATTGGCTACATAGAAATGCATGCTCAAATTACTCTGAATGTCTTTACAAGCTAGTATCATGTCCATTAAATTTAAAATGTTGTTTGCTACAGTTTTTGAAAAAGCTGAGCTTTCTGAGCTTTTTACTCAACATAAAAATGGAGAAGGCAAGTTTTTAGGAATATGAAAATTCCCTTCTGTAAACTGTAAGCCTTGTAAATTCCTTTCTTGTGTTTTTGTCTACTACCGATCCATATTCTGAGTTAGATCTAATGAACAAAGAATCTTCTTGTACAAATTTCAAAGAAACACCATAGTGAATATTAATGAATGTTAAAAAATAGACATAGAGAAAGAGAGGCAGGCAGGTAGGCAGGCAGGATTTGCATGAGAGTAGAATCAAGAAATAAGAATAATATACCACAGTATTATTTAGGGTATCAGGGTGTTCAGTCTGTTCCAACTGGTACATTATGTAAACCAGCCAACAGGCTGATTTATAGCAATAGACTTCAGCTTTTGTAATGCTGCTTTTTTGGTTTAAAAGAATCATTTCAGGCTAATTTTACAGAAATATTACATTTAATCAGCAGAGTAATTTCCATCCCAAGTGCTGGTCTTAGCTGTTTTTGTCCTATTCCTAGTACATTTTCTATGTGAAAAATTGGGCCACAGAGTTCCACCTAAAAATAGAATCATTTCAAATCACACCGCTTAAATCACGAATCACATTAAGCAGTGGTCTGAGTGTGCTTGGGATACTTTTAACATAAAATATTTGCTCCAAGAAAGACAATGGTTTTGGTTTTGGTGTAATTCCAAATAGTTATGTCTAACTTGAGAAGGTTGTTTTATGTTCACTAATTATAATAATAAGTGAAATAGATATGATTTCAGGGACTAGGTTGGAAAGACCAAAATGGACATATTCAGAGTCTTCCTTTCAGGTACATATAGTATAATTCTATAGCCTGCTCTCTGTTTATGGCTGCTTGGAAATCAGAAAACATTGTATAACCAAAAAGGGTATAAATATTAAGATGTCTGCCAGTGGTGGTTTTTTTTTTTTTTTTTTTGGGGGGGGGGGTTACTGCAGAATATCTAAGGATAATGTCAGAGGGGTTTTTTGTTTTGTTTTTTTAGTTAGGAAACATAGTGATATGCATCTTTTATGATCCCATAGTGACTTGCTAGTAAGATCTAGGTAGGTGCAGTTCTTTATTTTTTATCATATTTTATTTCTAAGGAGAAATTTCCTGACAGTCAGAACAATTAATTAGGGAAACAACTTGCCTCCAGAAGTTATGAATGCTCCAACACTGGACGTTTTTAAAAAGATGTTGGATAACCATTTGTCAGAAGCTGTGTAAGGTTTCCTGCCTAGGCAAGGGGGGTTGGACTAGAAGACCTCCAAGGTCTCTTCCAACTCTGTTATTCTATTCTATCATTGTTTTTCCAGTTATAAGAACTGTGGTGGAGCAGTGGTTAGAATGCAGTACTACAGGCAAACTCACTGCTCACTCCAGGAGTTCTGAGCAGCTCAAGGTTGAGTCAGTCTTCCATGCTTCTAAGGTTGATAAAATGAGGACCCAGATTGTTGGGGAAAATTTGCTGACTCTGTAAAACCACTTAGAGAAGGCTGTGAAGCACTGTGAAGTGATATATACATCTAAGTTCTATTGCTATTGCTATTCTCACCGGCTGAAGGTTGAGTCAGCCTTCCATCCTTCTAAGTCTGTAAAATGAGGACCCAGATTGTTGGGGGAACTATGCTGACTCTGTAAAAGATCTTAGAGAGGCTGTAAAGCACTGTGAAGTGATATACAGTATAAGTCTAAGTTCTGTTGCTCTTGCTATAGCATTCATAATTGAGCTAGAATCTGGGAGAATGGGAGCTGTGTTGGTCTGCCATCTAAGGGAGGCTGACAGCAGCTTCCTTAACAAACCATGGTATCACCAAACTAAGTGTAGAATAGCACTGATATTGAAGTATGAAATACATTTATAACTTCTATTCTGTCCACTTTAACCTTCTGTTCTTTCTTTGTCCCTTCCAATGACAGGATCCGGATTCAGGCCGTCAATGAAGTTGGACCTGGGACTTTTAGCCACTTCATTGCCGCAAAGACTCAGTCGTTGCCACCTTTACCCCCTCGGTTAGAGTGTACTGCAGCAGGTCCCCAGAGCCTGAAATTGAAATGGGGGGAGAGCAGTTCCAGACAGCATGCTATTGATGACATGGTCTATCTCTTACAGATAGAGGACAAGAACAAGAGGTAAGAAATGTTAGAGTTTATTGCAGATAAACTTCTTTATATACATAATAATTCATTAACTTCTTTATATACATAATAAATATGAGTAAAATGTATAATACCACTAATAGATTCTTCCAACGTAACACAAGCAAAAACACAAGCAGCAGCTTCAGAGCTCAGAGCAGATTAGTTTCGGTTCCCAACACAGCACTTTGAGCTGCAGGGCCATGCCCATACTCCTTCAGTTTCAGTTTCTAATTCAGTTCTCATTGTTACCATGTCTCTGCCAGTTCATGAATATTCTGACAAGAAAGCATTAGCTCAGATAGCACTGTTCATCTGGAAGCTATCCTTCTATAAATGAGAACTAACCCAAACAGGCTTGGCTTAGTTCTGGTTGTAGGAAAGGCTATGAGTATCTTCATGAGTAAGCTGGTTGGTCTTATGTGATTAAATTCTTTCCGTTGACCCTTGGCAGTGAGAGAATAAGTTGGAGATGGGGACACCCAGTGTTGTTAGTACAGGTAGTCCTGAAATGTACTATCTTGCTTAGCAACTAAAATTTTGGGCTCAACTGTGGTCATAGTTGAGCCCAAAATTTTAATTGCTAAGCGAGATAGTTGCCGAGTGAATTTTGCCCCATTTTACAACCTTTCTTGCCACAATTAAGTGAAGCACTACAGGTCTTAAGTTATCGGTAGAAACATGATTGGAGATGTGGAGAGAGGAATACAACATCATATATCTCCAATCTACAACACAGTACTTTCAACTGTTCCAAGAAGGCTCCACACACATTTGCACTACTCAGGTGATCCTGATGACACAGATAAACCTCCAGGTGGCCTTAATGACCCACTAAACGAATGAAAATGACTAGCTGTCTGCAAGGAGTATAAATCCTTCCATTCCCCACCATCCAGTCACAGCTGAAGAAGCTTCTTGGATGAGAAGTGAAACGTCTTCAAAGAAAAACCAGAAAGCCCAGTTGCCTCTTGAAAAAAGCAAACCTCCATTCCAGTCAGTAACTCCAAGGCAAGCATAATCTCAAAAGTACCTTTATTAGAATAGCACCTGGCACATCTGTGGAATCTCGAAACTAAAAGTTTCCCAGACTTCCCATAATGTCCCAAACTACAATCTTTTCCCCATCATCACATCACATGGACCAATCATGATCCATCCCAGTGTAAGATCCTTTTTCTCTGCTGCGCCACACTTAATGACCTTGAACTAATAAAAATGTTATTTTGTCTACTTAGAACTACTCAATTGAAATCACATCCCCTCCCACTTTCTCAGGTTATGTGGCAATGTGGAATATGGCTTCCAAAGCTGACAAGCTCCTTTGGGACAGGAAGACTGGTGTTCTTCTGCTTTCCAGTTGAAAGTAGCCCTCCTGCCCAATAGAATTTAAACATTCTCATCCTAGACTTTATCTGTATCCGTTATTCAGAATTCATTTTTCTTTCCCCCCCCAATCTTCACACATAATATACAGGTAACCATGGTTACAGCTATTGGGAAAGCACCAGGTTGCAAACTTGCTGAACCCACTATCATTTTACCATCACAGCCTGCCTAAGTTTTTAAAAGCAACAGGTGGTCAGAAAGCTGTGCTTACAGCAATTGCTCTATTTTTTTTTTTAAAGCAAACTACTGAATACACACAGCATATATTGGGAAAAATAAAGTGTGTGTAAAATTTATTTGTTTTATGTAGTGAGAGTTAGGGGATCTTGGTAGGTGATAGATCAGGGAATCAACACATAATAGATGGTGGGTTTCTTGCACTCTGTTATTTCCTCAACAGAAGAAAGTGTTTGACTGACTCTTGGTGTTCTCTCTATATTTCTCTCCAATTTAAAGTCAGGTTGTGGATCATCGTTCATCTTCTAAATGTTCTCTGAGGGATTAAGAAGCTGTGTATCTCTATTGCTCTTGTAGTATTCATTTGTTTTGTTTGCTACCTTTATAGAAAAAATGATTTCTGGAAAGACAGGGAACAATTAATTTCATAATTTGAATAAATGGATGGAATCCAGATCCACTCAGCCACGGAAACCAATTCCCAAATTCTCAACAGGTGTGGCTTTTGGGCACACTGATTGGTACTATGGGAGTTGAAGTCAAGAATATTTGGAGAGCATCAACTTGAGATTATGTCTGCTGAGTATCACTCCACATTGGTGACAGGAAGGGCATCTGGCCACTAAACACTCAGCTCCATTCAGTGGGATTATGGGGTCATTCAGTGGGATTATGGGGTCATTAAAAGACAATGATGATCAACTTGAAGAAAGTAGCAATGGGTTTATCCAGGAAGAATTTAGCAATATATTAAAACAGGCTCCACGCCACGGACCAGCATGTGTCCATAGCCAGCCAGGAACAAGTCTGTTCAGTTGAGTAAAGCCCCATCTGTACACAGGAAGCATCCTGGGAGTGTGCAAAACCACACTCCCCTAGTCTGTGGAAAAACTACCTTCCATGGAACCAGTCCCTGTCTGCCAGAAGGTTGGAGAGTGCTATATTAAAGGAGTAGAACTGAGTGAGATGGAATTAAATTGATGGGGTAAGAGAAATTCTCAATGTAAAAAAGCAAATTTGTTTTGAAATTAAAATTAGTATAGTTGTCTGTTATGCCATAATAGCCCATCCAAATTCAGCAGCAATAAACCCTTGTTGTTTTCCTTTTCAAGAAATCTCAAGAGAAACCTAGTCAATTTAAATAACTGTTGGAAAATAGAGACAAATGAAGCACCTACTTAATGCAGAACCATGCCTGGAAGATATATGGTGGTTGCATTAATAATAACTGAAATGAAATGATCTTTTCTCTGGTTAGTTCGCTTACTTGCTGTATGCTAAACTGCTAGTAAATGTAATTGTAATTCCTAGCAAATGCAATAATCCAGTAATCAGTAGGTCTCTTGCTGTACTAATTTTAATATAGTTATTAGCAGCCAAAGTAGTTGTCTCTGTTGCATTGTTATTGGCAATTAATCATTGCTTGTAACTTTTGCATAACAGAGATTGGAGTTACCATTTGAGGAAGGAAATTTATTAAATATCCTTTCGTTTGTTAGAAGCTCTCACATCATTCACAATTCTCCAGCATTTGTAATAAAACAAGCGGCTTGTGTGCTAGATATACATGATAAAGATTGAAATATTGCTTTCAAATTACGACGAGCATATGAGGCAGCCTTATGCTAAGTTATGTTTTGGTCCATTAAACCTCGATTTCCCTTTGGGCTATTATATCTGGGTTGCAAACAGTGCAGATGATCATCAATTGATGGTATCAGTTAGATTTTCCTTTCTCTCTAGCTGCCATTTACTAATCACACATATTTTTGCAGCCTGGATTGGCAGCTGTACTTTTCTGTTCTGGTTGATAGCATCTTCTGGAAATTTTTAGCCTAGTTGGACAACAAACATTTTAAAATGCTCAGAGAAATATCTGCCACAGGAATAAAATTTGCCTCCAGACTTGGTTTAGGTTGTTAAATATATTCTTGAATTGTCTTCTGAATCTTACTGTGAATCTCATTCCTTTCTCCCACACTGAAATTCTTCCTCAGCAATATGTTAATACGCTGCATGTTAAAATCATGTTAAAAAACTTGAACATTCTCAACAGTAAAGCGAGCTAGGAAGAAATTACTTTCAAAATTTGTTTTCAAGGGATATATTTATATATTATTTAGTGTATAGCAATGTCAGGGAAATCTACATGTGTTAGACTCAATGCAGTCCAGACAGCCTAGATTGCTAGTTCATTCTGTTTGGTGCTTGCGCCTTGCTTGTTTATCCTTGATGCACTGCAGTGGTGGTGGTGGGGGGCAAATTAGCTTTACACCAATTAGTTAGCGCTGCTTGGGTTGCTGGTTCTTTTGGACTCCTTCTCCTACCTCACCTCGCCTCACCTTGTGTCACAATGCCTCACGTCTGGCCAGGCCCAGCTCCGGCTTTCACGCTTCACACATACGAGTGCAGTTAGGTTTTTCCCACCAAAGTGATACCCATTTATCTACTTGCAATGTTGCATGCTTTCAAACTGCTGGATACTTCAAAGGAGCTAGGGATTGAGCAACGGGAGCTCGCTCCATCTCATGGAACTGGTCTCAAACCGCCAGCGTACAGACCATTTCTGGTTGGCAATTCCACCATCATTAAGCCACTCCAACACTATGTTCCCGCAAGGGGCATAATCCCAAAATATCTATTATTCTGGGATTCCATAGCTACCACACAAACTCTAGAAAATGTAGCTTCTCCAAAGAGGTGCCAAGAGGTATACATCATCACATCTCTAAAGCAACTTTTCCACTTTGGATCTGAACAGCTGCACATAACTGTTCTTGATGCACTGCCAAAATTCCTACCAAGAAGACCAATTTAGAATATTTTCAAACTTGTGCTGGTGTCTGTGGAAATTGGAATGCTGGTAACTTTAAAAAAAAACTAGTTGTGGGTTATAACAATTAAACATAAAGTGAAAATAAATCCAGAGTGTAAGGTTGTCTTTTTTAAAAAGCAAGTCAAACAAATTAACATAGTTACATCAACACTTTAATTTCTGATGGCAATAATTAGTTTGAACTCTTCAACAATCATAGCTTTCCTAGGAAGCTTGTAGGTGTTTCCAAGAATTAGTGCTATAGTAATCCAATTAACTGGTGTTCTAATTATATGTTTGTCTGCCAACTGCTTTCAAATCCTTTAGGATTTGGCTGTGAAGTTGTCTCTAGTTTACCAAAAAATAAAAGGGTAAGCTTTGCAAAGGGTTAGAAAGCATATTTTATTTTTAAAATATATCTTACATATATTTTAGTTTGTTAGACAATATATTTTGCACGGATTAGCCTTCTACACTTCTCCAACTTTCCAGGTAGGTGATGTTCAATTCCCAATCTTCTTAGTGTGTGACCTGCTAAGAATTATGGGAAAGAAATGCCATTTATTGCAAGTGGGCAGATATCCAAGTAGAAAAGGGCTGGTCTAGAGAGTTGAAGCATGGCAGTTCAGGATAGGACTAAAACAGATTATTCCCATTTGATTTAAGGCAGTTTCTTGCATTTTTAGGTAAAACTAAGATTTATTTTGTTAATATTAAATTTAACATTAAAGTACAGATAGTCCTTGACTTACAATCACAAATGAGTTCAGAATTATAGTCATTGTTGCTGTCATTAAGCAAGGCACCCATGCCTTCCCGACTCTCCCCCTGGCAGTCATTATGCACATAGCAATGAGGTACCTCAATGGGTGAGGGAGACCCTGGGTTGCTGAACAAATGGTTGTAAATTGAAGAATGCTTGGACTCCCACCATTACTGCATTTACACATTAATTGCAAATCTCTCTTGCCAGTTATGAAAGCTGTGGTATTTTTGTTTCCAGGAAAGACTTTCACCTGATTAGATTTTTCTACTGGTATTACTTGATTTGCTCCTGCCCATCTAGCTGTGCAAAAGCATGCAAATGCGAGTAGATAAATAGGTGCCACTTCAATGGGTTGGTAACAGCGTTCCATGGGACTCAATGTATAGTCATACTGTCCATATGATCATGGAATTGTCTTCAGACAATGCTGGCTTCCTCAGCTAAGAAATGGAGATGAACATTTTGCCCTAGAGTTGAACACCACTGGGCCTTTATTCCTTTTATTACTTGGGTCTTAAAAGGCTTTCTTTTTGGTTGCTTCATTCTTTCAAAGTAATATTTTGATTCTTCCTTGGCTTGGCTTGGCTTGACTTGAGTTGAATTCTCTTCCTTCCTAGTGATTATCATTACCTCCAAGTATTTATCCCAAAGATACTTTTTCAAGAGGCAATTGGACGTTTTTTTTTTTTTTAAGACGTTTCACTTCTCATCCAAGAAGCTTCTCCAGCACTAAAGAAGCTTCTTGGATGAAAAGCGAAGCATCTTCAAAGAAAAACTAGAAAGTCCAGTTGCCTCTTGAAAAAGCACCTTTGGGACAACCATGACCTGGATGAATGAGAAGGTCCATAGATATTCCAAGTATTTAATTACCAATACAAACTTTAACGTTAGCTCTTGAATTTCTACAATAGCTCTTGCATTAGATATTTAGTGTCATTAACCTTGACTGATTGATGCATTCCTTCAGTTTCAATGCTGAAATATTTGCCCTTTGTAGCAATCATGCAAGAAAAAATATGGCTGCTTTAATTAGTTGAAATGAGATATTTAATGCAATTTTTAAAGTGTGTCTTCCAAATACTTGTCACATTACTGCATACCACTTATTTATTTCTTCCTACAAGCCAAGTCCAATCCAGCATTACAAATTACAGTTTGAGGTTGGTTTATAGTATTGATTGAAAGGAGAAAAATATATCAGAATATAGATAATGCCAAAGATGTAATATAAAACCATGACTTAGTATTACATCTAAATAAGATGATTTACACTAACATTTAAATAATATAAATGTTATTTTCTGTAGAAGCAGAAAACATGCTATAAAAACAAAAATGAGTTATCTTTCACTTATGAGTTTTCAAGAGTTAACTAGTGTAGAATGTTATCACCAACCCTACTCCTAGAATGAAAATTTTTGAGAAATATTTAAAAAGGCAGGATAAAATATTTCCCCTAAAAGAGAAATAAAAATCTTAAGGGAGACAGAAACTCAGAGCTCCAGCTCCCTGTCGTCAAGCAGATACTACGCTGAAGCCTGCTTATAGAAATGCAGATTTATTAATCCATTACTCCCTGCACCAAAGTTTGAATAAAGGTAGGGTTAGCCCTCAGCCACAATAGGAATTACCCAACAAGCCCCTTCACTGCATCAGCCAAAATTTCAACCAAGCTTAGCTTAGGCAAAATCCTAGGATTTGTACATGGCACCATGGGAGTCTGACAACAACCAATAGAATACATGTTCTTGCACAGGAAAGGAAGTTCAAGTTCAAAGCCCAAGAGAAGGTATAAAAACCCGTTACTCTCAACTCCATGTGGTCAGCTGCCCAGAATCACATGTGCTTGGTGGTTTCATCAAAAAATGGACCCTCTTTCCAATCAGTCTCCAGCCTCCATTTTGTCTGCAGTGCCTTTATTCCGGCTTGGAACTGAACCAGATAAATATTTCTTCCAACGCTAGAAAATGATTTGTGTGTAAATTAAATCAAAACCATTAGCACCCCCTTGAACTGCAGTGTCTCCTTCCCACTTAGCTTAGAAAACTGCTAGAGTGACTTTCAAAAGATACCCTGCCATAAATTGCATTAATGTATTTAAATAATCAACATGCAAATATTCAAAGGCTTTGGCTACTGAATAAGGAAAGGATATTAATAATTAAGGCTGAGTCATACATTTGCTATAGCCCAACTCATTAGCCAGATTGAAGTATTAACAAACAGCAACAACTAATAAGTTGTTGATATCCAATTTATTACTGAATAACTAGGTTTTTTTCCCGGTCTGACATCTTCTAAATACCTGGTGCCCCAAACTCTCTGAATTCTTTGATATGATGGCTCCAATTGCTGTCTCACACACAAGTTTGAGAATGCTGTTGTGCATCAGATTATATTTCTGTTTTCCCTTCCCTTTTCTCTTTTGTTATCAACTAATTCTTAACATTATTCTCAATTCTAAGAGAAAAAAGGTAAAGAGATTTCCACAGCTTGCTTCATGTACAGTGCAATCCTTTGGGAGACTTTTTTGCCATGCTTTGAATGAAGTAGCTAGGTTAAAAACGAATGAAGAATAATGACCCTGCATTGTCAAATTAAAGTAGTAGTAGATTCAGTAGAAATATAAATATAGTTATATAAATAAAATTCAATAGAAACATAATCTGATGCACCCCAGCTTTCTCAAACTAATATCTGCGACTTCAATTATTTTTTTATTTGATTTGATTTGATTTGATTTGTCAATCACTTACAAGATAATAGGTGTAAGTATAAACATGAGTAAGAGTACAGGAAATAGGTACGAATAAATGGGGACAATAAGACAGAGATGGTAGGCATAATGGTGCACTTATGCATGCCCCTTACAGACCTCTTAGGAATAGGGTGAGATCAATAGTGGTTAGTTTGAGGTTAAAGGAGTGGGGGTTAGAGGATGTAACAACAGAGTGAGGTAGTACATTCCAGGCATTGACCATTTTGTTGCTGAAGTCGTACTTTCTGCAATCAAATTTGGAGCGGTTTACATTGAGTTTGTATCTGTTGTGTGTTCTTGTATTGTTGTAGTTGAAGCTGAAGTAGTCATTGACTGGTAGGACATTGTAGCAGATAATATTGTGTGCTATACTTAAGTCTAACCATAGGTGGTGTAGCTCAAGGTTGTCCAAGCCCAAAATCTGAAGCCTGATGATATAGAGTATTCTGTTGTGAGCAGAGGAATGTAGTACTCTTCTCATGAAATACTTCTGGATTCTCTCGGTTGTATTAATGTCTGATATGCAGTGTGGATTCCAGACTGATGAGCTGTATTCGAGTATTGGTCTAGCAAAAGGTTTGTATGTCCTATTTAGCAATTCGATATTTCCGGAGAAGAAGCTTAGTAAGATTAGATTTACAACTCTTAATGCCTTTTTGGCAATGCTGTTACAGTGAGCTCTAGCACTTAGGTCATTTGATATGAGAACTCTAAGGTTCTTGACAGATGTGTAGGACAGAACATTAGTTAGTCAAGATTTGGAGTTGCCAATTGTTTGACCATTCAGGCACATAATCAAGGTCACTTTGAAGAACAGTAGTGCCATGATATCATAGAATTCAGAGAATTTGGGGCACTGTGTATTTAGAGGATGTCAGACTGGAGGGGGGGGGGAGAACCCTTATGTACTCTACCTATTAAAGATCTGAAGCATTATTGGCCCTGCTCTTTAATGTTTCTTTATTGTTGCACACAACAGCTTACTTGGGTACAGTCAAAAACAAAGTACAGATGGCAAATGTGATGGTGAATCTAAGCTTCTCCTATCTTTTAGGTGCATTGCAACATGCATAACAATGACCTAAGCTTAGATTACACTGTTCCAGTCAACATCTTGTCTCCTTTTAGCAAATCCTGGAGAATTCCAGGATAGCCAGCTGTAAACAAACACGGGTTTCCTCCAATAGTTCTCTAGAGCTAATACCTTGCTGTGTTCCAACAACTGGGGCCTGAATTTCCATTGCTAAGCAAGATGGCTGTTGCACCCAATTTTACAACCATTTTGCCTTGGTTGTTGAACGGTACACTGCAGTTATTAAGTGAATCTTGCGGTCATTAAGCAAATCCATCTTCTCTCATTGACTTTGCTTGTCAGAAGTTGGTTGGGAAGGTTATAAATAGTGACCACATGATCTCCTGGACGCTGCAACTATTGTCCATACCTGCCGTCACCAAGCTCCTGAGTTTTGATCATGTGACCTTGGAGAGGTTGTGACAGTTGTAAGGGTGAGGACCAGTTGTAAATCATATTTTTTCAGTGCCCTTGTAACTTTAAACTAACGAATGGTGGTTAAGTCGAGGACTGTCTGTAATGGATGCAAGAGGTCATCCTGTTTTCTACCTCTTATAGTTTTTTTTCCCAAGCTTATGTCATTCTGTAAAAATGCTCTTGTATGTGTTTACTCTTGGAAGCATTTTTAGAGGTATCTATGGAGATTCTCAGTCATCCAGGTCATGGTTGTCCCAAAGGTGCTTTTTCAAGAGGCATTCAGCAGTTCAGCTGCATTTAAAGGACAAGGACCACTCTTTTGAAGAAAGCAATGTCCACATTTTGGACAGAGAGGAGCACTGGTTTAAAAGAAGGGTCAAACAGGCCATCTAAGTCAAAACTGGACAGCCCTCTCTCGACAAAGGGGGAGTGATACGGCATCATCTATCTCCAGTCTACAACATAGTCCTTTCAACAGTTCCAAGAAGGCTCCACATCAGTGGTGGGATTCCATTTTTTTTACTACCAGTTCTGTAGGCGTGGCTTGGTGGGCGTGGCAGGGAAAGGATACCCTAAAGCTCCAGTCAGAAGTGGTATTTGCTGGTTCTCCAAACTACTCAAAATTTCCGCTACCGGTTCTCCAGAACTGGTCAGAACCTGCTGAATACCACCTCTGCTCCACATCCATTTGCACCACTCGGGTGTCCCTGATGACACAGATAATAAACCTCCAGCTGGCCTTAAAAGGATGCAAATTACCAGCTGTGTGCAAGGGGTATAAATCTTTCCATTCCCCATCATCCAGTTCGAACTGAAGAAGCTTCTTGGATGAAAAGCAAAACAAAAAATAAGGAACTCCAGTTGCCTTTTGAAAAAAAGCACCTTTGGGACATTTTTTTTAGAGGAGTGAATTGGAGCATAATCATTCAGTCCTAAAAATCTCAGGAATAAATTGCTGCCTACTGACAGTCAAATGTTGGTTATGGATGCATGTTGATGTGTAGACTGTTCTGTTTGGAAATAAGACTTACACATTGAGATAGTACAGACTGGGAACAGGCTTGATGATGTTATGAAAATAATTAGCACTTGGCAGAAATCTTACTGTTCTAGCGTAAACAAGTTTCCTTCTTTGTGTAACCTTCAATAAAGGATTTATTGCAGTCGGCAAGTCCACACATCTACAACCTCAGATGAATGAGATGCCTTTTTCCCTATTAACAGCACTGCTTGGAATATCTTATTTAGTCATAGACTACATTGTTTATTTCTCAATTGACACACAGGGAGAACTAGACAGATAAATATGTTTGCTATGCTGAATGGCCAAGTTCCTTTTTCAAAAGAGTAAGAAATGTGGGCCAATATCTAAAAAGAATATCTCTTTTCTCTAATCATAATTTCATTTAAATATTAGCAGCTTTTGTTTGCTGAGATGGGTTAACCTCAAATTAAAAATGCTCCAGTGGTTTGTGTTACAGAGAAAACTGCCTCGGGTCATCATTTTAACTCACTAGGAAATTAATGGTATGTGCCCCATTCTCATTTCCCCACCTGGGTTGTTTCCACAAACAAATAGCTTCATTTGCAGCCAGGAAGGTGAAGCCAAACTCTGACTCCTGTTTACACCATTGGACACTGCCAAATTGGGCTTTGTATCGTGTTGCTTTTAACTGACTCTCATTTATTTAACACTTTAGATCTCTAAGTGAATTTGCTGTAAAACCAGATTGGTAATAAAGGAGAAATCTTCCCTCCAAAGGAAATAAATAAGTAAATTTTGTACATCACGGATAAAGGAAATCGTAATTCTATTCTCGCTCCTTGTTGATTGCACTGGCTTAAAAAAATCAACAGGAAATTGTATGGTGACATGCACGTTCTTTCCTGGAGGATCCTGATAGAAAATTTAAAAAGGGCTGGTCATTAAATCAGTCTTGTCATACCTTAAGCATTTTTAATAAGAACTAGGGCTGTTAATTGGGAAGAGAGGAGCTTTATAAAAAGGTCAAAAGTATGTAACATGAAAAAAAAAAGTGGTAAGGCTTGGATTGTGTGACTGTGGCTGCCATCTTTGAACTGGGGTATGTATAAGAAATCTAATAAATTATCACTGTCAATTAGGGTTTTTGATGCACATATTCCTGGGGACATCCCTGTAATGTTTTATGCTATATATTTGTCTTCATTATTATTGAACATTAGAAAGAAAAGAGGATGGAGCTAGTTCAGACTGCTAATAGAAAAGAAACCTGGGTAATGTTAATTCTTTCCAGAAATTGTGGATGCTCCAACACTGGAGGTTTTTAAGAAGAGATTGGACAACCATTTGTCTGAAATGGTATAAGGCACGGATGTCAAATTTGTGTCACATTGCTGTCACATGACATTTTGTGATGTTTTTCCTATTTGTGGAGCTGGGGTGACTGTGGCCTCCACGAGCCACCAGTTTGACACTCCTGGTATAGGGTTTCCTGCCCGAGGAATTGGACTAGAAGTCTTCCAAGAACCTTTTCAACTTTCTTATTCTGTTATTCTATTTTCCTGAACATTACTGCTTTATTCAGCAAGAAATGGTATTTTCATCCCTGGCTTTGCTTTTAGATTAAAAAAAAACAATCTTGATTTTTCATTTATAATGCCCAATAGTTTTATTGGGATGACATTCACCTTGTTTCCTTCATGGGTAATAAAAGTTTGGTTGATATTACATGAATGAAGCTGGATCTTCCATAGCATTGAGTTGTACAGTAGAAGGGCATGATGGATATTATGAGACTATCATGGTCTTTGAATCAATGCATCTAGTTGGCATTTTTATTACTTTAGTTTTTGTTATTGCTTCACTGACCAGAATTTTTTGAAAATAATTGGGCTGAGATTCAGTAATGTCTAGACATTTGCTCCTACTGTATTATTATTTCTGTTTTATTTGAGAGCTCAGAGCCGTTCACACATGGTTTTCTGCTTTTATCCTCTTGAAAAGAACACCATCGTTGTTTGAACTGAGACTTAATGACCGGCCCCCAGATGACCCAATAACATCTTTGCTTGAATGGCAAGTTAAATCTCATTCTGCCTTGTCCCGACAAAGTATTTCAAAATGTTGGACCTATGAATGGACATTTTGGTGGGTGCAAACAAATGGTGCAAACATAGGTTATTGTTCTGTGATGAGTGAATAGAAGAAGCAAATATGAATTTTTGAGAAATATTATATGACATTCTGAATTTAAAAAATTATTCCGCAGGTGACATGAAAACATAGACAAGAATGAGAGGAAGAAGTATAGAAAAAGTAATTTGGTCATTAAGAATAAATTAGGATTATAACTGTGATTATCTGTTTAGAAGAAGAACTGTTTATTTTGACTATGTAACACTATCTATTCATATGTATACATGGGAAAGAATTTAATACAAATCTGAAAACATGGATTGAGTTCATTTTTTTAAATCCAGAAATAATAAGAGCGTTACCAAAGGTCATAAGAGCAACAAAATAGACCACTTTTGCAAAGTAAAAGTGGAAATTAGAAGAAAAGTGAAAGAAATCAGAATGCAACAGAATAACAGAATTGGAAGGGACTGTGGAGGTCCAATCCCCCTACTCAAACAGGAGACCCTATATCATTCCAGATAAGTGACTGTCCAGTCTCTTCTTAAAAGCCTCCAGTGATGAAACATTCACAACTTCTGGAGGCAAATAGTTCCATGATTAATTGCTTTAACTGTCAGGAAATTTCTCTTTAGCTCTAGGTTGGTCCTTTCCTTGACTAGTTTCCATCCATTATTTCTTGTCTCACGCTATTTCGGAGTTGCCACACATGCGCAGGCGGAGGGGGATGCATCGGTGTCTGTTGATGGGACTCATGCTGGGAGAAAATGAGTCAGGAGAGCAAGCCAGCTGTGGTTGGTTCAGAAGCCCTCCAGGCCTGAAGAGTACTTGCTGGAACCAACAGAGAGGACTGGGCTTAAAGAGTGCTTGTTGGAGCAGGGCCAAAAAAGTACTTGCAGGAGCCAGCCAGGAGCAACCAGGAACAGGAGCCTTATAACCAGCTGGCTAGCAGAAGCCAGTAATGCTGGCTAGAAACCCTTTTACTTGTATTGCTCATCACATGCCAAGCTGAGGCTCCAGTAAAGAGACCTGTTCTGCTCACAGTGTGGCCTCTTCTTTTCCTGGCTTGGTTTGGAACCGTGACATAATCACATTATCTGGAAGTAATGTGAATATCAAGGGTTCACGTTGCCTCCAGATATTAAACCTGGTTTCCAAAATCATAAGTATTAACATGCTGGGGCAGATTTGCTATAACAGATTGCTAAGCCACAGGCTAACGTAATATTTTCAATAGTGATCAAACAGATATGTTTGGACGCTCCAAGCAAGTCTTAGAAACAGAGATAAGAGCTGTATTGTATACCTGGCAAGTTAAATGAGTCTCCTTGAAATAGCTAAATGAATGCAAGCAATCATAAAAACAAATTGAAAGCACACAATTAGAATGCAATAAAGAAAAGCCCAAATTGCATTATTGTACCTGGAAATCTTGCTGTGGGAAATATCTACTTCTGAAAAAAAAAATTCATTTTACTACTTGTTATGATTTGTTGGCCAAGATCATAAAGTGTGACAAAAATGAGAGAATCTATCTATTACAATATCAGGTGTGTGCACACATATATATATAATTTCTAATCTTTTTTACATTAAAAAGTCCCAAAATATAGATTCAACGATCCAGAGTGCAACAATTTGAAACAATTAAAATTAAAATGTCACAATAAAAAATAAGCAAATTGTCCACTGTTTAAAGAACAGCAAACATACCTTAAATCTCAAAATATAGCATCTTGTCATCTTGAACATCAGTAGCAAATCCAGGCTGCACATTTTTCTAGTTCCTAGATTTCAGCACAGAATAGTATTTTTATTTTTTTTTTGGTACACGTGGTTGAATAAAGCATCTCATTTTTATTTACCTAATGCTTGTCAGATAGAATTATATCTTAGTGCTTTGCAATGTTTACTATCATTATAAATATATACTAATAATGTATATTCCCGAAGAGAAATATTTCCCATTTAAGATCAAGGATAAGACTGTTCACAGCACCCGTATTTTAAAGAAATATTTAGATAAGGTCAAAGCAAAATGAAACAATCAAACAATGAGAACTTTCCTCTACTGATTTTGCTTTTAAATGAGAACCCCATTGCTGTTTGCAAGAGGAAAGTTGGTAGTCATTTCTTTACTTTCTGCAATGTTTACTTTTTCAAGGTTTACTTTTTTCTTTCTTCTGTGTTAATGATTAGTTTCTGTTTATTTTTATCTCTTTATCTGAAAAGTCAAATAAGGCTTTCTCTCTTTTTTTTTTTTAAAAAAAGGAAGAAATCACTGTGACTTCTTCCTAATCCAGCCTCACTGACAGTAGGTTGAAGTTTCCACCAACTGGACTCCAGGAAAACTGTGCCACCATCAAATTGTGCTAGCTTAAACCATCTGCAATCACCATTCTGTACACAACACCACACTACATTCTTGCCATAAGGTTTCCCAACAAACACAACTCTTAATCTTCTCTTCTTTCTGTCCACCATCTTATCCCATCTGCACATTGTGATTCAACATTTGATTGATTTTTACAAAGCATAAAATACAAAAATATAAAGAAAGATGAAGGTTGAATAGGGGAGGAAAAGGGGAAAAGAGAAAAGTAGAGGGAAAAAAGAAAAAAAAAAAGAGCATTGACTTTCGAATCCTTTTGGTTCAGTACAATAAGATATTAACATGAAACCTCAACTTTTTACTTTTATATAATAGTATATATTAGCCATTTCTGTAACACCAAGCCTACCCAATCTGTAAAACCCAAAATCAAAGTTTCAATTTTTTTCCACTTCAAGCACTAAGTCCAAAAGCAATTTCCAAGTAGAAATAAAATTAATTCTCTGTTAACTTTTGCAGGTGTTTGTCCATTATGAAAATCACTGCATGTCCTTCCATTTTTGTGCATAATCTTGCTAGCATTAGCATGTATGACTTCAAAATTCTTTTTTTTTAAAAAATCACATCTGCACATCAATCTCTAATACTATAGCTTTCTAAATTCCTTAAAATATCCATCCATGATCATTACCACTTCACTGTTTTGCCAACTTTTGCTGCAAAAATAATAATAATGGTAACTTGCATTACCCCATGTAGCCCTCCTTGGTGCCATAATTCCAGATTTATTCTGAGAAACATTAGTATTCATTGACTATGTGGTGTTATGCTCCTGCTGTTGCTAATTAGAAGTACCGAAAATTCAATTCACCGGCTACCCGTGCAGCAAAGACATCTGATTGCCAAGTCCAAACATTGACTAGCATTCCAAAAATGGTAGGAAATGATCTGGTTAGGAAAGGGAGAAATAATTCATCTCCAAATACATTTTGAACCTTATACTCTCCTAGTTCATGGCTTTGTGTATGTCACATAAAAGGGTGCATGGGACCATTTATCCATTTCTTTACTTTTTGATCTTCCAGAGCCAAAAGTTAAAATTCTGCACAAAATGCAAACCAATGCAATGTTAATACAAAGCAAAATAGTAATAAAGACAACATCCAATAAAATTAAAATAAAACCGAGTGGAATAGAAACTATGCTGCATGAAATCAACTGCATCAGAATAAGGGAGCAATTGTTTTAAGCATGGCTCAAATCATTTTTAAAATAAAGTGAATAAAATGAATGACACCCCTCCCCCCCAAAAAAGGTATTTAGGATCCAGTTCTGACTGCTGCCCCCTCTCACAGACATGGGGCATTTGAGTGCTTGACAATTAGCCTATATTCATGACCACTTGCAACACCCCAGAGTCACATGACCACAATTGTTGACGTTTATGGGTTTTAGCAAAACAAAAAACAAAAGAAACACCTCACTGCAAACTTCCGTCAGTGTGAAAAACGTTCCTAAGTGATCAAAGGTCACATGATCAAGATTCAAATGCTTTGCAATTGGTGCATATTTATGAGGGTTGCAGTGTCCCAGGGTCATGTGATCCTCTCATACATTGATCACCTGACAAAGTTGATAAGAAAGCCAGATATACTTAGCAACCATGTTGCTAACTTAACAACTGCATCATAAAATAGAACCATTGCGCACAATTGTGATCGAGGGCTCCCAGTATTTTATTAAAATTTAGAGGAAAATTCTAATATAGATTGTATAGTTTGGTGGGTGATATATATGCAAACCATTAAGAGTCTGGGGTCTTGGGGTCAAAAGGAAACAAATCTGTATATATAAAAGCGAAATACCCACTCACGCATCATCACAAAATCTCCAGAACCATAAGGCCTACAAACTTGAAATTTGGCACGTATGTTCCTCTTGGCTTCTAGGTGCTCACTAAGAAAGGATTTTTCGAAATGACCATCAGAATATTAGTAGTTCATATATTATTATTATTATTATTAACACACTCTGATGCTAAGGAGTTCTATTTTCCCCTCCCCACCTGAAAATAAATCTGTTCCAAATGTAAAACACAAGCAGAGGAGAGGAGTTTCAGTTTTAGTTTTAGTTTCACAACACCAAGCAGCTTTAGTACTGAACAAATGAGCTAAGCCATGCCCAGGCTCCTTGCTGTCTCCTTGCTCACACAGCAAATACTATTTCACTTTCCAAACAGCCCTCAACTCTCTCACACACTGACAGGATGTTAGCCAGATGAATACTGATGGATGCTGGTAGGCAGAGGCAGAATTTTTCCCCTTATTTTCCTCCCCAAAAACTAACCCGACCACATAGTTTCATAGCGAAGCACGTGTATCAAACTAGTACTGTGATAAATCCATTTAGAGAACTTGCACCTGAGCTGCTAAATTGAGCTATTGATATTAGTTGATATTAGATTAAATGACATTAACTTTTTTTTTGGGGGGGGGGGGTGAAACACAGACAATCCATCAATGAAAACCTTGTAAACAAATAACAACAAATTTGTCCTTCTCTCTGTCTCTTTTTTTTAAGGTTTATTTCAATCTATAGGGGCCCTAGTCATACTTACAAGGTACAACGGCTGATGGAATATACCAGCTACACTTTTAGAATACAGGCTGTAAATGGTGCCGGGGAAGGGCCTTTCTCAGAAGTCTTTAGCTTCAGCACAACTAAATCTATCCCCCCTGTCATTAAAGGTAAGTAAGATAAGTCTATTGATTTTGGTGGGGGTGGGGTAGAATCATTAATGGACTTAAAACCCCTTTTGCAATCACTTTCCCCCCTATAACAACATACAGGTAGTCCTCAAATTGCAACTATTCTGGTGTACATTTAGACTAGAATAATGGAGTTGGAAGGGACTTTGGAGATCTTCTAGTCCAGCGGTCACCAACCGGTGGGCCGCGGCCCATTGGTTGGCCATGATAAAATTTTGGTGGACCACAGAGAAATCTCACCCCCAGAGCACCCCCCCCAAAGCAATTAATCCAGGCTGTGCAGAAACACAAGGCTGCTCAGCCCATATGGCCCGCGGGAACCCTCTCCCCCCATTCACTCCTTACCCAGCAAACTTCTCTGCTAAGTTGCTATTTTTTCTTTTTCTGACCATCATCTGTTCTGCTGCACCGGGAGATTTAGATTAGCTAGGAAGCAGGAAATGGTTGGATTTCTTGCTTTCTAGCTAAGCATAGCCAAACCTCCCTTAGGATTGAAGGTTTGTTTGCAAGCAAATTCAGTGCATACTCACAGCAAGCAAATTTGAGAGACTGAGCTAGCCGATGGCAGATAGATCACTGAATGATTCTGTGAGCAACTCAATCTGCTTGTTTTGCCTGATTTGGGGTAAAAGTTGCTCTTTTTTATAAAAAATTCAATATTTATATAAATATTTATAATATTTACATACAAGCCATGCCCAGTCAATCACATGACCACCAAGCCACACCCACAAATTAGGCCACACCCACAGAACCAGTTAGTGGTCCCTGGGATCTAAAATTATGAGTTTGGTGGTCCCTGAGGTCCAAAAGGTTGGCGACCCCTGGTATAGAATGTGAAGGAAGCGTATTTTTTCTTGTTTTTATAGTTTTCTTATGTATGATGTACACTGAAGATGGTATTTAATTTCATTGTACAAGGTGCAATGACAATAGAGTAAACTACATGCCGCTTGCCAAGTGCCTGAATTTTGATTGCATAACCATGGGATGCTATGATGGGGGGGGGGGTTAGTGTCCTTATAACTTTGGTCACTAAACAAACAGTCATTAGTCGAAGGACTTTACCTCTTTGCCTTTTACGTACAACAACATTCCTCAACCTTTTTGTATGTACAGATAGTCTTTCCTGACTTAACAACAGTAATTGAGCCCAAAATTTCAGTTGCTAGTGAAACATATGTTAAGTAAACTTTTTATTTTATGACCTTTCTTGCCACAGTCGTTAAGTGAATCCCCACAGTTGTTAAATTAATAACACTGTTGTAAGTGAATATGGCTTCGCCGTTGACTTTGCTTATAAGAAGGTCATTGCATGACACTGGGACACTGCAACTGTCATAAATATGAGTCAATTGCCAAATGACTGAATTTGGATTACATGACCCTGGGGATGCTGCAACAGTTGTAAGTGTAAAAAACAGTTTTAAGTCACTTTTTTCAGGGCTGTTGTAACTTTGAACAGTCACTAAATGAACTGTTGTAAGTCGAGGACTATCTGTAATTCCTACTCTCTCTCTTTAATTTATTCCCAAAAGTGAATAGAAAATATCTATCCTCTGTTAGACTTTCAGTTCAACTGGCGTGTTTTGTACTATTTTTCTAGATTGGGAATCCAACCTCAATATTGAATTTAGATCTTTTTTGCTCATTTTCCATTTGAAATCTCCTGAAGTTAAATTAACATTGATTGTGGGAACTGATGCTTGACTATAGTTGACTATTGCTGAAAGCTTTATATACCTTTTGATAAATGAAATTATTTTAGCTCAGGGGTCGGCAACCTTTTGGACCTCAGGGACCACCAAACTCATACTTTTAAATCCCGAGGACCACTAATACGATTTTTTTTAAAAAAGATAATATATTTAATATAATTTTTTTATTTTTTATATTAAATATAAATTTAATATTAAGATTTAATATTTTAAGATTTAACACAAAGTATATATATATATATATTTATTTTATTTATTTATAACATTTATATACCGCCCTTCTCCCAAGGGACTCAGGGCGGTGTACAGCCGAATCAAACCCAGAACAATACAAAAGTTAAAAAGAAATTAAATAATGGCTGTTAGATTAAGACAACCCACCCCCAAAAATTTAAAACCCAAGTTAAAACCGAATTTAGGAGACAATTAAAACTATCTCAGCCCAGACCAGCCTGCTCAAAGAGCCAGGTCTTCAACGCGCGCCTGAAGGCCCTCAGGTCCGTATCTCAGGTGGCAAAGTATTCCAGAGGGCAGGGGCCCCCACAGAGAAGGCCCTACTCCTGGGGGCCGCCAGACGACACATAGAGGCCGACGGCACCCGGAGAAGGCCCTCCCTGTGGGAACGCACCGGTCTGCTGGAGATCACCGGCAGAATGCGGTCCTGCAGATAACCTGGCCCAATGCCATGGATCGCCTTAAAGGTCAAAAGTAGAACCTTAAAGCGAACCCGGAAAGCCACTGGCAACCAATGCAGCTCGCGCAGGAGAGGCGTCACATGGGAGCTACGCGACGCCCCCATAATCACCCGCGCGGCCGCATTTTGCACCAGTTGGAGTCTCCGGGTGCTCCCCACAAGGAGCCCCATGTAGAGAGCATTACAATAATCCAGGCGAGAGGTGAAAAGAGCATGAGTGACCGTGCGCAGGGCGTCCCGATCCAGGAAGGGCCACAACCGGTAAATCCGGCGGACCTGGTAATACGCCCCCCTGGAGACGGCCGCAATATGATGTTACAGAGACAGCCGTACATCCAGGAGGACGCCCAGATTGCGAGCCCTCTCTGTGGGGGGCAAAATCTCCCCCCCAATAGCCAGCAAAGGTGTCAGCTGGCTATATCGGGGCGCCGGGAACCACAGCCACTCGGTCTTGGATGGGTTGAGCTGGAGCCTGTTCCCGCCCATCCAATCCCGCACGGCCTCCAGGCACCGGGACATAGCCTCCACAGCATCGTTGGGGTGGTCCGGGGTGGAGATGTATAACTGGGTGTCATCTGCGTACAGGTGACACCGCACCCCAAGACCACGGATGATCTCACCCAACGGCTTCACATAAATGTTGAACAAGAGAGGGGAGAGGACCGACCCCTGAGGCACCCCACAAACCAGGGGCCTAGAGGTGGACCTCTCCCCTCCCGCCAACACAAATTGTGAACGGTCGGAGAGGAAGGAGGAGAACCATCGAAGGACAGTTCCCCCAATCCCCAACCCCTCCAACCGTCTCAATAGGATACTATGGTCGATATATGTGTGTTTTCGGAGATTTTCGCCGGTATTTGTATGTGGATCTTTGGTTCTTCGGGTTTTCTCCCGCGTAGAGTTGGAAATATCTAGGCGACGTTTCGATGAAGTCTCATTCATCATCTTCAGGCTTGTGTCTTCAGCCTTGTGCTTCTCAGAGTGATGTGAGCTTGCAGCTGCTTCTTCCTTTTAACTACTATTGTTTGGCTTCGCGTTCGTGGTCATGCCACATCTTCATGGTGGGCATCAGTTCCCTTCATGTATGGGTTGGGGGGGTTTGAAGCAGGTAGTGATGCCCCCCAACCCATACATGAAGGGAACTGATGCCCACCATGAAGATGTGGCACGACCACGAACGCGAAGCCAAACAATAGGATCACAGCTCACCAGCTCAAATCCCCCAGCAACTGAGACTAGCCGGAGTACAACCAAACCCCCACCAGAACAGAACACACCCCCAGCCAATCAGAACACAGCCAACCCCCCAACCAATCAGAACACAGCCAAACCCCCAACCAATGAGAACACACCCCCACCCAATCAGAACACAGCCAAGCCCCCATCCAATCACGTCACACCCCCACTAGTAGTTAAAAGGAAGAAGCAGCTGCAAGTCACATCACTCTGAGAAGCACAAGGCCGAAGACACAAGCCTGAAGATGATGAATGAGACTTCATCGAAACGACGCCTAGATATTTCCAACTCTACGTGGGAGAAAACCCGAAGAACCAAAGATCCACATACAAATACCCGCGAAAATCTCCGAAAACATATATATATATATATATATACATACACGGACTGTTGGCACATCTGGGCTCTTGTACCCCAACTGGGACAGAGGGGCCCAATCAAGAATCCATATATATATATACTTTGTATTATTTATTATTTAAAATTATCAGCTTAAAAACCTTACACACACACACACACACATATATATATATATATATATATATATATATATATATATATATATTCTTATTTAATTATAAAAAAATCATAAATGCTTAATCATAATTGTGGGGCAGAGCAAAAGGAAAGGAAGGGCCTCTCTCATCCTTTGGGAAGAAAGAGGGGCCTGGAGGCTGGGTAGATCTGGATGGGGAGGAACCGGGCCCCCCTCAAACGGAAGGAAAGCAGAGCCCTCACTCCCCAATCTGGTGTCCTGTCATTTCATATCTCCCCCAAGTCAGAGGAAATCTCTCTCTCCTTTGCCAGTGTGGCTGCCTGGAGTTGGGGGAGGGCAGGAGGGCCGGGCTGGAAGCACCGAGGAAGATGGGCTCCTAATAACCAGGCAACACCCCCCCCCTTTGCCTCCACACAAGAAGACTCCCCCCCAGGCTAAGCTCCAGGTTTCTTCCCCCCCCCCATCCCGCTTCCAAGCAGAGAAGGGTCCCTCCCTATGTGGAGGCTGAAGGGGGGGCCGAGCCCAGAAAAGCTCTCTGCTTCACAAACAGGCTGGTTATTAGGAGCCTATCTTCCTCAGCGCTCTTTTGGTCTAGGCATTTGGTCTCCCTCCACTGCAACCCATATCAAAGGAAAGCCAGCCAGGATTCTCCTTCCCTTCTACCCTTCCCCCTGCTCCTCCCTCCCACTCAGTACCACTTCAGGACAGAGGAGAGTGCAATGGAAATCCTCCAGCGCTCGCCCACAATTCTTTGCGTTCCTCCAGGCCAGGCTTGCTAAGGGGGGAGAGCAGCCCTGATGTCTCTGCTGCCCCCCCCCCCATCCATTGCTGCCTGAGCAAGGCACAGGAAAAGAAAGCGAGCAGAAACATAGGTCTCGCTGGGACGAAAGAGCGGAGATCAGAAGGCACGGGTAACAGAAAGCAGCGCTTTTCAAAGGGGGCAGCTTCTGTCTTCTCTTGCCTGTGCCTTCTTCGATCTCCACTCTTCCAACCCAGTGAGAGTTATGTTTCTGCTCGCTTTTCCGGCAGTGATGGCTGGGGCCTTGTGGGGGGGGGCAACAGAGCAGAGCGCCAAGAGGGACGAGAAAACTGATGCCGCCAACGCGGCCCCATTCTGGACCTCTGAACTGGATGGTGAGACTTGCCCCCTCCGCCCCCTCTAACCACCAGCAGTCAGTACCTTTCCTGCCCTGGGCTGTCCCTAGAGTCTGTGGCCATTGAGGAAGAGCCCAGGCCAGGAGAGGCAAGCAGGAAGGTGCGGGAGTGCTGCGCAAATGTAAGGAGCATGGTGCTCCTGCACCTTTGGGTCATCTCCATTGCTGCTTCAACCTGGCTGTGCCGCCAGCCTCCTCTTGCTGCAACAGCACCATCACCTCGTCCTGGCTGGTGAGGGCTGAGCTGCTTTTTGCAGGTTTGCGCTCAGCTGAAGGCCAGGTTCAGTGGGTGGGCGGGCCATGTGGGTGGCACAGCCTTGTGTTCCTGTGTAACCTGGATTAATTGCTTTGGGGCGGACATTTATCTGCGGCCCACCAAAATTTTATCATGGACCACCAGTGGGCCACAGCCCACCGGTTGGCAACCGCTGTTTTAGCTGATACATGATATACGATAGATTTTGACTGATGGAAGATGACTTTTTTTCCCCCAGGGCGTTAGGCTAGGACTATCTCAAATAGATACGCTTCAGAAAATTTGACCCTTGTTTGTCTCTTGTATAAAAACACTTTTTTGCCACCTGGTGGAACAATAAATCCGTCTCAATATAATATGTTTAACCAACTCTTATCTGGTTGATAACGCAAAGAAAACTAAATTCTTCAACAATCAGCATGTTTTTCTTCAGTTTTTCTTCTTTGCAGTTTGATTCTTTGTTGTCTGCCTACTTGTTCCTCCATTGTTTTGCACTTTTCTAACAGGAAAATAGCAATAGGGTAAGATGGTTGATAATTAAATTGAATAATACATTACCTTATCTTCTTCCCAGTGATCATTCTGAAATTTCTTTGTTTTAATTTTTTTTTTAAATGAATAAAAGTCTGTATTTGAAAGAAGAAAAATGAGAAGTGTGTGTTCCTTGCCAATTGATACGTGGTGACCTTTTTTTTTAATAGCACCTCGAGTGAGACAGTTAGAAGGAAACACCTGTGAAATTGCTTGGGAAACTGCACCCCCAATGAAGGGAGACCCTGTGAACTATATTCTGCAGGTCCTAGTTGGAAGAGAGTCTGAGTACAAACAGGTAAGAAGGAATAATATTTTAACCCAAAGTAGATACAACAACCTTTCATGGTCTTACAATGTCTTTATAGCTGATGGGAGGCAAAAAGTGGATTTATTTTGGTCTAATTTCCAACACCCAACTGTAGCAACTGCAAGACTTATTTCCAAGTTCAATGTAATGGGACGAAGCCAATTCTGTAGGTTGACTGGCCCCCTGCCATAGGTCACAACAACCAGCATCTAGAATTGGACCTGGAAGCAAACTATCACTCAATGTACTTTGCAGAAAAAAGTGTTACATGTGTCCTATTGGGCCCCCAATATAGCTTGTGCAGCCGCATTCTGCATCAGCTGAAGCTTCTGGATAAGGGTAGCCCTCAACAGAGAGCACGTTGCCATGGTGTCCAAAATGGAGTTGCACAAAGGCCTTTCAGGCCATGACTGCCACCTGTTCTTTGAGTAGGAGCTGTGAGTCCAAGAGAATCCCTTGGGTTTACACACTGGATTTGTCTGAGGTAGTGTTACATGTTCCAGAGTGCGAAAAATACGTTTGTGGAAATGATGAATAAAAGAAACAGAAAATGAAAAAAACCCAAGGTAAGGAATATATATTGCAATCCTGCAATATGCTGCAAAGAAATTATCCTATATGCCCATTCTGGCTTTTGCTATCTTGCAGAATATTCTGCTTTTCCAGAGGAGAAAACTGTATTCACTCACTGAGAGAAATATATATACATAAACATTCTATCTGCCATTATATTAGTATTTCATAACAAAAACAACCCAGATGATGAAAATTGTACACTTGATGGAGAAAATTGCTCTGATTTTTTTTTTTTTCTGAGTCATTTTGAGATTTCAGTCGACTGGATCATCTTCAAGCTGGTTCTTTTCTATTATCACCATGGAAATGATGCCAATATCTCCTCAGAAGCACAGCATGGTCTCCTAGCGGCCCCGGATTCACATCAATTTTATGCAAATTTTTAAAAGTTGGAAGTAAAACGAGAGAGGCTGGGCTTATCTAGCCACAGTTACGTGTGTATCTCTCTCCACTGATGTAAACATTCTATTAAGCAAATTTCTGGGGGAGAAAAAATGATTTATGCATTTATTTATTTTAGCTGTGCATCTTGATGGCTTTGTCCCAATTTACGACCTGTCTTGCCACCATTGTTATGTGAATCACTGCAGCTGATAAGCTAGTGGCTTGGTTGTTAAGTGAATCTGGCTTCCTCATTAACTTTGCTTACGAGAAGGCCGCAAAAAGTGATCACATGACCTGGGAACACAGCAACGGTCATAAATATGAATCAGTTGCCAAACATCTGAATTTTGGTCACATGATCATGGGATGCTGCAATGGTCATAACTGTGAAAAATGGTCATAAATCTCATTTTTCAGTGCTGTTGTAACTTTGAATGGTCACTGAATGAAACTGTTGCAAGTCAAGGACTATAGACTATAAATTGGTTGCATCCAATTTTTCTTCAGAAGACATGGACACTGTTCTGACCCAGCTTCCCAAACACCCTCTGACGTGAACTCAAAAGATTCCTTTATTAGGAATGCCGGCAGTCCCAGCAAAAAGTTTCTCTCGCAGGCTAGCAAGTCAGTCTGGCCACACTTCTTCACCTCCGCTCCCTGCCTTTTATTCCCAGAGCTAGGATGAGGCCTCGCTAGCAGCCATGGCTCTTCCTTCCCCAGGATGGCCCAAGGATTTCCACTGCTCTCCTCTCCTCAGCCTTCTGTGCATCTGCACCAGTAGTGGTAATTCAGCAGGTTCTGACCAGTTCTGGAAAACAGGTAGCAGAAATTTTGAGTAGTTCAGAGAACCAGCCAATCCCACCTCTGACTGGAGATTTTACTGTATCCTTCCCCTGTCACGCCCACCAAGCCACACTCACAGAACCGGTAGTAAAAAAATTTGAATCCCACTACTGATCTGCACCTCAGGCACTGGACCCAGCTGCTCCTCCTCTTCTTCATCAGTCACCTCCAGACCTGGGGGCTGTTGACTCTCCATCTGAAGGCTGACGGATGGCCCGGCCCCTCCCTCTCTCTCTCCCTCCCTCTTTCTCTCCCTCCCTCCTTCCCTCTCTCTCTCCTCCCTCCCTTTCTCTCTCTCTCCCTCCCTCCTTCTCTCTTTGTCCCTCCCTCCCTCCTTCCCTCTCTGTCTCCCTTTCCCCCCCCTCTCTCTCTCCCAGCTCCATTCCCTCTTTCCCCTCAGAGCTCCCAGGTTTCCCTGATGCTGATGCTGACTCCCATGCCTCCTCCTCTGATTCGGCTGCTGAAGGGGCCGGCAGCCAATAGGCCCCAACAGACACATTCCTATTTGATGCCTGAAAGGAATTCTATTCAGCCTCTAGTTCTAGAAAAGCAATCATGTTTAGCTACATGCATTTAACATCTTGTACTGTTGAAATATGTTTAGTCTGTCTTTGGTACCAAGATCACTTCTCTCCTGTGCAATGAAGTGATCCCTGCAATAGGCCATAAGAACAGGACAGAATTTTCCTGTTTTTAACCTTTCATAAATGTTAAAACATGCGATTCTGTGGCTTCTTAAAGGGACATTCCACTTCCTGACCTCCAAATTTACATACAGGTAGGTCTTGACTTACCTCAGTTCATTTAATGACCATTCAAAATTACGGCCTTGAAAAATGTGATTTATGACCTTTTTCACACTTACGACCATTGCAGCGTTCTCATGGTCCCATGATCAGAATTCAGAGGCTTGGCAACTGACTCATATTTATGACCGTTGCAGTGTCATGGGGTCATGTGATCCTCCTTTTGCGAAATTCTGGCAAAAAAAATCATGGGGAAGCCAGATTCCCTTAACACCTGTGTTACTAATTTAACAACTGCAGTGATTCACTTAACAATGGGTGGCAAGAAAGGTCGTAAAATAGGGCAAAAGCAGGAGTGGGATTCTACCAGTTCGCACCTATTCGCTAGAACCGGTTGTTAACATTCTAAGCAGTTCAGAGAACCGGTTGTTAGAAGAAATTAGTGGTTTAATCCTGTAAGGAAGACAGGAAGGAAACATTCTGGTATTGCTTACAGAAACTGCCTCTCTATTAACTCTTATTACATTCTTCGCAGGACTAGACTTCCTGTCTCTGGAACTTCTCTGGAGTTTTTTTTCCTCCTTTGCTGGTACTTTGCTTGTGTGGAGTGACCATTCAAAGTTATAATGGCACTGAAAAAAGTGACTTATGACCATTTTTCACACTTACGATTGTTGCAGCATCCCCAGAGTCACGAGAGGCCAGGCAAGGAGATGTGTGCCTCGATGTGAATGATACTGAGTTGGCCACACCCAGCCAATAACATGACCACCAAGCTATGTCCACCCAGTCACATGACCAGCAAGCCATGCCCACCATCTAAGCCATACTCACAGAACCGGTTGTTAAAAAATTTGAATCCCACCCCTGGGCAAAACTTACTTAATAGCTTAACAGTAGAAATTTTGGATGTCATTGTGGTCGTAAATCAAGGACTACCTGTATCATGTAGTTTCACCTGCAAATGGTTGCCAATAGTCCTGGGTATTAGGGGATAGTTTTGTGCTGATGAATGTCCTTTTTATTGGTCAATGGCCAAACTAAAAAAAATTCTCCTTTTGTTGCAGTTCTCTTTACCACCCAAGCTCCCTAAAGCCTGAAATTATATCACTTATGAAATGCCAGGAATAAATTTTTCAGGGTGCAGAAAGTAAAACTGGATATGTTCTTTCCTAAATTGCCCAACTGAGTAACAGGATGTAAGAGGACAAAAAAAAAAGGGGAAACTTAGTAGTTTGAGACACATTTCAGTTATCAAGTGGTGTATATAGACTTTGGTTTCTGTAATAACAGTAGGATGGCAGAAAACCATCAAGGTTGTCTGGCTTGAATTCCATTTAGTGTTATTAAACCACAAATGGATTTCCATTAAACCGAGACATACAGACACAAACAGATTTAATGTTGGTGCTTTTTTATTGCAATTTGGGTTTCTTCCTCTTTACTGCTTTTAACACTGTTATTACTAACCTTAGTTTTTTTTCTCTCTAAACATGAGCAAAGTTATGTAATGTTACATAACTAATGCAAAAGCAGCATGGTTGAATCAGGCTAAGCAGTGGACAAAGTAATCCAATATTTTGATTTTCACAGCGCCAATCTAGGTGGCTCTGGAGTGCTCATAAATCAGAACTGGAAGCAGAATTCATTTCTGCTATTATCCACCTGCAGATATTTAAGACATAAGACTCCAAGATTAGCACTGAGTCTTCAAATCTCTTGGCAAACCTGTTTTTCAGCTTCAGCCTTCTTTGATAGCCCGCCAAGCTAGCTGCCATCACAGATCACCCCAGTTAGGAACTGTTTAGAGTACTTTATTTTGTCTGCTACAAATCTCTTTCCAGCTGTCTTCATTCCATTCCAGGCTCTTGGGAAAGGGAGAAAAACGTCCCCCTGTCCACTGTCTGCATGTCATATGTGATTTTATGTACTCAGTTACAGGTAGTCCTCAACTTATGAAAGTCACTGGCTGACCATTGGAAGTTACAACGGTTCTCCCCAGAATCATTTATGACCAGGTTCTGAAGTTCTGCAGTTTTGACAGCCACTGCCCACCATGGTCAAATGACTGAATCTTGTACATTTGGCACTCAGTCCACATTTACCAACATTTACAGTGTTCCATGATCCCATGATCACATTTTATGTCATTTTTGCTGAAAAAATGGTGTTTCCTTCTGTTTTTCAGCAAAACAAATTCATACAGAATAATTTGACGTGATTCACTTGACCACTGCTAAAAAAGACACAATTGGAGTGCTGTTTTAGGTGACCCATTTTACGACAGTCACAACTTGCAACTGTAATGGACAGGCATAAGTCAAGGTCTACCTGTATGTCAACCAGGAGTGGGATTCAAATTTTTAACAGCCGGTTCTGTGGGCGTGGCTAGGTGGGCATGGCTAGGTGGACATGGCCATGTGACTGGGTAGGTGTGGCTTCTTTTTTATTATTATTTTTTTGCAGCAATCCCCCCCATTTTGGGGTCTCCTGGGCCTCAGAGAAACCTCTTGGGGGGCATTTTTGCTCCCAGAGGGATTCCCTGGGGCCCAGGAAGGCAAAAAAAATGGAGCTGGGGGAGCAGCTCCCCCTGCTCAAGGCACACCCCTTTTTACCTCCTGGGCCTCAGGGAAGCTTGCTGGGTGAAGCACTAAGACAGCGAGGAGGATCCTGGCACAGCTGATTATTGGAACAGCTGATCGTCGGGAGGGAGGAAAAAGAAATACCTTAAGGAGTGACTGGGTGGGGGAGAACGCATTCAGTGATGTCGCACATGCGCAATAAGGACTGACTGGGAGAGGAGGGGAGGGGAAGGGTGGGCAGAGAGCAGCGGGGCCAGCCAGGGGCACAATTTGCCGGTTCTCCGAACTGGGCATAATCATAACAACTGGTTCTCGATCCAAACTGGTAAAATACCATCCCTGATGTTAACCCTCAGTTAGCTCCAGAGTCACTAATGTTATATCTAAAGTCTTCAAATCCCCTGATCCTTTTGTTAACTTCTACACTTTTCTAGTTCTGTTTTGCCCTTTACCAAATATAGTGACCAGGATAGTCATGGATAGACCATGCATAGTTTTCCATAAGGCATTAACAAGAAATTCAGATGGGTATGTGAAAGCAGGGAAAACATGTAAAAGAGAGAGAGAGGGAGGGAGAGAGAGGGAAAGAGAGAAGGGGTGGGAGAGATGCAGACAGAGGGGGAAGAAGAGAGAGGCAGAGGGAGGGGGAGAGAGAGGGAGGGAGAAAACAACTACATTGAAGATTAAAATAGCACAGCAAATGGACAATAATCACTCAGCATTTTTCAAAGTTGCTATTAGTTAATCATTCTAAGCTGGATTTCATGCACAGTAGTGTGGGAGTCACTTCTCAAATGTGACTGAACAAACATCTGTGTATGCACAGTAATATAGTTTTGCTAGACTCTTAATTAAGAAACTCGTGCGGTTAAATCAGATCATAACAGGAATGGATGTGCCTCATATTAAGAGAAAGCGATACAAAATGATAGTAATCTTTCATTCTAGGGCTTACATTATATCTTCACTGTAGAGCTGCAATGACATGGGAAAGCACTGAGCAGCATGCAGCCATGTGGCTAACAACCACATATTACATGATGATCTGTTTTTTTTTGTAGTGACGTGGGGGAAAAATTCAATATGCTGCCTTGTTTACAAGCAATGTCCTCTGACCGAACGTGCTACAGGATAGCTTACAAACAAGGGGGAAGGTGGCTGTATCTATTACTGGTTGACTGTTGTTTCCGTTTTTTTGTGCCTTTGTCACAAATTTACATCCTTGTTTTCAAGAGAGAACCCTAGGCCTGAATTTATGCTAGCACAGAAAGATGAGAAATAAAAGGAATCGATGAAAAACTTGTTCCCAATGCCCTGGGCTGTTCCTAGGGCAACCGTTCTGTTTGGTGGTAACTAAGGTCAGTTTACAAGAAACATGGAGACATTTTCAGGTTTTTCAGTGCTGTGAAATTTGCATCCAAAAAACAAATCCTCCAAAGACAGGAGCAATCAATGATCTTCCCTAATGCTACAATACTGATAACGTGTTATGGGAGAGTTTATAGGAGGTTAGGTTAAGACATAGCAGAAACTTTGATAAAATGTGCAAAACTTGTTTAATGCTAACTTTGCTTAAACTCATTGAGGGTTAGATCAGGGGTCGCCAACCTTTTGGACCTCAGGAAGCACCAAACTCATAATTTTAAATCCCGCGGTTCAGAGACCGTAGGAAAATTCCGAAAGTCTGCAGGAAAATTTCCCACCCCGTTTTCCTACCGATTGATCATTCTTTATTTGGGATCGCAGGATACCATCTCCAGCTCTGTTCTCATTGGGGGGGGGGGGGGGGAGAGAGAGAGAAACTTTTGGCTTCATGCAAGGAAAGCAGTAGAAGCAGCAGAAGCCTTTCTTTCTCTCCCCCAAATTCCACCAGAAATGATTCTTTGTGAGACTTGTCGCACCAGAGCAGCCTCTTGGAGCAGGATGCCTTGCAGGTCCCAAAGACTCAATTCTGGTGGAGTTTGGGGGAGAGAAAGAAACACTTTTGCTGTTTTCCTTGTGTGCAGCCAAAAGCAGAAGAAGAAAGAAGTGGAAAGAAGCAGACTGGTGACTAGGCGAGGCACGTGGAGCGAGTGGGGCAGGTTCCCCCCCCCGCCCTTTTCCCTCTCCCCTCGCTACCTCACGTTGTTCACAATGCAAATGACACAAGCCTTGTGTTCCCACGCAGCCTTGATTAATTGCTTTGGGGGTGACATTTCTTTGCGGACCACCAAAATTTTCTCGCAGACCACCAGTAATCCCCAGCCCACTGGTTGGTGACCACTGGGTTAGATTGTTATACAACCTTAGCCTTTTAGTTAGTTTAATGTTCATGATATCAGCTTTGTGAGGTAGGTAGTCCAGACAGGAAACACAGCAAGATGAGTTTATACTACTTTGTTTGTAATGTTGCATTAACAAAATCTTTTAAAGTCAAAAAACATTTCTCCCTGCCTCCTTTGCAGACCAAGAAACTAGAGAGGATCCCTTTTAATCCACTCACCCCATCCACATTCTTGTTGCAGGTCACTCCCACATATCATTACAGGTGGTGAGTTCTCCAAAAATAGATTCAGATTCAGGTTAACAGAGTTGGAAGGGACCTTGTAGGTCCTCTATATAAAATGGAAAACCAAAGAACTTTCCAGAAATGTGAGGTGACTAGTTTAACTACTGAGAATCCTTCCCTAAAGAAAAAAAACATTCCCCCGGTGCCACTGGGAGAAATTCAGAAGAATCCTTCTAGATCAACTTCTATAAAAAATACTATAGAAATACATTTCATATATGTTTTGGATTTTTATTTTCTAATCATTTATTCTATTGATCTCTATGGCCAGGCAGAAATCTAAATGCCTCAGGTCACAAACAGCAATTGAGATGAAGGCTATATAAATCTATTTCATAAGTAAATATATCAACATTTGAAATTATAGTAATGCTTTAGCCGTAGTTCACAAACTAAGTTAAGCACATTGTATTTTTATGGTATATGTGGAGGAAGGAAGCAGACTTCAGTTTGTTTGGTAGCAATGCAAACGACACAAGCCTTGTGTTCCCACGCAGCCTGGATTAATTGCTTTGGGGGATGCATAGTGTCTCGTTACTTTGATTACTTGGGTACTTTATAATTTCTGCAACAGCCGTAGGATAAGCCCCATATGGATCTCTGGGAGGCTTGCTATTTCAGAGGGCACGTACCATAACAGATCCCAAGAGTGACATTGTTTCACTGAAGATACCCACTCAGCTCAATCTCACAGGGGTAGAAACTATTAGAGATGGATGGTCCTTCAAACAATCAGGTCCATTTAGGGCTTTATTGCTGATAACCATCACTATGAATTGCACCCAGAATCCAACTGTCAACCAATATAGCTCATGAAGATTGGATGACACAATGGCATAACAAGATTTCTTCCAAAATCAGAGACAAAACCACTTTTCACTTGTATGCCTTGTCTGACTTAATAACTTTGCAGAAAAGTTTAATATTTGCTTTAGAAAGCTTGAAAGTAGCAAGAAGCTACTTTCGATCATTTTAAACCTTGACTGGGATAATTACATTTTTTGTCCTTGAGAATTTTTTTGTTGTATAAATACTTTTTTGTTATGGGTGTGGTTTAATATTGAGGGTAGGCTCCATATGTATCCTTTTGTCAAGTCTAATAATTGGTAATGATCTCCGCTCTAAATCTGAAGTCTCTATACTTATTTAACAATTTGAGGGGAAAAAATCAGCAGAAACTAAAGCAATTCATTTGAGTACCACAGAATCTATGATGATGTCTTTTAGATCAGTGGTCTCCAACCTTGGCAACTTTAAGACTTGTAGACTTCAACTCCCAGAATTCTCCAGCCAACAAAGCTGCCTGAAGAATTCTGGGAACTGAAATCCACAAGTCTTAAAGTTGTCAAGGTTGGAGACCACTGTTTTAGATTATCTAGTCCCTACTCAGAGAAAACCCAGCGAGTTACACCAGTATTTCCATCAAGAAAGTTATTTTATATTCATCATCAATATCTTTTATTTTACTTTTAAATCTGGTTTTTATCCTTCTCTTAGTTCAACAGACAACATTTGACTGTCTAGGTATTAGGTAATTGTCGGCTGCTGTCATACTAATTTTCTCTTTTGCAAGTTAAATATGTCCAGCAATTTGAATGATTCAAATATAGTTTTAAAGTTTGGTTTTTATACTTCTTCTCATTCTCTCCTCTCTACCTTCTTCAATTTCTCCTCTTCTTTTTTTTAAAAACAAGGACTCAGAACTAGTTGCAATTCTTCAAGAGTAGTCTAACCATTGTAAAATACAATCAAACTATTGCCTTTTGTGTTTCTGTTAATGCGGCACAGGATTAAATTGGCATTTTTAACATTAGACAGCTAAATCATGATCAACTGTTGGTCCAAGATCTTTAGATCCTTCTCAATTGACATGAGAAAACAATGTCCAATATTTTTGTGTTAATACACAACTGAAGATCACCCAATTGCACTGGAGTCCTCTGTGATGATGAAAGTTCAATGTTAGAAGAATATCACCAAAATATCTTGTGGTAGTACAAGTAGTCCTCAACTTACAACAGTTCATTTAGTGACTGTTCAAAGTTACAACAGCACTGAAAAAGTGACTTATGAGCACTTCTCACACTTATGAGAGTTGTATTTATTCAGTCAGTGTTCAACAAATTTAAAGCAACAGTAACAGAATGAAGCTAATTAATACAGCATATACTAAAAGACAAATCATATAATGATATTACATTCATATTTCTATATTGGCATATTTCCTACCAAAGTAAAAATAACTTTAAATATTAAAAAGCTATGATATAGACTAAATATCCCCTAGCCACTTAATAATTAAAAGAAAACAGCATCTAAAAGTGAGAATTTTTTAAACCAATTACCTCCAGAGGTTGTGAATGTTCTAACACTGGAAGTTTTTAAGAAGAGATTGGATAATCATTTGTCTGAAATGGTATAGGGTTTCCTGCCTAAGCAGGGGGTTGGACTAGAAGATCTCCAAGGTCCCTTCCAACTCTGTTATTCTATTCTATTCTAAAATTACTTGTTCAACCATTTTTGTCTTTATTTTCATTTCAGCCACACAAAATTTGCCTCCTGCATAGCTAATAGCAGGTTATAAATCCTGGACAGATAATTCAAATAAAATTGTTCCTGTTTTACTTTTCCAAATATAGTGAATGATTTCCAAAATCATTTTAGCCATTGTCCCGAGATAATATAAAGCAACACAATAGGCAAATTTATTTTGTGAATAAAATTAGAGCTTGAAATGAAATTTCTTAAGGATTCTTTCCTGCTGGAAACAGAAAGAAAGTTTGCTGGCATATTTGTGTAGCCAAAAAATAGATTTTGGCATGAATGTATCTACAGATGCACTGATTTGTTAGCATGATAATTGCTTGATGATCATGCTTTTAACTGTCAGAGAGGGCATATGTAATAAGCAGGTGGGCTTTCAAATATAATCAACCACATTAAAAAAATTTAAATTAAGACCTTGTAACATGCTTTAGAGGTGACTTTTTCTGAGCTTTGTTTTTTTGTTATTATTTTGCTAGCTGAAAGGACCAGTAGATATCTATTCATTGGAGTGACTCACACAAATTGGTTCACACCAGTTGAAAGTGGCAAGGGGTTGTGAAAGAAAAAGGTTTTTAAAAACCATTGGTATAAGGAATATAAAGTGTGGTTGTGCTTTGACTCATTTGCTAAGTAGTGGATTCCTGGCTCGTTGTAAATCACAAGGACTAGTTGATCATCAGTATGGAGACAATGTAAAAGAGATGGGAGCTCTCATAGAAACAAACTGAGATACAATTGTTGCTAATCACTGAGAAAGCCTATCTTTAAAAAAATCTTAAGAAACCACATTGATCTGTAAGTAAAGCTGTTAACTATTTACAGTCTCTTCTGCAAAGGCATCTAATAAAATCTTGCATGGATAACATAGATAAAATTCTCCAAAATAACTTCTTAATTAAAATATCCAGAGATTTCTTCATTAAATTTCTACTTGTCTGGATATATTTAGAATGGAATGGAATAGAATAGAATAGAATAGAATAGAATAGAATAGAATAGAATAGAATTCTTTATTGGCCAAGTATGATTTATTTATTTATTTATTTATTTATTTATTTATTTATTTATTTATTCCATTTATATACCGCCCTTCTCCCGAGGGACTCAGGGCGGTGAACAGCCCATCTAAAAACCCCACAAAGAATACAAAAGTTAAAAAATATTAAATTTCAATCGGCTGCTTGATAAAACTAACAAAACCCCACCCCCCACCCCTTAAAACCCAATTTAGAATTAATAAAATGGAGACCAAATTAAAACCATCTCAGCCAAGGCCGGCCTGCTCAAAGAGCCAGGTCTTCAACGCGCGCCTGAAGGCCCTCAGGTCCGTGCCGGTACGGAGCTCCGGTGGCAGAGTATTCCAGAGGGCGGGGGCACCCACAGAGAAGGCCCTACTCCTCGGCGCCGCCAGACGGCACATAGCGGCCGACGGCACCCGGAGCAGACCCTCTCTGTGGGAACGCACCGGCCTGTTGGAGAACACTGGCAGAATGCGGTCCTGAAGGACACACAAGGACACACACGGTCCTGATTGGACACACAAGGAATTTTCTTCAGTGCATAAGTGCTCAGCGTACATAAAATTATAAGTGATAAGTCATTTATCATAAATTATAAGATACAACATTTAGTAATAGTCATAGGATACTACATAAATAAGCAATCAACATAAATCATAAATCATACTAGGAAACTAAATAAAACAATATAAATCATAAAGATATAAGCAACAAGCAAGTTATGGACACAATGGAAGCCAATGTTTCAATTGCTAAACAAAACAAAGAGGATTTGTCTCGTTTTATGACATTTCTTGCCCTAGTTGTTAAGTGTATCACTGCAGTTGTTAAGAACTTGGTTGTTAAGTGAATCTGGCTTCCCCGTTGCCTTCTCAGAAGGTCATAAAAGGTGATTTATTTATTTATTTTATTTATTTATTTATTTAATCAAATTTATATACCGCCCTTCTCCCAGGGGACTCAGGGCGGTGTACAGCCTATCTAAAAACCCACAAATATACAAAAATTAAAAAAGTATTAAACCAATTTGGCTGATAAATAAAACTAAACAGATCCCACCCCCCCACCTTAAAACCCCAATTTAAAATTTAAATACCATGGAGACCAAAATTAAAACCATTATCTCAGCCCAGGCCGGCCTGCTCAAAGAGCCAGGTCTTCAACGATCATGTAACCCCTGAACTCTGCAACTATCATAAATACATGCCAGTTGCCTAGCAACCAGATTTTGATCACATGACCTTGTTGGCCATATCTTATATATGCCTAAAGACTAGCATCCAAAAATTGCACTACATTGGATACCTCCTAGAGCAGGGGTGTCAAACTCAAGACCTGCGGGCCAGATCCGGCCCACGGGATGCTTAGATCTGGCCCACAGGTCTGGCCTGGAATCAGCAAAGGACCAGCCTGCAGTACCAAAGCCAGCAAAAATGGAGCTCGGGAGGGCTGTGCGCGTCTTCCCCAAGCTCCGTTTTCACTGGCAGAGGGTTGCAGGAGGCCATCGCGGCCAAAAACAAAGCCTCAATGAGTGATGTTCAGTTGGCCATGCCCACCCTGGTCATGTCCCCCCCAAGCTCCCCAAGGTCAAAACAACCCTGATGTGGCCCTCAATGAAATCGAGTTTGACACCCCTGTCCTAGAGGAAAGAGAAAACAAGACCAGACTTGGAAAACTTGGCACCAAATATTTAAGGAAGATCTTAAGATCATTAATGTCCCTTGGGATAATGCCGAAGATACTGCAAATGATCAAAACTACTGGAAAACACTAGAGGCTCAGTGTGCTTTGGGCAGGGCCTAATGATGATGATGACCATGGGATTATGCAATAGTCATGAATATGAAAAATGGTAATGAGTCATTTTTTTCAGTGCCATTTTAACTTCAAACGGTCACTAATTGAATATAAGTGTCAACTCATAAAATATTTCTCTGGTCTTTTTAGACATGCCAACAGAAAGGGAGGGGGAGCAATGTAGCAGCTTGCAAAACCAAAACTGCATTCCATAAATGTTTTCAAAGATAGTAACTAGGTGACTGAAGTTTCTGCCACACAAAAATCTAACTGGAGAGCATGATTGATAACTCTTGGCTATGGATGTGTCCCATTGGAGAATATGAATTACGATACACCCGGGGGGGGGGGGGTTCCAAGGGTGACAATGAATTATGTGTCTTAGAGTCAGCTACACCCGGGCAGTGCCGACAAATCCTTTTTAAGTTTTGGAAGTTTGGCTCGAGACTCATGATTTAAATGGGGGTAACTGCTGGAATCCTGACGATAAGTAGAGAACTACCTGTGATGCTGTCAGGAACCACAAGGCATACAAAGTTAGCCAATTGTTTGTTTATATCCTTTGAGGCTTCATGGACAAAGAGGGGTTCATTATTAAGATCAAAATAATGTCTATTTGAAAGACATTTTCTTTTAACAACCTGATTGTCAATAAAACCACTGTTTTGGCTTGTCTACCATCCAACTCTGAATACCCCTTGTCATGCCTTATGCAAATTCCGTTTTTCTCCCATTTAGTGGCTCATATGCCATTTTGAATCGTAATTTCCCTGTTTGTTTAGCCTAAATGGTGAAATCTCAGTCACAACTAATAGGAGAATAAAAAATGGTGCTATAGGTAAATCCCTGAGGGAGATGGGCGATTTAGAAATATGAAATAGACATAAATAAAAATAAAATAAATGCATCATGAAATTTACACATCATTATTTCCTTAACTGGCCTATGTCTATAAGAAGCCACCTGTTCTCAGTAATTTTTGAATAAAAGGAGCAATTTATCCATTACAGTAATACATGATTTTCAAATTTGAGGCATATTAAATATGCATTTAGGGTATCCTTTTTCCATCTTTGTAATTATGGCAATTTATGGATTACATGTGCAAATTTCTAATTATTTGACTGCAGGGTGCTTATCTTATTTGAAGCATAAAACTATTATAATAGAATCTGAAAGGAAAAGATCTAATATTTGTCATGTTGCATTGTGTAGCTTAGAGCTGGCAATTGTTTAATCACAGCAAATGGAAAAAATATATTTTGTTCTGTTCTCTGCTAGAGTTTGATCACCATTATTGAAGGACAATAATTTTTCCATCTGGCACAAAATAATTGACTCACCTTTTTGAGTGCTATTCTTTCGTCAGTACATTTCCAGTATCACATTTTACTTCAAACTTAAAAGGTCACTCCTGGGTGGTAGTCTTGTTTAAAATAAATTATTGAGTGCAGCTATCATATCTTGGCTGCCAAAATTCAGAAAACCACTTGATGGCAACTGAGAGTTAGATTTTTTAATGTATTTCTCCTGCCACCTGGTGGTCATCCAGGTTTTGCACTTCAGTTGTAGTAACCTTAATGGAGTTGGGTTGGGTTGGGTTTGCAATTACACAATTTTGGGTTTTATTTTTTATTTTTCATTTAAAGTGTAAGCAAAATATAAAATGGAGTGTTTGTTTCATAGCTGAGGTGTAAAAAGAATGGTATTTACCGGTATATGTATATTTTCTGCTAATTTTATATTGATTGCATGTATTCAGGCAATTCATAATATGGAGCAGTGGTATGAAACATACATCACATTGCCATCTTATAAATGTCCATCACTACTTAAGAAAAAGAAATAGATGAAAGTTTGGGATGTAATTTTGAGTGGTAACCTAGACTGCATGCTGGAATGGAATTGTACTGGCAAAGATTGCAATGGTATATGGGAATGACCTTGGAAGATGGTTTGGAGTGAAGTGGGGTGCAGAAAAGGATACTTTCTAGGCAACAATATGATAAGGATATGCACAGCCCACAAATACATAATGGCCAGAGAAAGAGACTTTGAAATGAACTTTCCTAACTCCTCATGCTGGAAAAAAAAAGGCAGTGGAAGATTTGCACTATCATACTTGCAAGATTCTGTTAATCTAGTCTTGTATATAGCTTACCTTACATAAAGTAGAATTTGCCCAACTGGTCATGTTTCCTGTCTACCTTGGAAAGCAGTAATATTTGTATGGCTACTATGATAGGACAAACAATGTTTAGTAATTGTTACATTACATACTGTGTCTTTCTTTTACTTGGAAGTGGGAAGTTATTTTTTTATAAATCTATAAAAATGGCAGAAATTATATATTTAACATTATAACACTCTGTTCTATTTGTTGGTGTTCGTGTATAGAAAAATGCATATTCAAGAATAATGAAATATATTGTGTAATGTGTGTATAGAGAACAGGATGATAGTTGCAGTGAATATAGTCAGGTCAAGGAACAATTAATTAAGAATAATTAATTCTAAACAATTACGAATAAAGAGGGAAAGAAAATGGAGATGATGGAGATGACAATCAGAATAACAGAGTTGGGAGGGACCTTGGAGTCCAGCCCATTGCTCAAGCAGGATACCATTTCAGACAAATGGCGATCCAATCTCTTCTTTAAAATCTCCATTGTTGGAATACCCACATCTTCATTTTGTTCATGAAACTAAACAGCAGAGAAGTTAAAAATAGAAGTAATCAAAATATTTAGGATGCAAATGTTAGATGGATAAGCTGCATGAAAATGATAAACACTTAAATGGGAATGATCATGATATGTTGAATTACATTCTATAACTCTTGGTATCAAAAAAAAACAAGAATGAAAAGAAAAGACTAAATATTGAAAAACAGCAAGGCTACAAGGTGTAGCTGGAGAAATATTAAAATATGTACTGTGTGCATATTTCTTATTGAGTGGTTGTATAGTAATGTGTGCAAAGAGTGCCACCTGCAACTTCTTCTGGAACAAGAGGTTCTTCTGACAGTCATTCATGCCCTAATTATCTCTTGTTTGGAATATTGCAATGAGGCTGGCCTGGAAGAGCATTTGGAATCTTAACTAGGGGTAGGATTCTACAGGTTCGCACCTATTCGCTAGAACCGGTTGTTAACATTCTAAGCAGTTCAGAGAATCAGTTGTTAGAAGAAATTACTGGCCTAATCCTGTAAGGAAGGCAGGAAGGAAACATTCTGGTGTTGCTTACAGAAACTGCCTCTCCATTAAGCCTTATTACATTCTTGGCAGGACTAGATTTCCTGTCTCAGGAACTTCTCTGGAGTTTTTTTTCCTCCTTTGCTGGTACTTTCCTTGTGTGGAGTGACCATTCAAAGTTACAATGGCACTGACAAAAGTGACTTATGACCATTTTTCACATTTACGACTGTTGCAGCATCCCCACAGACATGAGAGGCCAGACGAAGAGATGCGTGCCTCGATGTGAGTGATACTGAGTTGGCCATGCCCAGCCAATAACATGACTACAAAGTCACATCCACCCAGTCACATGACCACCAAGCCACCCCCACCACCTAAGCTACACCCACATAATCGGTTGTTAAAAAATTGGAATCCCACCCCTGAGCTTAACCACTTAACCACTACATGACCTTCTATTCTCAATTGTTTATACCTTTCCAATAAGTTCTAATAGTGCAGACTACTCAGTATTCCTTCTCTTAGGAAATGTCATCACAGGGACCAGGGAAGTAAGTCATCTCAGTATCTACCTCCCCTGTCCCAAGAAATCTCAATAGGCTCCTACCCTATTGGTTTTCAGGAAGGTCATTTAACCTTGATATTGACTGGGACTACTCTGTCTAGTTATCAAATTTATTTTCCTGAAATGTCAACTTTTTTCTCCAGATGTCTATGGAAATTCTCAGTCACCCAGGTCATGGTTGTCCCAAAGACGCTATTCCAAAAAGCAACTGGATTTGCTTTTTCCTTGAAAATATTTTTCTTCTCATTCAAGAAAATTGGAACTAAAGAAGCTTATTGGATAAGAAGCGAAATCTTTTCAAGGAAAAACCAAGAAAGTCCAGTTACCTTTTGGTAAAGCACCTTTTGGATTTTTCTCTCCCGATGTTGTCTCTCCAGGAGCTTGGCAAACGTTGAGACAGTGTGTGCTGCAATTTTAAGCAAAGCTCCTTCTGTTTTTGAAGAGTTTGACTTAAAGCTCCATAACAATTTCTTGTGCAACCTAAGCTTTCTTTTTTTGCTTCTTGTTTCTTCAAGGTGTACAAGGGAGACGAGACAACGTACCACATCTCAGGCCTTCAGGTGAACACAGATTATAGATTCCGCGTATGTGTTTGCCGCCGATGCTTGGATACCTCACAAGAACTTAATGGACCTTTCAGCACTTCTGTTGCCTTTATCCTCCAGCGGAGTGAGCTCATGCTTACTGGGGAACTGGGAAGAACCGATGACCCCAAGACTAAATGTATGATGCCTTCTGATGAACAGTTTGCAGCCCTCTTAGTTCTTGGCTTTGCAAGCGTCTCCATCTTATTTGCTTTTATACTACAGTATTTGTTTATGAAGTAGAGAGTTCAACACAAGTATTTGAGGTATCGTTTTAATTAATGCTTCATACGATAATCAATATGTTTTATTCAGATAGTCCTCTTTATTTTTTCAGTGCATTTTTTTCTGATTTATCGTTGTCGTTTTTAAGGGGTGGCGGGGGAGGGAATGACAGTCCTATTTAGAAAATAAAAATCGACGTTCAGGTGCACCTTTTGGACATTCAAGGTTAGGAAATGGTTAAATATATCCAAGCCAGAGACCAAAACAAATATTTAACATTTGGATGTTCTTTTCCCTGCTCCTATGATTTTATTCACTTACTCGTTTTTTATTTTCAGAATGTAGAAATGTAACCAGTTTGCCTTCACGTTTTTGCCTTAGTGCTAAACTTGTTGCAGTCTTTAAGTTGCAAGTTTATTCCATTAGAGTAACTGCTTTAAGCTCCTCTGAATCTGCAATTTGCAATCCTCTGAATCATTATGTAATAACATTGCAGCTAAGCATTCCGCAATGCATCTGTTGCACAAGTCGTTAATTATAAATATCGCATATGATATTCACTGCATTTATTTTCTCCTCAACTCTCGTACTGCCAGTTTTGCATTGTTTTTGCATTATCCCGATACGAGGGGGAAAAATTAATCTCAATTATGTAATCAACTATATTTTTAGCACATTTCAATCCCGGTAATTTATCTTGCAATCTAAAGTTTTCTTTGAATTGTAAACGTTTTACTCAAGCTGTTTGCGCACTATAAATTCCTGTATTCAAATCTGATAGCCAGATAGCTTTACCGATGGAAAAACATTACCGTTCCTACCATTTTCTTTATTTTATAGCAGTAATTTTAAGAGGGCATTGTGCAATAGTTATTCCCCGTGTCCAGCTGTTTTTATTTTGTTTAAAGAAAAGCTGCTTTTAACTAGTTTGTTTGCCTTTGTATATAAACTTACTTTTAATCCAATCACTAGATTTGTTATATTCATCGTGATCTTATGTTTTTATAACTGGCGAAAGCTTGCTGCCTTTGCTATTTAATTTAGATTATTACCCTTTATCATAAGCAAACTCTCAATCAGTCTTGTTAAGAAAAAGGTCCATCTGCATTTCAGTTTCGGAAAAAACATGGTAAACTCATGTAGGCATCTCAGATGCTAAATACTGTAATTAGAGCTGACATGAAAAGGTGCAATTTCTTCCCATTTCCTCCTCGTTGTCCTCCTTTTTTCTTAATGGAATCTCCTATTACAAAGTATGTCATATAGTATCAATTTATTTCCCTTTTTGATTTCATTGGCTGCTGCCTTCAGAAATGATGGTGGGAGGGACACCATTGTTCACATGACAGCACACTGTCATAATAAAACAAAAGAAGCATAACAGTGCTGTGTTGCAAAATATTGACCTCGAGCATTATTGATATTTCCAGCAAAGCCTCGGAGAAGTTCTCCAGAACTTCATTGAAGGCTGGTGGCTACATACCAGTGCTGGCTTTATCTTGTGGCAATTGAGTATAGTACGATCGGCCACTATAACTTGTGAATGCCTTTATTACACATTCAAAATTCCAGGAATGCTCACCGGCCCTCAAATTTTGGAGATTCCTATAGTGACCATGGTCAAAGGGAAAAGACAAGGAGGAGATGTGGTATAGCTGGTTTCAGCAGCAGCTACAGTCTTGGCACCCAGCTCTAGTTTCAACTACTCTTCAGATCATAAGGGTGGGGTGTGGTCCATTGCCAACTTAGTGTCATTCCTGTATGGGACGTTGTATGTGCTTTTATATCAATTGCCAAGGCATGTTCATTCAGTCCATCAAAACCCTTGGTTATTCTTGTTGTTTTGAGAGAGAGAAAAAAACTTTGAATCATTGGGTTATTTTTATGATGTCTAAGTGCCTCAGGGATATTGAACAGGAGGTGTAAAGTAAACTACATGTGGAAATGCACAGAGCTTCAATCCGATAGGAACCTCTCCCAAATTGTGTTGTTACAACTGGAGAAGCATTGCTACAGAACTCTGTTCCCTTCCATCAAGCAGAAGTGCACAACGATATGCTCCCTCTTCGCAAAGCCTCATAAAAGGTCCCCCTGCAGAGATTTTCAATGTTATTTTTTTAAGTACCAGAATGTGGAGAGTAATCATATCAGCTCTTTTTAAAAAAAATTTTTTAAGTCAATCGAAATAAAATGTGCACCCTTTCCTTAAAAGCCTGTGCAGGAAAAACAAAAATGCAACCCAGCAGTTCCTATTCTAGCTCTGCATGAATTGGAAGAGTTCTTGTGAATTGTTGTCCCAGACTTTGCATACCCTTGCATTCAAACAAACAAATAGTTCTGTGTATATTTTTTAATCTTCTTTGGGTTTGGCTTGCATTGTACTTTTTTTTTTTTTTTGGTCTTCTCTTTTGCTACGATATACGGCGCGATGCTTCAGTGGTTAAGATGCTGGGTTTGTTGGCTGGAAAGCCAACAGCCTGGGTTCGAGATCCGAGTATCCCACAACGGATTGAGGACCCGTCTTTGCCTAGCTCCTGCCTACCTAGCGGTTCGAAAGCATGCAAATGCAAGTAGATAAATAGGTACCACTTCTGTGGGGAGGAAACAGTGCTCTGTGACATAATGTTGGCTGCATGACCGCGGAAATGGCTTTGGACAACGCTGGCTCCACGGCCTTGAAACAGATATGAGTGCTGCCCCCTATAGTCAGCAACAACTAGTGGAGTTAAAATCTGCAGGGACTCCTTTTCTTCCTTTCTTTGCTACGATACAGTGTCCTGTATTATTCATTCATTCCCATAACCAAAGTAATGGGGAAACCAACATTATTTTTGTTTTAGGATTATTTATACTATATACTGCATTCAGTACTTTAAAATGCCAATTAAAGTGCAATCTCATTATTTATTGTAAAAAAATAAAAAGTGTACTTATTTACTAAACCTCTCCCCTTTCCTCTCCCCCGACCCCTAGCAGCATACTATTTTTCTATTTTGTTTTATGTAAGTATAATTTAGGTAAAATATTTTCATTCCCCAGCACCATTCCTAGTATTAACCTTCTTATAGTATATTGTATGTTTAAAAATGGGAGTGTTTATGAATTGCCAAAAAAAAGAAGAAGATAAATGTACCCAATATTTCCTGCATGCAAATAAACAACCTTGCAGGGACCACATCCATTCCATCTGTGGTACATTAAAAACAACCATCTTCAAAGTTTACATGTAGCCAAAAAAAAATCATAAGCATCTTTTGAAATAATAGTTTGAAACTGATTATTCTGTGTGCCTCTCTTGATGTAGCAAACTAGTACAAAGGTTCTCTATTTTTTTTCTTTCCTAATGTTAGTATGCATATTTGCCTAGCAAACAAATGATATTGAGCTATTTTCTTTTTTTTAAAATCTCCTCTTCCCGCTGGCTCCAGTTTTGGCCTTGACAAATGTGGTTTTGTTGTTGTTGTTTAATTCAACTTTATTCCTTTTTATATAATACTTGGTTGTCTTCAAATATAAAATTATTTTTTAAAAAAGCGCTGGCAAAATTTTCAAGAATGTAGATAGCATTAGCTGGGCTTTGATCTCATTTCAATCATCGGGAACTAGGAGTTATTGGAAACCTGTTAGCTGTCATGGCTCTGAAATCCTTTCCATTTTTCTGGATGGGGGGGCAATCCATTTAGAAAACCATACCTGTGTAAAACAGCTGTTGTCACTTTTACCGTGCCTTGTGATTATCAGCCCACTGTCATAACAATCCCTACCATTTTTGATTTGAAATTTACTGGATATGCTCTCAAAGTTTGCAGGCAAAGTCAATCACGTTGACTGGTTGTTGAGACCTTTAGTTGGAAGTTTTCTCCTTGATTTCAGTGGGACTAATGTGGGGGAGGGGGAGTTGGAATCATCAAGAGAGGAGAACACAACTCTGTCTACAAGAAATGGAGATTTCCATCAGAGCAAACCATTGCCTTCAGCCATCTGGTTTCAAGATCAATTATTTTCTCTCCCTTATTTTTAAGGGAGAGAGTTAATTACACCAATTAATTAGAATAACTTCCTCTTTTGAGCTAAATTGTAGTCCTGTTGGCCTTTCACAAAGTGATGAAAACATAGAGAGAGTGGGTCTTAGTTGGGAGCTCCACCATGGATGCCTATGTCTAACAGGTTGTGTTTTTGTTGTGTCTCAATATGGTTTAAGTTGATTTTGTTTAAATGTAATTTTTTTTCACTGCCCAGAGTTCCTCAGATAGATGGATAGTCATATAAATCCAATGGATAAATAAATGTGAGGTGCAACATCTGTCACCCCATTGATTAGCAGATTTCAGCTGGCTGATCTGTCTGGCTAGGTGGATGTCCTCCTCCTTCCTCATCGTTCCATGCTTCTCTTTCCTGAAGCTGTGCTGGGTGGGACAGGACAACCATCCCAGATAGGCATGTAGCATCTTCAGCCAATAACTAAGGAAGGAGAAAGCTAGAAACATGGCCCTCATTGTGGTCTCAGTATTGGTAGAGAACCAATCCTGGGAGGGATTATTTTGATCCTACCCAGAGTAGATCTCTTTTAAAAGACACCACTCCCTCCAGGTATAAGAAAGTTCACCAACTTCTAGTGTTCCCGTGAACAATTTTGAGGAGAACATAGAATTGTTTCTTTAATCCAGAGTCAACCATTTGTGTGTTTAGACAAAGAACGTCATTTTGTGCAAGATTGAAGGAAAGTGACCTGAAGAAAGGTCAGATACATTTCATATTTTTATAGTAGTTCTCACATCTCCCCCCATTTGTGCATACTTACCGTACACATGCCAATGCATTTTAATGGCCAAGTTAGATTGGGTCAGATATCATTGGTTATCTAGTAGCCCCTTTCCATAAAGATCAATTTCTAATGCAACCCATTCTGTAAAAGAGATAATTCCACCCATTCCTGTTTCAATTTCTATAACCTTCAGTTTAGGGAAAAGAAAGAAAACGCTTTCTATTACCTTGTATGTCTTTTCTGGCCCAGTCAGTATCGGCTGCGTGAAATCAACTTCCCTTCTCCCCAGTTTTGTGTAAAGAAATTGTAAAAAAAAAAAAAAACCAATATGGGGAAAGTATTTTAAGAAATTATTTAAGAAGAAAAAGAAACATTTTTATATTATCTGCCTTTGTCCTTTATGAACTTGAAATGTTGTAGTTTTCTAATCATGTTTTGTCAGCAACAATAGATGAGTACTCTCTGTTAATCATGAAAAAGTGCCCTAAAATTGAATGTTTCTGAACATTATTCTTGCACAATTTAAATTGAAAAAGAAAATTAAAAGTTGTTTTTCTTTTTGTTTTGTTTTTTTACCTCACTTGTAGGACATACATTCCAAGCTTTTCAACTTTGAAATAAATAATCATAAATTTTCTTGTAAATTTTAACTATTTCATACGCATTGTATTAAAACTGCCATATCAATTTTAATGTATAGATTTTTGCAGATACTACGCTATGTATGTAAACTGTTATCTGTAGTGTATATGTAATATATTTATGCCCAATAAATGTTTTAATTCTTTCTTGATGCCAAGGTTCTTTATATGAAGGTTTCTCCATGAAAATCTTTGCCCCCATAGAGCTCAACTGGAGGATGTGTAAGAAATTGCAAACCTCTGAATTCCTGGCTAGCAGGATAGCAATATTAGGCAAGATTATAAGGAATTTTCTCCATGTAATGGTTTTGCCAAAACCCTCTCATAGTTTTATCACAACCACAACTAGGATCAGAATTTCCATTGCTAAGCAAAGCGGTTGTTAAGTTGTACCCAATTTTATGTTAAGTGAATCACTGCTACTGTTAAGGGAGTCAAATGATTTTTAAGTAAATTCTGCTTCCTCCCTTCATTTTGCTTGTTGCAGTGGTGGGATTCAATTTTTTTTACCAATGATTCTGTGGGCATGGCGTGGCTTGGTAGGCATGGCTTGATGGGCATGGCAGGGGAAGGATACTGTAAAATCCCCATTCCCTCCCCACTCCAGCAGTAAGGATACTGCAAAATCCCCATTCCCTCCCTGTCCCACTAACCTGCTTTCCAGCTCCGTTCTCCTAAGCAGGGCAACAAAAGAAGACCCAGCCGATCAGCTGGGACTTGGGAGGCAGAGAATAGATGGGGGCTGGGCCAGTCAGAGGTAGTATTTGCCGGTTCTCCAAACTATCGGTGGCCGATGGCCTTCCGGGTGTGATTCAAGGTGCTGGTGGACACCTTTAAAGCACTCTATGGCTTGGGACCCGGGTACTTATGAGACCACCTGCTGTCACCATCGGCCTCCCGCCTGCCAGTGCCCTCTCACAGGGTGGGCCTCCTCAGGGTGCCATCAGCTGGGCGATGCCGGCTGGCGGCTCCGAGGGTGTGGGCCTTCTCTGCGGGAGCACCCTTCCTCTGGAATGAATTACCCCCGGAAATGCGTGCCATCCCTGACCTTCAAACCTTCCGGCGTGCATTGAAGGCCCACCTTTTTCAACAGGCCGGTCTGGCCTAGTATTATTAGAATGGTTTTTAATTTTTTAACCTTTTACCCTGTTTTTATAGTTCTATTGTAGTTTTAACTTCAGCCATTAGTTTAATCTTTTTAAATCTATTTTAAATTTTCTATTTGTAATAGTATTGTTTTATTTTGGCTGTACACCCCCCCGAGTCCCAATTTGGGAGAGGGGGCAGTATATAAATTAAATAAAATAAATAAAATAAAAATAAATAAATACTCAAAATTTCCGCTATCAATTCTCCAGAATTGGTCAGAACCTGCTGAATACCACCTCTGGCTTGTTGGGAAGGTTGCAAATGGCAGACATGTGACCCTAAGACGCCACAACTATTGTAATGCAACTATTTGGATGCCAAACATCCACATTTTGATGAGGTAACTGTGGGGGATGCTGCAACGGTTATAGGTGTGAGAATAAATCATAAGTAACTTTTTTCACTGTTGTTGTAACTTAAATTTTAAATGTTGTAAGTCAAGGACTACCTCTATTCATATTGCTTTTAGCTTCTCTTGTGGGTCCAAATTTCTTACGGCTTTGTCTTTTTTTCTGCAGATGTGAGGAAGATTCAGGCATATTTCCCTTTATAAAGTTTCTACAGTCCCATTCTCTTAATCTGTGAGGTTTATGACATACGTTATTATCCATGAACATCTGTGGAGAGGACTTGGAATCTAATTTTCTAGCTCCAACATTCTTGATAGACTTGGCCTTTGGTGTCACATTCATCCATCTCTCCATCTGCTTCTATCTTCTGAGAGGCTTCTTAGTGTTGTCAGTACCAAATCAAGAAGTTTTTGCTCCTGCCTCTATCCAAGAGTTGCAATTGAAGGTGTTACACTGGTGGCATTTCACCCCGTCATTTGAAGTCACCATTCTTCAAGATATTGGAGAAGCTTTGCACAAAAGATTTGAGAGTAGGAGTACCTTTCTGTTTTGTTTTTTTTAAAATGGGTATCATCACAAAACAAAGAATTTGAATGTACTTCAGAGATAGGTCCCAATAAAACCCCTTTTATTTAGTTTAAAGTGAATTCCTCTCCAGCAAAGTCCCATCCAACAGTCTTTAAAGAGATTTCACAACTACAGACCTTTATCAGGCTTGGAGAGCTGCCAGACCGATATCTTCCAAACGCTACTGTCTAGCAGATAGCACTTGGCAAGAAGTCAGGAACAGATCTTCACCATAATGAGTTGAACTAATTGCCTCCTGCTAACACCACTCCCCTTTTACTCCTCTTTATTCCCTATGGGAGGGGCCATTCACCATCCACCTGTGGTTTTACTCCCGAATCGACCCTTGTTCCTTAGCTGTTCCCTTCTGGCAGCTCTGCACATGCACACACTGGGAACAGGCTTTAGCTGTTCTTCTGCCTCACTGATCTCCCACTCCGAAGGCAGCTGATAACTGCAGACAGCCCTGGCCCCATCTCTGCCTCGTCAGAGCCTTCCCCAGACTCCAGGACTGGCCCATGTTCCTCCCCAACCTCCTCACTGGCCAAATCTGCTGCCAGCTCCACTGGCTGCTGGCAGGCCACACCACCATTTACTTTTTCCAACAAAAGGAAATATGTATAGTTCAGGGTTGAACTGTGGAGTTCTTGGTGTTCAGTCACAATATTATCTGGCTGAATAATGAAATGTCTGCAAGAAAGCCACCATGCTAAAAAGAGCACAAAAAAGCTCCATGTTTGTATTTAATCGTATTGCTTTTTTTATAATAGCAATAGCACTTAGACTTATATACCACTTTATAGTGCTTTACAGCCCTCTCAAAGCGGTTTACAGAGTCAGCATATTGCCCCCAACAATCTGGGTCCTTATTTTACCCACCTTGGAAGTAAGGAAGGCTGAGTCAACCTTGAGCTTGGTGGGATTCGATCTGCCAAATTGCAGGAGTAGCTAGCTTGCAGTACTGCACTCTAACCACTGCACCACCGAAGCTCCCAATAATGCTCCTACATTGTTTGCTTGGATTTTTTTATTTCTTTGTGTAAACTACTACTTCAATTATTTTTTAAAATCATTTCTAGGGCAAGAAAAGCTCATCTATTGTAATGATTTCCATTCCTGATCATCCATTTAAAATCTATACGGGGGTGTGGGGGGGAGGATAAGCCCACCAACATGCCTACCGTCCCTGTCCTATTTTTTCTTTTATTTTTCTTATATGTATCCCTGTATTCATAACTATATTTTTACTTATACCTATTATCTTGTAAGCAATTGACAAACCAAATAAATAAATAAATAAATAAATACAAAGCCTTCACCAAACACACAGTAGGGACTTGAGAATAAATTCCAATGCAACATTTGTACAGAAGCAGCCCAAAGTTTAATGTTTTGAAGAGCAGCAGATCATTGTAAACAAAAGCAAAGCACAAATCGTATCCAGAATAAATCAAGCACAGTATTTGTCTTGAACAGTCTCGTCTTCTCAAATATGGCCCAACCAGTTCTGGGGAACAAAAAAATCACAATGATACGATTTGGATATTAGAACCATGGATTTTACAGAAAAACGGTATGAAAGTACCAGGTTTTACAAATACATCAAATACATATACTGATTCAGATTTCATATTTTAAAGCCCTGAGATCATGAACATAGATAGCATCATGGTATAACAGCTAGAAATGTAAGTCACATTGAGTCAATAATTTAAACAAAACCAAATACTTTTATATCCATGTGTTTGAAAGGAATGAATTTTATGAGCCTTTCTTGCTTGGTGTACCTGTAACAAACTTAAATACTAAGATGATTCTTGACTTACGGCCACAGTTAAAAGTAGAATTTCCACCGCTAAGCAATGCAATGAGAAAGAGAGATTTCACATCACTTAGTGATAGCATTTCTAGCACTCCCCATTGCTATTGTTAACTGAGCATCGCAGGTCATTTTGCAAGGAATGACCTCTGTGAAAGAGATGGGTGGTTTTAGAGTAGGATAAATAAAGAATAAAAATAAAGTGCCTACTCCAATCCAAGCCATTCCTGCTCCAAACTTTGGTAATTGGTTTCACCCACCTTTTTCTTCCATCTATCTTCTTTTGGCCTCTGCCACCCTGCACTCTGCCACCCTAGTACATCATCATTGTCTTCTTGCTCTCACTGCTGATGAGGAATGCCCAGCCTAGACCTTCACTCCTGGAAGCCCAGCACCAGCTCAGAGCACCATAAGAAGCAGAAGCAAGCAAGCAAGAAGCAACCCCAGATCATAGCATATTAGGAAAAGTATCCACAGATCCATGGTCTGTGGTGTGGTAGCCTTAGAGGTGGAGCTCTTGCCTTACAATCAGGAGGCTGTGAGTTTGATCCCAGGTAAAGCCAGATATTTCTCTCTCTCTCTCTTTCTGGAAAGAATGAGAATATATCTGCTGGAAAAAAAACTCAGCATTGCAACAGGAAGGGCATCCAGCCAATAAACACTCAGTTTTATTCAGTTGCCCAGACTCCACCTCTGCAAAGGATTACGGGGTCATTAAAAGGGAATAGTGATTCACAGATCCATGGTGTACCAGGTAGTCCAGTCCCGACTCAGCTCGGCTTCTTGATGCAAAGGGTCAGGCCACATTTGCTTGGTCAGCTGGAGCAAGTAGAAACTGAAGGTCATTTGGGACCAAAAAAAAAACAGATGGAGACAATGGATAGATGGAGGCGAATTGAATCACCCCTGGGGGCAATGTAATGGCTATAACTTTGGAAAGAGGTCAAGTCATTTTGTTCATTGATACTGTAATTGTTCAGTCACAGTAAGTCAAGGACTATTTGTATACCCTGTTAAAGATAAGTTGAATTCAAGGGTTTACTGCTTAACTTTTTCCTAAGATTTCCCATCAAATATCCAACCGGGGCATCTAATGGCCACCTGAATATCCAACCGGGGCATCTATAAGGGCTGTCATACCATTATATAGCAGCAAAGACATACAACTCCCCAAACCATGTTGTCATCTAATGGCCACCTAAATTTGTGCAGCTGAGATTAAACATAGTTTGAATGTCAGAGTAAATGCAAATATACTTTCAAGGTAATTTAGTGAAGACATCTCTTTGGACAGGTATCTGCATCTAATTCTAGGAACTCAAATTTTATCTCAGAAGGTAGACCCAACTGACAACAAATACCATACTCTATGCTCCCATAATTAAGTTTTGATGTAGTTAATTTGGATAGAATCGTTCTCTTATGCTTCTGTTTAGCATTGATTAGCATAGTAATATACCATGTTTCCTGGAAAAATATGACCTACTCAGAAAGTAAGTCCTAGCTTGATTTTTACACATGGGCCCAATATAAGCCCTATTCCCAAAATAAGCCCTAATTAAGACCCCACCCACTCCAGGGTGCACGGGTTAAAATTAAGCTAGGGTGGGGATGGGAGCAGGGGTAGGATTCTACCAATTCGGATCGGTTCGGGCAAACTGGATGTTGAATTTGCATCTGGTTCGCCGACCCAGTATTTGAACCAACTGGCTGGCCCTGCCCACCCCACCCCACCCTCAGATGAGTCTCCGTGCAGCCCACTTTTGATGCAGGTAAGTGCAAGGTCCGCATGAAGGCTCTGGGAGGAGGAAAAATGGGCCTTCTGGAAGTACCAGAAGTCTGGAAACTGGCCTGTTTCCAGCTTCTGGAAGGCCTCCAGAGCCTGGGGGAAGCCTTTTTCGCCCTCCCAGAGGCCCAAGGAAAGCCTCCGGACCCTTGGGAAGGCCAAAAATGGCCTTCCCGGAAGTTCCAGTAGGCCAAGCCCACCATGGCCACACCCACCCAGCAACTGGGCAGCGAACCAGTTGTTGGGATTTTTGAATCCCATCCCTGGATGGGGAGGTGGAGCTGCCCTACTACTTACCTTTGGACATTTGCAGCCAAGCCTCACACACCTCGGCCCTTTCCTAAGAGGTCTGTAGGGGGCGTGCATAAGTGCACCAACGTGCCTACCGTCCCTGTCCTATTGTTTCTTTTATTTTTCTTATATGTATCCATGTATTCATAACTATGTTTTTACTTATACCTATTATCTTGTAAGCAATTGACAAACCAAATAAAATAAAATAAATAAATAAATAAAAGTGAATTTTGTTGTGTATGGACTGAGTCTTCACTCAGGTCCGTGCTTCCAGCGGGAAGCACGGACCTCTCCCATTGGCTGGAGCCGTTTGACAGCCGGCTATAAAAGGCGGCTGTCAAACGGCATCAGCTGTTGCCGCTCCAGCTGGCTGCCGTGTTAGCGCGGCAGTAGCGGTAACCCGCTTTGCCTGTAAATAAAGAGTTAAGCTGAAAGCCTTGACCTGGTCTCTGCCTGAGTTATTCCGTCGCTCCACAACACTGGCGACGAGGACGGGATACTAATAAAGGCAAGCCAGGCAAGGAAGAGAAAGAAAGGAGCGAAATCACTAGCTGAGAGCTGAAATCGCTACAGAGTTGCTGACTCTAGCCGCGAAGCGCCGTCTCTAACTTGCCTGAGGAAAAACTTCACAGCTGACAGAAGATGACTACGAATCCTGCATTCCCGCCCTTCAGACCGACCGCTGAGACGTGGGAGTCATACAAGAACCGGTTTGACTGCTTTTTAGATGCTTTAGACCTGTCAGAAATTTCTGAGCATAGGAAGAAATCTTACTTCCTAAGCTTTTGCGGAGCCACGGTTTTTGACACCGCATCAGCATTACTGGCCCCTAGATCTATAAAGACTATCCCTTGAGAGGAACTGCAAGAAATTCTCTCAAATCACTACTCCCCTAAGCCTTCCAGAATTGCTAGGCGCCATGCTTTCAGAAGGCGCATCCAAACAGAGGGGGAAACAATTAATGATTATATGGCAGCACTGAGAACAGCTGCCTTGCATTGCGGGTTCAGAGATTACCTGGACGATATGCTGCTCGATCAGCTGGTTTGTGGCGTTAGAGACCCCAAGTTACAAAGACGTTTATTAGCCAAAGGGGATCTAACCCTAAAGCAAGCCATAGAGGAATCCCAGGCTGCTGAGCTGTCAGCACTCTCAGCAGCTGAAATTCAGGGAAAACCCAGCAGACTAGAAAATCCAACAGTATATTTTGAGGAAGCCTCCACAGAAAATGGCCCAGAAGAGGCTACTGAGGTAAACCGCCTCAGACAGCCCAACGCAAATCAAAAAGAGTTCAGGCAAGGTATAAGTCAAACCCCACATTTACAAACCTTATGCTTAAGCTGCGGGGGAAATCACCTCAGGGCATCCTGCAGATTCAGGAATGCCATATGTTTAAGGTGTCAAAAGAAAGGCCATCTGGCCAAAATTTGTCAGGCAGGGAAAACCTTCAACCAGCCACAAAGGCCACAGAAGCTCATTCAATACCCCAGACAAATTGAGGACAGTTTCACATGCTATCAGTTTAAAATACAAAAAATTAATAAATCTAACAAAATTAGTGTCACTGTTTCTATAGAAGGTAGACCCTGCAGAATGGAGGTTGACACCGGCTCTGCATTATCCATCATCTCATGGGACACCTTAAAGAAGCTACTCCCCAGAATGTCAAGACAGAAAATTCCAGCCTGCAATCTAACACTTCGGGACTACCAAGGCAGAACCATCCCTGTCATCGGAAAAGGCAAGTTCCTTGTCCATTTTCAAGGGTTTAAGGGTCACTTGCCTCTAGTGATAGTGGATGGCGTCCTCCCAAGCCTATTGGGACTAGATTGGTTCCCAGCCCTGGGCCTCCACATAGGGGGAATCCACGCAATTACCAATTCAGAAGTTGAATCCCTGTTCAGGGACTATGCAGACGTATTCAGTGAGGGCCTAGGCTGCTACGTGGGAACCCCAATATCCTTCAGGGCAGACTCCCAGGCAGTACCAATTCGTTTGAAGCCCCGCAGAGTTCCTTTTGCAATTCATTCTAAACTAGACAAGGAACTTGACAAATTAATCAAGCAGGGCGTACTGAAACCTACAGACTTCTCAAAGTGGGAAACCCCCATAGTAACACCGTTAAAAAAGGATGGAAGCTTGAGGATCTGCTCAGACTACAAGTCGTCCATAAACAAATATTTACAAGTTAGTGCGTACCCAGTCCCTGTGGTACAACATTTACTCCATTCCCTTGAGCCTGGTTCCATTTTTGCAAAGTTGGACATGTCCCAGGCGTATCAACAGTTTCCTGTTGATGATGAAACTGCTGAACTGCAAACAATAGTAACCCACAGAGGGGCTTTCAAATGCACACGCCTACAATTCATAGTGTGGCCCCTGGAATTTTCCAGTCCCTTATGGAACGAATCCTGCAAGGGTTACCAGGCGTTGTGCCTTACTTTGATGATATTCTGGTATCCGCTACCAATCTACAACAATTACTACAAAGGGTCAGAGGTGTACTTGACCGTTTTAGACAATCTGGTCTCAAACTAAAAAGGGAAAAATGTACCATAGCCACTCCACAAGTGGAATTCTTAGGTTACAAGATTGATGCCAAGGGTATTCACCCAACTGAGTCAAAGGTCAAGGCCATTCACGATGCGCCTACTCCTACTAACAAAACTGAGCTTCAAGCTTTCCTGGGCCTCTTGAATTTCTACGCTTCGTTCCTGCCCCATAAAGCTTCTGTTGCCGAGCCCCTTCATAGACATTTAGACAAGAACTCACCATGGCACTGGGGACCAAGGGAAACTATTGCTTTCAAACAAGTCAAGTCATTGTTAACTTCAAAGGCCGTCTTAATCCAATTCAATAAAGACTTACCACTCGTTCTAGCAGCTGATGCTTCTCCATTCGGAATTGGGGCTGTCCTGAGCCACAGACTGCCCAATGGTGCAGAAGCACCTATAGCTTTCTTTTCAAGGACACTATCTTCCACTGAACGCAACTATAGCCAGATTAACAAGGAGGCCTTGGCTGCAGTGGCTTCAGTGAAGAAGTTCCATGAATTCCTCTACGGGCATCATTTCGAACTCATTACTGACCACAAGCCACTGTTAGGTATTTTATCCAGCACTAAACAGACTCCCCAGATTTTGTCCCCAAGGATGACCAGATGGACGGTTTTCCTGGCTGCGTATTCCTACACTCTAATCCATCGATCCGGGAAAAGCCTTTCCCATGCTGATGCACTCAGCCGCTGTCCCCTGCCAATGCCAGTCGTGGACCCAGCACCTGCAACCACAGTCTTTCTTATCAACGAACTCAAGCTTCCAGTCACTGCTGCTGACATCGCTGCCCATTCAGCCAAGGACCAGGTAATATCCCAAGTCCTGGACTGGGTAGGAAGGGGGTGGCCTACGGCCCCTTATCCTTCAGACTTCCTACCCTACAAATTACGCCAGCAGGAACTTTCCTCCTTGCAAGGCTGTTTACTATGGGGAACCAGAGTAGTCATTCCCCACAAATTGCAAACCTCGATTCTGAAGATGCTGCATGAGGGCCACCCAGGGATTGTGAGAATGAAGGCCCTAGCTCGCAGCTACGTATGGTGGCCAGGCATGGATGCCCAAATCTCTAAATGGGTAAATTCTTGCCAGGCGTGCCAGGCCACCAGGGCATTACCACCAGCAACCACCCCTAGGACCTGGGAGGAAGCAGGCAGCCCCTGGTCCAGAATACACATAGACTTAGCAGGCCCCTTCCATGGGCGCACTTTCCTGGTGGTAGTAGATTCATATTCAAAATGGGTGGAATTAACTCTAATGCACTCCACCACTACGGAAGCAGTCAGCAAAGCACTGACTAGGATGTTTGCCACTCATGGCCTTCCTGATTCTGTCGTATCCGACAATGGCCCCCAATTCACCTCCTGTGAATTTGAGATGTTTCTAGCAAGTTTGGGCATCAGGCACATATTAGTGGCCCCTTTTCATCCTGCCAGCAATGGGCTGGCTGAGAGGGCAGTTAGATCTGCCAAAGAAGTGCTACAAAGATTGGGTCCAATCAACTGGCATGCCAGGCTAGCCCAATACCTATTGAGCCAACATACTACACCCTGTGCCTCAACTAATAGGTCACCAGCCAAAATATTAATGGGACGCCGGCTGAGGACCACTTTGGACAGGCTGCACCCAAATTATGCCCCTTTGCTTCCCCTTGGGTCAAACAGCCAAGATAGAGGGTTCCTGATAAATGACAAGGTGTTTGTCAGAAATTTTGCTGGGCAACCACTATGGTTACCAGGGCTTGTGATAGCAGTAACTGGTCCCAAGTCTTATAGAGTCCAGTTACCTGATGGACGGACCTGGCGGCGTCACGTGGACCACCTGAGGAAGCGTTGGAGCACCGCACCCAGAGGTCATCCAGACGAGCCCCCTGCAGAAGCAACCACACCATTCGACGAAACCAGTTTCCAACCCACCGGGAACGATGACCTACCAGATGGGGAAGCTGACCAAGGTGCAGACCCAGCTCCAGACAGCCCGGCAGCCTCTCCGTCGCCCGAAGACATGCAGAAGGCACCAGACTGCAACCCGACGCCATTTTTGACGGAGCCTAGAAGATCCGGACGAATTCGCAGGCGTCCAGCGTATCTGAAGGACTACGCATGCTCCTCACTGGGAGAGAGGAGTGTTGTGTATGGACTGAGTCTTCACTCAGGTCCGTGCTTCCAGCGGGAAGCACGGACCTCTCCCATTGGCTGGAGCCGTTTGACAGCCGGCTATAAAAGGCGGCTGTCAAACGGCATCAGCTGTTGCCGCTCCAGCTGGCTGCCGTGTTAGCGCGGCAGTAGCGGTAACCCTCTTTGCCTGTAAATAAAGAGTTAAGCTGAAAGCCTGAGTTATTCCGTCGCTCCACAACAAATTTCTTCCACAGCCGGCAAGCCTTTCCTGAAGGCCTTTGTGCCCGATAACAGATCTCCGGATTGATCCAGAGCTCTGTTATCAACTACAGAGGCCTTTCCTAAAGGCTTTCCTGAAGGCCTCTGTACCTGATAACAAAACTCTGGACCAATCCAGAGTTCTGTTATTGGCTGCAGAGGCCTTCAGGAAAGCCTTGCCGGCTGCAGAAGAAATGGACCCAAGTGTGTGAGGCCTAGCTGCAACTATCTGAAGCTGAAGAAGTTCCTAAAGGCCTCTTGACAATGAAAAGGAGGCTGACGGCAATGCGAGTAAGTAAAGTGAGTCAGTGGATGACATTCCCCCCTGAAAATAAGAACTGGTGCCTTATTTTGTGGCAAAAAAAAAATAAGACCGGGTCTTATTTTCAGAGAAACATGGTTAGTTCCATTCCACTTCTTACCTCAGATACCCTCTTGAAGCTTAGATTTCTGCTTGCAGAATCATTTGAGGACAGAAATATTTAGTCGTGCCAGGTTCTTTTAGAAGAATGAACTTCCAAAATCCACAAATTATTTCTATCAAATAATGTTTGGTAGAGTTGAGCCCATATTGAACAGCGAAAATAATAACTCAGTCTCACTCTTGTTATTAAGCTCTTGTACTCCACATTTATGAGGCAGCTCCACTCCAAACTTTATAAGTAAGGCTGAATTGTTGTCATAATTCTAGCTTGTAGATTCAGCCAAACATCCTATATCAGGGATGACCCAAATTAACATTGTTATCCTTGATTGCAATCGATTCATCTGGTTTTCTTACAGCAACATAGATTATTGATCCTGTCCCTGCACAAGTATAGTATGTCTAATAATAAATTCCACCCACCATGTTAATATATAAGAAGCCATTCCCATAGGCAAATTCATCAGAGTAACCTATTGCATGAAACATCTACCAGTTTTTTTTTAATGGATGTTTTTTTACATCCATTTTTTTTTTAAAAAGCAAACTAGTAGACATCTTATTGGGGCAACTAAATTTCAGTAAATTTCCAGTGTTTGCTGAAAGCTATTTCACAATGAACCATAAGTTCATATATTTATTAATCAGGAATACCCATTTATATGGATTTTTTTTAAATTGAGCAAGTAGATATGACTATAAATATAATTAAATCTTCCAGGATCCAACCGGGGTCAATCAACTGCACCAGAACTTCTCAGCTTTTGGACTTGTGTTAGAGTCTATCCTCGGGTAACTTCTTTCTAGCAGACTCACTCACACATTGCTAGATCAGAGGTGGTATTCAGCAGATTCTGACCAGTTCTGGAGAACCGGTAACGGAAATTTTGAGTAGTTCGGAGGACCAGCAAATACCACCTCTGACTGGCCCCGCCCCCATCTATTTGCTGCCTCCCGAGTCCCAGCTGATCGGCTGGGTCTTCTTTTGTTGCTTTTGTTGCTCTGAGAACGGAGCTGGAAAGCAGGTTAGTGGGATGGGGGGGGAATGTGATTTTGCAGTAACCTTCCCCTGCCATGCCCACCAAGGCATGCCCACTAAGCCACGTCCACAGAACTGGTAGTAAAAATTTTTGAATCCCACCACTGTGTGTATGCTTGCTACGAAATGAACATTGAGCGTCAACCATCATTTGAATCTCTCAATGTCCCTCCGATAATTGATATGTGGAAAGCTGAGTTTTGGCATTTTTAAAACAAGGCAGAAAGGTTTTTTGTATGTGTGTGTGTGTGTTTCTCAAAGTCTCCTACCATTTCCATTCTGGGCAACTTACATTACAGTTTTCCAGATTTGGTCAGGCTTCATTCACCTATTGATTGGCACAGCTGCTCCCTAGGGCACTACCTTCTCTGTCTGCTGCGATGCACATCTTCTCATTGCCAGATATTGGCCAGAAACGGATACCTTCCACTGGGTCTCTATCCCCAGGACCACCTCAATCCTCTCTCTGGGTCCCTTTTGTTGAAAGAGTCTTGATCCATTGCAACTTGGCTGTCACATTGATGAGGTGGCAAGCAACCCATGGCAGGCTGGTACATGCCATCCTTTCTAACCTCTATCAAGGTCTTCCTGCCTACATAGGAAAGGGAACTGTCCTTGCTTTTGATGACATTCCTTCCTTTATCCAGTACAAAATACATACAGCTCCCCACCTGATGGGGAAACCATCAACGAGCTTCTCCATCACAACTAGTTCCTCCCCATGCTAGGCTGCACAGCACAAAGACAGGTTCTGTTTGTTCATGTTTGTGCTTTATAAGCATAAGACACCTCAATTCCCATCTTTATGCATAGAATCATAGGCACTGGAAATGACTTAAAAGGATAGCTGTTTCACCCACTGCTGATGAATATATTTACACAGAACATCTGTCATAATATTCCTTGCAACTCTGCATTTTTTTTTGTTACCCCCTTTTTCATCTCCATACCTGAGTTTTCAAATTGCAAGCCCTCCCAAATCATGGAAAGAAACAAACACTCCATCTCTTAGCCAGCCTCAACACCCTTTCCCCTTCTCCAGTGGCTTTAAGTGACACCTCAGTCCATCACCTCTGCTGCTCACGTAGCTCTGATCCTGGACTCTGTCCAAGTGTGGCATCTTCTCTCCGTCATCGCTAAAAGCTTTTTCTTCCTCGGTGGCTTCATTCCAAAGAGCCTGTAAGCTGCTTCTCGGTATTTCTTTGACATGATGTTGTACAGGATTGGGTTGATGGCAGCGCTCAGGTAGAAGAGAACAAAGGAGACTACGTTGCAGTACTGGCTGATAACGGCGATATCCAAGGATTCCCCCTCAAAGGATTTGGAAAAGAGATAACGTCCTAGGTAGAAGGGAAGCCAGCAGAGGACAAAAGCCAAAACCACCACCGCTAATTTAAAGAGAGAGAGAGAAAGGGCAAGTGCATATGAGAGTGAATTAAAATATTTGCTAAGGTTTATCTTTTCAATTCAATTGTCAAAGCACAGACGAAAGAAAAACCAAGCTGGATTTTGAGATGGGAATCTGGACTACCCATCTTGGAAGAAGAAGCAGAAGAAAACTATTCTTCCTGCAACAAATGTCTTAGAATAATAACAGAGTTGGGAGGGACCTTGGAGGTCTTCTAGTCCAACCCCCTGCTTAGGCAGGAAAGCCTACACCACTTTAGGTAAATAGTTATCCAATCTCTTCTTTAAAACTTCCAATATTGGAGCATTTACAACTTCTGGAGGCAAGTTGTCCCACTGATTAATTGTTCTAGCTGTCAGGAAAATTCTCCCGAGTTCTAAGTTGCTTCTTTTCTCCAGCTGTTTCTTGTTGTTCATCAAAAAACACATCTAGAGAACAGTGACTAGAACCAGCCAGAACAAAAGGCCATTAGAGAAAGATGCAAAGAGAAACCAATGTTGGTTGCTCCCTTTCTTCATCTCTCATCCATAGGCCTTGTACAGAACCTATCATTTATTTGGCTTTATGGAAAAGTTTCTGGCCTTGAGCAGCTGATAGTCTCTCAAATTCTTACCGGCCTTATACAAAAGATGGAGGTAATCTACTTTATCGTTTTTACTTACATTGTTTCTCCAAAATGTTAAACAAAGTACATAAAATCTCTTTGAAGAGATGGGCACAAAAAGGGCACAAAGGAAGCACGGTGTAGTCTGCAGGTTCATCAAATTAAAACCCTGACTCTTGTTGCTGATATGTTATCAAAATCAATTTTTCATGTCATTCCCCAGCTTTCTACTCAAGGCCCCAGAAGTTTAGATACCATCTTGGTTGCTCATTTGCAAGACAAAGTCCTATGATCTAATCTTTCCTCTACCATCATCTCATGTACCAAGCAACTCCAGACTGTCAGAACCTCATTCTTTACAACAGTTTCCCCAGGTATCCAAAGAGTTAGAATAGAAAGAAGAAGCTCATATAGTCCCAGTACATAAACTGGGTAACATGCAAGCTTCTATGGTCCATGGTATTCAATCTTATTTTTAAAAAGATCTCAGTTGCATCTAAGTCTTTTTTTTATGAACTGACTCCCACTAACGTACTTCATTGATTTCATCTGTAGACTAAAACATATGAAGAACAGTTACAGGCTTGGCTCATCTAGTGAAGAGAAGGACCAGGGGAGACATGATAGCAGTATTCCAATATTTGAGGGGCTGCCATAGGGAGGAAGGGGTCAAGCTATTTTCTAAAGCACCTGTAGGCTAGACAAGGAATAATGGATGGAAACTGAACAAGGGGAGATTTAACCTGGAAATAAGGAGAAATTTTCTGACAATGAGAACAATTAACCAATGGAACACCTTGCCTTCACAAGCTATGGGAGATTCATCACTGGAGGCTTTCAAGAAGAGATTGGACTGACATTTGTCAAAAATGGTGTATGGTCTCCTGCTTGGGCAGGGGGTTGGACTAGATGACCTACAAGATCCCTTCCAATTCTGTTAGTCTATAAACTAAACTGGATTTGGGACTATTTAGAATCTGATTTAGAAAGGAGATTTAGTAAAGGAAAATAATGTGGAAGTGCATAAAATTATGTACAAAATGGAGAAAATAGAAAGGGGAACCTAAGTTATCTTCAGGGGTTCAAATACATAATGCTGGAAGTCAAGGATCTTGACAAGCAAGAGGTATTATTATCCAGCAAATATAGAGTCACCTTGTGTAATTTATCACAAGTGAGATCACTGGTGGTTGCCACTGACTGATGGAAAATAAGGTGAAAAACAGCTACAAGTTAAAGCATCAAGATATTACTTCAAGAGTCACAGACAAGACATTGTTTAACACCACTCTTATTACACAGGCTTCTTCTCACAGAACTCTGATTTCTGTGGAAAGTAGGATACACACTTGGGTCTGAACTAGGAGATTGTTCTTATATTCTTCTAAGAAAATAATTTTCCTTGAGGTCCCGCTACAAAATATAGGTAAATACAGATGAAATTATGTCTTAGGAAGACCATGGAAGTTTTCAAATGTGTATCTTGTCTGTGGTAGAAGTTTCTATGTCAATGCTAATAGGCTTGATGGATCTATGATCACATAACAATTCCAACTGAGAAAAGGAGATGTTTTCATTGGGTGTACAATTGTGTTTTCAGTTACTGAAAATAAAATAAAGATGGCTTATAAATCAGGACAAAGAATAAGGTGATGATCAACCTGTTAAGAGTTGCCATGGACCCATACAATACATTGATTACAGGAATAAATGTAGTATAGAGGTTCATTAGGAAGACCCAGATTTAAAACCATACTCTAGATCAGGGCCCCCCAAACTTGGCAACTTTAAGACTTGTGGACTTCAATTCCCATAGCTGGCTGGAGAATTCTGGGAGTTGAAGTCTACAAGTCTACAAGTTGCCAAGTTTGGAGACCTCTGCTCTAGTTAGACATTTCCTTGAATGATTGAACCAGTCAGTCTCAATCTCTGCACACACTACTCATAGGGATGATATCCTGATATAAGCTGCCATGAGGAATTGAAAGAAAAGCAGGACATAAATCTGGTAAATACATAAGATATATCCTCAACCCTTTTGTTCCCTTAAGCCATATAAAATACATTAAAGTCACCTTCAAATCAACCTGGGTTCCTGGTGACTTTCTGGATATAGCCGTACTGTTCTGCTACTGATTTAATTTTGGAGGGCATATCAATGATCTCAAAAACATTACCTGTCCTAGTGATAATGGGAATAAACAATTAAACCTGCCATTTTCTTCACTGTAATATCTCTACCCAACTTGGATAACTCTACCCAAGTAGCAAATATTCATCACTGAATTTTTGGAAGAATAAACTTCATATGGAAAGGGAAAAAAACTATTGGTGGTCCAAACAATTGGACTCTCGTGTTTCAGATTTGGAGTTTCGAGGAAGGGCAACAAACTTTGAGTTCCCTCATTTATTACTATCTTAATTCTTTTAATTTATTGCTACAGTCTCACTTTTAACAATGAAGAGGTACTGAGATTTTCTGCCTGAATGTCAAAATAAATGAGCCACTGTAGAGTCCCCAAGGCTATTAACAGAGAAAACATCATTTGCCTGTTAGCCCAAAATGTTTGGAGTCAGTCTTGTGAGAAAGGGAGGTTGGACTAGATGACCTACAAGGTCCCTTCCAACTCTGTTAATCTGTTAAGATCTCAAGTGGTGAAAGATCTGCAATATAAGCCTGATGAGAGATTGCTAAGAGATTATTGAAGGGATGATAGCAGTTTTTAAAATCTGTAGAGCTATTCTACAAAAGAGATGTGGACCTATTCTCCATTTTTACAGATGAGAATCTTGTAACATCTTTAAATAATGACCTGATTGCCCTCTCAGATTGCCACATGCTTATTAGCACCTTCCAATAAAATGCCACAGAGCTTTATTGTAACTCTTATTGTGATTTATTGTGAAAAAATATTGTGAAATTGCCATATCTAACTTCAATGTTCTTCTCAAAAGAAATCAGAGCTAAATTCTTAAAGAAAGAGCTTAAAGAAAGAGAGAGAGCCTTAAATTCTGGGAGGGAGTGACAACTGAAGACAAATGATGTCAATTGAATGACAACAGAACCCTCTGCAGTCAGGACTATAACCACCAAGTACTCTAGAGTTTTTTCCCCCCACTTAGCCAAAAAATAAAATTTAGAGATCTGCAGTTGGTCCACCAAAAGAAATAAGAATGACTAAAAGCCTAAATTATTGCAAATTGACACTTTTTGTAGCTAATTACCTTCTTTTTTGAATCACATTTATAGAGTCTGGAAGAATACAGAGTCAATAACTAACTCTGGACTTGAGAGGCTTTATATTTTTTTTTTAAATAGTAAGGTGAAAAAGCCCAAACCCTTTTTATTGTGGTTTTACAAACCAATGACTTTCTATAGCACTACAGAAAGACCATTCCCTTTTCTTTTCCCCAACCATCTTTCTTGCAAATTGCAAAACACTTTTTATCCCTTAATTTAATAAAATGGCTATTTCACACAATATGTTTGACCAGGTTAAGTAAAATCTTTGCATAACCTGTTAAACATTTATTTACTTAAAATATTTGTCTAGGCACCCACCTTAAAACCAAACTATGGGTATCTGAAAACCTAGCAATAACAACTCTCTCTCTCTCTCTCTCTCTCTCTCTCTCTCTCTCTATATATATATATATATATATATATATATATATATATATATATATATATATATATACAAAAAACCCCAATAATATATATATATATATATATTATTAATAATATATATATATATATATTATTTATTTATTTATTAGTTTAATTATTTATCAGCTTAAAAACCTAATACACACACATATAATAATATGATATGATATGATATGAGATAGATAAATAGATAGATAGATAGATAGATAGATAGATAGATAGATAGATAGATAGATAGATAGATAGAAAGATACACAAAAAAAACCCCAATAAAAACCAAAATCTGGCGCTGCTACCATACTTCGCTGAATGAACCTATTTCATTCATATCTTGGATCTCACTCTACTCCAGTGCCTTGGGGCAAGGCCAAGTCCTGAATCTAGAAAATCAAAATGATGGGGACTGTCAGATCTTCAGTAGTCTATAGGCAGGGGGTTGCTTCCAAGCTCCCCCTGTTCTGAAACAGGGTCTCTGGATTGCTATCAGCAAACACATACAGGCAAAGTATGCTTCACCGCCATTATTACAAGGTAAGTCCTAATAAAGAGTCTTATTGATATTTGGTCAACTTCTCTTTTGGTCTTCCTAGCAAAGACACTTCTCAGCAATCATCAAGTCTTATCTACAGAACAACCACTTTCCCATCCAATCCACAGGGGCATCTATTGGGGGTGGGAGTCCAAGAAATCTACGTGATGGTCATGAAATCAAAGCACTGCCCCCCTTTTACATGGATTGCACATGAAAAGGGATGAGGCTTTGACCATACAATCATGGATTGATCTTTGGACACCAATATGCAGATGCTCCCACTGAGACCAAAGGAGTTCATCCCTGAATGAATGTGTTGATAATTGCGACTACGCAAGTAGGTCTCCCTGCACTCTGTAAAGCTTATTCTTAGTAGTGTACAGGATTATGACAATAGTGTTAACTTTCCAGCTCCATTATTGTTTATGATATGTTCATTTTCCTCCAATAGTAAAAAGCAAAAGTGCAAAATTTCCACTCCGCAAGTCTTTGCAAAAGTTGCTGCTAAAATGTAAATATTTTTAATGTGACTAAAGGAAAAAAAGCTTTCAAATACATGAAGAATGATCATTGCTATTTCTGGCAGCATTATATGTTTAGCTCTTTTAATGTTTATTAAACATGAATCTACTATTGCATGCAATTCAGTCCAAGGTGCATCTGAAGGCAAGTTATCACAGATTACTCTTTATATTCCCAAGCAGAAAACTGTACCCTTCAGACATGATGGATTTCCTCACTCGGGCTTCAAAGTGCAGGATTCTGACCCAACCAGGTTTATCAAACTGTCTTGTATCAGTTTCTCCAAAGGAAAATAAATCTGTAGATTCTGGTCATCATATCTGATCAGCAATGCTATATGCAAGACTGACTTAAACATCTATCCAACACAATATTCAATCTGATCATTAAAGATCCAATGAATATTCATAACTAAGATATTAAACCTGATAGCTTTAACTTGGGTTAGACTATGGCTCGGTCTTAATTTGGTAAAGTTATATTACTTCATATATTGCAGAATGCTAGAAAGTCAGTTGACCAAGTGAACCTTTAAATAATATGACTGTGTTTTATGACTTTTCCGAATCTGAAAGCTTTCCCTAGATATTTCCAAAATGTTGGAAAGTCATAGCAGGAAGAGATGTGATCATCAGATTCCTTAAGCATCTCACTATCTGCATGAGGAACCAAACAAGTATTTGACCTGACCTAACCTGTTGACTGAGGATAGTGAAAAAATACAACCTGCAGGAGCCCGGAGGCAATCATTATTTCATTTTTCTAAGTTTTCAGATCATATCCTCTAAAAATGATACATTTTTTAAAGTTGATATATGAATAATGCCAGTGGTGGGATTCAAAATTTTACTACCGGTTCTGTAGGCTTGGTGGTGGCATGGCTTGGTGGGCATAGTAGGGGAAGGATACTGCAAAATCCCATTTCCTCCCCACCCCACTAACCTGCTTTCCAGCTCTGATCTCCTTTGCAGGGCAACAAAAGAAGACCCAGCTGATCAGCTGGGACTCGGGAGGCAGAGAAAAGATGGAGGAGGGGCCAGTCAGAAGTGGTATTTGCCAGTTCGCTGAACTATTCAAAATTTTCGCTACTGGTTCTCCAGAACTGGTCAGAATCTGCTGTATACCATGTAGCTCAAAATAGCATACCTCCACCCATTTTTTGCATCAACCACAGCAACAACTTTGTGAGTTAGGATGGGCAGAAATTAAACAGCTGGCTCACAATCATCCAGTGAATGTCCATGGCTGAGGATGGAGTTGAAGCTGGGTGTCCTCACTTCTAATCCATCTTAATAACTCTACTACACTTGGAGGCATGGAAGCTAAAGCTGAGTGGAACTTTCTGATCAGTCCTCCTGTCCACATATCCAAATGGATATGTTCTAGATCAGGACCTCTTGGTCAAATGATAATCTGGAGAATCATTGAGGAAGAATCAAACTTTTCATCATATACTGATGAGACATGCATCACGAGTGTAACTAGTATATAATGCAACCTGCTAAAGAATGTAGGATTAAGCAAGCTGTTTTAAGTTGCACATCATTCTTAATCCATCAATCAGAATAGAGCTGGAAGGGACCTTGGAGGTCTTGTGCAACTCACTGCTCAAGTAGAGAGAACCTATGCCATTTCAGACAAATAGAACGGTTGCTGGAATTGGGTATGTCTAGTTTGATGAAAAGAAGGACTAGGGATGATATGTTTCAATATCTCAGGGGCTGCCACAAAGGAGAGGGAGTCAAGCTATTTTCCAAAGCACCTGAGGGCAGGACAAGAAGCAATGGATAGAAATTAATCAAGGAGAGAAGCAACCTAAGAACTAAGGAGAAATGTCCTGACTGTTAGAACAATTAATCAGTGGGACAACTTACCTCCAGAAGTTGTGAATACTCCAACAGTGGAAGTTTTAAAGAAGAGATTGGACAACCATTTGTCTGAAATGGTTTAGGGTTTCCTGCCTGAGCAGGGGGTTGGACTAGAAGACCTCCAAGGTCCCTCCCAACTCTGTTATTCTATTCTAAATGGCAGTCCAGTCTCTTCTTAAATCTAATCTGAAGAACATGTTCTATGCTACTTAAAATGTTGCATATTTCAATAGACTTTTAATTGGTTCAATAGACTATATTATGGATCTTGGATTTACAGAATAAGCAAGCTTGTCTAGGGAAAAAATAGATCAGGTACCTTACCTAGCATTTTTATTGTTTGTCTGTTGTACTTGTCCCTGATGGAGGTCTTTTGTACAATGTTTTTCTTCTTCCGCTTCCAAAGCTTTCTCACAATGAGGCTGTAGAGAACGGTCAAGCAAAAAACAGGCAGGAAAAAGAAGACACTAGAAGTCCACACCATAATGGTCAGCAACCCTGAATGAATGGCATACTCTGTGATTCGACATTCATTGGTATCCAAAGGATCTGTCCCATTCTCATGCTCCACTCCAACCAGAACAAAGATGGGCCCAGCACTAACAAAAGATATTGCCCAGAGCACGATGATAAGAAGTTTGACTTTGGTCTTGGTGATCATCGCCTTGGCCCTGAGTGGAAAGCAGACAGCAAAATATCTCTCCACGCTCAGGGCTGTGATGTTGAGTATGGTCGAGTATGTACAACACTCACTGACAAATTGGAAGAGCTTGCAGAGAAGATCCCCTAAATTCCAGGGCCGATACTGCCAGAAGCGGAAGAGGTCTAGGGGCATGCAAAGGAAGATCAAGAGATCTGAGAAAGCCATGCTGGAGAGGTACAAGTTGGTGGTTGTCCTCATATCCCGGAACTTAAAGACCACCAGCATTGTCATCATGTTTCCAAGAATCCCAATGGTAAAGAAGAGCAAACAAATGACAGTGACACCTGTGAGAAGAGGTGCAGGGAACAGGTATGAAGCTTCAGTCTGTGTGTTGTTGTCATAATCCATGATGAGCTGCAAGTCACTCTTGTTATGCATTCAGTCAGTATTTGTTGATCTGAAGGGACTACATCAGCTGCTCTTCATATCTGAGAAGAACAAGGCAATGGACTCTGATGAAAAGACAGTTGAGAGATGCTAAATGAAAACAAACAAGCCAGGTAAGCAAGACATGGATTGGAGGGGGAGGAGAAATAGGAAATTCAACCTAACATGAAAACTTTCCAGTCCCTTCGTGAGGTTCCAGCTATCTCCAATGAAGTAACTCATCTACCATATTCATTGTTTTGCTTCTGCATTAATCATGAGCTGGTTCACGTGTCTATTTCATCATTGGAGTTCTCTCGGTAGAAGGAGGGCTGCTGAAAATGGGAAATGTCTACCTTGAAAAGGTGTGGTTCTTCTCTCCAGAGGGACCTGCTCGTATCCATTTTTGGATGGAGGCTGCAGTCATTGACTAAAAAGCGTGCATGGAGAAACGAGAATATAGAAGCAACACTCTGAAAGAAACCAAGCTGAGCTTCTGCTTCCAACTCCTTTAATCAATATGACCCTTTATGTCAATATCACTTCACTTCTGACACCAAGGTGCTTGCGAAACCTTTTCCACCAAGAGGCATTCTTTTGCATTATTTACCTGGATTATCAAAGGTCACTGTGGTATAATGAGAAGCTCAACCTGTGAATTTAATAGTGCCAAGACATCTGGAAGGCATCAGTTCAGGGAAGAATCAATTATTATGCAGTGAAATCAGAATTCAAGAACTAATTGACCTATCAAACCCAATCGGTATATTTCAGGACTTGTAAACTGCATTCACACAAGAAACCCATTTGCTAATATATTACACTAAGCATTAAACTTCTAAACAAGTCTATAATAAAATAACTCACGAATAACAATGGACAAATTTAACAAGCTCTTTCATTGGCTTAGTTGTGTGAATTCAGCTTTATTCTCTTAACCTAGCCTAACCTGCAGCATTTTTTCAGATATACATTTTACCTAACACCAATGAAGCTCTGTGAAGAAGTGGTCTGTTGTTCAACAAGAGTAGATTAAAAAGTAAATACCTGGATATTTAGTTTATCGTGCTTTCAGTCCAAATAAATGCTATTTTTCAAATAACTGATGAACATTAATAAAATATAATATAACTGGTGAAATATAATAAACTATAAACTGTGGAGCTTGCACTTTCCAAAAGTGCTAAAAGTAGAGAGGGGTTATCTTACAGTTTGTCTATCTGTCCTTCCCTCCATCCCTAGTCAGATGCTAATCCCCAGTCAAGATTTTTTAAAAAATCTCTCAGTCTGGAGTAATGACAAAATACTGGCTTACTCCACTGGATGCTGCTTGCATATGTCCCAATCTCGTTTTTTATTTCCTTTTTATTGCTGAGCACTTTGATCAAATCCCATTTGATGAACTATTCCCTCCTTTGTTTAAACTGCGCACCATGTTCAGGAAAGCAGAACAAGGTTAAAGTAAACTAAGATGCTACTCTTCGGTAGGAGAACTCTTCCAATGGCTATACAATTCCACGGCATAAGGGGAAAGTGCCAACCACCACCTCCTCCTCCTCCTCATTATTATTGTTGTTGTTGCAGTATTATTAACAATACTATTAATAGTATTCATATATTGTTATTAGGCAAGAGACACCCCTCTCTCGCTGAATTGCAGGTAGGTGGTCTGCAGGAGGCATCTAAAGGATAAAAGGGCATGCCTTTCAAAGGGGGCCATTATGGGGGTGGGGAGAGTCCCCTAAATATGAAAGTTTGATTCCTCTCCTGGAGCAACCCGCCCCCCCCGCCGACCCACCCGCCGCCGGCTTACCTGGCCCATTCCCACGGCCAAACTTTTCTCCTTCTGTCCCGCGTGGCGCGGAGACACAGCAGGAACGGACGAGGCGGAGAGGCAGGGTCGGCCCACACAACCGGCTGCGCCGCCCGTCCCCAGCTTTCAAAGACACCCGGCTGCGGAGAGCGTGCCGGCGAACTGCGCCGAACAGGGCAAAAAGCGCGCGGCTTCCAGCCTCGAAAGGATTGGGAGAAAGGAACGGCTTCTCGTTTAAGCATGGATAAAACCAAGCAACAGAAGCGGCATATTGTTATTGTTTATCATCATCACGGCTATTATTTTCACCCGCGCGCGCACACACACAAGCCATCTGAGCACTGGAATCGACCGTCCCCAGAAAGGATCGACCTTCGGGAGCATCTGGCGGGGCGACGGGGGCGCTCTCATCCGCAGCACCTCGGCTCCCCTCTCCGTCTCCCTCCCACCCACGACGGACACAGCAGTCGCCCCAGCAAAGAGCCCGATCCGGCTGGAAGCGCCCCTGTGAAGGGGGTAGGGAGTGAGGATGGCCCATGCGCGCGTCAAATTGAGCCACCAAACGTCCTTCTCTGAGGACGATCCAAGGGCTGGATCGGGAGGCGAGAGAGGATGGTGTAAAGAGATCCCAGCAGCGGGATAAAGAAATGGCAGCATGTTTGGAAAGCAAAAAAAAGGAGCGGCGGGATCGCCACGCGGTCCGCTTCTCAGCGACCTGATGGAACCCATTTCCCCGTAATCTACCGGTCCATGAATGAACTAAGCGGCTCAGGTTCGAAGAAAAAGGCTTAAGCCACCCAGCCAGAATTAAACCAAACCAAGTTAAACACGCAGTGAAAAAAATTAGTTGCAATGGTGAAATGTATTATTAGGTGGAGCTTTCGTGCATTAAGTCCTAATCAGTCTCAGTTGGGTTGGTTCTAGCGGATTCGGTGGACCTGGAGGTTTTTCAATTGCAAACCATGATTTATTAAAGTTGCTTTTGTATCAAGGAATGGGTCTATCTATGGCCGTTTCTTTGCTTCAGAAGTCTCCAAACTTGGCAACTTTAAGACTTGTGGACTCCCACTCCCAGAATTCTCTATGCTGGCTGGAGAATTCTGGGAGTGGAAATCCACAAGTCTTAAAGTTGCCAAGTTTGGGGACCCCTGCTCTACTTCATAAAGGAAAAAAATGGCACCGTTTCAGATAGAGAGTTTTCTCTGCTACCAATGTTCTTTATAAACGGGAGAATTCAGAATTTTCAGCACACGAAGTGTGTGAGTTTTGTAGTTCAACGATTTAGTCTTTGTCAGCTGGCCACAATTCCACCAGAATTGACTGTCAAAAACTGCTCTTATAGCCTCATATTTATAATATTGCCAAGATTTTGCCTTCTGTTGTTCCCCACTTTAATTGCCTTCAATTTCCCCAAACTTTAGGATCTTTTCAATGACTTTGTTTTTGCCATATGCCTCCAATTAATCTGAGCTTTGCCTTCATTATTAGAGCTTCCAATCAGCACCCTGGTTTTACTTCACCTAATATCTTCTTGGGAGAAGGAAATGTGCTAGCAATGAGCCACCCTGTTTGTGTTTAAAGCTTTAATGGAGCCCATCCTCCAGTTGGATGGAATTGTCTGGTAATTGCAGCCACTATCTCTCAGGGTTAGAATTGTACTCAAAGATCTACAAATAATAGCTTGCTTTTTTACCATTCACCATTACAATTTCACTACATGCCTCTTACTTGCTGGGATAATATCTACATCAAAGTCTGTCATCAACAGCAGATTTTAGCAGCCGGCAGGTGTTCATTCAATAGTGATTTGAACTGTGCAGAAATTAATAATGCCAAATTAAGACATTGTACTGCACTATAATGAGCATAGTGGCACAGTGGAGTACTGCAGGCTACTTCTGCTGATTGAAGGCTGCCTGCAATTTGGCAGTTCAAATCTCACTAGGCTCAAGGTTGACTCAGCTTTCCATCCTTCTGGCGGGGGTGTAAAATGAGGGCCCAGTTTGTTGGGGGAAATATGATGACTCTGTAAACTACTTAAGAGAGGGCTGTAAAGCACTGTAAAGCGGTATATGTTTAAGTGCTATTGCTATAAGAGAAATCAATTCTAGTTCATGAAAGACAGCAGGACCATGGACAGCTCCAAGTGAGATAAGTTGGGCCTGTTCTCTCCCATTATGCCAATGGAAGGATGTTGATTCAGCATCACAACTGAATGTTTTTTTATTATCCCTGAACTGCAGTGTTGTGTAATCTACGCATTCTGTATGGAGAAAGGATCTCCCTTGATTTTGCATTCCCAAATTTCTGTAACGCTACAGAGATGGAGAAAGTGCTTGTGAAATGCTGGCACTGAGAGAGCAGATTGTCAATGTGGACTGAATTGCCTTTCTATAGACAGTCCATCAATTTGACTAGGACATTTGACATTTGTCCAATATATCTAGAGGGCACCAAGATAGGGAAAAGTTTTATTATCACCTTCTGCTATCCTGTCAGAAGTATAAGAATTTAAGACACATGCTTGTATTATTTAGTTGGTTGTTTCCACCTAGTATGTTTCAGCTTTTTTTAGGTCTACGAGTTAACAGATTAATGCCTGATGCAAAGAGATGGTATGAATATTAAATATAAGCTAAAAGCAACTTTTGACAACCTCACACTTATTGGTCTTGTGAATGGAAAGCATGTAACAGGAACAAGAAAAATGGACTGCCCCAACTGCTTAGTTCTCAAGAGGTTGGTTTTAGTCCTGAACAGTGTCATGCATATTAAGGACTAAACTAATCCCTATTATGTGTTGTCTGAATGACTCCTGTGATTTTTGTGATAGAGTTGAGGTTCCACAAAAAAAAGGAAGCTGCCTAACAGTTCACCCTACAGGAGGTAATGAAACTGAAAGAAGTAGAAGAGCACTACAGACTTGCTGCCTCCTGCGTATGGTGGCATCAATGTTGATCACATCACTTTTTTCACTTTAAAAATCCGCTAGAGCAGGGCTGTCAAACTCACAGCCCGTAAGCCGGATGCATCATGTGCTGGCCACGCCATCCCTGGTTTAGCAAAGGGGGTGGGGAAATCTTGATACATCACGTGATACCACCATGATGACGGGAGTTTGACATCCCTTTGCTGGGGGGGAGGGTTAAAAGTTAGAGAGGTTCCTCCCAGCTCTTTTGAGCTGACTAAAATGTAAAGACAATGACTGAGAGGCTACCAAGCTTGCACTCAAGTAAACAGAAGCACGTCAGCTTACTAAAGGAAGAAATTTGTTGCATAGTTCTTACTTTCTGCCTGGACCCTATTCATTAATGGAATTTTCATATAGAATACCTACATCACAGCTGTTTAATCCACTGTTAAGAGCATTCTCTGATGTTCCACTCCATCTCAGACCTATGATGATTTTAAGAGGCTAAAACAAAACGATATTGTAGTCAAATTATAGGAAATTCTGGGTTGATGGAGTGACAGATAATAGCCCATTTCTTTTCCCATATCCATGATGAGAAATGAATACTAGTTCTTTTATAATGGTCGTACAATATTAATATTACTTCTTTTTAAAAAGATTCAGAATCACACGATGGGAAATGAAAACAAATTACCAAACTGGTGATGGCAGATTCAGAATTTTTTTTAAAAAAAATCTATTTAAATTTCCACTTTTGCTCGCCACAATATAAAGCAGATGTTGAGACTGTAGAAAGAGCGCAGAGAAGAGCAACCAAGATGATTAGGGGAATAGAGCTTGAAACATATGGAGAACAGTTGCAGAATAGGGTATGTCTAGTTTAATGAAAAGGATTATGGGGTGACATGATAACACTTTTCTAATATTTGAAGGACTGCTACAAAGATGAGATGGGTTAACCTCTTCTCCAAAACATGTGAAGGCAAGGCAAGAAGCAAAGGATGGAAACTAATCAAGGAGAGAACAACCTAGAACTAAGAAGAAATTTCCTCACCCTTAGAACAATGACTTGCTTCTAGAAATTGTGGGTGCTCCAACACCGAAAATTCTGAAGAGACAGCCATTTGTCTGAAATGGTATGGAATAGGGTCTCCTGTTTGAATAGGGAGTTGGATTTCCACCTGTTATTCTGGTATTGTATATACTGCATACAGGATATTAAGGAACACTTGGGAATGTGATTCTCTCAATGCACCCTGAAATAATCTCTCAAAAATTTCCATCCTATTTCATTACACCCCGACCTTTGTTAATATATTGCACAGCAGGGAGCGAAGAAAACAAAACTGTGAGGCTGTGAAAAGAATACAAATCGAAGGAACACCTCATTTTACTGCAAACTTCTTAGCTAAACAAGATACAGTTGACAGCTCTTGAAATTGCTTTCTGTTAATTCCTGAGGCATTTCTCAACAGCTGGTCTGTGTTGTGAAGACATCCTGTCTAACATGATGGCACTTCAAAAACACAGGCTGCAGATGGAGGATACAGTTTGACGAAGAACTGAAGTTGGAGGGAAAATGGCCGACCTTCTGTTACACACACTATAGTATGAAGAGGCTTAGAGTATAGCTAAGAGAGCTATATTGGACAAAGACTATTACTTAACACATCAAGGACTGGATTTAAGAACTATTTATCAATTTCAAAAGGGCCATTTTTCCTATTAATTCCACACACACACAAATAGCCCAAGGCACAATTTATTTATTTATTTATTTCGTTTGTCAATCGCTTACAAGATAATAGGTATAAGTATATACATAGTTATGAATACATGAAATGGGTACATATAAGAAAAATAAAAGAAACAATAGGACAGGGACGGTATGCACGTTGGTGCGCTTATACACACCCCCTACAGACCTCTTAGGAAAGGGGTGAGGTCAATAGTAGGAAGTCTAAGGTTAAAGCTTTTGGGGTTTGGGGAAGAAACCAAAGAGTCAGGGTTTGGGGAAGAAACCACAGAGTCAGGTAGAGTATTCCAGACATTGACCACTCTGTTGCTGAAGTCGTATTTCCTGCAATCAAGTTTGGTGCAGTTAACCTTGAGTTTGTATCTATTGTGTGCTCTTGTGTTGTTATGGTTGAAGCTGAAGTATTCATTGTCGGTTAAGTCATTGCAATATATGATTTTATATACCGTACTTAAGATCAGACTGAAGACGGCATAATTCAAGGTTTTCTAGGTCTAGAATTTCAAGTCTGGTGGCATAAGGTATTCTATAACGAGTTAGGAGTGGAGAACTCTTCTTGTGAAATGTTTTCCTTTGGCATAGATTCCCTATTTCTCCAGAAACAGGCAATTCTGAGATAGTTAATCCTCAACCTACAAGTCCAAAATGTATGTTGCTAAGAGAAAAATGGGTTGAGTTTTGCCTCATTTTACGACTTTTCTTGCCACATTTAAGTGAGTCACTACAGTTAAATTAGTAACATGGTTAAGTGAAATCTGGATTCCTCATTGACTTTGCTTGTCAAAATGTGGGGAAAAAAATCACAAGCCTGGGACACTGCAACTGTCATAAATGTGAATCAGTTGTCCAGTATCTGAATATAAATCACCTGACCTTGGGGATTTTGCAGTGGTCATAAGTGTGAAAAATGATGTCACTTTTTTCAGTGCCATTGTACTTGTCACCAAAGTGCTTTCAGGACTATTCGTAATTTCATATTTTAAATACGTAGATTTAAATGTTTCTATTTTTAGCTTTAAGAAGCATGATACACTTGTTCTCTTATATTTTTCCTCCTTCTATTCGTTCCATTAATAGAACCAATAATTTTATTATCTGTTGGTCATTTATTACTGTTTCCATCTTTTTCTTTTGAATGATTTTTTTAATGCATTTCCTTTAATCCTTGCAATAGAAACATGAAAGGAAAAAACACATGGAAAAAATGAGTGGCCACTGAATCAGCCTGCTGGTATTTAGCCCTATGCATTCAAAAAAAATTTTTTTATTTTTTTGCAGCAATGTATTGCTGCAATTTGAATGTTTGCCCAACACAAAAACAGTAACTTGACCCATTGCTGTTATTTTTCCTCTTTTTTGCCACACTGTGGCTTCTTTCTCCTTCTTTCTGGAGACCGTGGCTCTCAGCCTTCTTGGCAAAATTCCCAAGAATTCCCATCCGGAGGCTACTAAACAGCTTGCCAAAGTTTTTGTTCAGATGAAAGGAGGTGTGACAAGAAAAAAATGAGCCCACAGTTAATTCTAAACTTTTTATTAAAAATAAAAGTACAAAACATCAGTAATCTTCAGTAAGAAATTTCAACACTTAAAAAAGAAAACATACACAAGAATTTTATCGCTTTCTCATTGGTTGCATTTTTAAGCCCGCTGAAGATCCCCAACAAATGAACTTTGAAGACCCATTTTGTATCATATGCAAAAGGGGTCATGCTTGTTCTTAAGCTTCTTAGCTTTTTAAATTGTCTTTGTGTATTGTGTGTGTGATTAATCTCTGATAAACCATCATTACATATGATCAGCTGCAAAAATCTTTAAGAACCACAAGATGGCAGCAAGGAGACAAAATAATGTGGCAGGTCTTGAACGCCATCTAATGGTGATTTGCCTGCCTTGTAAATGATTGCTCTGCTTACAGTTCAACCTAAACAAGACTAAACAAAGAGAACTTGGAGATCTCCTTTTTCTCTGTTTTAAGTATTACCTGTTTCTTCTGATTGTTTGAGTCAGTCACAACAAATCCATGTTTTTAACAAAAATTAAAAAAAAAACAATATACCATACATAACAGTATTTTTGACATCCATACTACTGCTTAAAAAACCCAAAGGATGAAGAGCTTACCATCGCATTCCCTGCATCCATTTGATAAACCAACTTTAATGAAGATGGAGCTATCTAGCTAAACTGGTGCTTTGCTTCACAGTATAACCAACCACACTTGGGCTGCAAAATTTAAACTGTCCCAACAGTTTTGCTACCCATTAATGGTCGTTCAGATTTTTGTCCCTCAGATTTGTTAAATTCACAGGAGTAAATTGAGGAAGCTTTATCTCCAGACCATTCCCATTCTTTCTTCTCAAATATTACCATGAGCATGACAGTTGAGATATGAGAACAGCCATAGATTCACATACTTGCTGCTAACAAGGCAAAATCTCCCAATATTATTTCAACAGTCTCCAAGGAGCTCTTAGTCAGATTTCCTTGGACATGTCATCCCAAATTGCAGACCATCAAACTGGATTGACTCCACTCAGAATTAAGGGTTAGAGTTAGAGTGTTTTACAGTGAACGAAGAGCGATAATCCTAATATGGGATGATACCACATTAATGTCAATGCTACATATTTGCACCTCAACATTTCACACAAACTTCAGTATCTCTTTGCATATACTTAAAAGGCATTTCCAAAGGAATTTCTTTCTTTGAAGATGCAGTTGGTCTACGTTTCCATCTATCTGTGTTAAACATATGCTGCCAACCATAGTAGGGTAGAACTATCCCATTGTGCAAAACTGTAGCTAGGGTGGGATTTTCCTGCTAGCTACACTAAAAAGAGATAGGAAGGAATCCCTTAGAAGAGTTATACTAATGGATCACATAAAAAAACCACACCAATTGCAAAGAAATCCTTAGTTCACAACAGAGCCATGAATAACGGTATTTGCTAAGCTGTATACATTAAAGGGGTGTGGTGTAGAAGCTGAAGAAACAATTGGCAACTCTTTTGTCAATCACAATGCAAAAACCATGTTGCAGGTGAAGATTTTCATAGCATTTCAATAACAATATTGCCATGTGGCGAATATGTGCTACTAAATAAAGGTCTGGTACTATTTGGCATTACAGAAATAAATGGATTTATACCCAGTATTAAACCGATATGCGATTTCAGCTCTAAATAAATGTGAGTTTCTTTGACCGTCACTTTTCTGGCATAAAACTGTAAACTCTCAGAAACATTGAACTGCTTTTACAGAAACTATAGTTAAAAGTTACTTACTGTTTTTTTAAGGGTCTTCAGCAGTGGTCTACAGGGGATAACACTAATTCTCACAAGAACAAAAGGCACCATTTATTGATTTGCTCAGGCTTCTCTAAATTATATCGCTTCAGTTTGTATCTTAACTGCATCTGGACCTTTGCAAAAAAAATAATTGCTTTGATTCTCCTGATTTTTGTTAGCATGCTATTTTTTAAATATATATATATATATAGACAAACCTTAAAAATAATCTTCTTACGAAAAATGTTCCTGCATTAAAACGAGGTATCCAACTAATCTGAAGCCTGTTTCCAGCCTCAGAGTAATCTGATTTTTAGTTTTTATTTTTATCCATTCGGCCCAATTAGAACATGAAGCAAATCCTGTTCTTTCTGAAAGGGATTCACGTTTTTCATTCTTAAAAAGGAACAGCTTGTTTGGAGTTTATTGCATGGTACAGGACTACCCAGAACTGTATCATTTCAAGCTACATGAAGGGGTGCAGGTATGCAAACGTATGAGTTTAGGATGCAGCTTTCCAATATGGGATTTTTCTTTTGCAATCAGAAATGGTACCTTTCTGGATGGATCTTCCAGGTGCTACGCTAAGTGTACGATTCAGCTATCACCATTCTGATGTGGAAAAAAAGGAAACAGTCTAACTTAGGGAACCTTACTTTGCTTTATCCTTTACATTCTGTTGTCAGAGTTGGTTCAGCAAACGCATCCCACACCAGAGTGACAACACCCACACGATAGCCCAGGTTGAAATCACTTGTTATGTGTCTTCTTAGGTGCATGGATTCCATGCATAATTGGATCAACAGAAATTTGCTGAAACAAATCAAATGCAACTCTCCCGTTCCAAACAAAAACCAAAATCCCTGGAAGATTGTTCATGGACCCACAACGGCTTGTTAGCATTTCTGTATCTGTAGCAAGCCAAACGTTCATTGTGGAATTTGGATAATGGGACCTTGAACTGGTCTCAGTGGTGGTTAACAGAGAAAAACGAAATACTTCATCCAATTCTGTGGCCTGTGCAACGACTTCTTACTGTACTCCAAAAGCAGCATTTTCCAGGTCTTCCACAACTTCTTTATGGATGACTAATTATTCTCTCATCCTCTTCTTTAAGAGACCAGGAAGGCTCCAAAAAAGCTGGCTTCTTTATCCATGTCCACCAGTTCTACATAGCTGATGGAGACAAAAATCCTATCATTTCTTCTTAACTGAAACACTCCACCCTGGTATATGGAATACAGTCCATATTCTGCTTTTTTAGACCAACAACTGGTTCTTGCACTTTTCATTAGCAGGATGGCTTCTGGGTAATAATCTGTAAATTTGGAAATGTACTGAACCAATTGCTTTGGGTTTCTAATGCTCTCTGAGTCAGGATCTGCACTGGGTTCAACCCCTTCCGATTCGCGGAAACGAAAATAAATCTGTGCATAAATGTAATAAAATCCAGGTTGCTGTATGATAAGTTCTCCATTGCTCAGCAATATATTGTGAAGAAAGGAAGGGTACACTGAAGATTGCCAAGAGATTATTTTATATCCCAAATTGTTTCTGATAGGAGAACCTGTGACAGATTGAAAAAGGCAGAAAACAGTTTAGGCAGGTAAAAAGCTAAATAAATCCCAACTCTTTTTTAAAAAATCAAATAATGTAAATTTTGCATCTTCTTAGCAGCTTTTATTCCAATATCATCATCATCATCTCCTTTAAATGACCCCATAATCCCTTGTGGGGTGGAGCCTGGGCAACTGAATGGAACTGAGTGTTTACTGGCCGGATGCCCTTCCTGTTGCCAATTGTTCAGCAGATATATTCCCATTGTGACCAGAGAGAGAAATATCTGCGTCCACCCACAACCTCCTGATTGTGAGGCAAGAGCTCCACTTCTAGGCCACTGCACCACTCAGCTTTTATTCCAATATATGACTCCTAAATCCCAATGCCCAAATATGTATAATCACCGTTGACATGGATTAAGGAAACTGACCCATATTACTGTTGTCATGCAAATTGCAAAACGGAAAGTTTTATCAAGGCTTTGGATTAGCTCTCTCCCAAGACTCTACAAGTAGTTCTCAACTTACAACAGTTCACTTAGTGACCGTTCAAAGTTACAACGGCACTAAAAAAAGTGACTTATGATCGTTTTTCACACTTATGACCACTGCAGTATCCCCATGGTTGCATGATCAAAATCCAGATGCTTGGCAAATGACTCATATTTATGACAGTTGCAGGGTCCTGGGGTCATGTGATCATCTTTTGTGACATTCTGACAAGTAAAGTCAATGGAGAAGCCAAATTCACTTAACAACCTTGTTACTAATTTAACTGCAATGATTCACTTAACAACCGTGGCAACAAAGACAAAACTCACTTAATAAATGTTTCATTTAGCAGCATAAATTTTGGGCTCAATGGTGGTCATTAAGGGGAGGACTACTTCAATTTGCAGACTGTGCTGCTCTGAAGATGTGTTGGAACTTCAACTCCCAGAATTCCCTGCTACTATGTGGCCATCTGACACAATGCATGCCAACAGAGGAAAAGACTGCACCATGCTATTTTCTTCTCCAGGCCTGGTATTAATCTTATATTCCTGGCCATGTTCTATGGCTGGAACATTCTTGCTAGTTTCCATGGACTGCTTTGGATTCACACTTGAATTTCCCTTTAGAAACTCTTTGTCTTGCATATAGATAGTATAATTTGGGTTAGATTACATAAAGGTTACATGCAGAGAATGAGTGTTTTTTTAAAAAATAGCGTATTTATATGCCACATAGAGGATTTGACTTTATTTAAAAATGCAATACATGTAGCCTCTAAATTAAACATCAAGAACATGTATAATATGCCTACACATTTATTAGAGAGGGAACATTAAATAATTAACTAATTACCTAGCAAAAGATTATGATGGACTAAACTTAACCTCAAGTGAAATCATTAAACTTAAAGCAGGGATAATTAACTTCCACTCCACTAATTTTAATGCAAATTGATTTAACTGAAATAATTACGTTCATCTAGTTCAGGTTTCATAAGCCTAAAAAGCAGACTGCACTCATCGACTCCATTTTCATCGAGTTTTAGGATGTGAAAATGTTTACTTCACTTTGGGAGAGAGCCCAGGATGGTGGGTTCTGAGATGAGTTTGTTAAATCTTCTGGAAACCCCAGAAATTCCGTTAGGTTTGGTCTCTGGGTCTGCCCCTTCTTCTCAACATATTTTGTCTTGATTTATGTATCAAATTTGCATTAGTGTGCGAAGGCAGCCCTCAGTGAATAAATGCTGGTTATTATGCTAAATCCCCTTTACAAGTTTGTCCCTCTCTCACAATGTGTGTTTCAAGGCCATCCATGTATCCTTAAAAACTCTCATGTCTATAACCTTTAATAGGGCAAAAAGGTATGTGATGTCTATGGATACTCTCAATTATCCAGGTCATGTTTGTCCCAAAAGATACTTTTATTTCCAAGAGGCAACTGGACTTTCTTGATTGTTTTTCCCCGCCTTAAAAACATTTGGCTTCTCATCCAAGAAGCTTCTTCAGTTCTAATTTACTGGTGGGGAACCGGAAAGATTTATATTCTTTGTGGTTATCTGGTCATTAGTTCACTGTCTGAGAGATTTTGAGGCTAGCAGTCCCAAGAAGCTTTCATATTTGTTTACAAACTGATTCTGGTTGATTCTCTGGACACAGATAACTCCCAAATAGCTTCAAGGACCCTCTGAGAATGCTAATGATCAGATGACTGCAAAGAATATAAAACTTTCCATTCCCCACTGCTTAGTTAAAATTGAAGAAGCTTCTTGGATGGGGTGGGAAATAAAATGTATTTCAAAGGGGGAAAAAACCAACTAAGAAAGTCCAGTTATTTTTTAGAAATAAAAGCACCTTTGGAGTATAATAATAATAATGAAATGGGCTAAAATGTCCAAAATCCCAGTGAAATTAAGGTTTAGCAAATGTTATAAAAATTTTATCACAAAAATCATCACAAAGTATTTTATTACATAATATAAAGTATCACGTCCAATGGATAGGATTTCTCTCCCTACCTGGACAAGCCCACTATTTATTTTTTGGATGGGCTTGCCTGATATAGTTTTGCTTTCATTTTCTGGATTCTTTTTTACCAAAACAAAAAACAAAAAAACCACAGGGATGTTAAGGGTTGCTATGTAATCAGCAGCTTCTTCTCTTTCTTAAAAGGAAAAAGATATTGTCAAGCTTGATGCCTGAGGCTTGTATGGATACGATACAGCAGCTTTGTTGTTTTCGTATAAATGGGAAAGTGGTTTTTCTACTGCCTTTGCCTGAAATATATTTTGATTTTAGCTCACAACAATGGGGAAGATACTTACCTGAAATCTCCCATCCAGCCATTAACCAGGCCCCACCCTGCTTAGCTTCCAAGTTCAGACAAGTGCTGATCTATAATAGAAAAAAATCCATTCCTCTAAACAGTAGCCACTTTCCCCAGAATGAGATGGTGTCTTACTTTGTACAAATAAAGCTTTCCTTGCATTTCTGCTTGAGGTGAGATGAGCTGCGACTCGGGAGTTCCTAGGCACATCTCTTGCAATGGTATCTAGAGAAACAGTGTCTGGATAAAAAGAAATGCCAACATTTAATTTCCTATCAGGAACGCGTTTTAAAATCTATGTCTACCTTAGCTTTGTCGTACCAGAAACATCCACGCCACCCACATCTCAGATTGTGTCCTTCTATTTCTCAGCAACCCCCAGTCTTTCATCCAACCTAAATAACAAGCTGCAAAACATAATTTTATATCAGGTAAACCCAATCTTCTTTCCTTTGCATCTTGTGGTGCCTTATTTAGATATCGTGGTTTCCCCCCCCCCCTCCCCTTTGCCATACATACATATTACAGGAAAGGATGAAACAGATACATGGATGTCTGTAGATATTCTCAGTCATCCAGGTCATGATTGTCCCAAAGGTGTTTTTTTCAGGAGGCAACTGGACTTAGTTTTTTCTTTGGAAGACATTTCGCTTCAAGAAGCTTCTTCAGCTCTGACAGGATAGTGGGGAATGAAAGGAATATTTTAAAAGGATGCAGATGACCAGCTGTCTGCAAAGAATATAAATCCTTCCATTCCCCACTATCCTGTCGAAGCTGAAGAAGCTTCTTGGATGAGAAGCGAAATGTCTTCAAAAGAAAAAACAAGGAAGTCTAGTTGCCTCCTGAAAAAGCACTTTTGGGAGATACATGGAGGCTTACACCACCTTATATGAGAAGGAATGTAGTAGGAAGCTCCCTTAGACAGGTCAGACTAGAGGCTATAGTACTGATAAAAGGTAAAGGTTTCCCTTGCATACACATGCTAGTCGTTTCTGGCTCTAGGGGACGATGCTCATCTCCATTACAAAGCTGAAGAATCAGGGCTCACCAAAGATGTCTCCATGGTCATGTAGCTAGCATGAGTAAACACTGAAGGTGCGCAGAACACTGTTACTTTCCACCAAATGGTCCCTATTTTTCTACTTGCATTTTTACATGCTTTCGAACTGCTAGGTTGGCAGAAGTTAGTACTTATACTACAGTAAAAAATGTGCAGCATGGATATTGTAAGAAAATGAGGGATGTCTAGCACTTCAGAGAACTAATTAAAATGGAAAGCATTGAAGAACAATTCAATGGAATTGTTCTTTCAGCAGAAGTGATGGCTTGGTCCTTCTTTCCATTTTCCCCATTACTATAGCTGAGGTAAAATGTCCACATATTTATTCTGATGACTGGCATCTCCTCGGGATCACTGGTAGAAGCTTTGTCCATTACTTACTGGGAGACTGAACTTCAAACCTTCTGCAAATTAAAATGTGTTCTCTGCTCCTTGATTGTGGCCTCCATAAATGTTATTATCTCCTTATCCACTTACGGATAATGCAGGAAGGATCAGTCCAATTTAACTGTTTTTTAAAGACACAGGCGTGCCTCCTAGAGCCAAGTGGTCCATGTTCAGCTTCTTTAAATAATCTAGATTACATCATAATCTGTCTTTCAATGAATATCTCGTTCATTTCCTCAGAGCAACAATGCAGCCATTCATGAATCATTGATCATAAACTTTCCCAACCTTGTGTTGAAGCTGATGTTCCTTCTTCTGCACGATTCTTCATCACCATCTGCAATTACAAATTACAATTACAAATATAAATGATTATCTTTATTTCCTCCTGGTGTTATTAGAATGCAGCATCATAAATCCAAACACTGAGATATATATCCTTCCATCACCCCAAAAATGTATTTTGGAATTGTCTAAGGAACTTTTGTTGCTATTTGCAAAGTCACGTCTGACCCATCGCAACCCCATGGACAATGTTCCTCCAGGCCTTCCTGTCCTCTACCATCTTCTGGAGTCCATTTAAGCTCATGCCTACTGCTTCAGTGACTCCATCCAGCCACCTCACCACATTCTCTGTCATCCCTTTCTTCTTTTGCCCTCAATCTTTCCCAACATTAGGTTCTTCTCCAGTGAGTCCTTCCTTCTCATTAGGTGGCCAAAGTATTTGATACACACACCGGGAGAATAGCACGTAGACTTATATACCGCTTCACAGTGCTTTACAGCCCTCTCTAAGCGGTTTATAGAATCAGCATATTGCTCCCAATCTGGATCCTCATTGGCTCTTATTTATGACAGTTGCAGTGTCCCAGGGTCATGTGATAGCCTCTTGCAATCTTCTAATAAGCAAAGTCAATGGGGAAACCAGATTCACTCAACAACTGTGTTACTACCTTAACGACTGAGGCAATTTATTTAACAAGTGTTGCAAGAATGATCGTAAAATGGGGCAAAACTCATTTTGCCATTTTCTTGCTTAGCAAAGAAAACTGTGATCTTTAAAGTTTTAAAAGTTTTTTTAAAAAAATAAAGAGAGGGGAGACCATGCACACACATCGTTAACTCGCTCCCTGGAGATGCTCAAATCAGCAACAGAAATAAACACACATCACCTACAACAGTTTTTTTTTAACAGATACCTGTTTCCCTCTCAAAATACCTATGAACATTAAAGTTTAACAATCTGGAATATATGATTGCAAGTGTTTCTCTTTCTATCTGCATTTTAGAAGTTTTGAGTGCATACTCCAGAAAGTTCAGACATATCCTATTAAAGCAGACACTATAAATCTTAGAAAGGAGTAATATCCATGTCCCCTGATTTCCATTTGAGACAGGACTGAGGGGTATTTTAAAAAAGGAGTACCTTTTTAATAAGCCTTGAGAGCTGCCATTTGACTTCCCAACAGGGATCGCCATCTTCTTTATCATTGAGATCCATATCTTCTAGAAAAAAGTTTTCCCTGGTGAAACAAGCAAAGCTACTCTTTGCATATGTGTCTCGGAGCTGTGTTAGAAAAATGAGGAAAGTGTTAATTTAAATGAATGGAACTGTAGAAGCAGGAACAGTACAGTAACTGAACATTGGCAAATATTTATTTTGGATACAAAATTTAGACACACAAAAAAACCCCACTTCCATTTTTGTTATCTGTGTTTGGCTGCTAGAGAATCCCAGCTTACATTTTAAATGTATTTCATTATCTTATTCTTTTTATCAGGCTGCTGGTACCAGTAACAGGAAAGCTACTATCAACCCAGTTCCATCTGTTCAGCCTAGCACAGAGACTTAACATATCCGTTTCCTCTTCTGCAAATTTCAAACTTCAACTACGAGATGCATTCATTCAGTCCTTTGGATGGGAATTTTATCACTGATCTACACTGGTGATTTTGTTGAAATTCCCAGGTTGTAATAAACAACTATAATTTGATGTTGCAGACAGGCTGACACATGTCTGATCAGAAGCAAACTATATTGTGTTAAATCAGACTTGTCATCACAGATAAGTATGTGCAAACTAACTAGAAGGCAGATCTAATTAAACGAAGTAGGTGACCCAGGAGTTTCCATTTGATTTAAAATGTTAGTTGCTATTAATTTCAGCTTCTATGACAGTGGCGAAGATTCAGAGAACTGGAAGTCAAAAACTATTAAACTGCCTTAATAATTCCCACTAGAAATGGAATTTGGAATAGACTTCTCTCAGATAGCACTCTTTGTGTACTGATGCTTTTATGGGCTTTCCCATAATGGTGTCAAATCCATTTGAAAAATAATTGACTACATGTATATATATGTTATTTATGGGACTTTATTAATCCATCTTAAGATACAAAAGAAGCAGAAAAAAATCAAGAAAGAAAGAAAATAGGGTATTATAAGATACAGCAGAATGGGAATCTCCCTCCCAAAAGGTCTTCACAAATGAAAAACTAATTTATTCGTAGAACACTATAATTATAATGCAACTGAACAAAAACAGTATGGTCCAAAACAAGGAATCCATTGAAAAACAAAAACAAGTTGAACAAAACAAGGAAGTCTTATTTTCCTTCTATTTACCCAACCATCTCAAAATGACAAATGGGTTACACAGGATAGCCATCTCTATAAACAGTTACTGGACCACAACATTCTCTCTTGCAAGACAGCAGCATCGATCTCCCATGGATTTCCACAAGCTGAGCCTTTGAAATATCTTGATATGCAGTTTGATCACGAAGTCCAAGCGTCAAACCCATCAAACTGTCTTCATGGACAAATTATTGAATTTACGAGGAAATTTAGACCTTCTCAGTCAAGGACAACTGGTAGCTTGTATGTGACTCTTGCATTAAGCTTCTGCAGATCTAGTTCAGTTCCTTATTGAATTTGGTATGGTAGGTTTTCTACTGAAATTGACTGGGAAAATACCATTTAAGGTGAGAGTAGGCTAAAATACGTTTCTCTCCCTTGCCTCCTATTTTTTTCCCTCCTGATCCTGCATGTTAAACATTTTGAGTTTACAACAGCTGTCCCAAAATTACTGGATGCACTGTGCCCATTTTAGAAAGTATTCTAAATTCCAAATAGGTCCCTTTGCAGAATGGAAGTATTGAAATACTTCCAATAAGAACAGTAAGTCTCAGAGTCGTCATCTCAAGACAACTGTTTGAAACTTAAAAACGTTTTGCGCACCTGTTTTTTTTCTTTTAGTGCAGAACTGGCAGACCATTTACATTTCAGCTCTTGATCTTAATTGTAGATCAATTAGATCTACAATATGTAGAGTGCAGAGAAGAGCAACAAAGATGATTAGGGGACTGGAGGCTAAAACATATAAAGGACGGTTGCTGGAATTGGGTATATCTAGTTTAATGAAAAGGACTCGAGGTGACAAGATAGCAACGTGCCAGTATTTCAGGGGCTGCCACAAAGAAGAGGGGTCAAGCTATTCTCCAAAGCACCTGAGGGCAGGACAAGAAACAATGGGTGGAAACTAATCAGGGAGAGAAGCAACCTGGAACTAAGAAGAAATTTCCTGACATTTAGAACAATTAATCAGTGGAACAATTTGCTTCCAGAAATTGTGAATGCTCCAACACTGGAAGTTTTTAAGAAGACATTGGACAACCATTTGTCTGAAATGGTACAGGGTTTCCTGCCTAAGCAGAGGGTTGGACTAGAAGACCTCCAAGGTCCCTTCCAATTCTGTTATCCTATTTGTATGTTTAAATCTATTTTAAAACTGAAATCAAACGAAAAAAATACATTCAGGCTACTGTGATAATCAGACAAAAATGACAGGTATTCTACTGTTCATGATTTTGCCTCCTGCACTAAGCAAAATACAGAATTTATGTCATGCATACTTGAATATCCAAATATTCCATTTTCTGAGTTCTATTCGAGATTCACCCTAAAGAAAAAAGCCCAAACCCAAATGTTTGTTCATTTGTGATTTTTTTTTTGATTCGGCCTAATAAAGGCCCCAAGGGTATTTTAACCTGATAAGCTACTCTTTTGTTCCAAGACCAATCTAGGAGGAATCCAAAATGTTTATCTAGAACTGGACTTTACTTCTACTTTAAAAGCCAACTAAATGTGATTCTTACTTGTAAATGCACCATACACCTTTCACTGGAACTTATAATTTATAGAAATAAGTAAATTTTATTCCTGCTTCAATAAAAACTATTTGAATTCCACAACTCACAGAGAGTGAAAGGAAGGGTAGCTGGACATGGGCTTCTGGAGAAAAAGCCTTTCTATAGATGCTACTACTATGAGGAATATGATAATGACCTATTTATGGTTTAGGGTGTTACCAGCAGAAAATATACTTTGATCAGCAAATTCAAATAAGCAAAACAGCCAAGTTATTACAAAAAAAATAAGTAAAAACTTTATTCATCAAAGTTACAAGGAAAAAAAACTACTATTTGTAACAATCAGTTTACGTCTTCTACCCAAAACTGTAAAAAGAATCATGGATATTCATAGAGAACCTTGAAAATACTGGATAATGGAATTTTGCCCAGCTTTTGAAGGAAGCTGAAGCCGCCATGTTAATTTGCTTGTAGATCTTCAGTTCAACTTCATGGTGGCTTTCCATCTGCTCTTCTGTTTTCATCTGGTGACTAATCTGTATAAAACAAATTTGACAGTATGTTTAGTTTAGTCTTAATCTGCCCACTCTACTAATTCACCTCTTGTTATTCACCCAATATAAATTCTAAAGCATCCCTCAAAACTGATGTCCTAAAATACGAAGGTAATTGATTACACATTCTTTCTTTTTTGCTAGTTAAAAGGGAAAACATTTCTAAATTATCCACATGGAAACTCTGCCTCCATCTTTACCCTAAACTAGCTTTTTCTTGCCCCAACCAACTTCACATAATCCATCCTCACACATGTACATACCTATGCATAAATCAATGAAAGGTGTCATCTTTGCGTCATCGACAGGATTCAGAGTCTTTCCATGCTTTCCCAGTAACATTCTACAGTTATCCGTAACTTTCAATTCTCCTGCTGTATCCATCCTTCCATCTCTATTTTCATTTTATCGCTCGCAGTACTTTCACATAATCCAAATCTGTGCTTTATAGGTTATTCAGAAATAGAGTTAATGTGGCCATCAATGACAGAAACTGTCAGCCTCCAAGAATCCTTCTTCTGCTTGTCTTTGTGGCTGCCATAGAAGGGGGGGGGAGAGAATAATTGGGCTTCGTGGGGGGAAGGGTGCTGGAGGTTTAAGTTGATGAAATGTAAAAGATGGGATATTTTCTTGACTATGCTTACTTGCTTTACTGCGCAGATGTAGCCTCTTATCTGTCTAGGTCAAGGTTAACTGCCATGGCATACCAGATGTGTGAAAAGACACCTGAAGATGCCCCCACATGACAATATACACACCTCAGATTGGACGGCCAGTTTGAACTGTTGGGGGTGGGAACATGGGGTAACTTTCTATATGTGATTTTTGCACCTATTGCCTCAGATCTTGTCTTTCTAACTGATGCTACCACTTCAAATTCAGTAAACATCCTTTTCTCTAGAACAATGGTGTCTAAGGTTTTCTTTCTTGGATTTTGAATGGAGCCACATCTGACAGAAACAATTCCTCCTTCATATGCTCCATTCAGCGCCATAGAATCGAGTTTCAAACAGAAGCGTAAAAATCTATACAGGTAGTCCTCAAGTTATGATTACAATTATTTATTTATTTACTTACTTACTTACTTACTTACTTATTTTATTAAATTTTTATACCGCCCCATCTCCCGCAATGGGACTCGGGGCGGTGTACAGCCAAGATAAAAACCCCCACAATAAATAGAATTTTAAAAAGATTTAAAAGAATTAATGGCTGGGAAAAACAGTAAAAACAAGATAGAAAAGTTAAAATTACCAGAAAACTTTTTAAAAAATTTTTTAAAACCCTAATTGGTACTAGCCCAGACCGGCCTGTTGGAAGAGATGGGTTTTTAGTGCGTTTTTAGTGCGCGCCGGAAGGTTTGCAGGTCAGTAATGGCTCGCACCTCTGGAGGTAATTCGTTCCAGAGGGTGGGTGCCCCCACAGAGAAGGCCCATGCCCTCGGGGCCACCAGCCGGTGTCATCCAGCCAACGGCACCCCAAGGAGGCCCACCCTGTGGGAGCACACTGGCCGGTGGGAGGCCGATGATGGCAGCAGGTGGTCCCGTAAGTACCCGGATCCCAAGCCATGAATTGAACCGGAATCTCTGTTGCTATAAGACAGAGGTTAAGTGATTTTAGCTCTGTTTTATGACCTTTCTTGCCGCAATTGTTAAGTGAATCACTACCATTGTTAAGTTAGTTACAGTTTTTTTAAGTGAATCTCGCTTCCCCATTGACTTTGCTTGTCAGAAGGTGGCAGGTGATCACATAACTCCTGAAACACAGCAACCATCATAAATATGAGTTAATTGCCAAGCATCTGAATTTTGATCACATGATCATGAGGATGCAGTAACGGTTGCGTGAAAAATGGTCCTACATCACATTTCAGTACCGATGTACCTCTGAACAGTCACTAAATGAAAGGTTGTAAGTCAAGGACTACATGTACAAGTATGGGGGGCTTCTCGCCATAAAACAAGAAAAAATGGCACAAACTGCTTTTCTGAACAGCATCAAACAGTTCTTGAATTTGTAATTAATCCTCTTCGAGATAATTAGGTACGAAATGTTCAGAGGATAATCTATAAAACCAAAAAAACCATCAAACTTCCTCTCAAAGTTGACCAAGATTAAATTAAGTCTTCCTTCCTGTGTAATAGACCTGAGTCACAAATAGCAGACAAAAACCACTTCTCGCCTAAACTCATCCCTTACTTAGTACAAGGGGTCTCCAACCTTGACAACTTTAAGCCTGGCGGACTTCAACTCCAATTCTGGGAGTTGAAGTATGCCAGGCTTAAAGTTGCCAAGGTTAGGGTTAAGGTTAGGGTTGGAGACCCCTGCCTTAGTATCACTTCAAGGCAGACTTCAAAGGAAACTCTATTTTGAGTAGAGTAACTTGAGGGAGAAAATATGAGTCTACAAAATGAGAATAACAGATGTCAGCTTGCTTTCAACTTTAGTCTTGAAAGCACCTCTTCGTGCAACATTTTGAATGCTCTCTACTCAAGTGAAGTGCCCTAGAATCTACAAAAGGAGAAGAGCAAAAGAACAAAACTATTGCTTCCATATCTTTCTTTCATATTTCCTCCCATTAGGTTATTAAATAAATTCCAAAGTTTAAATCATTGCTATAATCAAATTCAGCAATAAATCATTGCTACAGTCAAATTCAACAATAACAAATGTCTACAAGGTAACTTTGGGTATCTAATCTTTCCTCCTCAATATCTGATCTCAATAACAGGATATCCAATATTCTGAATTTAGTTTTAAGGACTCTTAAAATTACTGCCCGATGTCACTTCAGGGTTTCCAGAATTTCACTGCCTTTTCACAACTGGGAAATGGAAGTGACCAATGACAAGAATGGAAATGAGAGATGGGGATCAAGATGGATACAGAAATAGGAAATTTCAGGTCCTGATAATCCTCACTTCAAAATCTTAACTATATTCTATACTCCTTCTTTTCAATACCTCCATAGGGTTAAAGTCAAGGTTGGAGTTATCAGAGACCTGTCAAAATCTAAAATATTAGATGGGAACACTCAACAGCCCAAGGATGGTACAGGATAATAAAAACAAGGATAATAAAAACAGCTTCTATCCCAGGGCAGTAACTCTTATTGAATTCTATTGCATAGTGCAATATTCATGCAATATCAGGGGTTTTCAATTCAATGTATAGAATATGAAGGATGTGTGTTTGTGTTTATTTTCAGTCATAATGTACACTGAAGATGGTATTTAATTTTATTGTATGCGGTGCAATGAAGATAAAGTAAACTAAACTAAACTTATATTTGATCTTTATCATTGGCTCCCTGGTCTTCTCCGTAGGGAGAAGCAGAAGGCGCCAGTCTCTTTGCTAAATGACTTTCTGTCTGAGAAGCAAGAAGATGGGAAGCAAGATGAAAGGAAGCCAAGCAGGCAGCAACAAGGTTGGGCCACTGGCTTGTGGGCCTTCAAAAGCTGACAGCAGAGGCAGTCATTGCTGACTTGCTTGCTTCAGATTTCTGTTTCGGCTTGTCCTGCTTAAGGTGCAACCTTTCATCACTGCCAGAATTTCTATTCAACCTTGGGTGAATAGGATGCATGTCTTCTTGTCATAACTACTGCCAGATCGAAATACTTCCTAGGTGTGACTTCAATCAAAATCCACTCAAGTTAGAAGGAAATATTTTCCTGGCTCTAGTTTGGCAAATGGAGAAAGAGTTCATGATCATGCTTTATAAGGGTGCCTTAAAAAAAAAACCCACACAGAATGAAGAGCAACCAAAGAATTCATGAATTAGAGAAGCTTCCCCTTTAGAAGAAAGACTATAGAAAGTATGTTGTGCAGCTTGGTCTTCCAGTAGACTAAAGAATAGACCAGGGGGACTCCATAGCAGCATATGTAAGTATGCACGAAGTGAAACTGAGAGATTGAAATCTCTCCCCCTTCATCACCACACTTCTCTCAAATAATTAGTCATTAAGGAACTGGAGTAGGTGTGGGTAAACCCAGGTTCTGCTTCATCTTCATCCATGGAATCTTATGGGTAATTTTGGACCAGTCACACTCAATCCAATCCACCCACAAAAACAGAAGGAAATACTATATACACCATCTAATGCTCCTGAATGTAAAGCAAGGTATAAATCAAATAAATAAATAACCAACCAACCAACCAGGAAAGAGAACTGTTGCCTTCCTGTCCTATCTCTAAGCTTCTTAGATATATCCAGATTGTCCCCTTATGATGCAGAAAGCTAGATGAAGTGGATCCAAGCCTCATCTAGCAGAGTGTAAATCAAGAACATCTAGCAGATGTTCCTAATTTATATATGGTGCTTTACTAATATTCTTTTGGCTTGATCACTTCCTGTTCCAATGCTGCTGGTTTTTCAGGCCTCTGTTTTGATCCCACGGTAATAGGGCTACTTTGCAAATACACAGATCTATTTATCCCACAAAGAATGGGCTGCTATTTCAGACAACTGAGTAAGAGTAAGAGAAAGAGAAATATATAAGGTTATAGCTACCGCTGTTTCTCTTGCCAGAATTGCTCTTTCACAAAAGGAAGAAGTTGTCACTGGAATCAGAAACTGAAGAAGACAGCTGTGTGCATCATCTAGTTGTTCCATCATCCTGTTTTTTTCTAACATCAGAAAAATCTTTTTACCTCTATTAGAAACCATCAGCCCTAAAAACAGGAAAAAACCTAACTAGCAGAAAAAGCCCAAACTGAATAAACAGAAGAATAAACTGATTGGCCAACCTGTGGGAACCCTCATACAATGTTACTACACCAATCCTTCAAGATTACAATACCTATCACCCTCCGACAGCCCAGCAATTGTAATTCTTCACATCTGGAATAGATTCTTCCTGTTCGCTTATTTATTTAACCCAGCACACTGCTGACTACCCAAAAAGTTCAGCTATTTGCATCAAAATCTAAAAACACCGAAACAGATGAAATAACAGGAAAGACACACACGTAGAATGGATACAGTTCGTGATTAAAAAAAATAACAGTGGAAATTAGGGATGCAAAAGCCAAAGAATGTGTTTAAGGAACTTTTTCAGAACTGTCAACATGACACCCATGCTGAATTCTGCAGTGTCTTTCTAGCTATTCCAGAGAAGAAGACAACTACAGGAAGACACACTGTCTCCCAAGTGACTGACAGGTGAATTTGTGGAAATTGTGGGAACCTATCTCCCCCATTGCCTCAGTAAGTTTGGAAGTTCAAAGGAAAGAAAGCATTCTCATAAGAGGTAAGGGAAGACACCTACAGTGGGTTTTCCCTCCCACAAAGGTTAACTGTTCACTAAAGTATCATTTCTAGACTGAAAGTTAGGCTGTTTTTTTGCTGGGTATTTCCAGAGCTGTTTTCATTTCACAAAAAAACGAAACTTGCCATTAGCTTGAAAGGCTCTATGTGGGAGGCAGGCTCCTGTTGATAACTCATTCTTTCTATTTATGTTGTGTAGTCTCATTGTCTGAACTGGCTGTATACAATTCTAATAAAAGAAACATCTGGGGGAGATCTATATAAAGTTGTGTTATCCAAATGTTTTTCACTATAAATGAAGATAGACAACAATTCTAGCATCCTCCACAATTAACAAATAAAATGGAAAGGGGGGGGGGGAAACAGAGAGGCACAGAAAGGGATCCAGAAGCAGCAGCATTAGGAACTAGAATCAAATACTACTCATACCAAAGATGTATATCCTCCATAAAGGTGAAATGTCTTTTTTTATTTGCTTTATAACCAAGGCTTTTTGTTTCAAAAACAAGAGAGCATAGGAGAGCTTAAGCAAGGTATTGTCTAGTCATAAAACTACATGCATGTTAGGGAGCAAATAACCAGGAGCATTAGCTGAATTCAAATCATAGAAAAGTTGAAGAATTTCATTTTAACATATGCCAATTAGTGTACATTTAAAGCAACAATAAAGTTAGTCTAAGCCTAAGTTTATTATTGCTACCTATATACACGTAGTCCTCAACTTCCAACAGTTCATTCAGTGACCGTTCAAAGTTACAACTGACTGAAAAAAGTGACCATTTTTCAGTTACAATATTTGTAGCATCCTCATGAACATGTGATCAAAATTCATATGCTTTGGCCACTGGTTCATATTTATGACCATTGCCATGTTTCAAGGTCATATGATCACCTTTTGAAACCTATTGACAAGCAAAATCAATGGGGAAGCCAGATTTACTTAACAACCGAGTTAATAACTTATCAATTTGTGGTGATTTGTTTAATAACTGTGGCAAGAAAGGTTGTAAAATGGGGCAAAACTCACTTATCAAATGTTTCACTTAATAACAGAAACTTTGGACTCAGTCCTCAAACTTTGGGTGGGTCTTAACTATCTGTTCAAGAATTTATTAAACTAATGGTCAAAGTTAAACTGGCACTAGATAACGGAATTTGGGCAAGGGAGACGTAGATTTGGGTTTCTTATGGCAATGCAATGACTCCAAAGTAATGACATGTTTAATCTCTCCTAGTAATTCAGCTTTCTTTTCTCCTACAACCCACATATTAAAAGCTATTTTAAGTCATACACACGTATGCCCTGGTTTAGTTTAAGATTCAAATCAAAAGTAGCATTCAGGGAGAAGTGACAAAGAATAATTCCATATCTGACTTAAGAATAAACTAGAGGGAGTTCCTGAACCAAAATTGGGTCTAAATTTGCAGGTGAAGTCCTTTCATCTCATCTGCAGAATGAATTCCACGATTCAGATTTTGAATCTGACAATGAATCGTCTCATAGGCCAGTGGTGAAAGGTCAGCAGCCAATCAGGAATCTTTCAGCAGCCAAACTCCACCTCTCCGAGCTAGACTACGCATTAATTTTCACAATACTAAGCAAACTATCATGTCTTCAACTAGAGTAGCTCCATAGTAAAATAGGCAGATGATGATAACAATAACAACAACAGCAACAACATGGCAATGATAACAACATGACGACAGACAAGCACCTATAACACTCCAAATCTAACAATTGTTGATAAGAAAGACAAAAAAGTCTGAATAGTGGATGTGGCAGTGCCTGGAGACAGCAGAACACAAGACAAAGAACTGGAGAAGGTAACAAGACCTACAAATAGAAATAGAAAGATTGTTGCAAAGCATGCAAGGATAGCACCAATAGTAATAGACGCCTTGGGTGCAATCCCAAAATAACTGGAGCACCACTTCAACATCATCAGCATTGACAAATTCGCCCTCAGTCAACTGCGGAAGGCGGCTTTACTTGGAACAACTTCCATCCTGCAACGATATCTGTAAACATCCAGATCTGCCTATCCCAGGTTCTTGGTAAAGGATTAGGTAGACAAAAATGCCAAACCCAATCTGAACATCCGATTGACTGTGCGATGATCAATAATAATAGCAATAGCACTTAAGACTTATATACCACTTCACAGTGCTTTACAGCCCTCCCTAAGTCAGCATATTGTCCCCAACAATCTGGGTCCCCAATTTATCAACCTCGAAAGGATGGAAAGCTTGAGCCAGTGAAACTCAAACTGCCAGCCGACAGAACTAGCTGCAGTACTGCATTCTAACTGCGCCACCATCGCCATTGGCATCCTTCAGTCTCAAAAGACTATGGTATCGTGCTCTGAAAAGAGGACCTAAAACAGCATCTAGAGTGGCTAAAAAGACCAATTCGAGAGTGGCAATACCTTTGACTCCAAGAACAGATACAGTCTGTCCCCTGTTCAGCCCCCAGATTTCGCTGGTTCCGGGATGCGCCATCACAGCTCCTAGTTATATATCCCACTTATGACTGTAACTTTTGTTGCTTGTATCTTAACTATTTTTATTGATTTGATTACTTATTGTACCCTATGACTATTATTAAGTGTTGTACCTTATGATTCTTGATGAATGTATCTTTTCTTTGATGTACACTGAGAGCATATGCAGCAAGATAAATTCCTTGTGTGTCCAATCACACTTGGCCAACGAAGAATTCTATTCTATTCTATAACTCCTATACAGTAATTATATACTGCTAACTATACAATACTTCCTCCTTGGACATTTTTTTCCTCTCTCTTAAGAAATGCTGGTTATATATGTGCACTCCGGCACCCACAAAGTTCCCCAGAAACTGCATTTTGGGAAGTATCAGAAGTTAGTCACACAGCATGAAGCACTGCAGATGCGATGTAGCTGGGTTTTAGCTTCTGCCTAGACAATTCAGCAATTGTTATTTCAGGAAACAGATGTCAAGAAAGAAAAACTGGGAGATCAGGAGAGGCAACTGTATGATGAAGGGATAGTCCAACTATATGCAGGCTTCAGGACAAACTGAACTTTAAATTCCACTTCTCAGGAACGGCAACAATTTAGTTAAATTCCACCTCCCACTGTGGCCACAGGGAGAGGTTATGAAAATTGCAGTCTAACATCTGGAGGCACTCAAATAATAGAATTTGCCTGTCTCAATAGATTTTTAGAAACACTGCAATAGATTCCCTCATTCATGCTCAAATTATTTCAATAATGTAAGGATTATTTCTATTTTTCCCCCACTGATTATTTAATATTTAATTTAAAATACCCTATTTTCTAATCCTCTCTGTGTGGGTAGTGAAAATCCTTAAAAACAGAACAAACTCAGGAAGTTTTAACTCCCCATCCCACCCTCCAAGGCTGCAAAAGCAAAGTGCTAAATGAAACAGAGGGTTTAATCAGGGGGTTCGGCTAGAAGACCTTCAAGGTCCCTTCCAGCTCTGTTCTGATTGACTGAATCTTCTGATTGTTGGAAACTGAGTGCTATGCAGGAAAAATCCCGTTTTACTAATGGATGCACTTTAAAACTGTTCTCTTACAAAACCTTACAGCCTGAAAAAATTATCTTTTTTAAAAAAAATTACAACCAAAGCTACAATTCCCAAGATGCCTCCAATGCAGTGACAGATAGATCAATTATGTTCAAACAATAATGGCTTCCATTCAACAAACTTGTTTTCTTCGCTGGAAAACGTTTGAAGATAAGGAAAAGTGGGCTGGTTTTTAGACAGCTTCTTAAATGAGAACACACCCCTTTCTTTGGCTGATGTGGAATAAAAATTCAGGACCCAAAGCAAATAATCAAGGCTCATCTATTATGTAAAAACATGCCTGTGTCATTTTTTCTCCTCCTTTTTTGAAAGGTATAAATAGCAGTGCTTGTCTTTTTCTAGATCTCTGTGTATGTTACTATGAGAGAAGGTAAACCCTAACAGTATGTAGTGAATAATAAACACGGAAGTAAGCCTGGGTTATTTGCTTTGAGTCCTATTTATTTAATTCCACATCAAGCATAGCCTTTGATATTCTACCAGTATTTCATTTCATAGAGAGAACTATGGAAAGAAACCACAAACTTGATTGAAGTAACCGTTGCAGGATAAATAATCCTTTTTTCCCCCTAAAAGAATCAATCTTCTTGTTCCTCCCCACCTAGATCTAGTTTTACAGCTCTCCTGCATAACAAGGTTTTGATTACTTTACATCAATTCATGCAATAAGTAACTTGAGCCTATATTGTTAAACACAATATAGCCTGTATTGTTAAACACATCCTGGAATGCACCAGATCAATTTCTATCACCAAGCACAAAAGCTGCACCAACAATATTTGTGCTGCACGAACTGCATGTTGCAGCATAGTCTTTCTCTCATCAGACTTCACTGAAGTTAACTGCAAGCAAACGTAATTTACCTCATTTTAGCCTCCAGTGTTGGGCAAGTACAGGCTGCATTGGTTAGCGTCTGATCTAGTGAAAATCCTGAATTTATTTCACTAACCTCTGGCTCAGTTAAGCGTGGGTAAAGGTGCTGGGTTTGCACCCAACTTCTCTGCCTCTGGCAAAGTTCCAAAAGAATATTTCAAGTCATAACAGGAACCTGGGCATAGTCCACTTCAGAGCATTTTGCTTCAGCAAAACAATAATGATCTTCTACTGCTTACAAAGCAAAGGCTAATCTGAGACATTTTGCAAAAACCTTTGCTGACCAAAGGTTATAGGCGGTAACCCAGTGTTGAAAAGTGTACATAAGGCAAAAACAAGGAATACCTGTTTTGACCCCTGGAGGAATAAGGTGTCTACATCTTTTGTTCATAAGGGTACTACAGTTCTCTCCAAACAAGGAATGCATCATTCTCATGTTGGCCAACAAGGTAACAGGTATCGCACTATACCTTGAATTTCTTCCCAGTGTCTTGGAGCCAAATATACAGGGCAATTTTATTTAATCTGCTCAATGACTCAGGTAGGTAGGTAGGTAGATGGTTGTGGTCGACTTAAAAGTTCATGGTGGAGACAGATGGGCTAATGGAGATACACCTTTGGCAACAATGGCTGATTAATGTGCTACTTTTACCTGGGTTTCAAAGAGTTCAGTGGGCTTTGTTCTCTTTAAAAGGCATTGTGTAAAACTAGTTTTTAGCAGGACAAAAGTGCTATTTCCTGCTCCCAATTCTTCAGCACTTGTGACTGCGATGGCCCCTAAATGCCAAGGAAAAGGGGGGGGGGGCTGGGGCCTCAAACTCCATCCCCCCTCCCCATTTCAGTGAGTGGAGATAAGAGGCCCCAAGTTTTTTTAAAAATTTCAGACTGATAGGTGATTCTATCCACTGGCGGTCTGCAAAACGCCCTTTATATTTGAGCACCCAGAGTTTCACACAATCGTTCTTCAACAAGCCACGATCCAGAAAAACAAAAGCAATGTGTGAATCCAGCCAATGGTTTAGAAAAACCACTGAGAAAAGCATGAGAGAAAGCAGGATGGGCAACTCCCTTGCTCTTCCTGATCAACTGGTTGCAGGAAATGTGTTTGAATTGTGGAAATGCGTGAGAGGAAGAAGTGAAAATGCAAGCTTATCCCCCTTGCCTAAACATCAGAATCAGCTTGCATGCAGGGCTGAGTTAGTTTCATCTGTACTGTTCCCCTGGAAACAATCTCACAGGAGCAAATTTTTAAACATTTTAAAGAAACTTTCCCATGCAGTGTGTGTGTGTATGTGTGTGTATATATAAAGGCTCACTTTCTGCTTAGGTTAACAATTATTTATTTTTCAAAGTGGAGAAGTTAAACATTCAACTTTCCCCCATAGAAACCCAAAACTACACAAGATAATTTAGCCCAGCAGCAAGAGCTGTGCAATACAACAACTTTTAAACCATCCAAACTGACAATTGCAAGACTTCTAGAGACTGGAACTGCTTCAAGGAAATCCAGTTAGGATGGGTTGGTAGGAAGAAATTACTGTATACCGCCCATTGCAGAAATAGAAATCTTATCTCATTGGAATGACCAAATGGGTAGGTACCATTCTCAGAGATTTGTTTGTTTGTTGAAAAGAAAACCCACTAAGAAAACAAACCAATCCCACAGAGATTGCTCCCTAAGTGCTGAATAGGCATTCTACCAGCGTTTTTCAAACTTGTTTCTCAAACTTTCCCAACAAGTTTTGCTGGGGAATTCTGGGAATTGGGTTGACAAGTTTAGGAAATTGCATTATACCAATCCAGCCCAACACAAACTCAATGGGGTTCTGTAAAAGGATTCAAATCTCACACCAGAAGCCAAAGTATGGCAGAAAACTCACTAGGACTCTCAGACAAAGGGAGCCCACTTTTAAAACTGAAGTAAACAACAGCCGGTCGTTTTGCAGGCTTTTGTGAAGTTTTTAACCCTCTCGGGTGGAGGAAGAAATGGCTCTCTGTTCTTGTTTTAAACATGGGTTAGTTCTGAATCACATTCTTTAATCCGTTCTTTAATGCGTGATTATTTGAAACAAGAGGACAGGAGGCAGCAGGCGCTGTGCGTTTATTTGGAGTATGGGACCTGCAGGCGCTGCACGTTTTACAGTAACCAAAGACAGCAAATCCTTCTTGGGTTACTTCAGTCCCGCTAAAACCAAGACCATCTCCCGCCATTGCTTTGTCTCCCCCACCCGCCCCATCCCCTACACACACAAAAAAGCAACGTACAAAGGATTTCCGCCTGCTTCCACCGCAGCCACAAGCGTTTTTTGCAAATTTAATCCCGCTGAGTTTGATGGGACTTTCTCTAGAGTAAGCAAACTTAACTCGTTTGTGGATAAAGAAAGAAAGGAGAGACTGGCGGACTCGGTCGGCCCAGAAGCAACTTTTGTATTTGGCTAAAACAAAGAACCGGGGTGGCGGGGGGGATGGGAAAAAGCGACATTGGGGGGCGCATAGGCCTGATTCGAGAGACGAAGCAGAAAGTTGCAGATCTGGGGATACGAAACAGCAGCTGAGAAATTTAAAAAGTATTCGCGTTGCATTGGGCCGAGTAATCCTTAACATGGGCTTTGTTTTGAGTAGCCGATCCGGCCCAAATTCGCCAGTGACCTAATTGCAAAGGAGGGAAGGAAAAAAAAGAGATCGGGCCGTGCGTTTTCCTCGATGCACACAGCAAATCCGAGGGAGTTGCAAAGGACACGCATCCGAAGGGACCTCTCTTGCAAGCTTAAGTGGAGGGGCGCGCGCTGAAGAATCCTTCTTTTTTGCAAGCAGGAAAACCTTCCCTTTTTTCCTCTCTCCTCTCTCCCCCCAGCCACCCCAACCCCCGTCGGACGAACCCATGACCGTCGCACCGACCTGTTGCAGCTCGTTGGTGAAATAAAGGAAAGTGATTGCCACGCAGATGGATTGCAAGAGCACGGCGAAAATCAGGACGAGCCCGCAGGTCTGGCCCGTGCTGGGACCGCCGGATGCCATCATGGTGGGCGCTGGCGGGCAACAATAAAAAGAAAAGTGAGAGGGGGGATTCACATGAGTGAAAGAAAGAGAGCGGACGGGCGATGGAGAGACTCTGTCCCTTGTGTGGAGAGAGGCCTGCCGCGCTCAGATTGGGGTAGTTAAGGTGGAGCCACGTCCGGACTTCGCGTTTCAAAACCCGCTTTGCTCCTCCTCCTTTTCCTTTCTCTCTCTTCGACTTGACAGTTTTGGGAAGTCTCTGGGAAGTGGGAAAAATATCCTGGGATGCAGAGGGAGGGAAAGAGGGAGGGAAGGAAGGAAAGAAGGAAGGGAGAAAAAAAGGAGAAAGAAAGAAAAAAAGAAAGGAAGGAAAGAAAGAGAGAGAGAAAGGGGGAAAGAAAGGAAGAGAAAAAGGGAGAAAGAAATAGAAAAAGAAAGAAAGAAAAAGAAAGAAAGAAAGGAAAGAGATAAAAAGGGGGAAAGGAAGAGAAAAAGGGATAGATAGATAGATAGATAGATAGATAGATAGATAGATAGATAGATAGATAGATAGATAATCCAGGGTCGTGGTTATCCCAAAGGTACTTTTTCCGAAAGGCAACTGAAAAAGTTTCTTGAATGAGAAGCGAAACTTTTTCAAAGAAGAAAAAATTAAGAATTTTGCGGGGGGGGGGGGGGGGGGGGGGGGGGGGGGGGGGGGAAGCACTTTTGGAACTGAGGAATGGTTCTCATGGCTGCATTCAATAGATCCGTGCTCTCTGCGTTTAGGTGAATTCAAGCTCTTCACACAACGTGTCTATGGAGATTCTCAGTCATTCTTGTCATGGTTGTTGTCCCAAAGGTGCTTTTTCAAGAGGCAACTGGACTTTCTGGTTTTTTCTTTTAAGACATTTCGCTTCTCATCCAAGAAGCTTCTCCAGCTCTTCAGAAGAAGTTTCTTGGATGGGAAGCGAAAGGTCCTCCAAGAAAAACTAGAAAGCCCAGTTGCCTCTTGAAAAAGCACCTTTGGGATTTCACGCAACACGTTAACCCCGAAGGAGCCCGTTTCCTGGAATTTGCAGACCTTGAACCTTCAAGCTCAAAATTTCTGCTGCTGAGAGAGCTAGATGAGTTTTGCCCCATTTTATGACCTTGCCACAGATTTTAAGTGAATCACTACAGTTGTTAAATTAGTAACACAGTTATGAAATGAACCTGGCTTGTCAGAAGATCACAAAACATGATCCCAGGACATTGCAATTGTCATAAATGTGAACCGGTTGCAAACCATATGAATTTTGAATGTCATCATGGGGATGCTGCATGTGAAAAACAGCCATAAGTCACTTTTTTTTCAGTGCCATTGTAACTTTGAACGATTACTATACAAATGCATTATCTGTACCAGTGGTGGGATTCAAATTTTTTTACTACCGGTTCTGTGGGTGTGGCTTGGTGGGCGTGGCAGGGGAAGGATACTGTAAAATCTCCAGTCGGAGGTGGTATTTGCCGGTTCTCTGGATTACTCAAAATTTCTGCTACCGGTTCTCCAGAACTGGTCAGAACCTGCTGAATACCACCTCTGACCAGTACTGCAACTTTACGAAGTATTTAGATGTTTTCATCCATTCTTCTACATCAGGGCTGTCAAAACTCTCAGCCTGCAGGACAGATGTGTCACGTGCTGGTCATGCCCACACCCAGTTTAGCAAAGAGGAAAAAAGTCCCAATGTATCTACACTGTTCCACTGAAAATTTATCAGATGGTTTATTTCCAGCGAGCATCCAGTAGGACAAACTTCAGCAATTCCCCCACCCATAAGAAACAACCCCTTTTATGAGCAAAAGAACATCACTAGAGACACAAACCAAAATTCCCTACCCAACACACTCTCTCTCTCTCTCCCTCTCTCTCTCTCTCTCTCTTTCTCTCTTAACACACTTTTTGTCTAGGACAGAATTGAGGGCTTTCTTAACAGTCCATGACTGACAACAGGTCAGAAATGGTGCCAATGATAGTCCCAGAATTTTGCCACTCATAGAAATGATAATTGCAGATGGATTTCAGAATACGTGATAGAGATGGGGAAATGGAAGCAGGGAAAAGAAAATTGCAAATTACATGAAATGAACTCCTGTGGATCCTTGAATGGGCACCAGGATAATGCAAAACCCATTGGGTACCAATGCAAGGAAAAACAGATTGGGGTAGTGGTGTGCTGGGTTAGAAACCAGGAGTTGGTGAGTTCTAGTTCTGTCTTAGGCATGGAAGTCAACTGGATGACTTTAGGCCCATGATGGTGAACCTATGGTACATGTGCCGGAAGTGGCACACAGAGCCATTTCTGCCAGCACGCGAGAGGTCATCCGGAAGAGCCCCACTGTGCATGCGCACATGCCTCCCACCAGCCAGGGGTGGGATTCTGGTTGGACGGGTGTTATGATTCTGCCCAGTTCGGAGAACCGGCAAATCATGCCACTTGTTGGCCCCTCCCCTTCCCTCCCCTCCCCACCCACTCACTCCTTACCTGGCATGCACAGCATCAAATTTGCCTGTGTTTGGTAAGTTGCTATTAAAGGTTATCCCTGCTTTAGGCCAATCTCTCTCAGCCCTAAAAAGAGAAAAGCGAGAGCAAGCAACTTTTGAAAATTTAGCCAAGAAAGCATTCAGGAATTGAGGCTAATCTGAAGTGCAACACTCCACCCCACAGACAGAGGTTCTTTTTCTTCTAATATGGATTACAGTGGGGTGTTTTGAGTTTATTCTCTGTAATAGTAAGTTGCTGTTTTGCATCAGTTTAAGAGTGACAGTTCATCATGATTAAGAATTAGGAAAGACTTGCCCAGAATCAGGCTGACTAACTCATTCTTGTCTGCAGTAACTAGGATTTCGTTTTTCCTAGCTTGTACAGTAGACCTTTTTGCCCGAAGCTCTTCGTTAGGAGTTGTTTTGCTCAGAGAGCTTACCATTTTTAAACTGCTTAGCATTTGTGCTATGCAAATCGGCAAATGCATTTGATTGCTAGTAAAACACACAGTTACCAGGTAGTTGAGTGTAAAATGGAAAGTCTGAAATGAAAGAAACATTCAGCGAAGGGGTTTTCTTTGGGACTTCAAGGAAGAAAAGACACATTGGAATGATACTGAACAAGATTAAAATCATGACGATTAGTAATACTAGCAAGACTTTAAGTTTCAGTTTTTCTTACTCTATATTATACTGTAATTTCCTTATGGCTCTTTTGACTATCATTGGTCTCCTGGTTTCATTTTCCTAGAAACAAGCTGAAAATGTATGAGTGGCTAAAAAAGAAAGAAATGATCTAAAATCATGTGTTCTGAAAAATTGGAAAGGAAAGAATTTATCACCAGAATATATTTTTCTTGTCCTCACAGGTATGTTTTGGATAGTCCCAAGACCCAAATTTTGGATCCCATATTATTAGTTCTTGCAAAGTTTGTATCTATAGGTAATTGAGTTAAGTCAGTAATTTTTTTGGTATTCTGGGTAACCCCTATCCAAAGTATCATGGAAATATTTTTTTACACACTGATGTGAAAAAGTAATTTGCATCAGTGTGTAAATTATCTATCTATCTAAAGATCTACTATCTTAGCCTCCTTCAAGTCTGAATTTATTTTGCATTTTCTGAAAATTTTTTAATTGATTCTAACCACACCATTCCTAAGAGGAGTGCATAAATGCACAATCGTACTTACCGTCCCTATCCTATTGTCCCCATTTATCCTTACCTATTTCCTGTATTCTTGCTCATGTTGATACTTATACCTATTGTCTTGTAAGCGATTGACAAATCAAATAAACAAATAAAAATAAATAAATAACCAGCTACAATTTATCACTGCAACTTTTTCTTTCCATTCAGACTGATTTTAACCCATTTGTAAAATCGTTGTGTGTTTATCTGTCCTGTATTTATGTTGGTTGCAGTGTCCCAGGTTCATGGGATCCCCTTTTGTAACCTTTTGACAAACAATGTCAATAGGGAAGCCAGATTCAATTAACTAACTTAACAATTGCAGTGATTCACTTAGCAACTATGGCAAGAAAGGTCATAAAATGGGGCAAAACTCACTTAACAAATGTCTCACTTAACAACAGAAAGTTTGGGTTCAATTGTGGTCATAAGTCAAGGACTATCTGTAGTCCATACAAGAAAAGTTGCCTTAGATAGGGGAGTCAGATTAATGGTGTCAACACAATTAACAAATAAAAAAAAATATTGTGTTTCTTCGCATGACATTGAAGTGGTTTACAACTGTCTTCATCTAGTATGTTTTTCAGCTTCCCATCCTACACTACTAAGTGTTTCTCAACCTCAGGCAGCTTTAAGTTGTGTGGATTTCAACCCCCAGAATTCTCCAGCCAGCCATGACATGCTGGCTGGGGAATGCTGGGGGCTGAAGTCCACACATCTTAAAGCTGCTGAGAAATGCTGCTATAGATAATTCCTCCTCTAACTATTAACCACATCTAACCACTTAACATTCTGAATCATGCAAAGTTTAACAAAACGGGGCTGAATGTTTACTTCTTTCCTACTTCTGGACTTTGTGTAAACAATCTTGTAGGAATTTCCTCATAGAAGTTGAAAAGTCTCTTTGAGGTATTTCTGGACAGGAAACACTATTTTGAGCACTGTTAAAAATGTAAGTAAAAGCTGGGTAGTAGGTAGACCTTTCTGAGTACCAATTGTAGAATACAAAAGACTAAGCACTGGCATGCTTGAGTCATAAGGGATCTTTGTCTCAAGGGGAAACTTTCTGCTGATGTATGGAAATGCAGCTGCAGTGGCATTGTAGCTGAGGATGGCATCTTCAAACTAAAATTAGCCTTTGTGTGTGTGTGTGTGTGTGTGTGTCTTTTTCTTCTTCTATGCTGTTCTCAATATATATTATCTAGCAAGTAAATATTATCTGCAAGGATTACAGCAGGCATATCCAACCAGTGGTCCACAGGTCACCTTCTCCCCTGAACAACTAGTAATATGGTTCCACAAGATTGTAAACTTTCAACATTATTATGTGATTTTATATTATGCAGGATCCAACCTGGGTCAGTCACTGAGACCAGAGCTTTAGTCTTCCAAACTTTCAAACACATAACTGGAATCCATCCTGAGATAACTTCTCTCTACCAGGATGTGTGCTTTGGATTATTCTGAGTGTGGTATTTATGTGGTACCTGGTTCTGTGTGGACCCTCTAGCTTTTGATTGGGGTATGGGTGACTTGCCACTAAGTTGTTGATGCAATATTACATATTTTATATATGGCCCAAACAATTCTTCTTCACTCATTGAGGCCTAGGCAAAAGTTTGGACACCCATGGTTTAGACTAGAGCAAGGGCCTCCAAACATGGCAACTTTAAGACTTGTGGATTTCAATTTCCAGAATTCCCTAGCCAGGTTGGCTGAGGAGTTCTGGGATTTGAAGTCCACAAGTCTTACAGTTGCCGAGTTTGGAGGTCCCTGGATTAGAGGAAAGTCGAGTAGAAAAAGTTAACCTTTTTATAATCTCCCAAATTAGCAACATTTTTTGATAATAGAGGAAGGCAGAGGTGGTATTCAGCAGGTTCTGACCAATTCTGGAGAACCAGTAGCAGAAATTTTGAGTAGTTCGGAATACCACCTCTGACTGGCCCCGCCCCCATCTATTCTCTGCCTCCCAAGTCCCAGCTGATCGGTTGGGTCTTCTTTTGTTGCCCTGCACAGGAGAACGGAGCTGGAAAGCAGGTTAGTGGGGTGAGGAGAGAATTGATATTTTGCAGTATCCTTCTCCTGGAGTGGGATGGGAATGGAGATTTTACAGTATCCTTCCCCTGCCACGTCCACCAAGCCACACCCCACCCACCAAGCCACACCGACAGAACTGATAGTAAAAAAATTTGAATCCCACCACTGGAGGAAGGGATATTCAGATTATATTCTGGCAACAATTTTGGACAAGCACCACCAAAAGGCAACAAAGAGATATAGTTGTCCTTGTTTAGTGACCACAATTGGGGCCGTTTGATCATTCAGTGAAGCAGTTACTATGTGAAATTATGATGTGCTTATGTTAGCTTTCCTTTCCTTTACAGGCTTGCAATGGTGTAAATGCAAGGATTGGTCATAAACTTATTTTTTCATGACCAACATAATTGTGAAAGATCACTAAAAGGGCCAAAGGAAACCTACCTGTCCTGAAAATAATTTGCTTATAAACCTTTAGTGGCAATCTAGATATTTCAGGTCCAGGTGTGACGCCCAAAATAATAACAATAGGAATAGCACTTGGACTTACATATTGCTTCACAGTGGTTTCCAGCTCTCTCTAAGCCATTTACAAATGTCAGACTATTGCCTCCAACAATAAGGGTCCTCATTTTATTGACCTCGGAAGAATGGAAGGCTGAGTCAACCTTGAGCCGGTCAGGATCAAACTCCAGACGGTGGGCAGAGTTAGCTGTAATATTGCATTCCGACCACTGTGCCACCAGATAATTCTATATCTGTATTCTGTATCTAATCTCCCAGCATTCAGTAAATAGTTTGACTTCCTTGATAGGAAGGGTAATTATTATATGTGTTCTTTGCCAGGCAGGCCATGGCAGGAGACCAATTGAGGACTTTGTAGCAATAACTATTTGTCCGTGAATGAAAGGTGTGCTGTATATCAATCTGTGACTGACCTGATCTTAGTCCTGAAACATTTGGCTTCATCTTTAGACTTTCCTGCTTTATTTTCATCTTCTGCTTCCTCATTGCCTTATGAAGAGTTCTGGGGAATTTGAAAGTTTGCATGCTGGGCTGTTTGATAATGATGATGATTACATGCCATAATGTTGTCATAAATTCTTAGCAACAAGGTAGATAGTTTTTCTCCATGATTGTCTCTAACCATCATGTCCTTCAATTCTTCCGAAGATGTACTCATCGCTGCTCATCTGTCCATCTTGCTACTGATACTTTTCTCATTTTTCCCTCCACCTTTACCAGCATTAAAGCCTTCTAAAGAAGAGCTAGATCTCACATAATGTGTCTGAAGTAGGATAGTTTGACCTTGGACATGTGTACTTCAAATGAGAACTCTGATTTGTTGATGATCCATTAGTTTGTTTTCTTGGCTGTATCTCGGAAGCCTTCTCCAACACCAAAGTTCCCAAAAGTATCAGTGCTCTTCCTATCCCACTTCTTCAAAGTCCATGAACTCTTTGGGTTGGCAGTAATAATACAGAAGATTGCTTAGCTATTGCTCGGTGGTTTCTTTTTATGAATTAACGCAACAGACTGCTTTTTATGTGTAATTAATCATTGACATTTTTAAAAAATGAGTATCCAAAAAGCTCAATGTAAGTTAATTTATAAAGAACAGGGTTGATATAATTTTCAGTTGCATTAACAAAAATTGCCCCTGAGTGGTTCCATTGAAACATCCTTATGACTATATTACTTATTAATATAAACATCAAAGGAGGAGCAGGTGCTTCTTCCACACTTAGTCTCACTTTCTGAAACTGGTCCTCACCAATCACATTTTGGACTTCTTCTAAACAGCTATATATTTCAGCATTTCATGACCCAAGTGTAAACCGGATTTCTCTGCAATATTTAAGGCTTCCAACAATATAGGTAGTCCTCAACTTACAACAGTTCATTTAGTGACTGCTGAAAAGTTGCAATGGCACTGAAAAAAGTGACTTATGACCATTTTTCACATTTACGACCATTCCAGCATCCCCATAGTCACACGATCAAAATTCGGTTGCTTGACAAGTGTCTTGCATTTATGACAGTTGCAGTGCTCCAGGGTCATGTGATCTCTTTTGTGACCTTCTGACATGCAAATTCAATGGGCAAGTCAAATTCACTTATTGTGTTATTCCTTCAACAACTGTGGTGATTCACTTAAGAACGATGGCAAGAAAGGTCATGGAATGGGGCAAAATTCACTTAACAACTGTCAGCAATAAAAAATATGGGTTCAATTGTGGTCATAAGTCGAGTCTACCTGTATTCTCAGTATTCTTTTTGCTAATTCTAACATTTCAAGTCCATTCTTTCAAGAAACCTCAATAAACAAGATGAAGGAAATAAGTATGTTATAGAAATAAAACATTTATAGACTTTCTATCATATGTGATGATTATGCCCCGAGATCAGGACCTATTGGACTAAAATTAAAAATTGGATGCAGGAAATTACAGGACATCAAATTGAACCTAAACTAGAACTCTTCCTGTTAGGAATAATTAAAGATCAATATCCAAAAGAAGTAAAATATATTATCTTACAATATTTCTAACAGCAGCCAGGATAGCTTTTGCACAAATGTGGAAAAGACCCAACACTCCCACAGAGGACTTAGTCCTACAAAAAATAATAGAATGTGCGGAAATGGACATGCTAATGTTAAAAATGAAAGAGAAGGAAGACTCTGAGTACTATCCAATCTGGCACAAATGGTATGAATAGGTAGAGAATAGATATAAGAAATAAGAAGAGATTAAATGTAAGACACCTTAAGAAAATGATGTGTAGATATGTAAAATATATAGGTATATAAGATAGAACTAATTATAGATAAAGATAACAATTATTGGTGGATGTATATTAAATGTATTAGGACTTATAAAATAATAATACTTGTAGATGTCAAAACGCAGTTGAAAATGTGAATATGATTTTAATTGTATTGGTGGAAAACACAATAAAAATTTATTTTAAAAAACATTTATAGGCAAGTGTGCATACTCCAAGAAGAATTAAAGAGATAGCATTAATCCCATCCTCCTTTTCGTTGTGACTAACTGGAAAAAAACTAGACCAAGCTTATTCATTCTAATCTTTTCAGATGGAGACAGTAGTATACCAGGGGTGGAATTCAAATTTTTTAACAACCGGTTCTGTGGGCATGGCTTAGTTGGTGGGCGTGGCTTGGTCATCATGTGACTAGCTGGGTGTGGCCAACTCAGCATCACTCACATCGAGGCACGCATCTCCTCCCCTGGCCTCTCATGACTGTGGGGATGCTGCAACAGTTGTAAGTGTGAAAAATGGATATAAGTCATTTTTTTCAATGCCATTGTAACTTTGAATGGTCACTCCACACAAGCAAAGTACCAGCAAAGGAGGAAAAAAAATTCCAGAGAAGTTCCTGAGATAGGAAGTCCAGTCCTGTCAAGAATGTAATAAGACTTAACGGAGAGGCAGTTTCTGTAAGGAACACCAGAATGTTTCCTTACTGCCTTCCTTACAGGATTTCTTCTAACAACAAGTTCTCCGAACTGCTTAGAATGTTGACAATCGGTTCTAGCGAATAGGTGCAAACCTGTAGAATCCCACCCCTGAGTATATCCTATAATTCTCTGCTGGGATGAGGGAAGTTGTAGTCCAACAAATTGAGAAGCTTGACTACTGGAATCTTGACAGTGTATAGTTCTTTTATTATGTTAAGTTCTTTACTTAACCATAGTTCCTTGAATACGTCATAGTTGGCTGTGGTAACAGAATACACAAGGTCACAAGAAACCAAAACTTATTGTTTCTTAGATCTATAAACTAACCCAACATGTTAGGAATGAAGACTTGGGGTGATCTGGAATGTCCCTCTTAAGACAAAGTCAATACAAATTCAGAAAGGTTGAAAAACAGTTTTAAAAGGATTTATACTTGGAGGAATTGAGCTGTGACTCTGATCTTGTGAGCTCCCAAGATGAATTAAATCGATGTGGAAACTCAGAACAATACTTAGATAATGAGTAAAAAGTTAACCATTTCATAATATATACCTAGTGTGGAAGTTTTCCTAAGATGCTGCTATTTGCTATTTGGGTTGGTCTATAATAATCCCACTATTATATTCTTAAGATGCTTCCAGTAGAAAATTTCTAGCCATGGAGAAGATTTACTTTTTAGAATCTCACTACTGTTACTCATATCTTATCTTGTCTCTAAAATATGTGACCTGAAATTATAGATAATTATAGAATTGTGGATGACATGTGTACATATTTTCTCGACTTATAAGCATTCTCTTGCAAAAACAACTTCCGAGAATACTTATTCATTACACTAAAAGAAAAGGTAATTCCTTGAGAAACCATATCAGGTTTTTCCAGAAGATGTGGTACGATCACACACCCTTCTCTCAAGACTCTGTGAAAATTAATACTTTTCTATTTTGTTCCTGATTGACTTGAACCTGAGTAATTGTGTCTCTCTATAACCTCTTCCTGTGATAGACACATATCTTGATTTTGATGGTCAAGCACCAGACATTTAGTGGAGAATATTATGAAAATGAGTGACTAATTGGAACATCAGCTGTTCAACTCTTTAATTAGACACAACATCCTCTCTGAGTCAATGCTGCATCTGATATGTATAGATAACAGGCAAATTTCCTTGTCTGAAATATTAGTGAAATATTAGTGCCACTTTATAAAAGCCTAGTAAGATCACACCTGGAATACTGCAACCAATTTTGGTCACCATACTACAAAAAAGGATATTGAAACTTTGGAAAAAGTTCAGAGAAGAGCAGCTAAGATGATCAAAGGCCTGAAGGCCAAACCATACGAAGAATGGCTGCAGGTTTTGGGTCTGGCTAGTCTAAGGAAAAGAAGAATTAGGAGTGACTTGATAGCAGTATTCCAATATTTGAGGGGCTGCCACTAAGAAGAGGGGGTCAAATTATTCTCCAAAGGAACAGAAGGCAGGACAAGAAACAATGGATGGAGACTAATCAGAGAGAGAAGCAACCTGGAATTTAAGAAGAAACTTCTTAACAGTGAGAACAACAAACAATTAATAGGTTGTTAAGAAGAGACTAGACAGTCATTTGTCTGAAGTGGTATAGGTTCTCCTGCTTGAACAGGGGGCTGGACTAGAAGACCTCTAAGGTCCCTTCCAGATTCTATTCTACTCTACTCCATTCTACTCTATTCAATTCAATTCATGCGTTTGGGCTTCTTAGGTAGTTTAAAACTTCCATATCAGTCCCATTGCTAAATCCCTTTCTTGGCCTCCAGCAATTCAGTAGCACTTACTCAGCAGGTACACATAACTGTCAACCAGAAAACCATAGTTTCAAGGGGTGCAGCTCTGGAAGGGAGCAGAGCACTGCAAAGCAACTAGATGGATGCAGTCCATGAGATAGGGAAACTGGCCATTCCACAAAAAGAAGTAATAAATATTTATTTAATAGCTGTCTAGAGTGTAGCATAGGATGCTAATGGGCAAATGCATCACACATCGTCCCAAAACTCAGCATAGATTTGTATGCAGATACACAAAGCCTTTGATCTAAATAGCATCTTGTATACTTTATCCAGCTGTACACTCTAACATTTGGGGTTAATGTCCTTGAGTTTTAAACTGGGCTAGGACTGGATAATTCTTCAGATTGAAGTGGAAACCAAAATCTGTTCTTCATCCATCAAAATAAATTCTAAATAGTTCTCTCTCGTATCCGCAGACCTCCATCTTAAAATGAACCTCCTTCCTAAGCTTCTGGTCTTTCATTAGACACTACTTTTTGTCATCACACCTCCTGTTTAGTCTTCTGGAGAAACTGAAGTTGGGTGTTTCTGATCTTCTAGTTGTTATTTTTCATAAAAAGCATTTCTCTACTGTGGCTTTTGAGTTGAGTATTTTTTCAAGGGGGGGTTAGGGGCCAAGATTATAGATAGTCCTTGACTTACCACAGGTTGCTTAGTAACTGTTCAAAGTTCTAACAGACCTATCCAAGGGGTAGTTAAGATCTGGATTTGAAGTTCAGTCCCTGCAGTTAACCTGACCACACTCTGGGAGTTCAACAACCAGGCCATATTTAGGCCGTCTGCAGCGTTCTGTGGTCAAGTGACTGTCTTTTACGACGGTTTTGCAAAAACCTGGCATTTCCCTTTGGTTTTCAGTCAAAATAGCACCCATAGCAAATCATTGCTTTGCTTTATGACTGCGATGTTCATTTAACAACTGCAGATGTGCTTAATGACCATTGGCTTAACAACCACCACAAAACCATCGTTTTTATGACTGTCATGAGTTATGAACCTGATGGACAGGTTCCATGTATAACTGGGGAGCCAATTTAGTCTAGTGGTTAAAGCACTAGGCTAGAAAGCAAGGGATCGTGAGTTCAAGTCGTACCTTAGCCATGAAAGCCAGCTGCGTGACTTTACCCCACAGGGTTCTTGTGGTGGAGAAAATAAGAGGAGAAAAGTGGGTTGATATGTTTGCCACCCTGAGTTATTCATGAGAACAACAAAGGTGATATATAAATAAATATAAATATGAATAGTTAATCATGTTGAAGTTGAACAAGTTAACTATTTTCCCCTTATTTACAGTCTGTCTGGAAAACAGTTGAAAGTTCTTTGTCTGTGGACAGCTCTGAACATGTTTTTTTCCTGCATGTTACAATGATGAAAAAGATGAGTAACTGCATTTGTGTGTTTTGGTAGAATAACTCTGTTATTTTTTCTTAAGCCTGCAATGCTTTCACTGCTGCTTAAAACTAAATAGAGCAGAGTGCATACCACATATTTAAATGACCTACTTTTTGAAACCACTTTTTTGGGATTTCTTATTGATGTTTTTTTTCCCCATTTCCTTGTTCCTTAACCTGATCTACACAAGAATGCATTTTTATTATTTGTATTATATTTTATTTATTTTTTAAAAAAGTTTTTTAAAAACTCATTTCTATTACTTTATCCTGGACGAGAACACGATTGAATGATCCTCCCTATATAAATGTCTCTGGAATGTGAAATAAATAAATGTTGTAATAAGGTCTCCCTTTGCCAATGTTAGGGAGGATTGGATAAAAGTTTGGGGAAAACAGATGATACCTCCTAATGCCTCTTGCCAACTTTCATTGTCATGTTATCTCTGTTTATTAATTTAGATTTCTATGGCCCCTACTCATACATGGTAAAACAGCTCCCAGTGCATGGGTCATCAAAGGAGAGGAATCTTACAGTATGAAGCGCCATCAATAGGATCACGATATGTATTTGAATGCATTATAAGTTTGAAAGTCTATTTAATCCAGTATTTTTCTTTCAAATTTGGCAGCTTTAGGATGTGTGGATATCAACTTCCAGAGTTCCCCAGTGTGTTGTTGGCTAGAAAATTCTAGGAGTTGGAAGACCATGCATCTTAAAGCTGCCAAATTTGGAAAAAAAAACCCTGTGTGTTAATCATTTTAATTTAAATCTAACCCATGTTAATAAGAGGCAGCAGTTGGAACTTACAACCGTTCGTTGTAAGGACACCGAAAAAGGTGACTTAAGACCATTTTTCACACTTAACAACAATTGCAGCATCTTCGTGGTCACGTGATTAAAATTCAGATGCTTGGTAACTGATTTGTTTATATGACGGTTGCAGGTCCTGAGGTGGTGTGATCCCCTTTGGGGACGACCTGGCAAGCAAAGTCAGTGGGGAAGCCAAATTCATTTACCAGCCTTGTTACTAACTTGTTGAAAGTTAGCATCCACCCCTCTCCTGGAAGAATGAAATATTCTCGAAAATATTTAAAAGGCAGAATTTTGTATTTCCCTGGATGACAAAAGGAGAAGCATGTCTTTAAAGACAAAGCAGCTTCCTGCACTCCATGTTCCCCACTACACTTCAGCTCCAGGGTGATGGGATTAAGACATGGCCCTCAGGTATTATAGGATTAGCCCTCTACCCATCTCACCACATGGCACCTGGGAAGATTGCATCACCCAGCAAGATTCAACCAAGTTTGGGTTAGGACTCAAGACAACTTACAAAGTTACTACTGCATGGGAGTCTGACAACTAATCAGGACATATTTCTTGCCACAGGAATGGGAAGCAAGTTCAAAGCACAGAGAGGACATAAAACCAAGGGACTCTCAGCATCTCTTCCCTTTTCACCCAGGAGCTCCAAGGCATGTGGCCCTCTCCACCATTAAAACCATCCTTCCAAGCAGTCACCATGTTTCCAGTGTATTTCTTCCCACTTGGAACTAAACCCAGATGGACATTTCTTTCAACAATTTTAACTACTGCAGTGATTCATTTACCAACCGTGGCAAGAACAATTGTAAAACAGGGCAAAAATCACTTAACAAATGTTTCACTTAGCAACAGAAATTTTGTGCTTAATTGTGATTGTAAATTGAGGACCACGTGTATCGGACTACAAACAAACAAATCATGTTGAGTGTTTTGACTTTTAATTAAGGTATTTGGTTTTCGGGTTATTGGGAAGATCGTTATTTAAATAGATCCTGAGATTTTAGCTGCATACTAGTTTTTAAATAATTCTCAAACAGAGTATGCGTGTTTTACCCCAAAAAATGCAGAATCAAGCCAATAATATCAATATTAGTCATTTGAATAAATACATCAGCATTAATGCTGCCTAGGCCATACAGTATGGATAGGATTAAATCCCAATCCATAATTGTATTTAAGTTCACATTATGACTTTCTGTCACTTTCCACAAATATATTCCAAGTATCTAATTAAAAAAATATGTATTGTTCGTTTGAAACATTGGAAAAAGTTTCCCAGCTCTGGAATCTCCTTTAACTTCTCAAAATTTACAAAATTACTTGTATCTCTTTTGGTCTTCCTATCACTACAATAACTCCTTTTATAATACAATCACATAGCAGTTTACAACAGAGTTTCATGTTACTTATTTAGCAACTAAATTCCCGGACCTCCCTAAATATGCAATGTTTAGTAATACTTAATAATGATCTTGAAACATTCTTGTCTATTTCTTAGTAAATACAGCAGCACAATGGGATTCTTGAAGTGGCCTCAATAACTATTGAGGAAGAAGGGACTTTTCATTTGTATCCTGTTTGGTAAACTGTAATATTTTTCTAACTCTTGCATTAATCTGCTTCTGTTTTTATCCTCTTCCTTTTCCTCATTTTTATTCACAAAGAGCAAAAACACTTACATGTAGAAATGGAATAAAGATCTTCATTTAAGCACAATTGGGTATTAAATTCAGCAAGATAGAATGACCAATAGCAATACTGATAGATAGATGGATAGATAGATAGATAGATAGATAGATAGATAGATAGATAGATAGATAGATAGATAGATAGATAGATAGATAGATAGATAGATAGATAAACAAACAAACTCGTGGGGAGTTGTTAGCTAAATGGGGAATATTTCTTGCTTCCAAATGATGATGGCTGTTGGTTAGGAGGGTTGATATTAGATCTGGCCACTAGGCCAACTAAAACTGAAATTTTTTGGTTCCCCTATTCACCTGGAGCAAGGCCATATAGGACCTTGCATATAAGGACTATGTGTATGTGATACCAATAGAAGAGAGTATTTGAAGCTCTGAGTTGAACTCTGGGGTCTTTTTGCTCTCTGAGCCTTATTGTTTTCTTACACATATTTTAGACAATCAAGAAACATAAAATATTCCAGGGTTTCTCAACCTTGGCAACTTTAAGAGAGATGGGCTTCAACTTCCAGAATTCCCCAGTCAGCCTTGGTGGCTGAGGAATTCTGGAAGTTAAAGTCCACCCATCGTAAAACTGCCAGGGTTGAGAAACACTGCTTATCCCAATCAAGGAACTACCAACTCAGAGAAACAAGCTAAAGATAACAAAAAACAAAAAAACAGTTTGATCAAGGAACTACCAAGATCTTTCCCACCAACACTGACAGGGCAAGCAAATAGTATATAAAAAGGGAGCAAACCCCACTGCCTTCTAGCATTGATGGTGTTCCCTAGTTGGGTAATGATGTATCTGCAAGAAAACAATCAAACTCAAGAGTATTTGTGAATTATTTGAACTGGAACAATTCATTCTCAAAACTTTTAAATACCCCTTAGAATGCTGTGGCTTTCTCCCCACAGAGGGGTTTCTACCCGCCTCCTTGAAGGAGACAGTGGTACGACCTCTCCTCAAGAAACCGTCCCTGGATCCAGCACTGTTATCAAATTACCGTCCTGTCTCCAGCCTTCGCTTTGTTGCAAAGGTTGTAGAGACTGTGGTGGCACGTCAGTTCCCGCAGTACCTGGATGAAACGAGTTATCTCGACCCCCTCCAATCGGGCTTCAGACCCGGGCACAGCACAGAGACGGCATTGGTCGCGTTGATGGATGATCTCTGGAGGGCACGAGACAGAGGTTGTTCCTCTGTCCTGGTGCTGTTAGATCTGTCAGCGGCTTTTGATACTGTCGACCACAGTATCTTATTGCAGCGATTGGAGGGGTTGGGGATTGGAGGCACCGTCCTACGATGGTTCTCCTCCTTCCTATCCGACGGTTCACAATTTGTGTTGACAGGGGGACAGAGATCGACCCCAAGGCCCCTGCTTTATGGGGTGCCTCAGGGATCAGTACTCTCGCCCCTATTGTTCAACATTTATGTGAAGCCGCTAGGTAAGATCATCCGTGGCTTTGGGGTGGAATTCCATCAATACGCTGATGATACTCAGCTATACATCTCCACCCCAGACCACCCCAACGAAGCCGTCGAAGTGATGACCCGATGTCTGGAGGCCGTGCAGGATTGGATGGGTCATAACAGGCTTCGTCTCAACCTGACCAAAACCGAGTGGCTGTGGTTTCCTGCTCCCAGATACAGTCAGCTTGTTCCCTCGCTGACCATAGGGGGAGAGGTACTGACCCCTGTGGAAAGAGCGCGCAATTTGGGTGTCCTCCTGGATGTACGGCTGTCTTTGGAAGAACATATTGCAGCCGTCGCCAGGGGGGCTTTTTATAAGATTCGTTTGATCTACCAGTTGCGGCCCTTTCTGAATCTGGACGCACTTCGCACAGTCACTTCCGCCCTCGTTATCTCCCGCTTGGACTACTGCAACGCTCTCTACATGGGGCTCCCCTTGAAGAGTCTCCGGAGGTTACAGTTAGTCCAGAATGCAGCCGCAGGGATGATTATGGGCGCCCCCAAGGACACCCACATAACACCACTTCTCCGCAGACTGCACTGGCTTCCTGTGGCCTTCCGGATTCGATTCAAGGTGGTACTATTAGTATTTAAAGTGCTCCATGGCTCGGGACCTGGCTACTTACAGGACCGCCTTCTGCCACAAACAACCTCCCGCCGCCCAGTACGCGCCCACAGGGTCGCCCTGCTTGGGATACCGCCACCTGATCGTTGTCGGCTGGCGACCCCGAGATTACGTGCTTTCTCTGTGGGAGCCCCCTCCCTTTGGAACTATCTCCCCCCGGAGATACGAGACACATCGGACATCCTAACCTTCCGGCGTGCAGTCAAGACCTTACTTTTTAAGCAGGCCGGCCTAGCCAATTAAAGGTTTTCTGAGATTTTTAAATTTTAGATTCAAATAAGACTTTTAATTCTATTTGACGGGACTCAATCATTTACTTACTTATTTACTCATTTATCCTATTTTCATCTATCTATATTCAATTCTGAGTTAATTACTGTTACTGTTGACTGTATCTTTATATGTTTAGACTGTACACCGCCCCGAGTCCCTTTTGGGAGAGGGAGCGGTATAAAAATACGATAAATAAATAAATAAATACAATATTGACAGTCTGTATATACTATACATAGACAATTCTTTAGAGGAGTAGAAACAGTGTTGGGTTTCTCAGTCCAAGTTATCACTTCAGGAATGAATCTCACCGAATCACAATCCTCTTTCAATCCTTGTCTTCTTCCTGGTTTGTTAACTGACAAAGTCCACAAAGGCCATCTGATATGGAGTTAAAGTAAAACTTTGACTTATTTGGGATAAAGATTTGTGAAATTGGTATATGGCAAAAGAAAGAGCTCAGTGCCAACGTTTACATTTCAGAAAAGCCCTGCTAATAATTGATTTATCTGATTGTGCATCCAACAAATGGGTGGGAGGAAGGGAAAGCTGAGTGGGTGATTGGATTTTGAAAGGTTGCTGGAAGTCAGTTTGCCCAGTCTTGTGTGAATGATTAATGGGTTCAAATTAACACAGACACAGCTGTAGTTTTGCCATTTGCAATCCACACAAAGTTTTTTGTAGTACACACAAAAAAAGAAGAAGCCAACTATTCTTCAGGCTAATGGGCACTTGGCATTTATAGAAATGACCAAGCTGTTTCTACTCTTCATTGTAAAGATCTGGCCATACAGATGATTAACATCTCTGAAGGCAGAAATACCTTCATCCAGAAGCTTTGGGGGAAGTCTGCTGGACCAAATGTCAGAAGATCACATGCAAAGGCCTTTGTGGGTTGCAGAATGCCCCAGAGTGTAACATCAAACAATATCTTTATCTGAAAGAAGACCTCTTATTTTCTGCTGACCAATGAAATAGCCTGTACATCTTGGGGGATTATCAAAGAAGATAGATTAGATTCCTTGCGGTGAATTATGGCCATACTGGAGGACTGGAAATGCCTTGTAGGGGTAGGCTAACTATGTAATTTACAGCCAGCTGCTAGCTGTTGGGAAGATCTGGGTATCTCTTGATGGTGTACTTGCGGCTGTGGAAGAAGGAGGTAGAGGAGAAAGTAAACCATTATCAAGGCTTTAGGCTAAGATGAACATCTGGAGACTCAAGCCTAAAATTCTTGATTCCCTAATTTGGTTGGGTATCTCTGTTGACACTATAGATTACTTGATTTAGTCTTCTAAGGGCAAAATCGCTATATTCAGCAAAAGCCTAGGCGCTAATACCTTTTGTGTAATTTTTTTTGGAAGCAGTATAATTATAAATTGATGTATGGCTCTGTTGTCAGGATATGAGGAGAACTGTGCTCTTCTTGCTGTTTATTTCTTTTTTAAAAAAAAAGTTGCATAACAATGAAGTTTAGGCAGCAATCCTTTAACCCAGTGGTCATTTATCCTCTGAGGCGTAACCTGAAACCAGAGGCGTAGTTAAGCAGTCATAAAACTAAAAGCAGGTTCTTTGATAAAGAGGAACTTGGATTGACTTGGTTAATCGAACTGGTGGATTTAACGTCTCTTGAGATATCTTATGTTAGGGTTTTAACATTTTAAACTCTTCCAAGTTTCCTTTCAATCTTGTCCCATAGGATCCTCAACAAGCAGCTTTTGTATCCTCAGGCAATGTCTTTTTGAGATCCAAAAAAGGCCACCTGTGAACATCCATCTGTGGACATTCTGCCAGGAAGAGCATGATCCAAGAAGATAACAGTCTACTTTCCTTAGCCTGGCACTTTTCAACAGAATATTTAATTTGTATTCTTGCATTAGGAAGGCTTGATAGCCTAAATGGCCCTTTTCAATGATTCCACGATTTCTGGATAGGACTGCAGTTCTTGTGGTCTTCACCAGCTGACTAAATAAAGTCAGTGTCTCTTGTGTGTTAGCCAGCAGTTTTTTCTGTGTTAGAATTGCACACAAAAAAGGAAGACATATGAAACTGACTTGATTTTCTACCAGAATCCTGTGGGGGAAAGGCAACCTAAACTCCTTGTGGAGCTTCCAATCCTAATTTTCAGTTTGTAGAACTCCAAAAATCATGCTACTAACATTAGTTTCAAATAACTAATAATTGGCCGTTCAATTCTGCTTCTGTTTGCCCGGCTCACTCACCCTAATTCAATAGCCTAAAGTATTTACCTTTCCTTTTTTGTTGTCACCACTCTGATCTCTTACAGCTTATAGAGATCTCTCTTCTTTTTAGAGGATTGGCTTCCCAGCTATATGCACATCTTTATAACGATGTACATTCTAATATATATCCTTTTAAAATTGCCAGGGGTACCATTTTGTTAGCACTCACCATACCTCCAGGTGATACATCTGATCTTGCATAAATAGAATTTATCTGCAAAAGAAAAACATCCTTCTCCTAAGGAAAGTTAAAAAATCAACTGAAAAATCCTCCCAAGTCCTACCATTCAACAGCAGGTGAGCAAAAGTGTATTTGGAGTTCAATGGCCTTGTTTGCATCCAATTTCTGAGAATGCAAAAAATATCCAGGAATCCCTATTTTTAATCCATAAACTGCCAAGTGTAAGTTAATAGTTGTTGGCAAGTATAACATTAGCGCACGTTATCAAAATGACCCTTGCATTTTTCTGTAAACATGACTTGTTCTGCCAGTTCAGTGTGTATAGAGGGAGGTTTTTGACATACACTACATAGTAAATGTTTTTAATTCTGTTTGCAGCTTTTGGCAGGAGGGAGTTATATTTTCATGTCCTATCTGATCCAAAAAATACCACCTCCTTGAATAAGTAAATCTATTTCGAACAAGCTGAAGATTAATGTGCTGTAACTGTGGCATGCTGACACTTTAGGACACTTTATTACATTTACTTTACTTTCCTTGTCCTGCGCAGTAATAAAAGTTAAATACTGTAAAGGAAGAACAAAAAAATAATAATAAAAAAAAGAATGATAGATAGATAGAACGATAGAATTCTTTATTGGCCAAGTGTGATTGGACACACAAGGAATTTGTCTTGGTGCAAATGATCTCAATGTACATAAAAGATACATTCATCAAGAGTCAAGAAGCATATGGTACAATACTTAATAATGGTCATAGGATACAATAAGCAATCAAATCATACTAGAAAACAATCAGTATAAATCGTTAGGATAACAAGTGATAAAGTTACAGTCATACAGTCACAAGTGGGAGGGGATGGGTGATAAGGAGTGATGAGAAGATTAATAGTAATAGTAGTGCAGACTTAATAAATAGTTGGACAGTGTTGAGGGAATCATTTGTTTAGCAGAGTGATGGCATTCGGGGAAAAACTGTTCTTGTGTCTAGTTGTTCTGGTGTGCAGTGCTCTATAGCGTCGTTTTGAGGGAAGGAATTTAAACAGTTTATGTCCAGGATATGAGGGGTCTGTAAATATTTTCACAGCTCTCTTTTTGACTCGTGCAGTATACAGGTCCTCGACTAAAGGCAGGTGGGTAGTTATTGTTTTTTCTGCAATCCTAATTATCCTCTGAAGTCTGTGTCTGTCCTGTTGGGTTGCAGAACCAAACCAGACAGTTATAGAGGTGCAGATGATAGACTCAATAATTCCTCTGTAAAAATGGGGGAGGGGGCTGTTATACTTCAGGTACAACAGAGAAACAGAGTTTTCCAATATGCCCTTCAGGTCATGATGGTTGAACTGTTTTTGGTCACTAATTAATTCTCTATGCTGGATCTCTGTTATTGCTTTGAGCCTACATTAGTGAGTAGGCTGAGAACATCTTCCTGAGAACATCTTCCTTCAATGAGAAGGAAGATGTGAGAACACTGAGAACATCTTCCTTCAATGACTCAAGGCAGCAGTCCCCAACCTTTTCGGCTTGGCAGCCCGGCCTGGCCGGGGGGCACACACATGTGAGTAATAGGTGCATGCACTCACTTACAGCTCCATTTGTGCAAGCAGCGAGCGCATGCACCCTCTATTCGTGCAAATGGAGCTTCTTACACAAGCAGAGAGTGCTTATGCTTGCCAGCTAACCTCAGCTCACGCAAGCAGCAGGGACTTGTGTTTGCATGCGAAGCTCTATTCATGCAAGTGGGGTTTCTTGCACAAGTGCCCTCTGCTCACTCAAGTGGCCCTTTGTACACACTTGCCCATTTCTCTCGCGGACCGGTTGCGACCAGACTGCAACCTCTCTCAGGCTGGGGACCACTGACTCAAAGTGTTTTGCCTAAGAGTCTCAAAGCGGTGTACATAAACTGCCTGTGTAAAGGGAAGGAGGACGACTCTTGAAGAAGGGAGGAAAAGCTGCAACCAAAACTAAGGTCAGATAACAGTAATTTGAGTCAGGCCAGAAACATAATTTAGATAAGCATCTCAGACTTGACTCTCCCTGGTTCTCAGGAAGATAAACAGAGAAGGAGAAAGTTTCTCCTTCTGTATCTTTATTACAGTAGTCTTGACTTACAACAGTTCATTTAGTGACTGTTCGAAATTACAACAGTACTGAAAAAATTGACATGACAATTTTTCACATTTATAACCGTTGTGGCATCCCCATGGTCGAATTAAAGACTAATCAAAGTTTAATCCCCCTTCCCCTCTCCAATATATCCAGTTTCTTCTTTGCCATCTTGTGTTAATGATTATTAACACAATTAACACAACTCCTGTGTTATTTTAGAATTGATAATTGTAATGTTTTGATGTTGTAAGTCACCCAGATGCATTGGATAAGATGGGTGGCAAATAAATTGATAGATAGATAGATAGATAGATAGATAGATAGATAGATAGATAGATAGATAGATAGATAGATAGATAAATAGATAGGTAGATGATAGATGGATGATAGATAGACAGACAGACAGACAGACAGATAGATAGGATAGATGATAGGTAGGTAGGTAGGTAGGTAGGTAGATAGAAGATAGATAGATAGATAGAAGATAGATAGATAGATAGATAGATAGATAGATAGATAGATAGATAGATAGATAGATAGAAGATAGATAGATAGATAGATAGATAGATAGATAGATAGATAGATAGATAGATAGATAGATAGATAGATAGACAGACTCCAGAGATCCTAAGTTCATAAGAAGGAGGAGGCAATGGCAAACCACTTTTGGAAAAAAAAAACTTGCCTAGAAAACAGCAGGGAGTAGTTTCAGGAAGTCGCCAACAATCAAGACTGTCTTGAAGGCACCTCTTCCCCAAAATACAGCCAGACTACATCACATACAAAATAAGCCATAAGTTTGAATACAATTGAATTCCAGGATGTTTTATTTCCAGTTCTCCCAATTACCATTAACATTCTGCACAGGATATGGCTTGGCTTGACCTGCCAAAGTTAAATAAGTCTGACTTTTATGAGATGGGTGCTTTTATCTTTTACCTTGCACTGAAAGGCAGGACATAAATGGCTCCAGACATCACTTGGGGCTTCAAAATAGCGTGTATATCTTCACTTATTGATAATCAGGCATCTTCTATTATTGCTGCTCTTTCAAATAGAACATTATTATTGAGAGGGAAAGATTAAAGACTCTCAAGTGGGAACTATAAGGACATGAAACAAAATGATCACAGCAGCCATGCCCAACCTGATGCCTTCCAGGCATATCAGTTTACAAATCTCATTACCAGAGACTATGCTGTCTGCTTTATTGAGAAGTGTAGACCAAGATCATTGGTACTGATAGAAGAGAATATTTGTAGCTCGGGATTGAACTGTGGGGTCTCTCTGCGCTTTGTTGCTTTCTTGCAGACCTTTCATTACCAAACCAGGTCATATCATCAGTGCACTGGTGGTGAAACATCTGCAAGAAAACAAGTTCAGAAGGTACCAAGGACCCCACAAGATCCTTGGAGGTCAGGTTACTGCTAGAGGTCAGGTTACAGATCCAACAACCACAGAAAGACAGAAGGCCTGTTCATCAAATCAGCAATGGGACAGATAATACCATAGAAACAGAGGCAGTTGACTGGAGGAGGGTGCAAAAAATCTAGGTGGCACTAGGCTTTTGACACTCTTGTAGAGTATGAGGGAGTGAAGTTAGAGGTGGTATTCAGCAGGTTCTGACCAGTTCTGGAGAACCGGTAGCGGAAATTTTGAGTAGTTTGGAGAACCAGCAAATACCACCTCTGACTGGCCTTGTCCCCATCTATTCTCTGCCTCCCAAGTCCCAGCTGATTGGCTGGGTCTTCTTTTGTTGCCCTGCACAGGAGAACAGAGCTGGAAAGCAGGTTAGTGGGACAGGGAGGGAATGGGGATTTTGCAGTATCCTTCTCCTGCCATGACTACCAAGCCACATCCACCATGCCACCAAGCCACGCCCACAGAACCAGTAGTAAAAAAAATTGAATCCCACCACTGAGTGAAGCTTGATATCTGCTCTTCCCAAATGTAGCTGCAGTCAGCTAGACAAGCTCCTTCATCCTTCCCTCAGACATTCATCATTTTTCCTCAGAACTGAACTCACTTTAAGCTGGCGTTCCAGCTGCCTGACTAACTGAGCCACACCCTAGGGATTTTGAAGGATGTGCTGACATCCAGGGGTGGTCTCTACAACCCAAGCTTAGAATAGCAAATGCTAAGGCAGAGTGAAGAGAGATGTGTCTGGCAGGAAAGGTGAAAGCAAACAGTCTATAGACAAGGAAGCGGTAGCAATATGTGGAGATTGGCAGCTATTCCCAACAGGATGGAGGATTTTCATTCAATTGCCCAGAACCCAAACTATGGTGAGTAGCATTTCCTGGTGGGAATCGAATAACAAAGTTGGAAGGGACCTTGGTGGTTTTCTAGTCCAACCCCCTGCTCAGGCAGGAAACGCTATACCATTTTTAGACAAATGGTTGTTCTTTAATCTCTTCTTAAAAACTTCCAGTGTTGGAACATTCACAACTTCTGGAGGCAAGTTGATCCACTGATTATTTGGTCTAACTGTTGTTGGAAGAAATGTCCATCTGGGTTCAGTTCCAAGTGGGGAAAAAGACACTGGAAACATGGAGGCTGTTTAGAAGGTTTAATGGTGGACAGGAGGACCACATGGCCTGGAGTTCCAAAGAAGGATGATCACATGCTCCAAGGTGAAGGAAAAGAGAAGGAGGGAAGGTCAAGGAGGAAGAGGTCAAGAAAAAAGGGCTGAGGTGCTGAGTGTGCCTGGGTTTTATAACCTTTGTTGGGATTTGAATTGAAACTTTTTTCTAATTGGTTGTCAGACTCCCATGAAACCATGCTGGGACAACTCTGTAGGCTGTCCTAAGTTCCAGGCTTGGTTGAGCCTTGCTGGATGATGATGCACTGAAAAGGGTTTTTGGCAATTGCTATAGCTTTACCTGGAGATCTTTGTTATGTAAAGTATTTTTGCCCAGGCCTTAATGGCCCACCCATTAACAAAGGTAGGGTGAGTTTCCTCTTCTGAGGTGAGTTTCTGCTTCTGAGTTTTACTCTTTTTAGAGGAAATATTCTGCCTTTTTAATATTTCCTAGGATATTTCATTTTTCTAGGAGAGAGGTCGGTGCTAACTTCCTACACCGTCAAGAAAGTTCTGCTTAGTTCTAAGTTGCTTTTCTCCTTGATTAGTTTCCATGCATTGCTTCTTGCCCTGCCTTCAGCTGATTTGGAGAATATCTTGACTCCCTCTTCTTTGTGGCAGCCCCTGAGATATTGGAGTACTGCTATCATGCCACCCCCAGTCCTCCTTTTCCTTTGTTGGAAATTATAACCCACCCCTAGGAAAATGTTTCTATTAGGCATAATATTTTCCCTAAAAGAGAAGTAGAAACTCGGAGGCAGAACCTCCCCCCCCACTTTGTCAATGGGCCATTAAGGTCAGAGCCAGTCTATTCTACATAACTAAAGATCTATCTACTCCAGGTAGAGCCATAATAGGAATTGGTTTCATTACACCATCATCTAGCAAGGCTCAACCAAGCCTAGGTTTTAGGACAACCTATAGAATTGCCCCTGCATGATTCCATGGGATCTGACAACCAGTCAGAATACAAGCTCAAATTCAAATCCCAAGGGCATAAAACCCAGGGACTCTCAGCATTTCTGCCCTTTTTTTTTCACCCAAGAGCTTGTGATCCTGTCCATCAATAAACCATCTTTCCAAATAGCCTTTATGTTTCCAGTGTGTTTTTCCCCCACCTGGAACTGAACACAGAAGGATATTTCTTCCAACACCTTAAAGTAGTGTAGGAAGTTAGCACCTACCCGTCTCCTAGAAAAATGAAATATCCTGGGAAATATTAAAAAGGCAGAATATTTCCTTTAAAAAGAGTAGAAACTCAGAAGCAGAAACTCACCTCAGAAGTAGAAGCTTACCCCCACCTTTGTTAATGGGTGGGCCATTAAGGCCTGGGCCAGAATATTTTACATAACAAAGATCTCCAGATAAAGCTATAGCAATTGCTCAAAAGCCCTTTCATCATCATCCAGCAAGGCTCAACCAAGCCTGGAACTCAGGACAGCCTACAGAGTTGCCCCTGCATGGCCCCATGGGAGTCTGACAACCAATTAGAAAACAAGCTCCAATTCAAATCCCAACAAAGGTTATAAAACCCAGGCACTCTCAGCATATCAGTCCTTTCTTTATCTCTTCCTTCACCTTGAAGCATGTGATCATCCTTCCTTTTCACTCTGGAGCTCCAGGCCATGTGGTCCTGTCCACCATTAAACTTTCCAAACAGCCTCCATGTTTCCAGTATCTTTTTCCCCACTTGGAACTGAACCCAGAAGGATAATTCTTCCAATAACAGACATACCAAGTTCTTTATATATTTAGCCTCCAGTCCCCTAATAATCTTTGTTGCTTTTCTCTGTACTTTTTCTAGTCTCAACATCTTCTTTACATTGTGTCAAAAAAGCTGGATGCAGTATTCCAAGTGTGGCCTTACCAAGGCATTAAGTGGTATTAACACTTCATGTGATTTTGATTCTATCCATCTATTAATGCCTCCTAGGACTGCATTGGCTTTTTTGGCAGCTGCAGCACACTGCTGGCACATATGTAAGTGATTAAATTTTTGCTTGAAGCTTTGCTGGAACCTAGTAGCAACTGGAAGAGAAACAACCACACTGAAACAGCAACTCATCCTACGTAGGGCAGGAATGTTTGGAAAAAAGGAAAAAGTTGTATGTTAAGGACTTTGAGACTTCAATTTGAACTGAATATGAAGGATTGGGTATTAAAGATTAAAGTATTATGTGGCAACTTCACCTTGCAAAACTTAGAAAAGAGTTGATCCAGCCCAATAATCTGTTGCTGGGGAAGGAATGTGGTGCAATAATGTAGTCCTCGACTTACAATAGTCCATTTAGTGACCATTCAAAGTTATAACAGCACTGGGAAAAGTGATATATTGTGACCATTTTTCACACTCTATAGCAGGGGTTGCCAACCTTTTGGACCTCAGGAACCACCAGACTCATAATTTTAAATCTCACAGATCAGAGACCCTGGGGAAACCCCCCAAAATAGTCTGCAAGAAAATTCCCCACCCCGTTTTCCTACTGATGGATCATTCTTTATTTGAGATCGCAGGATATCGTCTCCAGCTCCAATCTCGGGGGGGGGGGGGGGGAAGGGAGAGAGAGAGAGAGACTTTTGGCTTCATGCAAGGAAAACAGCAGAAGCAGCAGAAGTCTTTCTTTCTCTCCCCCAAACTCTGCCAGAAATGAATCTTTGTGAGATTTGTCATGCCAGCACAGACCCTTGGAGCAGGATGCCTTGCAGGGTCCCAAAGAATCATTTCTGGCAGAGTTTGGGGGAGAGAAAGAAAGACTTTTGCTGCTTTCCTTGTATGTAGCCAAAATCAGCAGAAGAAAGAAGCAGAAAGAAGCAGCACGGTGGCCAGGCCAGGTGTATTGGGCTAGTGGGGCAAGTTCCCCCCCTCCGCCCTTCCCCCCTCCCCTCACTACCTCGTGTTGTTTGCAATGCAAGCGACGCAAGCCTTGTGTTCCCGTGGGCGGCGCAGGCTCATGTTCCTGCATAGCCTGGATTAATTGCTTTGGGGGTGACATTTCTCTGTGGACCATCAAAATTTTCTCGCGGACCACCCGTGGTTCCTGGCCGACTGGTTGGCGACCACTGCTCTGTAGCATCCCCACGATCATGGGATCAAAATTCAGATGCTTGACTGCTGACTTATACTTATGACGATTGCTGTGTCCCAAGCTCATGTGATCATCTTTTGTGACCTTCTGACAAGCAAAGTCAATGGGGAAGTCAGATTGACTTAACAACAACATGGGGTGCTAGTTTGCCTCCTCTTGGTGCATCCTGGATAGCACGGAAACGTGAACCAAACGACTAGCAACCAACTGGCAGCCAGACCACATTGAAGAATTGGCAGTTAATGAAAGTTGGCAGCCAGACATCATTGTAGAACTCCTGGCCTTCTAAATCCATGGCAGTGGATACAAGACAGATTGGGCCTAACAGGAGGTATCGAGCCTGATTTCCAGCGAGGCTTAAAAACCACAGCTGTGTTTATCGACCTTACTGCAGCATATGATGCTCGTCAGTGTGACTATGGTGCTCCTCGACAAAATATATTGTGTCCGAATGTCCATCAAGTGCTTATATTGGCCCATGTATTTGCCGTACACTAAATAAATAAATAAATAAATAAATAAATAAATAAATAAATAAATAAATAAATAATAACTACTTGACAGCCATTTTACTGACTTATCAACTGTGGCGATTCACTTAACAACTCTGGCAAGGAAGGCCATAACATGCTGCAAAATAACACTGTAACAAATGTCTCACTTAACTGAAATCTTAGGCTCCTTTGTGGCTGTAAATCAAGGACTCCCTGTAGTTTGTGCGGACTTGTTATGCTGTTATGCTTTGTTAAGAATGACATATCCTTCACTGTGTACAGAACGGGCACGCCTATTTCCTATTCTTCCTGAAGTTATAAAAGTTATTAAAAACTAAAATAAAATAATGAAGAGAAAAAAACCAAAATAAAACAATGGGAAAAATAAAATGACATTGCACTGGAAAGATTTTAAATATCTATAAAACCTCTCATCCCTAATCCTATAAATCAAACTGTCTGTACATTTGTAACGTTGCCCAGTGGAAAATAGAATATTTTAACCTGGCACTAAAATGATAACAATTTCGGTGCTAGGCACTCCTTCCTTAAGGAGCGACCAATACACATAAGGTGGCATAAGTGCGGTCAAAAAAGTCAAAATGGTGGCCTTAATGGTATGATTAAGCTGGGCTGCCCATCTCAGATTGCTATAACGTTGTTACAAACAACTGGATTGTTAAATGGATGCTTATTTGTTAGTTGTTAAATTTATATTCTAGCTTTACTTCAGAAACTGATTGTCTTCATCATCATCAGCTCTCAAATGTATACCAACAACATCAATTCTGGGCTGGGCTAAGAATAGCATTTGAGTTGACATATTGACCTAACTGCAAGGTAGTTAGATTGCTTTGTTCACAGTTATATTTGTTATGTGAATGCAATATATTTATTCAATAAATATTCATACGCTGGCAAAATTGACTATTTTGATTAAATAAAAGAATACAAGTACTTTTGTTTCTGCATGGAAACCACCTCTGAACTTTGTGCTTGAAGTGGAAAAGAATGAAACTTTGATTTGGGGTTTTACCGATTAGATTAGTAGATCTTTATAGAAATGGCTTGTTTATATTATGATGAAAAAAAAAGTTGTTTCATGTTAATGCTTTATTTTACTGCAACAGAGAGAGTCGGAAGTCAATGTTTCTTTTTCTTTTTCTCTTGCCCTTCCTCCCTTCTCTTCCCGCTCTTCCGCCCCACCATTCTCCTATTTGTATTTTATTTTATCTTATAACTCAATTAAAATTTTGAACCAGAGAACAAATATTCATATGCTGAACAAGCTTTAGAGTCCTGATACAGACTGACTGCTAAGCCACATCTTAGAGTTTATAGAGTAGCTGAGTTCCCATGCGCTAATGACCACACAACTGTTGTGACCCAAGCCCTGCCTATTTTGTACCTGTGGTCACCTTGCATGCATTTTCAAAAGAGGCAGGGTTTTATTTACAGTGCAGGTAGTCCTTAACTTACAACCATTCTTAGCAACAGTTTAAAGTTACAATGGCACTTGCAATTCTTTCTCACACTTATGACTACCACAGCATCCCCACAGTTATCTGATCAAAATTTGAGTGCTTTGGGTGCAAATGTATTTATGACAGTTGTAGTCTATGGAGATTCTATTCTATCCTATGACCCATGGTGGTGCAGTGATTAGAGTGCAGTTCTACAGGCTACTTCTGCTGACTGCTGGCTGCCTGCAGTTTGGCAGTTCGAATCTCACCAGGCTCAGAGTTGACTCCATCCTTCCGAGGACCCAAATTATTAGGGGCAATATGCTTACTCTGTAAACTGCTTAGAGAGGCTGTAAATCATTGTGAAGTGGTATATAAGTCTAAGTGCTATTGCTATTGCTATTGACTCTGGGTGTCAACCCTGAAGCTGGCCTGACTGAAGCCATTTTGGACAGCTTCAGTATTACCACACTAGAGCTTAGGGATAGAGAGAGGGGGTTTGAGATAGTTGGGATTCTGTAGCCAAAACAAAATATTTTCTCTTGGGAACCAAGGACATTCTCACACTTGGTTGGAGGAAGGCGGAGTGATGTCACCTGGCAACCAGTCTGCAGCGTGATTGGACTAAGTGACTGATTCTTTTGAGAAAGTGAGAAAACTTATTTTTAATTAAGTGAAAACCGTGGGGACCTTCAGAGTTGTTTTTCACCAGATACAGTATGTGCCAGATACATGATATTGCCAGTAAAGCTATTTTTTGAGGAATCTACCTGCCTTGAAGCTTTGCTCAATATGGAATTATTACTTGGAACCCTGACAATGGGTTTTCCTGGTCCTAGTCACTATACCTCACTGTTTCTCCATTACACTTTTGTATTTCTCTGTAAACAACTCTCAGGTTACTAATTCACACATTCCCCAAGCCTTGCCCCAAAGCATGAAATAATGTTACACTGAACTTTCTGCCTAAAGTTCTGAGTGATGACTTTATTATATCGAGAAGTAGTTGTGATGAACAAACAGTTGAGTAGTATACATTTTATAGCCACAATTCTGCTTATAAAAAGAAGTCCATGGAACAAGTTGTTAAACAGCTAGTGCAGCCTGGTTATGTAATTTTATTCCCAACCGTTGGCTTACAGTAAAGATATGTTTACTTTCTTTTTCCTGCCATAATGGTTGCCACTTCACATACATGCACACAGAAAAAATTCTTTCTGGTGTTTGTATAAGAAATGTAATTCTGTTGGTTGAAACCTCTGCCTTTGTCTGTTCTGATGATCAGATGGAGACCTTCCTTCCCATCTATTTTTTAAAAATGGATTTATTTATTTATTTAAACTTCCCATCTATATAAACAATGGATGAAAACTAATCAGAGAAGCAACCTGGAATTAAAGAGAAACTTCCTAACAGTGAGGACAATTGACCAGTGGAACAGCTTTCCCTTCAGAAGTTGTAGAGGTTCTTAAGAAAAAGACTGGACAGCTACCTGTCTGAAATGGCATAGGGTTTCCTGCATGAGCAAGGAGAGGGACTAGAAGACCTCCAAGGTCCCTTCCAGCTCTATTCTGACTTATTTGTCTTAACAGAGTGCCTTATTTCTAAGTGGTAGGGAATAGGGAAACCTGAATCTCATATTCTAAACAGTTCAAGAAAATAGGAACGATTGGATAGTTTGTATGCTGGGATTACTTCTTTCAGACTTCTCTGTTTTCAAACATGCTCTCCAGTATTATAGGCCCATTTGGTACTAACCATGGCACAGTCCTATCTTGGCAATAGTTATATTCACCCCATCATCTGCATCTTGTCTCCTGCCCATATGTAAGATAATCTTTTCATTAGTTGCTCTGGTACTGCATTTCTCTACATTATTCAGACTCACCATCCAAGAGTAGTGTAGTGTAGGTAGAGTAGGGAGCTTTCTCCCTTTTATCTTGGAAGAAAATCAAATGACTAAGAACCAGACACAGAGAACAAATTCATGCCAAGTATAGATGGAAAGCACTTTAACTTGAGAGGAGAAAGGACTCTAGTTTTAACATGTCCAAAGAAGATAGTATCAGTAGCAAACCATCATAACTTTAAAGCAATGTTTCTCAAACTTGGCTTTAAGATAAGGGGAGGTCAACTCCCAGTATTCTCCAGCTAGCATGGCTGCTGGGAAATTCTGGGAAATGAAGTCCACCCATCTTAAAGTTGCCATGGCTGAGAGATACTGCTCTGACAAATAAGAAGAACATCATGAGATACTTGTGTCCCAATCTCAGACACAAACATTTGCAACATTTGAGTGAGTGATGACATCATGTCTATGTCATCATTAGCTCACCTTCCCCAGTATGGGTGCCCAGATAGATGGAAGGACACCTGCTGGAATAAGAATTTCCCACAATTGTAACCAAACCATTTTTAGCTTCTCTTGATCTTTTGCTAGGTCAGGAAGGAGAATGCCGTGCTTCCTCTGGATGTCACTTATTGATTTGAAATTACCAATCAAAATATAGATTAGAACTGGTAACTGGTTCTATTTCATGCCAAGCAGCTACGATTTTGCCAGGGAAGGCAGGTTTTTATAGCGTGAACTTCCTCCTAATGGAAGCAAAGTCATTCCTGAGTCAGCTGTATAGTGCTTACATTATTCTGCAATCTTTTTTAATTCTGTATTCCTGACAAATGCTGACTTAGGACAGTGAAAGGGAATTGAGCACATTGGTGAAACATTTGATTACATTATCCTTATTGTTATGTGGGTTTGGCTCTGTGGTGCTGTCTGCAATTAATTTCGTCAAGACAGTTTAATGAATGAAATGGATTTCATTTCTGATGGATCTCCTGTGTCCACTTTTATTTTAAAGCCTTTTCTTTCTTTGATTTATATTGGGGGAAAGGGCCACCGAGAAGATAGAGCTATAATCAGCTGCCTTTGGCTCCCAAAATGAAAGCTTAGAAGCACCATTAAGAGGATGACTGCAGAAAAACACACAAGCTGAAATATTATTATCTGTTCATGACCTTTTTCCCCCTCCCCTTCTGGTTGCCCTTCAATTCCTGCTAAGACCTTTTCAGCGCTGTTAGTTTTGACAGATATTCTTAAAGTTTGTCCTCAAGATACTGCTTTGAAAGGCAATATAGCCATTTAGACAGTACAATAGGCAGAATTAAAAGTGGGGGAAAAGAAAATTATGGGATAGGGTCAAGACAACCTATTTGTCCTCCTTCTGACCTTGGTTTACTAACTTTTAAGCTAGTTCCTATAGATTCTATAGTTCCTATAGATTGAAAAGTTAGATCCTATAGGAAAAGTTTGATCTAAAGCAATAAGAACTGTTATCTTCCTTACTTGGTATCAAAGTTTACTTATAATTTCTAAATTGTACTTCTCTGTTTAGCACAAGATTCATAGGTTGGCAAGCTTGCTTTGAGTTACTTTGAATTCTAATGTTGCAAGCAGGAAAGACTTTAATTGGGGCTGGGTTCTTTGCTCAATTATTTGTCCAACACCTTGTTGCATTCTTCCGCTGTGCTAAGCCACAATTTGATGTGTTCCATTCCGCTTAGTGTGTTTTGCAACCTCAGGCATTGTTTTTGTACATACATACATATCATGTCATTCCCATGGCTTATATGATATAAGCAATATCATACAAAGTGTGGAAAATTAGTAAGAAATAGCAGCATCCACAGCAAACTGTGATGATGTGATTGGTTGCATCATCTGACAAATGCTATTATGTCCTTAACCCACCCCTCAACATCTGGCAGAAGTTTGCAAGCTGCAATATTTGAGTGATGATATCATGATGCATGTTTATCATTGGCCCTCCCTTGCATCCCTTCCCTTGGACACATATTGTAGCAAGCAAAGAAAATTGGAGGGAAGTGGATGAGAAATATATATATATATATATATATATATATATGGATCTTTGGTTCTTCGGGTTTTCTCCCGCGTAGAGTTGGAAATATTTAGGCGACGTTTCGATGAAGTCTCATTCATCATCTTCAGGCTTCTGTCTTCGGCCTTGTGCTTCTCAGAGTGATGTGAGCTTGCAGCTGCTTCTTCCTTTTAACTACTAGTGGGGGTGTGACTTGATTGGGTGGGGGCTTGGCTGTGTTCTGATTGGGTGGGGGTGTGTTCTCATTGGTTGGGGGTTTGGCTGTGATGGTCTTAGAGATTCTTTGGTTGGGCTGTTTACTGGTGGCTCTTTGGCAATTTCTTGACTGGGGTATTGCTTACTTGATTGTTGGTCTGAAGTTGACCTTGGAGTTAATCTATGCTGATTTGAGTGCTGATGACTGATGGAGAACTGCTAGACTCTTTTTCTCGGGGGGGGGGGGGGGCTGGTTGATTGTCTCTTTTGCATAGTCTATAGATGTTACTGTCTATGTGTCTATTGATTTGTCAGAGTGCCAGGCTTCTAGAAATTCCCTAGCATTTTTGGACTTGGCCTGGTCTAGGATTGCCACATTTTTTCCAATTGAAACTATGGTTAAATCTGTCTCCATGTTGTGTAAAAGAATTTTCTTCATGCCTTCTAACTGCCAGCTGGTGTTCATGGATGCATTGTGCCAGTCTTCTGCCTGTTTGTCCTACATAGTGGCAGTTGCAGTTCTTAAATTGTATGTTGTAGAAACTGCCAAACAGCCATTGTCCCAAAGGTGCTTTTTTTTAAGAGGCAACTGGACTTTCTAGTTTTACAGCTCTGAGCTGAAGATGCTCCTTGGATGAGAAGCAAAACGTCTTCAAAGAAAAACCAGAAAGTCCAGTTGCTTCTTGAAAAAAGCACCTTTGGGACAACCGTGTTCTGGATAACTGAGAATCTCCATAGACAAAGAGCCATTAGCACCAAGGAACCCTTTAGTAATAATTTAATATTTAGTAATATTTCAAATATTTGGTAATATTTATTCATACAATATTTAGTAATATTTATTAGTACAAATTAATGGCCCAAGAAGAGGAATCAAATTAACAATCCCCAAGGATGTCCACCCATAGCAATTTCCCTCTGCTGTTGAGAGGAGCCATCAACCATTTCCTTTTTTAAAAAATTCAGAGAAAAGGAGGGGGGAATGAAACAGAAATTCTGTTGTACACAGAACAAAGCGATAGATTTGTTCTTTCTCAAATGGCATCATGATTGGTGTACTCTGCACTTATTTTTTGGGGTAGGGATGGAGGGGAGAGAAACTTTGTTTTTTGCAGCCATTCCAGAATGTGTCCAATATACTAATGGCAAGTACACAAGGAATCAGCAAACCACAGCCCTAGATAATCTCAGACAAAATTTGAGATATAGTTCCCAAAATAAGTATTTAAAAAGATCTGGCTCCATGTTGGAGTAAGCAAAGCAACAACAGGGTATGTGAAGTGCAGTACAGTTTACCATAGTATGAAAACACAGCTAACACAGTCACAACACTAGTAGCTTCCCACTCTCTGGTGGTTTTCAAATAAAGACTAGATGTTGGAGAAAAATTAGAAATTCTTATACAATGCAGAAGATTGGACTAAATGAGTTATATTCTTTCAAATGTAGGTATTCTATGTGACTAGATTTTTATGGCCCTTTACTAAAGCAGTTGTTGCTGATAAAGCATCTAAAGATCTGGAGATCCAACCAACATATCTTGAATATCTACATCTCCTGAAGCAACCGTCAAATAATTCAACTTCTGCAGGATTTTGAAGGATTGCTTAAGAATGAATTCTTCAAGGTCAATGATTTTGAGATTTTCTCTTGTCAACACTGTTGTTTCTGCTGTCAGATGAGCATTACATTTTTTTGTTTTGAGACAGAACTGTATCTATACTTTGCATAGAATACAGAAGGATGATACTGGCACAAAACATATTTCTGATTGAATCACATGGTCAGGCATATCCAATCCTGGTGACTGTGGGTTTCACCTCCTTCTATTTATTCATGACTGATTCTTGGGAGATTGTCTGGACATGTCCCTGAAATTTTCTTAGCAATATTTTTCAGGAGTAGTTTGCCATTGCCTCCTTCCCATATAGCTGAGGAAAAATGACTAGCCCAAGGTCACCCAGCTAGTGTGTGTCTAAGGTGAGACTAGAACTCACAATCTCCCAGTTTCTAGCTTAACCATTGTTAGGTTTAAAAATGGGTTAATTAGTAGACCTAGGAGACCCAGTGGGATATTTCAGTTATAGTGTTGAATAAGGACTAGTGATAAAGGTATTGGACTTCTTCATCATGAGAACTCATTTTTGTCCTACTCAATTTAAGGCCAACCAAACTCACATGATTGCTCTTTTAGGAATAAAATAAAGATCTCTATGGAAACTGCTTTCAGCTCATTGAGGAAGAAAAACAAATGCATCAGCATAATTGGAGGAGTTAAAGGATAAGTTGATATCTGTCAGTACTTTTGCTATATAGTCTGCTACTGGTAATAAGCTTCAGAACAACTGAGGGAAGCATCTTTCAAAATCCTGATGGAAATCCCTACATTACAAAAAATTAACGGAAGTTAAAAAAAATCTACTCAGGTTTTGTCAATTTGTGTTGAAACTCACATAGATGTATCCTTTGCTGTTTTTTTTTTAGCTGAAAAAATGGAATTACCCCAATTTTTGGGAAGTGTGTTTTCTACAAACTTAGGTAGCATAAGCAAATAAAGGCTTCAATATACAAAGTTATGTTTTAACAAGGCTAAATACAAGATTATCAGTCACAGGATAGTTAAGGTGAGAACTTTTGTTGATAAAGAAAGCAGAACCTGAGAAAACTAAGCTACTTAGTTTTAATTGTTTATTTATTAATTGTTTAATTTTAGTTGTTTATTTATTGATTGACTTGATTTGATTTGTAGGTCTCCCATCTAGAGCCAACTTTAAGTGGCTTACAAAGATTAAAAACTAGTAAACATTAAAATGATAAAACAAATAACATTTATATTGTTAATTTACAACTGAAAGATAGGGAGAAGGGAAGCAGGAAGTACATGAGGAGAGGTAGGGGTCTTCTCTTAATCAGATAGCACCCTCCAGAGTGGTCCACCCCATTGGGTCCCAGATCAACTGGCAGAGTCAGCTCTTGTTCTGGCCCTTGTAGAAGGTCAGGATGGTGGGTGCATTGTCACCTGGGTGGGGGGATATGATGTTCCATGTTGAGGGGAGGGGGTATGATGTTCTGCAGGAACCATGGCAGAAAAGACAAAGCATATCAATCTCAGTTCAGAATTACAGCAGGGTTTGAATTATCTTATCCTACCTTAATCATGGTAAGTGTTGTACCAACAAATCAAAGATTAATTATTAACTTATGGTTAATAAATAATTACAATATTCCTCCACAAATTGTTCAAGGGTGACTTCAAAACAAAGTTTTCCCTACAATACCACCTCTGCTGAGCCTTGGCAAGCTTTAAGAACTGTGACTTATTCAACAGATTATAATTAGCAAGAATCTGGTTTAGCACAATAATTTGTCACCATTCGGTTGTTTTTGCAACAACATGTTACTTCAGTTTCAGGCTTCAACACTTTTTTTTTAAATAAACCACTGTCTTTTTAAATCAGCCCAGTGGGACATCCTGAGATTCCTTCTCTGTCAAATTGGCATTATCTTCCCAGTAGTGGGATTCAAAATTTTTCAGTACCGTTTCTGTGGGCAGGGATTGGTGGGTGGAGCAGGAGAAGGATACTGTAAAATATCCATTACCTCCCCACCCCACTAACCTGCTTTCCAGCTCCGTTCTCCTGTGCAGGGCAACCAAAGATCCAGCCGATCAGCTGGGACTCGGGAGGCAGAGAATAGATGGGGGCGAGGCCAGTCAGAGGCCGGTTCTCCGAACTACTCAAAGTTTCCACTACCAGTTCTCCAGAACTCATCAGAACCTGCTGAATACCACCCCTGTATCTTCCCCAACCTTGGATAGGTATCTCACTCAAACGTATTGGAGAACATTTGTAGCTCAGGGTTGAAATGAGGGGTCCTTTATGCTCTCCAAATTTGGTTGTTTTCTTGCAGGTGTTTCATTACCCAAGCTAGTATTAGTTAGCACTGATGATGTTACCTAGTTTGGCTAATGAAATATTTGCAACAAAACAAGCAAGCTCAGTGAGCACTAAGACCCCCTCACTCATTCTTGTCTAGCTCATTCTTTTAGTGCTGACCATCTTCAATTGGATCATGAGCTGGCCTTTGATAAAACATCAACCAGAGATGGTGACTATTTAACTGGAAAGAATTACAAAGAATTGTTGTAAAGATCAAGCCCACACAATGAGTTTCAAGGAAGGACAGCCATTGTGAATGGGAGTCTTGAAGGAACAAAACTAAAAAAAGCCAATCTATTTTTAGTTTAGTTTACTTTTTTGTCATTGCACCTCGTACAATGAAATTAAATACCATCTTCAGTGTACATTATGACTGAAAATAAACACAAACATACATACTATACATTGAAATGAAAATCCCTGATATTGCATTAATATTGCACTATACAGTAGAATTCAAAATAGCTACTGCCCTGGGATAGAAGCTGTTTTTCAGCCTATTTCTCCTTGTTTTTATTATCTTGTACCGTCAGCCAGATGGTAATAGTTCAAAAAAGGGGTTCCCAAGATGAGATGGATCTTTGAGAAAGTTTTGAACTTTCTTAAGGCAGTGGGAACTATAAAGCTCTTCCAAAGAGGGGAGAGGGCAACCAATGATCTTCTGGGCAATGACATTAACCCTCTGGAATGCTTTCCTATCTGCCACTGTGCAATTGGCAAACCATACAGAGATGCAGTAAGTTAAGATACTCTCTATGGTACAGCGGTAGAAGCTCACCAGCAGTTTTTTCATGTAGGGGTTTTTTTTTTGTGTGTGGTGTGATTTATTCCACAATCCATGGTTGACAGAAATGGAAACTTTTCTTGATGTTCATATCCTGCTTTTTTTTTGTCCTTGCCAACCTTACTGGCTTGTTGACCAAAGCAGTGAGCTAAGCATATATGTGAAATTTTAGGCAATATCACAACCACTGGATCATAATGATAGGAGTATTGTCTTGGCACTACTAGAGCAGAGCACTTTTGTTTCACTCTATAGCACACCTGGAACTGGGACTTGGACCAGTAATGTCTCTGAGTGCTTAAAACATAGTCTCTATATGTGCTGTTGGGATGGGATCTGATCAAGAAATTAAATGGGGCGATTGAAACATTCTCTATTGGAACGGGAAAGAAGCAGAAGACATAAATTTCTTCTCACTGCATGGGTGGGTGCTTAGATGGCATCATTGCAGGTAGTCCTCCACTTACAACAGTTCATTTAGTGACTGTTCGAAGTTACAACAGCACTGGAAAAAAAACGATTTATGATCATTTTTCATACTTTTTCAATACAACATCTCCATGGTCATGTGATCCAAAGTCTGATACTTGGTAACTGATTCATATTTATGGCGGTTTTTAGTGTCTTGGGGTCATGTTGTGATCCCCTTTTGTGACCTTCTGACATGCAGAGTTAATGGGAAAGGCAGTTTCACTTAACAGCCATGTTACTAATTTAGTAACTGCGGCGATCCACTTAAGAACTGAGGCGAGGAAGGTCATACAATGGCACAAAACTCATTATATGTCTCACTTAGCAACAAAAATGTTGGGCTCAATTGTGGTTGTAAGTCGAGGACTACCTGTATAGTCATCCAGCTGTTTTGAAATATGCAGAATTTGCAACTGGGCATGGAATTTCCTACCTGTTTTGAATGTAGAGAGGTTTTTTTGAGGAGACAGAATTCTGTGAAAGTGCCTGGAGAGACTAAGCAGAAAAGTTATACAAGCAACTTGGAGAATAGGGTGTGTCCCAGCATAGCACTTTGGACATCCAACTCCCTTTAGCAGAAGAAAAAGTGAAAGCAGTTGAAATCAGGAAAACAAAACCTAAATCTTTTTGTCCTGACATCAAACAAGGCAGCCAAATCTGTCAGAAGAATGGACAACGCCCTTATTGTTTATCACGAACATCAAGCTAACTTTTAAAACAAGTTATGTGTGTTTATTATGGAATAAGCCAAAATTGCTTGTCTGTATTTCCTTTGTTTGCCTCATTCAAATATATGTAACTGCAGAACATTTACAGCACCGAGACCATTGGATTTGCACGTCCATAACATGGTTTTTATGGTGTATACTACTGCATGCTTATTTTCCTGGAGGAAAAGCCTGGTCTACAGCTGTCCATTGCTTTATTTTGTAAGCATGTAACAACCCACCTCACCAGGTTGTTGTGGAGAAAAAGAGGAGGAAGAAGGAGTATTATGTATGTTTGCCACTTTGAGTTACTTATAAGGTAATAAAGGTGGGATAAAAAGATAGATAAATGAGAGAGAGGGAAAGAGGGAAAGAGGGGGAGAGAGAAAATGAGAATCAATCAGTCTTTGAGATTTATCCGTAGCCCAAATGAGCTATTGGAAGCATAGGTTAAGCTTGAAGCTATTAGCTTCTAGAGATGTGCAAATCACTTCATGGCTGAAATATCCTGATTCTGTAATGCCTTTTCCTCTTAAATAGAATAAAATCTAATACTAGTACAACCTATTCCATCATTTCAGAAATGCCCAGTCTTCAAAACTGATTCTAGGATCGAAACAGAAATATCTGTGGTTGGGATTGTTCAATCATCAAATATTTTGCACTCTACAATGAGCTGCATGTTGACTTTAATATAGCTACTGTATGTATTTCTATGTGTCTAGGGGGATGTGGTGGCTTAGCAATCAAGATGCTAGGCTTGCCAACCGGAAAGCCAGCAGCCTGGGTTCGAGACCCGAGCGCCATATAACCCGATGAGCTCTCATCCTCACCCCAGCTCCTGCCAACCTAGCAATTTAAAAAGCATGCAAATATGAGTAGGTGAATAGGTACCACTTTGGTGGGAAGGTAACAGCGCTCCATGGTGTTATGTTGGCCACATGACCATGGAAATGTCTTCGGGCAGTGCTGGCTCAATGGCCTTGAAACAGAGATGAACACTGCCTCCTATAATTGGTAGCAACTAGTGGAGTAAATCCTTTATCTTTATGTACTTCAGTAAACACCAAGGAAGGTTGGTGATATTACACTATTCTTGTTTTTCCCCAATTCAAGGCAGAGTGAATGTCACAATGGTTGAGTGTTGCATTTTCCTTTGTTTTGCTTTCAAGTATGTAGTATTTGCTTAAGGCAATTAAAGCATTTTTTAATTCCTCCTTCCTCCTTGCAGCACTGGTGTTTTTTTTAAATTGCTGCTTGTAGACCTGATATGGGCAACCTATAGGATATGGGCAGACATGGCTTTACCTCCACCCTTGAGATCATGATGCTTTAGTGACAAAATGATCAGGTTTGGCTCAGTTCGGCCATATTTGTCTCTATGTTTCTTTGAGGGGGAGATTTTTTTTTTAAAGGGGTAGTGCATATGCATACTTTTGTATGTGTGTGCATATATTTGTGTGCATGTATGCATTTATTTATTTTGTCATGTTTATGTAGTGTATATTGGAGGTGGAGACCCTTTGAAGAGTTGCAAGCAGGTTCTCACCAGTTCTGGAGAACTGGTAGCGGAAATTTTGAGTAGTTTGGAGAACCGGCCAATCCCACCTCTGACTGGTGATTTTACAGTATCCTTCCCCTGCCATGCCCACCAAGCCACGCCCACAGAACCAGTAGTAAAAAAGTTTGAATCCCACCACTGAGTTGCATGCAACAAAATGTAATGTTAATGTATGCTGATTAGTTACATTCAAAGTGACAATAAAGTTATTCTAAATCTAACTAGAAAAATACTGGGCAAATGAGTGAAAAGCTATGTCAGCTATTTTTCTATATATGAAAGTTACTTTGTTTTCCTTCTCATAATAATCTCATAGCTCTTTCCCATTAATGCAACACTGAAATGCTCTTGTATTGATTTGACACATTCTATCAACAAGAAAGAAAACATTTACTTATTCAAGGACTTCTTGTAAGCCGACCTTTATTTGAACTGCTCCGTACATCCAGAGCTGTTTCTCAGCTATTTAATTCATGCAAATACTGCATGTGTCTTAAAAGAATGGTAGAAAAGGCAAGTTGGGGCCACTAAAGCAAAAGGAGCACCAATGAATACATGCCGTAATCATAATCGAAGAGTCATTTTAACAGCACACAATTTCAATGTTTCTCATGAGAAAACAAGTCTGTTATTTTGATTAATGGAATTCCCCAGGACTCAGCAAATGGCCAATGGCCAAATAAACTGGGTGCAGCTGTCCTTAATGTTTGATAAACAAATGCTTGAGCCAACTTTCTTTATCCAATAGCAAAACACGCACAGACTGAAACTTATAAACCTGGAGGATATTCGAGCCTGCCAATTCTTCAGATTTGAAGGATTTTGCAGGGTGAAAAGTTAGTGCAAACACAAATATATGTGCTTCCCAATTCCTTTGTTTACATTACCTTTCTTTTACAATGCTCACCTTCCTTCTCTGCCGCTTCTGAAACCAGTAGCTTCCTTCTTTGTTAATTGTAAACCTTTGTAAACATGAAGCAAAAAAAGACTTTAGATTCTACAATATAATTGCGCCCAGATCCTGACCCTGTGTGAGCTTAGTTGCCAACATTTCAATTAACCTTTGTGCTGGAAGAGTTGGTTAAACACAACCAGTGAGGATTATTCTTAACATCATTCTCTAAAAAGTTTTGTTGGTGTTGGAAGTTACGATTCCCCTCTCTTCTAGGAAAAGAAAAGAAATCTTAAAATATTAGAAGGGGAAGGAAAATTCCCTTAAAAGAAAGGACAAGTGAAAACACAAACAGGGTCAGCTCCATTAGCCCCCACCTTTGCATGTGATCAGAAAAAGCTTACAAATTAGCTAAGATCCTTTCCCATAGAAATCAAATAGATGGCAAGCTATAAAAACTTGTGAAAAGCAAACCAAAAGGCATAACAGGGAACTCAGGATATTGCAAACTAATGCAACAAGCAGCTACAAAGTGAACAAACAGCTACTATAAAATAATTACTCCTACCAAGATCCCAGGAAGAGATCCCAATCTCAAGAGACAGGAACTCATCACACACACACACACAAATCAAAGACTTCAAGGATTCACACTTACAAAATCAAAGGATCTGAAGGGTATAAGAAAAAGGTTTCTCTACTCACAAGATTAGATTAATCTTAGGAATGCTGTAGGACTTCTTACTTGCCTTCCTATTAATAAACTGATTCTGACTTCCAATGCAACTGACCAATCATTTTGCAGTAAAATCTCCCAGCCGGGAAATTTGAATCCACAAAGGAAACAGCTTTGCTTCCTTTTCCTTTCCACATTGGTTTCCCCATCAGTGCTGTAGGGAAATATCTGAGCTCTGGAATAAGTCAACCACTGTTACTGGAAGAGTGGCTGACTCTGAGTGATTGGAACATGTATTTTAAAGTTCAGACTCATGTACCTGGCCGGGATTAGTAGTTTGTTAGCTGTTTATTAGGTTCATAGCTTTTTCCTACTAAAATTCCACCTTTTCATCCCTGAAGACAACACAGGCATAATATGTGCTACTCTCACACTAAATTGTCCCAAAGGTTCTTTTTCTGAAAGGGCAACTGGACTTTCTTGGTTTTCTTCTTTGAAAATGTTTGATTCTTATCCAAGAAGCAAAAAAGCACCCTTGGGACAACCATTACCTGAATGACTGAGAATCTCCATAGACACTTATCACCAACCTTTTTACTCCATTTCTATTCCACTGATGAATTGTTCTAAATTGTGAGGAAATTTCTCCTTAGTTCTAGGTTGCTTCTCTCCTTGATTAGTTTGCACCCATTGCTACTTGTCCTGCCTTCAGGTGCTTTGGAGAATAGCTTGACTCCCTCTTCTTTGTGGCAGCCCCTGAGATATTGGAACACTGCTATCATGTCAGCCCTAGTCCTTCTTTTCACTAAGCAAGACATGCCCAATTCCAACAACTGTTCTTTATATGTTTTAGCTTCCATTCCCTTAACTGTCTTCATTGTTCTTCTCTGCACTCTTTCTAGAGTCTCAACATCAGAACAGAGGCAACGGCAATGAAGCCATTGCAATTCTGACTAACTCTCTTTGCCATTCCGAACCTCTTGGCATTATGTTGAAACCTAATTTTGTGCTGACTCAGTGCATATTATCAGCATGAAAGCCTAGATCAAAACAAATGCATCATTTCCAAGCAGATGTTTCCTAACTCTTTCCTTTCTTTATAAACTTGCTGGAGAAGATTCATGTTTGGAATGGAATAGCAATGCTGGTAAATTAATTTTCTTTCCAATTTGTATTGTTTTCCTGACTTAAACTTTATTTCCTCCCTGTTGTGAATCCCAGAGAAATAACAAAAATGCTGTACAGAGACATGCCCTCCAATTTTCTCCATATTTTGTCTCTCTGGGAAAAAAAAAAGAATCTACATTCTTAAACTTCATAAGATTTTTCAGGGGTTTTGTGGGGAGGGGATCATTTCTTGTGTTCAAACTTACTGCATTTTTTGCACTATAAGACGCTCCAGAATTTAAGACGCACCTAGCTTTTGGGGAGGAAAACAAGAAAAAAAATCTGTCTCTGCCTCCCACCACCCATCGGTATTCATCTCAGAGGTGGTATTCAGCAGGTTCTGACCAGTTTTGGAGAACCAGTAGCAGAAATTTTGAATAGGCCGGAGAACCTCTGACTGATCCCACCCCCATCTATTCTCTGCCTCCTGAGTCCCAGCTGATTGGCTGGGTCTTTTTTGTTGCCCTGCAGAGGAGAACAGAGCTGGAAAGCAGGATAGTGGGGTGAGGAGGGAATGGGGATTTTACAGTATCCTTCCCTTGCCATGCCCACCAAGCCACACCCACCAAGCCACGCCCACAGAACCAGTAGTAAAATTTTTTGAATCCCATCACTGATTCATCTGGCTGGTGTTCCTGCAGCAAACAGCTAACAGCTTGGTCAGTTTCAGCAAGTTATTACAGCCTGATTTAGCATAAACAGCTAATTGGTGGTTGGATCTGCCTCTTGGAATACCACTGATCAGCTGTGATCAGCTATGGGGATCACTGCCACCCATTGCTGCTGTCACCACTGCTGCCTATCACCACCTCCACGCATCCCATTTTCGGCCTCCACACGCCCTGTTTTCAGCATCTGCACATCCTGTTTTTGGTCCATTCCAGGAGGTGGGGATTGCCTCTGATTATTGCCGCTGCTGATTGGTGGTGATAGGCGGAGGCAGCAACCCCCGCTGCCTGGAATGGACTGAAAAGGGGATGTGCGGAAGCCAAAAACAGGGCACATGGAGGCCGAAAATGGCCAAAGGTTTAGTGGGCCAGTGGGTGGGTGGGGCTTTGGCAACATTCGCTCTATAAGATGCATAGACATTTCCACCAACTTTTTTAGGGGGGGAAAGTGAATCTTATAGTGCGAAAAATGAGGTAATTGCAACGTGGCAGAAGTTGTGGTGATGTGGCTGACATGCTTTCAACACTCTTCTCTTTTCTTCCTCCCTGACCTCAGTCCCTGATCCAGTTTCTGATGATATTGCTTGAAATGTGAGAACTTTGGACAACTGCAGATACTAGCAGAAAGAGCTGATAAAGGGTGGAAGTTCACAACAACACCTGGGTTTACTTCACAAACAGGTAAGGGCAAATGTTGCATGTCACACCCAAGAGAAGTTTGCTGAAGTATTTTTTCTCTTGAAAAAGAATGGAAAGAAGTTCTTTTTGCTTCAAATGAAGGAGCAACAGTTGAAAAATTACAGGAAGAAACTATGGCACTACATAAGTTAAAGCACTACACACATTTAAAAAAATTTTGTGAATGACTTTTTCTAACATTTGTTTGGGACGATGCAGGGAAATAACTGAAATCAAGAAAACGGAGAATAAGGCGATAAAGTTCCACTGTTTTTCTAATATTACTGATATTGTGTGTCAAAACTGGACAGGAATACATTTTGTGGCTGGGAAAGGAAAGCAGTGTAAACAACATTTCCAATCTGAAATGTTTATTTCCACCAAGTTATCAGTTTGCCTTGAACTCTTTTAAAGATTGCTTATTGTGAAAGACAAGCATATTGAAGTTGTGGTCAACTCTGAATTTCCCAACACACACATTTTTAATTTTAGAACTGAAGACTTTGCATTAAAGAGCTTCCTAGTTTACAGAAAAACAACTTTACGGAGTCAGCAGTTGTTTCCCACTATGCCACCTACTGGCAAAAGAAAGGAAGAGCTTTGTAACAGCTAAATACAATATTTCAAAATACAAGGAACTGCCAAAGAAGCTAATGGTAAACAGCCCAACCAAAGAACCTCTAAAACCACCCTCACCAACACTGACTGAGCAAATCAATATCATATAAATGGAGAGCAAAACCCATTCCTTACTAGCACTGATTATATTATTTAGTTTGGGTAATAAAACCAGGGATGGGATTCAAATTTCTTAACAACCGATTTTGTGGGTGTGGCCTAATTTGTGGGTGTAGCTTGGTGATCAAATGACTGAGTGGGCATGGTTTGTATGTAAATATTATAAATATTTATGTAAATATTATTTTTTTTATAAAGAAAGGACAACTTTTACCTAAAAGCAGGCAAAGCAGGCAGGCAGATTGAGTTGCTCACAGAATCACAGATTCACTTAGAGATCTATCTATCTCCAATCGGCTACCTGAGTCTGTCACATAAAATTTGCTTGCAAGCAAACTCACAAAATTAACTCACAACACACCATGTATGTAAATATTGATTTTTTTTTTACATATAAAAAAGCAACTTTTACCCAAAAGCAGGCAAAGCAGGCAGGCAGATTGGGTTGCTCACAGAATCACAGATTCACTTAGAGATCTATCTATCTCCAGTCGGCTACCTGAGTCTGACTCTGCACTGGAAAGTAGAAGCTTCAGTCCTAAGGAAGGTTCGGCTCTGCTTTTAGATTAGCTAGAAAGCAAGAAATCCAAGGATTTCCTGCTTTCTAGCTAATCTAAATCTCATAGCAGAACAGAACAGCTGATGGTCAGGAAAAAAGGAAAAATAGCAACTTACCAAACCAGGCAAGTTAGATGGCTCACATGCCAGGTAAGGAGTGCGTGGGCGTGGAGGGGAGGGGCCAGCCAGTGGAGTGATTTGTCGGTTCTCCGAACTACGGCTGTGTGCAGTGTTTGCAAGAAATCAGCTGTGCCACCTGGACAGCTAACAAATGCTGTGTGCCATAGCAGAACCTCTAAGCATAATCTTTGAAAAATCTTTCAGGGCCAGCTCCTTGCCAAAACTATGGTCACAAGCACGGTCATCCCCATCTTCAAAAAGGGAGACCCCAGCCTAGTTGAAAATTACAGACCAATCTCTTTATGCTGCATCATCTGTAAAGTCATGGAATCAATTATTAACCAATCCATCATTCTCCACTTAGAAACAAACAACCTACTCTCCAATAAACAATTTGGTTTTAGGAAAAAACTATCATGTAATCTGCAATGTTTCTTACATTGCAGAAACATATGGACTACACAACTTGATCAGGGAAAAGCAATAGACTCAATCTATATAGACTTCTGTAAAGCCTTTGATTCAGTGGTACATGACAAACTACTCCTAAAACTAAAATCTTATGGTATCTCTGGACACCTGCATAACTGGATAGAAGCACTCCTGTCAAACAGACAATAAATGGTCAAAATTGGGAGCGTCCTACCAAATTCTGTACCTGTCAACAGTGGTGTCCGCCAAGACAGTGTTCTAGGATCAACTCTCTTCATACTCTACATAAATGACCTTGATATGTGATCATATCAAAATGCTCTTGATATGTAATCATATCAAGAGCAACTGCGTTCTCTTCGCTGATGATGTAAAGCTATTCAACACCACAGACTATACTGCTACCCTTCAAAAAGACCTTGACTATGTATCAGAATGGTCAAACAAATGGCAACTTCAAATCTCAACAAATAAATGCTCTGTCCTACATATTGGCAAAAAAAATCAGAAAATAAAACACAGGCTGAATAGTCAAGACCTTGTTGATGATCCAAACTCTGTCAAGGATCTTGCAGTACTCATCTCAAATGACGTAAGTGCTAGAGCCCACTGTAACTACATAGCCAAAAAGACATTAAGAGTTGTTAACCTAATCTTACGTAGCTTTTTCTCTGATAATATTACACTAATAACTAGAGCATACAAAACATTTGCTAGACCAAAACTTGAATACAGCTCATCAGTCTGGAACCCACATTACGTATCTGATATTAACACAGTTGAGAAAGTTCAGAAATATTTTACAAGAAGAGTTCTTCACTCCTCTATTCGTTGCAGAATACCTTATGCCACCAGACTCGAAATTCTAGACCTTGAAAACCTAGAACTAGACCGCCTTCGGTCCGATCTAAGAATTGTATATAAAATCATACATTGCAATGTCCTACCTGTCAATGAATACTTCAGCTTCAACCATAACAATACAAGAGCAAACAATAGATACAAACTCAAGGTTAATCGCACCAAACTTGATTGCAGGAAATATAACTTCAGGAACAGAGTGGTCAATGTCTGGAATACTCTACTTGACTCTGTGGTTTCTTCCCCAAACCCCAAAAACTTTAACCTTAGACTTTCTACTATTGACCTCACCCCTTTCCTAAGAGGTCTGTAGGGGGCGTGCATAAGCGCACCAACGTGCCTACGGTCCCTATCCTAGTGTTTCTTTTATATTTTATTTTTCTTATATGTATCCATGTATTCATAACTATTTTTTACTTATACCTATTATCTTGTAGGCAATTGACAAATAAATAAATAAAATAAAATAAAAAAATAAATAAAAATAAAATATTCTTGTTTCCTGCTTTTTCAACTTCAGCTGTGCTGCGCAAAGCAGCTGAGGAAGGAAAAGCAGGGAATAAAGGACAGCCTAGAGCCCAGGCAGGTGGGTGGGCCAAACACCAAACCGGTTCGATGTCAGCTGCTCTTCGCAGCTACAGGTTCTATGGAACCAGGCCGGAGCAGTAGCATCCCACCCCTGAATGAAACATCTGCAAGGAAACAACCAAGCTCAGAGCACCATGAACTGATCAACTAAGGAGCACCAGCCTTTCTTATTCCCATGACAGGATGATAATAGATATTTCAGAAGATGAGACATTGGTAAGCATACACAAGCAGACTATGAACTGTACATCTAATTGGTTTTGTTCCTTTTGGAAGTTAAAACCCACCACTCTCCTAGAAAAATGAAATATTTTAGGCTATACTAAAAAGGCAGAATATTTCCCCTAAAAGAGAAATAGAAATTCAGAGAAGCAGAAACTCCATCCCCCCACCTTTGTTAATGGGCCATTAAGGCCTGAGCCAGTCTATTCTACATAACAAAGATCTACCTCCTTCAGGCAGAGCCATTTAATTGCCCTTCATTGCATCACCCAGCAAATTTCAACCAAATTTAGCACACAGACAACTTACAAAGCGAGCTATGATCACTGACAGCAAGCAGTCAGAATACTTTTCCTGTTCCCCAGGAAGTTCAAAGCCCAAAGAGGTAATAAAACCCAGGGACTCTCAGCATCTCCAAGTATGCAATCCTGTTCATCAATAAACCATCTTTCCAAACAGTTTTCAGTGTTCTTTTCCCCACTTAGAACTGAAACCAGAAGGATATTTCTTCCAACATCCCATTTCAGGTAGTCCTTCAACTTACAGCTACAATTAGGAGTGAAACTTCCATCAGTAATTAACGTGGTTGTTTAGTGAATCACACTTAGTTTTACAATGCTTTTTTGCCATGGTTGATAAGTGAGAATCACATGGTTTTTAAGTGAATCTGGCTTCTGCTGCTGATTTGGCTTGTCAGGAAGGTCAAGGATTATGGTGATCACATAATCTTGGCTATAAAATCATTATAATTACTGTGCTCCGATCGAGGGGAGCTCCGCCGAGCACCCGCTTTTGCCGGCTAAGCCAGCCTCCCCCCTCGGCCCCCATGCATGGTGGGGGTATCGAGGGGTTTGCAGGCGTCCGGGGCGTCGGACGAGCCGCCAGGAGGCCGCCCGGGTGATCTCTTTGGGCGGCGGCGGCGATTTTGCGGCGGTGGCGGCTGCCGCGATGGCGGCTGTGGAGGTGGCAGCCACCGCGGAGGCTGCCCCAGGGTTGGGAGCTCTTTGGAGGTCCCCTGCCTGGGTGCCGGCGGCCTCGAAGACGGTCCACCTGCGGCCGCTGCAGCTGCCGCGGTCGGTAACAGCGGGCGGTACCGCGGCGGCCGCGGGGGGGCGGAGGCCTCGTCGTGGTCATTTTGCGGCTGGAGGCCCCGCAGCGAACCCGGACCCCACTTCATCTGGCTGCCCCACGGTTGGGGGCTCTTCGGAGGTACCCTGCCTTGATGCCAGCGGCCTGGAGGATGGCCCTGCTGTGGCCGCTGAGGTTACTGCGGACAGTGGCAGCGGGCGGTATCGCGGCGGCCGCGGGGGGGGCAGATGCCTCGCCGGGGTCGTTTTGTGGCTGGAGGCCCCACCGCGGCTGGAGGCCCCGCCTCGAACCTGGACCCTTCGTCTGGCTCTGATAGCTCTGCTGCAGCCTCATGCTCTATTTTCACCTGTCCTATTTCCATCTGCCGCTCCAAGGACTTGGACAATCTGGTTCTGGCCTCCACGGCTGCTGCGGGGGGAGGCCGCCTTGCTGTGGAGGGTGTTGGCCCCCCTAGCGTGGCGGCCTCACCGGCAGCCGTGGAGACAATGTCTGCGTCGACTGGGAGACCTTTGCGATCTTGGAGGCGATGTGGACGGCGGAGCGGATGATGGCATCAGGGACGTAAATGGCAGGGGCAACAGCGGGACTGGCCGGCCCGAAGGACGCCGGTGATTTCGATGGTGGTCCCCGATCTGGCGATGGCGAGGGTTAGAAGATTGATTAGTTACTCCTCGGCGGAACTACGGGCTCTCGGGAGGGTCCCCCACTCCCTGAAGTGGCCCTCCGGTCTATCGACGGCCTACCTCAAGGACGGTTCCTGGGATCCGGAGAGGTGGCACGGCCATCAAAAAAGGATTTTTAGGGGGGGTTTTAAACTTTTTAAATTTTTATTCAGGGTTTTATCGAGGTTGGGGAGGGTGACTAAGAGAGGGTTGGGGGATGGTAATTTATTGGGGTTAGGGAGGATACCCGGACCGGGTTTGGGGGATAGCCCGGGGGGGTTTGGAGTCAGCCAGGCTGGAGTGCACGTCTGGGAGGGCCCAGAGGGTCATGAGTTGTGGGGGTGAACACAATTCGGACAACAGGGGGCGGGTTTCATTGGCACCATAAGTGGGAGGGGCAGATATGACGGGGGTAGAGGGCCATATCAGGTTAGGGGATCGCGTGCCCACTGTCTCCAAGTGGTGGCGCGCTCCGACCCTCCCGACCCGTCTGGCAGGCCTGGTTGTGCAGAGTCTCAGGCCCTGAGTACCCGGTTGATGTTATGTAATGCCAGGTCTGCTGTTAACAAGGCCCCCCTGATTTGCGATCTTATTCAGGAGGAGGGCGCAGACCTGGCTGGGGTCACCGAAACCTGGTTGGGCCCAGACGGTGGTGTCCCACCAGGTTTCCAAGCATTCCATCGACCAAGGTCTCAGGGAAGGGGTGGTGGGGTGGCAGCGATTATTAGAGAAGTCCTTTGTCCTAGGGAGGCCACTGTCCCTCAGACGGCTGGTTGTGAGTCTCTCTTTGTGAAGTGGGGTCAGGGGGTTCAGATGGGCCTTTTGATAACGTACCTGGCTCCCTGCCACGTGTCATCGGCCCTGCCCGGGCTCCTCGAGGTGATAGCCGGGCTGGCGGTTGAAACCCCCAGGCTTTTAGTCATGGGGGATTTCAACCTGCCTTCGCTCAGGGAAACCTCTGGGGTGGCCCGGGAGTTCCTGGCTTCCATGACGGCCATGGATCTAACCCAATTAGTTTCTGGCCCCACTCACACGGGGGGACACACACTGGACCTGATTTTTGCCTCTGGTCAGTGGTTGAATGATCGTGCTGGGGACCTAGTTATAAAACCCTTGTCATGGTCCGATCATTCTCTTCTTAGACTGGACTTCTGTGCCGCCACCCCCCATCGCAGGGAGGCGGAACCGAGGAGATGGTTCCGCCCCAAGCGCCTGATGGATCCTGAACGGTTTCAGATGGAGTTTGGGCCATTTCCTGAAACTCTGGCTCATAACTCGGGCACAGACTTGGCGGCCACCTGGGATAGGTTGGCCGCTGAGGCTCTGGATCGAGTTGTGCTTTGCGACCTCTGACTCGGCACAGATCCCATTTGGCTCCATGGTTCACGGGGGAGCTGAGGGGGATGAAGTGCCGGAAAAGACGTCTGGAGGGCATCTGGAGGGCCAGTCGTGCCGAGTCTGACCGGACACAGGTGAGGTCCTATATTAGGACCTACCTAGTGGCGATAGAGGCGGCGAAGCGTTCACACTTCTCCGCCCTTATTGCGTCGGCAGAAAATCGGCCTGCCACTCTGTTTAGAGTGACCCGCTCTCTGCTTGAGCCGAGAGCACGGGAGGACCTCTTGCAGGGTAGGGCAGAAGAGTTTTCCCGATTTCTGCATGATAAAATCGCTCAGATTCGGGATGGGCTGGACTCCAGTTGGGTGGTCCCGGGGGAGGTGTCCGGGGCAAGTCTTGAGACGGTTATCTGGGAGGAGTTCGATCCTGTGACCGCCGAGGGTGTGGACAGATTACTGGGGAGGCTGAATGCCACCACATGTTTACTGGACCCGTGCCCTTCCTGGTTGGTTTCTACCTCCAGAGAGGTGACACGAGGCTGGCTCCAGGGGATTGTCAACGCTTCGTTGACGGAGGGGGCGCTTCCGACCGCCCTGAAAATGGCGGTGGTGCGGCCCCTCCTCAAGAAGCCTTCCCTGGACCCGGCTCTTTTAAATAACTATCGTCCTGTCTCCAACCTTCCCTTTGTGGCGAAGGTTGTTGAGAGTGTGGTGGCGCGTCAGCTCCCTCAGTACCTGGAAGAAGCATTCTATTTAGATCCGTTCCAATCGGGCTTCAGGCCCGGGCACAGTACCAAAACAGCATTGGTCGCGTTGGTAGATGATCTCTGGAGGGCCTGTGACAGAGGTTACTCCTCTGTCCTGGTCCTGTTAGATCTTTCAGCGGCTTTTGATATTATCGACCATAGTATCCTATTGCGGCGGTTGGAGGGGTTGGGAATTGGGGGCACCATTTTGCGGTGGTTCTCGTCCTTCCTCTCGGACCGCTCGCAATTTGTGTTGACGGGGGGGGAGAGGTCCATCCCTAGGCACCTCATTTGTGGGGTGCCTCAGGGGTCTGTCCTCTCCCCTCTTCTGTTCAACATTTATGTGAAGCCGCTGGGAGAGATCATCCGTGGTTTCGGGGTGAAATGTCATCTTTACGCTGACGACACTCAGCTTTACATCTCCACCCCAAACCACCCCAACGATGCTGTGCAGGTTATGGCCCGTTGCCTGGAGGCTGTGCGGAACTGGATGGGCGGGAACAGGCTTCGACTCAACCCTTCCAAGACCGAGTGGCTGTGGTTTCCGGCGGCCCGATATAGTCAACTGACTCCGTCGCTGGCTATTGGGGATGAGATCTTGACCCCCACAGAAGGGGCTCACAATCTTGGTGTCCTCCTGGATGTACGGCTGTCTTTGGAAGATCATATCATGGCTGTCTCCAGGGGGGTTTTTATCAGGTCTGCCTGATACGCCAGATGCGGCCCTTTCTCGATCAGGACACCTTACGCACGGTCACCCATGCCCTGGTCACCTCCCGTCTGGACTACTGTAATGCCCTCTACATGGGGCTCCCTGCGGGGAGCACCCGGAGGCTTCAACTGGTACAAAATGCAGCTGCGCGGGTAGTTATGGGGGCGTCGAGATACTCCCACGTGACGCCCCTCCTGCGCGAGCTGCATTGGTTGCCGGTGGCCTTCCGGGTTCGCTTTAAAGTATTGGTTTTGGTCTTTAAAGCGCTCCATGTCATCGGACCAGGATACTTACAAGACCGCATTCTGCCAGTAGTCTCCCACCGACCGGTGTGTTCCCACAGAGAGGGTCTCCTCCAGGTCCCGATGCCTTCTATGTGCCGCCTGGTGACCCCGAGGAATAGGGCCTTCTCTGTGGGGGCACCCGCCCTTTGGAACGGGATACCCCCGGGGCTACGAACGACCACTGACCTGAGGGCGTTCAGACGTGACCTGAAGACCTGGCTCTTTGAGCAGGCCGGCCTGAGCTGACTCAAATGGGATTTTTAAATGGGGTTTTAGATTAGTTGGGATGGGGTACAAAAGTTTTAATTTATTTTAATTGGGGGTTTTAGATTTTTATTGGGGCAGCCTATAATTTAATTCTTTTTTAACTATATTTATCTCTGTTTATATGTATTTTAGTTGGCTGTTCACCGCCCTGAGTCCTTCGGGAGAAGGGCGGTATATAAAATTCATGAAATAAATAAATAAATAAATACATGCCAGTTGCCGAGACTTGAATTGTGATCAAAGTAGCTCACTTTTTAAGGCATCATTGTAATTTCAAGCAGTCCTTAAATGAACAGTCTTAAGTCAAGGACTTAACTTCCATTTGTACTAGAAACCAATCAATCACTGACTTAGGCCAGAGCAGAAGCATCTTTAGCTTAGCAAGCCTGAACCTGTAATACAGTCCTCTTCCCAGGCAAGGGATTCCATATTCATGCATATAACTTCATGACTTCTATTTCAATTTGGAAATTAAGTTACGGATCACTCTCTGTGGTTTCATCAGGCAATGCTTTGCTCTTCACTTCTCCTCTTTTTGGGGGAAGGGATTAATGTAATTTATATTTTGCCACAAGACTAATTGCTTAAAGAATATCTGGTTGGCCATTGGCTAGCCTTTACGTTGCTATGATTCCTGCTTTCTTCTGAGTAAGCACGCCTAGATTGTTCAACCAAAGAACCAATCACTGGCCACCTAAAATAAAGTGATGGACCAAGATATGACTATGGATAGGATTGCTCTAAAGCCCTTATTACATGGGACTGAGAAGAGTGCTCACTTAGTTTGCAATATATTTGTACAGCAACACAAAGGTTTGAAAGAATTTGCACAAAGACAACTCTTGGATCAATATGTAATCCCATAGAAGGAAGGCAAACATAACAACTATAGCTTCTAGGAGAGCTGCCAAATCCTATAAGGGGCAAACTGCTTGCATTAATCTTGACATTAAAAAAAATGATTTGCAGACAAGCAACACAGAAACACAGCCCATTTCATTCACTGAATTGACCCCTGGAGTCCTCAACATGTTCCTTGCAAAGAGCTTTCTTATGACCATTTAGTTCTCTGCCATCACTGAAAAAAAATCAGATTAGTGTTCCTCAATCTTGGCAACTTTAAGATGTGTGAACTTCAACTCACAAAATTCCCCATACTGTCAGGACACTGGAGAAACCTCTACTGAGGCCTCACTCTTGTCCCATCAAAGTTGAACAGCTACTGGTCATCAGTCTTCAAGACCCTTAGATTCATCAATGTGTTGTGGCCCGCTAGCTGCCAGCGGAGCTGGCGGCAGACTCGGACAATGAGGGGGTTGAGGAGGAACTTGGGCCAGTCCTGGAGTCTGGGGAAGGCTCTGATGGATGCTCAGCATTAGAAGCAGAGATAGAGCCATGGGGGTCTGATATTTCCCACCTGCCTTTGGAGTTGGAGATAAGCGGGGAAGAAGAACAGCTGGGGCCTGTTCCAGATGCACGTATGCACAAAACTGTCAGGAGAGGAGAACAACTGAGGACCAGGAGCCAACTCAGAAAGAAAGGCACACCTGGATGCTGAATGGTCCCTCCATGGCTGGGGAATAAATAGAAGCAAAAGGGGAGTGGTGATGTAGGAGGCAACTGCTTGGATTTCTTTTGGAAGATTTGCTCATCGAGGTTCCTGTCTCAGAGACTGGTTGAGAGAGTTTAACTTACAGCTTTGTGGCTGGAAGCTCTGGCCTGGCAATTATCCAAGGAACTGATAAGGTCTGTACTTCAGTTAACCCTTGGAAGGATTATTGTGTGGACATTTCTGTGTGTGAATGCCATGAATTCAGAGTAGTAAATAAAGAGGGGGTTTTCGGGATAGGGAGTCTGTTTCTTGGTTCTGCTAAGGCTGGGTCAGAACACAATGATAAATAATCTGCACAACCATCTACAGCAGGGGTGTCAAAGTCAAGGCCTGCAGACCAGATCCGGCCCATGGGATACTTTGTTGTGGCCCATGGGGTCACCTTGGAAATAGCAAAGGACTGGCTTGCAGTACCTCTTCCAGTGAAAATGGAGCTCACAAGGACCGTGTGCAGCCCTCCCGAGTTCATTTTCATTGGCAGAGGGTTGCAGAAGGCCATCACAGCTGAAAACTGAGCTTGGGAGCCCATTTTCAGTGGCAGAGCGCTCGGGCCACCATAGGTGCCGACACAAATGACATCATGCTGCCCCGCCTCCCAGATCAAACACAACCCTGATGAAATTGAGTTTGATACCCTTGATCTACAGTGCTGTGGTCCATTCTGGATATCATCACCCTGTCAGAGGTCACCATGGTTCTGTAGGACATACTCTAGCGCTCCTGGCCTAGACCATATTCCTGCCTCAGACTTACAGACATGATGCTAACCCTCACATGGTGACTTACTTCAAATTGCTGCTAGTGGTTAGAAATCCATCTGCTCTTGAGTGATGTTTCTGCCAAAGATTGAGAATCCATCTACTTATAAGTGGTTGGCACTTACTGGAAAATGTGCTAAAGAGAGAGCTTCTGGACTGGTGACAGAAGCCATCAAGCCAATTTGGCAACTGCTTCTCTCACACGCAAGCGCTATTGCTATTAATGATTTTGCAAGCATACTTAGACCTACTCTGAATTTTAAATGTGTGTGTCATCTCCAAAAAGATTTGGAATCCAGTGTTTCATATATATATATATATTTGCATGCAGGCAAAGCAAGTGTTGCAACAATTAACATTATTTAGAATTCAGGAACACCAGAATAGTACAAGAATAGTTAGTACAAGGGTTGATAATACAGTACCGACAAGAACCAAGACAATTATCAGTACTGAGTATTTGACCCCCCCATTCCCAAATCAAAGTTGTAAAATTACCCAGCTCTCATGTAGCTTTCAAATCTCATGGGATTTCAATGATTTTGTATGAGATCATGCTTAGAGAGAGGCGAGAAGATTTAGAGCAAGGATCTTCAAACTTGGCAAGTTTAAGACTTGTAGACTTCAACTCCCAGAATCCCTGAGCTAACATGACTAGAGGAGGAATTCTGGGAGTTGAAGTTCACAACTCTTAAAGCTGTCAAGTTTGAAGACCCCTGACTTAGAGTGACCTATTGCAAATACAATGCCATCTATTGCTACAGGTGTGTAACACAATGAATGGGCTCACCTATCATGCTAAGTCATTGTTTAGCTATAGTTGACTAAATAAGCTACCATTGGTTGGGTTCACACAAAACACTCGGCCAAAACTAAACAAACTACTTTGTGGTTTGGAAGCCCCATATATTTGCTTGGACCTTGGTCCACTTAGTTTAGTGTTGCCAATGCTGACATGAAAACATAACACTTGAGTCCTGCCTGATCAAGTCTAAGATCATTGTCATAGATCCTCCCCTGGAACCCTCTTCAGATGTGAGTTCAGAGGAGGGATGAGTTTGAATCTGCAGAGGAAAGCGTGGAGCCACATATTGGTCAGCATCAGGGCTTAGAGGGTACTAGCCTGGGCCAATGGGGGAATGACAGGCAAGCCACAGCTGCAGCAACTTGGCCAGGAGGCTCCAGGTAAGGACCAGGAGCAGCTGCTGCCAATTAGCAATGAGGAAGTGGAGCCTACACCTCCTCCTGACCCAAGAACATGTAGAGCAGAGAGGAGACAGGCACAATGTTAATCAGCTAGACTACTCATGAGGAGGCAACCTCACCTCTCATGAAGGGCTGGCCTACTTAATCCCAACTTAAGGACTTGAGTGTTGCTGGAGCAATGTGCCTAGTTCTGTGCCTTGTGTTGTGTATCCTAACCCTTTTGAATTGTGGGCTGCTTTCCTGCACTTTGTGTGCGTGCCTGTTGGACTCAATTACCTAGCGTCTCTTGCCTTGCTGAGCTTGGGATCTGTGCAGTGGGGGTGCTTTCTGAGCACCTGTTGGGTTATTTTTCAATAAACACCTGTAGTGCTCTGGCTGGGGTGGGAGTGCGGCAGCCACACCCATTTGGTAATATTCAATTCACAATGGCCCATTAGAAGCTTTAGCAAGCCCACAGATTATGGCAGCTTCCTGTCCCAATGTTACTATGAATCTGGTGGTTAGAGACTCCATTGCACTGACTAAGCTATTACCAGACATTGCTATTCTCTAGGAATCTGTTTAGACCCCTTTATAGAAACTACCTAAATGAATGAATAGTATGTTTCTAAGGTTACAGGCCATTTTGTTTCCCTGGGATGCTGGGAATTAAAAGATATGCAAAAATGTTCCAAGGTCACAAAAGATCCAGCTCCCCAAAAATCTAGTTTTTTTAAAAAAAAATTGGATCACTTCCAATAGGATGTATAAGGCAATAACAGAACATTTCCAGTGAGCTTAAAGAATGGGTTATTTTGCACACTTCTAGAGATGGAATGGATTTGGTTTCTTCTGCACTCAAAACATATCTTCTAACAATGAGCTGGTCTTTCCTACATTTTTCTTTCGGGGGTGGGGGAGAAGCAGTAACATTTGCAACAAAATATAACTTAGGCATTCTGATGGATCCCTTGGCATTCTGATGCCTGATAAGCGTAATAATGGTATACAGGGGCAACTTTGCTCCATTCCTCATGAATACCCATAGGGAGAAGAAACTTTTCTTGTATGTAGAAAATCAGCATAGGAAATCAAGATTAGGACTGGCTGTTTTTTTCACTGATTTGTCAGGGCTTTTGAAGAAACTTTTATATAAAACTGTATTCGCAGATACCATTTTTGTCCTGCGGTGTGCAGGGGTATGGATTATTTAGCCACTTTTTTTTGACTGCCTTCATTAAGACCAGATTTATTTCCTTGCAAATAAATTTAGAATCGGATCTGGAGATTACACAAGACTTTTCTCCATAAAGTACGTGTCACGGAATATGTATGGGGAAGCATGTTATCCTGTACTGGAAGTTCTCTTAAGCGATGTCTTCAAATGTGTAGCATGGATTGCTTTTCTGGAGACTGACCTTTTTCTGTTTACAAGTTTTCATCCAGCCACTTGAGATAGCTATCTCTGGTGTGAAATCCTGCAGAAAAATTAAGTGGCCAAACGGTGAAGAGCATGCAGCCATGAAAACAGTCTTCAAAGTGGTCAATGGTGACTTCCACACCAGCTTTCTCTAGCCGCTTGGCATACATGAGACCATCATCTCTCAGAACATCAATCTCACAAGTCATAATATAGGTTTTGGGCTGCAAGCGTAAAACCTCTTTGTCAGCCAGAAGTGGACTTGCGCGGGCATCTAATAGGTCAGGAATATTCTGGATGATTTCAGGTTTCCCTGTGGTAGGAGCTATGAGTTTGTAGTTCTTCCTGAATCTTGAAGGCAGAAGGAAAGTCCAGTCTAGTCGGTCTCTGAAGGAATTGGCCTTGCTCACATCCAGAGAGGTATGTTTGTTCATCAACATGGACTGGACAAAATCATAGCTTCCATTGAAATAGTCTACCCAGATCTCCACCCCCACTATGGCGGATAGGATTGGGCTGAGTTTGTTCTGTTGGTATGAAGGAGTATTGAAATCAAAAGGCTGAAGGACAGGATAGATTAGGGCCTGAAGTTTAAATCTATTGGTTATGTTCTCCTCTTGACTTATCTGTAGAAAGTAGAGAGAAAACAGGGAGTGACGCAGTCAAAGAACCCATACCTATAGATCTTGAACACACAGACCCATAATTTGTTTTCATCAGGGTTTGTTGCGAAATCCAGAAACTCAACATGCCACATTATATATGAGTGAATGGATTCAACCAGGGTGGGCTGCTGGAAGATCGGGGAGGTTCGGGCCCACTCGTCCTTGCACTATACTTTCCCTAAATAACTAACTTTTTCCCCACCCAGGCTGCCCAGGTGAGTTCTGCGCCACCCTGCTATACTCATCGGAGCTACCTGTGTTGGTTAGCTGCCTGTTTGAAGCTGCATATCAGCCTCAAAGCTGCGCTTGTGCGCTCACGACCAGCAAACTCCTTGTCAACAAAAGTGCAGCCCACCTCTGGATCCAACCTATGTGTACAACATAGAGACAACAGGAAAAGTTTGATTCTTATTCCCTATCCCGTCTCTTCTTAAAGAGGTTGAGGTCTCTGGAGAAATTCCCTGTCGGGGAAAACAATTAATTAGTGGAATGTCTTTTCAGAAGTTATGGGTGCTGCATCGCTGCAGATTTTTAAAAAGAGACTGGGCACAGCCATTTGTCACGAACGGTATAGGGCAGAGGTGTCAACCTCAATTTCATTGAGGGCCGCATCAGGATTGCGTTTGATCTTGGAGGGTCTCGGATGGACGTGGCCATGGTCAGCTTGATACCACTCGTGTTAGGGGCACCTGTGGTGGCCAAGTGCTAAGGCAGGACTTCCCTGAGACCCTCCTTCACTCTCATTATCATATTCCTTCCTTCCTTCCTTCCTTCCCCGCTTTCCTTCTTTTTCCTTCCTTGCTCTCTTCCCATCTTTCCTTCTTGTTTTGTTTTTAGTTTGTTTTGCTAGCCCTCTGCCAATAAAAATGGAGCCTGGGGGGGCATGTGCAGTTCCCCATGCCCCATTTTCAGCCATGACAGCCCCCTGCCAGCAAAAATGGAGCTTGTGCGTGCCCACCCAACAAGCTCAGTTTTTGCTGGCAGAGGCACTGCAGGCTGGCCTTTTGTTGTTTCCAGGCTGGCCCCACGGGCCAGATCTATGCACCCTCCTCCGCAGGTGCATCTGGCCTGTGGGCCTTGAGTTTGACACCCCTGGCATAAGGTCTCTTGCTTGAGCAGGAGATTGGACTAAAAGAGCTCCAAGGTCTGTTCCAACCCTGTTATTCTGTAATTCAGTATTCTATTCCAAGAGTGATTGGAATAGAATACTTAAAATCAACTTTACTTGAATGACATATAATTTAATATATAATTATGCAATAACATAATTACATGTGTTTACAACATTTCATAATTTAAAAGAATCCAATGTCATCATGTCAAGGAAAAAAATGGAGGGGATTGCAGCTAAGTAGTCCTATATTATTTATCTCAATTAGTCTCACTAATAATCTGCTAAGACAGCCTATCCCTTTAATCCATAAGGATAATTATCATGCCTGATTAGGTACTCAGTGCCTGGGAACAAGCCCAACATTATACAAGGAGCAGCCGTAGTGTATGAAGAAGTCCATTGGAATTCAAATGATTGCCACTTACATTGGTTATGTATCAATTAGTGGCATGTGGAAGCGAAATAACTTTTGTCACACAGTAACGTTCCATTTTGAACAATATAAATCGAAATCGAAATAATTTCTCCACTTATTATTGAATCTGTAAGAAGCCTGCATTATATATAATTACAACACCACCTCTATCCTAAACTCAATGCTGTAGGCTTTTCCCCATATACTCCTATATTGCAAAAAAGAGCTTTAGTCTGGCAGCATATATTTTCTTTTTCTGAATAAACCTCACTTTATTAGGTGGGTTTTACACAATAGACTAACCAAAAACAAAGAGATCACATTACAGATCAGTGGAAAGCATAGACCAAGGAATTAAGGTGTCCGATTGGATGGGGTGTGTGGAACTATTAACTGGAAGCTTTTTGTTATCTAAATGTGTTGTTACACAGCTTACATCAGTCGGAATGGGCTGGAAAAGAGGAGAATTTGTAGTGCAATACTTCTGAAAGGTTAATGTTTTGGATAGGATGCCTGAAGAACAGGAAAGGGAAGAACCCAGAGAAAGTGTATTTGTTCTAAACCAGGGGTGTCAAATGATCTGGGTCGTCAAATGATCTTCTGCCAATGAAAATGGAGCTCTGGGGGGCTGCATGTGGGAGTGGGCTCCATTTACTTTGGAAGAGGGCTAGCAAAACAAACTAAACAAACTAAAAACAAAACAAAAGAAACGTTTCCCCTTTTGCATTTAAACACGGAAGAAGGGACAGGAAAGGAGAAAGGGAAAGAGGAAAGACAAAGAAAAAGAAGGAAAGATGGGAAGGAAGAAGGAGAATGAAGATGGAAGGAAAAAGAAGAAAAGGAAGGGAGGGGGTTATAATGAGAGTGGAGGAGGGTCCGATGGAAGTCCTGCCTTAGCATTTGGCTACCACAGGTGCCCCTGAAATGAGTGACATCGAGCTGGCCACACCCCTGGCCACGCCCCCCCCCCAGGTCAAACACAACCCTGATGCGGCCCTCAATGAAATTGAATTTGATACCCCTGTTCTAGACAGAAAGAGTAGTAAAAGGGGCATGCATAAACAGGTAGTTCTCAACTTAACAGGTAGTTCTCAACTTAACTTGTAATGGAGCCCTGGAATTTCTGTCATAAGTCATGACAGTCAAAAGTCAAGGCACCCATGTGACTAGACCTGATTTTATGACATTGCTTGTGGTAGTTGTAAAGCAAGTTTATTACTCCTATGGGTTTGGGTTTTTTTTTTTTGAAACTGGTCTAAAAGTCCAGAAAACCAGCAAAAAACATAATAAATCGTGAATAATTGTGACTGCAGAATGCTGCAACTGGCCATCAAGGTGTGCCAATTTCCAAGTGTCTCGCATGCGGTCATGTGACACCACATGTGTGCATGCGCAGCTCTCAGAACTTTAAGCTGGGTTGTGCATAGCTCTTGAGAGGGTCTGTCATAGCTTCGAACAGTCACTAAGCGAGAACTACCTGTAATCATGTCAGCATTGGCCATATTGAAGATTGCTTTTATGAAACAAATATGGCTTGTGTCAGCTGTGATTTTTTCAATGATTACACAAATTATTATTATTTTAATGGAGTGCATGAATTCAAGCAATGAGAGAACTTTTTCCTTGGAAAAAGGGTCTCACAGAGCAAATTTTATGACATCTACATGAAAATATTCAAAGAACTGCCAATAAAGAAATGGAGAAGCTAGACTTCTGTGAAGGAGAGATGAAAGTGCTTTTAAGCCTCTTGACTAAAATGGGAGGGAAAAATGACACAATGTTTTTATTCGGTTAAACATGCATTCTTCCAAAGGCTGATCTCTCCTTTGCAGCGGCATTCATAGCCTTTGCTGGTCTCAGGACAGAACAGAACCTTTTTTATAGAAGCTAATCTACTTTCACACACAAACACACACTTTTTGGAGGCAAGATTTCAGAAATGGTTTCTTTTTCCTAAAGCTGAGATGGAGACTGAACCAAGGTCACCTAGATAACTTCATGCCTAAGATGGGACTAAAACTCATGGCCTCCCAGTTTCTAGCCTGGTACCTCTATCTATCTATCTATCTATCTATCTATCTATCTATCTATCTATCTATCTATCTATCTATCTATCTATCTATCTATCTATCTATCTATCATCTATCTATCTATCTATCTATCTATCTATCTATCTATCTATCTATCTATCTATCCATCCATCTATCTTTCTCTATCCATCTCTCTCTCTCTCTCTCCATCCATCCACTCACCCACCCATCTAAACTGCCTGCCTGCCTGCCTGCCTGCCTGCCTGCCTGCCTGCCTATCTATCTATCTATCTATCTATCTATCTATCTATCTATCTATCTATCTATCTATCTATCTATCTATCTTCATCTACCCACCCACCCACCTATCTATCCATCCATCCATCCATCCTTCTACCCAACTATCTTTCTATCCATCTATCCATCCATCCATCTATCATCTCTATCCATCTCTCTCTTTCTCTCCCTCTCTCTCCATCCATTCATCCATCCATCCACTCACCCACCCATCTAAACTGTCTGTCTATCTATCTCCACCCACCCACCCACCCACTCACCCATCCACCCACCTATCTATCTATCCATCCACCCATCTTTCTATCCAACTATCTTCCTATCCATCTATCTATCCATCTTCCTATTCAATTATCTTTCTATCCATCTATCTATCCATCCATCTATCCATCCATCCACCCATCCTGGGTGAAATTGTTCCCTTTCCCAATCCTTTTCATGGGAGCAGTCAAGAATTGACCACTAAATCCTTCCCATACAAATGTGCCCTCGCTTAATCCCAATCCTGGCACCTTCTGCGCAGTTGAAGATGGATCTGTGTGTAGGTCACCCAGAACTTTTCTTACCTCTTGGCACAGAACAGCAGCCAGATTGCCTCCTGCGCTATCACCGGAAACTGCAATTCTGGCAGGATCAACAGAATATTGAGCTAGGATATCTGGCAGCAAAAAATGTTTGGTGGCCCGGAGGATATCGTCAAGCTGTGCGGGGAAGTGGAAATCTGGTACTAACCTGTAACTGCAAAGAAAAGGGTTTTGTGTTAAGACAAGCCAGGGTTTATAAGTCCTGATAGATTGCCAAAATGACAGTTAAAATGACAAATTACAGAATGTAGTTATGAGCAACAGAGGAAGAAAAAGTGGTTGGGAATGATTGGGATACAGTTAGAAAGAAGAATGTCATGGGGAGATTGGGTTAATAACAGCAATATTTTGCAGTGTGCAGATGCACAGGAAAAAGATGTCTAGCTTGTGATTCATTTCGTGAGCTGCTGATTTTACTGTCCAAAATACATAGAAAAATAAAATGATTTGTTATCTTAGAGCAGTGTTTTTCAAGCTTGGTAACTTTAACATGCATGCTGGCTGGGGAATTCTGAGAGTTGAAGTCTACATATCTTAAAATTTGCCAAGATTGAAAAACATTGTCCTTAGAATCTACTTCTGCTCTTGTGGAAATAACTTTTTCACTGTGTTGATTCCCAAAGTGCTTTTTCAGGAAACAAACGGACTTTCTTGTTTTATCAGCTCTCTGCAAGGAATATAAATCCTTCCATTCCCCATTATTTGGTCAGAGCTGAAGAAGCTTCTTGGATGAGAAGAGAAATGTCTTCAAAAAAAAAAAACAAGGAAGTCCAGTTGCCTCCTGAAAAAGTACCTTTGGGACAACCATGACCTGGATGACTGAGAATCTCTACAGACATTGAATTGATTATTAAATAGGAAAGAGCTAGGATTGGCCACAGCCTCTCCCATTTATGAGACTGTTGGAATACAACTGTCCTCATTTCTGGTTATTGGCCATATGGCTAGGGATGACTGAAATTATAGTCTGACAACTTCTGAAGGTTCTTGGTTGGGAAGAATTGCATGAGTGCTAGCTTCCATTTGCTTGGCCCATATGTTATGCAGTTTGTGTTAGCCCCAAGCATCTATAGAAGCTTGTTATCCAAAATCAATGAGACTATTGTCTTATGGGAAGACAATAGGATTTTAAAAAGAAAAATCTCACTGCAAACCAAACCCTGCCTCCAGATGTGCAAGCCACACAATGGAGCACATTTCCTTTAAATCTGAATTTAAAGATTATTGTGCCAAAAACCAGCATAGAACAATGGAGTGCAAAAGAATAGGAAATAATATACTATGAAGGGGTAGACATACAAAACCAGTCAAATATAGTCAGGACTGCTCCAATAGGTACCAAAAGCCAGAATAATAAGGCATATCAAAGGCATATCAAAAGTGTAAGGCTATATCAGGGGTGGGATTCTACTAGTTTGTACCTATTCGCTAGAACCGGTTGTTAACATTCTAAGCAGTTCGGAGAACCGGTTGTTAGAAAAAATTACTGGCTTAATCCTGTAAGGGAGGCAGGAAGGAAATATTCTGGTGTTGCTTACAGAAACTGCCTCTCCATTAACCCTTATTACATTCTTGGCAAGACTAAACTTCCTGTCTCAGGAATTTCTCTGGAGTTTTTTCCCCCCTCCTTTGCTGGTACTTTGCTTTTGTGGAGTGACCATTCAAAGTTACAATGACACTGAAAAAAGTGACTTATGACCATTTTTCACACTTACGACTGTTGCAGCATCCCCACAGTCATGAGAGGCCAGGCGAGGAGTTACGTGCCTCGATTATGACTGATGTCGAGTTGGCCATACCCAGCCAATAACATAATCACCTAGCCACGCCCACAGAACCGGTTGTTAAAAAATTTGAATCCCACCTCTGGGCTATATGCTACGTAAACTAATCCTAAATAGAAGTATAATGAATAATGCATGGTTGAATTACACCACTTTAAAATTATCCTATGTAAAATATGCTAGATGATACCTAAAACAGGTACATATTTACTTCTGATTGCACTCAAAAGCTGGGTTCATGTACCACAATCCACAACACTTCATTTAAATGTGGTTTGTTAAATAAATCACCATGGCTAGCTTACAAATGATGATTTGTAATGATTTGTAAACTGCAACAGGATTCACATGTTACATTAAGCCAAAACTAAACAAATAGCATCATGGGTTTGCAATGTGGGAAGCAGTGCAAATCATAATTTGTTCTGTTGATAAGGGAAAGATTTCAAAAAGGCTAAATTTCATTTCTAGTATTTGCGGTTCAAATATTAAGCCACTAGAGGATGCCAGCTGCTCTCAGTTAGACAAGGATGAAATGCTTGTTTTCAGCTGAGGGAACTGAGAAAGGCACCTGTGTTTCTAATTTTAGATTAATTCATTTATAGAAATGGGCTATTGTTGTAAGTAACCTCTCGTCTTAGCCACTTCCTGCTTTATCCAACAGAAGACACAAGTCTTTAATTTTATTTAACAACAAGAAAAACAAAATTCAACCCTTCAATAAAGCAACTATAGCACCTCCTATTTCAGTAGGAGTTTAACATTGATATCCCTTGGCAATTTTATTCAGAAGGTTGGGTCTACGGTTTTAGGAGTCATAGACTGCTAAAACTATTTTAAGAAAAAGGAAGTCACTTCTTTGCCTCTATCACTCTGACATCTACAATCAGGTCCTCTTTAAAAATGTATTGGAGGGCCTCATATCCATCCAACGTCAAAGGGGAAATGCAACCTGGTGTTGGGAAAGGACACATCTATTCATCCTTTAATAACCTTTGAGACAAGGAGAAGCTGGACAAAATTGTTCATGCCATACAACTTACTTCTTCAATCAAAACTATTCTATGACTTATGTTTCACTGGTTCTTTAGATGGGGAAAAATGTTCCTTTTTTAAAGCTCAGAAACACAGCGGTTGCTCAAGTTAAAGAAAAACCAGCTTTCTAATAACCAGAATGTGTCACTCCTCTCTCATGCAACCATAGGACTTTGCTTTCCACCTATAGCTAGAATTCAATATGGGTTCACCTTTTGAAACACAAGCAATGTGAGCCTGGGCTTTACAGCAGCAAGTCTTGAAGTCTGAATAGTTCAAAGCATTTTAGTTTTAAATCCAGGGAAGGTCCTTTTTAAGAGATCTCTCCGAGGTTGTTGTTTTTTTAGTATATACATATATTTTATTCATAAACATTTTGAATACAGTGTATTGTTAGGTTATATCGTTTACAGAAATACAAAGAAAGAACAAAAAGGAATATTAGCATAATGATAATAATAATAGTGTAACAGACTATTTTGACTAAAATTTTCTTTATATTAGCTTATTTGTAATTCTGTTGATTATATTGGTATGTTTATAATTATAAACTATCTTTGTATTCAGGTCACTGACTATCTGTCAGTGACCTGAAGACCTGGCTCAGGCTATCTGTCAGTGACCTGAAGACCTGGCTCAGGCCGGCCTGAGCTGACTCAAATGGGATTTTAAATAAGGGGTTTTAGATTAGTTGGTTGGGGTATGAAAGTTTTAATTTATTTTAATCGGGGGTTTTAGATTTTTATTTGGGCAGTCTATAATTTAATTCTTTTTTAATCGTATTTATATCTGTGTTTTGTATGTATTTTAGTTGGCTGTTCACCGCCCTGGGTCCTTCGGGAGAAGGGCGGTATATAAAATTATTAAATAAATAAATAAATAAATAAATAAATACATAGCAATAATCTTTCATTCGTCTAATTTCTCTCTCTTATCTCTAACCACTCACAGACTCTATTCTAGAATTCTTTGTCCTTTATTTTTAATGTCAATCAATCCATCTCTGCACAATCTAATATTTTCTCTCCGAGGTTTTGAAATCTGTGGATTACAGGGGAAAGATACAATTGCAGTTGGATTAGGAAAACTCACATGGACCTGAAAAACAAGTTTGGTAAGATAATGAGGCAACTAATGAGTGTGGGAGATTCTTAAGAGACCAAATCTGGCAAATGTTTGTCCTTGTGGAGTTTGCTTTCAAGGAGATGACCATGTACAACATTTATTCTTGGTTGTTGATGTTTTGTCACTACTTGGAATGATACTCTCACAGAGGAAAAAAAAAAAAAGGCACAGGGCCCCTTAACTCTTATTAGGTCTAAGTTCCACAAGGTGGCTTTAAAGACCTAGCAAATTTATTTGTGAAGCTGGCTCAGCTTGCATTAATTAGGATTTAGCATGTTGGAGAAATCCATGCTCTTTGATTAGTATATGCATCACTGTATTGTGGAAATCTGGAAAATGGTTGATTTGGAAACTAGTTTAATTAGACTGTGACAGTGTAGCTTCTGAGTGTCAGAAGTGGACAGGAAGAAAAAGAAGAAATATCTGGACAACAAATATTAATTAGGGAATCAATCATACTTTAAACAAGCATGTACACATAGGTTGGATTTGCAGAAACACACAAAACCATAATTTGGCCTTGTTTTATATTTAATTATTTTTGACACTGATAAATACCCTTGTGGAGGTATGTATCAGTGTCAAAAATAATTAAATATAAAACAAGGCTGAGGTTACAGTAAATTCAATTCAGCCTGCATTTGTGGATTACAATTTTGTACATGGCTTCCTGCCACATCTAAGGTTGGGGTTCCCCTAAAATATGGTTTCTAAGCTTTTCAATCATGGCTGTTTATTTCTGTTGCATAATTACCTTAGCTAATCTTTAATCTGGTTTTAATAATAGTTTTAAAAGGGTTAAAGCATTAAGGTGTCATGATGTTTTCTTTATATTTGTTCTAATCTAAATTGATATATAAAGATAAAGGTTTTTTTCCTCTCCCAATGGAATATTTTATATTTTCTTCTAATTTTATCATCTATCTCTCTGCAAACCTTTTCATGCAATAGCTTCATTTTGGCCTCTCTTTGTATTTTTTCTCCCCCCGCCCTTTTAAAATATTTTTTTTTAAAAAAGGTATCTGAAACTCCACCAACAGAGTGGAGAAAGGCCTGCCTATATTATGCTTTTGTAAATGTGGGAGAATAGACACATGGAAAAGAATTATCCTAGGCTGATTGGAAATGTTGACACATTTTTGTTAGGAAAAACCGACTTTTGGGTGGGTTGGTACATTGTCCACTCGTGTTCAAGATGGAAATCATTCTAAGACTTGAAAGTGCTCATCCAAATTAATAGTCAAACAATTATAGCATATAAAAATGGTGGAACAGATATCTCATTAGCTCAGAAGACAACTTGAACAAGATCCTTTTGGTAAAATGTCTATGGAGATTCTCAGTCATCCAGGTCATAGTTGTCCCAAAGGGTTTTTTCAAAAGGCAATTGGACTTTCTTTGTTTTTTTCCTTGAAGACATTTTGCTTCTCATTCCAGAAGCTTCTTTAGTGCTGAACTGAATAAGCTTCTTGGACGAGCAGCGAAATACCTTCAAGGAAGGTTTTTGCTGTTTGAGATGCCAGCAAAGATTAACATTTACGTCAAATTACCTAACTGACCAACAGGAGGCAAAAAGAATCCAAAGCTGAAGGTAGGGCTTCAGAAGCTAAGATGAAAACCAAACATATCACATTATGGTTCAAGTAATTTAATGACCAAAGATTTAGCCTAGGATACAGTATTGAATGCTAAAAATCAGAGCTTATTTTAGCACAGCTATGATTATGGATGGAACCATTTGTCATGAATGAAGGTGAACCATTTGTTTACTCTTGCCAAGAAAGCTATAATGATCGGCGTATGGAACTGAGTTCCGCTGAAAGGTATGCATTGTTCCAGAACTTTATCCTTCTTTCTCCATATTCTAAGTTCTACTCTGTAGCAATTTAATTCTTTTTCTTTCCTCTTCTCGAAAAGAGAAGACAATAAAAAGACAATAAAACCCAGTCCATACCAGTTTCTTAATTATTGATTGCTTACTTACTTAATTGAGACAACTACAGCATCCAGAGATTCAGCCATAACCTCACAGAAATGATTATAGTAGCCTGTTTCTGCAGGGAGAGACAGCCAAGGATGAGAGAGAAGCGAATGCTGACTATTTCAGTTGCAGAATGTCCAGAGAACAGGTATTTTTATTTATAATATTTGCAAAGATATATATTCTGCAAATGACATTATTGATGCATAAACAGATTTTTGTTGGACTTTTGAGAATCCCAAGATTGCCATTTTTTTTTAATAAAAGGGAAATCCTGAACAATGAATTGAGCCGATTCAAAATAGAAAGGAAAAAAAAGAAACTCCCAAGATCAAAACCACCAACCCAATTAGAACTTCATGATATCTGCCCACAGAATTCTGTAGGTGAGATGGGTGACACAGAAATGTAATAATAAATAAAAAAAGATTGAAAGATCAAGTGGTAGTGTATGTCTTTTCATTTAACAATCTGTCCTTGGTTTTCTTCCTCATGTTATTTTCAGCAACCTAATTTAGGGAAAATGGATTGCCACTAGATTATGGATTCAAGAGCAGAAAGATGCTTCAGTTGGTGTAGGTGGGCTCATTTAAAGGGAGGGATCATGAGGCAGCTGCACAAGGCAGCCATGTGTTCTTGGGAGAAAAGATGTAGTTTCTTTAAAAGCCTGAAAGTAGGTGCTACGTGATTGATTCTGTGTTCCACAGCACCTTTGTGTTCAAACTCTTAAGTGTGGCAAATTTCTACTGTACAAGTAGTACTAATAAAGGGGATTATTGAAAGCTCAGGGTTGACATGAGGACTCTCTGGTGCTCTCTGAGCTTGCTTGTTTTCTTGCAGATGTTTATTATTTAAAGTAGGCAACATCATCAATGGCAGTGATGTTACCTAGTTTGAGTAATGAAACATCTGCAAGAAAAAAAACAAGCTCGACAGCATCAAGGACTCCTCATGTACAAATAGTTCTTCGTTAATGACTACCCACTCAGAGGTCAAAGCTACAATGCTGCTGAATGAGTAGTTCTTGTGACCAGAATGGTTCTTATGATTAGTCATCAAAACTCCAGCTGTCCAGTGCTCATAATCTCATATCTGGGCATTTGGCAACCAGCTTGCACTTAGGAGGGTAGAAGTATCTAGTAGTCACATGATCACCACAAGACCACAGTACTGCAGTCTACTTTTGCTGACTGTCAGCTATTTGCAATTTGGCAGACCGAATCTCACCAGGCTCCAGGTTGACTCACTCTTCCATCCTTCTGAGGTGGGTAAAATGAAGATCCAGATTACTGGGGGCAAGATGCTGATTCTGTAAACTGCTTAGAGAGGGCTGTAAAAGCACTGTGGAGCTGTATATAAGTCTAAGTGCTATTGCTATTTGTGATCAAGGTTAATCGTACCAAACTTGATTGCAGGAAATACGACTTCAGCAACAGAGTGGTCAATGTCTGGAATACTCTATCTGACTCTGTGGTTTCTTCCCCAAACCCCAAAAACTTTAACCTTAGACTGTCTACTATTGACCTCACCCCTTTCCTAAGAGGTCTGTAGAGGGCGTGCATAAGCGCACCAATGTGCCTACCGTCCCTGTCCTATTGTTTCTTTTATTTCTTTTATTTTTCTTATATGTATCCATGTATTCATAACTGTTTTTACTTATACCTATTATCTTGTAAGCAATTGACAAAAATAAATAAATAAAAATAAAATAAATAAATAAATAAATCTTCCCTGCTGACTACTCTACTCACTTTGCTTGTCGAAGCTGGCAGAAAACTGAGGATTTCTTTGCTTAACAAACCATAATCCTCATTTAGCAACAGCAGTGGGGACCATCTGGATTGCCACTGCTAAGCGATGTGGCCATGTGGCATTGTGCTTTATACAGTAACTGCAGTGCTTAGTGACAGACATTCCAGTCCCAATTACTACTGCTAAGTCAGGACGACCTGCAGAGAGTTAGTGATCACAAGATGGGGAAGAGCAAGAAAAAGGACATGCATTCCAGAGGTGGTATTCAGCAGGTTCTGACCAGTTCTGGAGAACTGGTAGTGGAAATGTTGAGTAGTTTGGAGAACCGGCAAATACCACCTCTGACTGGATATTTTATAGTACCCTTCCCTTGCCACCCCCATCAAGCCATGGCCACAGAACCGGTAGTAAAAAAATTTGAATCCCACCACTGACATGCATCCCATAACAACTCGCCAAGGCCAACTTGCCACAGGACAACTCACCACAGGATAAAAGTTACACTAATACCCAAGAAATAATGGAATAGATTCATTAAAGAAAGGATTCCCAAGGAGGAATAAAATGAAATGTGAATGACAAAACTTAAAACGATTTTTAAAAAACATTTTAAATAATTAAATTGAATTGCTGAATTGTCCCTCAGCGAATTGTCCTGTGGCAAGTTGTTCTGTGGTGAATTGGCTGTGAGGAGTTGTCCCATTCCACTTTCAGACTTGCTTACTTGCATTTAACAAAGCCCATCCTCCTCCATGGATGTAGATGATACTACGGTATAGCGTCTTCTGGTTGACCTGTGCATGTGGCTGATACACTCGGACCTCAACACCATCAAATATGGTGTCTGTTGTCTTCACAGGCCGTGCAGAGGGTATAGTCAGGCTCTCTATCCAAATAATACAATTATTTAGCAATTTCATATGGTGGCCCAGTCCTAAGTAATGGCCCAGGTTGCACTAAGGGGAAAAAAAGAAACAGTGGAAAGGCAAAGGATTTGAAAGACATACTGCATAATTAAAATCCATAGACACACATTCAGTACGATATACATATAATAAACCTTAATACTATAGTAACTGCAGTAGAATATAACTACGTCAGAAGCTCTGCTGGGAGAATGGTTAGAATGCAATATGGTAGTCCTCAACTTATGACAGCAACTGAGCCCCAAAATTTATGTTGCTAAGCGAGACAGTTGTTAAGTTAATTTTGCCCCATTTTATGACCATTTTGCCATAGTTGCTAAGTGAATTAATGCAGTTATTAAGTTAGTAACAAGGTTGTTGGGGTATTCCGCTTCCTCATTGACCATGCTTGTCAGAAAAGGGATCACATGACACAGGGACACTGCAACTGTCATAAACATGAACCAAATGCCAAGCTTCTGAATTTTGATCACGTGACCTTCAATGGTCGTAAGTGTGAAAAACGATCATAAGTCGCTTTTTTCAGTGTAACTTTGAAAGGTCAGTGAATGAACTGTTGTTAGTTGAGGACTACCTATATTTGAGGACTACTTGTATGTTATCCTTGTTCTTATATAAAGATGGAAGGTATAGATTCTGTGGGGCTGCCTATTAGCCCCTAAAGTCTCGGTAAAAAAACCCCAACCTCTAGCTCACGGGTGTCAAACTCGCGGTGTCGTGACTTTATCCCCCCTTTGCAGAGTTGGGCTGGGCGTGGCCTGTGCGGGATGCATCCAGCCTGCGGATCACCAATTTGACACCCCTGCTCTCGCTCAAACCCCATATTATGGCCACTGCAAAGAAAGCCCAACAGTGCCTGCACTTTCTGAGGTTGTTGAAAAAGAGTAGTCTAGGTGAGAAGTTGCTGGTTTACTTTTACCGTTTTACCATCGAGAGCATTTTGGCATACTGTGTAATGGTGTGGTATGCTGGATGCTCTGCAGTGGATAAGAAGATGCTCCAGAGAGTTATAAACACAGCACAAAAAATCATTGGTTGCTCTCTTTCTTCTTTGGAAGAGATTGAGAAGACCAGACTCCTTTCTAGAACACTAAAAATCTCCACAGACCGCTCTTATCCTGGACATTCATATTTTGAACTGTTACCATCAGGGAGGCGTTACAGGTGTCTTAAAATGAGGACTAACAGATTGAGAAACAGCTTCTTTTCCAAGGCAGTAATTGTCTTGAATCAAACAGTGCATTTGTGATTTAGTCCTATTATTATTATTGTTGTTGTTGTTATTATTATTATTATTTTTAAAACACTGTAATGTGATTGTGATGTGGTGTCTGGGGCATTGTGCTGGAGTAGCTTTCAAATTTCATTGTATTCATGGAATGCAATGACAATAAAGGTATTCTATTCTATATCAGCAATCTTTGTTTAGGACAGCAGTGTCAAACGGACCTGGCCTGCGGAGCCTCCCTGGAAACAGCAAAGCTCCAGCCCGTGATGCCTTTGCCAGTGAAAATAGAGCCCCCTCCTGAACTCCATTTTTGCTGGCAGGATGATGAAGGAGGCTGTCACGTGGCCCTCCCGAGCTCCGTTTTCACTGGCAGAGAGCTGCAGTATGGTCTCCCCAGCCCTGCCAAGGCCAAAACAGGTACCCCCAACATGCGTGATGTCGAACTAGCCATGCCCACCCTGGTCACTCTCACCCTGGCCATGCCCCTCCGGTCCCCCTGAGGTCAAAAACAACCTGATGCAGCCCTCAATGAAATCGAGTTTGACATTCCTAACACTAAGGAGGATAATATGCCATCCACAGAGGTCATTAGAACTCACTTGGACTGAGGCAATACAGAAATGGCATAAATAATAAGAAAATATGTTTGGTGATCTTAATCTATGTACATTACAGGAGAGTTGTAATGTACATAATGTAATGTACATGTTTGGTGATCTTAATCTATGTACATTACAGGAGAGTTGGGGTTTTAAAATGTAAGGGCATAGAGTCATGTACATCAGTTAGAAACCTTTAGATGAACAGGCAAGATAAATAAGTAACAAATAGAATAAATATGAACTGTGAACTAAGCATGAACTAAATGCCAGCAAATGCAAGATTAGAAAGTTGAGCCTTTGTCCAGCTGGTGAGCGATGGAATGCATTTTTCTTGTTTAGGTGTAGGGGGTGGGGGTGGGTGGAAATGCTTTGCATAACTGGGAAGGATACAGATCGAGTAATTTATGTCCTCAAGTAAACCCTTGGGGAAACAGACAGCAAACAAATTGCAGCAAGTCTTGCTAAGTCAGAACTGGGTAAAATTCAGTGACTGTGTTTCAAATAGCAGAAAGAGCAGCTTCTACTGTCCAAGGTTCAGTTCAGCATGTAACAGTCATTAGCAGAGGTGATCAGTGTTAGAAATAAGAAAATTCAAAAATAAAATGTAGGTGAAGAGAATAATATAGTAGAGCATTAAGAAGATAATATATTTAAGTAAATATATTTTCTAATGCATTTACTCATTGTTAAACATTACCTGCAATCCTTCTGTATCAAATAATGCCACCCCTATCTTCTCCAGGAATTGGCGGTGATCAGTTAGGAAGACAATAGGAGAAGAGATAAACCATTGCCCTAACTTTCTTTAATCAATTGAAATTAGATTTTGTTCTTCAAAGCATCTGCTTAAGTTTACCAGACTTTTACTTTGCATAGGTGAATATGTTAGAGATGCATATAATCATTATGTTGTTCTAAGAAGATGTGCTGAATGTAACATTAATATGTAACGAATGTGGTGTTAGGAATATATATTTCTTTGTTCTCAGACCGTTAGAAAGAGGCCCTGCTGAAGGGAGATTCCTTAATGCCAAGTAAGATAAAAATCATGTTGGCAAAATATGTGATGGGTGGTCATTGGGTGGTGTTGAAGGAGATGATGTGGTCTTCATAAGGCGTTTCGGATTAGCTGTGTTTGGTCACTTGGTCAATGTAGGAGGGGCATGGGGGCATCGGGATAAAAAAATTATAAAATGTAATGTATTGAAATCTTAAGGTGTGGTTCTTGGCTCAAACTTCATGTTGAGGTCAGCTGAGATCCTACCGCTCTTTGCAAACAGCTTAACAAATAAAATCTCTGTGTTTTCACCAATCCAAGTTTTTGTTATTTGGATTCATTTCCAACATCAGGAAAGTAAAATTTACAGATGTCATTATGAGCTGAATGACTTCATGGACAATGGAATTTTCCTGGAAACAGTATGCAACTGGTTCTCCATTTCTGCCTTCTTATAGGGCTTTTAAAAAAACTTTCCAGGCTAGCCTCAACATTAATGGTCTTTCATTCAAGAAGCAACTTAGTTATTACATTTGGTTAGTTAATAGAGTTGGAAGGGACCAATTCTTCCTATCCAACCCTTGCTCAAGCAGGAAACCCTATATCAAGCTCAACCAAAAGTGGCTAGAAGCTCTCATTGAGGAAGAAAAATAATAATTGCTGATTACTAGCTAACTCATGCCTCCTTCAACTCTCAAAAGTTAGCTCCACTAATTTCAGGGAGACTGACATCCAGGTAGCTGGGTACAGGAGAGCAGTCAGAGCTAAGATTTTGTTGTTGAAACATAATTTTTAAATTATGAGTTTAAATTTCAAATCAAGAATGATGGCAGCTCCTAGCATATATACAGTATCCTCAAAGTTCTAGTTTGAAGAGTTGATTCAAAAATATTTAAAACTGCCCAAGATCTTTTTTACTGGACACACTAGTCTATGCATGCCCCTTTTCTATAGTTTCTTCTAAACTATTTCAATATATGAACAAGTTTTGTTTCTCAGATAAATCTACATTTTAGGGTTGGAGTACTGTAGTGTCATTAAAGGGGCGAGGAAGTGAGACAGTGTAGACTCCTCTATTCCTTTTGAGCTACAGTCTCTTGCCATCTGACATGTTTGGGTTGATGGGAATTTTAAACAACATACTTTTTAAACTTAAGTTAAAGATCATGCCCAGGCATGGGGTTGGTTACTCTTGATTTTTTTTTTCAGTTCAGGAGAGAAAACAAGCCCCAGGCATTCCAGCTAAAGTTTGTCCTTATTCATTTGATAAAAAGGAGCACCAAGCTACAGCAACCTAACCATTCTTATTGGTCTGCTTACTCAATTCCAAAAAGTCAGGTTTCAAAAGCTATTGCAATATGTCAAATTGTCTGTTTATTTGACATTGTGTTTTTGCTGTGGCTTAGTGATGCTGTGTTTCCCCGAAAATAAAACTTGGTCTTATGTTAATTTTTTCTCCAAAAAATGCATTCAGGCTTATCTTCCAGTTAGGTTTTATTTTCGAGGAAATACGGTACTAAAATGCATCTGTCTGGTTGATGGTCTTAACTGGGGCTTATTTTTGGGGTAGGGCTTTATATTATGAGCATCCCAAAAAATCATGCTAGAGCTTATTTTTTGGAGAAACATGGTAATATTAGTTGGATGGCAGCCTCTTTGGAAAACATTATTTATTTATGCATTTAGATTTAATTTATATTCTGGCAAACTCCCAATAACTTTCGGCACCTACTTTCTGATGATCTCTTTGGGGCTAGATCAAAAAGTAGCAAACTCAGTCATGTGTCCTGGTCTGTTTTAAAGCTTTTTGTTCCAATGAATATCTCATTCCCGAGTTTGCCAATTGACGATGTACCATCATGTTGGTGAGGATTTTTAGCAACTACATAGATTAACCTAGTCCTTCAAGTTTCAAATACCATACTTCAAGAGTCAAATACCATGCTACAAGTCATCTTTCTCCATCTATCCCAGCAACAGAGACTTTCTCCAGAGAACTTGGTCTTTTCATAACGTGTTCAGAGAGCACTTTAGTATGAATAATAAACTGACATCAGATTGCACAAAATGCAATCCAGTATTCAATTAATACAAAGTTCATGTAGCCAATTTGCCTGAATGTCAAGCTTCCAAGAATTTTCTAGCATTTTTGGATTTAGCTTGGCCTCACCATGTATGAACAGACTCAACCTTAGTTTCAACTGGAAAACTACTGAATCTCCTAAATCAGGGGTGTCAAACTCACATCATCATGGCAGGATCACGTGATGTATTAGGATGTTTCCCTCCCCTTCACTAAACTGGGCGGGGCCGGGGCCAGCAGGTGATGCATCTGGCCCATGGGCTGCGGGTTTGATACCCTTGTCCTAGATCAAGTTAAATTTTAAGACATGCTGCAGTAAGTCATATGACACCTATGAGGTTGTAAAGAGAGGTTGCAAAATGGAGCGAAACTCACCTAATAATGGTCTTGCTTAACTTTATTATTACCTTTATTGTCAGAATACAACTTGTGTACAATGAGATTGACTGAGCCTCCCTTCGTGCAACAGAAACTTGTGGCTCTATTGCAGTTGTAAATCTAGAACTAGCTGTGTTATGTTGGTTGGAGAGCCAGTTTGGTCTAGGAGTTAAGGTACCCATTTAGAAACCAGGAGATGATGACTTCTAGTCCACCCTAGTCAGAGTCAGCTAGGTGGCCTTATTTATTTGATATGTAACCCAATTTATTACTTTGTAAGCAACTCAAGGCAGAGAACGTTCATGTGTCTCTCAGCCCACCATGTCAGGCTTGGGTGGTCTGGAAAAAAAATCAGATCCTGCATTTTTGAGTAAACACTAGGAAGAAAATCTGAAGAAGTATGGGTCATAAACACCTGAGGTATATACAACAGTGATTGAAACTTCAGACACTATTTCTTCAGCTGGAGAGTCTTATATCCCAATTTTCTCCCACTGGGCATTTTGTTCAGATTGCTATTTTCATAATCTCCATCAAAATTAGATAGGCCAGGGATTATGGAAGTAGAGTCCCAATCGATTTAGAAGGTTGAGGTTGAGAAAGATTACTCACTGTAGTCCATGAGTTACAACCACAATTGAGCCCAAAATTTATGTCGCTAAGGGAAACATTTGTTAAGTGAGTTTGTCTCCATCTTACGACTTTTCTTGCCACATTTGTTAAGGGAATTGGTGCAGTTAAATTAGTAACACGGTTGTTAAGTGAATCTGGTTTCCCCATTGAGTGTTTTTTCCAGTGAGACCGGTCTATCAGGGCAACCTGGTCTACCCAATTATGGGATGGACTGCTCCGCTTTTGCCTTTCAGACCCAATCTTGGAGCCTTCGCAGGCACAAACTATTTTTGTCGTTGAATTTATATTTACAACATCCCTCTGATCACGTTGAATTTATAGTTGCAACATCCCTCTGATCACGTTGATCATATTTGGGGTACCTGACAACTGGAATGTATGTATGATGGTATAGTATAGATCTATTTAAAGCTATTTAGCTCTCGTCAACTAGCCATACCCTTCTGGGATTCGAACCCGGGTTTTCCCATGCTTGCCAGAAGGTCACAAAAGGTGATCCCATGATCCCGGGACACAGCAATTGTCGTAAATGTGAATCAACTGTCATAAATGTGAATCAGTTGTCAAACCTCTGAATATAAATCATGTGACCATGGGAGTGCTGCAATGGCCATAAGTGTGAAAAAATGGTCATAAGTCACTTTTTTCAATGCTGTTGTAACTTTGAATGGTTATTAAGTGAAATGTTGTAAATCAAGAACTACCTGTACTGGCATTTGCCCGATAATAAACTTGGGTGAGTTCTAAAGCTAAGTAACAGTACACCATGTGCAAATGACCTTGGAGTGTGTGTGGGGGTGGGTGGGTGGGGGAAGGAGGAAGAGCTGCAGCCTAAATAAATGTCATGTGAAAAGGTATCTTAGCCCACAAAAAGAGCCAGGAGAAATACCTTTCCCTAGTTTTTTGGAAAATAAAAGTAAAAGGAAAGGAAGGGAGAGGTGCCTTCAGACTTGCAGGATTCTGTAACAGATCGTCCTTAATTTATAACCACAACTGAGCCCAACATTTATGTTGCTAAGCAAGATAGTTTTGCCCCATTTTTCTGTGATCACCTTTTGCGATGTTCCGAAAACAGGAAAGCCAATTTCACTTAGCAACTGTGTTACTAACTCAGGGGTCTCCAAACTTGGCAAGTTTAAAACTTGTGGACTTCAACTCCCAGAACTCCCGAGCTAACATGACTGGAGAAGGAATTCTGGAAGTTGAAGTCCACAAGTCTTAAAGTTGCCAAGTTTGGAGACCTCTGTACTTTACAACCGCAGTAAGATCCTTTCTTGCCACCGTTAAGGGACTTAACTTTTTTGGAGGGTCGCAAATGGTGGTCCCATGACCGTGGGACACTGCAACCATCATACATACATTCCAGTTGTCAGGTACCCCAAATATGATCAACGTGATCAGAGGGATGTTGCAACTGTCCTAACTCATTTTTTTCAGTGCCATTGTAACTTTGAGCAGTCACTAAACAAATAGTTGTAACTCAAGGACTGTCTAAATGTCTGTAGAGATTCTCAGTCATTCAGGTCATGGTTGTTCCAAAGGTGCTTTTTCAGGAGGCAACTGGACTTTCTTGTCTTCAAAAGAAATTTGCTAGATGAATTCTCAAATACAGCTCATCTGTCTGGAATCCGCATTGCATACCTGACATTAATACAATTGAGAGAATCCAGAAATATTTCACGAGAAGAGTCCTCTGCTCCTCTACTCACAACAAAATACCTTGCCACCAGACTTTTTATTTTAGGCCTAGACTAACTTAGAACTATGCTGCCTTCGGTTCGACCTAAGCGTAGTACATAAAATTATCCATTGCAATGTCCTATCCATCAATGACTACTTCGGCTTCAACCACAACAATAAACGAGCACACAATAGATATAAACTCAAGGTAAATCCTTGATTGCAGGAAATACGACTTCAGCAACAGAGTGGTCAATGCCTGGAATACTCTACCACTAACCCCAAACTCTTTAATCTCAGACTGTCTACTGTTGACCTCAACCCATTCCTAAGAGGTCTGTCTGTAAGAGGCATGCATAAACGCACCAATGTGCCTACCGTCCCTGTCTTAATGTTCCTTTTTATTTGTATCCATTTCATATATTAATAAGCATGTTCATACTTATGTTCTGACCTACATCCTTTTCCGACAAACACAAATTCAAAAGGAACAAAAACCTTGTAATGGTTTTACAAAATAATTATGTGATTAATTCTGTGATAAGCATAAGCCTTGCCAAACTGTGCGAGGCTTGCCAAAAGATAACAGACAAAATTTGCAATACAAACTCAGGATACTGAATTGTCCCACGAGGCTGTAGTTTCAAAACGTCTTTGCCTTCTGCAAAGAAGGTTTGTTTCACAGCTGGCTTTTATCTTCTTGAGAGAGGGGGCATTACCTTGCAGCCTTACTCCTGAGTTGCCCATGCTGTGTAACTGCTCTTTCCTACGTGTGCGCACTTGGCACAGGCTCCTCGGGAACCTCTTCATCGCTGCTGCCAGCCCCCACAATCTCTGAAGGCAGCAGTCCACTCCCTAATGGTCCTGGCCCCTCATCTGAGTCCTCGCTCTCCTCAGCCATCTGCACCTGCTGCCAGCTAACCACAACAGCCTATAATTGTTATCTAATACATACTCGACAAATGCATACACATACACACACACAAAAGTCCAGTTGCCACCTGAAAAAGCACCTTTGGGTCAAGGACTACCTGTATTGTAACCTTAAAGGTATGGCAGTGCTCATGATTTGTGCTTTTTGCCTGGACTACCTCAAAGAGCTGACAGTGTCATACTCCATCTTACTCGGATGGGAGGTCCATTAACAGATCTCAGAACTATAGGCTACACTTGATTAAAAATCTGTGAAGGGCAACTGAAACCACCTCCCCCCAGACTGTCACCAGCAAGGCTGCCTAGACAATGTATTGAGAAACTAACTAAGATCTAAATTAGAAGGGAGTGACTTCCAACAACCATAAGGCTAAGCAGGAAGTCATTTCTTAAATATTTCTTCTCAAAAGGTTACATAACGATCAGTTTACCTTTTTAGAAAACGGCGCCTTTCATTATGTTTTGAACAACTCAGTCCATTGTAGCTGCTCCGGAGGGAAGGCGGGGAGGGGGCAGGGGGGGGTTGAATGAAAGGCGGCGCTTGAGGCGCTTAAAGCGGAAGACTTCGCTTTTTATGATTCATAGCGGTACTCATGCCAAGGCTTTCCAGACTGGGAAGACTAACGCAACTGGCCAGGCCAGAGAACCCGAAACCCGAAAGGGAGATGCGTCCCAAAAGGAATCCAGATGGGGCGCGCCTTCCCGAGGTTGAATGCTGAAGCGGCATCAGTCCCAGTGCAAACCAGGTCGCTTCAGCAACGTCTGCATTCGCGCAACTCATTTACCGACTTAACACCCCTCCCTCTCTATATGTGTGTTTGGGACCGAATGCGTGGAATCAGAAACTGGCGGTGTGTGTGTGTGTGAGAGAGAGAGAGAGCGAAAGAAAGAGAGAGAGAGTCCGAATGCGTGGAATCAGAAACTGGCAGGATGTGTGTGTGTGTGTGTGTGAGAGAGAGAGAGAGAGAGACCCCGAATGCGTGGAATCAGAAACTGGCGGTGTGTGTGTGTGTGTGTGTGTGAGAGAGAGAGAGAGAGAGAGAGAGAGAGAGTCCGAATGCGTGGAATCAGAAACTGGCAGGATGTGTGTGTGTGTGTGTGAGAGAGAGAGAGAGAGAGATCGAGATCGAATGCGTGGAATCAGAAACTAGCTGTGGGGGGGTGGGGGACACCGAGTGGGTGGAATAGGAAACTAGCAGTGTGTGTGACCGAATGCGTGGAATCAGAAACTCTCTCTCTCTCTCTCTGTGACCGAATGGGTGGAATCGGAAACTGGCGATGGAAAAATGTAGCCTGTTATCGCGGATAACAGTGACTCTGCTGGGCGGCTTCTGCCAAAGGCAACCGCTAGCTCTCTCCTCGTCAACTGCGCGTGTCGTGTGAACCCAGAGATCTGCGGGCCAGGAGGCAGGTAGACAGACGGAAGGAGGGAGAAGGGGGGGTGGGGAAGAGGGAGTGGAGAGCGAGCGAAGAACCTCTGCGGTTTTGCTTACCGATTGCTGCGCGATCCGGAACATTGCATCCAGCATCATGAGATGCCAAGGCTCGGAGACGGTGCTGGGTAGCGGCAGGTAGACGTAATAAGCGGTCATCGCCAGCCACCCGGCCAGCAGCACCAGGGCCGACTTCATCGCTCCGGCGCCTTACGCCTCACCTTGCTCGACCTCTGAGTCCGCAGTCCCGCGGGCTTCTTTTTAAACCGGATGATTTTGTTTGCGGCAAAGGCGGCGAGTAGCCTCCCATTTGTAGAATTTCATAATCCGGCCGAACCAATCATGAGGGGGATGGAAGAGGAAGTCCGGGCGCTCCCGCCGCTTCCGAGCCGGCCGCCTTTGGCTCTTCCTTGTCGGAGGCTCAGCTTTGCCTGGAAACGCCGGCAGGGCGAGGCGGCGGCGAAGGGTGTGTGTGTGTATGAAACGGTGGCCACCCGCGTGAAGCCCCGCGCAGGAAAGGCTCGAGATTTGTCCTTGCGCCCCTCCCACTTTTTTTTTTTTTCCTCTTTTGGAGATTTCCAAAATTAGGGCAAAGGGCTCCGGGTCAGGGATGACCTCTAGCAGGTGGGCACAAATATTCATTCAGGGGTTGGCAGAGGGAGGGCCATGTGTGCTTTTTCAGACAACCTAGACATTTCCCTTGAGGCTTGCCTCGCAATGCCTCCTATGCTCCCCTCCACCCCGAAGGTTCGTTTGGAAGATTATTTAAAAACTAGTATGCGGCTAAAATCTGAGGAAATGCACTATGCTAACAGTATCTTCAATCTATCCAAATCGAGGGTCTTCAAATTTGGCAAGTTTAAGACTTGTGGACATCAACTCCCAGAATTCCTCAGCTAACATGACTGGAGGACGAATTCTGGGAGTTGAAGTCCACAAGTCTTAAAGAGGTCAAGTTTGAAGGCCCCTGATTTAAATAATAACCTTCCCCATAACTGAAAACCAAATACCTTAATTAAAACAGTCAATGTGATTTGTTGGTTTGTGGATGATAAAGCAATACAGGTAGTCCTCAACTTATGACCACAATGGAGCCCAACATTTCTGTTGCTAAGTGAGATGTTTGCCAAGTGGGTTTGACCCCATTTTATGACCTTTCTTGACCCTGTTGTTAAGCGGATCACTGCAGTTGTTAAGTTAGGTTAAGAGCATCTGGCTTCCCCATTGACTTTGCCTGTCAGAAGGTCTCAAAAGAGGATCACATGATCCCGGGACCCTGCAACCATCATAAATCTGAGTCAGTTGACAAGCATCTAAATTTTGATGACGTGACTATGGAGATGCCGCAATGGCCGTAAGTGTGAAAGCGTCTTTGGTTCTAGCTGAATTGTGGAGGATGGAAGAATTGCAAGGAATAATAAACTCTTCTATCCTCCATTATTCAGTCAGAATTGAAGAAGCTTCTCAGATGAGAAGCGAAATGTCTTCAAGAAAAAACAGTTGTCCTTGGAAAAAGCACTTTTGGGACAACCATGACCTGGATGACTGAGAATCTCCATTGCAAAGATGATGGCAGCTGCCCTTGAGTTGCCAGAGAAGGTTGCTAGCATAACAATTGGCATCTTCCCCATTGCTGAGCCCTATTAAGCCTTAATAGACAGCTGGTGATTAGCACCGTCCTTTATGTTTTGATAAAAGAACAACTAAAGCGATGGCTTCCCTTGCTTCCTTTCTCACCAAGTTGTCAGCCTTGGAAGTCATATTTTATATAAAAGCTTCGAGGCTGCCACATTTAGTGCTGGGAATTTGGGAGGCGGAATTTCATAAAGGGTAGAAGGTTAAACTCAACAACATTCTTCTCATAGAGTCAAGGACAAATTACCCTGCACTGGGAGAGGAGTTGCTGGAGGAATGTCTCCATTTGGGATGGTGGTTGATTGGACCATGTGATGGACTGGTGGGATGCAGGGGATGGGCTTTTGATTTTCAAATTAGGAAGGGAAAACCCAGAACTCTCAGATTCAGGTTTTCCTAGATGTGCCAGTATGACTTCTACAATAAAGAGTTTACTTGAATGGACTTGGTTTCTGAGTACAGAATGACATGGGGCGTTTCATTGGAACACTGACATAAGTATTGCCTGGTGTTGGGAAAGCAATTGCCTGCCAGTCTCTTTTCCTAACCCAGAGTTGGGTGAATGTAGGTGGATCCTTGGCTTGACATATTCAATCTCCTGTCAACTAACAAGATGTAGGCAAAGAGGCATTCTGCATTTGAGATTCACCAAATGGGCTTTTTCTGGGCATGGGTCTCACTTCCTTACAAGTGAGGAGGAAGGTGAAGTTGGTATAAGTATCCTAGTCCTTGAGATTCACAGGTCATAGAGAAGGGGTTACATCAAGCAGGAGAGCTCCATACAAACCATGAAGGCAGGTAGGAGGAATGTAAGAGACATTTGTTGAGGAGGGACCCTTGTGGAAACTGTGGATGGCCCACCCTCTCGAAAAGACTGCCGATGACAGAAGAAGGAAAATGGGAGAAGCTTGCGTGGGAGATTGTGTGGGAGGGAAATTGCATTATGAAGGTGCAGCAGAGACTGAAGAAACCAAACCTTGTCATGGGAGAGGTTAATGGTTCTTGTTGTGGCCCACTAGTGGCCAGCAGAGCTGGCAGCAGATTCAGACAGTGAGGAGGTTGGGGAGGAACATGGGCCAGTCCTGGAGTGTGGGGAAGGCTGTGATGAGTGCTCTGAATCGGAGGCAGAAGAATAGCTGGAGCCTGTTCCCAGTGTGCTCATGGGCAGAGTTGCCAGAAGAAGGGAACAGCTAAGGAACAAGGGTCGGCTTGGGAGTAAAGCCATGGGTGAACGGTGAATGGCCCCTCCCCATAGGGAATAAAAGAGGAATGAAAGGGGAGTGGGGTTTTGCAGGAGACAATTAGTTCATTTGGGAGAAGATCTGTTCCTGCATTCTTGCCAAGCATTCTGCTACAGTGTGGAGTGTGAAAGATATCTGCCTGGCAACTCTCCAAGCTTTATAAAGGTCTGTAATTGGAAAATGTCTTGAAAGAGTGTTGGCTGGGACTTTGCTGGAGAGGAATTCACTGAAAACTAAATAAAAGGGGTTTATCGGGACGAGAAGTCGGCTTCGTGCTGTTGGGGAAGCCTAGGTCAGAACAGTTCTGGCTCATACGTGCACCTGTGTGTATACCCCATCAAGGGCTTTTATTGGAAAAGTGCTGTGGGACTTGTCAAAACGAAAACATTCAGTTTTGTAAATTAGAGGGAATGAATCGTATTTTTCTGTTGCCAGCATATTTATTTACAAAATAACTAAGAAACAAAAGAAACAGCAGTACCATTCTAATAAGCAAGCGAAATAAAAACTATAATGAAAGATGAAGAGGAAGTAAAACTCCTCCCCTGCACACATGCGCAGTAAAACAGAACATCACAAGACACTCATATCTTGTTACTATGGAAACTTGATAACCAGTCCAAAGAAGTTCTGTAAACTTCTTTGAAAGCTCCTCCTCAGATAAACCAAAATAAACGCAGTGACACCCCCTTCTTTGTCTGATGAGCTGACATCAGGTAAGGCACATCTTCTCACGCAGGTATTCATGCTGAACAGCTGCAAGTGGTCTGTTGATGTAACCTAAAAATTGCAATATAAAATATTTCTGCAAAGCGTTAGCAAAACTCTCATTCATTTGCTTATTTGGACCAATATAAATAATATCATCAACATAAACAAGAATTATCTCATATGTATTCCCAGATCTTTTTGTGAACACACATTCATCAGTTTCAGATTTAATAAAACCCATTAAATTTAGTTTGTCAGTAAAACATAGATACCACATTAAACCAGACTGTTTCAAACCATAAAGACTTATGTGAGCCAGGTATCCCCTTGCTTCCGGAACCCTGGAGAACCTTTTGTTCATCCAGTAGGAATTGCAGGAGTACACACCTTGAGTTGCTTTAGACTGTCCATTTCAGCCTTCATTTCCTTATGCCAAGGTAAGATTGCTTTTGTCAATTGCCATGAAAATGGCTGCGGAGGGATCCCCTTCTTGACCCTCTCGGAACATCTCAGAACAATGGTCCATTCTTCTTCCATTTCGTCCTCATCTTCTTCCTCGTCACTAACCTCAGCATCGATGGCTTGTGAACACAGAACCTCTGGTTGAGAAGAACTAGTTGATGAAACATCCACCTGATAATCTTGATCATCAGATTGCATAACATCATCTCTAGGAAAATAAACTCCAGGATCATTGGAATGAATTCTGGACCAGTCAGCATCTTCTTCAAAAATAAAGGATTGAGATACCACAATTACATTTCTGGAGTCAATGAACTTGCTGCGTCTGGAATTTATTTATTTATTTATTTATTTATTAATTGCATTTATATACCGCCCTTCTCCCAAGGGACTCAGGGCGGTGAACAGCTCATCTAAAAACCCCACAGAAAATACAAAAGTTAAAAAGTAATTAAATTTAAATCAGCTGCATACTAAAATTAGGAAAAACCCCCCCCACCCTTAAAACCCAATTTAAAATTAAAAATGGAGATCAAATTTAAAATCATCATCTCAGCCCAGGCCGGCCTGCTCAAAGAGCCAGGTCTTTAACGCGCGCCTGAAGGCCCTCAGGTCCGTGCCGGTACGAAGTTCCGGTGGCAGAGTATTCCAGAGGGCGGGGGCACCCACAGAGAAGGCCCTACTCCTTGGCGCCGCCAGACGACACATAGCGGCCGACGGCACCCGGAGCAGACCCTCCCTGTGGGAACGCACCGGCCTGTTGGAGAACGTTGGCAGAATGCGGTCCTGAAGGTAACCTGGTCCCATGCCATGGGTCGCCCTAAAGGTCAAAACTAGAACCTTAAAGCGAACCCGGAGAGCCACCGGCAACCAATGCAGCTCGCGCAGGAGAGGCGTCACATGGGCGCTACGTGACGCCCCCATAATCACCCGCGCGGCTGCATTTTGCACCAACTGGAGTCTCCGGATGCTCCCCGCAGGGAGCCCCATGTAGAGGGCATTACAATAGTCCAGGCGAGAGGTGACAAGGGCCTGAGTGACCGTGCGCAAGGCGTCCCGATCCAGGAAGGGCCGCAACCGGTAGATCCGACGGATCTGATGAAACGCCCCCCTGGAGACGGCCGCAATGTGATGTTCAAGCGACAGCCGTACATCCAGGAGGACTCCCAGGTTGCGAGCCCTCTCTGTGGGGGGCAAAGCTTCCCCCCCAATAGCCAGCGAAGGTGTCAGCTGGCTATATCGGGGCGCCGGAAACCACAGCCACTCGGTCTTGGATGGGTTGAGCCGAAGCCTGTTCCCGCCCATCCAGTCCCGCACGGCCTCCAGGCACCTAGACATAGCCCCCACAGCATCGTTGGGGTGGTCCGGAGTGGAGATGTACAGCTGGGTGTCATCTGCATACAGATGACACCTCACTCCAAGACCACGGATGATCTCGCCCAGCGGCTTCATGTAAATGTTGAACAGGAGGGGAGAAAGGACCGACCCCTGAGGCACCCCACAAACCAGGGGCCTAGAGGTGGACCTCTCCCCCCCCGCCAACACGAATTGCGAACGGTCAGAGAGGAAGGAGGAGAACCATCGAAGGACGGTTCCCCCAATCCCCAACCCCCCCAACCGTCGCAATAAGATACTATGGTCGATAGTATCAAAAGCCGCCGAGAGATCTAATAGGACCAGGACAGAGGAGAACCCTCTGTCACGAGCCCTCCAGAGATCATCGACCAACGCGACCAATGCCGTCTCAGTGCTATGTCCAGGCCTGAAGCCCGATTGGAACGGATCGAGGTAAGTAGCTTCCTCCAGGTACCGGGGGAGCTGACGTGCCACCACACTCTCAACAACCTTCGCCACGAAGGGAAGGTTGGAGACTGGACGATAGTTGTTTAAAATAGCTGGGTCCAGGGAAGGCTTCTTGAGGAGGGGGCGCACCACCGCCGCCTTCAAGGCGGTAGGGAGCACCCCCTCTCTCAAGGAAGCGTTGACAATCCCCTGGAGCCAGCCTCGTGTCGTCTCCCTGGCGACCGAAACCAGCCAGGAAGGACACGGGTCCAATAAACAGGTGGTGGCATTCAGACCCCCCAGCAACCTGTCCACACCCTCGGCGGTCACAGGATCGAACTCCCCCCAGATAACACTCTCAAGACCTGCCCCGGACACCTCCCCCGGGACCACCCAGTTGGAGTCGAGCCCCTCCCGAATCTGAGCGATTTTATCATGCAGAAATCGGGAAAACTCCTCTGCCCTACCCTGCAAGAGGTCATCCCGCGCTCTCGGTTCAAGTAGAGAGCGGGTCACTCTAAACAGGGCGGCAGGCCGATTTTCTGCTGATGCAATAAGGGCGGAGAAATACGAAGATTTCGCCGCCCCTATCGCCACAAGGTAAGTCTTAATATGAGATCTCACCTGTGTTCGGTCAGACTCAGAACGGCTCGCCCTCCAAATGCCCTCTAGACGTCTTTTCCGGCACTTCATCTCCCGTAGCTCCTCCGTATACCACGGAGCCAAATGGGATCTGTGCCGGGTCAGAGGTCGCAGAGGCACAACTCGCTCTAGGGCCCCGGCGGCCAACCCATCCCAGGTGGCCACCAGGTCTCCAGGCGAGCTGAGAGCCAGATATTCAGGAAATGGCCCAAGCTCCCTCTGGAACCGATCCGGGTCCATTAGGCGCCTGGGGCGGAACCATCTAAGTGGCTCCGCCTCCCTGCGGTGGGGGGTAGCGGAACAGAAATCCAGCCTAAGGAGGGAATGATCTGTCCATGACAAGGGTGTAATAACTAAATCCCCCCAATTACAGTCATTCAACCACTGCCCAGAGACAAAAATCAGGTCCAGCATGTGTCCTCCAATGTGAGTGGGGGCAGAAACTAACTGGGTCAGGTCCATGGCCGTCATGGAAGCCAAGAACTCCCGGACCAACCCCGAGGTTTCACCGAGCGATGGCAGGTTGAAATCCCCCATGACCAAAAGCCTAGGGGTCTCAACCGCCAGCCCGGCTATTACCTCTAGGAGTCCGGGTAGGGCCGATGAGACGTGGCAGGGAGCCAGGTACGCCATCAAAAGACCCATCTGTACCCCTTGCCCCCACTTCACAAATAGAGATTCACAGCCAGCCGTCTGAGGGACAGTGGCCTTGTCATCAGTGGAATTGTCATCAATACCCATGAATCTCAGTCTTTTTGCTGCTGGACCTCCTTTCTTTCTTTGAGCTAATGGAATATTCACCATAGCATATGAACCAAAAATATGGATATTTCTCAAATCGGGTTTAAATCCATATAACATGAAGAAAGGTGTCTGGTTTATTACACTGCTCCAGATACAATTAATGATGTAGTTTGAATATTTAATTGCTTCACCCCAGTATGGGAAACTCAGATTAGCGTCTTCCAGAAGACAACACATCATGATTTGCAGTACTCCATTTCTGCGTTCCGCCACTCCATTTTCTGCAGAAACGTAAGGAGCTGAGGTCTGGTGCAGAATTCCATTCTTGCGCATCCAGTCCTGAAAATGCTGGGACATGAATTCAGCACCACGATCACTTTGAATTCTGGCGATGCGAACACCATGTTGAATGTTGACATAAGTTGCAAAGTCTTTAAAGATCTGAAAGGTCTCTGATTTTTCCTTCATAGGAAACACAAATCCATATCTAGAATAATTGTCAACAATTGTTAAGAAATATTTTCTACCACCAAGTGTTGGTGCAAATGGACCTACTATGTCAGTATGTACCAAATCAAAAATGTGTGTTGACAAGCATGTAGCATGTTTTGGAACGGCTGCTGCCTTGGATTTGGCTTTCTTGCAGACAGCACAATCCAAAAACACCTTATACCCCTTCAGATCCAAACCTTTTACGAATTCTGGCATCTTGCTAAGAACATGAAAACTGGCGTGCCCCAATCTTCTATGCCACTTATGGATACACCTGGAATGCAAAAGTTTACCTGTTAGTGAATTCTCAACATTCTTATTAGGAAACTTAGGCTTACTTTGAGCAACCTGTTTCTGACTTTTGTTGGTTCTAGGAACCTTTGGGATAGCAACAGGATCTTTCTCTGGAATATCTCTCTCTGGGCCTGTGCTCCCTCTTATTGGAACAGGTATACTTGCCTCTGCTTGCGAAGTAGACTTTGGCTTTAGGTAATAACCACCAATTAATATGGTTTCAGCAACAATATTACCTTCTTTCATCACATAACTTGCTTTTTCAAAATGGTGAACCTGGTACTTGGAAACTCTTGACAAATGACTCTGACTAAGCAAACTGCTAGTTGTTATTGGAATATAATAAACACCAGGAATAAATGCATCTAGCTCTTCAATATAAACAGTTCCTTTTCCCTTGACCTGAACAATATTATTGGAAAAAGTGTACAGTTCACACATGTCAGGTTCAGGCTCGTGCATCTCTGTGAAAAGATCTCTTCTGTAGGTAACATGCACTGCTGCTCCACTGTCCAAAGTCCAGAGATGTCTTCTGTCATAATCTGGACTTCCTTTGTTGGTTAATGCCAATGTGATGTTGGAGTTTGTAGATCACGCCTGGAACCACGATGACCTTGTCTTTCACCTCTGCCCTTGCTTCTGGAATCTGTTCCTCTGGGCTGGTATGTGACAGGTGCTGGAGATCGCTGGGGACAATCACAGACCATATGTCCCAGATGACCACAGACGTAGCATCTTGGCATCCTTGGAATGAAGGCTTTTCCTCGGAAATTGCGCCTTTCATCTGGAGCTCGCAATGCAGGTGGTCCTCTCAAATGTGGTGTGGCGTGCATGAATGCTTCTTCAGTTAAAATTCTGCATACATGATCAACTGTGCGCTGAGCAATAGGCACTAGATTAATCTTTGAAATGGCATCTTTCCATTCATAATTCAATGAGTTAATAATAATACTGATCATTTGAAAATCATCCACAGCATAACCACAATCAGCAAGTTCCTTTCTCTTTCCTTTCAGTTTAGTCAAATGTTCTCCAATAGATACACCAGATTTCAATTTTGAACAATGAAAGTCAGTTAAGAGCAAACATGTAGATTCAATTGAAATAGGCTGGTAACATGCTTCTAATTGAGCCCAAATCTGTTGGGTAGTTGCATCAGGTGAAAAAGTAATCTGCAAATCAGTGTCCATTGACATCAATAACGTTGTGCATGCTTTAATGTCCAATCCTCTTATATCAGGAGGCCAAGGCTGTGGTGGAGGATTAAACACCATACAGTGGGTACCTTCTCTGCGAAGTAAAATGCCAATCTCACTGACCCATGTCTTGTAATTCTGTCCTGAGCACTTTAATTTTGAATCACCAGTCAGTGGAGTGGCAGAAGATTGTTGAAGAGGAACTTGTATAACCTGCGCTGGTTGAGCAATTCCTGCTTGAACACCAGGAGGTGCTGGGGCTGGCACAGGTACCGGCATTGGCTGGCTTGATGGAGACATCTGTACAGCAGACTGACTCCTTGACAATTTTGTAAATGCACTTTGCAAATTTTGTAAATGTTCCTGTATTTCACGCAAATCACCAGCAGATGATTTATTTATTTATTATTTATTAATTAGACTTATATACCGCCCCCTCTCCCAAAAGGGACTCGGGGCGGTGAACAGCCAAGATAAAAATACACATACAGAACACATATACAACATGACAATATTAAAAATTAAAAGAATTAAATATAGCATGGCTCTAATTAAAAATATAAACAAAAGTTAAAAGAAATTAAAACCAGGTTAAAATGATGCTGCAACATTAGAAATGGCAGAAGCTCTTGCTGTTTTAACTGAATCAGCATCACGAGACATATCACGAGGTATCTGCTCTGATTGGTCTGACACCACTCCCATGTGACCAATTTGTGGGTGGACCCTTGGCTTCAATGAAGAAGGCAATATGGAGGACTCAGGAACTCTAATCACACTCTTATCTGGCTTAATAGACAGTGCAAACACCTTAGCTAACTGTAAGCTGTGTTCAAAAACTGCAATCTGTTGCATATAATCCTGCATAGCTCTCTGACTCATTGTTGGCTCAGGACTTAATGGAGAATAATAAATTTCACCTTTCTCTTTTGGTGAAAAACTATCAGCTGCCTGTATTACTTCAGAGTTAGCACCAAGCTTCTCAAATTCTTGGGCTTCTGGCTTCTCAGGCTGAGTTTGATAGCATGCATCATAAATAAAACTTGGTACAGACCTGCTATCTTGTCCTCCCATGGCAGCTTCTTCCAGATGAGTAGCAGTAGCCAGCGGCGTCTGCAAACTTCTTATCTCCTCATTAGGTATTTCAGAAAATGATAATAAATCTGCAGATATGCGCAGTAAAACAGAACATCACAAGAAACTCATATCTTGTTACTATGGAAACTTGATAACCAGTCCAGCTCATTCTGTAAACTTCTTTGGAAGCTCCTCGGACAAACCAAAATAAACGCAGTGACAGGACTTTTATGTATTCCCTAAAAATTTAGGTATGTAGTGGTGGAAGGAGGGAAGTGGCAACTTCAAGCAATGCATCTCTGTGCTCAGAAGCTGATATCACCTGAGAGTCATCTCTAAGCTTACATCTCACCATCTCTGAGCTTACATGTCACATCATCCAATCCTTTGTGTATTGACTAAAACTTGAATCTGAAGGGATCTATGTCTATGGGCCCGATTGCCCAGTTTGGATTGGCTTGGAAAGACACCAGGAAAAGCAGAGTTCTGTTCCGTGTTTCCCAATGCAATAAATCTGAAAGATTGCTCTAGCAGCTCCAGGCTTATCCACTATTCTAAGGCAGTATATACCTGAATTTGGAGCAGAAGGCTTTGGGAAGAAGAAGTTGCCAGAACTTTCTCTTTTTTCACAACAGATGCATTAACCAATATTTTCTACAATTTGGCAATCTTAAGACATGTCGACTTCAACATTCAGAATTCTCAAGGCAGGAATTAAGGAAACTTGCACAACTTTCACAAGAATATTTAACCTACAGTATAAGAATAAACCCTTCTACTATAGATGCACCTTGCAGATTCCTGTCTTGACAACATACCATTTGGGAATTTCTAGAGTACTACCAACTAAAACAAGGGATTTTCTGTATTCCATGAGTTCTCCTTATAGGAATGAGACTTATTTTTTTTTTTACAAAGTATATTGTAACCAGTTTTGTTAATAGCTGAATTTCATTTTGTAGCTCCTTGCTGGGTGGTATGCAGGGTGGATAAAAATCGATGATTTTAAAAAAATAATTAAAAAAATCAGTTTTAAAAAATTTAAATCAGATTTTTGATTTTTTATCAAATTTATTTTAATTAATAAAATTGGAGTAAAAAATCTAAAGTTAGTTTTCTATTTAAAGATACATTAATAGTTTAGTTTATTCTTCATGAAACGGAGCTTAGTGATGTAGCATGAGGCTGTATATTCTGCAATATTGACATTTTTTGGTAAACTCATTCAATGAATCCAGGCTCTGCAAGCTGAGATAACTTGCACTACATTGATGCATACAATTTCACAGCAGAGATGACAGTTGCTTTTTAAAAATTATGATTTAAAATTAAATTTGAGTTGATCTAAATCAGGTCTTTTTACTAGTGATTTAAATCATGATTTAAACTGACTTGATTTAAATCAAGTCCACCTTGGTGGTATGTGATACTATGAAGGGTGTATTTGAGATCTTAATATTTCGCAAATGTACTGGTATAATAAGGATAATAAGGATTTATTCTGAATCAAGCTTCTTGGTAGATACTGCTGATTTGAAAATTAAATTTTGGAAAATGATCTCCCCATCCCCTCTCTTTGAAGCTCAGCATATAGTAACAAAATGTTTTTTCTGTTGAAAACAAAAATACTGTGAGTCTGGCCACAGAAATTCAGAATTCCTAGCTTCCCTTCTTAAATGTCAAATGGATGGGAATAAAACAACAGGTGGAAAATTACTGAATGGACCTTTGGCTACAGAAAGTAAGGAAATTAGTAATTCAGATACCCACGTTTGATGTTAAAAAAAGAAAAACAAAAAAAAATATCACTAGAAGGAAAGACAGAGCTTTTAAAGAATCTTAAATACAACAAGGCAGTAGTTTGAGTGCTGAGTTTCTGGCAGAATGTTTTAAGAGCTTTGCCAAATAACTACTCCAAATTTAGCTCACCTTTGTAACACTATTTCAGAAGGTCAGCCTATTTCCAATTCATGGAGATAATCCAGAATCTGTTTTCCTTAAACCAAAAAATATAAAAAGATCCAACTCATTTATCACACTGTATCACACTGTAGCATTACTGAGTCAAGATTTTAAAAATGTTACTCCTTTATTGGCCTACAGTCTAAATAACATAATCACTCATCTTATCCATAAGGATCAGTCTGAATTTATACTTGGTTGCCAAATCACAGTTTCTATTAAAATTGTACATAATGTCCTAAAAGCACTGCAGGAAAAACAAACCATTTTTACTGACATTATTATCCTTGGATGCATATAGAGAAAGGGTTCCCAGCTGGGGGGGGAGGTGCAGGAACCCCAGAGGGCGATATGGAATTTCATGGAGTGCAACAAAGAGTGGCTTGTTCCCTTGTGAGATAGAATTTCAGGGGTTGTGACAAAGACTGGCTTGTATCCCTTAATGATGAGTCACAATCCATAATTACTTTTGAACACTGATCAAACATTTCCTAGGGGTGAAAGGCATAGAAAAGATGGAGAATGTAGGACATTTGATTGTATATATTGACTTTCTTCTCCCCACCTCCCTTCTGTTCATTTGTGTCCAATTCTTGGAGTCTGCCTGGACAAGTTCTTGCAGTTTTCTTGGCAAAAATTTTCAGAAGTGATTTGCTGTTTCCTCCTTCCTAGGGTTGATAGAAATAATTGGCCTAAGTTTACCCAGTTGGCTTTGTGCCTAAGATGAGACTAGAGCTTGTTGGAAGAATTATCCTTCTGGGTTCAGTTCCAAGTGGGGAAAAGGACACTGGAAACATGGAGGCTGTTTGGAAAGATGGTTTAATGGTAGACAGGAACACATGGCTTGGAGCTCCAAAGTGAAAAAGATGATTACATGCTTCAAGATGTTGGTGTGAAGGAAAAGAAGGGCCGAGGTGCTGAGACACCCTTAGTTATATACCCACTGTTGGGTCCCACCTTAGTGTTTCCTGTTCCTGTGAAAGAAATGTATCCCATTGGCTGTCAGACTCCCAGGGGGTGGGGGTCTTAGCTAATGTTGTAGGCTTTGTCTGGACCACATGGCTTCACCTGAGTGCTGGCTGATGCAACCTTCCCAGGCCAGATAGTGAGATGGGTAGAGGCCTTTGTTATGTAAAATACCCTGGCCCCAGGCCTTAATGGCATGCCCATTAACAAAGGTGGGGGTGAGCTTCTGCTTCTGAGGTAAATTTCTAAGTTTCTACTCTTTTCAGGGGAAATATTCTGCATTTTTAATTTTTCTAGGATATTTCATTTTTTTCTAGGAGAGGGGTGGGTGCTAACTTCCTACAAGCTCACAGTCTCCTGGTTTCCAGCCTCATGCCTTAACCACTACACCAAATTCAGGTCTCTCATTGATTGACTATCCTGCCAAGATTTGAACCAGATGCTAATTCTCACAGAATATTAAAACACTCGACCATCTAGTGTTCAAGTTCAAATCAATTCTGAACTATATATAGAGACATTAAGGCACAGGTGTCAAACTCAAATTTCATTGGGGGCTGCATCAGGGCAGTAGTTAACCTCATGGGGCCAGGTGGGCATGGCTGACTGGGTAGGCTTGTCTGTCCTAATGCTGCTCCCCAAACTGCTGGCATGTTTCCTCTTCATACTAGGTACAGCGGGCCGAAGCAATGAGGGCCAACTCCTTATATTTTCCAGGATGGCCCCAGGCCGGATCTGACTACATCATGGGCCAAATCTGGCCCATGGGCCTTGTGTTTGACATCCCTGCATTAAGGAGCCCCTTGCCCCTGCTTGCTAGCATTGTCCCAAAGGTACTTTTTCAAAAGGCAACTGGACTTTTTTGTTTTTCACTGAAGACATTTCACTTCAGACCTGGATGACTGAGAATCTACATAGACTAGGGGTGTCAAACTGTTGGCCTGCTGGCCAGATGCATCATGTGCATCAGTTCCACAAGGGCAAAAAATGTTGCAATATATTGCAATACGCCACGCGACGCGATTGAGTTTGACACCCACGCCATAGACATTGGAACACCTGATTATAAAACTTGGAACAAACAGCCCTATACATATAGATACAAAATTAACAATGATACATTTATTGTCTCTGCACATGCAATACAGCTTTTGATATTAATAATATCAACCTTATTGATTCAGACACGAAAACAAGGATGCTCCCAGCATCCAGGCTCAACTGAGATTTGTTTCCTAAATTTGGCACCATTATTAGCTGTAGATGCTTCCAGAAGAAACATCTAGAGATTGTTCCCTGGGAGTGGATATGTTTTATTGGCTCCTGTGGGAATTGTTAAGGAGTCATGTCAGTTTGGAAATCTATAATGGAGAGCCACACCTGACTTTTTCAGCTGTTTTGTAATCCTACTTTTTTCTAGAAGGATTGACCAAGGAAAACATATGATTATGATCCCTGATCTTACTGGATTATTATGTCTGTCTACATAACTGCAAGAACAGGATATAGAATTAAATGGCCCTGCCTGAATTCATTTAAATGTATTGGTGAAAGACAGCTAAAGAATTTTGAAGCATAATGCTAAAGGATATCCTTGAGACACATCATTATGCTAAGTATAAGGTAGTCTTTGATTTCTGACAATTGGGACCAGAACTTTGAAATATAATGCTAAAGGCTATCCTTCTTAGCAGATATGAGTCATGCCTGATTTTACGACATTTTGCTGTGGTTCTTAAGTGAATCATGTCGTTGTTAAGGGAATTCAGCTATTTCCATTGACTTAGTTTATTGGAAGCCTCCCAGGAAGATTGCAAATGGCGATCATATCACCCTGGGATATTGCAATCATTTTAAGTATATGCTGATTACCAAGCATTCAAATCTTGATCATGTGACTGTGGGTTTTGTGACAGTCCTTTTTTCAGCATTATCAGAACTTTGAATGGTCATTCGGTGGTGATGACCTGCAAACCTACAGTATTACAGTTGCTGCTATTGGATCAAAGGTGTGAAGAGAATTATATAGAATGGAAAAGCTCTCTATATAATGGCAACCTGATTTAGAAGTGTCTTCTATAGGATACCTAACTGACTCTTAAAAATCACTTGTGTAATTTCTAAAGTTGTTTGATCCTCAGTTTTCAACCCATACACTGTTGTTTTACATTTCTTTATATACTAGATGCTTTTTAAAATGAGTTTTCAGGACAGATTATCCTCCAAAAGCAATTCATAATAGTTAGTAAAACAACAAAATAAAATCATACAAGCAACTGCAGCCTCATTTAAATATTAAAATATAATTTGCTAATACACAATAAACAGCAGTACAAAAATCATTAAATCTAATAAAACATTTTGGGGAAAATAATAACATTAGAAAAATAAAAACATTAGAACATTAGAATAATAACATTAGAAAAATAAAAAGAAATCTTAGAAGAAAGCCAATTTCTAATAAACCAATTTACTTTTTCTGAGATGCAGCTAGAGACTTTTGCTTTGAATGAGGGGGATTTGTTGGAACCCTGACAAGAGAAACATGATTATGATTTTAAGTTTATTAATCTACACATTTATTTTTATTAGAGCTCCAAGATTGCTTCATTAATAAGGAGTTAGGTATAGCACAGTTCATTTATCCTGGGATTAAATTCAGTTTTTCCGCTTTAAATTGTCACTATAATTAAACCTGTGAAATCACTTGAGATTTTCAAGAAGAGATTGGACTACCATTTGTCAGAAAGGGTGTAGAGTATCCTGCTTGGGCGAGGGGTTGGACTAGATGACCTACAAGGTTCCTTCCAACTCTGTTAATCTGTTAAATTGAGGAAGAACATTCTTAGGAATGTCCAGTTGACTGGTAGAGTGTGTCTTTATCTTTTATAGGGGTAAGGCTTTTTCAAATACAGAATAATAAAGTGAGTAGGGACCAACCACCTGTTTGAGCAGAAAACTCTACACCTTATTCTGGAAAAATGGCTGTCCAATCTTTTCTTAAAAACATCCAGTGATGGAGCACCTACAACTTCTGGAGATAAGCCGCTCCACTAATTAATTGTTTTCATTGACAGAAAATTCCTCCTTAGTTCTAGGCTGCATCTCTCTTTAATACTCTTCTATCCGTTACTTCTTGTCCTGCCTCAGGTAATGTGGAAAACAGGTCGACCCCCTTTTCTCTGTGACAGTCCCTCAAGTCCTGGAAGACTGTCATCATATTACCCCTAGTTCTTCTCTTCTTTAGACAAGACATACCCAGTTGCCTCAGTTGTTCATTGCAAGGTTTAGCCTCCAGTCCCCTAATCATCTTTGTTGCTCTTCTTTGCACCCTCTCAGGGTCTCAACATCTTTTTTGCTTTTAGTTTAGTAAGGCAAGCATCACAGGTATTCCTAAAGTAGGCAAGGGCTTTACTAAATGTTCTAACTAAAATACCCCTTTCCTTGATGAGTATAGTTGCTATGATTTCAGCAGCCATTTTGGCCATTTGATTCTAATTTTTTGTTTAATTGTAGGGAACTCAGGTTAGGCTGGTCTTATGCAGAACCACCAGACCTCTGACAATATCAGAAATTTAATTAATGTTTTTGTAGAGGCAGACAGAGGAGGTCAAGGGGGAACAAATGATGAAAGGTTTACACCACAAGCTCTGATCCTTTTGTGGCTGTCATATTGTCATATGTCCTGTTGTCATATGCAATGACATCAGGAACAGAAGCTTGGGCTGTGCTGCATTTTTCATTTTGACGAAAACTATTGTTACTTGCAAATATCTCTGTATTCTCATTTTAACTCAGAATAGATGAAGCCCAGCAATTATTTCTTGGGATGCAGAAAAAAACTTTTAATGTGGTCTTTGGGGAAATTTTGAAGTAGGTTTTTTTCTTTTAAACATTTTGGTTTTTCACCAGGTTTTATATTTTGGGCTCACTCTGGATCAATCATGTTAGGCTAAGGATACATTTATCATTCTTGATTATACATCCTATATTTGGACAAGGGATTTAGCAAAATAATTATTTATTCAATACTAGATGAAATCTGTATCTGAACTGCAGCAATGGATTGTGCAAATGTGTTTGTCAATATTTTAATTAGCGTTTTTTCTTCTTCAGTAGATTGGCAAAGAAGATTACTTCTGAGTAATATAGTCAATTTTTTTCCCTGCTTAAAAGACAATTTCTATCTTTCTCTTTTTTCCTTAATGTTTAATTTTGTTGTTGTGTTGATTTTTTTAAATTTTGTTGTGCACATTTGTACTTTTTAGTTAGTTGGCATAATAACAAATAACTATAATTAATAGTTCTCATGCTGTTGAACTTCTTCCTAATAGCTGATTTCAAGGATTATAAGCAAAATAAATTGGCACTGTTGAACTATCAAGAATCTTTCTTGAATTTTTTCCTGGATAACAAAAATTCTAAAAACTAAATGCCATATATTTCTTTAGGAGTTTCTTTCATGAAGCATGTCGCTATGTTTTCTGAACAACAGATGGACTTAAAAGATTGCATCAGAGTAAGTCCCATACAGCATAAAACAACTATAATTGAGAGAAACAAGAGAAAAAAATCTGGCTGAACTGAATTTAAATAATTACCAACTCACCCAAGTTGTTGTTTTGTTCTATGGAGAAAAAGTACCCATACAGGTATATATATTAATATTTATCACTTGTAGAAGAAGAAAGCTGCTTGGGTAAAGGGAAAATGTTAATTCTGCATCCTATAGTATGGGCCCACTTATTCACTAAACAATGCAAACATATTTGGGAAATCCTATTAAGTGACTACTTTCACTATAAAATATACCTGCAGAATGAAAAGGTTGCTTTCCTTTTTAAACAGTATAATGTTCAGCATATGAAGTACAATAGCACTTAGATTTATATACCACTTCATAGTGCTTTACAGCCTCTCTAAGGGGTTTATAGCATCAGCATATTTCTCCCAACAATCTGGGTTCTCATTTTACCAACCTTGGAAGGATGGAAGGCTGAATCAACCTGGAGCCAGTGAGGATTGAACTGCTGGCAGTCAGCATCACTGCATCACCACAGCTCCCAATAGATGAATCTCCATTCTCAACCTGTCCCCATTTGTGGAAAAGATGGGAAGATATGTAACTGTGGCTGCCTACATGTAGCTGCACGATGTTTGATTGTGAACCCTAATTTCGTGCCAAAAAACACACCAAAAAAAATTGGCAAAATGCATTTCTGGATGGGCAACTGGTTGAATTTTTGAAAATAATATACTCTATTTCATTTCACAGAATTCATAAACAGAGAGATGGGTTAAAATAGGAGATCAAGAATTCTTTGAGTTGAGCTTAACTCCTGGAGACCCCATGAAACATGCATTCAATTTTCTTGGCAAGTGTATAGAGATGGTATGGCATTGTTTTCTTCTAGAATGTTTTTTAACTTCTCAGTTTAGCCTACTCCTTTCTTATTTTCTGGTGAAATATGTTATTTTCAGAAATGCAACAATTTACCCAATCTGAAATGCATTTTGCTATTTTGTTTTGGGTTTTCTTAGCCTCTGATTCCAGACATGGTCAGTTAGATGCTACCTTCTGGAAAGACAAGTGGGACAAACCAACAATGCAACGGGAAAGCACCTGTCCTCTTTGTTCTTATGGTTATGACCAAAATGGGTTTCATTTCAGCTTTCCCCCATCATCTTAGACATCTTGCAAATATGGGTTATATCTTTACCTCTTTTCCATGCTTGGTTTTAATAATGCCTCGCTAGCGCTGAGTGTGCCTGATATTCAGATTGTGCTGGTTCAAAATATACAGTCTAAATAAACCAGCTTCAAATGCCTGAATAATATCAGACAACTGCTGCCAAGCACCGAGCATATTAGAGAGAAATTGGGCAGAAATGATTTTTTTCTATTACATTGATGCTGTAAGAAAACTGGCAGGTCTTTTTCACTAAAAGAAATCTGTAAGTTCAGGAAGATCTTTCCAGCTCACTGAGTTTAAGTACAAGACAGAAATAAAGAGAAGACTTTTAAAAAAATCATTTTGGTCAATTTTATGCTTTGCTTGGGCAGTGGAATCAGTTCATGCTTCATTTGCAGTTTTTCACAGCTTTCGTCTTTTGCTTTCAGATTTAATTATCCACATATTCCCTTCCCTCATGTGGAAAAAAGATATTTCAAACCCTAAACAAGGAAAAGCTTGTTCATTTTATATTAGAGCACTGCCTTATCTGAGCAGTAAAAGCAATGATGGTAAGATAACTTCTGCCTCTTTTAGGAATGTTGAAAAATAGTTGATGGATTAAAGAAGAATAATTGCCACTCCAGTCAGGCAAAGAATCTAACTGAGTCTTAAGTACTAAGGCTGAACAGCATGCTAAAAAGGATTGTTTTAAATCTTCAGTTGTTCAGTTGTAACCTCAAAATGGTCACTGCTGAAACTCAAAGAGTTGGATCGCTCTTTAGTAGTAAAGATACTCCTTTTATTATTATTTTTAAAAAACCCTTTTGGTTCTTTGTTGTTACTGAAGCAGAGAGGGGAGGAGAAGGAAAAATAAGGGGAAAGAGGAGAGGCGTGGGGAAGGGACAGGTGAGTAGACAGTAAAGGGGGAGGTAAGAAAGGAAAGAAAAAAAAAAGGAAAGGGAAGAGAAAGAAAGAAAGACCATGCAGTAGTACAATGAAATATAAAACGACTGCCACTGTGGATCAGGTGAAGATAACCTGGGCACATCATCCCTGGTTAGCCTTATCATAGTTTAGTCATTCCCTTGTCCTGTACTCAGCATCACTATGTAAAAGAGAAAACAAGAAGGTAGTGTTGAAAGAAATATCCTTCTGGGTTCAGTTCCAAGTGGGGAAAAAAGACACTGGAAACATGGAGGCTGCTTGGAAGGTTTAATGGTTACAGGGCCACATGGCCTGGAGGTCCAGAGAAGAATGATCACATGCTTCAAGATAAGAAGAGAAGGGGAAAAGGGGAAAGAAAAGAAAAAAAAGTGTTGAGGTGCTGAGAGTGCCTGGGTTTTATACCCTCTGTTGGGATTTGAATTGGAGCTTGTATTCTAATTGGCTGTCAGACTCCCAGGGGCGGGGGTCTTAACTTTGTATGCTTGGTTTGGACCACATGGCTTTACCTGAATGCTGGCTAATGCAATCTTCCCAGACCATGTGGTGAGATGGGTAATCCTATCATTTCCTGAGGGCCATCCTTAATCCCATCAGCCTGGAGTTCCTTCTTATGTAAAGTATTCTGGCCCAGGCCTTAATGGCCCACCCATTAACAAAGGTGGGGGGTGAGTTTCTGCTTCTTGAGTAGAGTTTCTGCTTCTTGAGTGACTATTCTTTTTAGGAGAAATATTCTGCCTTTTTAATATTTCCTAGGCTATTTCAATTTTCTAGGAGAGGGGTAGATGCTAACTTCCTACAATCCCTCATTTTTTTTTTTTTTGAAAACACGTGAGAGTTTTGACAAAAGATTAAAAGGTGATCAGATCAGGGAAACCTGATGGGTGCTTTTTTTTAAAAAAAATTTTTTTTCTCTGATGCAAAGGAAAGGCATTGAAAAAGAGGCAACAGAAAAGGATTCCTTCAGTGGCTCCCAAAAGCTTTCAACCATAAAGCTCTGGGAAAACTTCTGTTTTTTTTTTTTCTTTAGCTGTATCCAATTTTTCTTGCCAAATGATTTTCAGATGTTTGATATACTTTTTGTGAGCTTACAGTCAGGTTGTAGGCACAAGCCTCTACCTTCTTCACAACCTTTAAATTACAGGCTGCCCATATCCAAGGTTATGGTTACTACCTGCCTAGCTCTTAGCTTCCAGGGTTTGTGAGGCCAAATTTAGGTTAGCCAGTGTGCAAACAGGCTATTTAGTATTTTTAAAGTTACACACAATGAGCCCTGGGACTTCTACTCATGAGACCACCAGTGCAACATAACCTGCTTTATTGGGCAACTGGGCAGCATTATTTGTGAGTCACAGATAGGACTTGGGGTTTGGAGATCTCTTTTCCGCTATCTCTTCAGGAATTACCTGAGGGAGATGCCCTCTCCCCCATGGAATTAGCAGGGCAATATGACTGCTTGGGCCTTAGTGCCTCAGAGCAGCAAAACAAAAACAAAACAAATAAAAAAACACATTAAAACGAAGCTAGGAGCAGCTTTGTGTAGAGGTAGGTGAAAGGGGTTAGCCTCTCTAATTCTAAATGGTGTGTCTCTGTATGTGCCTGTGTATGCAGCTAGTTTTACAATACAGATAATACAAACATGTGGGACAATTTTCCCTCCCACCAGACAGAAGTACAAGGTGTTCAGAACTTGCTGGGCCAGCCACTCTCAAATACAATCCTTACATGAGTACATTAAACTGGTTACAATATAAATAATACAAGAAAGAAAGAAAGAATTACAATAGATTTCACATTACAATGAATTTTCAGTTACAATAAATTTCCATCCTCCCCCCATAATCTTTCTGTCTTCTGGGGATTGAAAAGAGTCTTTTAGTCTTTTACTGGTCCATCTCAGGGTCCTTTCCTTCACGTCTCTGGGTGGCATAGGCTTGGCCTGGTGGTATGGGTGGTCAGTCAGGCTTGGGAAGGTCTGCCCACTCTGGTTGCTGTAATGACTTTCAGTGGAGGCTGGATCCAAACCCAATTCCTGGCTCCAATGGGTGGAATGGCTTTAGAGGGCAGCATCTGCTTCCACATGTGGCAGGCCTGGAACACACAGAACAAGGGTCCCTTCCCCCTTCGCTGGTAATTCTACCAGGAAAGGCATTGTAAAAGGATTAGAGATTTTGGTGGGGGGGTAAATAGCTTGCAGGCATGGTTTGAGGATCAAGAATAACACATTAGTATTGCAGTTACTAAAAAGATAAATCAATTTCAACAAAATGGAGACACAGTAGATGAGAAAGGAAAAAAAACTGGATTCACAAGCTTCAGGAAAAAGGATGAACAGGTAAAATCATTTAAACACACAGTATGAAACTTTTCTTCTAAATGAACTTAGAACATTCACTAATAACCTTGGGTTTTTCTTAAAAGCACAGAGAGGAAAGAAAATTGACTGTTCCTCATCCAGTTTGGTTGGCCAGACCAGACCGGGAGAAAACAATTTCTCTCAGTGTTTTTAAATCTTAACAATTTAAAATTAATATCTGAAGAGGTCAGACACTTTTTAACAGTTGCAACAGTTACCTCGAGGACACACAAAGACTTAGACACACACACATGCACGCGCACACAAACAGAAACAAGGACACAGAGAGGAAAACAAAACTCCGAGGTGTACACACACACTGATCATTCCCACAATAAATATCTTAGTTAAATTGGGGAAGGCATAAATCTTAAGGAACAAACCACGTGGTTGCATAGAAGACAAAGAAAGAAAGACAGAAAAGAATTAAGAAAATTCCATGTGATCCTGTTTATACATTGCCCTTTTAAGTACCTTTATTTACCATATTGGTCTTCCTGTATCCCTCAGCAAAGCCAAATCTCTACCTATACATTTTGCCTTTTTCTTGCTTATTCCGGCTAGGGTCAGCATCTGCTGCTCATCCCAAGCCTCCAATAGCTCTCCCTGGGGGGTTCCATCCAGGACCCTCGAACTACCGCTTCCCATGTTCCCCTTAGATGTGGGGTTTCACACTTTGGCTTAGTCGGGTCAGTCAGCTAGGCGAACCAGTTTCAGACACAAGCAATATCCGAGCAAGAAAAAAAAAAGAAGGGTGTCTGGGGGAGACTTTGGTCGTTGCTCCTGGCGCAACAGAATCAAACACTTTTCTTTAACCTCAGAACAAAAATATAAAAAAACTAGGTGTTTCCCAAAGTATGCGCGCTCCCCTTTTTAGTAAAAAAATTCCCGAGAGACTTTTCTCTCTCTCTCTCTCACTTCACCACGGTTTTCGGACTGGGGGTGTTGCTGTCAATGCAGCCTACTTTCCTTTCCCCAAAAAAAACAGCCCGTGAGACTCTCTGCCCCCCTCAGACAAGTACGAGTACTCCACTTTTCTCTATTCTATTCTTTTCTTCCTAGCCCACGTTTACAGATCTGGAAGAGCTCAGATCCGAGGAAAACTTGCTGCTCTTATGCAGGCAAGTACTGGCGCTCCTAATTTAGTATCCAAATTACACTAAAATTACCTAAGTTTACCTAAAACCCTGGGGTTTGCTTTTGGGTACACTGGACAAAAAAAATGACAAATTTTCCTTCCCTCCCTTCAATCATAACCCGCTTGGCTTTTCCTCTTATATACAGAAGGTCCCACACTCTGATGGCCCCCCCTTGCTTTTCCTGTCCTGATGGTCCTGGCTCTGTAGAGCTAACAACAGGCAAGAGGGCGGTTAGAGGCCAAACAAAGAAATGAAATCCAGCTGCTGTCCAAGGATGAAGCCACTCATAAACATGCTCTTCCTTTTTCCCTAACAAAAGGTCCTGTGCTCTGGCAAAACCCCCATGCTCTCCAGACTCTTGGTCTTTCTGCGGTTAGGAAATGCACAGAGGAAGCAGATCCAGTTGTGTTTGGGAGAAAGACCTTCACACACATGCAATCATACACATATTTCCCATGTTTTTCCATGCTTTAAAATTAAAATTTAGAGGTACTCACCTTCTTTCCAAGCAGCCTTTGAGCTCAACACTCAAAACCCCTTTAAAACCTTTTTTTTCCAAATGGCCAAGGTCCAGGAAAACTCACCCACAAACTCAATGGGTCTGCTTGCTAGCAAGGGAATCTTACCTGGGCCTGGTCCATTGGTTAGGTTAGCTTGGAGTCCCATCTGCTTGGGTGCCAATTGTTGAAAGAAATATCCTTCTGGGTTCAGTTCCAAGTGGGGAAAAAAGACACTGGAAACATGGAGGCTGCTTGGAAGGTTTAATGGTTACAGGGCCACATGGCCTGGAGCTCCAGAGAAGAATGATCACATGCTTCAAGATAAGAAGAGAAGGGAAAAAGGGAAAAGGGGAAAGAAAAGAAAACAGGGTGCTGAGGTGCTGAGAGTGCCTGGGTTTTATACCCTCTGTTGGGATTTGAATTGGAGCTTGTATTCTAATTGGCTGTCAGACTCTCAGGGGCGGGGGTCTTAACTTTGTAGGCTTGGTTTGGACCACATGGCTTTACCTGAATGCTGGCTAATGCAATCTTCCCAGACCATGTGGTGAGATGGGTAATCCTATCATTTCCTGAGGGCCATCCTTCATCCCATCAGCCTCGAGTTCCTTCTTATGTAAAGTATTCTGGCCCAGGCCTTAATGGCCCACCCATTAACAAAGGTGGGGGGTGAGTGTCTGCTTCTTGAGTAGAGTTTCTGCTTCTTGAGTGACTATTCTTTTTAGGAGAAATATTCTGCCTTTTTAATATTTCCTAGGCTATTTCAATTTTCTAGGAGAGGGGTAGATGCTAACTTCCTACAATCCCTCATTTTTTTTTTTTTTGAAAACACGTGAGAGTTTTGACAAAAGATTAAAAGGTGATCAGATCAGGGAAACCTGATGGGTGCTTTTTTTTAAAAAAAATTTTTTTTCTCTGATGCAAAGGAAAGGCATTGAAAAGAGGCAACAGAAAAGGATTCCTTCAGTGGCTCCCAAAAGCTTTCAACCATAAAGCTCTGGGAAAACTTCTGTTTTTTTTTTTTTCTTTAGCTGTATCCAATTTTTCTTGCCAAATGATTTTCAGATGTTTGATATACTTTTTGTGAGCTTACAGTCAGGTTGTAGGCACAAGCCTCTACCTTCTTCACAACCTTTAAATTACAGGCTGCCCATATCCAAGGTTATGGTTACTACCTGCCTAGCTCTTAGCTTCCAGGGTTTGTGAGGCCAAATTTAGGTTAGCCAGTGTGCAAACAGGCTATTTAGTATTTTTAAAGTTACACACAATGAGCCCTGGGACTTCTACTCATGAGACCACCAGTGCAACATAACCTGCTTTATTGGGCAACTGGGCAGCATTATTTGTGAGTCACAGATAGGACTTGGGGTTTGGAGATCTCTTTTCCGCTATCTCTTCAGGAATTACCTGAGGGAGATGCCCTCTCCCCCATGGAATTAGCAGGGCAATATGACTGCTTGGGCCTTAGTGCCTCAGAGCAGCAAAACAAAAACAAAACAAATAAAAAAACACATTAAAACGAAGCTAGGAGCAGCTTTGTGTAGAGGTAGGTGAAAGGGGTTAGCCTCTCTAATTCTAACTGGTGTGTCTCTGTATGTGCCTGTGTATGCAGCTAGTTTTACAATACAGATAATACAAACATGTGGGACAATTTTCCCTCCCACCAGACAGAAGTACAAGGTGTTCAGAACTTGCTGGGCCAGCCACTCTCAAATACAATCCTTACATGAGTACATTAAACTGGTTACAATATAAATAATACAAGAAAGAAAGAAAGAATTACAATAGATTTCACATTACAATGAATTTTCAGTTACAATAAATTTCCATCCTCCCCCCATAATCTTTCTGTCTTCTGGGGATTGAAAAGAGTCTTTTAGTCTTTTACTGGTCCATCTCAGGGTCCTTTCCTTCACGTCTCTGGGTGGCATAGGCTTGGCCTGGTGGTATGGGTGGTCAGTCAGGCTTGGGAAGGTCTGCCCACTCTGGTTGCTGTAATGACTTTCAGTGGAGGCTGGATCCAAACCCAATTCCTGGCTCCAATGGGTGGAATGGCTTTAGAGGGCAGCATCTGCTTCCACATGTGGCAGGCCTGGAACACACAGAACAAGGGTCCCTTCCCCCTTCGCTGGTAATTCTACCAGGAAAGGCATTGTAAAAGGATTAGAGATTTTGGTGGGGGGGTAAATAGCTTGCAGGCATGGTTTGAGGATCAAGAATAACACATTAGTATTGCAGTTACTAAAAAGATAAATCAATTTCAACAAATGGAGACACAGTAGATGAGAAAGGAAAAAAAACTGGATTCACAAGCTTCAGGAAAAAGGATGAACAGGTAAAATCATTTAAACACACAGTATGAAACTTTTCTTCTAAATGAACTTAGAACATTCACTAATAACCTTGGGTTTTTCTTAAAAGCACAGAGAGGAAAGAAAATTGACTGTTCCTCATCCAGTTTGGTTGGCCAGACCAGACCGGGAGAAAACAATTTCTCTCAGTGTTTTTAAATCTTAACAATTTAAAATTAATATCTGAAGAGGTCAGACACTTTTTAACAGTTGCAACAGTTACCTCGAGGACACACAAAGACTTAGACACACACACATGCACGCGCACACAAACAGAAACAAGGACACAGAGAGGAAAACAAAACTCCGAGGTGTACACACACTGATCATTCCCACAATAAATATCTTAGTTAAATTGGGGAAGGCATAAATCTTAAGGAACAAACCACGTGGTTGCATAGAAGACAAAGAAAGAAAGACAGAAAAGAATTAAGAAAATTCCATGTGATCCTGTTTATACATTGCCCTTTTAAGTACCTTTATTTACCATATTGGTCTTCCTGTATCCCTCAGCAAAGCCAAATCTCTACCTATACATTTTGCCTTTTTCTTGCTTATTCCGGCTAGGGTCAGCATCTGCTGCTCATCCCAAGCCTCCAATAGCTCTCCCTGGGGGGTTCCATCCAGGACCCTCGAACTACCGCTTCCCATGTTCCCCTTAGATGTGGGGTTTCACACTTTGGCTTAGTCGGGTCAGTCAGCTAGGCGAACCAGTTTCAGACACAAGCAATATCCGAGCAAGAAAAAAAAAAGAAGGGTGTCTGGGGGAGACTTTGGTCGTTGCTCCTGGCGCAACAGAATCAAACACTTTTCTTTAACCTCAGAACAAAAATATAAAAAAACTAGGTGTTTCCCAAAGTATGCGCACTCCCCTTTTTAGTAAAAAATTCCCGAGAGACTTTTCTCTCTCTCTCTCTCACTTCACCACGGTTTTCGGACTGGGGGTGTTGCTGTCAATGCAGCCTACTTTCCTTTCCCCAAAAAAACAGCCCGTGAGACTCTCTGCCCCCCTCAGACAAGTACGAGTACTCCACTTTTCTCTATTCTATTCTTTTCTTCCTAGCCCACGTTTACAGATCTGGAAGAGCTCAGATCCGAGGAAAACTTGCTGCTCTTATGCAGGCAAGTACTGGCGCTCCTAATTTAGTATCCAAATTACACTAAAATTACCTAAGTTTACCTAAAACCCTGGGGTTTGCTTTTGGGATACACTGGACAAAAAAAAATGACAAATTTTCCTTCCCTCCCTTCAATCATAACCCGCTTGGCTTTTCCTCTTATATACAGAAGGTCCCACACTCTGATGGCCCCCCCTTGCTTTTCCTGTCCTGATGGTCCTGGCTCTGTAGAGCTAACAACAGGCAAGAGGGCGGTTAGAGGCCAAACAAAGAAATGAAATCCAGCTGCTGTCCAAGGATGAAGCCACTCATAAACATGCTCTTCCTTTTTCCCTAACAAAAGGTCCTGTGCTCTGGCAAAACCCCCATGCTCTCCAGACTCTTGGTCTTTCTGCGGTTAGGAAATGCACAGAGGAAGCAAGATCCAGTTGTGTTTGGGAGAAAGACCTTCACACACATGCAATCATACACATATTTCCCATGTTTTTCCATGCTTTAAAATTAAAATTTAGAGGTACTCACCTTCTTTCCAAGCAGCCTTTGAGCTCAACACTCAAAACCCCTTTAAAACCTTTTTTTTCCAAATGGCCAAGGTCCAGGAAAACTCACCCACAAACTCAATGGGTCTGCTTGCTAGCAAGGGAATCTTACCTGGGCCTGGTCCATTGGTTAGGTTAGCTTGGAGTCCCATCTGCTTGGGTGCCAATTGTTGAAAGAAATATCCTTCTGGGTTCAGTTCCAAGTGGGGAAAAAAGACACTGGAAACATGGAGGCTGCTTGGAAGGTTTAATGGTTACAGGGCCACATGGCCTGGAGCTCCAGAGAAGAATGATCACATGCTTCAAGATAAGAAGAGAAGGGAAAAAGGGAAAAGGGGAAAGAAAAGAAAACAGGGTGCTGAGGTGCTGAGAGTGCCTGGGTTTTATACCCTCTGTTGGGATTTGAATTGGAGCTTGTATTCTAATTGGCTGTCAGACTCTCAGGGGCGGGGGTCTTAACTTTGTAGGCTTGGTTTGGACCACATGGCTTTACCTGAATGCTGGCTAATGCAATCTTCCCAGACCATGTGGTGAGATGGGTAATCCTATCATTTCCTGAGGGCCATCCTTAATCCCATCAGCCTGGAGTTCCTTCTTATGTAAAGTATTCTGGCCCAGGCCTTAATGGCCCACCCATTAACAAAGGTGGGGGGTGAGTTTCTGCTTCTTGAGTAGAGTTTCTGCTTCTTGAATGACTATTCTTTTTAGGAGAAATATTCTGCCTTTTTAATATTTCCTAGGCTATTTCAATTTTCTAGGAGAGGGGTAGATGCTAACTTCCTACAGTAGTATTTTGTTGTTGCATGCTTAGGTTAGCAAATTAGTAAATGTGTACTAAAAAGTAGAGTTTGGGCACAAGAACAAGCCTGAAGAAAAATATGTTAATGTCGAAAAATGTCTATGGAGGTTCTCTGTCGTCCAGATCATGCTTGTCTCCAAAAGTGCTTCTTTGGACTTCCTTGATTTTTTTTCTTGAAGAAGTTTCAATTCTCATCCAAGAAGCTTCTTCAGTACTAACTGACTGGTGGGGAATGGAAAGGAGTCAATTAGAACGGAAGAAACCTTTTGGGTGAAAAGTGAAACATCTTCCCCGCCCCCCGCCCCCCCCGCCCCAAAAAAAAAAATCAAAAAGGTTCAGTTGCTGTTTGAAAAAAGCACCTTTTGGGATAAGTGTAGAAAAGTTAAGATTACTATACAATATTTTTTTAGTGAGCAGAGAACAAGAAGTTTTGTAAGAAAAAAATGTGGATTTGTAACAAAATTGACTGAACCTGACTAAAACTGAAGGCAATATAACACAAGTGTGAGGCTTCAAATGTATGTTCCCGGTTAAAGTTGAATCTGACTTCCAGAATCTTCAATGGTATGATAGTTCTAACTAACTGGTGGGGAATGGAAAGGAGTCACTTAGAACTAAAGAAGCTTCTTACTGAGAAGTGAAACATCTTTAAAAAAATCAAGGAAGCCCAATTGCTGTTTGGAAAAAGCACCTTTGAAATAAATATGGAAAAGTTAAAGTTACTACACAATATTTTCTTAGTGAGGAATATTATAAGATATTCCAGACCATGACACAATAAAATAGGGAACTGAAAGTTTTGTAAGAAAAAAAATTGAGAGTTTGCAACAAGATTGATTGAACTGGGTCAAAGTGAAGGCAAAGTAAAACAAGAATTAAATATATGTTCCAGGTTAAAGTTGAATCTGAGTTCTAGAATATTTAATGGCAGAGATGTGAATTATATTGCCAATAATGGCTTTAAAATTAAATAAGTGTAGGAAGTTAGCATCCACCCATCCTAGAAAAATTGAAAGAGCCTAGGAAATATTAAAAGGCAGAATATTTCTCCTAAAAAGAATAGTCACTCAAGAAGCAGAAACTCTACTCAAGAAGCAGAAACTCACCCCCACCTTTGTTAATGGATGGGCCATTAAGGCCTGGGCCAGAATACTTTACATAAGAAGGAACTCCAGGGTGATGGGATTAAGGATGGCCCTCAGGAAATGATAGGATTACCCATCTCATCACATGGTCTGGGAAGATTGCATTAGCCAGCATTCAGGTAAAGCCATGTGGTCCAGACCAAGCCTACAGAGTTAAGACCCCTGCCCCTGGGAGTCTGACAACCAATTAGAATACAAGCTCCAATTCAAATCCCAACAGAGAGTATAAAACCCAGGTCCTCTCAGCACCTCAACACTTTTTTTCCTTTTCCCCTTTTTACTTTTTCCCCCTTTCTCCTTTTTCCCCTTCTCACCTTGAAGCATGTGATCATTCTTCTCTGGACCTCCAGGCCATGTGGCCCTGTAACCATTAAACCTTGCAAGCAGCCTCCATATTTCCAGTGTCTTTTTCCCCACTTGGAACTGAACCCAGAAGGATATTTCTTTCAACATAAGTAAGAAGCTGCATTTTCATGGAACAAAATTGATTTGCTACCAACATTCTCAATTTCACTGTTAACAGGTGTGTGTTCAAAAAGATAAAGTTCAACATTGGTGACCCTTCCATGAGTGAGATATTGCCATGACAGAAAACTACCTGAACAGGGCTATTGCTAGGAACACCTGGAAATGATTACTATATTCACAGTATTATCAGAAATTTCACATCAAAATGTAATCAGATAAATGGGGGGAAACCAGGTAGTCTTGGAAAAAATCACACGTACTGTATTTTTCCAACCTTCAGAAGAGGCTATAATGTTACCTTGTTAATTACATGTATTTTAGCATTACTGATGTACATTTATGAAATAATAAAAATATTGTTCATGCCCACAAATCCCTTCCTTGTTCTAAGTTCTCAGCAATTTTATTTTGAGTAGATATTCACAACAGCAGAAGAACTGGAAAAGACAAGGCTGTGTTTCTTCCTCCTACAGTACTGGTTCAAGAGTCAAACTTTCCCAATGATATTTTGAAAAATGACTAACTGACATGTCTTAATAACAGTTTGCAACTTTACCAATTTATGCATACATCATGCTCTTTTATGATCTGTGAGATAACTGTTCTGCTTATTACTCTCTGGATGGGTATAAAGCTGACAGAACAACTCCACAAAGCATCCATATAAAGTCTTTTTTATTGGTTCATCAGGCATCCTTATCAACTCACAGTTATGACAAGGTTCTTCTTAATGTCCAATCTTTTACATATCTGCATTATGTTGTAGAAAGATAATAAACTCTCATCCCCATGAAGATTGAAGTGGCTGCATGGTAATGGATTCAGGCAAGAGTGAGGGAGCACCCCCCCCAACCCAACAAGGGTCAATTTAGTGACCAATCAGGATTACAGATGTGGCCACATGACATGAACTACATTTCCCGGGATACCTTAACTACATTTACCATGATGCATTCCCTTAAGGGGACAGCTCTCAAATCCTAACTAACTATCCCAAATCACATTAACTCTAAACTGTCTGGACAGCACAATAACATATACAAGTACTAAAAGACAGTTAAAGGTTTATGGCACAGTAATAGCCTCTTGACTTTTATTTCTTCCATCCTGCTGTAGAAAGTTAGCACCCACCCCTCTCCTAGAAAATTGAAATAGCCTAGGAAATATTAAAAAGGCAGAATATTTCCCCTAAGAAGAGTAGGAACTCAAGAAGCAGAAACTCACCTCAGAAGCAGAAACTCACCCCCACCTTTGTAAATGGGTGGGCCATTAAGGCCTGGGCCAGAATACTTTACATAAGAAGGAACTCCAGGTAAAGCTATAGAAATTGCCAAAAGCCCTTTTAAGGGCATAATCGCCCAGCAAGGCTAGACCAAGCCTGGGACTCAGGATAGCCTAACAGAGTTGCCCCTGGGAGTCTGACAACCAATTAGAATACAAGCTCCAATTCAAATCCCAACAGAGGGTATAAAACCCAGTACTCTAAGTGCCTCAGCCCTTTTTTTTTCTTGACCTTCTCACCTTGAGTATGTGATCAGACTTCTCTGGAGCTCCAGGCCATGTGGTCCTGTACACCATTAAACCTTCCAAGCAGCCTCCATGTTTCCAGTGTCTTTTTCCCCACTTGGAACTGAACCCAGAAAGATATTTCTTTCAACAATTAGCACTCCAGATGGGACTCCAAGCTAACCTAACCAATGGACCAGGCCCAGGTAAGATTCCCTTGCTGGCAACAGACCCATTGAGTCTGTGGGTGAGTTTTTCCTGGACCTAGGTCATTTGGAAAAAAAGGTTTTAAAAGGGTTTTGAGTGCTGAGCTCAAAGGCTGCTTGGAAAGAAGGTGAGTACCTCTAAATTTTAATTTTAAAGCATGGAAAAACATGGGAAATGTGTGTATGCCTGTGTGTAAGTGAGAAAGAGATCTTTCTTCCTCTGTGTGTTCTGCCAAGAGAGCTAGTATCAATTATATTACTGTTTATAACAATAATATTCATGCTATTTGTTTAGCCAAGTTAATGTATCTTCCTTGTATCACTGATACTTTCATATATTTCCCCCCCCCCCGTTTTTGTTTGCTAGCTATTGATAAGTCCCAAGGAAAAAAAAATCAGTTTCTTCCTTTTGCTTAATTGTAAGTGTTAGCTTAGTCTAATCACATCTTCATCGGTTGGGATTTCTTCACCTTTTCACTGTTGTGCAAATACTATTCTCCCTGTAGTCAATACATGTAAAATACATTCCCTTTGTTATATCTGTCTGGTAGCATGCCCAACAAAATATATCTGGTTTCAAATCTATATGTTGTTTTATCATTTTCCCCTCAAGCCATGTATGTATTTCTGTCTAATATTTTTTCCCATCTTTTGATATGCCCACCACATATGGTAGTATGAACCAGGTATCTGATGATATTTCCAAAATTCTGCAGATTTACTCTTAAACATCTTTAGGCAGAAGATGCTATCTACAAAACATTTTATAAAGATTTTCTTTGAATGCAGTAGGCATTGTTAATTTATAATTTCGATCCCATAAATTCTGCCATTGATCTAACTCAATCGAATAGCCAAAATTTTTAGAATCTTGCAACATTTTCAAGTTTATCCTTGCTTTTTTTTCCCTTGCCAAATGTATTTTAATATTGTTTAATTTTTCAAAATATTTTTTTCTCCAGTTTTTTTGGTATTGCTTGGAGTAAATATAGCAATCTTGGCAGGATATTCAATTTTATGGTGGCTACTCTTTCCATCAGTGATAGTTGTAGATTTTTCCACTTAACCAAATTTGTTTTAATTGGTTGAGCCAATTTATAATAACTTTCTTTACTACCTGTATACTTATTTTCCTCATTAGTTCTTTTTCTATATGTCTGTAAACTATTATTTTGATTTTTTTTCTTTATTTATTTTTAGTCCTGTAATTTCACCATACTCTTCTATTTTCCTAATTAGTTTGAGTCCATTTTCTTGTGGGTCTTCCAAGATAAAGAGCAAATCTTCTATAAATGCCTATAATTTATATTGTTCCCTTTTTATTTCCATAGCTTTAATTTCTATCTCTTGTCTAATATTTCTATTTAGCAATTCTAATATCAGTATGAATAGTAAAGGAGATAGTGGACATCCTTTTCTTGTGCCTTTTTATATTAAAAGTCTCTGTCCTATTTCCATTTTCTATCACCTTTGCCATTTGTTTATGGCAAATTGCCTTTGAAGTTAAAATTATTCTCATATTGTTTTAATCTGTCTCTTAGGCAAAAAGCCATTTTGATCTGAATATATAAATTCATTTAGAAACTTTTTTACTCTCTCTGCCATTATTGAAGCATATATTTTATAGTCAGTGTTCAATAAAGATATGAGTCTATAGTTTTTTATCTGCATTAAATCTGAATCTTTTGGAATCAAAGTAATATTTGCTTTCATCCATGAATTTGGTACCTTTGCATCAATCAATATTTCATTATGGACTTCCAACATTGATGGGCCTAAAGTATCGTGTAAACATTTATAAAATTCTGCCTGCAGCCCATCTGGCCCTGGTGCTTTATTATTCTTTTGTCTATTGATCACTTCTGATAATTCCATCATTGATATTTGTTCATTTAACATAGTTTTTACTTTTTCTGGTACTTTAGGTAATTCCACTTTTTCCAAATATTGTTTAATTTTCTCTTCTGAAACTTTTCTTGCTCAAACAGCTTTTCATTACAATCTTGAATTATTATTTTTATCCTCATTTTGGTAATATAAAGTTCCTTTCTCATCTCCTGGCTTATGTGAATTTAAAAAAAAAAAATTATGTTTAACATTTTCAGAGTACAGGCCCTTTTGTTAGAGAAAGAGGAAGAGCATGTGTGTGTGTGAGTGGCTTCACCCTTGAACAGCAGCTGGATCTCATTTCTTTGTTTGGCTCCTAGCTGCCCTCTTGCCTGTTGCTAGCTCTACAGAGTCATGATCATCAAGACAGGAAAAGCAAGGGGGGTCATCAGAGTGTGGGACCTTCTGTATATAAGAGGAAAAGCCGAGCGGGTTATGATTGAAGGGAGGGAAGAAAAATGTTGTCATTTTTTGTCCAGTGTATCCCAAAAGCAAAATCCAGGATTTTAGATAATTGTGTAATTTGGATGCTAAATTGGAGTACCAGTACTTGCTTACAAAAAAGAAGCAAGTTTTCCCAGATTTGAGCTCTTCCAGATCCGTTAAACATGGGCCTGAAGGAAAGAGTACCAGTACTTATCTGCGGGGGGCAGAGAGTCTCATGGACTGTTTTTTGGGGGGAGAGGAAAGAAGTCTGCACAGGCAGCATACCCCCAGTCCGAAAACCATGGCGAAAAGAGAGAGAGAGTCTCTTGTGGTTTTTTTAAAGGGGAGTTTCCCCACTTGGAACTGAACCCAGGATATTTCTTTCAACACTGCAATAATGATTACTTTAAATAATTCATTTTTAGAGAGAAATGCCACCAGAAGTTTCTCATTGAAATGTACAGCTCAATTCGATGTACAATTTCTCAGAAGCTATCCCATTCAATTCCATAAGTCTTGATACTGTAAGTACACAGTGGATTAAGTATATAACATAAATGATACTCACCTTGTGCAACAGCAGACAATAGAATCATTACTTTGATATTCACAGGTGAAACCAAATGCATACTCTCCCACGCATATTAAGTGATTTAGTTAGGAACAAAAATAAGTTGGAATTTTGTTTTCTTCAAACTATAGCCTTTAATTAATGATTGATATTGTTACAGCAACAATCTTTAAAAATTTTTTACGGTGTATATATATAATTCTGCTTAGCAAGGATATTGGCCTAAAACAGGAATTAAAATATTCATTTCTTGCATATAAGCACAAGACAGTTAAAGGAACTTCATTCGCATCTGATAAAATGGTCAAAAATTGGTGAAATATTGATGAAAAATAAAGCATATTTTTATAACTTAATGCTGGAAGAAATAACAAGGTATTGCTTCATATGTAATTATACCACACCAATTAAGCCCGTATGTAAACCAACCAATCTGCATGCAAGACCCAAATACAGAGCCAGTTTGATGTAATGTTTTAATCACCAGGCTCGAAAACAAGAGAACATGAGTTCAAATACATGAAAGCCAGCTAGGTGACTTTGGACCAATCACCAGGAGACAGTGAGTTCTAATCCTGACTTAGTTGTGAAAGCCAGCTGGGTGACTTTAGGCCAGTCAAACTCTTTCAGCTCAACGCACCACACAGTGTTTTTGTTATGGGGACAATAGTAAGAGGAAAGTGTACTGGATATGTTCGCTGCCTTGAGTTAAAAATGATAAAGGCAGAATATAAAAAAACAAAAATGAATAAAATAAATAAGCTTCATATTTAGAATTAAAGGTGGAGGTGTCAGGAGAGGCCCCCTTTCTGATAGGATTCTATAAGCAATCTCATTGACAATGCCATTTTAGCCATTATGGATACTGAGGCACTATTTATTATTATTTTTATGCCATCTTCATTATTTTTATAAATAACTGAAGGCATGGACTTGAAGCCATCAATAACACTCTCACTTCTGCCAAAGCAGCATGCCTTGCCTCCAAAATGTTTGACTTTGTGCCACATCCCTAACTATTCCTTCTTTGGCAATAATATGTACCTAGAAATCAATACCATACATATATGTTGCCTCAATCATCTTTATGGCTGACCTAGAATGACACTTACAAAACAGGAAAGACACATGGAGTAATAAAATGCTCCTTAAAGAAATATGCTAGTGGTTTCGCCTTTCTTCTGAACAAAGTGCAATGGAATTTACCTTCACATGAATGAGGCTATCCCTGTGTTTCTTCACTGAAAATTCAACAGAGGTATAAAATGTGCTAATTTGTTATTGTGTTTACACCATAATTGACCAGACCAATTTAGTCAGCATGAGTCTTGATTTACATCTAACTTGCAAAGTTAATCCGTCCAATGAGTTCTCGACTTACAACAATTCACTTACTGACCATTGAAAAGTTACAATTGATCCTGAAAAAAAGTGACCTATGATTGTTTTTCACACTTGACTGTTGCAGCGTCCCTATGGCTACATGATTAAAATTCTGATGCTTGGTAACTGGCTCATATTTATGATGGTTGCAGCATGCCAGTGTCACGTGACCTTCTTTTGTGACCTCTGACAACAAAATTAATGCTTTGAATGAAGCCAGATTCACTTAACAACTGTTTTACTAATTTAACAGCTGTAGTGATTCACGTAACAACTATGGCAAGAAAGGTTGTAAAATGAGGCAAAATTCACTTAACAAATGTTCTGGCTTAGTAACAGAACTTTTAGGCTCAATTGTGGTGATAAGTCGAGGACTTCTTGTACACTATGGTTTAGCATCTGATATAAACTTACAAAGGAGTTTAATTCACTAATCAGCTTAGAGGTGTTGAATGTATTTAATCTGAGACTACCTTACCTTGGATAGGATTTTGATGATATGCCATTAAGTTATTTTCATCTAGGAGCAGCCACATAGATCTATCCCTAACCTGTTGTTCTTTTATGGTGCACTCAGCCAGTAGAATAGAATACTATATTGGCCAAATGTGATTGGACACACAAGGAATTTGTCTTGGTGTAAATACTCTCAGTATACATAAAGAAAAGGTACAAAAAAAGGTATAAATTGAATCAATCCATTTTTGCTGCTGATTATCCTCTTTTCTTCCATCTTTCCCAACATCCAAGTCTTCTTCAGAAAGTAGTCTTTGCATCATGTGTCCAAACTAAACTAATTTGAGCTTAGTTATTTTGTGCCTGAATGAGAACTCTGGTTGAACCTTGTATATAGTAGGATTAAATGCTAAGTAACTATCTCTTCAAGGAATCAGGCTATCAACCCTCCTGGTAAACCATAAAGTTTTGTTTTAAACTGAATTATTGGCGAGCCATGAACAAATATATATAAATATTATATATTTATATTTTGTTTCATGGCTCGCCAATTATAATTTCAGGGGACCAGGATGGATCCATCCGTTATTCTCCAAAAGCAAAATATTCTTGCACTCTTATTTCTTCCTCAAAGAAATCTGAGAATCTTCGTTGCGTTTGGATCCGAAGTTCCCAAACTACAATTCCCAGAAAACCTTGCGTGGAGAGCTGCGTGCAAAGCTGAAGCCGTAGTACTTGAACGGCAAATCCGGGTCTTTCCGTCCTCAACCGCTTTTAACAACCGTCGGAAGGTAAAACCCTTCCTCATATCTTCCAACCAATCTCAGGTGAGCTCATCCCCGCAAGAGGCGGGAAACAGCACCGTGTCAGCTGAAAAGATTGCCCCCCCTCTCTCTTCGTCATAGGGTGGAAGAGACACGATCCCGACCAATAGCAAGCTACGGCTACCGCCCATTCAAACATGCCCGTTCTCTAAAGAATTTTTCAAGCAAAGGTAAAGGAAAGACCTGGAACGCCCTCCCGGAATCGTCCGCCAATAGGAGCTCGGCATTTCGGAGCCGCGCCGCGCGCGCTTCCCCGTCCCTCCCCGTGACAGCCAATCGGGAGCCGTCCGAGACTGGACGCTCGTTTTTTGAATTGGGAGGTGCTGGGTGTCGCGGGTTGCTCTGGGATGGTGGCTGGTGCTCGGACCGCGGTGGTGCCCTGAACGGTGAGGCGGCGGGGGAGTGTGAAACCGAGAGGGAAGACGCATGGCCGGGGTAGCGGGGAGAATTACAGGCCCTTCTCATAACTCCATGTCCGATCAGCAAGGGGAGCCTCTCCCAAAAGCGAAGGGGAGGGGGGGGGGAGAAGAAAAATTACAGCTCCCATAATCCACAACCAGCAAGTCGTGGGATCTTCTGAAAAGGGCCAGACCGGGTTCGCCTGGAAGCCAGAAGGTGGCTTCTCTGATAGGCTCCTCTTTATTCATTTCTTGGGTGCACCTGCTTAGGCTATTAAAGCCGCCTGCCAACCTGGTTGGACGGGGGGTCAAATCTACCCCGTTTGGAAAGTTATAGGTTGGGGGTGCCAGTGTGCGAAAGGAGGTGAGCTTTAATCTCTCGTGTACTTTATTTACAAAATCCTAAATCTTGTTATCTCATTAGTTACTAAATAACTCATTAGTTACTAAATAACTTATTTATATAATATATATCAAACTTCTCAAGTGCCTTCTCATCTCCCTCCCAGAGGGGCTTTAGCAAGTGTACAATTTATTCAATATAATAAAATATTAAAAACTGAATAATTTAAGATTTATAATTTTATTATAATAGTATAATTAATAAAATATAAAATACAATAGTAATTTATAGTAATTACTATTACTAATTTATTAAATATATGCTGCCCAACTTGCATTCATCCTGGGCAGTTTACATGCTGTTAAAAGCATTTAATAACAAGGGATTCTCTACAAAGGTTTTGCAATTTTATTTATTGGATTTATATCATGCATTTTTATTTTGTATAAGTCAAGGTGACATAAATAATGCATCCCTGTCCTGTTTACAAAAACAAGAATGGTTCTTGTTCCTTCCATAGGCAATTAAGCCACTTGGGTGACTTTGGTCCATTCTCAGTCCAGAGCTGTAGTTTTTGACTCTTAGTAATCACATAGATTTTCTCCATGTCAATTTATCCTAGCCTGTTGTTTCAAATCTCCCAAAAGGTAAACAACACACTGAGTCCACCTTGTTGTTGCTGGTTATCCTCTTCTTATCCTGTTTCTTTTAGATTCAACTTTCACCTGCAGAGAGTGTCATAGGGAATAAAATGGTTTGCACAATTTTGGTGTTCGTAGGTATAGATATACCACAGATTTGTATATCTCCAAGGCTTTCATGGCTGTTCTACCAACTGCTAATCTGTGGCATATTTCCTGATTGCTTGTTATTGTTGATGGTTGATTCTAAAATGCAGAAACTATCCACTTTAATATCTTCACTGTCTTATCTAAGGCTGTTCCCATTAATTGGCTTTTATATTTTCGTCCCATTTTTTTTCCAATATTTGATTTTTAAGTGTATTTTATTTTTCAAATTTATGTAGCTGCCCATCTTGTGAATCAAGTGAGCCTGTCAGTGACAACAAAGCTAAAAATAAATGACAATGATTATTAAAAAGCATTACAAACTATTAAAACACATATAAAGAAATAATGAGCGAAGGAGTGTGAATAGTAACCCGTTCCCTGAATTCCTTAAGCCTGATGACAGAATCAGATCTTGAGGGACCTTTGAAAAGTCAAGAGTGATGGGGAGAGTCTCAACTCAGAGGCAGGATATTCCACGCTAGTGCCACGGCTCAGAATTCCACCAAATGTACCTTCCTAAATGACAGAACTCATAGCATGCTATTTCCACTGAATCTTTCCTCATGTGGGCTTATAGATCCTTTATATTTTTGGCTATCAGGGTAGCATCATCATCATCATCATTATAACACAGGTTGTTGAAGTTTCTTCTTCCAATTTTAAAACCATCTTCCTATCCAGTTCTGTTAATATATTTTCCACAAATAGGATGAAGAAATAAGGGTAGTGTATTACTGCCTTATCCCACCCATTGGCCAACTTGGAGCCAGTCTGTTTCTTCATGTTCTGGTGTACTGTGGCTTCTTAGCTTGTACAGACATCTCATGAGGATAATGATATATATGGGATTCCCATTTTTCTGAACACTTTCTGCAGTTTGATGCGATCAGCACAATCAAAAGATTTCTATAACCAATGAAGCACATATGTACTCTTTAGTATTCTTTGGCTTTGGAAATTATGCAGTGTATAAATGTTTTTATCAGCAATAAATGTCTCCGGTTCCTTGGCCTATTCAAAAGCCAGCTTTAACTTTGGGCATCTTTCTTTCCAGATATGCCACTCCCAATAGCCAAAAATGCAAAGGATCTGCAAGCCCACATGCTGAAAGATTCAATGGAAATAGCATGCTGTGGGTTCTGTCACTTAGGAAGGTACATCTGGTGGAATGTAGTCGGCCTTCTGAGCTCTGTTGATTTGCTGCATTGAGTTGACCCAAAATAAAAGACAGGATAAAAAGTTAAGAAAATGAGACCACTGGTTCCAATAGATACAATTCTTAGGGTTTTATTTCATTGATTAAACATTTGTTAAGGTCTAGGGTAATATGAAAAAAGCATTTTATAGTCTATTTTTATTACAATAGAGCAATAAATATTTTAACGGGAAGTTATCCTCCATTAGATCATTTATGCACTTTTTTTTACATTGGCCAGACCTGTTATAGCTATAAAGTTGGGCTCGTGTTTAGCAAAATATGGCATCCGCGGTTCTATTTAAAAATCACAATAAAAACTGTTCTTTTTACATTATGAAAATACTTTCTGAAATAAAAGACTAAATCTATTTTTTTAAAGAAATGATTTGCAGCTATAGCTTCAAAATAAAAGCAGTAGGTCAATTTCAGTCTTAATAAATGGTTTCCTCTTACCAGTGGACCACTATTAAAGGGTATATGTTGTATGTATGCTTCAGAATATTTGAGAACCCTATTTTAGTCTGTATTAAGTCTGATTATAATCTTCCATGGAATTGGCAAGTGATTTTCTTTGTATATCAGTGGCATGTCCTTTCTTTAATTCTGGCCTATTCTGTCAGTTTTATGGTTGATGAATTCCAGGGGGCCATATAATTTCCTTCAGCTAATTCTGGGTCATGTACATCTTTTTGGCAGCACTACAATCTCAGTAATTGTAAGTTATGAAGATATATGTCTTGCCAGTCACATTTAAATATTATCTTTAATTCTATCTTTTTCGTTATTAATAGTAATTGTTCAAAGAGTTTCTGTATATCTTAGGAATCCTATTGGAGTCTCCATATTATAATGGAGACTTGAGTGGAAACAGCAGACAGGAGCAGTAGAAATATAAAATAGTGGGTGGGGAAAGGATTCTTTGATATTGGATGTGAAGAGAAAACCTTAGTAATGAAATGTGAGAATCCTCAAAATTACAGTGTCGCTAACAATCTTAAATGGTTACTCCACTTAGTGTCATATTTTTGAATTGAATGTTTCTCTTGCAGCTGTAGAAGAGAGATGCCATTTTGACCATGACTGAAAACACTACATTCCTGTCTGATACCACAAAAAGCCTCTTGGCAGATTCTTCTGTTCTTGACTCAAAAATTATAGAAAATTCCAAGGAAAATGTATTCATCCAAGTTGCTTCTGACAGTAGAGGTAATGTAAAATTTAATTTTAGTATATACCCCCATTGTACTTTTAGACTAGTAGTTCTTTCTGCATGTGTTTAGTGTTTGGGATGTAAACATTCAAATGCACGCTTGTTTGTAATTTATAATAGTAACCAATGTCCCTAGGCATGAAGACAATAAAAAGCATAATGTAGTCGGTCTGCTTGCAAGCCTATCTGTTTGCATTTATTTATCAAATTGAAATGCTTCTACTTTTCTTTTTGGCATCAGAATGGAACCTTAAGATGCTACAAACGTCAATAAACATAAATAGCAATAGAAAGGCAACACCATTATATGAATCATTGCTACATTACTTATTGCAGCCTTAGATATTAAATCATAGATGCATTACTAAAAAAAATGCGCTAACCGAATTGTTTTTCTCAGTTAAGAGGCAACAGTGGGGGAGGATGGCTGGGTGATCTGGGAATGGATGTTCCACAAAATATTTCACGAACAAGAAGGCTTTCTCTGTTGGGGCTGCTATTCAACTGGTAAAAGTGATGAGATCTAGAAAGATTCTAAGAAATTCAATGCAAAATATTAAGTACATTTTACAAGCCTCAATCCTTCTTGGAACAATCTCACCAATACTGATGATGTTACCTAGTTTGGGTAATGAAACTTCTGCAAGAAAGCAACCAAGGCAACCAAGTTTCAAGAGCACAAGGACCCCTAATCTCACCCATTCAGGAGAGGATTGGAGGCCTCACACTTAACCACTGGGTAGATAAGATACCACTTGCTTTACACCAAGAATAGCTCAAACAAGGAACACAGAGCTTTCTGGTTCTGATGCTATCTGAAGCTAGAAGTTCAGGCCAACAAGAGAAGTGGTTCTCCCAACAGCCTATCAATCCCAGGAACCCTCCTTGGAATGCTTCCTTAAAACTGGCTCATTGGAAGGCTTTTTTTCTGTGCAGCTGATAATGATATCCAGTAATGGAGGACAACTACTGTAGAGAAAAGACCAACATCACCTTCTGCAAAGACCTACTTTAGATCCAGACCTTGGAGAGGACTCTGCACCAACTATTGCTGTTTTGAAGAATTTGCTGCTTTTCTTCTTAGCTTTTTTTTTGTTTTTTGGATGTGATGCATTTAACCGAGTTGATCCTGGTCTGTGGATGAGTAATAGCTCTTTGCAAAGGTTTTTACAGCTCACCAGAAATAATGCACATTTCTGATACAATGCTACTGATTGTTTTCAACGTACAACTCCAATTGAGCCCCAAATTTATGTTGTTAAGTGAGACATTTGTTAAGTCAGTTTGTCCCATTTTACGACCTTTCTTGTTACCGTTGTTACGTGAATCACTCCAGTTGATAAGTTAGTAATCTGATTGTTAAGTGAATCTGGCTTCCCTGTTGACTTTGCTTATCAGTAGATCATCACATGATCTTGGGACACAACAACGGTCATAAATATTTATTATTATTTATTTATTTTTATTTATTACATTTATATACCGCCCTTCTCCCGAGGGACTCAGGGCGGTGAACAGCTCATCTAAAAACCCCACAAATATAAAAGTTAAAAAATAATTAAATATTAGAATTAGCTGCAATTAGAAAACCCCCCCCCCACCCTTAAAACCCAATTTAAATTAAAATGGGAATCAAAATTTAAAATCATTCTTTCAGCCCAGGCCGGCCTGCTCAAAGAGCCAGGTCTTTAACGCGCGCCTGAAGGCCCTCAGGTCCGTGCCGGTACGAAGTTCCGGTGGCAGAGTATTCCAGAGGGCGGGGGCACCCACAGAGAAGGCCCTACCCCTTGGCGCCGCCAGACGACACATAGCGGCCGACGGCACCCGGAGCAGTCCCTCCCTGTGGGAACGCACCGGCCTGTTGGAGAACGTTGGTAGAATGCAATCCTGAAGGATATGAATCGGTTGCCAAACATCACATAATCATGGGGATGCTGCAAAGATTGTAACTGTGAAAAATGGTCATAAGCAGGGGTGGGTTTCTACCGGTTCTGTCCACCTCTGTAGAACCGGTAGCTCTGAAGAGCAGCAGACAGAGAACCGATTCTATGTCTGCTGATGTTTTTGCCCACCCACTCACCCGGGCTCTTACCTGATCTTTATTTCCTGATTTTTCAACTTCAGCTGCCGAACGAGGCACAACTATAGTTAAAAAAGCAGGAAAACAGGGCTGTTTCAAAGGCTGTGTCTCTGCACACAGCATGCTGATGATGAGTTACAGGTACGCGGCTCACAGCATGTAGGGAAGCTCGTAAATCCCAAACCAGTAGTTAACCCTGACATATCACACCCCTGGTCATAAGTCACGCTTTTCAGTGCCGTTGTAACTTTGAACAGTCACTAAATGAACTGTTGTAAGTCAAGGATTACCTATAGTTTGTTTGCTCCTTATGCAAATTATTTTGAGTGAGTGTGGACCAGCTAGGAGAGTTCTGGTAATCCCTTTTCATGAACAAAAGATTTAGGATGAAAACCTCTATGGTAGGTCATCTCATGGTGGCAACCAAGCAGCATGTTTACTTCAGTGTGTGAACTTAGCCTACTTCAGTGTGTGAATATGTATCCTGCAGGTTTCTGGAACTGAATTTCAATATAAGGCAGGCTTATATCATGAATTGGTCTTGTGCCCCAGTAGCACTTGTTTCTGAATTGGGAGGCTCAAATCCCTGTCACTAATTCCTTAACCATTTTCCAGCTGGATTATACTGTAGTGTATTCTTTGTGGAATTGCTCAAAGAGCTAAAGAAACTTCTTGGATGATTTCCAAGAAGAGCTGAAGAGTTTCAAAATATCCCAAGAAGAATTCCAAGAAGTTCCAAAGAGCCGAAGAAGCTTCTTGGATGAAAAGCAAAACATTTTCAAGGAAAAACAAAGGAAGTCCAGTTGCTTCTCGAAAAAGCACCATTGATTTCTTATTGTTTTTCGTGGGTAGTTTCTTTAATTCATTGAAACTGTAAAGCATTCTTGCATTACATAATACGGTTTTTATGAACGTGACCAACGGCTCATATAACCCACTATCTATGTAGATTAGTAATGGCTCTATTGATTGCTCACTTTAACAACAAGACCTATTGCAATCTGCACCCAACTGGTTAAAATGTAGTCTGCAAGAATACAGTTTCTGCTCTGGGAACAAATTTGTTTTTCGGGAAACTTTGGATACAGGGATTTTGTTTCTGGGATGTATGTAGAAGATGAATCATCTGTTTTTCCAGTTTCTTCACTTTTCTTTCTTTTTGAGAAGGATGATAAATTCCTTCAACCCTTGAAGTTTTCTTCAGGCTGATTATTTCCTTCCTTTCCCAACAGAGGAAATACCCCCGATTGAAATCAAAGTGATTTTAGTTCAGGAAGCTGCAAGATGTGAGAAACTCATAACAGCCTTAGAGGTTTGTGAATTTATTTATTGATAGTGGTAAAATCTCACTGCATTTGGAACTCTAATTTATTGTGTTGTTCACATACTGAAGTTCTCCTTTCCTACAGAGCAGGGGTGTCAAACTCAAGATCCAGGGGCTGGATGCGGCCCGCAAGGTGCTTAGATCTGCCCTGTGGGGCTGCCATGGAAACAGTGAAGGACCAACCCAGGTATCTCTACCAGTGAAAACAGAGCTTTGTAGAGTTATATGCTGCTGTCCCAAGCTCCATTTTCACTGGCAGAGGGTTGCAGGAGGCCATCCCAGCCAGAAACGGTGCTCAGGAGCCTGTTTTTGCTGGCAGAGCGCATGGGCCACCACAGGCACCTCAACATGCGTGATGTTGAGCTGCCCCACCATCCTGGCTACCCCCCACAACCACCCAAGATCAAACAACCCTGATGTGCCCCTGCTATAAAGCTTTTAAGACAATGGAAGTTCTATTTATAAAATAATGAAAACTGTTTCTGGTGAACCAGAATAAAAATAATAAAAACTATTATCCATATGATATGGGAAAAAGGATGGCTCTGTTTGCATGCCACATGTTGCACTATTTGGGATTGGAGTAGAGATTAGAGACTATCAAAACTTAGTAGAAGGATAAATGAAAGGCCAGGTAGAAGTGAATGGTACCCTGTGGAAATAGGTGAACGGAAGCACCAATCTGCTTTGAAGTTGCTCACATGCCTGCTTTGGTTTCAGATTTTACAAAACCGATTGTAAAAATTAATGAGTCTTATACTGAAGATATAGAATTAAAATTAGATAGGTCTTGTTTCTACTTGGAAAAAAGAAACAGCCATATAATTGTGTTTGTCCCAGGGCTCAGCACTCAGAAGCCTACTTAGTTTTCATTTGGGAAACAACATAGAAAACCTACAAGAGCTGTGGTGACACAGTGGTTAGAATGCAGTATTTCAGGTTTCTTCTGCATTCCTACTGTCAGAAGTTCGATCCTGACCAGCTCAAGGTTGACTCACCCTTCCATCCTTCCGAGGTTGGTAAAATGAGGACCCAGATTGTTGGGGGTCCTCATTGCTGACCCAGATAGTTGGGGTCCTCATTAGAGCCCAATATGCTGGCTCTAAACCGCTTAGAGAGAAGTATAAAGTAGTATGAAGCTGTATATAACTCTAAAAGCTATTGGTATTGCTACATATATGTTTGTTATAAATATCTATCTATCTTGAAACAATGCAGGATATTAAAGTGCCCTACATAAAGATGGAATCTATGAAAACATGTGATGACTCTGAATCACCGGAGGTTGAGGCTGTCTTTGTAATATCAGACTTTGAAAAACCCATTTTTAGTAACTTGAGCAAGGCAGACTGCAGGATTCTTGGGCCCCCAGTGGTATTTCATTGTGCTAAACAAGGCGAGGTAAGAAAATAATAAAAGTGACATGGAAAATTGTTGCCTTTTAAAATGTATTTAATATATCTCCTGAATGGAGTTGGTGGGTTTCTTCTGTCATTGAATTAAAAACATTTTCTTTTACTTGAATGTGCTGCTATCCTTATCAGAAGCTTATTTAAAACAATTTACGCAAAATCAGGAATAGCAAAACTATGCTAAAGCTTCCATAATGAACTCTAGCAAGTCATCAAAGTACTGAATAGGCATCAGCATGGATTTGTTCGAAAATCATTTATGAAAAATGATAATGGTCTCCAAATGTCTAATAACATGAGAAATATTTAGTAAGTTTGCTGCTGGGGCTGCGTGAATTGAATGTAATTTGCTGCAATCAGGTCCTTGCCCTGCAGTGTGGCAGTATGATTCATCTTTTTGGGGTGTGTGAGAAACATTTCTCTTTGAGATGCTTCATACCATACAAAACACCTTCTCTGCTAGCACTTTCTATAGGCACCAATAGGCTTCTGAGGACAGACTATTATATTGCGTCCCTCAGGGCTTCATTCTTTCCAGTATTTTGCAGCATTGAAGTGAACCTGCTGGGAGAGATCATTAGGGGTATGGAGTTGGGTGCTGTCAGTTGGCTGATGACACTCAGTGTATTTCTCTGTGAAATCTTCAGATAATGACATGGTACCCCGAATGCTTGGCTAACGTCAGTAATGGGCCGGGTGAGAGATATGAAAATGAAATTGAATCGAAGTAAGATGATGTATATTGTCGGGAGGATAGATTTCCCCTGTTCTGAATAAGGTCCAATTTGCTATTGTTGCTATTGCTGTGAAATCTTCTGAGGCTATTACAGTCAGGGACAATTTTTGTTGGCTTTGGTTGAAATAGCAACTTCATCTTCTACTGGAGGAAAAGGACCTTAAAATGGTGGGGTGTATGCTACTAACTTCTACCCTTCACTTTGTTAGATGCTTTCCATGCACTGTCCTTGAGTCTAGCCTAGAACTGGCAATTGATTGCAACTGATCAACCCAACAGCTGGTTTGTCCTCAGGAAAAGCAAATGGAAGCCATATCAGACATATGCTAAAAAGTTGGCACTGACTGTCGTTTCTTTCCTTGCAAAATAGAAAGCACTCATTATCTTTAAAATACTGTGTGGCTTGGATCCAGCCTATTTGAAAGAATCCCATGGTCTTGTGACAGCTAGGATTAAAACTTCTCAGGGGTCTTTGGAATGCATCCAAAGAGTCAAGGAGCATATAAGTCTTATGTCTGTTATTAGTATTATCCCTTCTGAATTCAGAGTCCTATTTTCTTAGGGCCCTGCAACTGCACTATATTAAAGATTGATTGATTGTGGTTTTTGGTTAAAATAACTTAAACAAATAATAAAAATGAAAATTTTGGAAATGGTGTTAATTACATTTTCTTTCAGCCTCTACCCATTGTGTGTCGTCCACTGTACTGCACAAATATGGTGAATCTTGTGTTATGCTTCACAGGATTCAGGAAGAAAGATGAACTGGTAAGAATGTTTTCTTTCTGCAAATGTTTATTAATATGGTTGTGGTGAACAATTGCAATATTAGTTAATATTTGGACATCAGCTTCAAGCTTGGCCTTATCTGGTGTTAGAATAGAGCTTCAGAATTTAGATATAGAGAACCTCTGAGTCCTTCATTAGATTGATCTGATAAAATACATTCATTTGAAATGAACAAAAAAATAATTTGTTGACTATTAATATTGTGTTGGACTTACACTTGGCAAACATAGGCTTTAAATTCCATTCAATTTTTAATATTCACTTGATAATATTCATTAAACAGATTATAGCAGCATTAACTTTACACATAAAGACAAGCGATTTGTTTTGAGTTTGGCTTTAATATATTTATGTGCTTGGCAATTGTGGTTTGTAAAGCTTTTTTGGAATAAATCAAGCCAATTTATAATTTAGACAAACTATCGTTAAAGCGGACTTCGGTGCCGCCACCCCCCATCGCAGGGAGGCGGAGCCGAGGAGATGGTTCCGCCCCAAGTGCCTGATGGATCCTGAACGGTTTCAGATGGAGCTTGGGCCATTTCCTGAAACTCTGGCTCATAACTCGGCCACAGACTTGGTGGCCACCTGGGATAGGTTGGCTGCTGAGGCTCTGGACCGAGTTGTGCCTTTGCGACCTCTGACTCGGCATAGATCCCACCTGGCTCCGTGGTTTACGGGGGAGCTGAGGGGGATGAAATGCCGGAAAAGACGTCTGGAGGGCATCTGGAGGGCCAGTCGTGCTGAGTCTGACCGGACACAGGTGAGGTGGGGGACCTACCTAGTGGCGATAGAGGCGGCGAAGCGTTCACACCTCTCCGCCCTTATTGCGTCGGCAGAAAATCGGCCTGCTGCCCTGTTTAGAGTGACCCGCTCCCTGCTTGAGCCGAGAGCGCGGGAGGACCTCTTGCAGGGTAGGGCAGAAGAGTTTTCCCGATTTCTGCATGATAAAATCGCTCAGATTCGGGATGGGCTGGACTCCAGTTGGGTGGTCCCGGGGGAGGTGTCCGGAGCAGGTCTTGAGACGGTTATCTGGGAGGAGTTCGATCCTGTGACCGCCGAGGGTGTGGACAGATTACTGGGGAGGCTGAATGCCACCACATGTTTATTGGACCCGTGCCCTTCCTGGTTGGTTTCTACCTCCAGAGAGGTGACACGAGGCTGGCTCCAGGGGATTGTCAACGCTTCGTTGACGGAGGGGGCGCTTCCGACTGCCCTGAAAACGGCGGTGGTGCAGCCCCTCCTCAAGAAGCCTTCCCTGGACCCGGCTCTTTTGAATAACTATCGTCCTGTCTCCAACCTTCCCTTTGTGGCGAAGGTTGTTGAGAGTGTGGTGGCGCGTCAGCTCCCTCAGTATCTGGAGGAAGCATTCTATTTAGATCCGTTCCAATCGGGCTTCAGGCCCGGGCACAGTACCGAAACAGCATTGGTCGCATTGGTAGATGATCTCTGGAGGGCCCGTGACAGAGGTTATTCCTCTGTCCTGGTCCTCTTAGATCTGTCAGCGGCTTTTGATACTATCGACCATAGTATCCTATTGCGGCGGTTGGAGGGGTTGGGAATTGGGGGCACCGTTTTGCGGTGGTTCTCGTCCTTCCTCTCGGACCGCTCGCAATTTGTGTTGACGGGGGGGGGAGAGGTCCACCCCTAGGCCCCTCGTGTGGGGTGCTTCAGGGGTCGGTCCTCTCCCCTCTTCTGTTCAACATCTATGTGAAGCCGCTGGGAGAGATCATACGTGGTTTTGGGGTGAAATGCCATCTTTATGCTGATGACACTCAGCTTTACATCTCCACCCCAAGCCACCCCAACGATGCTGTGGAGGTTATGGCCCGTTGCCTGGAGGCTGTGCGGAACTGGATGGGCGAGAACAGGCTTCGACTCAACCCTTCCAAGACCGAGTGGCTGTGGTTTCTGGCGGCCCGATATAGTCAGCTGACTCCGTCGCTGGCTATTGGGGATGAGATCTTGACCCCCACAGAAGGGGCTCGCAATCTTGGTGTCCTCCTGGATGTACGGCTGTCTTTGGAAGATCATATTACGGCCGTCTCCAGGGGGGCTTTTTATCAGGTTCGCCTGATACGCCAGATGCGGCCCTTTCTTGATTGGGACGCCTTACGCACAGTCACTCATGCCCTGGTCACCTCCCGTCTGGACTACGTAATGCCCTCTACATGGGGCTCCCTGCGGGGAGCACCCAGAGGCTTCAACTGGTACAAAATGCAGCCGCGCGGGTAGTTATGGGGGCGTCGAGATACTCCCACGTGACGCCCCTCCTGCGCGAGCTGCATTGGTTGCCGGTGGCCTTCCGGGTTCGCTTTAAAGTACTGGTTTTGGTCTTTAAAGCGCTCCATGTCATCGGACCAGGATACTTACAAGACCGCATTCTGCCAGTAGTCTCCCACCGACCGGTGTGCTCCCACAGAGAGGGTTTCCTCCAGGTCCCGATGCCTTCTATGTGCTGCCTGGTGACCCCGAGGAACAGGGCCTTCTCTGTGGGGGCACCCGCCCTCTGGAACGGGATGCCCCCTGGACTACGAACGACCAGTGACCTGAGGGCCTTCAGACGTGACCTGAAGACTTGGCTCTTCGAGCAGGCCGGCCTGAGCTGAGTCAAATGGGATTTTTAAATGGGGTTTTTAGATTAGTTGGGATGGGGTACAAAGTTTTAATTTATTTTAATTGGGGGTTTTTAGATTTTTATAGGGACAGCCTAGGGTTTAATTCTTTTTTAACTATTTATATTTGTCTACATGTATTTTAGTTGGCTGTTCACCGCCCTGAGTCCTTCGGGAGAAGGGCGGTATATAAAACCTAAAATAAATAAATAAATAAAGAAGCCATGAGTTAAAGTGATGTAGGAATTCAAACTGAATTGTACAGTTGTTGTGAAGCTTAAGTTTACCTAAGTAAACCAACAAGAGAAATTACTTTGCAGTGTAAATGATATCCTTGTTTTTCCCAGCAGCAATTTTATTTCAACCTGCTCAACTCTGCTCCAATTTTGCTTTTAGGTTAAACTGGTGACTTTGGTTCATCATATGGGAGGGATTATTCGGCGGGACTTCAGTTCCAAAGTTACACATCTAGTGGCTAACTCTACACAAGGAGATAAATTCAGAGTAAGTGAGCTTCAAATTTCTGTTAAAGGTTTAAGTGTAGATTTTCCTTTTTACAGATATCAGAATATTTGGTTCATTGCGAATAACAACAAAGCATTTTTAAACACACACACACATAAACACACACACATTTCTTTAATTCAAGGCTTTAAAAGCAATGAATGGGTATTGAGTTCAAGGTCTAATTCTGAAAAGGGGGATAGAGAAATAGACTTTTGATCCGTGGATGCAATGTTAAAGTACTGCAACGACATTTATTGATGAGCTTCATCTGTGAGTACAGCCATGAAACATGTCCAATAATCTCTCTTTTGATATAGCTTCCTACTTTCATTAATGAGGGGAATCTTGTTTTGACTACATCCCTTGTGATCAATTCTATGATTGTGATGAACGGAAAAGAATGGTTCTTTTGGAACTCTTCTGATATTGTTTAACAATATATTTTGTGTGGTTAAAAGTGATCATAACCATTAGGTTGAACAGTGTAAGAGTCATTTAAAGTGCCTAGTTATATATTTTATTGCTACATGGCATGCTAATATTTTGTAGCGTGTCTGAAAAATTGAATAGAATTTGTATGTTATTTCATAATTTGATCACGTGTAATCCATCAAGGGCAAGCTCTTGCTATCCTTCAGAAAAATGCAGCCTAATGCCCTAATATAGAAATTATATAGCAAGCCAACCCTAAGTATTGGTTATAGACAAGATTTGTCTCATAACTGGGATGTGATACTGTTATTTTTTGAACTTTTTTTTTAGTAAAACATCTGTTTACAGTGTGCTATAAATTTGCCTTTAAGAGCAAGTTTGCGTTTTATGCAAGCGGTTTTCCATTTATAGCCTATCAAATAATTGTTTCCTTTAAAAAGTGCATGTTGACTTTATCTAAGGCTACATAATAGTGGAAGTCGTGGGATATCCAACTATAAGGGATTGTAGATAATGAATGAATGAATGAAAATATGTCCTTCTCAAAACTTAAATGAAGAAGTTGTAATTGTTTTAACCCATGTTTCTTCTATGGATTAATTGATTGCTTTAACAACTAAAGCAGGGGGTGTTAAACTTGAGGCCCGTGTCTTGGATGAATCACATGTCCCCACCCGGTTTAGCGAACGGGAAAAAGTCCTGATACATCATGTGATAAGCCATGATGCCATGAGTTTGACAACCCTGAACTAAAGCATGTCGGTTTATTTCTAAATAAAGCATTTAGGCTGTTTAGAAGCATAATTAAAATCTTCTGCTCCATAGTTTATATATGCAGTGAGTTTCAAGTGCAGGCTGAAGAGAAAATGCAAAATTTCTGATTGTCATGAAATTGCACTAGAATTTGATGTTACTTTTGAATAGATCAATCAATAGATATGAACACCTGGGTTGCATTTGTAATACTTGTTTGTAAAGTTCAGGTATGTTCCCTTGCCCTTTTAATTTTCTATACCAAGAAGACTCATTGAAACCCAGACTCATTTAATCTCCTGCCTCTCTATGTTTGTTAAAAATCTTAAAGGCTTTATCAAGGACAAGAAGATGAAATAGACATATGGATCTGTACCTTAATGTAACAGTTAATGGCATTTTAAAATGAAAGGTGTCTTTCCTTGTCTTGGTTTGCAGGTAGCTGTGAGTCTTGGCACTCCAATCATGAAAGCAGAATGGATTTATAGATCTTGGGAGAGAAGAAATGACATGTATGTATGATATTTTCTGGAGAAAGAAAATAGCATTCTTTTAGCTTGCATAGCATTCTTTTAGCTTGAAAGCAACTATTTCAGAATAATAGGAAATAAAATTTAATACACTTAGCTTAAATTCATTCCTTTCTCTCTGTCCTTTCCCTCTTTTAGTGATTTTTGCGCTGCCGATGAAGAATTTAGGAAAGAATTTAAAGTGCCACCATTTCAGGACTGCATTTTAAGTTTTCTTGGATTCTCTGAGGAAGAGAAAAAGAACATGGAAGAAATGACAGAAATGCAGGGTAAATATGGGAAGGTTATGGCTGGGTTCACAATTCAATCTAATCCGTTCTTACTTTTAGACATCTTGTGGTGTTAAATCATTATGACTAAATTTGTGCCTCACACTAAGCCACAGCCATATTACAGTATGGATTTCCTAGACAGATGAACTTGCCATTGTAACTGACCACAATCAATGTAGACATTTTGTATACTAATTTCAAGAGTGAGATTTTATTAAATTTTATTTATTCTGAATGTTTAGATAGTATAGCAGTTAATTTTTATAGTAAGAAATCTGGTAGTAATGTGGCTATTCCATTTTATGTTTGTCTTTGGAGTTCTTGATGCTTTCTGAATTTGGTTATTTGCTTGCAGGCATTTCATTACCAGACTAGGTAACATCTTCTGTGGTAGAAGGGAGTTGGGTTTGCTCTCTATTTATATATAGTATCTGTTTTAGACAGCTATTGTACTGTTAACAATAGCTATTGTTTATAAACAGAGCAAACTTCACTCCCTTACTGGAGGTTGTCAAAAGTCTACCTTTATTTAAACCAATAAGCTTTACATTTCTTTTGTAATTTCCTTTCTAAATAGTTGTGTTGAGTAAGCCTTAGCTTTGATGTTTCATTGCTACATTGCGATATTATCTTTACTATTGATATCTTTTTATTTCCTATTATGCACAGTTCATAACAGTAGATTGCAAAAGAAGTTAGAAAATGACAGGCAATTGATTGCTTTTCTTCCACAGGAGGACAGTATTTGCCTGTTGGTGATGAACGCTGTACTCATCTTATAGTTGAAGAAAACACCGTAAAAAATATTCCATTTGAGTCCTCTCAGAGCCTTTTTGTTGTAAAGCAAGAGGTCAGTCCAAAAATAATATTCCTGGATTCTTAAACACATTTTGTTTAATAACGTTTCCTGGATTTTATTGGTTTTATAACGTAAGCCATGCTCAGTCGCTATTCTTAACTGTGGAATGAAAGATAGTTGCACCTGCTTGAATATGACCGAAAATACTTCTTCTCCCTCTAGTGGTTCTGGGGAAGCATACAGATGGATGCCAGAGCTGGAGAATCGATGTACTTATTTGAAAAGGTATGCTGCTATGCAAGGGCATGGAGAATTTGGGGAACAATTGGCAAAATCAAGCCAAAATATCTCGCAAATGTGCCCCAGAGGTGCTTTTTTAGGAGGCAACTGGACTTCCTTGTTTTTTCCTTTGAAGACGTTTAGCTTCTCATCCAAGAAGCTTCTTCAGCTCTGACAGGACAGTGGGGAATGGAAGGATTGATTCCTACTATCCTGTCAAAGCTGAAGAGGCAGTTGCCTCCTGAGAAAGCACCTTTGGGACAACCATGACCCTGGATGACTGAGAATCTCTCCAGAATCTCTCAAATGTGTTTCCCAGGTTAAACTTGTAAGGAAATAGTAATAATAATACAGGTAATCCTCAACTCAGAACTATTCGTTTACTGATCGTTCAAAGTTACAATGTCACTGAAAAAAGTGACTTATGACTGTTTTTCACAGTTACATTGTGGCATCACCCAAACAAAATTCAGATGTTTGGCAACCAGCTCATCTTTATGACTGTTGCAGTGTCGTGCGGGTCATGTAAAATCATTTTTGCGACCTTCTGACAAGAAAAATTAGTGGGGAAGCCAGATTTACCAAACAGCCGTGTTACTAACTTAACAACTGCAGTGATTCGTTTAACAACTTTTGGGAGAAAGGTCCTAAAATGGGGCAAACATTCACTTCATAAATGTTTCCACAGAAATTTTGGGCTCAGTTGTGGTAAGTCGAAGGTTACCTGTAATATAACTTTGAGTGGCAAAAAGTGGTCATTTGTGCAAAACCTGGATTGTAAATGAAAAACAGTTACTAATCTGGACGTCTGCCTTTCACTATAGCCAGACAGTCCCGAATTGAAGACTTCGACCTCGGTCCTTTCTCTAAATACTCCCAACAGCAACCGGAAAAGACGGCGTTTGAGAGAAACCCTTGCTCAGTTGACCAGAGAAATGGACATGTCTCCCTTCCCACCTCGGAAACGGCCATCGGCCGAACATTCCCTTTCCATAGGATCTTTACTGGACATTTCTAATACACCAGAATCCAGCATGGCTAACGGAGGTATAATGGAACTATCTCTGTGTATTTTGATGTTTCTCATGAAAATAAAACGCCACTGCCAATATGAGTAACAGGCCTTTTTCCTTTTCAAACTATGCAGGGAACAGGCTAGGATTGAGCAGCCCGGAGAAAGATAGACAGAAAGGCACCCCTGATGTCCTTAGACTTAGTCGGATGAGGAAGAGATCCTGCAGAAACACCAGTTGTATTTCTTTGAATAACTTGTCTTGTAAATGTTACATAAACTCATTAGAAAGTCTACAACAAACAGCCGAGGCAACTAGCAGTAATGTACCTGAAAGCGTAGTTAATGGAACACCTCAGATGAATCGCCAAAAATATTTTCTTTTGCCAGTGGAACATAAAATAAATCATGTCGGGCTTCATTCTGTCCCGGTTTTGAAAGATGTCTTGTATCAACAACCTCCAGCTGTAAGCATGCTGAGAACTTCACAAGGTGATGGTGGGTTGACTGACAGCGTTTTTAGATAGGAAGGGCTGTTGGCTTGAAATCCAGAGCTGAAGTGCAACTCTGGCACCAAAGGGACAATTTCATACATTGGATCAATCTGGAGAATCCCCTTGCAAATCGGCTTTCTCCATGGAGGCGCTTAAAAAAAAAAAAGCATTTCCAAGGAGCGCAATCATTCAATGATTAAAGAGGTCTAGAGGCTTAAATTGTATGACAAACAGTTGAGGGAGCTTGGTATGTCTAGCCCCGTGATGGCGAACCTATGGCACAAGTGCCACAAGTGGCACGCAGAGTCATTACTGCCGGCACGCAAGCCCTCGCCCAGAGCAAGTCTACTGCACATGTGCGTGCCACCCACCTGACAGCTGATTGTCGGGTACTGGTGTGCATGCGTGGGGGGCTGGGGTGCGTGGGAGACATTCGCACATGTGCAGAGATGCGTAGTGTCTGGGGGTTGCGCATGCATGAGCAGGGGGCGTGGGGGGCCCTGCACACATTGCCTTCTGGGTGCTGGCACGCGTGAAATTTTCTGCACAGGAGCCCAAAAAGGTTAGCCACCACTGGTCTAGCCTATCGAGGGGAAGGATTGGAGGGGACAACATGATAATTGTTTGCCAGTATTTGCGGGGGAAGCTGTCTCAAAGAGGTGGGTATTGACTTTCTAAGGTGCCAGAGGGCAGGAGAAAAAGTAATGGGTGGAAATTTATTAAAGAGAGATCCAACCTGGAAGCAAGAAGAAATTTTTTGACAGTGAGATCCATTAAGCAATGCAAGAGCTTGCTTCCTAGGGTTGTGAGAGTTCCGTCACTGGCGGTTTTCAAAAATAGACTGGACAACCATTTGATCAAGATGGTATAAAGTCTCCTGCTTTGAATAAGGGATTGGACTAGAAGACCTCCCAGGTGCCCATCAAGCCCTATGATTCTATGATTCTTATATGAAATGCAGGAAGTGGGAAGAACAGCCAGCAAAAAAGGTTATAAGCAATCTTTTTAAATGCTGGAACACCTGCTGACGGCAATCATAGTTTGGTATTTGGATCTGGCTAATAATCTGAATCAAATTCAAATGTCAGTTTCAACTACATGCTTGAGTCGCATTACTTAGATGCTATTTGGAATTCATATTCCTAGCAATTGATCTTCTCACAGCAAATTGTACAAGTTCAGAGTACTCTAGTTGTTTTCCCTGATGTTGCTGATAGGCAGCCGTTATGTTCACAAAGAGAAAGTAGTGGACATAACTACAGAATCATCTGATGATACTGAAGATGACTCTGCAGTTAATTTTGCTGCTTTGTTTTGGGCAGTCATTAAAACTTGGTATTGTACTCAATCAGGCCCAGTTCACGTTAAATTGGCCTTCCTATTTTAAGAGAGTTTCCCAGCTTCCATAGTAAATTTCCTGCCATTTTTTTAAAAAAATTGTCATATAATTATTTCTCCGTCCTTCGTAGAAACTCCCAAATCCTGCACAAAGCCATCCAAAAACATATCTCCCTTTCCTTCAAAGCAATCTGCCAGGTGGCAGGTTGCAAAGGAGCTCTATCAGACAGAAAGCAACTATGTAGATATCCTGACAACTATAATCCAGGTAAGTTGCTTCATTTACTGCATTATTTCTGAAATTGAGGCATTAAGTGACTTGTGTTAAGAGTGATTCTGCAGCAACCAGTTAGGAAGGATTCCCTGTGCATATTACTCTTATGTCACGTAAATGAAGATTCAATCCAAAAGATTCCAAAAGTATCTTAAAAGGTTAAATCATGGCAAGTGGACCAAAGTTTATTAAAATTTTATTTCATTTTGGGAAGAAACCCCTTGCAGTCTGTAGGGGAAGAGTTGGTTCTTTTCAACGATTCTCTGCCTACCCAAATTTTCATTTTGACTGAAGTAGTTACTAGGATGAGTATCGAAACGTCTCAGTTTTAAGTTGCCATGATTTAACCTTTTAAGATATCTCATCTTAGATATTATGGAAGAAGGGAAAGATAATATTCCTTATTTCCCTCTCTGACCCCAGGTCCACTACCTGTGCTCTTCTGGAATGAATGGGGGTGCGGATATGATGGCTTTGGAGTAGGAAGGGAGAATCTTCATTGTCATTTTTCCATACGTGTTAACTGAGGCAGCTGCTAAAGTAGAGCTGCTTTACTGTCAAAATAGTATCTTTGGCTTCTGCCATTTATTACTTTTATATTTTTAATTTGGTAATGCTTCCTGAGTATCTTGCTTATCTTAGCAGTCTTTAGCATCCCTCCCTTCCCCACAATGCAGTAGGTTTGAATTGAAGCTGATGTGTGAGGTCTGTCTGGCAAGTGTTTCTCAACCTCAGCAACTTTTAGATGGGTGGGCTTCAAAGCAAAGCTGGCTGGGGAATTCTGAGAGTTGAAGTCCACCTTTCTTAGAAATGTTGAGGTTGAGAAACCCTGGTCCAGCATCACAAATGTTTTAGCCTGAGGTGCTCCTGTGTTGGGCTTGTCTGTTTCATATACAAAACTCTGAAATCCCATATTGAGGATTGAATATCTCAGCTTTTTCTGGAGGTTTATTTATAAAAGGGCATGAAACTACACCGGTGCTTTAAAGCAGGGGTCGCCAACCTTTTGGACCTCAGGGACCACCAAACTCATAATTTTAAATCCCAGGGACCACTAACTGGTTCTGTGGGTGTGACCTAATTTGCGGGTGTGGCTTGGTGGTCATGTGACTGGCTGGGCATGGCTTGTATGTAAATATTATAAATATTTATATAAATATTGAATTTTTTTAAAAAAAGAGCAACTTTTACCCAAAATCAGGCAAAGCAGGCAGGCAGATTGAATTGCTCACAGAATCACAGATTCATTCAGATATCTATCTGCCATTGGCTAGCTCAGTCTATCACATAAAATTTGCTTGCAAGCAAACTCATAAAATTTGCTAGCAAGCAAACTCATAAAATTAACTCACAACACACCATGTATGTAAATATTGAAGTTTTTATTTAAAAAAGAGCAACTTTTAGCCAAAATCAGGCAAAGCAGGCAGGCAGATTGAGTTGCTCACAGAATCAATCAGTGATCTATCTATCTGCCATCGGCTAGCTCAGTCTCTCAAATTTGCTTGCCATGAGTCTGCAGTGAATAATAGAACTTTCAGTCCTAAGGGAGATTCGGCTGTGCTTAAAAGCAGAGCCAAAGATCTAAAGACTAGCCAGAAAGCAAGAAATCCAACCATTTTCTGCTTCTTAGCTATTCTAAATCTCCCGGCACAGCAGAACAGATGATGGTCGAAAAATAGTAATTTAGCAGGCAAGTTTGTCAGGTAAGGAGTGAGTGGGCAGAGGGTTCCCGCGAGCTATGTGGGCAGTGCAGCCTTGTGTTTCTGCGCAGCCTGGATTAATTGCTTTGGGGGGATGCTCTGGGGGTGAGATTTCTCAAGGCCCACCAAAAATTTCTCAAGGCCCACCAGTGAACCACGGCCCTCTGGTTGGTGACTGCTGCTTTAAAGGACAAGCCCAGCATATGATTGAGAGGACAGTCTTCTGAGTGAGGGAAAGACAGAGAAATTCACAGGAACAAAAGGGTTGGGAGAGATAATTTGTCAAGTTTTGTCTGACCCACCAGCATATACAAAACATGTGTATGTATGTGCATGTATGTAAATACAGTCATTCTACCACAATCCACATATAATTTGATAATACTAATTCTTTTCCTCCCCTGACCCTATAATCTCTTAATTTGGGGTAGAATCTGAGCTATCAGCTCCATCCAAAACTGAACCTTTACTGGCCGGATGGCTTTCATAAAATTGCTGACCAATTTTTTTCCCTTCAGGTCTTTCAAGTCCCTTTGGAAAAGGAAGGACAGCTTGGAGGCCCTATTCTTGCACCAGAAGAAATAAAAACAATCTTCGGCAGTATTCCAGATATCCTTGATGTACATATTAAGATAAAGGTGGTACCATTTTAAAATATTTTGCTCAAAGCACCTTGTTTGTGCTGCGCTGGAAAAACCTTAATATTCCTTCATGATCTCATTAGTAAATATAAAAGGGGCAGAGTTGAAAATGGGCCTGGTGTCATCATATTTTGTTAAATTCATCTCCTGCCTTTCTCCCTGCACCTTTCTATAAAGTGGATTAGGTTGAGGGATTATGATTGATCCAAGATCACCCATGGCTTCTATAGTCTATTTGAACCTCAGATTCTCTAGCCCTACTTCAACACCTGAAACACTCCAGCATGCAACCCCGAAGTCTTGTATACCTTTCTAATATTTTGACACTTTGAGCACCAATAGCTGATGATTCTAAATCTTAAATTTTGTTTTGGAGCATTATGCAGTTTTGGTAATGCTATTGTTTCATGGCATCTTTACTGATGGAGCCCCCTGACATTCACTTGATTAAATATGAAAAATAAAGTTTTTCTTATTCTCCACTTTCCCTCCTCTCCTGCCTTCAAGCATCACACTGAACAAAGTTTCATTTAGAAGGTCAAACAATCATGTAGCTTAGTTTTTTGGAACTATGAATAATCACAAATGAATAGAGTGCCATCTTTTGTTATTTTAGGAAGACCTTGAAGACCTTATGATAAACTGGACTGAAAACCAAAGCATTGGGGATGTTATACTTAAATATGTAAGTTTTGGGTTCTACTCAAGCTAGGAATGAATGCTGTTATTTTATATCTAAAGTGGACCCTTCACTTCTACCCCTTGGTCATGTGGAGGAGCCTTTTGTCTTGAATTGGGGAACGCAGGTGTAGCTCTGCTCTTTGTATTAGTAGTATTAGGCAGTGTTTGAATGGGGGACAGTCCTATATGGAGATAGGACAACTTGCCAAGGCCAACTTGCTGCGGCCAACTCACCATGGCCAACTCGCCACAGCCAACTCATCACGACCAACTCACTGTGGGACAACTCGCCATGTGATAACTGCGGGACAATTTTAACAATTCTATTTATTTAAAATAAATAAGAATTATTTTAATTTTTGCCATTCACATTTCATTCTGTCCCTCCTTTTGCATCCTTTCTTTAAGGATTCTATCCCACCATTTCTTTGATATTAGTGTAATTCTTGTCCTGTAGTGAGTTGTCTTGTGGCGAGATGGCCGATTGTCGTGGACTCATCCTATTTATCCTTTTAAGTTTACTGAATCATGAACTTGTGTTCAGTAAAGTTAAATCACTTGCTACAGAAGCATGATTGTAACTGTATGCTAATGATTCTTAGGCAAGGTCTTGATTATAAGTGTGAAATAATAATTCTGCAGTTGCTGGTATTTCTTTTGAGATAAAAGAGAATGAAAGTTTACTGACCTGCAAGGATCTGGGATGTTACATAAGGGTAGGATACAGAATAGTGTAGACGTATTATTGGCAGGGACAATGTGCAAATTCGCCCCTGTGTTTTTATTAGTATTTGGGCAAGTATAAGCATTTATGCATTTGCTTTGCAAATGCACTGTATGTGTAGGTATTTGTTATAATAGCAGATTTAACAAACTAACACCAGCAGAGGTCAGCTTTACCAAGGGCATAGAGCTCCTTCAGCAAACAGAGTAACTTCAAATTGCTTGCTATGAAGCACTGATGTTATTTTAATTTTTCAACCACATGCATGTTGTAAATAAAAATTTGGGATTCTTTCAGTCTAAAGACTTGGTGAAAACATATCCTCCTTTTGTGAACTTCTTTGAAATGAGCAAGGAAACCATTACCAAGTGCGAAAAGCAGAAGCCCAGGTTTCATGCTTTCTTAAAGGCAAGTATTCATTTGCTGGTTCTAATACAGTGATCCATCTCTGGAAAGGTGCAATTTGAAACTGAAATAAGCAATTAGGGCTTGAGCACTGTGGAAGCACAAATATGTTAGAATAACGTCTCGGTGGCTGTAATAGGGAAAAAATGTGCAGCTTTGAAATCGAGAATAGGTTAATGGAATAGCACCATATACTTGACCTTTGTGTAAAAAAGAAATATATATAGCACCTGATCCTAATGTGCTTTTAAAGGGGGGGGGTAAGCTAGATTGGCAAAGGTTTCTTGTTTGCACTTATAGAAAGAACAAGGAGGCAGACAATATTTTTTCTCTTGTCGGGAGCTAACAGTCTCATTGATATTAAAGTAATTGCTACTTGTAAACACAAGCTATCTTCAGGCGATCTTGGTCATCGAGAGACAATTAGCTCCACTCTGAGTCTTCATTTTACTTTTTATTTTTACTTTTTCCTGTGATTTTCATATAACTCAATAGGCCCAGAAGAAGAAGTTCCGCAAAGCTAATCTTTTTCTATGTGTGCATCAAAAACCAGTGCAGGGGGGTAAAAACGAATGAACTCTGAGGCTATTAAGCTGGACAGTAATCTCAATTTCTCAACCTGTTATATCCAGAACAACATTGTTGTACAGTAATATTTGGCCCCATGCTACTGTGTTTCCACAAAAATAAGACCTGGTCTTAGATTTTTTTTCTCCACCAAAAAAAGGTACCAGGTCTTATTTTCAGGGGAGGTCTTTCACTGATTCACCTTGTGGCAGTGGCACCAACAGCCCCACCCAGCAGGAGCCCACTGCTGGCCCACTTCTTCTGCGGCCGCTTGCCACCGCTTGAGCGTGTCGCCCTCGGCCTATGTTTTGCAGCTGAGAAACGGACTCTGGATTGACACGTGCAGCACCCCCTGCCCTCATTTTGCCAGAAAGGCCTCTAGCCAAGAAATGAGGTTCAAATTGATGCATGTGGTGTCCCGGCCTCTGTTTCGCTGTTAGAGGCCCTTCCGGAAGGCCTCTGATGGCAAAATAAGGCCCTTTCCTAAAGGCCTCTGATAGTGAAACAGAGGCTGGGGGCAACACGCGCAAGTGGCGACAAGCAGCTGCAGAAGAAATGGTCTAGCAAGGCAGGTGTCAGAGTGTGTGAGGCCTAGTAAGTAAGGAAGCTCCACCCACCTCATCTCTTACCCTAGCTTAATTTTTACCCATGTGCCATGCCCCACCCCCTGCACCCTGGAGTGAGTGGGATCTTAATTAGAGTTTATTTTTTGGGGGTAGGGCTTATATTGGGCACATATGTAAAAATCAATCTAGGACTTATTTTCAGGATAGGTCATATTTTCGGGGAAGCACGGTAATTATAACCATTATTTTTCCCATCTTTTCATGGAACTGGTGTAGACTCAAAATGGTCTACTATTGGTCTGGACCTCTGGCTCTTTTTTTTTTTTTTTTAAAGTTTTCTGCTTGCTTTGTTTGTTCTTACCAACATCGAAGAGATGAGAACTATTTAGGCATTCTGTTTTTCTCTTTTGAATACAGTGTAATAAAAGAGGGCCCGTACTACTCAAATAATTAATGGGGAGTGAGAAATAAAATTAGCAGTGAAGAAACATGTGGCTTTCAAACTACCGATTTAATCATTTTTACATAATAATTTAGTAAATATCTTCCAGCAAGGTTCCCAGATAAGCAATTAACAACCTATGTAATATGTCAAACTTATACTTTTTAAAAACTCGGTGGCGTATAAGCGTGGGAGCCACTGACATTGCAGAGTTTTCTTTTGTTTTGTTTTTAAAAAAGAAAAATTGATTACTTTCTAGAAATAATGTTGCAACTTCTCTTGCAATAGATAAATCAAGCTAAGCCAGAATGTGGTCGCCAGAGTTTGGCAGAACTCCTTATCCGGCCGGTACAGAGACTGCCCAGTGTTGCCCTTCTTCTAAATGGTATGTTCAGAAGCTGGTTTGTCCAGGGGTTGAGATAATTAGCATTTGTAGAATCAAATCAAATCTGGTTATCTGAAGGATCGTCTCTTCCCAGTTACATCCACCCAACCCACTAAAGCGGGAAAAGCAGGGAATGTTGTGATCCCATCTCCTAAGAAGGTACATCTGGCAGGAGCCAGAAGAAGGGCCTTCTCCGTGGTGGCTCATTCCCTTTAGAACATGTGTCAAACACTATTTCATTGAGGACCGCATCAGGGTTGTATTTGACGTCAGGGAACCAGGGTGGGTGCAGCCAAGGTGGGCATGACCAGCTTGATGTCACTTGTGTTGGGGATGCCTGTGATGGCCCGAGCACTCTGCCATGAAAATAGGCTCCCGAGTTCCGTTTTTGGCTGCAACGGCCTCTTGCAAACTTCCGCCAGCAAAAGTGGAGCTCAGAAGGGCCACCCTCAGCCCTCCTGAGTTCTGTTTTTGCTGGCAGAGGAACTGCAGGCCAGTCCTTTGCTGTTTCCAGGAAAGCCTCCCCCTCCGGGCCAGATCGTGCGCCGGATCTGGTCCCCAGACCTTGAGTTTGACACCCCTGATTTAGAACATCATCCCCACACTTCAGATAATCAGAGTTGGAAGGGACCTTGTAGGTCATCTAGTCCAACCCTCTGCTCAAGCGAGAGACCCTACACCATTTCTGACAAATGGAAGTCCAATCTGTTCTTGAAAGTCTCAAGTGATGGCGCTTCCACAACTTCCGAGGGCAAAGCTGTTCCATTGGTTGATTGTTCTCACTGTCAGAAAGTTTCTACTTATCTCCAGGTTAAATCTCTCCTTTGCAAGGCCCTGAAGACCTGATTTTGCCAATGGGCCTGAGGAACCCAGAGTGGGATGGAGCCCATCAAGTGACTCGTGTATTGTTGTCAGCAGGGGGTGGGAAGTTATTATTTTTATTCCTTTTATATTGGGCTTTTTATTGTTTGTAAGCCATCCAGAGTCATTGAGAGTAAGTGGGTGGCCATATGAATTGAATGGATGAATGAATGAATAAATGCTTGGGGTGTAATTTTTGCTGGATAAGTCCCAATTGGGTCTGTGAATTCCCTTAAGAAATGAACTAGAAAATATCTTTTATAGATGTCAGGCATATGACGTTCATTGTGTTTGTAAATAATCTGTTTTAATTGATGTTTATTATCAGTATTATTTTAATTGTAAGGTCTATGAACTATAATTAAGATAGATAACAGCATGTGACTTAATAGCTACTTGAGATGCTCTTTTAGTATGTGGCCCCTGAAGTTGTCATAAATAAACATATATTTCAACAGCAAGGAAAATAAAGTAGTAATGGTTAAATAGATTGTTCTATTCAAAGAGGGGAATGTATATTTATGTTTTTGATTTGGATACCACTTCTGGATTTTGTGCTGGTGGTAAAAAAAATGAAACGTTGCCTTTGATTTTGCTGATTAGATCTGCTGATTCGTTGTTATGGAAATGGCTATTTATATATTAACGTGTAAAAGTAAAAACTTGAGGTTGTAATGTTGTTAGCTTGTACTGTGCTATAAAGAGTCGGAAGTCAACACCTTTTTCTTTCTTCCCTGGTACCTCTCATTTTCTTTCCCTTAATTTCTTGCTTTTACTTCTTTGTATTTTATACATTGTTAAAACATTAAAAGTCATGTAAAGAGAATGGAACACAGAAGCTACTTCAATCCATTGCAAGCTTAAATCAGGTATAACCGTTTAGGCCTAACTTGCATCAGATTATATACTTTAAAGTAATACAGACTGGCTTAGTTATAAAAAGAATGTGCTTAATGCAAAGGCCTGTAATTGCTCATTAAAGCTGACTTTAAAAGCACAGAAGAATATTTAACTGCAAGAGAGAAATTATGGTAAAAATCAGTTCATTTAAACTTTCAGAAGTACATTTAAAAAACAGAATTGTTTTATTCTAGAAAGTGCAGGCCTATTTGCTCAGTGGAAAATCATGTAGTGTGTGTCCTCCTTTGTCTCTGTTTTTTCTTCCCCTCAAATGTCCTGGACTTTTTACCTGCAATTGTACACTCACCCTAAGTGTTGTGTTGTGGTCTTCCCTCTGTTTCTTTTACATATTCCATGAGACAGATAACTCCCCAATTCCTATTTTTTCTTATAATTATGCAATAGATTAGAGAGAATACCTTACTATAAAGTTCATTTGATGAGCTTTGTAGTAAATGTAGGTTTGATATAGTTGTGCGTAGTCCCATGCTCACCGTGTCCCCCTCTCTCCCCCTTGGGAGTGAGATAAAATTGCATTTGGTAAATATATCAGTTTTCCGCCACTTAGGATAATAAGTGTATGCCTTAAAAGTCAATAGCTGAACAGCTAATGTTGTAAGATTTCTGCCTCATCAGCACTCTTAATTTCAATGGCTAAACTTTTGAATTCAGGTATAAGGATTTCTGAGGCGACAGACTCTCAGAAATGTCCATTTTTAGGGCATCCTGTGGAATGTTGTTATGCACAGTTGCTCTGTTTCAATCTTGCAGACCTCAAGAAACACACCGCAGAAGACAATCCTGACAAGGCCACCCTAGAGAGCGCCATTGAGTCGTTAAAGGAAGTGATGACGTAAGTCGGATGACTAGTTGATGCTAGTCTCAAAATTAATATAACCCATGATTAGGGATGATTAGGGATGCTCATTCTGGGCACAAACCATTCTGCGTGCGGAACATAGGAGTGGGTTGGTTCCTGCATCAAAATATTGGGCGTTATTTTGTTTTGAATATGAACTGGAGAACAGAAGGCAGAAATGTCAAGCTGGGAAATGGGGGAGGGCATAGGGAAGGGAACCCCCCCCCCAAGACTGGGAAGTTTCCTTGGTGATAGTATGTGCAGACTGTCAGCCATGGGAAAGAGGAGAGAGAAGATGGGCAAACTGGTGGGATATGCTGAGCCTGGACCATTGCAGGAAGCAATGGACATGCTGGCCACTAGTAGAAAAGAGAGAGGGTGGGAGGGAGAGCTCTTAGAACAGCGTTCCCCAACCTTTCTGGCTTTGCAGACCAGCCGGGGGTGTGTGGAATGGTTTTGCGCAAGCGGCGGCCATGCTTGCCCAATACCATTTGTGCGAGAGGCAGGACACTCATCCCCTGCTCTCACAAACGGAGCTGCTCACATAAGTGGAACTACACACGGCATGTGCTTGCCCGCAGCTTCTGCATCCTGGTTCCGAATGGACCATGGCCCAGTATTGGGTCACAATCCAGGGGTTGGGGACCTGTCTCTTAGAAGATTGAAAGTGGGCTGACCAGCACAGAGGCCAATTGGGGATTTGAGAGACCTGGCCTTTTCTATTCACCTTGAAAAATCACTCTAAATTCCTCTCAGCGTCAAGGTTCCGAGTAATGAACCCAACCAATTCAGCCACTGTGAAACTTTCAGCTTTCTCAAAATAACTGCTTTATTGAGTACATCATTTCGGCATGAATATTCGATTGAAATGCAAAATCAGCTCTGGCTATTTCCCACGCTTTCAGTATAATTAAAGAATAGACAAGTCCCTCCCTCCTCGTCACTGGTCACATTGTCCAATTAGGCGTTCTGGCGTCTCTTTGGTAAGCTCTTCCAGTCTTCGGCCAGCACCTGTTGGGATGACCTTGGTTCTCACAGGATAGTAGTTTGTTGATGTCTGGTCTGACATTCCAGAGCTCCGTCCTCTCCCCAAAGTGTGTCAAGTTCAGAAACAAAAAAAAAGGGTGGGACAGACCTGATCTGTTTTGAAATTGACGATAAAATTTTGTGTTGACTGAAAGACAAGAACCAATGTGTTCTGGATTTCGTTTTTGCTTAACTATAGCCAATCTGAAATGGTTTTATAGGACTTCCAATCCTTGATGGCTTCAAACCTAAAATTGCTTGGTTTTTATTTTGTGCATACCCTTATAAATTATCTTGGAAGTAATATGCATTGAGTTCATTGCCTAATATGCTATATGGAATGCATCAGCAAGCTCTGTGCACTGATAACTCCTTCCTTATATTTTAGAAGCTGTAGGTGGTTATCATTTTGATATTTGTGAATAGCTGCTAACTAGTTCTGTCCAAGTAAACCTTAGAATCAGGTTGAAGATAAGGACCTTAAGTTTTCCTGGAAACTCACAGTTTCTAATCTCTATCCTTTAGTGTAATGAGGGATACCTTATTTCATAAAAGGCTTCCAGTTAGTCTTGGGGAGAATATCATTTCTTAAGATGCCAGGATATGTTTTCTGTATAAGTTGAAGGAGTGAAAGCTGAAAAATAAATAGTGAATGAAATCAACCCAATCAATGCTGAATGATCTGTTCCATGGAAGGTTCATTGAAACTCATATTTTAAAATAGAAAATGGAGACCAGCCAGGGAACTTAATCTTTTTCCATCACCAGCTTAAAGAGTTTCTCAAGTTTGGGGCTTGCTGCTTTCTGCATTTATATTTGTCCCACATTTTTCACCGGCGATTTCCCAAACTTTTCTCCCCTTCTAGACATATTAATGAAGACAAAAGGAAGACTGAAGGTCAAAGACAGATTTTTGATGTTGTTTATGAAGTAGATGGTTGCCCAGTAAGTAATGGTTTAGCGCTCCGTTATATTTTTAAAAATGCAATGGTGATTTTGAGCAAAATGGAAAAAGGTGTATGATTCCAAATTTGGAATTTTGAGAACAAGTGGGGGACACCCACAATGATTGCCGTGGTGGTTGTGGGACGTGCCTTCCTATTCTCGGTGTGTTTTGCCAATTGGGAAGGAGGATATGCCCAGGCAATTGGTTCTTTTGAATCCAGAGGCAAGGAGTACACCAGTAAATTAAGGGATGCTAAGCTTTAAGGAAACAGATTTTAAAAACATAACAACCCAAACAAGACAATACCCAAATTGGTTGCAAACTACCAGGACAGTGGTGGTATTCTACCAGTTCAGCCCGGTTCTGCCAAGCCAGTAGCAGCGATGAGCAGCGGAGACCAAACTGGTTCTCTGCTGCTTTGCTGTTGGGCCCACCTGCCTGCCCGGGCTCCCATACTCACCTTTATCTCTGTTTTTGAAGCACAGCTACTTTGCATGACACAGCAGAGTGCCGCGCGGCAGCTGCTGAAGTGACGAGGAGAGTGCAGGCTTGCAGGAGGTGAGTTGGAACACCTCTGCCTGAGCAAACACCTCTGTGCCTGCGCAAAGTGTGAGTTTGGTGTGCACGCGCTCGCAAAGTGTGTGCTTGCACGCAAAGCGCACCCACCAAGTCACACCCACCGAACTGATGGTAATTTTTTTTTAATCCCACCACTATACCAGGAGCATCTTAATAATGACAGCAGAGGTACAGTACCTTTAGGGCAGCTAGGTTCCACAGTACCTAATGCTAGATTCTGTATAGAAACTCCCATCAAACAACCATAACCTCAAGGTGTTTTTTCAAAACCTACCACCATGACATAATGGTCCTGCTATGTCCAGGAGTCTGCAAGACCTGACCTTTGATTGGGTGGCACTTGACTCTGGGATGGGAATTGAAAGTTTGAGATTTTTACAGGTTTGCTGCTATGTGAAGTTTCCAACTCCCCTTTATTTTATTCAGCAAGCAAGAGTGGAAAGAAAGAAGCAGGCTAGCTTAGGATGAGCTCTAAACCTCTAGACTTTTCTTAATGTGAAAAGGAAATCAAAATTATGTAATTAAACTCCTCAAAATAACAATGATCTTCCCCGTTGCAACTGCATAGTGCTATGGATATGCAAAACTGTATGTGGAAATGCTAGCAAACATTCCTCTTGTCTGGCCCCAAAGCAGATTCATTTTGCTTGAAGAACTATGGCCAGGACTCTTCAAGTGCTACTGCTTGGGAGGATACACTTCCCAAAACAACTGACCTTATCTGCAAATGGCATTGACGGGAGGAGGTTCAGCATGGTCCAGAGACACTCCTGCCACTTCCTGCTTAATGACCTGTACTACTTGGGTTATGAAAGCATCTGGGACAGCCTGGATTGCCATTGCTGAGCAATGCAGTCATCTGATATTGTGCTTCATGGTTGCATTGCTTGGTGATGGCAATCTTGACCCCAATTGCTATTGTAACTAGAGGACTATCTATAGTTCTCAATAATCTAAATGTCATGGAGAGTTGGGAGCCTTTAAAAACCTTGGAGTAGAGTGGTTTATGCTATGGAAAATAGCCTAGGCCTCCAAACTTTCCTCCTTTTCCTCCAAAGTTTGGTAACAGGCCTCTTTGAGAGGTCTTCACTGGATGTCAAGAGGGTACTTGATAAAACTCAGTCTTTCGCTGTTTGAACTTTTGCTGGCCATTACTAGCCTTTTCAGTAGCCAATGCAGCAACTTTAGGACCATTTTTATCCTGCAGGAACAGGGCTGAGTTACCAGCAATCTTACTGTCACACTCTAGAGAAGACATAGATTTTGGTCCAAAGCCTTCCCCAAGTAGAGTATAATAATTTAGTTGACTGGTGATCAAAATGTGAATAACTAACACCAAAATGTTTAAGTCCAGATAGGCTTATAAGTAGGCAACTTCCAAAGCTGGGGGAAAGACTTCCCATGGCTTTCACCTGTTTAAGTAGTGTGTCTAAGTCAAGAGGAGACCCAAGTTGTACTCTGGTGTTGTGCAAAGAGAGCCCAACTGAGAGCAATATTCCTAGATGTTGACCGAGGTTCAGTAGCTACGTCTTGGAGGGATTCAATCTAAGCTTATTTTTTCATTCAGACAATAAAACAGCTACCAGACGCTGATTCAAGCTTTCTATGGCACCTTTAAAAATCAGATTGATTACAGCAGGATACAATGGATAAATCTTCAGCATGGCCCGGCTAATAATACACAGCTGAGTTTCATCAGTATTCTGAAGTCAATTCATTTTCTACTGATGCACCCCAGTGGCTTTATATCGATGTTGATTAGCATAGGGGAGAGTACCAAGCCCTTGGGTAACCACGGCCTTGACATCTGTTACTCCATAGTGACAGGCCAAAATTGCCTACTCAGACAGGGGCAGAATCACTGCAGAATTGTTTCACAGTTGAGCAAAAATATGGTAGTCAATGGTTGCAGAGCAAAGGGTTGTGCTTCCTTTTCAGTGAAGTTTGTCAACATAGTGGCCAATGCCAACCCAATCCCATAACTGGGTATGAACCCCTGTTGCAAGATTTCCTCTAGGATTATCTTGAGCTGAGTGGCCACCACTTTCTCAAGAACCTTCCCATAAAACTGCTGGATCCAGAAAAGCTGCTTCAATTTCCTTTAAGGGAGGTGGTACTCCTCCTTCAAATAAGTATTAACATTTCTCTGTTTGCCAATAACTCATTCCACCTGGCTGCCCAAAGAAGGTGTGGATCCAAACTTATTATTGTGGCCTGTTGGCCGCTTGCCCCTCCGGTATCCGAATCAGAGGAGGAGGCATGGGAGTCAGGGTCAGCATCAGGGCAACCTGTGAGCTCCGAGGGGGAAGAGGGAATGGAGCTGGCAGAGAGAGAGAGAGAGAGACAGGAGCGGATCCTGTGCCATCTGTCAGCCCTCAGATGCAGAGTCAACAGTACCCAGGTCTGGAGGTGGCTGATGAAGAAAGAAGAAGAGGAACAGCTGGGTCCAGTGCCTGATGCACGACTGCGCAGAAGTCAAAGAAGGGGAGAGCAGTGGAAAGCTGTGGGCTGATCCTGAGGAAGGAAGAGCTGTTAATGAGGCCACACCCTAGCTGTGGGGATAAAAGGCAGGAGGTGGAGATGAATAGGTGTGGCCAGCGGGACTTGTTAGCATGCGAGAGAAACTTTTTGCCGGGACTGCCAGTATTCCTAGTAAAGGAATCTTTTGAGTTCACATCAGAGAGTTTGTCGTGTTCGGGGAGCTGGGTCAGAACACTTACACTGCAAAAAACCCCAGGCTCAGTAAGGTCAAAAGAATCCTAGATAATTTAAGATCTACTCTTGCTCCCCATGTTAGTTTCTGTTGTAGAACATTTAACCCAGAACAAACATGATTAACTTTATCGGCCAATCAGTAAAATTGTCCTGTGAGCCTGCAGGAATCTTATCTTGCTCATTGTTCCCCGGTTTGACGCAGGTAACTATTGAAGTCTGCTTTTTCCACCATTATCTGTAATCTCTGAACATGTCGGACCCACCAGCTCTATTAAATCTCCCCACTTTGACTCTTCCTGTTCTCACCCCATCAGCATTTTCCAGCCCCACCTCTGGGGTCCAAATCCCGAGAAATCCAATATATTTCTTAACCTAAGAATGAGACTTTATTTCATGTAGGAGAGACCCCTTATTAGGTGTGCTATGCTGCAATAACAATTTGTGTGTCCTGTGATAAGCGAAGATTCTCTCTACTTTTTATCATTATTTCTGGTGATGCAGCAACCTCCCAACTTCTCTTTTTAATGAGCTTCTCCTGTGCCCAATAGGCTAACCTCTTGTCGTCTCACCGCTGTCTAATTCAGCGCCTGGAAACGGTTGCACTTGGGGATGACCTCTGTGACAGAGGGGAACAGGTCACCCTGTTCCTTTTTAATGACTGCCTGGAGGTAAGTCTGCAGTGACTCATTTGGCTGTGACATCCTAGAATGACTTACAACTCGGAGGAATAAATAACATCCAAACACCTGGAATCTGTGAAGGGCAACTTGAATGTCTTTTTTTTTTTTTGTCCTCTGTGGAAGACTTTGTGCTATGTGTAGCAGTCACTCAGCTGGTAAGGACTGCTGGAAAAAATTGTCACAGAGAGTACTTTTTTCTCTGCAGTCTTAATGCTTTGTAACTCAATTCTGGACATTGCTGGGAAAGCCAGGAGAACTTGTTGCTGCTGCAACTTGCTAGAAGCAAGGAAAGCTGTGTCAGAAGGAAAAGAGGCATTGTCATCACAGTCATTAATTTATTTATTTATTTATTAAGAGGGCCTTTCAGTAATTCCTCCTGGCTAAATGAAATATGTTTTCACTGGCCTGTTCTATAGCATGTCAAAGTTATTTATTTAACAGGTTTGCATAAACTCCCATTGACAAGGTCTCAAAACCCACACTAAGCATTGACAAATCGGAAGCTAGGTTCATATCACATGGGAAGTCCAAATCAAACTGCTGTTACATGGATCACACTGAGCTAAACTGGCTTGTTTACATGTAATTTATGGAAGGAACTATAATTGAGGGGGGTTTGTACAATATGGTAAGACAAAACCAAACAAACCACAATGGGTGTACTCAACCCATGAATTGCTGAGCTACAATAAAAAGTTTACTTTTTTGAGCTAGAGCAGAGGTCTCCAAACTTGGCAACTTTAAGACTTGTGGACTTTAACACCCAGAATTGCCAAGTCTGGGGACCCCTGAACTAGAGATTATAATAATTATAGAATTTAATCTGATCTAGCCACCTTTGTTTGCTTTTTGAGACTTTAGGTGGCAGTTTATTCATAAAGATAAAACAGCTCTTTTTTACCCCTCAGATGCAAACAGATTCATTAGAAGTTTGAATTCTGCCTCTAACATTTAAACAATGTACTGGGTTCGTCTCTTAGAAATTGTACCAGATGTTCAGATTTTGTCAGTTTGTGTAACTCTTATCAGCTTTAACTGCATTCAGCCACAGCTGTCCCTATTCTGTGAAATACTTTCTGTGCATCAGCTGTTCTGGAAGATGCTTGGTTTCCATCGGAACATGTAGCTTTGATAGACTGACGCTTTTAACACCTGATTCATCTGAGATAGTGGGTTTTCCTTCCTAATTTCAGAAGGCTCTAAAAATATTGTGTTCTTGGTAGTGGGATTGAATGCCACAATGTTTGATTGATAAAAATGAATGTATGCATCGCTCTGTACATACAAGAAGATATTTCCTCTGCATGATCTGCAATTTTTATTAATGTATATTGAAGAAAGCATCCATTGCACTGATTCTTGAACAAATGCCTTAACCTGATTTTTCCAACAAATCTCCCAACCCAACGGGTCACAACTATTGTATAATATACACGTATGAACCTGAAAAGAGACTTGACATTCTTCAAGTTTTGTTGTCCTTCTCTACCCTAACATCCACTTGATGCCCAACAAGCCAGAGAACATGCTAGATTGGTTTTCTTTCTTCCTGGTGGATTGATGGATCATGATTTACACTTGGTGGTATTTACAGTTCTGGCACAGTTTCAGGCTCTCAGGGGCCTCAGCAGCTTGTAAATTCTCATGGGACTTATTTGTGTTTAATGTGAATCAGTAACAGGTCTATGTCAGGTAATTCCGTTTTGCCGCTTCTTGGGCTCCAAAAATGCCTGCACAAGCAGTTATGAAGAGAAATTATTGTTGGAAAAATACTGAACCAATTAATCAAGTTTCAGAGGCTTGAGCCTAGCACATGGGAGGTCATAAAACATATGTTCATTATGGTCTATCCAAGTTGCATCATTAAGGATGTATAGCCTTCCATGCAAATTTGCCCTAAATAGTCAAGAGTGAATCTGAACCCAGTCCTTCCTCTGTGATGTTAAATACTTCAGCAGATGGCCCATTGAATTTTAATTGCCAGATTCATAATACTGTATGTGTAGGTTGGGTATGGTGGAGTTACTGGTTACAAAATTCAGTTACCTGAGAACCTCAATGCTCACTTGGGGGGGGGAGCCCCTACCTTTTCTTGTTTTGTTCTAAATATCAGTCTTGCTTTTCTATGCCACTAAAGGCTGCCACAAGGCTAGCATAAACCTAGCTCAAGTAAAATCATAAAAGCAAAAACACTAACATTGATGAACAGCTGAAATAGAAAACCCAGTCAATATATACCTTTATTAAAATATGCAGAAGTATGAGTTCTTTAGTTAAAACATGCTTATTTGTCTTATTTGTTAGATCCAGAGCTATTAGAGTAGCATCCATATGGCGCAAGCCTTGTTCTTGAGTTTATGATAAAAATTACACATTGGAGAAGAAATAAGATAAAAGCAAATTCAAATATCCGTTTATAGATTTGAGAGATATAGAGTAGATTTAGTTGTAAAGTTGAGATAAGTTGTTTGAGGGGAAAAGAGAAGGTGGAAGGCATGATCCTAAGCATTGGGACAGAATACCCTGGTTCTTTGTTGCAGCTTGACAAAATGGCTGCTGTGAGATATGACTAACTGAGAGTGGAATATGGACTTTTTCAGTCTTCTAAAGACAAATTATAAAAGGAGTACAGCAGCTCTCTTGGGGCAGGCCATGTAACAACCTGGATGTCAATAGCTTCTCTGTGGTGGATGAATATGAAATGAGGTGAAGTGATATATGTAGTAAATTTCATAGGGGAGGAAGCTACCTCAGGGAAAAGACAAATTAAGAATTAGAAATCTTAATTCTGTCAATGCTATTTTGTAATCTTGTAAAGCATTTGTAGCTCTTAGTATTTCCAGCCGTTTCTAAGAAGCGATGGGGTGATGGGGATGTCATCATTGTGAACATAATAGCAAGCACAAGGTGTATAGAGTTTAATAGGTTCAGACAACATTCGATGAGATTGAAGTCATGATTCTGTGCTTTCTCCTTAACTGGAAGATACAAATCTAAGATAGAAAGATATTAAACTCTTTTTATATCCTGTATAGTGCAAAAGCCACCACAAAGCAGCTTATCTAATAAATCATAAATTTTATGGGAAAGCATTTAATTACATTTAATTATTTATTAAAATTTATATACCGCCCTTCTCCCGAAGGACTCAGGGCGGTGCACAGCCTACTAAAACCACATATATATAACAATTAAAATAGAATTAAATAAGGGCTGTAACCGAATCTAAAATCCCAACCTTAAAATTCAATACATTAAACCCCATTAAAATTAATTTAGGATCAGCCCAGGCCGGCCTGCTCAAAGAGCCAGGTCTTCAAATCACCCCTGAATACCCTCAGGTCGGTGGTCATTCTCAACTCAGGGGGAAGCCCATTCCAGAGAGCGGGTGCCCCCACAGAGGAGGCCCTGTTCCTCGGGGTCGCCAGGCGGCACATAGAGGCTGTCGGGACCCGAAGGAGGCCCTCCCTGTGGGAGCGCACAGGTCGGTGGGAGATTACTGGCAGAACGCGGTCTTGCAGATAGCCTGGTCCGATGCCATGGAGCGCTTTAAAGCCAGAACCTTAAAGCGCACCCAGAAGGCAACCGGCAACCAATGCAGCTCGCGCAGGAGAGGCATCACATGAGAGCTTTTAGACGCCCCATAGCCACCTGCGCGGCCGCATTTTGTACCAGCTGCAACCTCCGGGTGCTCCCCAAAGGGAGCCCCATGTAGAGTACATTACAGTAATCCAAGCGGGAGGTGACCAGGGCATGAGTGACCGTGCGTAAGGCGTCCTGATCAAGAAAGGGCCGCAACTGGCGCATCAGGCGAACCTGATGAAAAGCCCCCCTGGAGCCGGCCGTAATATGCTCTTCTAATGACAGCCGTACATCCAGGAGGACGCCTAGATTGCGAGCCCTCTCTATGGGAGCTAAGATCTCACCCTCAATAGTCAGCGATGGAGTCAGCTGACTATATCGGGATGCCAGAAACCACAGCCACTCAGTCTTGGAAGGGTTGAGTCGAAGCCTGTTCTCACCCATCCAATTCCGCACGGCCTCCAGGCACCGGGACATAACCTCCACAGCATCGTTGGGGTGGTTTGGAGTAGAGATGTAAAGCTGAGTGTCATCCGCATAAAGATTAGATTAGAAACCTAGACTTTTGAGGGACTATTAATATAGAGTCCTACCACTGCTTAGTGAATCCATATTAAAGCATTTGCCTTCGATGATTGTACAACTGCTTGCCTTATCAGATACAACAAGGGGAACTCATCCCTACCCTAAGAAATTGAGCCTGATCTGCTTTTAATCTAGAACTTCTTAATTCACCCGATGCTCAAATTCACTTTGGAATTTAAGACTCTTGTTTTGTGCTTTGAGATTCTGATAACAACTCCTCCACAAATTCTACCATCTTTTAACGTTCGTGGTATCCGAAGCAGAACATCCAGATTCAGCCACAGTTTTGTTCCATATAGTATCAACCTTGTGAACTCTCAAGCTTCCTGTTTCTGCTATGTATTCAAGATGGACAGTGATTCATATTTATATATATTAATATGTTAGGGTGTAAGTATATACATATGTATGTATATAGCATATCTATATGTGTGTTGTGCGCCTGTACACTTTTGAGAGCAGGCAACAGAATTTAATTTTTAATGTGTGCCAGAGTGCCCACAGAAAAAAAAATGACAATCATTCCTTAGTTTCTGTTCTTTATTTCCATTCTCTAATTATCCTTTTTCCAGTCCTTGAACCTATTTGTTTCTTGAAGCTACTTGTCACAGTAGCTAAGACAGGTTTTGACCAATAAGCGCTAGTGATGGGTGATAGGTGAAACTATAATTTCTGTGATTTGGGGCCTGTATGTTACATATATATTCAATAGTTCAGTGAATTAAAGATTGCAACCATTTTGTCCTGAAGTATGTATTTTAGTGCTGTACATACTTTGGGTTCTATACATGTACTGCAAATCAGTTGATTGTCAGGTTGATGCTTTTAGGCTGAGGTTCCTGTGCCTGTAAAACCATATTATTTGATTATAGTTATTTCTTTATCAAAATGGCCGACAATAGTATTGCAAGCGGACAGAAGAATCTTCTGCGAAAATGCAGGTTTTGTTATTGGGCATGTTTGCAGAGAATTACCATGAGACCTAGGCCACTGGGTATCCTGTTGCAAGATAATATGGATTGCATATCCATTGGGGTATGCTCAGTGGGAAATGGATTAGGTGAACTGTAGTCACAAAAGCCTGGATGGCCATAGATTGCCTAACTCTGCTCTCAAATAATTATCTCGCCCTCCAGACTCTTGTCTGCTCGCATAGACTGGATTTAAAAATGGAAGGGATATATTTAATTAGCATTCCCTGATTCAGTGCTCCGCTACTGGCCATATGCAGCTTGGGGACACTTCGTGAGTACAAGGCAAAGGAGAAGAAGAAGGCAGCATGCGGTGTTCAAGAGAACATAAAACCAGCAAATTACTCTCGTAAAAAGAGGGGGCCGCCTGGCATTTTGAGAAGAAACTATAAATCCATATGTTGCAATTGCTTAGGCTTTTTTTTTTTTTTTTGGAAAGCCACTGTTGGCTGCAAGACTTGCCATTTTAAAAGGTGTTTGTGAACGTTGGAGCTGCTTTCTCACGGAGGGTTTCTTTGATTTGTGACAGATTGCGAGGAAACGGCACAAAGTCATCGGTGGCTTCAAGAGTCCGCACGGCCACACCAGGCCACCAGCCTGCCTCAAGCACGTCATCCTCATGCCTCTGTCTCAGATCAAGAAGGTACTAGACATCCGAGAGACAGAAGGTTAGGATTTTTTTCAGTGAATTGTGTGTGTGTGTGTGTGTGTGCGTGTGTAGAAGATAGGTTTTCAACCCCAACCTGGTGACACTAGAGACCTCCTCACACAATGTTCAGATTGGGGAAGACTTGAACCAACACATGGAATGATTGCTTTGACTGCTGGAGGATTTGGGCATGGCTGAACAGTGAGATCTCTTCCAAAGAGGTTTTACCTGGCAGTCAGGGAACTGTAAATAGCCATTAAAAGGAGCAGAGAGAGAAGACAGTCAAATGTCAGCTTGTGAACTTGTATTTGTAGAAAACCATTCTCAAAGCTTTTAAAGTGCACAGCTCTTGCATTTTCTTTTTCGATGCGCTTTGTTCAACGCTTGTCTAAAAATAAAGCATCTCATGTGGGTGTATTAACCTTTAAGAACAAAGGTTTATATGACTGGCACTTTAATCTTAAGCAGCAGTTGAGCCCACATTCCTGAAATCTTTTAGTAGGCAGATGCAACTCCCCCCCTCCCCCCCAGATTATGGCATTTACATGGCTGTAAGCCTTGCTAAAATCAGTGTGAGTTTGCTGGAGAGACAGCAGCACTGGGACATTAATTTCCCTTGTTTATATCACCACTTTACTGCAGCAGCATTCTGTACCTTAGAAAAATTACTTTTCGATAATTGGAGAAAAAGTTGCTATGAGCTAGTTTCTTACAGCCCGCCCTCAGTGCATACCTATAAAATAACTGGAGCTGTAAAGACAGGAGTTGCACGGTTCTATGCATTTTTTTCCTTTCTTTTGCTACTTTCTTCCTTTTCTCGGATTTGGTGCAGCAATGTGCTGTCCTGAGTGAAAACGAATCGAAGTATATTCCTGTGCTTGGGAACATTAATTAAAGCTAGGTTTTCCTAGTCGACTTTGATGGGTTTATTTGGAGTTGGGTTGAGGTGGTTGTCAGAAAGATGAGCCCAACACAAGGTTGGTGAAGAGGGGAAAAATTGTATATGCCACCAGAGCTTTAGGAACAGTAGATCAAATGAAAAAGTATGGGAAGCTCAATGCAATAGAAGACTCCTGCTCCTAGGCTGCTAATTGAGCTCTCTGGCTAACTCTATGTACAATATATACCTTGTCTCCTAGAAAGCGTGAAGGATAATAGGTTTTATATGAGGACGAAGCAAAAGAAAGTAACCTGAAGAATACTGGTTACTTTTCTACATCTGTAACTTTAATACAGTTTAAAATTCAAGCCATGATTGTGGAAAGCGGGCTTTTTTGAAATGCCATATGTCACAATAATCCAGTGTTTCTCAACCTTGGCAATTTTTAAGACACCCGGACTTCAACTCCCCAAATTCCCCAGCCAGCAATACCAGTATATTACTGAAATCTGACTGTGGGAAGAGAGTGGATGTTCTCAAAGGTCTGACCTCTGTCTCTGAAGACATGTCAAGTGCAGCTATTTTGAATGGGTGACTCTTTGTGGTGGCTGAGTGTGTAGATATTTAGCTTTTACGTCTTTATTCTACTTACATGGCTTTATATCCAGCTCTGTCCCTTGAGACTCTGTACCTTGTCTCAGCCGCTGCAGGTTTAGAGTGGCTCCATAAAACATCGTGTGGCATTATTACCGCTTAATTAGCTTTTAGTCGTTTAGTTTTCGGTGGCTGGAGAAACTACCCACTATAGGCCCCAGAGTTGGGAAATTCTCACAGGAGTGGATTCTTTTAATAGCATTTATTTTGGTCTTTGAAGCCCAGTAAATTAAATTCTCTGGTGGCACAATTCTGCTGCACTGGATAGCAATTGGAAGCTTTCAGTAAGCCATGAAAACGAGAGCTTGTACAGGGAAAGGCAATTCAGCCAGATATAAATATACGAAGAGCCAATTATATATTGATATCGCTTGCTTGTTAATGTTCAGGACTATAAATGTTAGTTCTTACCTTGGCTTAATGATCTCTGCAATATTTTCTAGTCCATGCTTTCCTTCCTTTCATAGTTTAAAATTTTATTTTATTACTATTTTTTTAAAAAGGACATTTCTTTTCTCTACAGACTGCCGCAAAGCCTTTGCATTGGTTGTACGGCCGCCAACGGAGCAAAGCAATCTTTTATTCACTTTTCAAATAACAACCGAGGAATTTCTCAAGGAGGACTGGCTGAAGATGCTGTGTCGGCATGTAGCGAACACCATATGCAAAGCTGACGCTGTAAGCACTTGAAATGAGAGTTTGATGAGAGGCACATATTGTAGAATGAGTTCATAGAACAGGTGACTTCTAATATTGAGGGCTGGGAATCCCTTTTGTGGATATGAACATTTGTGGATATGCTCACAGAATGGCTGTTCTGAGGAGTCATTGGAGACAATGAAGAGACTTGGGAAATTAGAGAAGATGGCAAGAGTTTCCCAGTACTTTTCTGGCAAATAGACCTAGTACTTACTTTTTTGACATCATCTCCTTGTTTTTTTGCCTGGAAAAAAATCCCAATGAAGCACAAGGGAGCAGCTTCCCACACCTTAATTTCCTAAAAGTTCTTAAGGAGATCCACATTAAGCCCAGAGTGATTGGTGGGATTTATTTATTAAGCCTCAATACTCAAGAAGTATTGCTACCCTCTCCTTGCAACTCTAGGCAGTTAAAATCCAGTAAATAATAATAATAATAATAATAAAAGGTTAACAAATAAAAGATACTATTCCTTTAAAAAAAATTGCAAACTTTGGGAGATTTTCCTACTCAAATACCCTGTGAAACAAAACAGTCTTAACCATTTTTTCTGAAGATTGCAAGGGACACATTTACACTCTTGAAGCATGATATTCCAGGAGGGAGGTGGAATACCCTGAGGATCTGATTTCTCTGAATACCCCACCACTTTTCCTCCCTCGACTGGAAGCTTATTTCTGCTGGACAATGTAGGGCAAACAGACTCTACCTTGTAGACTTGATCCTAAAGCTTGGGCTCTGGAACGTTTGGGATTTGATTCAGAAAAGGTGCTTGAGAGCAAGTACTGATGTGGCACCTGTCTGGGACTTATTGAAGCAGCCGCCTCTTTTGCTGGACTTACAAGGCTGCCAAAGAGGGACTTTCCCTGCAGTTCCAAAAATAAATATGGCTGCTTTAATGAGTCACAAAGCAGTGCCGCATTCACACTCCTGCAGGTTCCAAGTCATTGTTCTGAATCAGATGCAAAATCAGATTGCTTTTAATCCAAATCCAAATTATGCTTGAAGCTGGTGCTTTGCTTTCCAGTATCTTACTGTCTATTTTTTAAAAAATTGAAAATCTTAAAATCAATTGCAGTAGAATCCAGTAGGCATCAAGGTGTATGTTGCCATGCATATTGTTGTCTCCAGTCATCATGTTGAGAATCCCTGGATGATCTGTATATGGCAACTAAATGTCATACACAGACTTATTGTCGCCATAATCCAAGTATATTGGCAGAATTCTAATGAGTACATTGGCAAATCCTGTTCATGCTTTGAACAGAGGTTAGCACCTGCAGATTATAAAACGCTCCATAAACCAAGAACCAGCTTATTATGGAGACATTATTCCCAAATGGTACAGTAATGCTTTTTAGGTAATGTCCTGGCAGACATTGGTGTTAGAAATATAAAACTTGAATGCTGCAAATTAATAGCACAGAAGCATTCCCACTTATGGGCCTGTTTTATATGCCAGCTTTTGTGGCGTGAGGTAAACTCTTGGCACAGCAAAGTTTCCTTTTCAGGAAGCATTTGCGCCATAATTGTTGGCTCTCTGACAAGATTCTTCTTGAGAAAGCTGTCTGCTTCATTTTTTTTGGAGAGCTGTTTGTTTACATTCTTTTTATTTAAATATTCTGATATTTTTAGTAGTTTAGAAATTATTTTTTTAGCTGCCATGTTTTTGATTTTGTCCAAATGCATGGTAAAAAAATATGTTGAATAAATTAGCAGAGCTTATGTTTCTGAGATACCCACTTGATTGATCCGGTTCTTGACATCAAAGTAAATAATATCTGTTCTAGAAAGAAAGCGAATCAGGCATTAAAGTATTATAACATATAGAGGGACAGTTAGGCCTAGTGGTTAAGGCTAGAAACTGGGGGATTATGAGTTTTAGTCCTGCCTTAGCCATGAAAGCCAGCTGAGTGACCACACCCTCACAAGGTTGTTTGGGGAAAATAGGAGAAATAAGGAGTATTAGATGTGTTTTCTGCCTTGAATTATTTATAAAAAATAATAAAGGTGAGGTAGAAATTACATTAAAAGTGTGAGATGTATTGGTGGGTACATAGGGAAGGAAGGAAGGAAACAGTATTTAGAATACTTGCTTCTTTTGTCCACAAAGTATACTCTGTTACTTATGGTATATTTTACGATACAGTGGTAAGTGAAAGTCACAGATATATGATCCATTGAGCTCTCTGAAGTTTTCTGACCAGATATGAAGCAAAATATAAACTCTTTTAGACATTCTGATAAACAATATGTAGGTGTCGGAGAACCAAAACCCATTTCCAGGTTCAAGGCGAACCTGATATCAAGTTGAATTAAAAATAGAGCCTAGATACATTTTCTACTTCAACCCGGCAAATCGCACCTGTCCTTTCTGCTCTGGTGACGCATGACTTATCTCTTTTCTAGCATCCATCATAAGGGAATCTTGATTTCTTGACTATGTGTGGCTCGCATCCTTTCTCCTAGAAAAAACAAAATAAAACCTTTGTTTTCTCAAATTACTTGTCCGCTATTCCCACATGGTGGCAGCAGAGGCTTAAAACCCAATTTCCCCCCCTCCCCTTGCCAAATAAACGGTAGAAAGTGTCTATACTGTGGTCAATAACAGAATAATGTGCCAGATGTAATGCATAATCTCTACCATAGGAAGGTAGGCTTGTAAACTTTGGGGAATTAAGAAGCCCTGAGTTTTTGCATGTGGATTTTAAATTCAAGATGGCTTTTTTTCTTTTTACCCTTGAAGCTAATAGTTGGGGCTTTTTCCTGCCAGGAAAATCTTATTTATGCAACTGATCCTGATTCTATTGAAGTAAACACGAAAGATGTGGATAGTACATTGAGTAGAGCATCACGGGCCATAAAGAAAACCTCGAAGAAGGTAAGAGGCTTAGCTTGAAAAGGACTTGTGTCCTTGAATTCTAAACTGAGGACACAATTCATTTCCCAGTAAAATTATATATATATGTGTGTGTATATATGTGTATATATATATATATATATATATGTAATTTTATATATCATTTTAAATAGTTCACTGCCTTATTTTAGCTTTCGTACAAAACCCCGCATCACTTTCCTCCCATAGTCTGATGTCAGAGTCTTGGTTGCTTAAGAGAACCCTTTCCTGCAAAAACCATATACTCTTTAACATAGAGCTGTTAAAATCCCCGTTAGACCTTTTTTTTTAAAAAAAAAAGCAGTTAAAATCATTCTCGGCAAGACTCACAAGGCCTGGCTTTTTGATCCCACAATGATAAAATACAGGTCTTTAATATTTTCCATTTAAAAGTAATAATAATGAAAGAGGCCCTGGTAAGCATATATCCACATATCCAGCGCTTCTGAAGAGATTGTGAGTCTTACCTACTAAGCCATACCACTCTTAATTTGCTTCCTATAGGAAAATGATGTCAAATGCAGTAGGACAGAAATTGGTGCAAGTGGAACAAATGGCCTGTAGAATAATTGGAAAGGGCGGGGCAGAGAAGAGAAAAGTTGCAGAGACCTGACAAGGAAGGAAAAGCTTTGAGCTGAATGGCTCAGCCTGAAAAAAGAAAGTTTCTTTCAGAGCAGGGTGTTAAACCGGCGGGCTGGATGAGTCATGCGCCAGCCACGCCCACCCCAGCTCCCTGAAAGGGAGAAACATAGTGAAACGTCATGTGACCGCAACGTAACATGACGAGTTCGACCCCATGATTTAGAGCTTTTCACCTGCAGTGCTTTCTATAAGCATAGAGAAATCTGCTGCTATTGCTTGAGCAGAGGCAATTCTTATTCCCTCTTATTTATTGTTTCCTCTTTTAGTGGGGAAATGACTTCCGGGTAATGTTGTGTGAATACACAGGTAGTCCTCGACTTACAACAGTTCATTCAGTGCCCGTTCAAAGTTACAACATCACTAAAAAAGTGACTTATGACCGTTTTTCACACTTATGGCCGTTGCAGCGTCCTCAAAGTCATGTGATCAAATGCTAGGCAACTGGCATGTATTTATGACAGTTGCAGTGTCCCAGGGTCATCTGATCAACTTTTGCAAACTTCTGAGAAGCAAAGTCAACAGGAAAGCCAGATTCACTTAACAACTGTGGCAAGAAAGGTTGTAAAATGGGAGAAATTCACTTAACGACTACCTTGCTTAGCAAAGGAAATTTTGGGCTCAATTGTGCCTGCAAGTGGAGGACTACCTCTACTGATCTTTTGCTAGCCTTGCTAACCTTAGAACATTCTCATTGTCTCATGAAACAATCCCTGGATATAATTTCACCAATTTGGGAACCCATGAAAATTTATACACTGTGTTTCCCTACTACTTATTAAGAGTTATTAAGAGTAAAATAAATTAATAGTAACAACTAATAGCTGAACTAATTCAAGCTGGGCTGTTGAAGGATTGAAGTTGAAGGAAGCGCTGTCCTATGCACCTACCTCGAATTTGCACAAGGGAAGTGAAATATAAATCGGTAAAACAAATCAATATCTTAAAAAACTAACCAGTCCAGTAAATCATTTGAAAATCTACAATAGAGCTGCACGACAGCTTTGCCTGGCAAATCAAAAGAAAAGGAAATTTGAAGTTGCAGTGTGTGTAACCTGAAATGAGATTACAACATTTCAGTGAATCATAGTATACTTAAAACTCAACACACTTAATATTTGGAACCAGTTTAAGTATCTAGCACAACCTTGTTTTACCTATCCCTTTTTCCATGCCAACATTTTGCAGGTTACACGAGCGTTCTCTTTTTCCAAGACCCCAAAGAGAGCCCTTCGAAGAGCTTTGATAGCCCACAACAGCGTAGATGGCAAGAATTTCTGCACCACTAATGAAAGCTGTTTAGGGGGCCGCCTTGCCAGTACTTCATCTTTAGCAGTAAGTGACTTGCCTGGGGAAATCGGGAGTATATGGATACTATTGCTTATTGGAATAACGGACCTGCTGATACCATATATTTTAATTTTCTGAGGTTATGCCAACTACCGTGTTTCCCTGAAAATAAGACCCAACCAGAAAATAAGCTGTAGCATGATTTGTCAGGATGCTCATAATAGAAGCCCTACCCCCCAAAATAAGCCCCAGTTAAAATCGTCAGCCAGACAGCCAGATTAGTATCCTGTTTCCCTAAAAATAAGACCTAGCTGGAAAATAACACCTAATGAGTCTTTTTGGAGCAAACATTAATATAACACCCAGTCTTACTTTTTGGGAAACACAGTATCTGGTCAGGGTGGCTAGAAGATAATGAATAGAATCCTCAGTAATAAAGGCATATTTTCCAATAATATCCAGAAATAAAAAAGCAGGATGGATAAATTGAGATTGATTTAATAGATGTCAAATGAAAGATTTTGAGAAAACAAAACAAATGTTTTCAGAGTATCTGAAAATTTTTTAAATACATTTGAATAACCGGAATGACCTTCTAACATATCATGACATTGTTTGTGTAGTTGGAATTTAGAAATTTGACAAGATTGTCCAAATGTTACCAACATCCCATATAAACAGGCAGTGAGTCTTGCCTTTCATCACTGGTTTGTGCAGACATGAATTTACACGTGAATGCACAGATGACAATATGAAGAACTTGTTACATGCCAAAAACAATTTGCTAAAAATATTCAAGCTACTAACTTGAACCAAGAATTGGGGGAGAAGAACTTTTCATTAAAACAGTTAAAAAGAATTTGTGCTTTCTTTAGCCACAAATTCACGCAGAAGTCTGTGATGGCTGACTTTCCCGTTCCCCTTTCCCCAACCAGACCAAACTTTATATTTTTTGCATATGAGATGATAACAAAATCATGTTAAAGAAGTTCTCTTAAATATTAGCAGCTTAGTTACTTTAGCAGTGCTTCAAGGGCAATAGATTCTCCTTTACTCTTTGCCTATTTACTTCAAAGTCTTGTCTTGAATGGATTTTTGATGTGTGCAAGGAAGAAAAAAAAATATTTTACTTCTGGTCATTATTTCATCAGTGGACAGGTGGAACTTGTTACAATCTTCTGCATCCTATTTTAGAATACAGGTAGTTTTTAACATACAACAGCAAATGGAATTTCCATCGCTAGGCGATGGAGCAGGGGCGTCAAACTTGTGGCTTGCGGGCCAAATGCATCATGCGCTGGCCATGCCCACCCCTGGTTTAGTGAAGGGGAAAAAAGTTGCGATACGTCATTTGACGACAACGTGACGCTGCGAGTTTTAACACCCCTGCTGTAGAGCATGATCACATTGTTTGCTGTGGTCCTGCTTGCTGTTGTTAACCAAATCTCATAACTATTGAGCAAGGCAACTTCCTGACGCTTCCCACAAGTGGGGAAATTGGCAAGAATGGCCCAGACACATAAGTGGCTAAGTGAGAGAGGGAGCAAGGTGGTTCACAAAAGGGACGGGTCAGAGAGGACATGCAAGCCTGTGTGAGAGAGGTGTGTGGGTTGGGTAGGGTGCAAGAGGGTGCATAAAAAGCACATGTTGGGGGTTTGTGAGGGGTTGTACAAGAGGTGCAGTGGGGATGTACTAGAAGTACATACTGGGAAGGGTGTGAAGAAATCCAATGGGATGCACGAGAGGCATGGTATGTGTTGGGAAGAGTGTTCTGAGTGTGCATGAGTAGCTGGCATAGCACAAGTGCAGATACATTGGTGGGGAGAGACTTATCCCAGCAACTTGCATCCTTCCCTGACTTTTTAAGGAGACTCTGACTTTCTGAGGAAGTCCACAGCAAAGGTTGAAAATGGCAGTCCCATGATCATGTATAACAGGTCATAAGTGTGAACCAGCTGCCAAACACAGATCACAATCACATGACCGCGGGGGTGCTGCGATGGCTAGAACTCGGAGGACCAGCCCTAGCTACCTTCTGCAGCTCCATCATAACCTTAGTCGGCAGGCCAACAACTACCTCTATTCAGAAGCGTTTATATGATGTCTGTTTATATGATATATCTATTCTACATGGTTGATAGGAAGTCAAAGAAGCAAACAGATGCTTAAGAGACATTTAACACTGTTTTGTTCATCAGCATCTACTCAGACTCAGAGTATCTGTTTTATAATTTGTATAGTTATTAAGGTTAAAGTAGATCTGAATGTTTCAACAGGTGTTGACGTTATTTAAGGATATCTTTATAGAGAAGGAGATGTCAAATATATATTTTGTCTTAATGCAACTGCCAGCTTTCAGTGGCCTTATGCTAGAATGAGTCCCCCCCGCACCCTTCTGAAAGATTTATATTGCTGTAACAGCTGAAAAGATTAGTTATACTGGTAAGAAAATCATGATCGGGGAACAGTAGATCTTGCTGAGACTGTCTTGAGTGTGTTGCACTGTTGGGTTGAAAGGACATTCTTGGTATTTTGATCTGAAGAGTAGCAGAGTTCTAATTACAATTAAAATCTGTGTTAGTAAAAGTAAGTATGTAAAATCTTTAAGTTTGGCTTGGATGCAACATGTAGATTAACCTTATTTTCTTCCTCCTTCCCGTATTGTTTTTAGATGATGCGTACTGCTTCTACATACAGCTTAAATGGACAAATTAAACATCCTATAAACATACAACGTTCCAACTCTATTGACGGGACCTCCCAAAATATTAGATCTCGACCTCTAGTCCGTTCTTCCCATGATCTAGAAGGGCGAATGGCTTCAAGCTCTGAAAACTTAAAGAGTTGCTCCCTGGCCAGTTGCTATCCAATCACCAGCAGTGATGAAGTTTAAGCTGCTTAAAGTGAGCATCATCACTTTGCGGGCACTTCTTGGAGACAAAATAACTGCTGTGTTAAATATGGCACATGGTCTATCCAAGATCCAATAGATTCTGGCTCTCTTTGGGTTCTCTGGGCACTCTCTTCATCTTTTGATTTAACAATCTACCAGATAAGATGATGGTTACTTCTGGATTTCCTCTCACGTTTATGATAGTTTCAAAATGTTGTTACATTAAGCCTTCTTTTTTTAAAAAAAAATCCTAAACTTTCCTAAGCAAGACAACATATAACAATCCATCCTTCCACAATCTTTACATCTCCATATTCTGCTGCTGCTGCTGCTTTGTAGCAGAACAAAGAGATATTCATGGTCTCAAAGATACAAAGTAGGCCAGGATGAGATGTCTATGGAAATTCTGAGTCATCCAGGTCATGGTTGTCCCAAAGGTTCTTTTTCTAAAGGCGACTGGACTTTGTTCGTTTTTTTCTTGAAGACGTTTCGCTTCTCATCCAAGAAGCTTCAGTTCAGTTCAGAATTTGCCTTTTGAAAAAGCACCTTTGAGGCCCAGGATGCAATGTACCGTGGCCAACTTTTCCTTCCTTCTTTTTGGGTCTCCTTCATTTGTCTGGTGCAGACTATCAACATCATTAAATGATCTTTAAAACTGGTGGCAGATTTAGTTAATTCATGCAGGCGTATGAGCTGTTTCAGTCACAACCGAAACTAGCATCATACATTCCATCTATAGCAAAGATGGAACTAGCAATAATAAAACAGCACTTATCCTTAATTGCTTTCCAATATAGATTTTCATCACAGATTTGGAGGAGGGAAAGGGCATGCACACTTCAGTCCCCAAAGGCTTCCTACAAGTAGGTCTTAGTGACCTTCTTTGTTCCAAAAGTGTTGGAGTTGCTTTAATTCTATAGGTAGGGAGAAGAACAGAGAAAGCCTATTTTCAAGGGTCCCGAGAATAATTCCCTCTAGGAAGAAGAACTCAAAGGAAGCCATATAAAGATTTAAAGGGGACAGCCAGCACCCAGACAACCACATCTAGAAGTCAGTTGATAACCAGTGCAAAATAGTGCACAATGCTTAGGCACAGTGAGGACTGCCCATAATTATTAAAACCACAGTATTTCCTGGACATTTAAGGGGCCTGTGTCATTTTTTAAACAGGCCTTGAAGACCTGGCTCTTTCCACAAGTTCTGGGTTAAGAAATATGAACCTCTGTGGGAATTGTATTGATTTCCCGAGTGTATTGTTCCCAGGTTATTGTCTTCTTAGTTTTTATTTTGTTGGGTATGTTTTTTTTAAACTTATACTATACCCTGTCCAGAGCTACAATGAGTCGAATAGGGTACAAATTAGATGTACATATAGAGTAGTTTTATAAATACTTCACCATCTGTAGCTTCCAGCTGGTCTTCAAGAAGAGCCCAATGTAAAGCACAATTTAAGAAATACAACCAAGAAATGACCAAGGCATTAAAGACCATGTACAGGAGCTCTTGGAATTGCCATAAATGTTGCACAAGATGGTTGTGTAGAAGCCCCCTCAGTTTCCTGCCCCTTGCTCTTTGAGGAGCAGCTATGAGCCCAACAAGGGCACCTGTTTTGAATGACAGAGTGCCATTTGGTCCTAAGAAGATAAGATTTGGTAAAAATAAGCAAATCAAACACTTTCTCTTGAGAGCAGGCTACAGAATTTAATTTTAAATATAGGCTAGTGTGCTTGCCATAAAAAATGACAATAAAATTATCTTTAAAGATTAGAAAGCTTGGTACGGTGAAACTGCTCTTAAATAAATAACAAATGAGGTTTTACTGTTTTCTTCTCTTTTGAGGGTTGATTACATCAGCCATGAACTTCACAGGACATAAAGATCATGGGAAGCTCTACTTTAAAAGTATATGCTATGTACACACATCTGTGTCAATCGTGTTGCTGAAGACACTTGGGGTTGCTTTTAAGTGATGAAAAAGGGGCTGCAAGAAATTCCATACATAACATAAAGGACATTTGGAAGATTTATGTTTTAGAATTAAAAAAAAAAGTTTTTTCATTCTGTTTCCCAAAATAGCTTTGCTTATGCTTCCTCCCTCTCACTCACACATTTTGAAAGGTGCTTTACTGGTATTTTTTTTCCTGCAAGAGATCACAGTCTTAACATTTTTTCTTCTTCCCCCAAACAATATAGAGCATCCATTCTCCTTCCTTGATCCATCTGCCATCAGTATTTGAAAAGAGAAGCCATACTTTCAGTCGGTCAACTACTCATTTGATATGACGTGGATGGAAAGACGACCTGCAGCTTCACATGATGGGGACCAAAGGAAGTCCTAAGTGTTCAGGCAACCATATGTTGACATAAATGGTAGTACTTAGGTAGCACTTAGTGGCGATTAGTTAACTTTTAGATAACACTAAGTTAAACCACCAGGAATGCTCTGATTTTGCCTTCAGAGCAAACAAAGGATGGACCTTGTTACAGATAACATATTAATTTGCACAGATTGCTTTACGTACATAATGGGGGTATTTTGCTCAAAGTAAACCATTCATTAAAACAACCTGCATTTTTAATAGCCTTTGTACATGGGATGTTGTCATCCATGCTACTGCATGGATGAATATTTAAAGTAAAATATTTGTTTCACATCTGAAGTAGAGATAACAGACGTTCTTTAATATTGAAGCCTTCAATATCTGGTCAAAAAGAAATATTTTTTTAAAGCTTAAATATATTTTAGTGTGGCAATATGGTTATGGTGATGGATTCCTGATAACCTCTGTATCTGCCCAACGATCTAAAATTTATCTGCTTTTTTTTAAAAAAAAACTTTTGTCCCAATAGTTTAGAAAATCAGAAGTGGAAGCCCCTGGAAAAATAATTGTAGATAATTGTATTGACCAGTTGTTATTTTTCAAAAAGAAGAAACTGTCTCTAAAGCTTTGTGAAACACTTTCTTTATATAGATTTTTTATGGACATATTTCAGGAATGAGATGAAAATGGAGATTTAAGTTTAATATCTACAGCTGCTATATTTTAATTCATAGTCTGTCATATAAATTGATTTGAAATGTTAAACCTTTGATTCCCTCCTTCCCCTTTCCCCTTTTGGTAAATTTTTTGCAACATGAAAAATAATGAAGTTCCCAGAATCTATTCCTCCACTCATTCTGGGAATTAAATTTCTGCACACAGTCAAAAACTTTCTCTTGTGGCCTTTATTTGCAAGAGGTATTGGATGGGATTCTTTAATCTCCATCCTCTTAATGGCAAGATTGCTGCATACATGTTAGTGTAATTTAAGTGTATATCTTTATCACTTTTTTATTTTTTTTAAATACTGTGCCAGCAGAAACTTTTGAAAATAAACCAAACTGTAATTTTGGATGCATAAATACCATTGATTGTATATGCTTTGTCCTAATTTCTGTAATAACTGTTCTGTTTCAGCAGCATGAACAACTCAGCCTACTGTGTTAGAAAAAACAGTTTTTCCAAATTCCTCTATTCATACCTGTTTTTGTAATTAGTTACTTAGATATTATGAACCCTGTTGGTTTTGTTGATGGGCACATAAGCTCAAATATAATTTTATCATTGATTTCAATACAGTTTGCAGTTGAAATATCTTTTTACAGAAGAGTTGGAGGGCAGGTTAATAGATAAGAGGTCAGAGAACGATGTTTTCAAAACCCTCCTTAGCCTTGTGGCTTCTTGACCACAATCACTGCTGCATTGTAATAGTAAGACACCATAGGCAAACTGTATCATAATTCACAGGATGGCCTGACCAGCCCAGTGAATCTTTTTTGCACAATAGGCATCCAAGGTAAAGCTGGTTAATTGGCCAGTTTTATACCATGAGGTATTGCCAAGCTGGAGACTATTGCATCCAATCTTATGTTTTGGCTCTGCAAAAAAATACAGAAGGCTGCCTCAGGTCAGTCTCTGAAGCTTCATATTCTAACAATAGATTAAGTGGGACTGGAAGCAAGGCAAGAAATGTAATGTAATGGTAGACAGCAAGAGGTGGCTAAGGTATAATGGCAATTTTTCTCAAGATAAGCAATCTGCATATTTTTTTTAATTTAAAGCTGTGCCCTCCTACAGTCTGGCAGTATAGCAATTTCACAATATCAACATTTTCACCTTTTTTTTTTTTTAGGGTCGAGCCCTTCTGATGAGAAGGGTGCGAAGGTGGAATGAATCATTGCTTTAAAGATAAAACCTCTTTCTCTTTTCTCTTTTCTTTTGATTTATACTCAAAAATAAAGTATAAATAATTATACTTTATTTTTGAGTATAAATCAAATCAAGATTTGATTTATACTCAAATCTTCCAGTCAGTTCTATTTAAAGTTCTTGATTCTGTTGGAAGAGCTTTATTTCTTCCTGAGCTATTAAGGCATTTGTGGGCCAACCTCATGTTTCTTGGGATTGTTAGACTGGACTACTAATCCCCAAATTCCCTGCCAGTTATGGAACAAAGAAAAAGGGCATTGTATATACCCTTTGAACCTCTTTTTGCTGTTTTGTGAAAGCATTTCAATACGGAAACCAAAAGTAGATAGTCATTATGACTAAAATGATTGGCTTCTAAGCACATCAGCATTCACAGTCTGATACCCTTTTGTAGGGTTTCTCAAATTTGACAAATCTTGGATATACTTCAGCTCCCAGAATCCCCCAACCAGCTTCCTGCAGTTTTCTTGGCAAGATTATCCTAAGTGTTTTGCCATTATGTCTTTCCTAGTGCCAATAGAGTGACTGAACCAAGGTCAACCAACCAAAAGAGGATTCACAAATGAGTTACAAGTTAGGTGTCAAACTCTTTACTCATTTCTTATCATTATTCTTTAAACTTTAAAAACATTAAATGTTAAACAAAGTCACTCATTTTTCATACAGGTGAAGTCATGGTAAAATAAGGATGTGTGTTAAAAATACATGCATTAAGCAATTTCTTCTCTAGTAGGCTATATGCTATACCAAGTGCACATTTTTTTCCATCTTCCTACAGATCACTGCTTGATGTGGAGCAAAAGAAACACTCATGTGATGTTTAGGAAACACTTTTCCACTCAAGAGACCCATTTAAATCCCTGTAACAAATATAGCATTTGTGTTTCTTATAAAAATATCTAACGATTTCTTAACCCATTTGAAGTTAATCTATTTTCTTCAGTTTCTTTTACCTCCTAAAGGTTAGTACTAACCTAATTAAATGGAAATTGCTAAACAGGATTAGACTTCAGTCTCGGTGGACATATATGCCTTTGCAAAAATTTCTTCATGATTGCAACTAGGAAGTTGCAAGGAGTTCTGGGAGTTGGAGTCTATACATCTTACAAATGCTAAAGTCGAGAAACACTGCTCTAAAGCCTTAAGTCAAGGGTCTTCAAACTTGACAAGTTTATGACTCGTGGACTTTGACTCCCTAAATTCCTGAGTTAACATGATTGGAGGGGGAATTCTGGGAATTGAAGTCCACAAGTCTTAAGGCTGTCAAGTTTGAATACCCTTCCTTAAGTGGTTCATATAATTTGAGGGAGAAATGATCCAAAATATTTGAGAAGGGAGAAGGAGGGTGCAATACTAGCTAGCTACTTTGTTCTTAGCTTTGATATACTTATAAATATACAAACTTTCTCTTTGCCTTAAAAAAATGGATTGCAGGCACCTACGTGTTTTCTGCTACTCTCTAATGATACAGATAATATTTTAGTTACTTATATGGTGTCACAGCCTGGGGTGAATGTAAATATGAGCACAATTGTTTTTCCCAAAGTGCCTTAGTTTTCTTTTTTTCCCCTCTGCTTTGTACTCCACCAGTTGGTATGTCAGACAGCTGATGGCTAACCAGTCAGGCTTCTAATTAAAAAGTAACAGTGGTTTCACACTTTCAGCTCAATTCTCGCATCAGAAGCATCTGCTAGATGAATAAATAACACTCTTAAAAAGGTATTGGTCCCAGTTTCATCATTTGAAAATTTTGCTATGAATTTGAGAATTTGCAGCAACTACAGACTTTACTGATAGCTGATTAATAACCAACAAAACTACTGGATTAAACAAAGTCTGTAAGACGGCATCTGTTTCCCAAAGGAGCCAATCAAACCAATTTCTCTAGAAAATCTGCAAGCAGGATAGAAAATCAGCATCTTGTTTCTACACTTAACTTCTAATGTATCCCTTCCTTTGGAGTCTCAAAATTATACGCTATAAGCTTTCCCTCCACTTGATGCTCTTAATTTTCAGGAAATGTTGGCTCCTAATTAAGAAAATAGAAATTTACTGCTTTTGCCAAATCGAGACTGGGAAAAGTTGATACATGGCCATTATTCATGGCCTGGAGTCATTTATGGCTTTCACTTCTGTGAGTTTGCCAAATCCTTTCTTAAAGCCACATGGCCTGGTTGTTTATAGAATAGGGTTCTTTATTATATCAGAGTTTCAACTCCAAGAATCACTATTTAGCAGGGTATGTGAGGAGCCATGATGGTGCAATGGTTAGAATGCAGTATTGCAGGCTACCTCACTGCTCACTGATAGGAATTCGATCCTGATCAGTTCAAGGTTGATTCAGCCTTCCATCCTTTCAAGGTTGGTAGAATGACCCAGATTGATGGGGACAATAGACTGACATTGTAAACCACTCAGATAGTGCTGTACAGCACTATGAAACAGTATATAAATCTAAGTGCTATTGCTATTCTTAATGTAGACCAAAAACATCTAAATGACAGATTACAAGAGATTGCAAAAGGCTGTTTTAATGTATCTAAGCCATCCTTTGTAATGACCCAATTGAGAGAATGGAAATTCTTGCTCCAGTCAAAAATCCCTAACAATCTTTGTGTATATTCTTCAAAACTAACTTGCTTGTACGTGTGTGTATGTGTGTGTGTGTGACATGTGCATTGCATTATGGGTGCAGGCACACACATGTGCATGTGTACACTTTCAGTACATGTCATCAAAAAGGTTAGCCATCATTGGTATAGCCTTTAAATTAAGCCTGGCTGGTTAGATTTCTTTTCATCTCACAAATATCGTAAGATACTCACATGCATATGTTTCCGTCACCTCTTGAGGTCTGGATTCTGACAGTTCCTGGACCATCTCTCCTGCAGCCTCTGTGATCTTGTGATTTTTCCCATCAGGAAGATGGTCATATGTCTAGTTGGATAGATGAGTTGCGAATTGTTCAACTTTCATTAGGTCTTTGACCATGAAGAAGCTAACAAAATAGATTTGGAAAACAATAAAAAATTACACGGAATGCCGTTCTTGTGGAAGGTAATAAGAACAAGAGGCCACAAGGATTATTGTAACATCCAGGGAAACAAAGTTAAAACCAGTAGTGCGATTCAACCAGTGTAACAACCAGTTTGATGAGCGCGTGCTTCGCGCACACCAAATGCAACTCAATTACTTACCTCCAACTCAATTACTTACCTTCTGCTGCATCCCCAGTGAGTAAAGCAGTTGATGCATGACAAACCACTCTGCTGCATGAATCAGCTGTGCTAAAAAACCAGGAAATAAAGCACAGGAAAAAGCAGGGGTGGGTGGACAGGATACTGGGGGGGCTTAATGCCACCACCTGTTTGTTGGACCCGTGTCCCTCCTGGCTGGTTTTGGCCCCTCGGGAGGTGACACGAGGCTGGTTCCAGGGTATTATAAACGCTTCCTTGAGAGAGGGGCTGCTACCTGCTGCCTTGAAAGAGGCGGTGGTGCGGCCCCTCCTCAAGAAACCGTCCCTGGACCCAGCACTGTTATCTAATTATCGTCCCGTCTCCAACCTTCGTTTTGTTGCGAAGGTTGTTGAGAGTGTGGTGGCACGTCAGCTCCCGCAGTGCCTGGATGAAGCGAGTTATCTTGACCCCCTCCAATCGGGTTTCAGGCCCGGGCACAGCACGGAGACGGCTCTGGTCGCGTTGGTTGATGATCTCTGGAGGGCTCGGGACAGGGGTTGTTCCTCTGTCCTGGTCCTATTAGATCTCTCAGCGGCTTTTGATACTGTCGACCACAGTATCTTATTGCGGCGGTTGGAGGGGTTGGGAGTGGGGGGCACCGTGTTACGGTGGTTCACCTCCTTCCTCTCCGACCGTTCGCAATTTGTGTTGACAGGGGGGCAGAGGTCGGCCCCGAGGCCCCTACTATGTGGGGTTCCTCAGGGGTCGGTGCTCTCGCCCCTGCTGTTCAACATTTATGTGAAGCCGCTGGGTGAGATCATCCGTGGCTTCGGGGTGGAGTTCCATCAGTACGCTGATGATACTCAGCTGTACATCTCCACCCCGGGCCACCCCAACGAAGCTGTCGAAGTAATGTCCCGGTGCCTGGAGGCCGTGCGGAGTTGGATGGGTCGTAACAGGCTCCGGCTCAACCCGACTAAAACCGAGTGGCTGTGGTTTCCTGCGCCCAGATACAGCCAGCTGGTTCCTTCGCTGGCCGTGGGGGGAGAGGTTTTGACCCCCGTGGAAAGGGCGCGCAATCTGGGTGTCCTCCTGGATGTACGGCTGTCTTTGGAAGAGCATATTGCAGCCGTCGCCAGGGGGGCTTTTTATCAGATACGTCTGATTTACCAGTTGCGGCCCTTTCTGGATCTGGGCGCACTTCGCACAGTCACGTCCGCCCTCGTCACTTCCCGCCTGGATTATTGCAATGCTCTCTACATGGGGCTCCCCTTGAAGAGTCTCCGGAGGTTACAGCTGGTCCAGAATGCAGCCGCGCGAGTGATTGTGGGTGCCCCTCGGAGCTCCCACGTTACACCGCTGCTTCGCAGGCTGCACTGGCTTCCTGTGGCCTACCGGATTCGATTCAAGGTGGTACTGATGGTATTTAAAGCGCTCCATGGCTCGGGACCTGGGTACTTACGGGACCGCCTACTGCCATCGTCAACCTCCCGCCGCCCAGTACGCTCCCACAGGGTTGCCCTGCTTGGGGTACCGCCGTCTGGCCGTTGTCGGCTGACGGCCCCGAGAGTTCGGGCTTTCTCTGTGGGGGCTCCCTCCCTATGGAATGATCTTCCCCCGGAGATACGGTCTATGACGGATATCCTGACCTTCCGGCGCGCGGTGAAAACTTTATTTTTTAATCAGGCCGGCCTGGCCCAGTAACTGTGTTTCAGGTTTTTAATTAAATTTTAATTGGGGTTTTTAGTTTTTAACTTTTAAATTGAATCTGAATTAGACAGCCGGATTAAATTATTTAATTTATTTTTAATTGTATTTATTGTATATCTTGTATGTTTTAGTAGGCTGTACACCGCCCCGAGTCCCTTTTTTTGGGAGAGGGGGCGGTATAGAAGTTTAAACAAACAAATAAATAAATAAATAAATAAATAAATAAATAAATAAATAAATGCTCACCAAAACTACCAGTTCGCTTGAACCAGTCCGAACCAGTAGAATCCCATCCCTGGTTACAACGAATGCAGATTACCACCAGTTATTTATTTCTAGAATATGCCCTTGATTCAAAAGCAAAGTTGTCTTCTCGACTGCCTCTGTTATCGTGGGATAATTCCAAGTGATCAGTTTTCAGATTGGCACACTGTTTTCCAGGTTTTCTCTATTTCACTACATTGTCAAAACTTGATTTACAAACTTATTTACAAGTAGAGGGATTCGGGTTTTAAAGGATAAAAATGTATTGCCAGGGAGGGACCTCAGTATATTCATCGATTCATATGCTTACATGGCTCTTTAAGCTGCAAGATGGGCCCAACGTTTGGAATGCTTTGAAAGCATTGCTGTATAACTGAGTACCCAGTACGATGGCTAATTGGATTAGGAAATGACTTTCAAGGGAATTGTTTGAAATGCAATTATTGAAATGCAAGAATTTATCCTTTCGGTCAAGAGATTGAATCTAGCTCAGGTCGGTAACGATTTTCAGTCATTCCCAATTTTTGGCTTTCCACTAAGATCGGCTCCCACTGAAGAAGCAAAAAATCACAATCCAGAACTGCAATAATTGAGCCTAATGTGGGAAGCATGCCAGTACATAAGTCGATGAATACCGGCTATCATACTGATGTATAAAAGGGAAAACCAATATCACAATATCAGCAGACAAATTCACGGGCAGGATCAGCCTGATCATTATTACAAGTTTTGTATTATAACAGGCAACTGAGGAATCAAGAAGGAAAGTGTGTGCAACATAACCCACAGTCTTGCTTGTTGACCTCTAATGCTCTCTATCTTTTTGCTAGTCCAGGACCAACAGCTGTTTTCCTGTTGATATTAACCTCTTTTCCTTGACCAACACTGCTGTCAGCAAGGCATAAAAGATAATTTTCACAAGTATCATCCGAGATGCGTCGGAGAGAGGTTCAATCTTGTTCAGTGTCACTTCCTGATTCTGCAACACCTTGAATCTCCAAATACCTACAACACCTTGAATCTCCAAATACCTACGCAAGTGTCCTGTTTGTAGACTTCAGTTCAGCATTCAATACCATCATTCCAGACACTCTTCTAAATAAATTAAACCAACTAGCGATGCCTGAACACACTTGTAAGTGGATCATAAGCTTCCTAACAGACAGGAAGCAGCAGGTGAAGCTAGGCAGAATCACATCTGATACCTGTATAATCAGCACAACCCTGCCCCCCAAGGCTGTGTGCTATCTCCACTTCTCCCTATATACCAATGACTGCATTTCAAACAATCCATCTGTTAAAATACTGAAGTTTGCTGATGATATTAGATGTGATTGATCTTATTCGAGACAATGATGAATCTGCATACAGACAGGAGGTTATACAACTTGCCTCATGGTGTAACTGGAACAATCTGGAACTGAACACACTCAAAACGATAGAAATGGTGGTAGACTTTAGAAGAAACCCTCCCATACTACCACCTCTTACAATACTAGACAACACAGAATCAACAGTAGAGACCTTCAAATTTCTAGGTTCTACTATATCACTTGACCTAAAATGGACACCTAACATCAAAAATGTCATCAAAAAAGCACAACAAAGAATATTCTTTCTGTGCCAACTCAGAAAACTCAAACTGCCCAAGGAGCTGCTGATACAGTACTACAGGAATTATTGAGTCTATCATCTGTACTTCTATAACTGTCTGGTTTGGTTCTGCAACCCAACAGGACAGACACAGATTTCAGAGGATAATTAGGACTGCAGAAAAAACAATTACTACCCACCTGCTTTCAATCGAGGACCTGTATACTGCACGAGTCAAAAAGAGGGCTGTGAAAATATTTACAGACCCCTCACATCCCGGACATAAACTATTTCAACTCCTTCCCTCAAAATGACGCTATAGAGCACTGCACACCAGAACAACTAGACACAAGAACAGTTTTTTCCTGAAAGCCATCACTCTGCTAAACAAATAATTCCCTCAACACTGTTCAACTATTACAAAGTCTGCACTACTACTACTGCTAACCTTCTCATCACTCCTTATCACCCATCCCCTCTCATCCCCTGTGATTGTAAGACTGTAACATCCCCTCCCATCCCCTGTGATTGTAGGACTGTAACTTTGTCCCTTGTATCCTTATGATTTATATTGACTGTTTCCTAGTATGATTTGATTGTTGATTGTACTCTGTGACTATCATTAAGTGTTGTACATTATGATTCTTGATTCTTAACAAATGTATCTTTTCTTTATGTATACTGAGAATATTTACACCAAGACAAATTTCTTGTGTGTCCAATCACACTTGGCCAATAAAGCTATTCTATTCTATTCTATTCTATTCTATTCTAACCGGGTTTAATACATGAATTTGAATATCTCATTCTCAGCCAATGGCCACCATAAAAATCCGTGCATATTTCACTCTTTTTCTGATCCTCATCAACCATTTCACAAATGGAGCCTCAAAATTTAGAGAAAGCTAATTTTATTTGTTTTCCACTTGAAAGTTGGCTAAGACCAAACTCGGCCTCATTGATTGCAGCAGGACTTGACTATGGTGAACATTCTGGACTGTTAGACAGTTATTGATTAGGTTTACACATTAACTAAGCCAAGGTTGGCTTTTTCATGCTTTATTGAATCTGCCACCTTTAGCTGAGTGCAGCGATCGTGCCACACCAAGAACCAAAATGTAAAAATCACGGGTGGGTTCATGTAACACTATGAGCCCAGGTCAAAGAAAGTATGTTAGGGCTGTCAAACTTGCAGGCCAGATGTGTCACGTGCTGGCCACGCCCATGCCTGGTTTAGCGAAGGGGAGAAAAAGTCACCATATGTAACAGTGACAACACTGTTAAGCCAGTTTAACACCCCTGATGTAATGTTTGAAACTGGAATTCTTTTACTTTCTTCCTCACCTGTTTGCTTCTTCACACAATGCCTGTTCCTTTGGATTACAATGGTAAGAGATGTAAGTAACTGAAGGCTCTTCAACAACTTTAATTTCTATTGCTCAGCAGAGAACAAAAGCTTTTGGCTAACAGCGGCCATTTTAGTTGAAAGCATCTACGGTAGCTTTTCCAGTTGTGCCATAATGAGGTTACATTCAAGAATATGTTAGGCCTATTGCTGAATGTTTCATGTGAAGACTTCTATAAATCTAAAAAAAGAAAAATCAGGACAAGAATAAGATATCTGCAATTACTAAGTAGGTAACATAAGCACAGAGTTGGCGAGTTTTTTCTCCCTGCTTCTACCATGAAAATAGATTGGTTGGGGATAGACCATTTTGTGCTACTCTCTTCATTTTTAACGTTTGGCAGGCTAATGGTCTGTCTCTTCCTCCCTTTCCATTCCCAGGTTAATTAGGTGATTATGCCGGGAAGGGAGGGGAAAAACCAACCACTGCATTATCTGGTAAACAGACTCGGGATAATACATTTGCTTTTTTCTCTTATCCAGATGGTACAAAGGTGTCCCAGATTTGACACTGCCTAATGTCTTGCAGCAAGAGAAGGGACCTATTAAAGTTAAGTCTGTGTGACAATACCTGTTGGCATTTTAAAAATTGGAACTGTGCAGAATGCAACCCACTTTTCTCAGCTGGTTTGAAGCTTTAGAGAACGCAGAAGGATGTACAGGTCCTGTAATGATCATGAGATGCTATTCTTGAAAGTTGCAAGTGTAGGTTTGCCTATTTCTGAATCACCTTTTGGATAGTAATTACTGCATGGCAATATTTTATCCTCTGGGGTTTCCTTTCTTTTCTGCCCCATGCTGTTACCCCTAAGCAAATTGTTTAACTTCTCAGTAGGCTTCACCTCCCCACCCCTGCATTTAATCTAATTTAATCTCCCTACACATTTAATTTCTTCAGCCCCCGAGACTGACTAGGCCACCTTTTTTTTCTGTAAGGAAGTAGTGTTTTTCCCCATTTGGCATTTCTTCTGACAGAAAGCATAGCCTTATCTGTAAAAGCAGGAAAAAAAAGTTTGTCAAAGTGATTTTGCTGCTGTCTTGGAGGAAAGTAGCCTCTCTTAACTTCTGATGGTTACAAATCACCCAGAAGATTATTTCCAACATGGTTCCTCAAGTCTTTCCTTTGAGGAATTTGTGGAGGCCACTGTATTGATCTAAAGTAGGTCCTTATAAGTTTTGATCTAGAATGATGTTTCTCAGTGTCAGCAACTTTAAATTACATGGGCTTCAGCTTCCAGAATTTTTAAATTAATTAATTAATTAATGATATTTTTATTCTACCTTTATTACTTTATAAGTAATTTAAGGTAGCAAACATACGTAATTCTTCTTTCTCCTTTTTCCCAGCCAGCCTACTGAGATGGAGAAACACTGAACTAGGGAATCCAATTCCATTAGATATTAACTGGCAACCATTTTAGGTACCTTCCTTTTTCTGTATGTACTGATGCTGCTTCCCTGATACGATAGCAAAAGTTAACCACTGAATTCTTAAGGTTTCCCATTATAGTAGGAAGAAGTAACTGATCTAAGCATGTGTTGAAAAAAGATCACGTGGATAGACAAAAGAGAGGTATGAGGCTTTTTTGAATTAGAGGACCAAACTTTCAAAGAGGCATGTGAGTCACAATGGGTTAATATCTGTTAGAAATCTAATTTCCAAAGACAAAGATCAAAATTTCATGTTGGCAACTTTTCAGTCAGAAGAAGGAAGACGGGAAATCTGGACCTAATCCATACTAATGGAAGAATTGATTGAAGAAGGTGATTGCAGGAGAAAATGACCATATTATCTCAGATTTTTTGATATTAAGTGGCAGTGGAACAGACAAATTTGTACACTGGATTTCAGAAAAATAGATTTTGATGAATCCAGACAAAAGGTAAATAACATTCAAGGATCCGAAATTCTGTGTCTGGGAAGGATGGAAAATTTTGAGAAATGAGATTCTGACATTAAAATGGGAGCCTTATAGAACGATTAGTATGAAATGAATTCACAAAACTTTCTAAATGTTGAAAAGAAAATGGAAAATAGGAAATGAAAGGAGGGCTATACAATGAAGGAAGAACATGGAGTAATTATCAGAAACAATAGAAGTTTCATAGTAGATATTCCACTTTCACTAGAAATTTTTAGAGGTTATTTGTCTCAAAGGCTTCAGGAGATCCAAAACTTAGCACAGGGTTGGATCCCTTCTGAGTCCACAAATTTATATCTTACAGTACTGCCCAGAAATCATTAAACGAGCTTGGACAGTTAATAAAAAAAATATTAAATTTTGCCCTACTGTTAGGCAAAATTAAGTAAATTATTCCCGCCAAGTCCATATCCAGGAATAAGTGTTTCTCTGAGTCCAAGCTGTGCAGTTTTCTTAGGTGATCTGCTGACCCACTATTAAGTATTAATTGGAAGGTGGCCTAAAACTGACACATGACATGATGAAGGGGTTATGGCAACTTTATGCAGCCAGCTGGCCAAGGATTTGCTGCCATTGGAGAAAAGTTGCATGGGAGGAAGCAGCAGTGAGACAGGAAATCCTTGTCCTGCCTGAGACTGTGGCTGCTTTCAGCAATGCACTTTCACTTGAATTAAATATCTCCCTGTTCTGGGTTCCCACAGTAGAGGGGTGTCTGCAGGGTAGATGCGAACAAGCAGAGCTTAGATTATATCTTTGTGGCCATCATCTTGATGGTTTTGACCCAATTCTGCAAACATCCCTGACAAAATAAACTAAACTAATCAATCGCAGACAATTATGAACACATGGCAGTTGCATTTTGAGTAAGCAGGTGAGCATCTTGTGAAAGTAATCAGGCTGGTCCTGAAAACAGTGATAGCCCAAGAGAAAAAGTTGGGCTCTTAAACTATGCAGTTGGGAGGTACCATGAAATGCTTGCAAATGTTAAAGCATTGACTTTTAACCAGCTGCATTGATAAACATACACACACACACACACACTGGTGGAATCTCCAGCTATGGGAAAGGAGTGAAAAGTCTGGTGAGAATAGAATACAATAGAATCAGTGGTAGTATTCATCCAGTTCGGCCCAGTTCTGGTGAGCCGGTAGGAGTGATGAGCAGTGGAGACCAAACCGGTTCTCTCCGCCGCTCTGCTGTTGGGCCCACCCGGCCTCCCATACTCACTTTTATCTGCTGAATTTGAAACACAGCTGCTTTGCGTGGCACAGACCGGGATCGTGCAGGCTTGCAGGAGGCGAGTTAGAACGCCTCTGCATCTGCGCAAATGCCTGTGCACCTGCGCAAAGTGTGTGTGGCACGTGCAGGCACGCAAAGTGTGTGCATGCGTGCAAAGCGCGCGCATCAAGCCACGCCTACCAAACTGGTGGCAACAATATTTGATCACATTACTGAACAGAATAAAATAGAAATAGAATAGACATGGAATAGAAATAGAATAGAAATAGAATAGAAATAGAATAGAAATAGAATAGAAATAGAATAGAAATAGAATAGAAATAGAATAGAAATAGAATAGAAATAGAATATCATAGCATAGAATAGAAGAGTTGGATGTCTTCTAGTCCAACAGAAATCCCTATGGTTGTCCAATCTCTTCTTAAAAACTTCCAGTGTTGAAGAATCACAACTTCTGGAGGCAAATTGTTCTATTGATTAATTGTTCTAAATGTCAGGAAATTTCTTCTTAGTTCCAGCTTGGTTCTCTTCTTGATAAGTTTCTATCCATTGCTTCTGGTCCTGCCCACAGGTGCTTTTGAGAATAGGTTGACCCCATTTTCTGTGTGACAACACCTGAGATACTGAACATTGCTATCAATCATGTCACCCCTAGTCCTTATTTTCATCAAACTAGACATACCCAATTCCAGCAACCGTTCTTTATATGTTTTAGCCTGCAGTCCCCTAATCATCTCTGTTGCTCTTCTCTGCACTCTTTCTAGAGTCTCAACATCTTTTTTTAACATTGTGGAGACCAAAAGAAAGCTTGGGGCCTTGAAGGAAATAAAGTGACATAAGCCAGAACCTCTGCACCTCATAAAATTCCTGAAGCCTTTACCTGGTTGTACCCAAGAGAATGTAGTCAGTCTGACAAGATTCTTGTAAATAGGTGGACAACAAAGAAGCAACTCTGGTGAGTTCATGGTGTCATTTTGATTTCTTGCACCGGACACACAAACACATGCACGCATGTGCTCACACACATCACCTGGGAAGTAGCTTTAATTAACACTTGTGTTATTCATCTTGCCATATTGATTAACAGGGAACACTTAAGGTGCCATAAAGTTCCTCTGGTAACAAAGCAAGATTAGCATTGTTATTCTTACTTCTTTGCAGCAACAATACTTTGTAGCTCTACCTCAGGAACAGACATTATCTCAAGCCTGCTGGACTAAGTAGAAACCTGTAATCAATTTCTGATTCTATTACATTCCATTTCTTTGAGTCCCAGTTGCATAAATCAAACTATTATGTGCTTTGTCGGCATTTTGATTTAAGAGCTTATGAAAATCTTGCCTAGGCTTTCCAAGACCATGCATTTCTCCATCAAGAAAAGTACAGACATTTGAAGGTGAAAAAAAGGCATGGCTAGCCATCCCATATCCTGGATGAACTTTATAGTAAGCAAGTACCCAAACTGTAACAAATGTGATATGGCAACCTTGCTGAAACTCAGCAACTCTAGTCCAGAGGTTCAGTGAGCAGAAAACATTGAAGACTCAAAATAGCTCGTAATGAAATATCAGTGTTCAGAAGTTTTGTCTTGGATAAAATGGTACACTGATTGGAATGTTCTAACAATTTATAGATTTTCTTTAAAAATCCCTCTAAGCTATGGAGATTCAGAGAGAACATTAGCCAATACAGCAACAGCCCATAGGCTGGAACTAATTGAGTGAAGGGATGGATGGGGTTGATGGTGAATGAAGAGTATTTTCAATCAGAACACATTTGGAATTAAGAAAAAAAAAAGACTATTGTCTACCTGGAAGGTGTTTTTAACACTCCTCCCCACCTCTACAGCAATGTAGAATTTATGAATTAAAATGTAAGGCAGTAATTTAGGCTTTGGTTTTCAAGCAGATTGCTAAATATAAAAACTCTTGAAAATTTAAATATACAAAGCAGGATGTGACTGCCTTACAGATAAAATCTGTGCTCTTTCAGATTTACAAATTATTTTGAGTTAAAATTAGGTATTTCTGTAATTTATACTCTGAATGTCATATTCAGATTATGGGAAAATAGTATAGATACTCTTTCTTTCTCTCTCTCCATATATATATAATGTGTGTGTTTGTTAGGTTTTGAGCTGATAAATAATTAAATAAAGGAGACTAGGATAGATCTATTTCGAGCTGGTTAGCTCTCTTCAGCTAGCCATACCCTTACTGGGATTCGAACCAGGGAAGTATTACATGTGAGGCAGTTGTAATTGCCATTAGACCACTGGTTCTATCCTGTTCAGCTGAGGCAGGGGAATGAGTATATACTTTGTGTTACAACACCCTGTTAAGCCCCAATTAAGGGAGGAAGCATACTGCTTTCTTTTCTGTCTTTCGGCTCATCACCAGAGACCATACCGACAGAAAGCTATTTGTTTCGTTGTCTTTGTTTACATGTGTGTTAGGTTTTGGGCTGATAAATAATTATATATATATTCCTTTTTATTTCTCTGGTTTTGAGTATAGCCTTCTTTCCTACTAGATCTAGTTTGGTTGTTGTTACTGAATTTTGCTGATTGACCCCCAAAGCAAAAAGGCATTCAGAGAAGTATGCTGCTGGCATTGATGTATTGTTCATGGTTTGTGTTGACTTTGATCCTAGAAATGGGGTGAGATAGAAGAGAGGCAAATTAGGGAAAGCTCACAAAAAGATAATAGTCTTGGAATCTGTGTAACCTCTGAGTCAATTTTAAAGCTAATTATAACTCACAAGTTTGCCTAAGCAGAATAATTGAAACTCAAATTCAAAGATTTTTGGCAAAGTAATAATTCTATAATTGCAAACATAAACCAGGAGGGGGAAAAAAGTAATTTTATCTTGAGTGATACAAGGGAAACCAGAAAAATTCTTGGCTACCTTATTCAATTATCTGAATGGAATGTAAAACACTTGTAAAAGAACAGTGATATCCCAATCAGTCATTCTTGAAAGGCAGAATAAACAAGAATTGTATGTGGGTTTTTTTCTGCCATGATTCTGGATTAACTAATTTACACTGTCCTTATGAATAAGAAAGCTGGATGGCGCCTTGGCAATTAGCTAGGCATTATACACACTGGAAGCTTTTAAGAACAGCTACTTTTATATCAACTGAAGAAGTGTAACTCTCTGTAGTTCAATTAAATGATGAAGCATATAAACACCCTGGCTCTAATATACTGTGGCTGCAAATCTAAAGAAAATTGTTCTTCTTTCTAGCAGTATCTCAAATTTTTGGCTTTGCACACACTGAAGCCCACAGATCCGTCCAACAATGGATCTTTGAGCATGGATGTTCCTTCTGCCCGAAGGCATGATTTTGAAAACATGGGTTTTCTGTCCAGGCTTTCATATACTAGGACAGGGGTGTCAAACTCGTGTTGTCACGGTGTCGTCACATGATTTATCATGACTTTCCTGTCCTCCGCTAAACCAAGCATGGGCGTAGCCAGCATGTGACGCATCCAGCCTGCAGGCCATGAGTTTGGCACCCCTGTACTTGGAGATTCAAAATTACTACTAGTTGAACTTGCCAATAAGCAAAATGAGTGGCAGTTCTAGAGGCAGGATGAACAGCCTTCTAGTGATTTACTCCCTATCATAGGGCAAAATATTATTTATTTTGCCACTAAATATGAAATGGATAGAAAGCCCCATTTCGTCATTTGCTTCTTGCAACTCATTTTGGCAATAGGACTACTATAATGTTTTGAATGTGTATGCATTGGATTCACAACCAGTAGAAAAAGTCTTAGAAGTGTAACTTTTGCGTGTGTGTAGCTCTCTAGAATCACTTCATTATCATCCGAACTGTTGAACATGTTACTTATTCTTCCAATTGTACTGTAGTTGCCACTAACTATAATGGCTTAACAAAGTATTAGTAAGCTTTGTTTCTTATAGAAGATAAAATAATGGGTTTGGAAGGGACCTTGGAGGTCTTCTTGTCCAACCCTCCCTCCACTCAATGTAGGACACCCTATACCAACATAGACAAATTATTGTGCAATTTCTTCTTGAAAAACTCCAACGATGGAGCACCTACAAATTCTGGATGTAAACCATTCCACTGATTGTTCTCACTGTCAGGAACTTTCTCGTTAATTTTAGGTTGGATATTTATTTCATGATCTTCCATCGATTACTTCTTATCCTGCCTGCAGGTGCTTTGAAGAATAGGCTGATCTCTTTTTTTTTCTTTTAACAGTCCCTTAAGTATGGGAAGACTGCTATCATATTACCCCTAGTCCTTCTCTTTGATAGTTTAGTTACACACTTAATTCCCTCAATCATTCTTTATATGGTTTAGCCTCCAGACCCCTTATCATTTTTGTTGCTCTTCTCTGCACTCTTTCTAGAGTCTCAACATCTTTTCTGTATCATGGTAACCCAGAACTGGATGCAATATTCCAAGTGTGGTCTTATGATTGTGAACATACTTGATAGATCACCATAGATCTTCAGTAGGCTACATTCAACTTGGTGATCCATATGTTGCACATCCAAGTCGGTAATGATCAAAGACCTGCAGCCATTTTATATATTCATGCGCATCACAATTAAGTCTCTGAAATTTCTTTGAAAGAGATCACCCTCTGTATATTCCTGAATTGATTGAAAAGAAATATGACACACAGTCCAGCAGGATCTGCTCCAGGAAAAGATTTAGAGTTACGAATGGAAAAGATCAGCCCAAAGTGCACTGAATGCATTGCACCCAAAACAAGGTATGCAGTAGTGATTGAAATTCCTGAGTGGATATGAATAAACAAGACCACAATACCCTGTCAAGCATCTCATGAATATTTATTCTTGTCTGATGAGACTAATGAAGTGCAGGAGCAGGTTGTTAAGATGAGTTGTACGGAAGGGACATCTCATTAATTTGAAGGCCAACCTGCATTGTCAAATTCCTGTAGTAAAAATGTCCTCTCTTGCCATTTCTGGCACAGGATATGAGTCTCTCCTTAGTAAGCCTAGCACGGTTGTTCGCTTTGAAGCCGCTTCATTTTCATTTTCTGTCGTCTTGCTGTTCTGAGTTTCTTGGTTTTTAAGAAACTATCTTCTAATTGGTATAGGAAGTCTTCTATAATTCCAACCTGTGGACAAACATAAAAAGAGAAGGACTGTCAAAAATACGGCAGCCACCTTTTGCGGCATTATTATTATTTTTGTTAAAAGCATTGATTTATTTTCAAAATGAAACATTTGCCTTAAAAAAAAAGGTACCATTTCCGAGTAGCAAAATTCTATCCCAGAGTCATATAGTGTTTCAGGAGCTAAGTTTCCACCCATTTCCCAGATGGTACCAAGGTCTAAAGATGTAATGCCTAATTTCATTTATAGAATGAAAAGAAAACTGAGCCCAAATGATAGAAAAATCAAAGTGGACTTATGCTGCATCTTTTTTAATATGGTTCTTTTCATTGGAAGTTATCACTGGAAATTAAATTGACATCCTGACCTTTTCAGAATGGCTAAACAACTGCTTTAAATTAATTTTTTTAAAAAGCTATCATGTTCATTGAAGCAATTTTTGATGACAATTCTTACCATTATTGAATTATTCACCAAGAGATAATCAAAAAAGGACAATATGAATTAACTATAATTAAAAAGAATTCAATACAACCATCAGCAATAAAATAATCTCCTATAAATCAAGTCAACAAAGCAATAAACATGCAACAGAATTAAACACAACACATTGATCATGCTGTTTGAGTTTGGTAGAAATTATATTAATAAAGAATCACAAAACTGTGTCTCACTTATTTTGGGCATTTGATGAGGGGGAATTCACTGGAGAAAGCAATTATGTTTGGAAGAGTTAGCAGTAAAACGAAATCAGGCTACCAAACAACACGGTGGCTGGAGACCATCAAAGCTGATGCCAGCCAGAGCATAAAACAACTCAAAGAAGTAGTGTAAGATTGAAAGACATGGAGAGACTTGGCCCACAGAATGACCAAGAGTCAGACAGGACTGAATGGATAGCAACACCACCACTATCATCATCATTTTCATTACCACCTTCCTCCTCAACCTTTGGAAGAAGCTACTGGAAAGACTATCTTGAGCAACAATTTTTTTTTCCTCTGTTGCATTTTCTTTGGCTCTCCTATTAATGTTGCTTTCTGAACTGAATAATTTATAAGACCACTCTCTGTCTAGCCCTCCATCCATGCAACTATATCCTTACAGTAAATTCAAATTAATATACCCTTAACTAAAAATATAAATGATATTCAAACTGAGTTTAAGCCATAAGAGGAATTATAATATTGCTTTGAAAAGGTGGTTTCTCCAGGGCTATAGCGCGCCACACTTAACTAGGTTGATTAATGACCTAGAAAATGCAGCCACACAACATGCTACATTTGATTAGTGTTAACCTTAATTAGTTTTTTTTTTTTTTTGTAGTTTAACATTATGTAAGACTCCAACCTGTTTGATTAGTCTGGTTCAATTTATTGTATGAATGTAGAAAAAAAGTTCAATAACCAGTAGCGCTTGTTTAAAGAACTGATAGGGAACCTCTACATCCATCCTAATGTTGAGACTTTTGTCTCAACATACGTCCATACAAAAATCATCACGACAGAATCCCCAATTATAACTTCAAAAAAGGCAACTATGATCTTATAAACAACGATCTCTCATCCCTTGATTGGCAATTTCTATTCTCTGGATGCAAAACTGTAGAAGACCATTACAACATATTTTTACTTGAAGTCAAAAGAGTCATCAAACTATATGTACCATTAACAATTCCCCAAAACAGAAAAAACAAATTACTCAAAACAATAAGGAAGATTCAATCCAAAAAGAAATCACTTTGGCAGAAAAACAAATCTGGTCAAGTTGCCAACTTCAAAAGCCGATACAAAAATTTATGCCACCAGATAAAAACTGAATATACCAATTATCACATTAAACAACAAGAAAACCTTCTACGGACCAATTCCACCCGTGCTTTCTACAATTTTGTAAACAACAAACTAAAAGACTCAAGGTCCATCCCACCCCTGAAAGGACCTAATGGTAAAGACTGCAACGACGACACTATTAAAGCCAACCTCTTTAACACATTCTTTAGCTCAGTATTTGTAAACAGCAATGGATCATGCCCAGTATTTCCTAGTCGAACCACAGACATCTACAATGATTTAATACATATTGATTTTTACAGAAGACAATGTTGAAAAAGCACTACGCAATCTAAAACCATCTCCATCTATTGGACCGGATGGAATATGTGCCTACTTCTTAAAAAACCTATCCACTGCCATAGCAGAACCTCTAAGCATAATCTTTGAAAAATCTTTCAGGACCAGTTCCTTGCCAAAACTATGGTCACAAGCCACGGTCATCCCCATCTTCAAAAAGGGAGACCCCAGTCTAACTGAAAATTACAGACCAATCTCTTTATGCTGCGTCACCTGTAAAGTCATGGAATCAATTATTAACCAATCCATCATCCTCCACTTAGAAACAAACAACCTACTCTCTAATAAACAATTTGGTTTTAGGAAAAAAATATCATGTAATCTGCAACTCTTACATTGCAAAAACATATGGACTACACATCTCGATCAGGGCAAAGCAATAGACGCAATCTACATAGACTTCTATAAAGCCTTTGATTCAATGGTACATGACAAACTACTCCTAAAACTAAAATCTTACGGTATCTCTGGACACCTGCATAACTGGATAGAAGCATTCCTGTCAAACAGACAACAAATGGTCAAAATTGGGAGCATCCTATCAAATTCTGTACCTGTCAACAGTGGTGTCCCCCAAGGCAGTGTTCTAGGACCAACTCTCTTCATACTCTACATAAATGATCTCTGTGATCATATCAAGAGCAATTGTGTTCTCTTCGCTGATGATGTAAAGCTATTCAACACCACAAACAATACTGCTATCCTTCAAAAAGACCTTGACTAAGTATCAGAATGGTCAAACAAATAGCAACTTCAAATCTCAACAAATAAATGCTCTGTCCTACATATTGGCAAAAAAAATCAGAAAATAAAATATAGGCTGAATAGTCAAGACCTTGTTGATGATCCAAACTCTGTCAAGGAACTTGGAGTACTCATCTCAAATGACCTAAGTGCTAGAGCCCATTGTAAGTACATAGCCAAAAAGGCGTTAAGAGTTGTTAAACTAATCTTGCATAGCTTTTTCTCTGGTAATATTACACTAATAACTAGAGCATACAAAACATTTGCTAGATCAATACTCGAATACAGCTCATCAGTGTGGAACCCACATTACGTATCTGATATTAACACAATTGAGAAAGTCCAGAAATATTTTACAAGAAGAGTTCTTCACTCCTCTACTCGTTGCAGAATACCTTATGCCACCAGACTCGAAATTCTAGACCTAGAAAATCTAGAACTATGCTGCCTTCAGTCTGATTTAAGTATAGTATATAAAATCATACATTGCAATGTCCTACCTGTCAATGAATACCTCAGCTTCAACCATAACAACACAAGAGCAAACAATAGATACAAACTCAAGGTTAATCACACCAAACTTGATTGTAGGAAATACGACTTCAGCAACAGAGTGGTCAATGTCTGGAATACTCTACCTGACTCTGTGATTTCTTCCCGAAACCCCAAAAACTTTAACCTTAGACTGTCTACTATTGACCTCACCCCTTTCCTAAGAGGTCTGTAGGGGGCATGCATAAGCACACCAACGTGCCTACCATCCCTGTCCTATTGTTTCTTTTATATTTTTTTTCTTATATGTATCCATGTATTCATAACTATGTTTTTACTTATACCTATTATCTTGTAAGCAATTGACAAATAAATAAATAATAAATGAATAAATAATGGTATCTGCTGGTGTAAAACAATTAAGGTATTTTATTTCTCTCCAGATGTTTTAGGGGAATTGCAGATGAAATGAAGTCACCATAACAGATTCCATTTCAGCTTGGCCCAAGATGTTTTGTTACCTAATGGAGAAAGACAAAATTTCCTTCCCTGCAATTCTATGTGCAGAAACTATTTATATAGCCAATCGAATAATTATTTTTAACATTGCCTGCCCAATGAATTTAACAGTGTTAGGTTTGGAATTGTGGACTAGTTGCCTAATTTATATCCCATTCCATTGTCTGAGCTCTTGATGCTGTTCCCTTGCTTCCAGGAGCCGCCAGCTATGGCGGCCTTCTCGTTTTTCCTATCCCTTGGCTATTCTTGATTGGGAAGGCCCTGTACCATTGAACATACTTTAAACTAGTGTATGACTTTCTAGATACTGTCTTCTATGATATTATAACAGGACACAGATATTTATTCATTTATTTTATTTTATTTATTTTGTCAAGCGATTATAAGATTACAAGTATAAGTATAGACATAGTTATAACAGATAACATATGGGAGTGGTGCGATGGCCTAGAGTTGGAGCTCTCGCCTCACAATCAGGAGGCTGTGAGTTCAATCCTAGGTAGAGGCAGATATTTCTCTCCTTGGGCACAATGAGAATATATCTGGTGAACAAATCTCTGCATTGGTGTCAGGAAGGGCATCCGGCTAGTAAACACACTGCTAGCTCCATTCAGTTGCCCAGATTCCATCCCGTGAAGAATTATGGGGTCTTTAAACGAAGATAATATAACAGATAACGTATAATGGGTACAACAGGGAACAGATAAACCCTCAAGTGGCTTCAATGGCTCTCAGATGACTGCAAAAAAATACAATCCATCCAGAGATGGTATTCAGCAGATTCTGACCAGTTCTGGAAAACTGGTAGCAGACATTTTGAGTAGTTCGGAGAACCGGTAGTGGAAATTTTGAGTAGTTTGGAATACCATCTCTGACTGGCCCTGCCCCCATCTATTCTCTGTCTCCTGAGTCCCAACTGATCGGCTGGGTCTTCTTTTGTTGCCCTGCACAGGAGAACGGAGCTGGAAAGCAGGTTAGTGGGATGGGGAGAGAATGGGGATTTTGCAATATCCTTCCCCTGGAGTGAGGTAAGAATGGAGATGTGACAGCATCCTTCCCCTGCCATGCCCACCAAGCCACACACACCCAGCCACACACACAGAACCAGTAGTAAATTTTTTTGAATCCCCCCACTGAATCCATCCATTCTCCTGCCCCCCTCCTAATACTGTCAGAACTTATCCTTCCATCTCCCCACCACCCAGTCACAACTGGTGAAGCTTCTTGGATGAGAAGTGAAATGTCTTCTTAGTCCAGTTGCCTTTTGAAAAAGTACCTTTGAGACAACTATGACCTGGGATGACTGAGAACCTCCATTGACAACAGATACATTCACATTATAAGCCATGGGGAAGGGAATCTATGCGGTTGCTAAGAGCCAATAGTGACTCAATAACGTATGATCAATCAATCAATCAATCAATCAAGTAACAGGAACCTGTGTAGATAGTAGGCTTTTCTTTTATTAATTAGCCACTTTAACTGGCTGCAGTTTAATCATAACATTCTCTGAGCAAAGTTGGCATCGTCTCCCTTACAAAATGTTGCATGGCTCCCCTCTTGACAAAACCTTAACACATGTGAGTGTCTGAGCACATACTTTGGTATGCAGATGTTTGCATTTGTTAGATAATGACTCCTTTGGCCTCCTCTTTCTGGCAGCATCTGTTGTTTTCCTGATGTGGGACAGATTGATTTGGGCGCCTTCCTTTGGCTGGTGCACATGACCATGGAGAATTGATCAGAATGCTATCTTTAAATGGCATTGAAAAACAGCCACTTTAAAAGGAAGACATGCTGAGAAAATTAATCTTCCACAAGTTTTCTTGATAAGAAGAAAATGCAGGTTGGAAGAGCTGTAGTTGTAGTCTGAAAGTCAGTTCCAGGAAAAAAATGTGTGTTCACTCCTGTCGCGGCAAGAACCATTTTTTTCCCTATTAAATCAGGATGAAGTTCTAAATAAATACATTTTCCTGAGAAACATCTTTCACCAAAGGGTTGAATAGAATAAGAGTAGGAGGCGCAAAACAAGGATTCTTGCAAATGTCATCCGTCTTGCCCATGAACAAGTCAATGATTATTTTAATAAGGGGCATATTGAATTGCCTATCTTTTCTTTCCTCCACCTATGTCACGAACAGCTTTGAGACAGAAAGCTGCACCCAGGTGTTCTTCGTAAATAACGCATGTATTTATATAGATCTATATACTTATCATTCATGTTTATTCATGGGGCATTACCATTCTCACAAATGCAAAATGGCCACTAAACTAAGCTCAAGGTAACTGAGAATTTGCAATTAATTATGTACCAGACTTCAGCACTTTGATACAGAAAAAAGTACTTCTTTTTCCTGCTGGACTGTAAACACTCAATTCCTTTCCTTAAAGTAAATACATAAAATTCAATTAATCCATCAGTATTTTGTGCATGAATCTGCCTGTCTGTATCACCACAGACTCACAGAATATGTGAATCAGTTTGCAGTTTGTTTACCATTGAAGACATGGGGGAGGGGAAATAGGGTTTGCAAAAATATTTTCAATTATGTTTTATCTCAGAATACTACAAAATGTTTCTTCTGTCAAAGTAGCACTGTCTGTTCCATGGTTTTTAAATACGTATTTGGTATTAAGAGCCAGTTTCCCCACATAAAGCCATCTACTTGGTTAAAATTTCCATCAGGTTCTGCTTCTGATATTCTTCCTCCCTTATAAGCGATTAGGTAGAATTCATTTTAAACTGCCCAAAACATTAATTTGTTACTTGCTTATCATTCTAAGGGCAAATTAAAACATTTTTAAAAATTTGTATTAGCCTTTGATGAGCTAAGATGAGTTGTTTGCTGCCAACAATGTGTCTCTCTCTCTCTCACATACGGACATTAACCCTCACACTGTAGAAAACTTTGCTTTCATGAAAATTTGTGAAAAGCACCCATCCATTTGAACTGCTTTCTAGTGCAACACATATCCCTATTTCTAAAAATGAACTAAAGTTTATGCACTGCGGGATTTTCCCCTATAGTTCAGGAAGATTCTTCTAACTTTTCCAGGCAAATACAGCCCTAGAAGAGTGAGATATACATAGCACAAGCACCAAAATATCTTTTTGGTTACAGGAACCAGTGGTCAAGGCCTTAGGTAAAGATAAAGGTCAGTGTCCAGTTCTCTAGAGGGCAGTGCTCATCCCTTCTTCTTAGTTGAGGGAGCCAGTGATGTCCAAACACATCTCTGTGGTCATGTGACCAGCATGAATATACACCAAGGTGCCCGGAATGCTGTTACCTTCCCACCAATGTGGGAACCTATTTATCTACTCACATTCGCATGCTTTCAAACTGCCAGGTTGACAGGAGCTGGGGCAACTAATGGGAGCTCACTCCATTGCATAGGTCTCGGGTCTTGAACTTGTGCTTTCAACTTTCCAGCTGACAAGCTCAGCATCTTTAACCGCTGAGCCATCACACCCCTTGGGCAAGGCAGAAAGGTGAATGGCATTGTCTCTTCACCCAGAACACCACACTGTGTCTGTGATGTGAATTTACCCTGGTGAAATGTAGCTAGCTCATACTGTGTTTGTATGTATACAAAAAGGCAGGGATTTTTTTTCAATCCTACTGTTTTGGTAAAATGATTGAGTATAATGTCTTTAGCATTATACTCAACTTGGGCTGCCCAGCTGCTGCAAAAAGTTGCCTTATTTTTTTTTCAAAACCATATGTCTATTCTACATGGTAGGCCCTTGAACCCATAGTCCTTCCCAGTGGCTACATCTTTTCTGTGCTTGCATGGCTGGCTGCCAGCCACACGATAAGAAGCTGGATACCTGCCACAATCAGAGATATGCAAACGTAGATAGGATGTTCAGAAGCAAAGACTCCTACAGCTATAAAGTAATCAAGGCTTGTCCTGGTAAACTAATGACAAATCCAAGAGACACAGCAAGGTAGAGTCATGGCCCAACAAGATAAAACATGGCAGAGCTGAGGCTTGAAAGGTTGTTGTGAGTGAGGCCAATAAAGGACCTGTATACTGCACGAGTCAAAAAGAGGGCTGTGAAAATTTTTACAGACCCCTCACATCCCGGACATAAACTGTTTCAACTCCTTCCCTCAAAACGACGCTATAGAGTACTGCACACCAGAACAACTAGACACAAGAACAGTTTTTTCCCGAAAGCCATTGCTCTGCTAAACAAATCATTCCCTCAACACTACTACTACTGTTAATCTTCTCATCACTCCTTATCATCCATTCCCTCCCACTTGTGACTGTAACTTTGTTGCTTGTATCCTCTGTTTCCTAGTATGATTTGATGTTGATTGTACCCTATGACTATCATTAAGTGTTGTAGATTATAATTCTTGATTCTTAACAAATGTTCCTTCTTTATGTATACTGAGAGTATTTACACCAAGACAAATTCCTTGTGTGTCCAATCACACTTGGCCAATAAAGTATTCTATTCTATCTATTCTATTCTGTAAGTCACACTGAGCCACCAGATGCACAGCCGAGGTACACTACTCATTAGAATCTGCTGTCCTGCCAGCCTGCTTCTTGGCCAATCTATCTGACCCACAGAGCTCAATTCTCTGTGGCTGTATTTTTAAAGCATGCCTCTGCTTGGGTCTGGGGTGGTGTTGCTGAACCTCACCGTCTGAGAGGCACTCAGTGGATACAAGGAAGGACTTCTGGGACTTGCTGGGTCTGCCACAAGCAGAGTAGAGTTACTGGCTTCAAAACTGCTAGAACTAGCCTTTCAGAAATTATTAGAAGCTCCTGGATCTATTTTCTCCTTTTCGTCATCAGAAAATGACTTGCCAGGCCTGTAAAAACGTTATTATGATTTATTCGATGTGTATGACTTCACATCTCATTTAGGAACTTGAGTGGCTCACAATAGATGAAATCAACACTTTCATTGAGGTACTGGGATGGAAACAGAGGTGCAGGGATTGTCCTCTTCATTTCCATTGTCTCATTTACACTAAAAGCTCAGATCATGAGAATGGGACCCACAATGTCCCTCTTTGTGGGACTAGGTAGAATATAGTGTTATTCTGGAAGGAAGATATTTTGTGACTAACAAGTTCAGTTGTGGGTCCATTCAAATGGACTATATTAGACTAGCTTTGCAGAAGGGACTGTTTTGCTCTAAAGAGGTGGTGCAAATGGCTCCTTCTGCAAAGCTAGTCTAATATCTTTGGCTGTATTGTAATTGAACTGCACACTTGTGTCTGAAAAAACTACACCCATCTATAGAAGAAAGTCCACAAGTCCACATTGGAATGCAGGATCTATCTGGGTGAATTCTAAAGTAAGTTGAATTCAAAGCCATGTTGAATGGTTTTGGGCTGGGTAGTTGATTTTAAGGGTCTATGTTTAGAAACAAATGGGAGGGGGGAGTGTTCCTTCCTGTGCCATTTTCTCAATACTTGAAAATAGATAGATAGAATTCTTATTGTCCAAATGTGATTGGACACACAAGGAATTTGTCTTGGTGCAAATGCTCTTAGTTTACATAAAAGAAAAGATGCATTCGTCAAGAGCCAAGAATCATAAGGTACAACACTTAATTATAGTCATAGGGTACAAATAAGCAATCAAATCATACTAGGAAATAGTCAATATAAATCATAAGGATACAAGGGACAAAGTTACAGTCATACAGTCACAAGTGGGAGCGTATAGGTGATAAAGAGTGATGAGAAGATTAACAGTAATAGTAGTGCAGACTTTATAATAGTTGGACAGTGTTGAGGGAATTATTTGTTTAGCAGAGTGATGGCGTTTGGGAAAAAACTGTTCTTGTGTCTAGTTGTTCTGGTGTGCAGTGCTCTATAGCATCATTTTGAGGGAAGGAGTTGAAACAGTACTTCTGTCCTATATTGCCCTTCCATTAGCAATGGCTGCCCTATTTGGGTCTCCAGATGGCAACTCCCATCCTTTCCAACTGTTAGCTATGAAGCTGTGGTTGATGGGGCCAATAGTGCAGCTGCTTCCAAGGAGCAAAGACATTTCTTGTCCTCTATCTTTCTCACTTGGCTTATAGCATTATTACCTCACTTAGTCTCTCTTCCTTCAAAGCTCCTCTCACACTCAGCTTTGTGCTTCAGTTGAAGAGTTTGCTCTGCCTATTTTTGTGTACCACTTTGTCCCTTTGCAACTGAAACTGCAACGGGTCGAGTTCTGAATTGGATAGGATTTTTTTAAAATGCAATTTTGTAATATGCTGGTAGGAAGGTTGGAATAGGATGATAATGCTTCCATCTTGTAATACTAGGCCATTTCATAGTAAATTCTTTTAATGCCCACAAGGCCCTATGCCCCGTCTGATTTTTTAAAAAAGGTTTTCTGATGCTTTGTCCATAAACAAAATAGGAAATATGCATGCTGCAAAGCAAAATGTTTATAAATAGAATAATAGAGTTGGAAGAGACCCTGAACGTTTCCTAATCCAATCCCCTGCTCAAGCAGGAGATCCTATATCATTTCAATCTATTCTTAAAAACCTCCAATGATGGAGCACCCACAACTTCTGGAGACAAGCTGATTAATTGTTCTAACTGTCAGGAAATTACTCCTTATTTCTTGTTTGGTTCTCTCCTTGATTAGTTTCCACCCACAGCTTCTTATTCTACCTTGAGGTGGTTTGGAGAATAGGCTGACCCTGTCTTCTTTGTTTTTTTGCCCCTAAAAAATTGGAAGACTGCTATCATACCACCCCAGCCCTTGTTTTCATTAAAGTAGACATACCCAATTCCTGCAACAACAATTCTTCATATGTTTTAGACTTCAGTCCAGAAGTGGGATTCTACCGGATCTATCTGGCTCTACAGAACCGGTAGCTCTGAAGAGCAGCAGACACAGAACCGGTTCTGTGTCTGCTGCTGTTTGGGGCCACCTGTCCACCTGGGCTCTTACCTGTCCTTTATTTCCTGCTTTTTCAACCACAGCTGCTTTGCGCGGCACAGCTGTGGTTGAAAAAGCAGAAAAAAGTGACTTTTCCAACTGCTGTGCACCCGCATGCAGCACTGTTCAGCTGTCTGGGCAGCTCAGCAGGTCGTAAATTGCACTCATGTGATTTGCGCATGCGCGCACGATGCAAAACAACAGAACCGGTAGTTATACCGGTCGGATCCCATTCCTGCTTCAGTCCTTTAATCATCTTTGTTGCTCTTCTCTGCATCTTTCTAGAGTCTCAACATCTTTTTGATATCATGGAGACCAAAACTGAATGAAATATTCCAAGTGTGGTCTTAGACCAAGCCATAAAGTTTAATTCTACAATCTTGTGGGAAAGGTGAAGTGAATATAGCACAGCCAGTGATGGGATTCAATTTTTTTACTACCGGTTCCTTTGGGCGTGGCTTGGTGGGCGTGGCAGGGGAAGGATACTGTAAAATCTCCACTCAGAGGTGGTATTTGCCGGGTCTCCGAACTATTCAAAATTTCCACTACTGGTTCTCCAGAACTGTTCAGAACCTGCTGAATACCACCTCTGAGAACAGCCCAACTAACTAACATTCTTGTCTTTTGTATTCTTGACTCATAATATGATTTTCTCTAACCTACTCATGCCATGATTTGCTCACCCTGATCATAGGGAAGCAATAGAGATTTATTAGCTACCTTATAACCTTTTCATTTATTGGCACCAAAATAGAGTCCTTGAGAGATTTTGATATTAGAGACCAAGGATGTTTGAGGTGATGGTGCCCAAAAATTTACATTAAAAAATGGCGGCTCTTTGATTTTATGGTGGTGACTCCTATCTTGACTATCTTAATCCTTCCTGAAAATGTATCTGTTAGGAAATTCAAGCCATTAATTTTTCTGTTGTTATCTCATGTGTTAAAATGAAGACTGAGAGGAAGTTATATAATTAAACCAAGGGTTTTCAAACTTGGCAAGTTTAAGACTTGTGGACTTCAGCTCCTAGAATTCCTGAGCTAACATGAGTGGAGGAGGAATTCTGGGAGTTGAAGTCCACAAGTCTTAAATCTGTCAAGTTTGAAGACCCCTGAATTAAACTAAATATAACCAATCTATTTGCACATGACTAGGGAGTGGAGATGCCCATGCACCCAAACACACATAAGACATGACAGTTTGGACTCCATTTTGCCAAATCCCCTGTTCGTATTCTGGCTCCAGAGTTCTGGGCTTGTAGCCCTTCTGCATTCAGAGGTCACCAGGTTGAGAAAGTCTGCATTAGATGGAAAAAATGAAAGAACAAAATAGACAGAGACGTGCACAGTGTAACCGTAACTAAGCAGTTATCGTTCTTGTCCTTGTTCACGGCTTTTTTGCTTCTGCCTCTGCAGTTGATTTTTTTTGAAAAAAGATAAAGCTGGGGAAGAGAATGTCAGCCCTTCTGTCTTTTTGCTCTTTTAAAAGTTGCCAGTTTGACTGTCTTTGAAAAAAAAAAAAAGAATCATGACAGGAAATGCCAAGTCATTTGTAGGGCTGAGGCTGTGTTTTGTGGAAAAGCACTTAAAGTGTGAGACCTGGATGTCAGCTGAAAGAGATGCATTTGGCAGGGAGCAAAGGAAGAGATATAAAAAAGCAGGTCTTCACTGCACCTGCCAAAGTTGCTGTCACAAAGGCCAAGCTCTTTCCAGTGAAAACGAAGCTGAAGATAAGCAAATCCTGGCCTTTGGCCCATAAGGTCTTGCTACATGTGGTGTCCAATCCCTTTCTGAATATCTCTGGGTGAGAATAAACAAGGCCTTTCCAGTGATGGCACCTATTCTTCCGGTGCTTTGGCTGCACCATTCTCTCAGTGTTCTTCTTTTTACTTTGCAGTGCTGCTATACTTTGCAATTTGGCTTTATTCTCATGTGACTTCATAGTGTGAAGTGCCACAGTCGGACTCGTGGGCTCTCAAATTCATTTTTCCAGAATCCGGATTCTTTTCCAGGCAACTGCAAAATTACAGATGCTGGCAATAGAGATTATTGCTGAAATTATATCATTTTGAGGGAAAAAGAGAGAGGCGGCAGCCATGCACGAGATATATTTTTCAACCCAAGAGCACCTCCACTCTTCCACAAACATGAAATTAATCCCTCTAAGCCTTGGAAATGGAAAGACAGCCCACCATTGTTCTAGGAATAGGAAACAGTTTGAACAAGTCATAGATCTAAGCAACTGATATTGTCTTCTCTCATTCATTGGCAAAACCATTTCCCATCTCCTCACTGTCCAGCAATATATGAATATAATCTCCAAGGTCCTTATAGATATCCTAAAATCTATCTTGTACCTCCAAATGAAGTAAAGCTAAATGTCTACTGAAATCAAGTAGATTTGATGGTCAGATAGTCGACTGATGACAAGCTGAAGGTTTTGCAAAGTGATGTGACATTTCATTTGAGCTTTTTTGTTTGTTATTTGTCAATTGTATCATGTCACTTTCTTCCTGGATGCCAGGAACCAAGTTGTTCATTTCTACAGCACATGTTCCTTTAAAAACTAGTTGCATGCAAAGCAGGTATAGGGTTACAGACTGCCATCCCCAATAAATGATTCCAGTAAAAAAGAATATTTGTACCTCAGGGTTAAAATGAAGGGTCCTTGGTGCTCTCTAAGCTTGATTGTTTTCTTGCAGAAGTTTCATTACCCAAGCTAGGAAACACCATCAATGCTTCAGTGTTTGCACTGATGATGTAACCTACTTGGGTAATGAAACGTCTGCAAAAAAACAACTAAGAAGACACCCCCCCACACCAACAAACGGTACCAGAAGTTCTAAAGATCAAATCCCAAATCTACGTTACTTTGGTGATAAATGATACTATCTATCTATCTATCTATCTATCTATCTATCTATCTATCTATCTATCTATCTATCTATCTATCTATCTATCTATCTATCTATCTATCTATCTATCTATCTATCTATCTATCTATCTATCTATCTACACACACATGCACACAGAGATACACACACAGATACATATACACACATGCATATATATATTACACCACAAAACCTCAGGATGTTACAACACAGCCAATGACCCAGGAGATTACAGCACAAGACCCAGGATGTCAAAACAATAGAACTCAGAAGGTTATCACACAGCCCATTACCCAGGTCGTTACAACACAGGAGGCTGATAGACACATAGCCAATACCTCAGCCACACACGTTCTTATGAAAAAGCCAGCCAGCCTGAAGATGGCGAGAGGGACCTCATTGAAACGTTGCCAAGATACTCTCAATCTTACATGGGAAAAGACTCGAACATGCCAAGACCTGCATACCTGTACCCATGAAAATCTACGAAAACACACACACACACACACACACACACACACACACACGAGATACACAGATGATAGATTAGATATACATATTCATATAAGTATACACACACACATGTTGATGAAGAAGTTGGAAAAAAACTGTTGAGGACAGCATAAGAAGGTGTTGTATTTACAATGCTGAATTACTGTAAGTAAGAACACTTTGGTTCAAATCTCCACTAAGCTCTCAAATGCAGGGGGTAACCTCAAGCAATACCCTATAACTCATGGACATTAAATGGCGTGTAAGAAATGTGGATTTTAATTCTCTTCAGATGTTAAGGGAGGCCTATGTTTTCAGAAACCGAGTGGCCAAGCATGCATTAGGAAAAAACAAAACTTATGGAATTCACATCCTAGGCAGGATTGTCCACAGTGTCTCATTAAAAAGCTAAGAGGGTCCTTATGAACATACAGTTATATCCTTACCTTTTTGTATGTACAGCACACCACAGAAAAAAAGAGGTGAGGCTTTGATCATATCGCTACAGGTGCCCTTTTGTCTTTGACTTCTCTTTGCACCTGCTCTTCCTACTTCAGGAAAAAAAATCAAGATTTCTCCCCTCAGCCAGCCTTTCTGGGTTCTGTTTGTAAGACATTTTTATTTATCTGTTTTTAATATTGTGCCTTGTTGGAGATTGTTATAGGAAAAAGGGGGAAAATGCGGTTAGGGTTAGGGCCTGAGTTTGTATAATCTCTCATACAAACTCAAGCATGTAGCTCACTCAAGATGCCAAGACTTAGCAATTAAACCAAGCTTGCTGGTTGGTAGCCTGAATCAAATGTCTCAGTTGATACAGACATTTGACTTTACCCCTGAGGTTGTTTCATGCTTCAGATCCCTCCTGGCAACCAAAACAGATGTTCTATAGTGAAGGTGTCCCTTTCCCACAGAACATCTGCTTGGTGCCAGATTCTAAGGTTCGAAGTGCAGCCCTGTCAAGACATTTTTTAAAAAAGGAAGCAATTTTGTTTTGGTTATAAATGGCATGAAATATGTAAATGAATAACAGGCTTGGTACAGTTAATTCCTTGCCCTATTTAATTCGATATTAAATCCCATACATTTTTATGCCACCTATAAATTTTCCTTGGCACTTCAGATTTTTGCACTGACAGCTCATAACTGCAGACCCTGACAGCTTTTGAAAGACAGAGGCTGAACTTGAAGGAGATTGGGAATAGTTCTGAATCCAGGAATGGAAGAGGAAAGTGGTCTTTCTGGCGTAAGTAAATTGACGAGGCGTTGGAAATTTAGCAAGGAAATTTAGATCCAAACTGCAAGGGCTCTACTTAAATTATGCTATGAATTGCCTCGTGCAGAAAGCGTGAAGTTAGTTTACATATTCAGTGAGTCTGTAAGTTCTGCTTGACTGTCAAAAGGTGTAGAAATTGAGAAAGTCATCACAAATGCCTCTCGGGTTTAGTAATCCATAATCTAGCCTGACTTTGCCATTAAACAGGAAGCAGCAGGTGCTTAAAAGAAAATAAGAACGATTAAGTATTAGATTGTTATTAAAGACTAGATTAAACAGAGAAAATCAATTATTCATAACAGAGAGGTCAAATAATTTACGGTGTCTATTTTATTTCAGTGGGTATTGCTTAATTAGTGTCCCAAAGTGATGCATTTTCATTTGTGCACTTTATTGTACTACTGAACTGTTGCTATGGATTTCTTGCTGTTTTTAGAACCCTGCTTAGCTTATTTTTGTAGTTGTTGTCCTGCATGCTGCCAAAAGAATGCACATACTTCCATCTGTTCCATGGAGCTTTTAAACACACAAAGTGCTATACAACTTTATCCTCTTTCATCATCCATATTCTATAGGCAGTACTTGACTCATTTGTTTAGTGACTGTTCAAAGTTACAAGGCATTGAAAAAAATGACTTACAATCAGTGGTGGAATTCTGTGGGCGTGGCTTGGTGGGCGTGGCTTGGTGGGCATGGCAGGGGAAGAACACTGTAAAATCCCAATTCCCTCTCCACCCCACTTACTTGCTTTCCAGCTCTGTTCTCCTGGGCAGGGCAACAAAAGAAGACCCAGCCAATCAGCTGGGACTTGGGAGGCAGAGAATAGATGGGGGCGGGGCCAGTCAGAGATGGTATTTGCTGGTTCTCTGAACTACTAAAATTTACACTACTGAATATCACCTCTGCTTACAATCTGTCACATTTAAAACCACGACAGCATCTTCACAATCATAAAATCAAAATTTGGGCACTTGACAATTACAGAATAACAGACAAGCAGAGTTGAAAGGGGCCTTAGAGGTCTTCTAGTCTAACCCCCTGCTCAAGCAGGAAACCCTGTATATTGATCAGACAAATGGTTGTCCAATTTCTTCTTAAAAATCTCCAGTGTTGGAACAAGTCCACTGATTCATTGTTCTAATTGTCAGGAAATTTCTCCATGGTTCTAGATTTCTTTTTTCCTTCATTTGTTTCCATCTATTGCTTATTGCCCTGCTCTCAGGTGCTTTGGATCATAGCTTGATTCCCTCTTCTTTGTGGCAACCCCTGAGATATTGGAACACCACTATCATGTCAGCCCTAATCCTTCTTTTCATTAAACTAGACCAGGGGTGTCAAACTCAATTTCACTGAGAGCTGTATCAGGGTTATGTTTGACCTCGAGGGCCAGAGTAGGTGTGGCAAGGGTGGGCATGCCAGCTTGACATCACTCGTGTCAGGGGCACCTATGGTGGCTTGAGCATTCTGCCAGTGAAAACGGTCTTCCAAGCTCCATTTTCAGCTGTGACAGCATCCTGCAACCCTCTGCCAGTGAAATTGGAGCTCAGGAGGGGCCTTTTTGCTTGCAGAGGCACCACGGACCAGTCCTTTTCTGTTTCCAGGGCCGGATCTAAGCATTCCATAGGCCGAATCTGGTCCTCGGGTGTTGAGTTTGACACCCCTGAACTAGAAATACCCAATTCCTGCAACCATTCTTCATATGTTTGAGCATCCAGTTTCCCAATCATGGTTGTTGCTATTCTATGCATTCTTTCTGGACTTTTGATATCTTTTTTAAAATAATAATTGGCATGTATTAAGATTGTTGCAGCATCCTGGAGTCAGATGATCAGCATTTACAACCTTCCTAGCTGGTTTCCAACAAGCAAAGTCAATGGGGGAAGGAAATTTGCTTAACAACCTCATGAATCACTTAATAACTGCCATGATTCTCTTAACAGTCATGGCGAAAAGGGTAATAAAATCGGACAAGACTCACTTAATAACTGCCTTGCTTAGTGATAGAAATCCTGTCCCAATGTGATTCTATGTTGAGAAATACCTATTGGTGCTTTTTTTTTTTCAGCATATTTTTTTTCAAGGCACTAACAAACCCCAAGGCTGAATGTTCCTCTGTGAGCCCCAAGCAAGTCAGCACAGCCAGGTGCTCTTCCAAAGACCAGAAAGATTAAAATAAGATTATAAAATTGAAAAAAAAAACATGAAGAAAACTGCATGGATATCCTTTAAACAGATGCACTCAATTCCCAGAATTTCTTACAAAAATTGTTTTTGTTTAGTGTTCTGGAAATTGAAGTCCACAAAAGTGGACTTCAGGTTCATCTATTTAGTGCAGGGCCCCCCAAACTTGGCAACTTTAAGACTTGTGGACTTCAACTCCCAGAATTCTCTAGCTAGCTATGCGCATTATTCAGCTATGCTGGCTGGAGAATTCTGGAAGTTGAAGTCCACAAGTCTTAAAGTTGCCAAGTTTGGAGACCTCTGATTTAGTGGGTGCCCAGACCAGAAAAAGTTTTATTAAATCTAAATCTGAGATTTTCAGTCTACCCTGTCTATTCTAGAAGACATCCACTGGCCCTTCCCCTGACCTTACTGGCTCTTGACAATAAAGGAAGTGGAATTGATAGTGAAGACTTGTCTACATTCAAACTTCTACCTAACAATTTCTGCTATTATAAGACAGTCTGTCTTGTAAGAGAAGGAAGCAACTGGAAGATCTGGGAACCCAGAAAGTCTAAGTCAGGGTTTCTCAACCTCAGCAACTTTAAACTGTGTCGACTTCAACTCCCAGAATTCCCAAGCAGTGTTGTATCCATTTCATAGCTGAGGGAGCCAGAGTTGTCTGAAGGCATTTCTGGGCTCATGTGGCCACCATGACTATATATCGAGGCATACAGAACTCTGTTATCTTCCCGCCAAAATGGTACCTATTTATCTACTCACACTTGCATGCTTTCAAATTGGTAGATTGGCAGGAGCTGAAGCAAGAATGGCAGCTCACCCTGTCATGTGTTATTTGGGTCTTGAACTGCCAAACTTCTGGTCAAAAAGCCCAGCTGTGAGGTCACTGTGCCCCTTAGGTAACCAGGGGTTTTAAAAGCTGCACCAGGTAATATGCTACAACCAATGCAGCTCATGAAGCAGTGATGTCACCTGTGCAAAATATCTGATATGATTTACTGACTGTGGAATTACAGTTGAAACTTCCAATTGCTCTTCAAGACAGCCCCGTGAAGAGTGCATTGCAATAATTCAGAGGAGATGTCATGAGGCATAAGTGATTGTGAGCAAAGCCTCATGATCCAGAAATGGGTGCAACTGTTGCACAACCCTAAGATGTGCAAAAGCCTTAAGACCACAGCTACCATTTTTTAGATGGGATGTTTTTGAAGGCACCAGGAGAAGGTGAAATATCTCCTGCTTACTTTGATTCCCATAACAAATTTAAGATGTGTGGACTTCAACTCCCAGAATTCCCTAACCAGCGGTGACTGAGGAGTTGTGGGAGTTGAAGTCCACACATCTTAAATGTTGCCAAGCTTGAAAAACATTGCATTAGAGAAATTAGTGTGCGACATGGCATTAGATAAGAGAAAATGGTTTGCAAAAACTGGTAATTAGGCCCCAAATTCTACATTTATGCATTTACACAATTTTAAAATTGCTTTCTAATGCTAAAAAACAAATCCCTAACTGTAAGCAAAAATATGTTTGGAGGAATATGCTCAAAATGCACATTTCCTTCCCACTTCTCTTAGCACACCTTTTCTGAAAGAACACACACAGAGAAAAGAAACAGCTAAGGGAATAACTTACCAATTAGCAGGTACAGGAATAAGCCAAACTGAATTTATGAATTAAAGAATGGGAAACAAAGAGAAATGTGAACAAAGAGATCAGTGAAAATGAAAAGCTGAATAAAACCAAGTTGATGGATCTGAACATTGCTAATATAGGACTCCTTAAACTTGATGCTATTATTATTTTTAAAAATCAGCAGCAATTGTGCAGGATAATGGAAAAATTGCAGTTAACATGCCTAATTTGTTTTTGAAAGAAGTCAAGAATCAAGCTTGCCAGACCTCTGCAACTAGTACACCCAAGTTGTATTTTTGAATATTATAGACTAAACAGGAATGTGCCCCATGAGTAGGTTGTAAACATCACTTTATCCATCTGTTAAACTGGCTCTTTGTTTAACACACTGTATTTCTTTAACACACTGTATTTCTTTGCTCTGCAACCTTCTCTTGATTTAGTTCTTTGGATGAAGCTATTCTAAAAAAAATGTCCAGTAACATATTATGGACAGTTCAAACTACAGAGCAGGATGCAATCCAGGGATTTTGGGGGCACTTTTTCAGTGGTGAAAAAACTAGTCCTTGTTTAAAAGAGATAGGTAAACATGGCATTCTTTTTAAGAATTCCTCTCCCTACCTATTTGGATGGGCAATTAGCACTAGCACATATATCATTTCACAATACTTTGCAGCAATCTCTTGCCGGTTTATAAAGTCAGCATATTGTCCTCAACAATCTGGGTCCTCATTTTACTGACCTCAAAAGGATGGAAGGCTGAATCAAACTTGAGCCCCATCAAGATCGAACTCTTGGCTGTGGACAGATTCAACCTGCAATATTGCATTCTAACCACTGCGCCACCCGGGTTCTTATAACTGAGATTAAGGCTTGGGATTTTTTATGGATAAATTCCACCTAGTTGGGGGACATGTTTACAGTAACCCAAATTGGTCATCTTCTAATGTATTACATTTCCATTTTCCTGGAGATGGGGCTTGCAGGCTGGGAAGAATGGACGTGGTAATGGAATACATTTGGAGGTATCACATTACAGATGGCTTTTATAGAGCAAAATGTAGCAGCTATTTTTGCCATTGCAGTACTGAGCCCTGAGAAAATATGCCTGAGAAAACTGCAACATTGCAGGGAAGAAATAAAATACTGTGTTGTTCTTGGGCTGGAACTTCTCAATCTGTCTCCCTTCTTGCAACAAAATTTATCTCTAAGGTTCCTTGAGTGGAAAGGAATTTGACTTACAGTGATGGCAGAAAGTATTGCAAAATCAATTTTTCTTGATTGGCATGGTGGTGCAATGGTTAGAATGCAGTATTGCAGGCTGATTCTGCCTACATCCAGGAGTTTGATTTTTGACCTACTCAAGGTTGATTCAGCCTTCCATCCTTCTGAGGTCCTTCCGAGATAGGTAATCTGAGGACACAGATAGTTGGGGGCAATATGCTGAAATTTTTAAACCACTTAAGGCTGTAAAGCACTGAAGCAGTATATAAGTCTAAGTTCTGTTGCTATTTGTGGAAACCCATGGATAGGCTGAAAATGAGCGCTCTGGTTGGAAGAATTCAGAAATTGCAAAAAACGAGCAAAGACATTCTAACCAGCAAGACTTCTAGCCTTTTAGTTACAACACAAGTTTTACCTTCCAAAAATGTCTTTTTAATAAACATTATTCCCCACTGTAAAAAACAACCACCCAGGTTTTAAAAATCAAACTTTAAGAATTTGTTCAAGTGATTGCATCATTTTTAGTAACAAAATTTTCTTGTCAGATTTCCATTTCCTTTCCCCTTTTGTTTGTTTGATCCAGGTCCTGTTGGAGTAGTATCAATGTTTCCTGGCTAAATATGTTTCAATCTACTTTTAAGCATTTTTGGATGCAGTGTGTTAACTGTAGCTTGGACTGTGTTTAACATTGTTAATTGCTGGGACCTCAGTCAGTTTTTAAAATGTTTTGATCTTGAATGTTAAACAAGGAAACAAATAGGCTGCTATTCTAATGTCTGTGGAGATTCTCACTGAGGTCATGGTTGCCCCAAAGATGCTTTTCCAAAAGGCAGCTGGATTTTTTTTTTGTTTTTTCCCTTGAAAATATTTTGCTTCTCATCCAAGAAAAGTCCAACCATTTTTCGGTTGTGGCTGAATGCGGAATGGAACGATTTATATTCCTTAGCAGTCATTTGGCCATTAGCATTCTGAAGGTTGGTCATTAGCTCTGACAGTTGTTGAGGCTACTTGGGGTTTATCTGTACCCACAAGGTCACCTGAATTAGAGGGCAAATGGGTGTGGGACCTTCTTGGAACTAGTCAGAGTACTTATGACCAGATGTCTGCAAATAATATAAATGCTCCTATTCTCCCCCATTCAAGTCAGAACTGAAGAAGCTTCTTGGATGAGAAGTGAAACGTCTTCAAGGAAAAAAACCCAAAGTCCAGTTGTTTTTTGGAAAAGCACCTGTGGGACTGCCATTCTAATCTTTGAATGACTGCTTTGCTTTGAAGAAGTGTTGAATGGAGCAATGCCTTGAAGCTGATCCTCTCACCTGTAAGTTCCAATCTATTAAAAATAATATTTGCTGCCATTTCATGACATCTAAAACAGCTCCCACTCAGCTACTAGTAGGCCAGGCCTTGCAAGATGATGCATGTAAACCATTTCTGCCAAGAAAATAAATCCCCCTATCAACCTAAGAATTCACACTACATTCCTGGGTGGGGGGGAAGACATGTCAAATGAAGGCAAGTCTATCTTCAAATGTAATTTCCCCACAAAACATTTTCAGGAGACTCCTTTTTCCGTCCACGTAATATGTGATAGTCTTGTTGCCTAGGAAAGCGAACTCTTTTATTTTATTTTTTAAAGAAAGAGAAGGTGAGATTTCATCAGCTCTCTTTTTATCCATTTGGAAAATAAACCCTCCACATCATTATTCTGCTATTTCAGAGAAAAGGGCTGGATGTTTTCATTAAGTATAACAGCTGCTTCTTTTGTAACAGCCGGATTTCACTAGTGAGGATGGCAAATTCAGCATTCCTCATTTAACACTAATTGCTCCAGCTTAGATTGTGCCTATTTTCTCCAACACGTGTAAATTAATTCTGTGGTAATGAAGACAAAAGGGGGAACCTGGATCTGGAAAGATGAGAATGAAAGTTTGGAACAGATGCCATAGCTTGAATAGCTGGGCCTGCCTCTGATGCTGGAATGCATTGGAGGAGTTTAAGAGTTAACATGGGGATGTTGAATCCATGTTAATTTTGCAGAAAGAAATAATAATTTGGGAAATGTCAGGTGGGAAAGCTGCCCATGTGTTGAAAAGACTCCACAGATGTACACCAAGCATCAAAGAAGAATTTGGGTTTAGAGGGTTCTTAGATTAATTTTTAATAACCCCTGGGTCATTGGCTGACTGAAAGGTATAGTGGGAATTAGCCAATTTTTGAAGCCGTACCATCCCAAGCAAGTGACTCTTTTCTACTTTTGAACTGAACTTTATACAAGGGTGTTTCTGAGGGGGACTTGTGTAAAATGTCCTAAAGTAGGGATGACAAACTCAAGGCCCGCGGGGCAGAGGTGATATTCAACAGGTTCAGACCAGTTCTGGAGAACCGGTAGTGGAAATTTTGAGTAGTTCGGAGAACTGGCAAATACAACCTCTGACTGGAGATTTTACAGTATCTTTCCCCTGCCATGCCCACCAAGTCATGCCCACAGAACCAGTAGTAAAAAAATTTGAACCCCACCACTGGTTACAATTTAGCTTTAAAATTGACTTAGAGGTTACACAGATTCCAAGATTATTATCTTTTTGTGAGCTTTCCCTAATTTGGCTCTCCTCTATCTCACCCCATTTCTAGGATCAAGGTCAACACAAACCATGAACAATACAACAATGCCAGCAGCATACTTCTCTGCATGCCTTTTGCTTTGGGGGGTCACTCAGCAAAATTCAATAACAACAACAAAACCAGATCTAGTAGGAAAGAAGGCTATGCTCAAAACCAGAGAAATAAGAAGGAAAAATATCTATATCTATATCTATATCTACCTAATCTTTATCTATCTATCTATCTATCTATCTATCTATCTATCTATCTATCTATCTATCTATCTATCTATCTATCTATCTATCTATCTATCTATCTATCATCTATCTATCTATCTATAAAGAGAGAGAGAGAGCATCAATAGTAGCCACCAAGCCATGCCCCCAGAACCGGTAGTAAAAAAATTTGAATCCCACCATTGCTGCAGGGTGTTTAGATCTGGCCCACGAGGCCTCCCTGGAAACAGCAAAGGAACAGCCTGCAGTGTCTCTGCCAGCAAAAACAGAGCTCGGGAGGGCCACTCCTGAACTCCATTTTCATTGCCAGAGGGTTTCAGGAGGCCATCACAACTGAAAACAGAGCCCGTTTTTGCTGGCAGAGTGCTCGGGCCACAACAGGCACTCCTAAAACAAGTGATGTCAAGCTGGCCATGCCCATCCTGGCCACATTTACTCCAGCCTCCCCGAGGTCAAACATAACCCTGATGCAGCCCTCAATGAAATTGAGTTTGACACCCCTGCCCTAAAGGATCTTCTTGGCCAATATTTTCAGCTTGATTTATCTGATAGTAACACAGAGCAGCAATGGGACTCTGAAGTTACCTGTAGTTTTGAACTTTGTGAAACAGAACAGTGGATGGTAGACTACGCAGCATTTGGAAGCAAAGACAAAACAAACCCTCCCTTGTCTTAAAGGTTTATGAGGCTGTCCTCAGTGGCTGCTTCACAATCCCAGGATTGATTTAGTTAATTTGTATGTACTCCAATGACTTTATGTTAATACGAGAACAAATACTATTTGTTATTTCTAAGGAATTTCTCCCCTGGTGTCTAGACAGAAGAGCAAACATTAGAGAGTTTAGAAACTTATCTTTCCTTAGGTTACAAACCATTCCTGTGTCAAATTTATAGGTAAGTTAGAATGGATACACATAGTTCTTATTTAGTGTCAGTTGAAGGTTTGTCATAGTACAGGTAGTCCTCAACTTAGAACCACAATTGAACCCAAAATTTCTGTTGCTAAGTGAAACACTTTTGCCCCCTTTTACAATCTTTCTTGCCACAGTTGTTAAATGATTCATCAGTTGTTAAATTAATAACAGTTGTTAAGTGAATCTGGCTTCCCTATTGCCTTTGCTTGAGAGAAAGTTGCAAAAGGACACTGCAACTCTCATAAATATGAGCCTGTCGCCAAGCATCCAAATTTTTGATCATAAGACCATGGGAATGCTGCAGTGGTCGTCAGTGTGAAAAAACAGTCATAAGTCACTTTTTTTCCAGGGCTGGTGTGATTTTGAATGATGACTAAATGAACTGCTGTAAGTCGGGGGCTACTTGTATACAGTACTATATCAATAAAAGAGAATATTTGTAACTCGGGGTTGAAATGAGAAGTTGTCGTTGCTCTCTGAGCTTGGTTGTTTTCTTGCAGACATTTCATTACTCAAACTAGGTAACATCATCAGTGGTGCTGACAGTGGTGGGATTCATTCTTTTTTTTACTATCAGTTCTATGGGCGTGGCTTGGTGGGCATGGCAGGGGAAGGATACTGTAAAATCTCCAGTCAGAGGTGGTATTTGCCGGTTCTCCAACTATTCAAAATTTCCACTACCGGTTCTGGTCAGAACCTGCTGAATACCACCTCTGGGTGCTGATAATATTACCTCAGGGTTGTCAAGCTCGTGTCGTGATGACGGTGTCACGTGACGTATTGTGACTTCTCCCCTTTGCTAAACTGTGTGTGGGTGTGGCCAGCACGTGATGTATCCGGCCCATGGGCTACAAGTTTGACCCCCCTATATTACCTAGTTTGAGTAATGAAACATCTGCAAGAAAGCAACCGAGCTCAGAGAACACCAAGGATCTCTCATATAATGTATTCAAGGGAGGTTTACACAGAGATTTTTCTCATCCTAAATGGCCTTGTAGTAGCTGTATGGTAAATTTTGGTGAACCCTTTTCTACTAGGATCCTGTTCCTCTCATTTTGTCATCCTTGCTTCATTGAAAGGCTTCAAATAACACTTTTGTGAAAAACTTTTTAGATGTTAAATCCTGGTCATCTTCCTCATATGCTATCATTTGCCCCTCTGATCTCTTTATTATTTCTACTTTACTTCCAGTCATGATTGTTTCCCCTTTTCTTTGAATCATCACTGGCTCTTGCAGCAGATTTATGCTTCAGAAGACATGGTTGCAAGGGTAAAACAAAAGAAAAAATATCCGGTGTAAAATTATGATATTCTTCTTCCTTAAACTGATGAATTTCTGAAGCCCCATAATGATTTTGTAAGTGTCACAGAAGTCTGTGTGTTCATTATTATGAACTGTTGTATTTAAGTCAAATTTTAATGTAGACTTTATGGCAGTCTAGTCATAAATACAGATAATCCTTGATGTTCGACCAGTTGCTTAACAAATGTTCGAAGTTACAATGAACCTCCCTGGGCTACTTATAACTAGGATTCGAAGTTCTGACAACCATTCTTCTCCCTATAGTCAGACGACTGCAATTTAGGCATTTGGCACCTGTCCTGCATTTATGACCATTTGCAGCATGGTCATATGGACTGCGTTTTACGTTTTTTGCTGAAAACCAGCATTTATTTCTAGTTTTCAGAAAAACTGGACAAAAACAATTTCCTTAATGATAACAGTGTTTGCTTAATAAGCACATTTGCTTGACTACCGCAAAAGTAATTAAACTGGGTCGGTAATGTGGGTGGCCTGCTTTATGACTGTCACAATTTGAGACCATAATGGGCAAAGTGTATTATGGTCGTCAGTCGAGGATTACCTGTATAGGTAGTCCTCAAGTTACAACAGTTCATTTAGTGACTGTTTCAAGTTACAACGGCACTGAAAAAAGCGACTTAGGACTATTTTTCACACTTACGGTCGATGCAGCATTTATTTATTTATTTAATTTTTTTCCCCCTCTCCCAAAATGGGACTCGGGGTGGTGTACAACTGAGATAAAGCCACACAATTAATAAAAAATTTAAAATGATTTTAAAAAGAATTAAACAAGTGGCTGAAATAACACAATAAAAACAGGGTAAAAAGTTAAAAATTACCACAAATTTTAAAACCATAGTAATTGATACTAGGCCAGACCAGCCTGTTGGAAGAGGTGGGTTTTTAATGCGCAGCAGAAGGTCTGCAAGTCAGTGATGGCTCGCATCTCTGGGGGCAACTCGTTCCAAAGGGAGGGTGCTCCCGCAGAGAAGGCCCGCACCCTCGGGGCCGCCAGCCGGCATCGTCTAGGAGGCCCATCCCAAGGAGGCCCATCCTGTGGGAGCGCACCAGCCGGCAGGAGGCCAATGGTGGCAGCAGGCGGTCCCGTAAGTATTCCCACAGTCACATGATCAAAATTCAGACGCTTGGCAACCAACTCATATTTATGATGGTTGCAGAGCTACTGGTCCCCCCAGCAGACAAATCAGATAAGGAGGCGGCATGGGAGTCAGAGCCAGCATCACGGCAACCTGAGAACTCCAAAGAGGAAGAGGGAATGGAGCTGTCAGATATAGAGTCAGAGGTAGAGCCTGGGTCATCCATCAGCCCCCAGGTCTGGAGGTGGCTGATGAGGAAGAGGAGGAACAGCTGGGTCCAGTGCCTGATGCACAGATACACAGAAGACAGAGGAGAGGAGAGCAGTGGAAATCTATGGGCTGATCCTTGGGATGGAAGAGCTACCACTGCCAGCGAAGCCATAGCTCTGGGGATAAAAGGCAGGCCGGGGGCAGAAATGAATAAGTGTAGCAGACAACTATTCATCTCACCTGCTTTGAGAAAGAGAGAGATTTTTTTGCCAGGGCTACTGGCGTCCTAATAAAATTGATTTAACTTCGTCGTATTTGGGAGCCAGGTCAGGACAGTTCCAGAAATCAACTTTTGCAGCCTTCTGACAAGAAAAATCATTGGGGCACCCCGGATTCATGTAACATCTTTGTAACTAACTTAACAACTGCAGTGATTCACTTAGCAACAGTGGCAAGAAAAGTCGTATGATGGGGCAAAACTCACTGAACAAATGTTTCATTTAGCAACAGACATTTTGGGCTCAGTTGTGATCATATGTATGAGGACTATCTGTACAAGTTATCTATAAGTCAAATATTTTTAATGCAGAGACTGCTGGCGTTTATCTCCCAGGGTGAAACACGCAGAAAAGGTATTGCTTGTTTCTATGTGTGCTCCTGGGATAAATAATTAAGGGTAAATTACATGTCTATAAAGCAAACCCGTACATTTCTCATAGGTCACAATTCAACAAAACAATGCATAGTTATCTTCCAAGGGACACTTTCTTGAACTATTTTAAAGGTCCATTTAGATTAGATCATGTCCAAATCCCTTTATACAGATGGTTCTCGATTTACAAAAAGTTGTCTAGTGACCATTTGAAGTTACAATGGCACTGAAAAAAAGCGACTTAGGATTGTTTTTAATGACCATTGTAGTATCCCCATGATCACGTAATCAAAATTTGGATGCTTGGCAACCGACTCATATTTAGGACAGTTGCAATATCCCAGGGTCAGGTGATGGTCTTTTGCGACTTTCTGACAAGCAAAGTCAACAAGGAAGCCAGGTTCACTCAACAACCGTATTACTCATTTAACAACTGCTGTGATTCACTTAAGAGCAGCAGAAAGAAAGATTGTAAAATGGGCCAAAATTCACTGAAGCTGCCTTGCTTAGCAACATCAAATTTGGGTTCGGTTGTGATTGTAAATCAAGGACTACCTGCATATCCAGGCCCTCAACTGGCTCTTGGTTTGCTGGATCCCTGATTTCTTCTCTTCTGCCCAGTTGTGGGATTAAAAAAAAAGACTACCGGTTCTGTGGGCATGGCTTGGTGGGCATGGCAGAGAAAGGATAGTGTAAAATGTCCATTTCCTCCCCACTCCACTAACCTGCTTTCCAGCTCCGTTCTCCTGTGCAGGGCAACAAAAGAAGACCCAGCCGATCAGTAGGGACTCGGGAGGCAGAGAATAGATGGGGGTGAGTTCAATCAGAGGTGATATTTGCTGGTTCTCCGAACTACTCAAAATGTCCGCTACTGGTTGTCCAGAACTGGTCAGAACATGCTGAATACCACCTCTGCTTCTGCCTCTCTTGTGGCTGTGATCACACAACACATCTAGCCAAATCAGTTAAACAGTCAGCAGCTGCATTTGTACCACGTGCCAAATGTTGTTAGTGTTGGTTAATATAACCTTGCTTAGTTTTTTTTTTTTTTTTTTTGTAGCTCAGTATGTTCTGGGAACACATCCAATTTGGTTGGCTGATGATTCAATGTATTGTGTAAACCCAGAAATGAGTTATGTCAATAACCAAGGTAACTGTGATTACAAACCCAGCCGGTGTGATAAACCAGGAGAATAAATGGGAGAGGCTTCGGTGTTTTCCTCCAGCTGTCCCTCTTCATGAGAAAGGCCTCCATCGTTCAATAATACATTTGTTTGACATGTAAAAGTACCCGTCCCAATTTCGAAGTAGGTTGGGAAAAACGCTAGAGACCTTCTATCGAGGTGTTGACAAAATTGAGCTTGTTTGACGGATGTTGGATAAGACAGCTCTACATTTTTGTTTTAGAAAGCGATAAAAATCATCGGAATTGTTATCTTTGCAGTGGAATATTCCTTGTACTTTGCTACACTTCCATCCATATTGTTACATGAGGGGGTTGAGCTACTTATTACATATCTCAGGCGTTGCCACAATGAAGTGGGAATCAATCTATTCTCCAAAGCACCTGAAGTCAGGACAAAAAGCAATGGGTGGAAACTCATCAAGGAAGGAAGCAATCGGTGGAACGGCTTGCCTCCAGAAGTTGTAACTTGCTCCAATATTGGAAGTTTTAAAGAAGAGATTAGATAACCATTTATTTGAAATGGTATAGGGTTTCCTGTCTAAGCAGGGAGTTGGACTAGAAGACCTCCAAGGTCCCTTCCAATTCTGTTATTCTATTCTATAGCAACAATACATGCAAAACATTGTACAAAGATAGAAGGAATCTTCTCTTTGGATCTTTGTCTAACTTAAATAGAGAGGCACCAATGATGAATGCATGTCAAATATTGTAGGTGTACTTTGGTGTTGATGTAATTATTTTAGGATCCTGAGGTCTGCTGGTACTACCACATTGGGTTGCTCCTAATTAGAAATAAAGTATAATCAAATCCAGATTACTAAAAGAAAATATGGATTGTAAATAAAAATGTATAGAAATAAGACATGACATTCTCCCACAGTTTAGTGGATTTGAACTATAACTCCTAGAATTTCCTGCCAGTGAAAACCTTTGACAGGGATTGATTCATTTCCTGAGGTTTATGTGCCACTCCAATTACAAGTGACTCTGAGCCATTTGCACTTCAATTTATCGTACCAGGTTCAAAACAGAACATATAAAATGCAACTTAATTGCATAATGTAATACCAAGGAGCAATCCATAACTATTAGTGAAATTCTGCCTAGCGAACTTAATGGTCTTTCAGATTCCTAGCAGAATAAGGACCATGTAAATCCAAGAAAAGAGGGCAGTGATATAGAAAGTAGGCTCCAATATTCTCTCATCATGACACACTGTAGCATTGTGTCAACTCGCTATGCTAGACCAGATTAAGAAACTAAACTGATGTATTAGCCATGCTAATGTTATTTTTATAAGTTCACAAACAGAATTACAATGTACCTCCCCTCTTTCTCCCTTCATCTACAAGAGAACTAGAGGGTCAGGCCTGAGATGCTTTATCAAATTACATTTCTAACTTGGACTCAATTTTTTGTCGGACTGTTTTCTTGGTTCCAGCCAGGGGTGGAATTCTACTAGTTCACAACTATTCGGTAGAACCGTTTGTTAACATTCTAAGCAGTTCGGGAGAACCAGTTGTTAGAAGAAATTACCGGCCTAATCCTGTAAGGAAGGCAGGAAGGAAACATTCTGGTGTTGCTTACAGAAACTGCCCCTCCGTTAACCCTTATTACATTCTTGGCAGGACTAGACTTCCTGTCTCAGTAATTTCTTTGGGATTATTTTTCCCTCCTTTGCTGGTACTTTGCTTGTGTGGAGTGACCATTCAAAGTTACAATGGCACTGAAATAAGTGACTTATGACCATTTTTCACACTTACGACTGTTGCACCATCCCCACAGTCATGAGAGGGCAGGCGAGGAGATGCATGCTTCAATGAGAGTGATATTGAATTGGCCACGTCCAGCCAATAACATGACCACCAAACCATGTTCACCCAGTCACATGACCACCAAACCATGCCCACCACCTAAGCCTCGCCCATAGAACCAGTTGTTAAAAATTTTGAATCCCACCCCTGGTTCCAGCTCTTCCTCCTGTTCCTCAGGGTTATTTTTAAAGCACATTACATTGGCAAGACTTTCCTTCTTATTTTTTTATTGAGTGAGTAGATGCTAGCTAAAAGTGGACAGTCTTACTGATATCCAGTCCTTAACCGTGAAGGGTTTTAAAGGTTACAACAAGCACCTTGAACTTCACCCAGTAGAACTCTCAAAATAAAGGTGTCACACAAGGCAAGGTTATTGCCTTTGTTACTCTAACTGCAGCATGATGAACCAGCTATAACTTCTGAGTGGTCTTCAGTGGCATTTCTACACTGACTGCCATTGCTTGACAGTGAGATGGTACAATATAAATTTAATAAACAAATAAATAAATTCCAAATGATCAAAGTGATCAAGCCATGTGTCACTACAAACCAGACCTTCCAATCAGAAATGGATGTTCTTGATGGAAAAGATAGAGTTGCTCAAAAGCCATCCAAGGCCACAGCTAGTACCTTCTCATGTAAAAGTCCAAGGACACAGTTTCTATCAACTGAAATTGCTCAGTCTGGAAGGAAGAGAATCAGCACAAAGAAGTACCAACTCTCACTTCTAACCCTTGAAACTGGTCCAGAAGAATAAGACAAAGAATGGTATTGAAAGCTGCTGAGAGTTCTAGCAGAATTATGATGGTCATATACATACATCTTGATCCCACCATAGGTCACCCACAATGCAATCAATGGAATCTGATTTCTATGCTCAGGCCCTGATTGAAAAGGCCCAAATTCATCCACTTACTCAGAGGCCCTACAGATGCAGGCCTTCTACTTATTCAACCTCCTTCTTCCCAAAAGGAAGTACAAGACTAGTTAATAATTATCAAAAACAGCTGGGTCAATTATTGACTCTTGAGGGGTGGGATTGATCATTGCTTCCTTCAAGGCAGTCAGTGTAACCCTCCCTCATTCAAGGATGCACTAACTCTGACTCCATCTCCTGTTACTTGCAAGTGGCAGAGTTGAAATGACAGAGAATCCTGTCTATTTCCTCTGGACAAAGTACTGTCAGCCATAATCCTCCCAGAAGCAGCCCTTGTCAATTCTATAAGATTTCCCCCCCCATCCCTGAACAAATATAGCAATAGCAATAGCATTTAGACTTATATACTGCTTTATAGTGCTTTATAGTCCTCTGTAAGCGGTTTACAGAGTCCACATATTGCCCCCAACAATCTGGGTCCTCTTTTTTTACCCACCTTGGAAGGATGGAAAGTTGGGTCAACCTTGAGCCTGGTGAGATTTGAACTTGCCAAATTGCAGGCAGCTGGCAGTCAACAGAAGTAGCCTGCAGTACTGCCCTCTAACCATTGTGCCACCGTGGCTCATATAAGCGACTTTCTTTCCAGATACCAAAGAAATTTATCATAGCAACCTATAAAATGCTCATCTACCCTGTCCTTCCCTAAAAGCATCCAGGTTATACTATAAAGGGCTCCTAGTCAACAATCTGTGGAAGAATAAAAGCAGGGGGATTTTGCTCTTTTTCTGCACAGTGTAGACTCAGACATGAGCTCTTCCCCTTGAGTCATAATTTGCTCTTTGTTTTTTATCAGTACCACTCTAGGAATCTCCTATACAGGAATCTCCTCAACTTATGACCACAATTGAGCCCCAAACCTCATGTTGCTAAGTGAAAAATTTGTTAAGTGAGTTTTGCCCTATTTTCTTGCCCCATTTGTTAAGTGAATCACTGTGATTATTAAATGAATAACACGGTTGTTAAGTGAATCTGGCTTCCCCATTGACTTTGCTTGTGAGAAGGTTGCAAAAAGATGATCACTTGACCCTGGGACACTGCAACCGTCATAACTATGACTCAGTTGTCAGGCATCTAAATGTAAATTATGTGATCATAGAGATGCTGCAATGGTCATAAGTGTGAAAAATGGTCTCAAGTCACTTTTTTCAGTACTGCTGTAACTTCGAACAGTCAGTAAATGAACTGTTGTGAGTCAAGGACTACTTATATTGCTTCATCTCCCAGAGCTCATCAAAAAAGCAGAAGTAGTCTTGGCTTGGTGGAGAGAGAGAGGGAGAGAGAGAGAGCAGTCAGGCAGCCTCCTATCAAAAGCCCAGTTGCCTCTGTATATCAAAGATTGAGCATAGTCTTGATAGAACTACCTACCAGGTCCATGGAATTCTTCAATCATTCAGCAAGTAGCAATAGCAATAGCACTTAAACTTATATATCTTTCCACAGTGCTTTACAACCCTCTCTAAGCAGTTTACAGAATCAGCATATTGCCCCCAAACAATCTGGCTCCTCATTTTACCGTCCTTAGAAGGATGGAAGGCTGAGTCAATCTTTAGCCAGTCAAGATCGAACTGTTGAACTGTTGGCAGCCAGCAGTCAGCAGAAGTAGCCTGCGGCACTGCATTCCAATCACTGTGCCACCACAGCTCTTAAGCTCCATTAGCTATCTGAGAAAGCCCTATCCATTTGGTTACCCCTTGGTCTGGAAATTGGTGGCACTCGTTAGCTTCATAGATATGAGTGGTTTCACCATGGCAAAGGACAAATGTACTTCAGATCACATTGTACCTCCTCTGAGACAAAAAGAGACCGAATGTGTGACTTCAGACATGTTTGATGCTCAGTGAATGGAGTCTAGTCCAAAACAGATATGGTTTCCTAGCATTATAAAGTGGGATATACCACCATCAACCTGGTGGTAAGTTGAAATAGCTCAGGAATGTGAAACAGGGAGCCCAGTATAGCAGCAGGAGTCCCAATTTGACCCTTGATTTCAGAAATAAAGCTTCTGGTTTTCTGTTAAATGATTAAGGTATCTGGTTATCTGTGAAACATAATTTTGGTACCTGCAAAACATCCAAATGATACTTACCAGCCATCCTCCCCTGCCCTTTGCTCACAGCTAATTCCAGATCCAAAACAGAGGGGTACATTTCTGAGGGAGGAACATCCCTCACTTTACTTATTTAGGTTTAAGGATGCAGGCAGGACTGCCCTTCCACCCATAATTAGATGATATATAAAGATTTATTCATCTTTTCCCCTTTCACACCCCACAGTCCCTGGCAACTGCCCACACCTGTTTGAAGTTATAGTCTATACATCCTACCTTAATGTCATATGAATCAGTACTTTCTGTACTGTATTTTTAAACATGCACCTGAAATCTAAACAAACATATACTTGGGGAAACTGTAAAAATAAATTAAAAGAAAAAACAAAACAAAAACCTTCCTACCCTTTGAAAACTTCGTAAATTTCCACCTCCTCTTTTGTGGACTTTCACCAAGTTCCTGCTTAATTTTTATTCCCACCCCCCAGCAGATTCTTTTATTATTTTTTGGTAGGGAAGCCATAATATTCACAGCATATTATGCATTTTCTTTCCCCCTTTTAGCGTGTCACATAACTGGCTGGTCTGAACTGCATGTTAAGTAGTTATTTGGTCCTTGTGTTTAACCAGGGTTAGCAAAGTTCAAAATACAGATTATCAAACTGACATGTTGTCATTTGCCTTTATAAAAACTAACTGCAATTTAGACTCAAATGCACAGAGAACCTGTTGGGAAACTGCCAGCCAGGCAAGGAGGAAGGGTCAAGCAGGGAATTAGCCTTGAGTTGCTGTGCAGCTTCAAGAGAATTAGGATTGACACCCTTCTCCAAGTTCCTGGAACATTATCTGTTTGTTCCCAAGAGAAGGCAAGCAGTCTGGCAAAATTCATGTATTATAAGTAGAATACAATAAAGTAGTCATCTTGAAACCTTCCAGTGTGGATCTGGCTGCCTTCATCTGACATAACCATAGTTAATGTAAAACTCAAACCTTTCCATTTGTAGCTTGTATCTAAAACTCAGGAGAAAACTAGATGTGTTTGTATCCAAATGTAGTCATTATTAGTGTTGAATTTATATTTTACCAACAAAGAAATAAAGAGAGACCAGAAGAGATCTATTCCAAGCTATTTAGCTCTCGTTAGCTAGCCATAACCTTTCTGGGATTCGAACCCGGGCTACTTGCATATTAAATAGATGTTCCCTACTGTTTCTTAGCTTTCTTCATTGTTTTGTGGTTGTGCAGTTGCACAGCATTTTGGAACATTATCATTGCAGCGTGCTCAAAGCACATTCCTCAACTTTCCTAATCAGCTTGCCTTCTCATATGGAATGTACAGATATAAAGAATGAAACTCTTTTTGAAAATAAGCAGGGCATGAATTGGCCGAGGCTAAAATTTTGAAACCTTTTAGAAATGAGACCAAACTTTTCATCACCTTCAAGAACTGATATCACCTCTTGACAAACCTTAACTTCTTAGCATCTGCTTTCTGGGCTTAGTCTCCAGCACGGCTTTCTTTACCTTTTGAATTTTATTCCAGACACGTTCTTTATCACTTTTCCTTCCTTCGAGGGTGTCCATGGCATCTGCCATTAGTGACTGCAGCTGTGACACCAAGATAAAAATTATCAGAATGGAATTCACACAGAAATAACTTTCCTAAATACACAGATTAAAAGCTAATTAAAAAATCATTTGTACGCTGATGATTTTATTGCTCATCTTTTGCACAATGAGTAGCATCACTTCGTCTGGTTTCCCCCCCTCCTTGGACTTAATCCACATTTTGCTTTTTGTTATTGGGGAATAAACAATGACCCCAAATAAGTAAATATGCATTAGTAAATATGAGTTTTTAGCCGAGGATTTTTTTGTTGGTAGGTTTATAACAATTGCATTTTTAAAAACAATTATATGTGTTCTGTAGCAATAAGAAAAAAATTAGAACATATAAGTTCCATTAGTTTCAATATAATAATTGAATGCACACTTGTGCGCTCTACTAAAATTAAAATGAGACTAAAATGTATAGCCTAATGCAATGGTGTCAAACTCAAGGCTTGTGGGCTGGATCATGACTGTGGGGTGTTTAGATCCGACCATGGGGCTGCCCTGGAAACTGCGAAGGATCAGCCTGCTGTGCCTCTGCCAGTGAAAACAGAGTCCTCTCCTCAGTTCCATTTCTGCTGGCAGAATGCTGGAGGAGTCTGTCGTGGCCAAAAATGAAGCCCGGGAGGACCACATGTGGCCCTCTCAAGCTCTCTTTTTGCTGGCAGAGGCCTGCAGGAAGATCAAACAAGCCCCAAACAAGGCCACCACAGGTGCCCCTGACACGAGTGATGTCGAGCTGGCCATGCCCACCCTGGCCACATCCACCCTGGCCATGCCCCCCCGGGCCCCCCAAGGTCAAAAACAACCCTGATGCGGCCCTCAATGAAATCGAGATTGATACCCCTGGCATATTTTATTTTATTTATTTATTAGATTTGTATTGCTGCATATTTGCGACTCAAGGTGGCTTACAACATATAAAACCACAATTTAAAACAATAAAACTTGTAAAATCAAATAAATTAATATAGTAAAATTGCTCCCCACCCCTACCCCTCCAGCAACAGCAGATTACACAAGCCATTTAATGAGTGCCATCCCACTCTGGGTTCTCCAGGCCCGCTGGCAGAACCAGGCCTTCCAGAGGAGTGGGGCCGTTCTAATCTCTGGGGGAATGATGTTCCAGAGGGTGGGAGCCACCATGGAGAAGGCCCTTCTTTTGGGTCCCACCAGATATATCTACCTCAAGGATGGGACCTGCAATATTCTCTGCCTCCCCGTTCTGATGGGTAGATGTGGGTAGATGTGACCGGCAAGAGACGGTCCCTCAGATAGCCTGGTCCCAAGTCATGAAGGACTTTAAAGGTGACAACCAGCACCTTGAATTGCACATGGAAACAAATTGGCAGCCAATACAGCTCCCGTAGGAGAGGTGACACATGTACACACCGGGGTCTGCTTAAACCATGAGGGCCACTGCATTTTTCACCAACTGGAGCCTCCAGATGCTCTTCAAGGGCATCCCCATGTACAGCGCATTACAATAGTCATCATGGATATTGTTTAACCTATTCTCTCTGAGTTATTTGTCTATTGTGTTCATTTTTGTATATTTACATTCTTAGGCCACCAACTTGTCAATGACTTTGGGCAGGGTACAAAATTAAAAACAAAGTTATAAAAAACCATCACAAATGGGGGAAAATGTTAATCCTGATGGGACAAGCTATAGACAGCTTACATCTCACTCTAGCTCAGAGCCTGGAGAAAGAGAGAGATAAATAGTTTTGTGTAGTGATAATAATTGGGACCGGCAATTTGGACCTAAAAGCAAAGTAGTTGCTAAGTGAAACATCATGATTTTACAGTCTTCAGCTTTCCTTTCCTATTTTAAAAAAACTTTATTGTGTCTTTTTTTAAATTCAAAAGCTAAAATAGCATCAATATCTATATCATGGTGAATCAGAACACATGCAAAATAGCTTACAATACATTAGATTCCAAAATGGTATCAAAAAGTACAATAAAATTAACACTTACAGGAAATTACAGGAAATATATAACACAAAACAGATACAAAATGAAAAGGTAAAAAGTGATACTGGTTCCCTAAGATGCACGCCATTCTGTTCTAGTGGAATAACACAGTTCATAGTGAACTGCAAGAGGCACTCTCCAGATGCAGAAATTGAGCTTTAAATAGACTCTCAAAATCAGTTTCAATATAACCTATCAATTAAATCATTAATCTGCAGGAAGGCTGAAATTTACACACCACAGTTGTGAACAGAGTTATAGGTAACTACAGAGCTATGAAGATGATAAATATAAGGACTGGAGTTATTTTTTTAAACCACTGTTATATCTCTGGACACTCACTAAACCAGGCAGTCACTAAACAGGACCACCTGTTTAGATACACTTAAAGCAAAGCAGAATTATTTATTTATTTATTTTTATAAAAAAATATTTATTATTTATTATCAGGGCCATTTCAATCTGGTGTGTGTGTGTGTGTGTGTGTGTTAGTGTTCCAGAGGTCAGGGCTGATAGACAAGCACATCTTTACAGATTAACAGAGTTGGGAGGTATCTTATAGGTGATCTAGTCGGACCCGCCAAAGTAGGAGACCCTACATCATTTCTGACAAGTGGCTCTTCTTGAAAGCTTCCAGGGATGAAGCACCCACAACTTCTGAAGGTAAGCTGTTCCACTGGTTGATTGTTCTCACTGTCAGAAAATTTCTCCTTATTTCCAGGTTGAATCTCTTCTTGATCAGTTTTCCATCCATTATTCCTTGTCTGGCCTTCAGGTGCCTTGGAAAATAGCTTGACTCCTTCCTTTCTGTGCCAGCCCCTCAAATATTGGAACTAGTGGTGGGATTCAATTTTTTTTTACTACTGGTTCTGTGGGCATGGCTTGGTGGGCGTGGTAGGGGAAGGATACTGTAAAATCTCCAGTCAGAGGTGGTATTTGCTGGTTCTCCTAACTATTCAAAATTTCCACTACTGGTTCTCCAGAACTGATCAGAACCTGCTGAATACCATTTCTGACTGGAACCCTGCTACCTTGTCTCCCCTGGTCCTTCTCTTCACTAGACTAGCCATGCTCAGTTTCTGTAACTGGTCTTCATATGTTTTAGTCTCCAGTCTCCAGTCTCCTATGTCCTATCAGATAAGGTTGCTTAATGGATTGCTTAATGAAGCATTTCAACTCTGTCTGATCTTACGGGATGAACAGCTTTTTTTTTCCAAACAAAATTGCACCGCATCAAATATTTCCTGCCTTGCATCAAAATATGGGCAGACACCATATGTATCTTTTAATTAATTAATTAAACTTTAATTAATAATTAAAATTTAAATTAAGCGATTCATTAAATTTGTTTGCCACCCATCTTGCTGCCAAGGCAACTCTAGGCAGCTTAGAACATCAAAATGGAAGCATAGTTATATATACACTAATGTATAAAAATCTCAATAAAATCACAGATGAAAATACAGATGGGACTAAAAGATGGGAAGGAAAGGAGCAGAATGTACCAGGAAGAGGTGGAAGTTATGTTGTATGTCAGAGGTCTCCAAATTCAGCAACTTTAAGACTTGTGGACTTCAACTCCCAGAATTCCTCAGCCAGCCATGGCTAGCTGAGGAATTCTGGGAGTTGAAGTCCACAAGTCTTAAAGTTGCCAAGTTTGGGGACCCCTGTTCTATGTTTTTTTTTCATAGGATCAGTAACTTCATTAAACTTGGGAAACTGGAAAAAGTAGTCTCCATTTGACTTTGTACATCATGTAAGATTTATTTGGTTTTAGTTTAGCATGCTGTATGAATCCAACCAACCACTGTGACTTACTCAAACAAACCATGATGTAATGCAGTTTATGAACCCAACCTCATTCGAATTCAGCCCCTCTATTGAAAACTCTTCTTTATAAAATTGTTTATACGCATCCTTCTGTTTATAAAGATCCTTTTGAATTATATCTACTTGTGCCCTAAGAAACATTAGTTTATTCACTGTAGAATATTCATCTTGGGTTTCTGATGCTGCCAAGTTTAATAAAGAAAGCAAGAAAGCTTTGCAGACCTGCTAGAGGTGATTTGCTGGCAGTGCTACCCTTGAAAAGGTTATTGGGATTATTCAGAAGGTGAGGTTTGCAACTGGAAGAGCTAGTTTTAAATGCTGTTTTCATGGCATGTGTTTAAACGGTGATGTATAGCTTGGGCTGTCACTCTTTCTAGAAGGGAGGGAAAAAAAACTAGAAACAGTTCATTTGCATATCATAATTAATTTAAATGCATGCACGGTTAAAATTATCCCTTGTAACAGTTTGAAGTAGAGCTTGGGATTCTGTCTTTTATCAGAAGGATTGATATATTTAGGAAGGATCTACTTCAAACTGTTACAAGGGATAATTTTAACCAGTTTTAATGATCAGCGGCTACACTTAACATTTCCAAGAGGAGCCAAGAGTTGCTGTGGGTGAAACGGTGCATATACAGGCAGGATTACGATGCTAGTTCTCACCTTCCTCCAGATTTTCTTTACTTTTAAAATGTGAATTGAAGCTCAGTCTTTGTGTTTCCCCTCTCAGATTTTCAGTCACTGAGTTCAGTGGCTGAGCATGACCTTTAGAGCCATAAAAATGTGGATTGGGGACCACATGTGTTCCTGGGATTTATAGGTTGCTAGCCAAGAGCTAAAATAACATATAGCTTTCCTCCTTTTGAGACCTTCCTTTGTAGAGGCAACATTGGATTCAGTCACTAGCCTGGTCTCTAATGTTCGGAACAACTTTTCTCCAGATGTTGTGAAAGCTCCAACACTGGAAGTTTTAAAGAAGAGATTGGACAACCATTTGTCTGAAATGGTATCGGGTTTCCTGCTTGAGCAGGGGGTTGGACTAGAAGACTTCCAAGGTCCCTTCCAACTCTGATTTCTATTCTATTCTGTTCTGTTCTGTTCTGTTCCGTTCCTTCCATTCCAAGGTGGCACAGTGGTTAGAGTGCAGTACTGCAGGCTACTTCTGGTGACTGCAGATTGCCTGCAATTTGGCAGTTCAAAACCCATCAGGCTCAAGGCTGACTCAACTTTCCATCCTTCTGAGGTCAGTCAAAGGAGGACCCAAATTTTGGGGGGCAATATGCTGATTCTGTAAGTGGCCTAGAGAAGGTTGTAAAGCTCTGTAAAGTGGTGTATACTGTAAGTCTAAGTGCTAGTGCTAGTGCTAGTGCTATTCTGCTCTACTCTACTCTAGTCTACTCTACTCTACTCTACTCTACTCTACTCTACTATTACATAAAGAACAGGTGTCCCCAACCCTGGTCTGTGAACCAGCACCAGTCCATGGCATGCAAGAAACCAGCCCATGCAAACAAGCAAAGCCTCATTCATGAGATGCAGATAGCATGCAAAACTGCACCCCCTCTGGTCCATGGAAAAACTTCTCCCCACAGAACTGGTTCTTAATGCCCAAAAGGTTGATGTAGGGCACTGGACTAGAAGACCTCCAAGTTCCCTTCCAACTCTCTTCTGATTTTGTAGTGTTCTAAGCCTACTACAAGCCTACTAGTTTGATGTAGTGGTTAGGGCAGTGGTGGCTAACCATTTGGGGCTCCTGTGCCAAAAATTGTGCACGTGCTCGTGTGTGCGCACTCATGTGCGAGCACCCAGAAGGCAATGTGCGTGCCCTCCCACACAACCCCTCCCATTTACCTGCACTGTTCCACACAGGTGACTTTCCCCTGCAGGCTTTGTAGGTCGAATAATAGGCCCGTTTCACCACTTCCGGTATTACAGGAAGTGATGAAATGGGCCTATTATTTGGCCTGCAAAGTCTGCAGAGGTTTTTTTCAAGCCTTTAGGAGGCCGAAAAAGGCCTCAAACCAGCTGAAAAATCAGCTGAGGCGCATGCATGTGCAGTGAGGTAATTTTGCCTGCAGCTCACGTGCCGACACAAATGGCTTTGCGTGCCACCTATGGCATGCGTGCCATAGGTTTGCCATCATGGGGTTAGGGCATCAGGCTAGAAACAATGAATTCTAATTTCACTTTAGACACAAAGCCAGCTAGGTAACCTTGGGCCATTCACTCTCTCTCAGCCCTACAAAGGAGACAATGGTGAAGCACATCTGAAAAATCTTGCCAAGAAAATAGCAGGGTCTTCTTCAAGCAGACTTCAAGAATGGAACAAGATTGAATGGAAGAAAAGAAAAGAAAACCTCAGGAGTCAAAAGAAGTATGAAAGCTGAGCGGCTAGATTAGAAATGGGCCCCTTGAGGAGTGAGTTAGTGATACACAAGTTGTGGAGCTTAAAAAAATAAGGGAAGCTATCTGTTCATTCTTGGAATATTTGGGAGGCAAGGAATCCTATCACTGCTTTAAATTCTGTTTCACTGGAGGGAATATTCAGATTCCTCACCCAACTGAAAGGAGAAGTACATTTATATGCAGTATTTTCTACAACATTTCAATAAAGCTGACTGTATCTTTAAGAAGTGTTTAATTTACAGGAATTAATAATGACATTTTATGGTTGTTTTTTTTAAAGAGTGGTTCTGTTGGGATGGGTAGCTTTGAGTTTATGAATAAAGACTTGGTTCCTTCTTTCCTCTTTTCTTGGCCTCCTATCTTAAAGCTTAAAGTCCTTATTTAACCATTTGAATGAGCAAAGCTTAGTTACTCTGTTTGGAACAAGCCAATAATTTCAATGGTTTAAAAACCAGTTTAAAATTCTGGTTTGTTAATTGAAGGAAAGTAGTCTTTTGAAGATTTTCTGACTTGGGGTCTGCACAAAACCATGCGGGCTGCTGCATTTTGCACCAATTGGATCCTCTGGATGCTCTTCAAGGGCAGCCCCATGTAGAGCGCCACACTAGATTTAGTATGCTGTATGGTCTCAACTGATGCAATTTGTAAACTATGGTTTGGGGTTTGTGAGTGGAAGACCATTCAATTATGATTTATTCAATACATCTTGGCTGGGGAAAGCATTGCTTAGGATAATGTGCAAATCCAATTGGAAATTCAGTTTGTCCTTGGTTCAGTTTATTCTGTATCATGGAATTATCTATATTAGCTCCTTGGCTCTAACCAGGCCTTCCCTCTTTCCAGCTTTGTGATATAAACAGCAAAATTAAATTCTAAAGCACATAAACAAAATTAGGTCTAAAATTCTGATTCATTTGATTTTCCTGATTCTGACCTACGCCTACTTTTATTTTTGTTGTAACAAAGACAATGCTCTCCTGTTTCCATTAAAGACTGCAGTCCTAATCTTGAAATGGATGGGGCAATCAAGTTCAAACAGAGTTTAAGTTAAGAGGGTGTAGTGAAAATTACCACTAAGAAAGTAGCTTCATGCTTTCAGCATATTAGTAGAACTAGCACATTTTTCAACCATAGGAATATTCTATAGCAGATGAAAATCTCCAGCATAATTAGGCTATAGAATTCAGGAATGAAGATGAATATATGTGTCCCAAGATTATGTTGCAGGATCCAATCAAAGTGGATGTATTATTTCATTGTCTTCTTTCTCCCACCATATGGAAAGCTGAAAAGTGCTGGCTTTTAACTATACTTTTTAATTATAATTTTATTTACCCTTATGGATATAAAATTCTCCCTCTAAAAACGTACATGTGGCTTGATTATATTATAGATATGTGCTCAGGTAAATATGGATTCCAATGGATTCCAATTTGGATAACCTTATTTTTTCCCCCCACAGGTCTGCATTTTCACAATTTTAGGATGGTTTGTGATACATTTTCTAAGTTCAGACAGAACTTAAACCAAGGAAATGGAATAGGACAGCAGAAGATGCTAACCTGTTCAAACCCTGACCAAGCTAAGCTAGCTGTATAGCTACATATGGTCATCTTTATCTGGTCTGATCAAGTGTTTCATGTGAATATAGCCAGTTAGTAGCCTGTGTGCAAAACAGACATTGTGTCATTGCATGGTATTTTCTTCCTTGCTTGCAGGCTTTGTGGTATTTTTGGGTTGGCTGCATTGGGGAACAATGTCCAGAATTAGCTGTATTTTCATCTGGACCAGCAGAGGGTCTCCTTGTGGTTTCAATAATAAATTCCTCAATGGGAATCCAGCACTGAAGATGGAGATTGCAGTTGTTTATCCACTAGCGAACACAGTTCCAGCAGGGACTGATGACTGGATGTGCCAATATGAAAACATCTGACCCATTTTTTTGTCGGCTTTATAGGGCAGGTTTCTGCTCTGAGTGTTTTCTACTTGGATTTTGAGTTAAACTAATCTCTTGGGTATTTTAAGGGCCAAAGAAGGACATAGCAATAGTGTTTTACAGTCCTCTCTAACCAGTTTACAGAGTCAGCATATTGCCCCGAATAATCTGGGTCCTCATTTTACCAACCTTGGAAGGATGAAAGGCTGAGTCAACCTTGAGCCTGGTGAAATTCGAACTGCCAAATTGCAGGCAGCCAGCAGTCAGCAGAAGTAGCCTGCAGTACTTAACCGCCATGCCACCACTACTCATTTTGGAAATTCCTATCAATCTGATTTACTTGTTGGGTATTGGGAACTTATGTTGGCCTGAGGGTGAATCTGCCCACCTGAAAAGCTATGAGCAAGAGATATACAGTATTATCAGGGTCAGAGTTATAGAAGCAGGAAACGATAGTATAAGTTCTTCATATTTACGCCTCTACTTCACTTTCTTCTGCCACTGTATTTGTAGGGGGTGCATTTCTGGAACCAATCCAATTATATAAATTGCCGTCCCTTAAACTGTCTCTGAATTTCCTTCATGGTTTAGTGAGTATTGCCCACTCCAAATTTCTAACCATTGATAATATTATGGGTTCTTAGCAACAATTGCTCTTTGGTATGGCTCTGAGATTACCATATGGTGACATTGAAAAGTAACTTATGAGTGTGGGGGACAGTTTTCTTCTTCTTCTTCTGAACAATAACAACAACAAAGAACCTTAATGCCCTCAAGCCCTTTCAGAAGTTAATAAAGTATTCTATTCTATTCTACTGGAATCTTTGCTTTGCCTCCCAAGAACAAGTAATCTTATGTAGATGTGATTCCTACTACATTTGTCCTATCATGGATCTTCACATTCTATCATGCCCCCAAATTTACTTGCAAGGGAACCATGGCTTCTATATCCCTGCATTCTGTTTGACCTTAGATCATTGGGTCCCTCTTCTTGTTCCTCTATTGCAGGGGTGTCAAACTGGATTTCTTCAAAGGCCAGATCAGCATTGTAGTTCTCCTTTGTGGGCCAGCCCGGGTGGGGGAAGGGAGGGAGACAGCCTGGATAGCCTCCTGCAGCACTTTGCTGGCCAAAATGGGGAGGGGGGGGATGTATGGCCAGTTTTCAGCCTGGAATGCCTCCTGAAGAACTTTGCCAGCCAAAACAGGGCACCGGGGGGCATATGTGGCCCCCGCATGGCCTATTTTCAGCCTGGACGGCCTCCTGAAATACGTTGCCAACCAAAATGGGGCATGTGTGTGTGTGTGTGTGTTTGTGTGTCCCCATCCCATGCAGCCTGTTTTCAGACTGGATGGCCTCCTGAATCACTTTGTCATTTTGGTTGCCAGAGGCACCATAGGCCAGTCCTTTGCTATTTCCAGGCACCCCCTGGTCCAGATTTAAGCACTCCACATGCCTTGAATTTGACACCCTTGCTGTGTCCCTCACCCTCACATATGCAATAAACCACTAGCTAGGAAAACTATAATTGACAGTCTTTCACAATAGAACAAAGAGTTCTAGCAATGGCCATAAAACTATTGCCCTGAATCCAGGCCACTTCATAGCTTAGCCCAGACTTTGGCAGAATGTCATGCTCAGGATTTCAGAGTCCCAGTACATATTCCTAAGGACCAGAAAATAAAAATAAAATTTTAGCTTCCTTCCTTCCTTTGTCCTCCAAACCAATTCCAAAAGGGCTGAGAAACAGCATGCTTACCAGTTCTGCATCTGGTTGGCTGATATCCTGGAGGTAAGGAATAGTGGCCAGCTCAGCCATAGCTTGATTGATCACTTGAGATTGTTCCTTGATGCGCTGCAGGCGTCCAAGGAGGCTTGCATATTGCAGCTTTTCTATCACACCTGAACATGCACAGAAGGACTCCTGGGCTCACAAGGAAAAGGAGAGTGGTTAGAGGTCAAAAGCTGTGGAAGTGATCTCATTTCATCCCTTAACAATTGAAGTTGGCTCTTATTATAACCACACATTTGACTTTCAAATAAACAGGCCAATGGAATATTTTTGATCTATAATTGTTAACTAGGGGTGAACAGGTATGGGTCCAATGCACATGCTCCCAGATGCTATAGCAGGGGTCTTCAAACTTGACAGCTTTAAGACTTGTGGACTCCAACTGGCGAATCCCTGAGCTAACTAGACTGGAGGAGGAATTCTGGGAGTTGAAGTCCACAAGTCTTAAAGCTGTCAAGTTTGAAGACCCCTGTGCTATAGGCAGGAGTGGGATTCTACCAGTTCGGACCTATTCGCTAGAACCGGTTGTTAACATTCTAAGCAGTTCAGAGAACTGGTTGTTAGAAGAAATTATTGGCCTAATCCTGTAAGGAAGGCAGGAAGGAAACATTCTGGTGTTGCTTACAGAAACTGCCTCTCCGTTAAATCTTATTATATTCTTGGCAGGACTAGACTTCCTGTCTCTGGAACGTCTCTGGAGATTTTTCCCCCTCCTTTGCTGGTACTTTGCTTGTGTGGAATGACCATTCAAAATTATAATGGCACTGAAAAAAGTGACTTATGACCATTTTTCAAACTTACAACTGCAGCATCCCCGCAGTCATGAGAGGCCAGGCGAGGAGATGCATGCCTCGATGTGAGTGATATTTAGTTGGCCACATGCAGCCAATAACATGACCGCCAAGACATATCCACCCAGTCACATGACACCTAATCCACGCCCACCACCTAATCCACACCCACAGAACGGTTGTTAAAAAATTTGAATCCCACCCCTGTGCTATAGGTATATCCTTCCTCTATCTATGAGTTGATAGTGAACTGTAATTAGAACGTGACAAGAATGGGGAACATTCATATATACATTACCAGTATATATTCTAGAATATAGAATAACAGAGTTGAAGAGATATTGAAGATCTTCTAGTCCAACCCCTTGCTCAAGCAGAAGATCCTATAGCATTTCTTACAAATTGTTGCTCAGTCTCTTTTTAAAAGCCTCCACTGTTGGAGCATCCACACCTTCTGAAGGCAAACTGTTCCACTGGTTAATTGTTCTGTCAGGACATTTCTTCCCAGTTCTAGGTTGCTTCTCTTTTTTGTTCAGTTTCCATTCATTGCTTCAGTTTACATTGAAATCCTAATTTATTGGCTTTTTATTCTGGTCCCACCCCTTTCCTTGTCCTCCCATGCTAATTTTATTTTATAATCTAGTCCTCGGGCCAGTGGTGGGATTCATTTTTTTTTTACTACCGGTTCTGTGGGTGTGGCTTGGTGGGTGTGGTGTGGCTTGGTGAGCGTGGCTTGGTGGGTGTTGCAGGGGAAGGATACTGTAAAAATCTCCATTCCCTCCCCACTCCTAGGGGAAGGTTACTGCAAAATCTCCAATCCCACCCCACCCCACTAACCTGCTTTTCAGCTCCGTTTTCCTGTGCAGGGCAACAAAAGAAGAGCCAGCCGATCAGTTGAGACTCGGGAGGCAGAGAATAGATGGGGGAGGGACCAGTCAGAGGTGGTATTTGCTGGTTCTCTGAACTACTCAAAATTTCCACTTCTGGTTCTCCAGGACTGGTCAGAACCTGCCTTGAGCATATCAGTTCAAAGTCATTTGCAGTCCTTAGGCTCCAAAATAGAAGGTGCAGATGAAGTGGCAGAGATCTTGTCTAAGAGATCACACTTCAGCCTGTATCTCTCTCATCCACACATAGAATGCATTAGCTGAACTGTATTTTATGCCCAGATTTAGTGCTTCTCCAGAAAATTGCTAGGCACATGCTTAAACAAACAAGTTCATCTCTTTTAGAAGAGTGCTAAACCATGTTAGACCACATCAGTGATCTGTCACTAGGGGAACTTGAAAAATAGCTAAAACTCTCATCCAAGGCACTTGTCCATAGTACCTAGGTTTACTACTAAGTCCATGCTATGGACAATGATTGATCATTTTTCCTGCTGGCAAATGACATTAAATCAGAGAAGAAACACAGACAAGGGAATCCATCGATTGGTTCCTAAAAACTGTTACATATTTAATATGCAGCCAGAGTAAGCAGCAGTCTCATCACCAAAGCTAAATAAGGATCCCACACTTTAAAAGAGATATGGAGAAACTGGAGTAGGTTAAAACTAGAGAGCTGCCAGGATGATAAGGGATATAGAAACTAAACCCTAGAGGGAATGGTTAAAGGAGACAGGGTTTTTTAGCTTGCAAAAAAGAAAGCAGAGGGGAGACATAATAGTTGCTACAAAAATATAAAAGGGCTGTCAAGCACAAGAAAGGACATATGAGGGTAGGACAAAGATCAATGGATTAAAAAAAAGATTTTTTTAGAGTGGAATATTAGAAGGAATTGGGTTATGGTAAAAGGTAGCTAAAGAAACTGTTAGTTTAGAACAGTGGTGGGCAACTATAGTCATTTGATGACCTGTGGACTTCAACTCCCAGAATACCATGCTGGCTCAGGAATTCTGGGATTTGAAGTTCACAGGTCATAAAATTGCTATAGTGACCCATCCCTGGTTTAGAACAATGATGGATTCTCTCCAATGGGAATTTTGCAAATGGGGAACAAATAGCCGAACTCCTTCTGAGGTAGTTCAGTGCCTTTCTGCACTGAGCAGGAAGTTGGACTAGATTACCTGCAAGATCTTTCCAATTCACACATTCCATAATTCTCCATATGAAGTGCACTAGATTGGCCAATAATCATTCTTAAACTGGTTACTGAATTAAAACAGGTTTGGTCCTATGCTTAAATATTATTATGTCTATTTTCAGGACTCGCACAGCAGCAACAATAACAATAATTTACTTATGTATTTATCAAGGTACATTGCAATTTGGAAACGCTACAGTACAGATGACTTGACTTATGACTGTTCACCTAGTGACCATTTGACATTATGATGGCTGAATTTTCCACCACCAGCTGCCCCGTGTGGTTACATCGTCACATTTTTGGAGCTCAGCAAATAAATCATTTTTATGGTCATTTGCAGCATCTCGCAGTCACGTGTCCATGCATTTCAATGTTTTTTTGCTGGTTTCTGCTCATAAATATAAAATTATGAGTTACCAATAAAGGAGATATTTGTAGCTCAGGATTGAAATGATGGGTCCTTGGTGCTCTCTGAGCTTGGTTGATTTTTTTCCTTTGGGTAATGAAACATCTGAAAGAAAACAACCAAGCTCAAAGAACACCAAGGACCCCTCAAATTATGAATTAACTGAACAAGTTGAGTTCACCTGTTCTACACCACAAAAAAAGCCAATCAGGTTTAAAACTAACCAAACTTGGCACATTGTACAAATGCACCTGCTAGATCTAGTTAAATGTATTATATACAAAGGCAGCAAGGATCTTCTAACGGATGAACTGAAAAGTGATAAAAATATGATTTCACACACACTCCTTAATATCTTGGCTCATAAGCTTTCTTCATTTTTCCCTTTGAAACTGTTTGGGTTCCTTCACTAACATGTTAAAATTGGAAAGAAATGTGGTGATAGGTACATCTCTCCTGTCCCTTCGCAGTCAACTTTTAAGCAAAACCCCGAGGCATTGCTTCTGGCAGGATTTGAAATGCTGTATGCCAACACATCTCAGACTGGATTTTTTTTTTTTTTTTTGTGAGAAAAGGAAGTGTTATCTAAAGGTGGCCTTGAAATAACTAGGTCAAGGCATGCAGTGGAAAAAAAAATGGGGGAAATCAAGAATGCTTAATACCTGAGAACTCAAGTTAGGAAGCATTCTGCTTTTCAGTCCTATTTTATACAAGCATTTAATTTCCTGTGACACCAGTGGGAGGAAGAGGTTTCCAAGAAAGCTAAACTCAAATGGATTAATCAGAATCTTGAATGGCTTCACTAGGCCTCTTCCAGAAGATTCCTTGCATCCCTAACTGAAGTACAAATAAATTTTGCCACCATGTTGCTTTGCTTTCATCCTTGGCCTACAATTGAGGCAGCTGAAGCTTGTTCTTGGTTGTTCTATACCTAAAAACAGAGTCTCCAGCCTAGGAACCAAATAAAAAGCAACTTAAATGGTGATAAAGAGATGCAGCCAGAAAACAGGCAGCATCTGAGAAAATTGGGAAAAGAAAGATGTTTTTTCCTTCCCTCAGATGGGCATGAGGGAAAAACACTTCGAGTCATTTCCTTCAGATGCAGCCAAGATTGAAAAGAAGAGAAAAGTCAAGAAGAGCAGCCAGGAACAAACAAGATGAAAAGGGGAAGAAAAAGCCAAGACTTTGAAAGGAAAAAAAAAAAGAAACTGAAAAAGATAAAAGATAAAAGACGTGTTGAACTCTGCAGAAAAAGGAGTATACTCTAGAGAGTGACAGTACAGGAATTAAGATGTAAGAATATAGAAATCAGCAGGAAAGAAGCAAATTAGTAATGTAGAACAGAAAAATGTGAGAATGTGATGAAATTGGTTTTAAAGAATAATGTAAATTAAGAGCCTATTGCCCTAAAAAGAGGACAATCAGCAGCAGATGGATAAACTCAGTTATAATGAAGATAAGGACACCTTTGGAAGAGCTGAATGACCAGGTTAGGCGCAAATTATTATGGAGAAAATCTGTCTGCTGCTAATCCTCGCTTAGTGACTATAATTGAGACCAGCCATTGCTATGTGCCATGGTCATTAAGTGAAATATCATGTGACAGTGACTTAACAATTTTATTTCTACTTGCTCATTTAACACTGCTTGTCATAAGCCAGCCGTAAAATACATAAATGGTGATCATATGACTGGAGACACTGTGATAGTTATAAATGTAAATTGGTTGCAAAGTGCCTGAATAGTGTTCACATGATCACGGAGCACTGTGATGGTCATAAATGTGAAGATTGGTCTCAAAGTTGTTTTTGTACACTCTTATAACTTAAAACAGTAATGAGACAAGGCAGGCACTAAGTGAGGACTACCTGTATATGGTTGCTAAGATTGACAATGATATGTAAAAAAAATACTGAGCATAGTTGAAATAAATAATTCAAATGTAAGATTGATTTCTGCACTAGTTGAAGGCATTTATAATTGACAATGCCTTTCTTAAATTTGTAAAAGAAAAATTTCTCCTGTTACTGAAGGGAGAATATAGAAAACTCCATCTAATTGTCATAGTTTTTAAGTGTTTGGTCATTTAAATACACTTTAAGTGTATTGACTTGGACAGTATGATTATTGGTGGTTTGAAGGAACAGCCTGCAATAGGAAGTGAGTCCTGGGGGAAATCCACCAGTTCTTTTCCTACATGGCTTGAAACTGGTGCTGATGGACAGCACCTTTACTAGCTCAAATTAGCCTTGGATGTTTGGGATAAGCAATGGGACAGAATGTATGACAGTATGCTTTTTCTGCTGATTGAAGGACTACTTGGAAAGCCGCTACAGGTCCTGTTCTGCATGAGATTGAGTAATAGAGAAACTTCCTGGATTTGGATTCATGTCGGTTTTGCTTTGCTCTCCCTGGCCATTTTGGCTGAGGAAATCATGATTTATAGCAGGCATGTCCAATCCATAGCCACCAGGATTCGCATGCAGCCCTGGACAGCTAGTAACATGGTTGCACAAGATTGTAAACTTGAACAGTATTATGTGATTTTTAATGATAGTTATATAAATTTTTATGCAGCCCGAGACAATTCCTTTTCACTCAATGTGGTCCAGGGCAGCCAAAAGTTGGACATGCCTGGTCTATAGGCTACATGTGCCTCCAGGATCAAGGTTTTTTTCTCTGAAATTTCTTAGCAGCAGGTCAATTTTTGACAGGACAAGCATACATCTTTTTTTTAACCTTTTAAAAAGCAAAATGGGAGGTCTTAGGAAAGCATATCAATGTCTACAGTTCACCACTATGCAAACCTTTGAAAATGGCCTGAAATTGCCCCTTTTCTATTGATTTTGCTGACTGGTTTTTAGCAGCATGATAGGCTCTTTTAGATGGCTTGGGCCTCTTTTTTTAAAGAGTAGAAAAGAAATGTGAGTGTTTTGTTTCTCTCACTCATCCCTACCCATAAAACATTTGCTGTGTCCAGCTGGCCAGGAGAGTGAATTGCAATTGTTGACATATCCCTGGTTTAAATAAATGGTCCAGGAAGAGATAGGGTGCAGCATCTATCATGCTCCTTAGCACAGATGTGTCAAGATTGTGGCAAAGCACTTCATTTCATTCCAGCTTTTTCTAAATGACTCTTGTTTGGCTCTCGAGCATTGTTAAAACTTTTCTTTAACACCAGCATGTTTAAACACTTGATGATGCATACTATACGTTGTGGAGATGGCTCAATTATATCATTGATATATAAATTACTCAATTATATCACTATATCATTAAGACCACACTTGGAATATTGCATCCAGTTTTGGTCACCACAGTATAAAAAAAGATGTTGAGATTTGAGAAAGAGTGCAAAGGAGAGGAACAAAGATGATAAGGACACTGAAGTCTAAAGCATATGAAGAACGGTTGCAGGAATTGGGTATGTCTAGTCTAGTGAAAGGACGGACTAGGGATGACATGATAGCAGTGTTCCAATATTTGAGGGCCTTCCACAAAGAAAACGGGGTCAGCTTATTCTCCAAAGTACATGAGAATAGAACAAGAAGCAATGAATGGAAACTTATCAAGAAAAGATCTAACCTAGAACTAAAGAGAAATTTCCTGACAGTTAGAACAATTAATCAAGGGGTCCCCCAACTCCAGGCCACGGTCCATTTGGATGCAGGCTGTAGAAGCAGCAGGAGAGTGTAGGCACGCATGCAGTTCTATTTGTGTGAGTGGTGGGTGCATGAGCCCACCGCTCATTGAAATGGAGCTGCATGCTCGCTCACCATTAACATGTAACCATTCCCTCTACCTCACCTCCTGCCTGTAGGCAAAGCTGGAAAGGTTGGGGATCACTGAGTTAGATCGGCGGAACGACATGCCTCCAGGAATCGTGGGTGCTCCAACACTGGAGGTTTTTAAGAAGAAATTGGGCAATCATTTGTCTCAAAGGATAGAATAATTGGAAGGGATCTTGGAGGTCTTCTAGTCCAACCCTCTGCTTAGACAGGAAACCCTACACCATTTCAGACAAATGGTTGTCCAATCTCTCCTTAAAAACGTCTAGTATTACAGCATTCACAACTTCTGGAGGTAAGTTGTTCCACTGATTAATTGTTCTAACTGTCAGGAAATTTCTCCTCAGTTTTAGGTTAGTTCTCCTTTTTTTTACATGACCAAAACTGGATGCAGTATTCCAAGTGTGGTCTTACTAAGGCATTATAAAGTGGTATTAGCACTTCACGTGATCTTGATTCTATCCCTCTGTTTATGCAGCCTAGAACTATGTTGGCTTTTGGGGCTGCTGCAGCACACTGCTAGCTCATACTTAAATGATTCTCCACTAGGACTCCAAGACCCGTCTCACATGGTAAATGGTATGGGGTTTCCTGCTTGAGCAAGGGGTTGGACTAGAAGACCTCCAAGGTCCCTTCCAACTTCTGTTATTTTGATATTCTTTCTAATGTAATTGTCCTGTCATTGCAATATGTCGTTGCTCAGTGGTGGGGTTCAAATATTTTTACCACCGGTTTGGTGGGCGTGGCTTGGTGGACGCGTTTTGTGTGCATGTAGACACTTTGCATGCATGCACCAAATGCACACTTTGCGCAGGTGCAGAGGAAGTTCTAACTCACCTCCTGCAAGCCTGCACGATCCCGGTCACTTCAGCAGCTGCCGTGTGGCACTCTTCTGTGCTATGCAAAGCAGCTGCGCTTCAAATTCAGAGGATAAAGTTGAGTATGGGAGCCTGGGCGGGCGGGTGGGTCCAATGGCAGAGTGACGGAGAGAACTGGTTCAGTCTCTGCTACTCATCGCTGCTACTGGCTCGGCAGAACCAGGCCGAACCAGTAGAATACCACTACTGGAGAGGCTGTTGCAATCAGATTGATAGGAGATTCCAGTTGGGGGAAATGAGAGGTGTTCCTTTCCTCAGCTGTGATTCCAGGATGAATCAGTATCCCCAACCTCAGTTTTATTAGCATTTAAAGATATGGGCAATGTATTCTTGTCTAGCTTGAATCCCAGGAGTGTGATACAAGTCAGGGCTACATCATATCAGCCTGCAGTGGGAATACAATATTTCTTATGGATTGGCTGGGACCCAAGTGCCTTGTAGGTGGTAAATGAACAGATCAGGATGAAAGCTATAATAAATCTTTGCTGCACATTTACTGAATGGAGGGCATTCTGGCTTCTCCTGCCTGCACATCCATACATTTGGGCTAAAAAAAAAATCAAATTGAAGAGCTAATGTGGCTACTGCTGAATAAACAAGGCAACTTTCCCTAAGCCCAGGGTGGAAGAAATAACCCTCAAGCCTCATTCTCATATTTAAGGGGGAGGGGTGGAGAGGATTATAGCAGGTTGAATGCTGTCAGGGGTTATATTTCAGCAATAATGAAAAAATGCCAAAAAAGAATGTAAATAACTGCCTTTGGCAGCAATAAGAGCCCACGGGGATATGAAGTGCATGATGGAAATTACCTGAGTAATGGTGGAGTTCAAGAGACAACTAGGAAGCAGGAAGGAAAAGAAGAAAGTGGCCAAGGAGAAGCTAAAAACATCTTGTCCTGGTACTGCAAAGGTTAAGTAAAGAGGAAGCTGAAATGAAGGCTTCAGGCATGCTGAACTGGATGATTTAGCTGAGGAGAAAAACCTTGACAAATGGACTGAGGGCCCAGGAAGAGGCTTGGCACAAGGCATTTGAAAATGGGCTTTTAAAAGGAATGAAGTCAGCAAACAGAAAAAGCTTTCCAGCCAGGTCAACAACAACAAACCAACCCCCCACTCCCACCCCACTCCACACTCAAAAATCTAAAAGTCAAAAATAAGCAGTAATCAAAAGCAGAAGGCCTTTTGGTCAACCTGGGAATAATTGTTGTGGTTTGCTGGCAGCCTGTATAGATGGCAGTGGAATCGGACAGTGGGGAAGAAAGAGGACTCAGATGAGGGTCCTGTGTCTGATGTAGAGATGGGGCCAGGACCATCTGGGAGTGGGGTGCTGACTCCAGAGCCTCCAGAGTCTGGCAGCAGCGAGGCTGAGGAACCAGGGGAGCCTGTTCCAAGTGTGCATGTGCACAGAGCTGCTAGAAGGCAAGAGCAGCTGAGACAAAAGGGGCATCTCGGGAGTAAGGCTTGGAGGTGATTACCCCTCCCACAAGGCATAAAAGACAGGCACAATCTTTGTAGAAAGCAAAGTAGTTTGTTCAGTTCGGATTAATCCTTGAAGCTCTGTGTGAACTTTGTACTTTGGTTGGTTTCTTATAAATTCATTTGGCACTTCAGTTGTTGGTAGCAATTCAAAGGAAAGAAAGGTGGGTGCTTATTTTGGGATTCATTACCGGCTGGGAATGAAAATAATTCCCATGATGAAATAAAACAAGAGTTGTTTTAACTAAGCATGTGCTTAATTACGCTCTCGGGAAGCCTTGGTCAGAATAATAATCTAGGAAAAGGAAATTTGTTCAGTTGATCTTCCTATGAGTCCTGGTGGTGCAGTGGTTAAAATGCAGCGCGAATCGTCCTTGATTTTACAACAGTTCGTTTAGTAACTGTTTAAAGTTTCAAAGGCACTGGAATAAGTGACTTATGACCGTTTTTCATACTTAAGATCCTTGCAGCATCTTCGTGGCCAGCAGTGGGATCTTACCTGTTCCACTACCGGCTTGGTGATCGCGCACACGTGCATGCACACCTAATGCGCGCGCATCTAATGCACCTGCGTAGCTTTCCCCACACCAGCTGAGGCCTGCACTGCCAATCAGCTGAGAGGATAAAGAAGAGAAAAGCACAAGGGGGGGATGGGAGGGCCGATCCTGCACTTTTCTCTTCTTTTTCCTCTCAGCTGGCTTCTTTTCGTCCTTTCAGCTGATCGTAGGAGGCTTTTTTTTTTAGTACCGGTTCGTGTGAAGCAGTCCGAACCGGTAGCATACCATCACTGCTCATGGTCATATGATTTACATATGGCTGCTTGACAACGGACTCATATTTGTGATGGTTGTAGGGTCACGTAATCCCTTTTGCGACTTTCTGACAAGCAAAGTCAATGGGGAAATCAGATTCACTTAACGTGTTACTAATTTAAGAATATGCAGAGATTCACTTAACGAATGGGATGGGAGAAGTCATAAAATGGGATAGAACTTACTTAACAAACTTCTCACTTAGCAACATGAATTTAGGGCTCAATTGTGATAAGTCAAGGACTACTTGTATTGCATGCAAACTCTGCACACAGTCTGGAGTTCGATCCTGATGGGCTCAAGATTGATTCAGCCTTCCATCCTTCTGAAGTCAGTAAAATGAAGATCCAGATTGTTGTGGGCAATATGCAAATAATACTTCCACATTGTAGACTGCCCAAAGCGTACTGTAAAGTACTGTGGGGCGATATAAAAGCCTAAATAGCAAAGCACTTAGACCTATCACAGTGCTTTACAGCTCTCTCTAATCAGTTTACAAAGTCAGCACACTTCCCTAAACAATCTGGATCCTCATTTTACTGACCTTGAAAGGATGCAAGGCTAAGTCAACCGTGAGCCATTCAGAATCGAACTGCCAAGCTGCTGAACTGCAGCCAGCAGTCAACAGAAATAGGCGGCAGTACTACATTCTAACCACTGCACCACCACAATTTTTGCTATTTTCTCTCTCTTGATCTAGGGACCTTCTATTGGTTGGTATCCATTGATTAATCAAGGACTAAAAAGAGTTATTCTAAAGTCTAGGCCAGCTTTTTCCAACCTATTTCAGCTGTGCTGTGATCCAACCAATCTGGAGGGTACCACCATGTAGTCAAAGTCTCATTGATAAAATGTTGATGAGGCAAAATGGTCAAAGTTATTATTATTCTTTAAATGTAATGAATCTCTTGCACAATGGCAGCCTCAACCAACCCACTTAGTCAGTTACTGTTTTTACCTGTTTTCTGGGTGTGTACAAACATTAATAAATCAATTCAGTGGGCTGGGATGCTAGAAGATAAGGACATAATTGGCTTACAGTGCAATATTACCCAGGTCTGCTAAGAAATGCCCCATAGTTTCTCATAGGCAGGTGTAAGAATGCAGTGTTAAATGATAGTATGATTGTGAACTAAACCAAATCTTTACTTTGAACCCTTCAAAAAGGATTTTGATCTCGAATTTTGTGGTCTTCTTACTTTTGAAAAATTATAAGTTTCTTTTCATCAAAAACTTGGGGAAATCATCAAACAGCCACATGCTTTTCAACCCCACCCAATTCTTTTGATGGGATTGGATAGAAAGTGCATAAACAGCAGGCTACTCTGAGTGGAGAACAGCGAACGGGTTTCAGTAAATAGGATAGCCTTACTTATTCCTTTTTAAAAAACAAATTCTTTAAACTTTTAAAATATTTTCTAGCAGATTTGGATGAAAGTTGCAGCTATAATTGCCTTTTCTGAAATCTGAAAACTCCCTAAGTTGCAAAAGCGGTACAAGAGATTTATGTAAGGAAGGGATAAACTAGTTCATCATACACTTGGAAGACATCAGGCTGAAACTTTACTTCCTTTTATGTTATAAGCCCAAAGATTTACTTCTGTTTAAGCCTACTTGCTCTTAAAATCCAATTCACTAACTCATTTAAGCTGAAATATGGAAATTCAATTCAAAGAACATTAACTATTACCAAACGAGCTATGTCTTTAGATACTTTGACATAGCTGACTTGCAGATTTAAGCTAAGTACTTCTTTTCCTCTCTACCCTTATTAACTGGATAAGATATTTGACTGTAAGTAACAGTGGACTGAGGCAAGGGTCTAAGGGAACCATAACTTTACTCACTGTTAATTTGGTGCCTCTAATAAAATCCATTATTGGTAAGATCCTTTTCCCGATGGTCTCCAGGTGTCTCTCGGCCTCATCTTTTGTGATAGGGCTGAAAGGAGCTTTGTGCTCTAGTGAGGAGGCAAAAAAGGTTACACTGAATATCATGCCCATACATTTATATTCATGGTTATATCATGGGGATTGGAACAGTTAAGGAGCCACTAAAACATTCGTTAACTTCAAAATGTGTATGTGTGTTTGTGTGCGTATATCCATTGAATGCAGTTTCCTCCTTTGGAAAACTGTGCAAAACTCCGTATGAGCACAAACTGATCTGCTCAAATCGTCTCCACCTATCTTTGGAGATGCACATAAGGTGGGATAAATGAAATTGATGGTGATCTAGCCTTAAGGCAGTGTTTCTCAACCTTGACAACTTTATGATGTGTAGATTTCAACTCCCAGAATTCCCTGGCATGGAATTCTTGGAGTTGGGGTCCACACATTTTAAAATTGCTGAAATTGAGAAACAGTATGTTAAGTAGAAATCGGAGAAAGAGAGAGAGAGAGAGAGAGATTTTACCACCTGAAAATGTTGGCAGTTTTCTACAAGACATTTTTTCTAAAAATTTCCCAACTTCTTTGTTTTTCAGGCCCAGGGTCAGCAAATAGGATTGAGGAGATGGACAAGACCAATCAGCTGTTTGTGGCAAACTGTGCAATCCATGAGGGTCTGAAATGTAAGAAAGGGAAGGGAGAACATCTACTATGGTGAGACAACCATTGCTATTTGTTGTTCCAATTTACCCAATTTTCATAAACACCAGAACGGACTCCACAGAAGACAAGTATGCATTGTAATCAATTTAAATTATTTTTCTTGAAAGGAAGGAGTAAAAAATTTAATTTTTCAGTGCAAGAAACCTTCTCTCTCCTTGGGCTGAAAAATCCTTAGCTGCTTCTTGTTTTATTGCTGTGTCTTCAGATGGTTGCCTGGCAGGGGTGGGCTTCAAAAATTAGATTAGGGGGAAACCACTTGCCAACAACAAACAAGATGGCGTTGTGTGTGAAGACAGATGTCATCTGAGCCAGAGCTGATAATAATTCACTATTTTTTTTTACAATTTCCCCCATCTATCAATGGTATTTAATTTTGAAGGACTGTGCCATGTTGTCACCTGTATATATGTATTCCACATAGTCAGGATGCTTTTTGATAAAAACTTCCTTTAGCTTGTCTGTGTTTTCAACCTTTATTTTTATGGCAAAGGGAGTATACATCACTGAAAAATATTCTGCTCTTGTGATAGCTTCTTCAATCATAGCCTACAAAAAAAAAAAGGAAAAAAGAAAGGGGAAAAGACAGATGATACAGCCTTTAAAAAAAACTTGAGCTACTATTTAAAAAGTAGAAAAAGATGAGGAAAAAAAATGAAAAAATAATTACCTTCATGGATGATATTTTCCCCTTAATAATTGCACAGTCATGCAAAGATAACATATTTTGGGATTGAATATTAATTAGAAAAAATAAATGAGTTCCAGAATGCATTGTCTGTATCACCCTGAGAGAATAAATTTTAATGTAGGAAAAGAACATTTGTAAACATTTCCCACTGCAGCAGGTCTATTCCTTCATTGGGAGCAAAATAGACATTAGTGAATTATCTGAAAGATAATAAGAAAATGAAATTTATCTTCTCTCAAGGTCATATTCATACCGTTCAAGATTTTGTTCAAAGTCAAAGAAACTGATTGAACTTTTATGTTGTTTTAAATATGGGCACTCCAGAGATAAAGTAGCATGCACAGAATAAAGTGAAGGAATAAAGAATTTGTGATTCACATCCTAAATTTGTAGGAGTCACCCACTCCTATAGGGAAAAGGCTAAAAGAAAAGCAGACTGGAGCAAGAACTTCAGTAATTCATGATTTGGGACTCTCATCCATTAAGTAACTTTCTTTGCTTTCTTTTTCTTAATAATACAATTTTACGAAGATTTTAATTACAGCAGTAAAAACTAATACAAATAAAACTTAGAGAAAAAGAAGAGAATGGAAAGAAGAAAAAGAAATGATAATAAAGAAAAGGAATATATAAATAAGTATTTTCTAACCTTCACAACAATTACAAACCAATTTAATAATTCTTCTTCCCCTGTGAAGTTAAATATCTCTTCATCTCAAGACCCATTCCTTATCTATAGGCAAATCTCTAAAATATCAGTCCTGGTGTCAACAAAAGTCCATAAAGAGTTGTTAGAATGTTGGGGGGGAAATGTCTTATTTTAACCTTGATCATATAAACCAGCTTTGTTTACTTCTGTCTTTTAAGTTTTAATTCAATCAAATATTGATGTAAGATTAGGTTTCTCTGCAATGCTTTATCCCATTGTGTAGAATACTTTAAGCATTTAACTTTTAAATGATAAGAACATTTTCCAGATCATTCTGGTACATCATTCATATTTCCTTTTCCCTTTTAAAATGTCAACCAATCAATATCCAGTAGAAGGTTCTTTTCCAAATTACACTTTCAAGTGTGGAACACAGAGGCTGCTTCTATTTAAGAATAGCAAGGTCAAACCCCCTCATTGGAAAGAACCAGTTATTTATCTATGGTCCATGTTTCTTCACTCCTGATTTGACACATCATGATTTTCAGTCTGGACCTCAACTGGTTGACAATTCTTCTACAGTGTTTGGACATTTGGACTTTCCTTGCTCACTGTTTTTAATTTGGAATTCTCTTAAAGCAAGCTTGCAGAATGTTGGGGATTCGTTTCTGTACGGTGTATGCGTATGTGTTTGTACTCACATTTTCCTTATCAGTAAGGTTTGCAACCACCTCGCTGTGCGCATTCGGGTGAGCTTCACCTGGCACAAGACAGGCTTACCAGCATTTTACTCAAGGATTGCCCAGTCTAGTGATGGCTAAATGGCTTGAAGTAACCCAGCTAGTTTTGTGCTTGTGGCAGATCTGGAACTCAGTTCTCCTAGTCCAGGGGGTCTTCAAACTTGACAGCTTTAAGACTTGTGGACTTCAACTCCCAGAATTCCTCCTCTAGTCACGTTAGCTCAGGAATTCTGGAAGTTGAAGTCCACAAGTCTTAAACTTGCCAAGTTTGAAGACCCTTGTCCTAGTCAAATATCTTAAAACACTACACCAAACTTACTCTCAATCTCCTTGTCCTCTTATTTAGGATGATGTTGGGAAGAATGGTCTGGAATTGGGCAAAACAGGAAATATGGATTTACCAATTGGGTTGTAAGCCATAGGAATACAACATCTTTCAATCAAGGCTATATATCTTTCTCTTAGGCATGGTGATGATGTGAGGACATTCCTAGAGGAGATTAATTTATCTATTTAAAAGCTTTCTTGCAAAATAAATGAATAAATAAGCAAGCAAACAAATAATCTAAATACTGATAGTTGGATCTGGAGAGCATTAGAGGATGGCCACTCTTATAAAACTATGGATTAGTTTCATCTATTAAACTACAGTGGCCTGGTTCGCACATAACAATTACCATAAATTATAAACCCAATCCATATATGAACCCAGTGTTTGTGGCTTATTCAGCAAATCATGGTTAAATCAACCATGTGCCGCCGTAATGCATAAGCTCAGCCCTTCCTCACAAAGTGGCTCATGCCAGTTAACAACCTATCTTGGGACCCCTTGCCTGAATCCAAACAGAATGTACGCATATTTGTCTTTCACTTTCGAAATAGGGTTTTTTCTAATGATATGTTACAATTCAAATGAGATAGATCTCATTTGAAGGGCTATTTTTCATAGAGATTGCCTTTCATGAGGACAAATTGACAAAAGCAAAGGAGGAATTACAAAGACTTTCCACAAAGAAAAAAAAATCTGTGTGGAACTGAAAAATTACTGCATTCAGGTTTATTGGCAGATGGACTGCCAGCATTTTGGCACTCAAGGTCACTTCTTGGTGATGCAAAATTGCTCACAAAATTATGTGGAAATCTAAGCAATGTTTCCAAAGGTAGAGACTACTTGCCTGGAAAGAAAGGTTGAGGAAATTCAAAATTTATTTTTTTCTTTCAGAATAGCCACAAACATATATTTTGGGTTATATTATGCCATATCACTAAATGCTGATTCTGATAAAAACAACTTTTTGATCAGTTTGCTTTAATGGTACATGCCCAGAAATAAAATACATTAAGAGGTCATTGTGAAGCAGAAACTCTGCTTTGCCAACCATTGAGAAACACGACTTTATTTGCTAAGAGCAAAGATATATATTAAATCCGTGTATACATTTAAGGGAATTCAGAATTGCCTGTACTATTAAACAGAGTCAGGCATTCACCTCAGGCAGCTGGGAGAAAAGCAACAAAGTACTGGAGAAGAAAGCTGTATGTCAAGGGACCTGCCCTGGATCTGCCCTCTTACTGACAATGTCTAAGCAATCAGCTATCAGGTCACTCAGCCTTTGGATAAGGGGTAGGAGAAGCGCTTTCTTATTTTCTTGACTGAGACAAGAAATACCATACATCAGTTCCGAGAGGACTTCTGAGCCTTGTTAGGCCTAGTGAGGCAACTACAGTCGGACCGCAGGACCATAACTCAGTATCTGAAGGATCTCTGAAGTGTCTACTTAAGGAAGGACTGCTAATAAGGACAAGAACCAACTAATAGGTTAGACATCAGCATTTGGTCAAGGGTGAGCATCCTATGGGCTCACCAGATGTCCCTTTCATCTCATCCTAATAAATCAGGGTTAGGGAAACTTGGCTCTTTTATCACTTATGGACTTCAACTCCCAGAATTCCTGAGTGAGCCATAAAAGGTTCCCCATCCCTGGCCTACTGGTTTTTCAGTTGTGGGGGAAATCAATTTTTGACTTGAATGGGGCAGTTTAATATACAAATGTAGGACATATACAGAATATTGACCATTCAAGTCAAAAATTGATTTCCCCCACAACTGAAAAACCAGTAGGCCAGGGTTGGGGAACCTTTTATGGCTTCCTCATGAATTCTGGGAGTTGAAGTCCATAAGTGATAGAAGAGCCAAGTTTCCCTAACCCTGTAATAGATAAATACAAAGAGACAACGGTTGCAGGAATTGGGTTCTAGTGAAAAAAAAAAAGGACTAGGGGAGGCATGACAGCAGTGTTCCAATATTTGAGAGGGTCCTGCAAAGATGAAGAAGTCAAGGTATTTTCCAAAGCATCAGAATGCACGACAAGAAAGAATGGATGGAAACTAACCAAGGAGAGAAGCAATCTAGAACTAAGGAGAAATTCCTAACAGTGAGAACGATTAACTAGTGGAATAGCGTGCCTTCAGAACAATGGTGGGATTCAAATTATTTGTACTACCGGTTCTGTGGGTGTCGTTGCAGGGGAAGGATACTATAAAATCTCCAGTCAGAGGTGGTATTTGCCGGTTCTCAGAACTACTCAAAATTTCCACTACCACTTCTCCAGAACTGGTCAGAACTTGCTGAATACCACCTCAGATTCAGAAGCTGTGGATGCTCCATCACTGGAGGTTTTTAAGAAGGCTGGCAGCCAATTGTCTGGAGTGGTATAAGGCCTGCTGCTTGAGCAGGGGTTTGAACTATGAGAAAACCTCTGAGATCCCTTCCAACTCTGCTATTCTGTAACAGAAAGATGAACAATTGGGGTTAGCACATTAGTTGCTCATTTAATTATTTTAATCTCATGTCCATTTGCTAAGTTACAATATTACTCATTATGCCTATGGGGATCAATGGAGCTCAATTTTAATAGGGGTTTTATCTTTGAAAAGGTGTGACAAACTGCCTGAATGCAGATAAAGCCTTTATGGAGGCGCAGTGCTCTGGTTCGATGAAAATAGAAAAAAAAAATCTTGATCTTTCTCAAGAAGTGGCTTTGGTTTTATGTCAGGGTCTCTTGGTTGTCTGCTGGTTTGCCATTTAGAAGGCGACGAGAGCCATTAGATAGCAGCAAAGAGTTTCAGAGAAGGATGGCACCTTCTCTGGGGGAAATGTCATAGGGGAATGATGAATAGAGTGAATGGCAACATGCAACATTAGTTGACTGAAAGTGTGTGCATGAAAATTAGCATGTAGGGCTTCAAGGAAAAGATAGGCTTGAGGAATGGATTTAAAAGAAGTATATCCAACATCATCAAAGGAAGAAGGATGGAATCCCCTGACAAATTATAAGGATGACGTTATGCATGATGGTCAATTAATGTTTTCTCTTTAGCTTTACAATGATACCATTCTTGCAGAATTGCCTTCGCAATGCTTAGCAGTGTTGGAAATTATAACTCACCCTTCTTCTAGAAAAATAAAATATTTTAGGATATACTAAAAAGGCAGAAGTAGAAACTCAGAGAGGCAGAAACTCAGCCCTCCACTTTGCTAATGGGCCATTAAAGGCCGGAGCTAGGCTATTTTACATAACAAAAATCTACTTCAGGTAGAGCCATAATAGGAATTGCCCAAAGCCCTTTCATTACATCATCCAGCAAGGCTCAACCAAGCCTGGGGCTCAGGATAGCCTACAGAGTTGCCCCTGCATGGCCCCATGGGAGTCTGACAACCAATCAGAATACAAGCTGAAATTCAAATCCCAATAGAGGGCATAAAACCAAGGAATTCTGAGCATTTCTCCCTTTTTCATGGATCTCCAAGGCATGTGATCCTATTCACAATAAATCTTTTTGTCAAGCAACTTCCATGAATCCAGTGTCTTTTTCCCCACTTGGAACTGAACCCAGAAGACTATTTCTTCCAACAGCAGGGTACAGGGAAATGTGAGCCACAGGGGCTTCTGAACTGAGCTTCCCCTGCTGTATAATATTCTCTCTGCTCCTTTCCCCACCCTTTGCAAGCTTCAGAAAGTGTAGAAATCAGTTTTTTGAAGTTTCTAACCTTTGCCAAGATCCAAAGGACACAGTCAGTAGACTTATCACTGGCAAACATGTTTGGCAACAATGCCAGAGCATGCATCCTGCTATCTAACTGAGAAATAGTAAATTGGATTCCCCAGAGAAGGAACTACAAAAGAAAGATGTTTGAATTAAACAAAAAGAAGCATAACAACAACAACAACAATAATAACAACAACAGAATCAATTCCGGACGACCATCGGAACTGTCGCTGCGGTCGGAGCCGGGACTGGAGGGCCGCCGCCGTGGTTGAAGTCCTTCTTCTCCTTTCCGTCCAGTCGGCTGTGTTCTGAATGGCCTCGACCTGGACTCGGGCCCCGGCTGGCTAGTTTTCAGCTTGGTCGGGGTCAATTACACAAGAGGACTCAGGCCGGGTCGCTATTTTATACTAGGAACGATCTCTGGGCCCTGAGATATGTCCCCCTGTCTCAGAAATGGCCCTCTGCTCTCTCGGAGGCCCATCTCAAGGACGGATTGTGGGATCCGGAGAGATGGTGGGGTTTTAGGAAGCGTGGGAGGGAGGGGTGTCTTAATAAATTTTTAGCCAGGTTTTTAAGGGGGTTAGGAAGGTCCGGGCGGGAGTTGGGGGACAACTCGCCGGAGGCTGGGACCAGGCCGTGGGTTGGGCGTGGCCGGAAGAGTCAGAATCCGGATAGGACTGTATTGAGGATGGGGGAGGTCACTGGGGAGGGTGGAATTAAATCTATTGATACGGTGAGCGGGAGAGGCAGATTTGGCGGTTATAGGGGGCCATATTCTGTATTGGGAGCGCGCCCTCGCTGCTTGTCTGCTGTGGCGCGCTCCGACCCCCTTGTCATCTCCCGTTCCCCAGGGGGTCTGAGCAATCGGGCCCTGGGCCTCCGGCTGATGTTATGTAACGCCAGATCCGTTGTTAACAAAGCCCCTCTCATTCACAATTTGATTTGTGAGAGGGGTGCGGACCTGGTGGGAGTTACCGAGACCTGGCTGGGCCAGGAGGGGGGAGTCCCTCTGGTGGAGATGTGCCCAGCCGGGTTTCGGGTCTTTCATCGGCCGAGGGCCCAGGGGAGGGGAGGGGGGGTTGCGGTGGTTATTAAGGAGGATCTGTGTCTGAGGGAAGCCACTGTGTCTCAGACGACTGGGTGTGAGCTCCTTTTCGTGAAGTTCGGTCCCAAGGTTCAGGTGGGCTTGCTGGTCGCATACCTGGCTCCCTGCTATGCGGCAGCGGCCCTGCTTGAGCTCCTTGAGGTTATAGCTGGTGTGGCGGTTGGGACCCCCAGGCTCATGGTCATGGGGGATTTCAACTTGCCATCTGCCGGCGGTGCCTCGGGGACTGCTCAAGAGTTCATGGCTTCCATGACGGCCATGGGCCTGACCCAGTTAATTCAGGACCCCACTCACGTGGGAGGTCACACCTTGGATCTGGTTTTTGTCTCTGATCAGTGGCAGAGTGATCTGGGTATAGGAGATATAGTTGTAGAACCCCTGTCATGGTCGGATCACTCGCTCCTGAAGCTCGACTTCCGTTCCGCACCCCCTGACCGCAGGGAGGCGGGACCATTAAAATGGTACCGCCCCAGGCGCCTGATGGACCCTGATAGGTTCCTGACGGAGCTTGGGCCATTTCCCGAAGTTCACACACACGACTTGGTTGAGGGCTTGGTCGCCACCTGGGATAGGGTGGCTGCTGGGGCCCTTGACCGGGTTGTGCCCTTGCGGCCTCTGACCCGGTGCCGATCCCAAGTGGCTCCTTGGTTTTCTGAGGAGCTAAGGGAGATGAAGCGCCAGAAAAGACGCCTAGAGAGCAGTTGGAGGGCCAGCCGCTCTGGGTCTGACCGAACACTATTACGATCTTATATTAAGACGTATTTAGTGGCGATAAGGATGGCGAGGAGATCTTACCTCTCCACCCTTATTGCGTCCGCGGAAAACCGCCCAGCCGCCCTGTTTAGGATGACCCGCTCCCTACTGGAGGTGGGAGCGCGGGAGGACCCCTTGCAGGGACGGGCTGAGGAGTTTTCTAGGTTTCTGCAGGACAAAATCGCTCAGATCCGGGACGAGCTGGACTCCGACTGGGCATCTCCGGGCGGGGGGGCGGGGGTGGATACCGGTGCGGTCAACTGGGTTGAGTTCGATCCTGTTACTGTGGAGGACGTGGAGAGGATACTGGGGGGACTGAATGCCACCACCTGTTTGCGGGACCCGTGCCCCTCCTGGCTGGTCTTGGCCACTCGGGAGGTGACACGAGGCTGGTTCCAGGGTATTATAAACGCTTCCTTGAGAGAGGGGCTATTACCTGCCGCCTTGAAAGAGGCGGTGGTGCGGCCCCTCCTCAAGAAACCGTCCCTGGACCCAGCATTATTATCTAACTATCGTCCTGTCTCCAACCTTCGCTTTGTTGAGAGTGTGGTGGCACGTCAGTTCCCGCAGTACCTGGATGAAGCGAGTTATCTCGACCCCCTCCAATCGGGCTTCAGGCCCGGGCACAGCACGGAGACGGCATTGGTCGCATTGGTAGATGACCTCTGGAGGGCCCGGGACAGGGGTTGTTCCTCTGTCCTGGTCCTGTTAGATCTCTCAGCGGCTTTTGATACTGTCGACCACAGTATTCTATTGCGGCGGTTGGAGGTGTTGGGGGTGGGGGGCACTGTGTTGCGGTGGTTCATCTCCTTCCTCTCCGACCGCTCGCAATTTGTGTTGACGGGGGGGCAGAGATCGGCCCCGAGGCCCCTACGATGTGGGGTTCCTCAGGGGTCAGTGCTCTCGCCCCTGCTGTTCAACATTTATGTAAAGCCGCTGGGTGAGGTCATCCGTGGCTTCGGGGTGGAGTTCCATCAGTACGCTGATGATACTCAGCTGTACATCTCCACCCCGGGCCACCTCAACGAAGCCGTCGAAGTGATGTCCCGCTGCCTGGAGGCCGTGCGGAGTTGGATGGGTCGTAACAGGCTTCGTCTCAACCCGACCAAAACCGAGTGGCTGTGGTTTCCTGCGCCCGGATACAGCCAGCTGGTTCCTTCGCTGGCCGTGGGGGGAGAGGTCTTGACCCCCGTGGAAGGGGCGCGCAACTTCGGTGTCCTCCTGGACGTACGGCTGTCTTTAGAAGAACATATTGCAGCCGTCGCCAGGGGGGCTTTTTATCAGATTCGTCTGATTTACCAGTTGCGGCCCTTTCTGGATCTGGGCGCACTGCGCACAGTCACTTCCGCCCTCGTTATCTCCCGCCTGGATTATTGCAATGCTCTCTACATGGGGCTCCCCTTGAAGAGTCTCCGGAGGTTGCAGTTAGTCCAGAATGCAGCCGCGCGGGTGATTGTGGGTGCTCCTCGGAGCTCCCACGTTACACCGCTTCTCCGCAGGCTGCACTGGCTTCCTGTGGCCTTCCAGATTCGATTCAAGGTGGTACTGATGGTATTTAAAGTGCTCCATGGCTCGGAACCTGGGTACTTACGGGACCGCCTGCTGCCATCATCAACCTCCCACCGCCCAGTACGCTCCCACAGGGTTGCCCTCCTTGGGGTACCGCCGCCCGGCCGCTGTCGGCTGACGGCCCCGAGAGTTCGGGCTTTCTCTGTGGGAGCTCCCTCCCTATGGAATGATCTCCCCCCGGAGATACGAGCTATGACGGATATCTTGACCTTCCGGCGCGCAGTTAAAACCCTACTTTTTAGGCAGGCTGGCCTGGCCGAATGAATGGGTTCTGGTTTTAAATTGGGTTTTAGTAATTAACTTTTAATTTTTATCTTAGATCCCTGATTTTATATTGTTGTATTTGGTTCTGATGGGATACAGCCGGAAAATCGCGTTTAATATATTTTTAATTGTATTTATAATGTATTTATATGTTTTTAGTAGGCTGTACACCACCCCGAGTCCCTTTTTTGGGAGAGGGAGCGGTATAAAAATATGATAAAATAAATAAATAAATAAATGAGAAACAACTTGAAAAAGTCACCAGATATCAGGACTTGAGAATCGAACTGCAGAGACTCTGGCATAAATCAGTGCAGGTGGTTCCAGAGGTAATCGGCACACTGGGTGCTGTGCCTAAAAACCTAGGCAAGCACTTAAAAACAATTGGCACTGACAAGATCACCATCGGTCAGCTGCAGAAGGCCATCTTACTGGGATCTGCTCGCATAATCCACCGATACACCACACAGTCCTAAACATTTGGGAAGAGTTCGACTAGTGATTTGTGATACGAAACCCAGCATAGTTATCTCGTTTGCTGTGTATAGTGTCATTTTTGTGTATATTAATAATAATAATGAAAAGATACATAGACAAGCAAATGGAAGGATGGAAAGGGGAATAGGTGGTGTTTGATTTACAACAATTCATTTAACAATCGTTCAAAGTTATAATGGTGCTGAAAAAAGAATCTTATGGGCATTGTGATGATCAATTTGGGCACCATCATCATGTATTAATGATAGTTATTGCTTTTCCAGTCTGGTCTGCAGCTGAGACTGGCCTTATAGATGGGACATTTTATTTGGGCTAGTCGTGTAACTTTTCTACCTCTTAGGTTTAAATCATTGAATTGTATCTTTGATTTTGATATTATCTTATATTTATTATCTTCTTTTCTCATTATGCATTTAGAATGCTTTCAGGGAATCTAAAGTTATTGATGGTCACTTGTCATGATGGATATGTATTATTTTCAACATCAGGATTACAGTAGTACATCTCTTAGTACCAATTGGTGAGGAATGTGAATAAGAAGATACAATTACTGCTTACAGTATATACTTCCCAAAAGTAATGAACTCATCTCTCCAAGAAAAATATGGTGGAGTAGAGAGGTCTTAATTTTGGACTATACATTGAATATCCTTGCTACAACCTTCTTCTTCTTCTTTTTTTTTTCTAAGGGCAGAAAATGTACTTTTCCCATTTAATAATAATTAATCCATAAATAAAACATAGCACTATCAACAGTTGAAGACATCTATCTTACCTGCCATGCTTTGCCAGTAACGTTGATCACATCATGTAGTAGGTTATTATTTAGGCTCTTAAATGTATTTATTAATTTAATCCAGGGGCAATGTTTTAATTCATAGCAGAGTGCTTCTAAAAATGCCCTTTCAGAACAGCTGAAAATTATATGTTTCTACTGAGCAGCATAAGGCAAAAGAAGGAAGGCTTAAGAGAGATTTATTCTAAAGTTCAGGAAATGTTAGATGGTACAACACAGTATAAGTGAATGATTTGGCAGGAAAGAAAATCTAGATTTAGTGTCCTTTTAAAAGATGTGTGCATGAAAGCTATTTTTTGGTGTGATTTCAATCAACATTTCAGGAACAGTCGGAGTACTGTACTTCATCTGTGGATACCCATCCAAATGAGCCTATGCATTGTGATCTAACAATAGCAATAACACTTAGATTCATATACCGCTTCACAGTGCTTTTATAGAACTCTCTAAACAGTTTACAGAGTCAGCATATTGCCCCCAACAAGCTGGGTCCTCATTTTACCCACCTCAGAAGGATGGAAGGCTGAGTCAACCTTGAGCCTGGTGAGATTTGAACTGCCAAATTGCAGGCAGGCAGCAGGCAGCAGAAGTAGCCTGCTGTACTGCACTCTAACCACTGCACCACTGTGGCTCTTATCTGCATTTAAATCTGAGGTATCTTATGTAATAAGATACATATCTTAATATATGTAATAATATCTTAATTATACGTATCTTATAATAGGTATCTCCAATTGGTATCTTATGATTTATAATTTATTGTTTGTATCTTGTGATTTATGATCTATGACTTACTACTTTGTTGATTGTATTTGCACTTAAAAGGTTATGCACCAAAGACAAATTCTTTGTGTCCAATCATAGATGGCCAAGAAAGAATATTCCTATTTTTATATTGCTATTCCTAACCTCAATGCACATGTCTTAGGGCATTTTTAGGACACTTTTTTCATTAAAGGTGTATTCACTAATCCTTGAGCCAGCAAAAGAGAATGCTGGCATTCGCTTCTGCTGCTTGGTCCCAAGGATAAACTTTATTGTATCAAATTATGAAGCTGAGAGATGGCATTGTCCTTACTAATTTAACCCAGGACAAGTTAAGGAAAATGATTAGTGTATGCTTAATTTCTTCTCCACCAATTACAGTATCGCCTACAAGTGGGAAAAATGTCTAGTAATTACTATTCTTAACATATGGGGACAAACAATGACTGATTATTGGAAAAGCAGGCTTAGCCACTGATGAAGTTGTCCAACTAACAGGTGGCTGGTAATAAAGAAGATCCAAAGATGCTTCCCCCCCACCCCCCCCCAAGAGGCAGCTGGACTTTCCATTCCACACCATCCAGTCAGAGCTAAAGAAACTTCTTGGATGAGAAGCAAAACGTCTTCAAAGAAAAACCAGAAAGTCCAGTTGCCTCTTGAAAAAAAGCACTTTTGGACAACCATGACCTGAACGGCTGAGTATCTCCATAGACATTTACTAAAGGAGACATGGAGTAATTTTAAGGTGACTTCTGCTGATGTACTGCTTAGCAATCCTTCCTCTATGCTTTGACCTCATAATTGAGCTGTTTCTGAACCAGGGGTCTATCATACTTGTGAAAGACTGCTGATCTCATGTTCAACAACAGCTTGGCTGAAACACCATGGAGGGAATTATGAGCTGAGGTGAAAGAGAGCAATTGAACAGTGATTGAGCAGCATAGTTGAACAGATTTCTTCCTCAACTGCTGTGATAGTTCAAGGACATGTCAGTAATGTCAGGGAGTGACCATGATTTCCAGTTCTGATACTGTGGTTGGCAGCACACAAAGGTATGAAATGAATGAACATAAAAAAGATATATTTGTAATAATCGTAGGTGTAACAGCAACAATCATCTTTTGAGAACCTAGGTTAGGTAAAGCTGGAATGGAATAGGCAAAATTCTGCCCACATTAAAGATAACATTCATAATTCACAACTTTATAATTTATAATAAGTAAGTGCACTATGTTGCACAAAAAGCCACAGGAACTATAGTATATCAAAGTGATTCCAGCCACATTGACATTGTAGGAGTTTTCAGAAATAATTCAAGCAATGAAAACAGTAAAATATATGACCACAAGAAATATCTCCTTAACAGAAATTGCAGAAAATATGTAAGGCACTGATTGATTAAAGAACTAGCAACACACAGCTGGCAGAGCATGGCTTTTATTCCATGTTTTAACTGACTTTCTATAAAGCACAGGATTCATCTTTTCAGAAGAGAGGATTGGTTTTTTTAAAAAAAAATATAAGTCGAACTTTGTTTCAAAAGAATCTAAGGCCTAAAATTAAAAGATAGGTCTGACACACTTTTCAAAATGACAAATGCTATGGAAAGCATCAGTTCTGCATTATTCAGATACTGCAGTTGCCTTTGTAAAAGCATGGTCAAAATAATGAGGTAGGATAGTTCCCAGCAAGTATGAGAAAGAGCATACTCACAACAGACTAAAGTGACCAAAAGGATGTAGACTGATTGTAATTCATAACCATGTTAGCAATCACATCATTGGTAAACTATGCCAAATATATCCATGGCAAGAGGAGGAGGAGGAAGAGGAGGAGGAGAAGGAGGAGGAAGAGACTTTAAAATGGGAACACTTAAATATGATCTTAAATGGCTTCATCCATGGTTTGGAGACATTAAGAGGATATGGCAGAAAAATTTGTTAACAGGGCACGTTCATCCACAGTTAGTAGAAATGAAGGCAGCAGTTTGTTTACATAGGGATATTAGTCCCATCACAAATGAGAATAGCTTCTATAATCACACCTTTAATGTGATGTGGATAACTATAGATTAGAGGTAAGTAAGATGCGGCTTGCTTGTGCCAACGTGCTCCTTGCCAATACCTGCCAGGTGTCCCTTCCTTGTCTTCCCAATCTAGGGGTGGGGGTTTGCAAGGGTTTGGGAGAGCCTCTAGCTAAGATTCTGTGCAGTTCGAAGAACCCCCAAATCCCACTCCTGTCTGGCCCTGCCCACCCTGCCTCTCCCCTCCCAGGAGTCCCCATGCAACCCATTTTGGATGCAGGTAAGTGCAGGACGCATGTGGAGGCTCGGGGAGGGTGAAAAACAAGCCTCCCAGAAGTTTGGGAAGGCTGGAAATGGACTTGTTTCTGGCTTCTAGAGAGCCACTGGAACCCAGGGAGGCCATTTTTGCCCTCCCGGAGACTCAAAGAAAACCTCTGGAGCCCGGGTAGGGCACCCCTCCCCCTTGGTGCAGGAGCCTGACTAGGCCATGCCCACCATGGCCATGCCCACCCAGCAATGGGGCAGAGAGCCTGTTGCTAAAATTTTTGAAGCCCATCCCTGCTCCAATCCCCCTTTTACTATCAATAACACCTGCCAGGCTTCCTTTTCCCACCTGAGTTTTAAAGGTATACAAATAGAAATTTGGTGCATCCTAAATTTCCTTTCATTTATTTGCAATTGTGACTTTGGGTTGCATTGTGATGGTGAAGAGTACAGATAGTCCTTGACTCACGACCACAATTGAGCCCAAAATTTCCATCGCTAAGCAAGACAGTTGTTACGTGAATTTTGTCCCATTTTACGACCTTTCTTTCCCCAGGTGTTAAGTGAATTGCTGCAGTTGTTAAGTGAATCTGGCTTCCTCATTGACTCTGTTTGTCAGAAGGTCACAGTGATCACATGATTGCAGAACACTGCAACCATCATACACACAGGCCAGTTGCCAAGTGTCTGAATTTTGATCACATGACCATGGGATGCTGCAATAGTTATAAGTGTGAAAAACAGTCATAAGTCACCGTTTCAGTGTTGTAACTTTGAATGGTCATTAAATGAATGGCTGTAAGTTGAGGACTACCTGTATTCTACAAAGCTAGTTCATTTTTTGATAGTTTTCTGGTTATAGGGAAGTCATTTCTCTGTGGGAGCCCCCTCCCTTTGGAACTATCTCCCCCCGGAGATACGAGACACATCGGACATCCTAACCTTCCGGCGTGCAGTCAAGACCTTACTTTTTAAGCAGGCCGGCCTAGCCAATTAAAGGTTTTCTGAGATTTTTAAATTTTAGATTCAAATAAGACTTTTAATTCTATTTGATGGGACTCAATCATTTACTTACTTACTTATTTTACTCATTTATCCTATTTTCATCTATCTATATTCAATTCTGAGTTAATTACTGTTACTGTTGACTGTATCTTTATATGTTTAGACTGTACACCGCCCCGAGTCCCTTTTGGGAGAGGTAGCGGTATAAAAATACGATAAATAAATAAATAAATAAAATTTTCTGAATAGGCAAATCCATTTGTAAGCATATGCTCTGCATGCTCACAAAATTGCACACATTGTAATATTCCTATTGTAGAGTCATGCCAGAAACAGTTTAGAGATCAGTGCCTAGATCAAGGTAAAAATGGTTTCCTGGTTCAATGTAGTCCAGTGTTTGTCAAATTTAGCAACTTAAAGATTGTGGACTTCAACTCCCAGAATTCCCCAGTCACCATGGTTGGATGAAGAATGCTGAAAGTTGAACGCTACACATCTTCAACTCGTCCCATCTTCAACATACAATGCTAAAGTTGATGGTGTTGTTCACACAAGCTGTTAAAGCAATAGGTAGGTTGAACTGAAACACAGATTATCATTTTATTCTAGCCTAGTATGCTGTGTGAATTGAGCCAGTAATTAGTCTTTTCGCTTTACTTCTGGAATAAAAACATGAGAAACTGTAATGGGAGCAGGAAGCCAATGGAGATTGTCTCCAAAATCCCCTTCTTACTCTCCAATAGGCTTTGCTTATTGTATGCGCTTGCTTATCTGGCCTATCCAGATTTGATATAGATAGCCTGGGATCAATGAAATCAATGTAGCTGTCTGTGTTTTCCTGCTTTGGAAATAAGTGGGCAAGATATCCAATTAGCAAACAATGGGACACTCTCAGCACCTATGGAACATCCATTGAGAAGAAGCACAATGCCAAAGATTTCTACACTGCTGCCAACAGTTTGCAGAAAAGGTTTCTTAGGACTCCAATTCTTCCCCTCTTCCAAAACAAAAGAGGAGAAGCTTTCATCAAACAAATCTTGTGTAAATCATCCAGACTTACAAAGAGATGATTAGATAGTTGGTGCATAAGCGCACCAATGTGCCTACCGTCCCTGTCCTATTGTTTCTTTTATTTGTTTTTATTTTTCTTATATGTATCCATGTATTCATAACTATGTTTTTACTTATACCTGTTATCTTGACATAAATAAATAAATAAAAAAAAATGCATGCACAATGCTCAGGGGCTCAGATCCTGTGTAAATAAACTAGACCAGTGATGGCTAAAGTTTTCATTATTGCATGCTAAAAGTATGTGCGCATGCATGTGATAGCGCCCACATGTGCCTGAACCCATATTGCAGTGCACTTTGGACCCCCCCACTCCCCCCCGCCCCCTGCATATGCACACATGTCTCCTTCATGCTCCCCGCCCCCATGCATGTATGACAGATACATGAAAATCATGTGCAGTGGAACAGAGTTGGTAGATTCGGAGCAGTGTTTCTCAATCTTGATTATTTTAAGAATTCTGGGAATTGAAGTTCACACATCTTAAAGTTGCCAAGGGGGGGGAAGTACTGGCCTAGAGCAGGGGTGTCAAACTCGCGGCCTACAGGCCAGATGCATCCTGGTTTAACAAAGGGGAAAAAAGTTGTGATATGTCATGTGGTGTTGTGATGACATCAGTTTGATACCCCTGTTCTAGAGATAGAAAGGTATTGGAAAAATAACTGGCTGAAAGAAACAAGCAAGCAGCCACAGATAGTCTTCAACTTATGATCATTGTTTTAGGACAATTCAGAGTTACAGCATCCATGGAACTGTCACTTTCTCTCCTCTAAACCATTTCTAATCATCATCAAATATTGTGCTTCCCTCTCTCCCTGATCACGTCATGGTCTTTACAGTTGGGTGCTTGGCAACTGGCCCACATTTCTAACCAGGTTGCAACATCTCATGGTCTCGTGACTTTGATTTGTGATATTTTTTTGCTGGTTTCTGCCAAAATTGCTTGTTCAGAAAAAAAGGGTTTGCTTAAGGACCCTGCCATTCCCTTAATGATTGTGTGATTCATTTAATCATGCAGTGATTTTCTTAAGAACTGCTGTGAAAAATGTTGGCACATGAGTGCCTTGACTTATCACCGCATCTACTTATGACTGGACTTCCTATCCAACTGTGGTCATAAGTCAACCACCTGTAGAGTTGGTTGGTTTTATACATGCAGCAGAATTGCAGATTTTCTCTATAATGAGCAGCATTGCAACATTTGGGGAAATGCTGATTTTGACCCACTCTCTTTCTAATTTGCGATCATATTAAAAGCAACTGTACGCTGATGACGTAAAACTATTTAACACCACTGACAATACTGCTGCCCTACAAAATGACCCCGACTATGCGTCAGAATGGCTGAACAATTGGCAACTTCAAATCTCAACCAACAAATGCTCTGTCTTACACAATGGCAACAAAAATCAGAACACTAAATACAAACTGGGTGGATACGACCTTATAGATGACCCTCACTCTGTCAAGGACCTAGGAGTACTCATTTCAAAAGATCTAAGTGCCAGAGTTCACTGTAACAGCATTGCTAAAAAGGCATTAAGAGTTGTTAACCTAATTTTGTAAAACTTCTTCTCCGGTAACACTGAACTGCAAACCAGGACATACAAAACCTTTGCCAGACCAATTCTCGAATACAGTCCATCTGCCTGGAATCCACACTGTATAATAGACATTAATACAATTGAACGAGTCCAGAGGTATTTCAAGAGAAGAGTACTCTGCTTCTCAGCCTGCAATAGAATACCTTATGCCAGCAGACTTGAAATTTTGGACCTAGACAATGCCACCTATAGTCTGACCTAAGCTTAGTACACAAAATTGTCTGCTACAATGTCCTACCTGCCAATAACTACTTCAGCTTCAACCACAGTAACACACGAGCAAACAATAGATACAAATTCAAAATAAACCACTCCAAAGTCGATTGAAGAAAATACAACTTCAGCAACAGAGTGGTCAATGCCTGGAACTCACTACCAGACTCTGTTGTTACATCTTCAAATCCCCAAAACTTTAACTTTAAGCTGTCTACTGTGGACCTCACTCCATTCCTAAGAGGTCTGTAAGGGGGCCTGCGTAAGCGCACCAGCGTGCCTACCATCCCTGTCCTACTGTTCCCATTTATTTGTACTCAATTATTATGTATATACTTATACCTGTTTATACTTGTATGTTTATATGTTATGTCCATACTTATACTTGTTTTCTCATACATGCTTGATAAACTAACTAACTAAATAAAATAATAAATAAATGTATCTTTGTTCAGATAAAATGGAAACGTACAATGTGGGCAAAGGCATCTGTTTACCTGCTATCCCTGATTATCCTATTGCTGGTGCTGAATTAAGACACACCTGTCCACCCCATCAGCATCTATATATGGAAAGGAGTAGGTGGTTGAGGAGGTGGCACCATCTTGTCTTTTGTCTCAAAAAAAAAAAAGCAGCATATTTTAGATCGATCCTGGTAAAGTATTTTGGATTGAAGAAAGGGGTGGGGGAAGAGTAAGTAAAAGGCATGGTGTGGAAAGAAGTATGAATTTATTCACAGGCAGCTAGAAGGAATCCAGATCGCAATGGTAGCCAATGGCCCTCTTCTTTCAACCTAAACCAACTTAATCTGGGATATGAGTAAGAAATCAGACGTATGTCTATGGAGATTCTCTATGGAGATCCAGGTCATGGTTGTCTCAAAGGTGCTTTTTCAAGTGATAACTTGACTTTTTGGTTTTTCTTTTGAAGACGTTTCACTTCTCATCCAAGAAGAGCTGAAGAAGTTTCTTGTCTTCAAAAAAAAAAAAAAAGAAAGAAAGAAAGAAAGTTCCAGTTGCCTCTTGAAAAAGCACTTTTGGGAGAAATCAGATTGCTCTGTTATCCATTTGAGCTAATTGATTTGGAAAAAGACTTATTAGCAGATGGATCTTTTTCTGATGTAAAATATGCCGAAAAAAAAAATGGGCAGAAAGAGAATCTAGGCAATGTTGATAAGGAAACGGCCGCAGTTAGAAAACTAACCAAACTGGTAATTAATCAACCAGACAGCTTGAAATGGAACATGATGGATCCCCTATCACAGAAAACTTTGGAAGAATGAGGGCAAGTCAGTATTGTGGCTGGAAAGAGAATGAAAGAGAGATAGAAGGAAGTAAAGGATATTCCATAATACAGGTAGTTGATTCCACTATAAAGAAAGCGCACGAACAGCAGCCAAAAAGAAGTATATTTTTTCAAAAATTTTCGGCAAAATTTTTACTGTTTCGGTTCTATGAAGAACACACACGTGACATGTGACAATTAAACATAAATTTTCCTAATGTTAAAGTCCTTTTCCATGTTCTTTCTCAAGTCTGCTGTATTTTTCTCAGTAGCTAAGTACAATTTTTTAATAAAAGAATTCTGAAATAAGTGGTTCACTACCCTAAAAGAGTCTATAATCAGCGCTGTTGCTTTGGTTACACAGAATCATAAGCACGCACAGATATGACATCTTATTTTTGGCATTACCTTAACGTTGAGAGAGTATATTAATAAATGCTTTCAGACCCTGACATACTGTTTACCCTGAACGAAATGGCAGGTCTCCAGATGTAATAATGCAAATAGAACTTGGTCTTTATATACTGCTACACGGGTATCACATAAAAATCGAAGCTGGCCACAGTACTTTTGAAAAAGCCCAGCTTTTACTGGGATTAAAGCAAAAATTAAAACAGAATACCAGTTCGTTTCCTTCTTTTTCCAATTTTACCTTGTCTTAGAAGATGTTATTTGGCTTGGAAATGTTACCTAACAGTGATTCTTAACCTTGGCAGCTTTAAGATGTGTGAATTTCAATTCAGGCTGGCTGGGGAATTTGGGGAGTTGAGGTTTACATTTCTTAAAGCCACCAAGGAACTTCAGCAATCTTTGTCAACTTCACCAATCTTTCCAGATTCAGTTGGGAAAGTTTGTCCCATTTTCTTTACAAACTCTCTGTACAACTTCCACATTTCATTCAAGGCAACATTATCAACTGTTTCTCAATCAGGATGGAGGTTAATTCTTAGAGTTGGTTTTTGAACATTCCATTACCAGCAGAGGTGGGATGCTACCGGTTCTGCCTGGTTCTATAGAACCGATAGCTCTGAAGAGTAGCAGATACCGAACCGGTTCTGTGTTCGCTGCTGTTTGGCCCACCCATCCGCCTGGGCTCTTACCTGTCCTTTATTTCCTGCTTTTTCAACCTCAGCTGCTTTGTGCAGCACAGCTGAGGTTGAAAAAGCAGGAAAAAAGTGGCTTTTCAAACACTATGCACCCGCATGCAGCACTTTTCAGCTGTCCGGGTAGCACAGCTGATGTTTTTTTTACACACGCGCACAGCACGCATCAGGCACAAAATGTAGTCACCGAACCAATAATAACACTGGTTGAATCCCACCCCTGATTACCAGGCTAAGTAACAACTTGAGCAGAATTTAGGGGATGACAATGTCGGTGTTCTTCTGCTTATATGGGCTTCGTATGGTCAGTATGAATGAATGGATTGGTCTTTATTGACCAAGTGTCATTAGACACACAAGAAATTTGTCTTGGTTCGATGCTCTCAGTGTACATAAAAAGAAAAGATAGATTCATCAAGAATCATAAGCTACAACTATTAATGAGTCATATGGTATAAATAAGCAATCAAATCATACTAGGAAACAGTTGATATAAATTGTAAGGATATAAGCGACAAAGTTACAGTCATACAGTCACAAGTGGGAGGGGATGGGTGAAAAGGAGTGATGAGAAGATTAATAGTAATAGTAATGCAGACTTAGTAAATAGTTGGACAGTGTTGCTGGAATCATTTGTTTAGCAGAGTGATGGTGTTTGTGAAAATGTTCTTGTGTCTAGTTGTTCTGATGTGATGGTCTTGTGATGGAGTAGGTCCATGGATGGGATTCTACCAGTTCGTACCTATTCGCTAGAACCAGTTGTTAACTTTCTAAGCAGTTTGGAGAACCGGTTGTTAGAAGAAATTACTGTAAGGAAGGCAGGAAGGAAACATTCTGGTGTTGCTTACAGAAACTGTCTCTCCATTAACCCTTATTACATTCTTGGCAGAGCTAGACTTCCTGTCTCTGAAACTTCTCTGGAGTTTTTTTCCCCTTCTTTGCTGGCACTTTGCTTGTGTGGAGTGACCATTCAAAGTTACAATGGCTCTGAAAAAAGTGACTTATGACCATTTTTCACACTTATGACTGTTGCAGCATCCCCACAGTCATGAGAGGCCAGGCGAGGAGATGAGTGCCTCGATGTGAGTGATATTGAGTTGGCCACGCCCACTCAGTCACATGACCACCAACTAAGTCACACCCACGGAACTGGTTGTTAAAAAATTTGAATGCCACCCCTGAGTAGGTCTTGTGATGGAGAGGTCACGTCAGGTGAGGGTCACATCAAGTGTCCCTCAATTGTCTGAGTTTTAGTACATACCATATTTATTTAGCACTGACAGTTGCAGACTTGTCAAGATGCTAGATGTCTTTTCGGCAACTAGAAATCTTACTAATTGTTGTTTTAGCCTTTTCCTAGTTGTGTCTTTCTAACATTATATAACTGGATCTGCCCTTTAAATTCAGACAGATGTTACTACATCCCATGAAATATTTAATCTTGTTGGACTATACAGGCAGGCCTTAATTTACAACAGTCTATTTAGTGGCGGTTTGAAGTTACAATGGCACTGAAAAAAAGTGACTTATGACCATTTTTCATATTTATGATTGTTGCAGCATCCTGATGGTCACGTGATGGTACATGATCAAAATTCAGGAGCTTGGCTCCTGACTCATATTTAGGATGCTTGCAGAGTCTTGGGGTCATGTGATCCTCTTTTGCGACTTTCTGACAAGCAAAGTCAATGGGGAAGCAAGATTCACTTACCAACTGTGTTACTCACTTAACAACTGCAGTTGGTTCACTTAACAATGGTGGCAAGAAAAGTCATAAATTGGGGCAAAATTCAATTCACTGTTTTGCTTAGCAACACAAATGTTGGGCTCAATTGTGGTCATAGGTTGAGAACTACCTGCATTTACCATACTTGATGTATGAAGCTTCCAACTTGGAATGCATGCTTTACTTTCTCTCTTATCCAGCAAGCTTTACCTTGATGGGTATGAATGGACCTTGATCTTTGAGAGCTATGATTCGGTTTGAATTTACATTTCTAAATTTGAGGAAATTAGTTCAGTTTGACTTCAACAGAGATTCCGTTTGGGGAAAAAAATGGCTGTAAGATATAATGGAAAACCATCAAAACCCCAAAAGCTGCTTTGGGGTTGGGTTTTTTGTTTGTTTGTTTTTGGCAGTATAAGATGATTGAAAACAGTAGGCATAATAGATGTTACAAATGTTCTTTTATGTTCTTTTTTTCTGCCTTTTTCCGATTGTTACTAGCTGCCCAGAATCGCTTGCAAGTGGGTGGCCATATAAACTGAAGTAAATAAATTAATTTAAAATGCATAAATAAATACATAAACAAATCTTTAGAGACTGTTCTCCTGACAGCTTTCAGCTGGATATCCTCAACAATTTCATCACAACAGAGTCTTAAGCTTTTTGTTCCAACTGAAAGAAAATAACAGTTCCAAAACACTATAAAAAATAAGTTCCTTCTTCTCTTCTACTTATTTTTTTGAAGGGTAGGCTTGGCATGCTAGATGAAGAATGCCAGCTAATGTGCCCTGGTAGAGTAGGGTAGTTTTGCTGGCTCCAATCACTATTTTTCTGTGAAGTGCCAAAAAAGGTTGACATAGTCAGTTTACAAGGTTGGCCTGTGCTTGGGAAGAATCAGCTCATGACTAACCTCGGTGGAGTGCTGGTGTAATGGTATATGAGAATGACCTTGAAGGACAAGATGAAGTGAAGCAATGGGAGATTTGCACCTTCAGACATGAAATATTCTGTTAATGTATGTTGGCAATGAAGTAGAATGAGATCATCTAGTTGTGTTTCATGTCTGGTTGACCTGGAAGGACTGACAGCTGGCTTGGGCAAATCACTTTGGCAAATCTTAGTGTCTTCTAAGCAGGATTCCATTATATCAAAGTTGTGTCTTCCTGAAGAAGGTTGGCTTAGTGAATTATAGTGTCACAAAGATAGAAAAGCTTTAAGAATGGAGGGTGGTATAAAGAACATGGTCTTTGTGGTATTCAGTTGTGGTGGGACAGTGGTTAGAATGCAGTATTGCAGGTTAATTCTGCTGACTGCCAGCAGTTCAATCCTGACCACTTCAGCCTTCCATCCTTCTGAAGTCAGTAAAATGAGGACCCAGATTGTTTGGGGCAATATACTCTGTAAACCACTCAGAGAGTGCTATAAAGCACTATGAAATAGTATATTGTACAAGTCTAAGTGCTATTGCTATTGTTATCTCTTTTCCTAAAAGTAGTAATTGTTTGGAATCCAACAGCTTTAGCCTGGCACCCATTCACTCCCTGTTGAGAAACTTAAACTAGCCCCAGATTATGCAGAATTTTTAAGACTGGGTCCAGGAATGTATTCTGGACTGGTCAACTATGAATGATATATGGAGCTTCCAACTTTAAATTCCCAGTTTTGTGGGCCGGACCAGCATAGAATATACCATTAACATTAGAGCAAGAAAAACAATGTCTTATGGTTGCCCATGTTCAAAAAATGAAAGAAGCCTATATCACACCCCAGAGAAACTCAGATAGGTTCCAAGTCTAATGAGACAATAAAATTCAATGGCACAGCACTCATATCCATGTCAAAGTAGATGAGTTCCATCATACTGCCCAAGCTCCTTAGCTTTTTCTATACACAGAAGTGAACTTGTATCTATCAACTTCGAACTGAACTTGGCAGAAGCCATTTTCCTGTTCCTCAGTTGCCACACAGAGGGGGAAGGGAAGAAGGAGGTTGGAATACTTTACTAGACAGAACAGAGAGCTTTTTCGTGGAAACCAAGGTCATCTCTACTGGTAACGGATAAGATCAGGGAAGGAATGCCTAGAGAGCCCACCAACTGACATGATCTGTGACACCTGGGAACGGGGTTATTTCTTATTTAATTATACTGAAACCATGGGAATTATTTAGAGTTGGTTTTCCTTTAACCAATGCCGATATGATGTACTTAATAAAGAAGTTCTTTGAGGAGGAGTCTAATCTCAGAGTTCTGATTTGCTTGGGTTCATTAGTTGGAGCCTTTACAGCATTACCCAGAAGTATCAGAAAGGTCAGTGAATTTGCAGCAAATTTCATTGCAGCATCTTGATTTGTTTCACTGCATTGGTCTTTGCTATGACACACAAATTGGCTTCAATAGTGTTACTCAGCAAACATTTTATTGGGCCTCAAAATTTTGCGCAACCTATTTTTTTCACTTGTTGCTGCACAAGTGTTTTTTTTGGATTTCCTACTATCTTTTGGATTCATCCTGACACCAACCATATTAAGGACCTTCCTTCTTCTTTTTGACAAATGTTCAGACAAGGCATAAGGAATAGAGCATAATGAACTCTCTTCTATTCCACTCGTTCTTTTGTCAGTTCTCTGAATTTCATTTATAAGCTTCCCTCTTCTTCTCTCTAATGGTATAAATTATAGCTATGACTCACTCTTGGCTCTTTCTTTCTCTGCCCCTCCTCCCCTCCTCAGACAACCCTTTAACAATTAACAATGAAATTTCCTTGCATTTGATACTATAAATAAAATCTCCTTTGCCTAGAAAAATATATCTTCTGAAAACAGAAAATAGTTTGCATTTTCATAGCCTTGAAATGATAACTGGACTAACAGTGTGACTCCGTGAAAGGTAGCCTCCTGAAATCACAGTGATATCAATTTTATAATTGCTGGCATAGCATATTTAATCAAAAATATAAGGCACTCAGTTCAGAGGTTGTATTCAGCAGGTTCTGACCAATTCTGGAGAACCGCTAGTGTAAATTTTGAGTAGTTTGGAGAACCAGAAAATCCCACCTATGAATGGAGATTTTACAGTATCCTTCCCCTGCCACGCCCACCAAGCCACGCCCACAGAACTGGTAGTAAAAAAAAAAATGAATCCCACAAAATTTGAATTCAGTTGTATACAAACCTAACTTTTGTTAATGCTGACCTCTATTAGGATTTTTATTATTTTCGATACTGTGTGAATCAGGAGTGGCATTCAACCGGTGTTACTACTGGTTCAGTGAGAGTGCATTTTGCTGTGTGCGTATGTACAGCATCGCCCAAAAAAAATCAGCTGTGCTGCCTGGACAGCTGATAAGCGCTGCATGCAGATGAGCAGCATTTGAAAATCATCTTCTTTCCTGCTTTTTCAACCTCAGCTGTGTCGCGCAAAGCAGCTGAGGTTGAAAAAGCAGGAAATAAAGGACAGCCAAAAGCCCGGGCAGGTGGGTGGGCTAAACAGACGACCAAAAGGTCGTTGAAGTGAACTGGTTTGCTGTCAGCTGCTCTTCAGTGTTACCGGTTCTAAAGAACCAGGCTGAACCGGTAGCATCCCACCCCTGGTGTGAATCCAAAAAAGCCCCTGAAGACTTAGATCAGTGTTCTTCAACCTTGGCAGTTTTAAGATGTATGGATTTCAACTCCCAGAATTTCATGGCCTGGCATGTTGGTTGAGGAATTTTGGGGATTGAAGTCCATAGGTCTTAAAGTGATCAAGGTTGGGAAACATGAATTTATATGTTTCTTCAGGCATGGGGCCTATAGGCTAGATGAGTCTGTCAATATGCTTTTTTTTCTTGACATGATTGTGGATATATGGATTGAGATAGTTGTCCTTGGGCACCATTATCTCATTACTTTGTATTGTTATTCATTATTATTTTTCTGCTTTGTTTCTGCTGTTTTAATTGTATGTTTGCCACCCACAGTCATGATTATGGGATGGCTATACAAAACAGACAAATTAAGAGATCCATCAGGTTACCCATCATAAGAAACACAACCAAATAACAAAATAATTCCTATAACAGCTGAAAAATATGCCACAGGATACCAGTCCCCTCATGCAACTTCAGGCTATGCCCTCTATTATCTGACTGTCTCCTAGGCAGCATCTCTTGCCTTCAGACATTTTTAAGAAGAGATTGGACAACTACTTGTATGAAATGATATAGGGTTTTCTGCTTGAACAGGGCCTGGACTAGAAAGTCCTCCAAGGTCTCATCCAGCTCTGTTATTTTGTTATTCTGTTACGTTGAAGGAGCAACTGAGTTTATCTTCCTAAGTTCAAAATGTCACAGGAATGGTGCAGATGGCCATGAAATAAAAATATGTTCTGCGTCTTAGGAGAATGATAATAGCACAAACAGAGAGATATCACATTGACCAAAAAGACTTATAGTCTCCAGACCAGGGTATTCTCAGTATAACACATGGCTATCAAAACTGGGTCATCGGAGAGGCTGAGTGAAAAAGAATGGATGCTTTTGGATTGTGATGCTAGAGAAAGAAGTGCTCAGGGTATCTTGTGCCACAAAAAGAACAAATCATTCAGTATTAGAAGAGGTTAACACAAACTGCTGACTGAAATCACTAATAAGAAATCTGGAACCTAAATGTTTTGGGTAAATAATGTGAATGAAAGAGTCACTGGATAGAAAAACATGAAGGCGATTGAAAAAAAGGCCAACGGAATACAAGATGGTTAAATATATCAGTGGTATGGTGATTCACAATAGTTGTAGCTTTGGTCAAAATCATGAAAATACCATCACAGTGTTATTTTATTTTTTATTTATTTATTAGATTTGTCAATCGCTTACAAGATAATAGGTATAAGTATAAACATGAGTAAGAATAGAGGAAATAGGTATGAATAAATGGGGACAATAGGACAGGGACGGTAGGCATGATTGTGCACTTATGCACGTCCCTTACAGACCTCTTATGAATGGGGTGAGGTCAATAGTGGATAGTTTAAGGTTAAAGGATGGGGTTTGAGGATGTAACAACAGAGTCAGGTAATGCATTCCAGGCATTGACCATTCTGTTGCTGAAGTCATACTTTCTGCAATCAAGTTTGGAGCGGTTAACATAGAGTTTGTATCTGTGTGTGCTCTTGTATTGTTGCTGTTGAAGCTGAATAAGTCATTAACTGGTAGGACATTGTAGCAGACAATTTTGTGTACTACGCTTAAGTCCAGCCATAAGCAATGTAGTTCAAGGTTGTCCAAGCCCAAAATTTCAAGCCTGGTGATATAGGGTATTCTGTTGTGAGCAGAGGAGTGTAGTACTCTTCTCGTGAAATACTTCTGGACTTGCTCAATTGTATTAATGTCCAATATACAGTGTGGATTCCAGACAGATGAGCTGTATTCGAGTATTGGTCTAGCAAAAGGTTTGTATGCCTTATTTAGCAATTCAATATTACCAGAGGAGAAGCTTCGTAAGATTAGATTTACAACTCTTAATGTCTTTTTGACAATGCTGTTACAGTGAGCTCTGGCGCTTAGGTCATTTGATATGAATACTCCAAAGTTATATTACAAGCTCCACCATTTCCTGTATGCATTGAATGTTCTGACACAAGTTCAAAATGTGTTTTGTTATTCTTCCTGTTTCCTCCCATTCCTGCTGAGGTGTGATGCGAACTGGATCTGAGTTGAGGGGAGGATGGACAAAATTTGCTAGCCCTGAAGCTCATGGAGAACAGTTAAAAGGAGACCTTCCTAAACTTCATAGTGCTAATGGTATATAGGCTGCTTCTTGAGTTCTGTGTTGGACTAGCAGAGCCTGTGAAAAAACTCAAACATTTACTCGCTAACAATCCTGGTAAATGATGTGTACTGAGTTAAGGGAAGATGGAAGCAACTGAATGACTGAATAACAATGGTTGTATTCTGGTTGAAAATACATGTTGAAATCTACCTTTGGATATATTGAAACTATAATAAATGATGTCACTTGGTTCAAAGATGTGTGAAATTTGCTAGACAACTGATTCCATATAATGGTTTGGAAAGGGCAAAATAGACTATTGGTTGCAAAATTCAACTTTCTCAAAACTATTTTTTTGATGAAGCAGAATGCTTGACTTACTATATGAATAGCATTTTGTCTAGCAAAAGTGCACAAAGGAACTTCAGAAAAATTGAGCTGAAGCTATTATAACTGAATTTTATCTATGTGTATGTGTGTTTCTATCAATGTTGAAATTTTATTATACTCGGTAAAACTGAATTATGTGTCACAGCTAACAATCTTGATTTCCCCCCCTTAAGATTAGTCTTAGGGGAAAAAAATCTCCTTCATTATAAATACGTTGCAGCCATATATAATGGCTTTGTGATTGATAAGTCCCACAGTTATCTTAGCTGGCAGTCTTTTAAACACCAATCGTTCATCTGGGTTTGAAGAGCAATGGGGGCACCTCTTTCTTAGTTAGGTCATCCATTTTTACCTGCCAATACAGTTTGATGAGCTTGCTAGTATGCTGGTCTCTTCCTCCAGACAGCCAGTATGTATAGTCAGCAATCATGGTGCTTCTGGTGACACAAGAGAATTAGAAGATGGAACATATATTAAAGGATAGCAAGAAGAGAAACAAGAACATACAAATGTAATGCGCATGATATAAAGGCCCACAACATATAAACTATGGAACTAACAGAGCAGGAGATAGAAGATCTCCTATGCAAAATCTGAACCATTGAATATAGATGACCTGCTCAAATGGGGAACTGCTTTCTTTGATGGCTTCCTAGTAATTGTGAAGGTGACGGGGAGGTTATCATTTCCTGCTGTTCTTTAATTGAACCACTGGATTTCCCATGATGACCCGAATAGAGTATAGTATAGTATGGTAGGGTAGGATAGAATAGAATAGAATAGCAGAGTTGGAAGGGACCTTGTAGGTCACCTAGTCCAACCCTCTGCTCAAGCAGGAGACTCTATACCATCTCTGACAGATGGCAGTTCAGTCTCTTCTTGAAGTAGTGTTAGTACAACCAGGAATAGCACCATCTTTTCTTTCCCTTTTTCATCATCCCAAGGCAGGGACAACATTTACAACAGAGAAAATATGCAGGTACAAAGAAAGAATTCTTAAAGAAAACCCATTTGAATAACTCATGTTTCCATCAGGACCCAATTAAGTTTATCATGTGAATAAGGTAATTGAAAAATAGGAAATTTCATTTCTTTAACATTTAGCAAAATCTGGCTGTGAGATCTTATGTTTGGAATCTTAGTTCAGGGACATTTGGCTTAAGAGAGGGTTGACAGTTGAAATTATCTCAGGTTTGATTATGGGATCCAAGATTATGTTTTACACTTTGACAACTTTATTTATAGTTGTATTTATGGAAGTATAGTTTTTGGACCTATTCCACATCAATCTAACAAAACAAACACTTTAGATGGTGGTAACTGAACACAGATCGAAAATAGGAACAGGAAGTGTTAATCAAGGATGTAGGATGTAGGAAGCCTTGGGCTTCCTGATTGCACTCCAAGTTATGCAATTTTCCACAAGTGTTCAATGGGACCATAATAAACCTCTCAAATCCAAAATAGCCCTTTTCCCAAGATGATTCCTTCTTCCCAAAAAGACCCTGTCCCAGTCCACTTGAGAGCATTCTTCTGTTCATTTTTGACAACCTAGGTCCTCCTCCCACTCACCTCCTTTGCCCATCTCTATAAAAAGGATCTGTTTATAATAGTGTATCTTCATAGCTGTGCTTATCATAATCAATAACCTCCATGGAAACACAGTCTTATGAGATAGCAAAGATGTGAGTCATTATTCTCCTAGCAGGTGATACGTGTTTCTACATGCGTTGTGAATATGCAGGAATTTTGTTTAAACTCCCTTCCCCCCAATGTTTTATTTTGCTTCACTTTTAAGTACTTAGGGACCCATTGCATTGCATACAGGCAGAATTTATGTACACACAGATTCACAGTGTGATGATGGTGTAAGAGAACAACTCAACCTTGTGGCAAAGTCAAATGTAGTTCATCTTTGATTACGTTACAGTAGTAGTAATGGAATGGACCGATGGGAGGAAGGGAGAGAGATTGCAAATGCTGCAACTAATTAAATATGCTTTAGTATCCCAAGTGTTGTAACAACTGCCAGTTCCTCTTATTAGGCTGGGAGGATATTAAAAACTATTGTGCAACAGATATTAATGCAAGCTTTAACAGACTTCAGAAAATCACTTCGCTTTTTATGGTAACTCCTCCAATACTCCTCTTAGTTTCTTTCTCTCTGGAGGTTCCAAATCCAATTAAATGCAACTAGATGTAATTCCAAATTGTCACTTTAGTCAATTAAACATATAATAATCTTGTGTGTCTAATTACTAGCACAAAAAGCTTATTTGTTGATGTTTTCTGATCAGCATGCAGTTTCCCCATCTCTCTCCTGCCCACCCTGTTCCATCACCAATGTATTTATTGCTCCTTGACATTACTGTAAATTGACTCTGGAAGTCTCTCTCTAGTTAAAAATTCTAATCCCAGGCCAATAGTAATCCTACTCCAGGACATGTTTTCACAAGCTGCATTATTTTCTTAATATAGCCAATTGAAAATAAAGGAAATGGAGGATTTAAATCACAAATAATTCAAAGTCATTTGGGTGTTATGGAAGACGAATGCTACCGTGATACTTTGATTAGTCATTCCCACAATGGTGACTCTCAGAAGTGCTTCCTCTCCCAGTCAACATCTCCACAATATGTTGGGAGTTGAACTGATTTTTTTTCTAACTTCTGGATTTGGAGGAAGGTAAATGTGTAATAATTTTTCCAGTTGTTATTTATGGTTGTGAAATGGGGACTCTGAAAAAGGCAGATAGGAGAAGGGTAGATACCTTTGAATTATGGTGCTGGAGGCAACTATTACAAATCCCATGGACTGCAAAAATAGCACTTAGCAACAGTACTTAGATTTATATACCACTTCATAGTACTTTACAGCCCTCTCTAAGTGGCTTACAGAGTTAGCATATTGCCCCCAATAATCTGTGCAGTGGTGGGATTTGAATTTTTTTACTACCAGTTCTGTGGGCGTGGCTTGGTGGGCATGGCAGGGGAAGGATACTGTAAAATCTCCAGTCAAAGGTGGTATTTGCCAGTTCTCCAAACTACTCAAAATTTCCACTACTGGTTCTCCAGAAGTGGTCAGAACCTGCTGAATGCCACCTCTGAATCTGGGTCTTCATTTTATCAACCTTGGAAGGATGGAAGACTGAGTTAACTTTGAGCCAGTCAGGACTGAACTGCTGACAGTTGGCAGAGTTAGCCTGCAATACTGCTTTCTAACCATTGTGCCACCACAGCTCATAACATAAAATAACAAAGAAGTCCTAGACCAAACTTCACCAAAAATATCACTTGAAGCCAAGATCTCCAAACAGAAATTGTCATACTTTGGTTAAGTCTAGCGAGCTGACTCACTCAGAAAGTCAATTATGCTGGGAGTGATCAGTAGAAAAAGGATAAGGGACTGCCCTAGTACCCATTGGCTGCACACTATAAAGGATGACATTGGGGTGACTATGGTAGATCTGAAGGAGCCGGTATGAGACAGAGGGACAATAGAGAATGCTGATCTATAGAGTGGATAAGGATTGGACATAACTGAATGGCCGATGATAAATGATAAATTCTGTAACAGAATGGGGAAATAGATCCTGCTACCAGAACTTTTAGCAGTTTTAGCTATTTTGACCAAGGATGGGAATGCTGATATTTATACATAAATCAGCAACTCTGAGAGATCCATGGTTCTCCTTGCCTACTCTATCTATGATTTATGTACTGTAGGTAAAGTACCACTTTGTTAGAAGCCTTAACTATTCTAAGTCTCATGTGTGCCCTGCCAAAACCATATAATTGATTTTGGTTGGCAGAGATAAATTAGAAATAGAACATACTGAACAATGCCAACCAAAAAAGTTTTGAGCACAGCTGGGGGTCTAGAAAGGCTCACCATTCTAACCATCAAACAAAGGAGGCATGATCCATAAATGGTATGGTTGGGACCCATATATTACATCCCCTGCTTCCAGTACACACATTAGGATAGGGCCATTGATCCTCAAGAGTAATGTAGTAATAAGCACTTGACAGTGCTGCCACCATCTATGCTGTGGTTTGCCTAAGATAGCAACATCTGTGGTTTAATATTTATGAATCTGCAAACACAGAACAGTATTCATTACAACATGTTGTCAGCATTCCAAGTAATGCACCCATTGAAAACAGAACTCCGAGGCAGGTAGATTTCTCAAAGAACTATTTATTGGATATATCATATTGGCACAACTGGTGAAAGTCCCGTGGTTTTCACCTAATTAAAAAGTGAAATAGCATAGCAATAGCACTTAGACTTATATACTGCTTCACAGTACTTTACAGTGCTTTACAGCCCTCTCTAAGTGGTTTACAGAGTCAGCATATTGCCCCCACCCAACAATTTGGGTCCTCATTTTACCCAACTTGGAAGGATGGAAGGCTGAGTCAATCTTGAGCCTGGTGAGATTTGAACTGCCAAATTGCAGGCAGCCAGCAGCCATCCAAAGTAGCCTGCAGTATTGGACTCTAACCACTGCACCACTGTGTCTCACAGTTCCGCTTTTCCCCCTTCCCAGGCATCAGTCACATTGTCCAATAGAGGTGCCATCCAGTTGCTTGTTACTCTGCACCTCCTCTTCCCCACCATCTGTTGAAATGTCCTTGGTTCCCACAGGAAAACTTTTTGTTTAATTACAAAACTATTTCACCCTGTCCCTTTCTTGTGGCAACTCTGAAGCTACAAAGATGGCCTCAGCCAGGCTCGCTTCAGGGTTGACATATGTTTTTTGTTGCATGTCAAGGCCTGTATTCTAAAAGTAGGCAGAAACATTTGGGGGAAACAGTTCTAGGAGTTCTAAGGATTGAAATGGGGGACTTAAAAAACTGCAATGCTAAACCACCACAAATGTTGATCTCATCCAGAAGTGATGGGCCTCAAATGTGCTAGAAGCCTCATGGAGATATTTTACAGTACAAAGACAGATTACAGCACAGTATTAAATTTCAAACAATCGGAACTTCCAGTACTTGAAAGGGCTCTCGCAGAGAAGGGTTGACTTATTCTCCAAGATAGGATAAGAACCTGTGGCACATAGAGCCATTTGCGCAGGCACACAAGCCCCAGCCAAACTTATCTGCACTGCACATGCACGTGCCTCCCAGCTGATTTTCAACCCATTTGAGGCCTTTTTTGGCTTCTCTGAGGCTCTAGGGAAGCTTCCGGAAATACCAGAAGTGACAAAATGGGCCTGTTTTTTGGCTTCCAAAGGCTTCAAAGGCTTCCTTCGAGCCCCCAGAAGGTTGAAAACAGCCTCCCCTGGGCACCAGTGGCCCTCTGGAGACTGAAAATGGGCACTTCCGGTATTTCCGGAAGGCCCATTTTTTGGCCTTCAGAGGCTGCAGAGGCTTCCCTTGAGCCTCAAGGAGGGTGAAAAAGGCCTCAAATGGGCTGAAAATCAGCTGGGAGGCACGTGCATGCACAGTGCAGGTAAGGGGGTAGGGGTGTGTGTTGCGTGTGCATGTGCAGTGGGGGCGGGGCGCATTGCATTGTGGGTGTTGATACGTGCACACTTTCAGCACACCACATCAAAAAGGTTCGCCATCACTGGATTAGAAGAACTTCAAGGTCACTTCCAGTCTTATGATTCCATGTCTATGTCTAAGGAACCACATGGCTACTTTCCTTGCCCCCTGAAATAAACAAGCACAGAAATAGATAATAGCTTTCTCTTTAAAATCCACTGGTAGTACTAAGCAAGATTAGTAGAGTGTACTTGGTATAGTGGACCTGACATCATAGACTTTGACATTTGACATCCAAGGAAGATAAATATTACATCATCAGAATCTGTCTTAGTTCATATTTTGGAATATTATATTAGTATAACGAAGCTCTAGTTTGGATGATCTAGATTCTAGAAGGAGTTCTTCAATTTTTGTGTTGGATAGTATGCACTAACCTATAATAGAGCTAGGTGGCTTGTGGTTTAGCAGGAAGCAATGAAACAACTTAGGTGTGACTCACATACCTTTTCTGGGCTCCATAGATGCCTCAAATTAGAACATGCAAAGAAGAAGGGAAGTTTCAAGATGTCTTTTAACAGCACAAACACTTCCAGCTGGCATTATTTGGAAAAAAGCTATGAGTTATATAAATTGTTGTTAATTCATTACATAATCTGACACTTCCAAAGCAGGCATAGTTTTAAGATATTAAATTCTACAGATCTGTAGTCTCAAATGTCATCTCTCTCTTCACTCTTTGTGGAATGAATGTTATTCTGTTGCCTCTGCCAAGTCACTCTGCTTTTTGCCAAGTGAAATTAGTTGGGGCAGAATAAGCTAGTGGCTTGCTTTCTCCATATTTGCTGTTGGCAGCGTAGGCTGCGTCTTCCCATCCATTTCATTGATTTGCAAATGTAACATTTCTCTTTCCAAGTCTTGCAATAAAGCCATCCCATTTCTACAATGCAGGGTGAAAATTTATGTTGTAAAACAAATGGATCAACCACAGAAGATGCTGCTACAAATAGGCTGTCATTTTTATGGACAGACCCTAGACCTCTTAACAGACATGGCTCCATCCTTCTATTGCCTTCCAAGGTCTGTCTTAGAAAGTCTGGATAACAGGTTCTAATCTTCAGCAAGAAGACAGCAACATGGTTCTCCTGGAACCCAAAACCACCCTTTCTTCCTTCAAAATGATGCTATTGGTTTTATGCAATGAAATTACAGTTATAATGTTTCCAGACTAAACATCTTAACCCACATCTCTTGTGAGAACCACATGTAGGGAAATGTTATTAACAGCATTTATTTACCTACCAAATGTATATCCTGCCCCAACCAATTGACTATTGCATGAAGTCATGTGGAAAGATGCCAAAAATCACAAGGTTTTGACAAACTATGTCAGATTGTGTTAGTTAGAGCATGGGATATGATGGATGAAATCTTGTGAGAGCTTTATGATCTCAACAATTTTCAGATAGTTTTGAAGAAGGCACCCTGAGATGCCACATACATTTGCAAGATGATTTCTTTAACCTGGTCATATATATTTTTAAGTGGTTTCTGAATTACTTGCCTGAGATGGTACTAGGTTCTTGTTTGTCAAGGAAATTATGTCTCTGTGCTCTAGAGGTGCCAATTGTGTGGTCATAATTAAAGAGTGGAAAGGCATTACAGCTGGGGCAGCACACATAAAATTTATCAGGGTGGAAAGAATGAAGACCAAGCGGTTGATTTCTCAGCTTTTCATGAGGAGAATGAAAAGTTTAGGGGTTCTTAGTGCTCTCTAATCTTGGTTGTTTTCTTGCAGACATTTCATTATCCAAACTAGGTGACATTATCATCAAGAAACCCTCATTTCAATCCTGAACTATAAATATTCTTCTTTACTGGTCAAATGAAAAGTTATACAGTTTCTGAAGGGTAGAACTACTAGCTGGTGATAATCATAGCACTGATAAGAAAAAGTATTGAGGATAGAAAGCTATGGAACTATTTCATGCAAAAGCTCATTACATTTTAGAACCACTGTATATCTTATAGTCCATTGTCCTAGGGAAGTGATTGGAAGTCTTGGGACTTTTGGATATTATTGAACTTCTCAATGTCTTGACATAGAATGGGTGATAAAAATAATCGGAGTTCTAGTCAATGCCATCTGGAAGGATAAAAGCTCAATTTTTGATTCAGTATACTGTGGAAATTCAGAAATTGGGTTAATTTAGTAATTCAATTAACCTGTTGTATGAATCAACTTCAAAGCAATTTCCAAGTAGCTGAGATCAAGAAGATTCTAAAAACCTAAAACAAATTAAAACGAACACATTCAACAGTTTGATACAAAGTACTCCGGAAATTGATCTAGAAAAAAATTAACATGCTTTTTTTGGGTAGAAGCAACAACAATTTTGCGTATTTTGGGACAATGAAGTTTGATCTGCATCAGAGTTGAGTCTATGGGCTGCAGTTAGTGGATATTATTTGCTCTGTGTTGCCACTGGGTGGAGTCAAGACCTATGATAGAAACTAGAGGGCACAATTACAAAGTTTGTATATTATCTTCTTCAGCTCATTTTGCAAATGTAGATGGATATGCACTTTAATCAACAAAATTCTATGTTGTACTCCAGAGTGAAAGTTATATCAACCCTGATCAGGTTAGAGACATTACATCTGTGATGACTAAAACAAGCTGTGTTGGTCTGTAAAATAAATTTTTCATAATAATAATTCATCACATACCTTTAACTAGACACCATACAAAACTAAAGGAAGCACAACAATTCCAAAATTCCATCCAACAAATTTAGTTTGCAATTTACCAACCAACCCAGTAAAACTAATATATACAACTAAATTAAATTGAACCCAATAACTATACAAAGAAGTGCCTTTTGTAGGTATACGCAGATTCTTAATGTAAAACAAATGCAACCTGAAAACTATCAATATTAATGAGATTAAGGTAAAATAACCAGGCTGTGCAATAATATATTAATCAAATAGACTAATGATTTGGTAATGATTGATTATGTGCCATCAAGTCATTTGGACTTCTTACGACCACATATACAGATTTTCTCCATAGTGATGTATCCCTAATTGGGTATTTCAGGTGTTCCAACAGCGTACTGATCATCACCATTTTAACTGAGTCCATCCATCTTGCTGCTGGTCATCCTCTTCTCTTTCTTCCTTCTCCAGCATTAGATCTTTTTCCAGAGAAGGTAGATCTTTGCATAATCTGTCCAAAGCATAGGAGTATACTTTAAGTCTGGTTATTTGTGCATCAAGTGCGAGCTCTGATGATTCATTGGTTGGTTTTCTTGGATGCAGGGGATATTCTCAGGAGTCTTCTCCAATACCAAACTTTAGAACAATCAATACTCTTCCTTAAAAGTCATCATCCTTTCAAAGAGAACTAATTCCAGAGTCATGGACTCAAAGTCTACAAACTCCAAACCAGAAAAGAAAGAGAATCAGAAAAGGAGAGGAATGCAAAGAGCAAGCACAGCTGTAGGGAGAAACAAGTCCAGATAGATATGTTTGTGTGTGTGTTTGTATGCATAAGAAAGTGAGACTGGAGGGTTAACTTGAAAAGCCCTATAATCTTATGAAATATGGGTGTAGCCTGAACAGCCTGAATGGTCCCATTTTGGTCTATGATCAAGTGATGAAGTAAGGAATCAGGAATACTCATCAGAAGACAATGGTAGCAAATTGAGTACAAAACAACCACAATGTGCAATAAAACCACAATTTCTTTCCTCAATGCTTTCAAATCTCATAGATATTAATGTGATGAACATTTGTGACCTTTGCCACAAGATAAATCTAAAAGGTCCCAAGTCAGTTGATTATCAGTCAAGATCCTGAGATCACAAGCAGAAGAAATTGAGATAGTGCAGGACTCTGAAGATAAATGGGAAGAATCACAAAAAGAATGGGAAAGATAATCAAGCCACAATACAACAGTCTTCATTAGAAGACTATCTCAGGAGAACTTGTATATATTCGAGCCAGTAATCAACAACTACCTACCTATTGATCTGTTCTTTTAATATTGTCTGCTATATTTTTGACACAGTTTTCAGAGGTTTTCATTTCATTTTTTAAAGCTATTTTCTTGCCAAAAAGCAGAATAAAAGTATTACAGTTTAATACTTTTATTAAAGTTAGAACTTGAGGTAACACTGGCTTGGAAAATGAAATGGAACTCTTTATCTCCTAACTCAGTCTTCTATTCATATCTAATGGATTCATTTTCACAGATCTTTGACTCCTTACCTGATGCTGTGCCTCTAAGGATCTGAAGCTGCTATCAGTAATTGGATGACCGGACCAGAGTTATCTATTTCCTGATTATATTTAGGAACCTCTGTTTGTTCATCCTCCTCTGTATCATGGCTACATCATTTACTATTTAACACTGATCCTACCTTTCAAATAATCCTTTCTCGGCATAGCTGAAGGACTACTTTGTGCAGCAAAATATGTCTTGCAAGGTTCTAAGTCACCTTATTTGGGCATTTGGTCTCTGAAGAAAGAAATAAAGCTTTGAAGACATTATAACATGTACAAAAAAGGGCAATAAAGATGATCAGGGAGATGATAAGCTCTAGGAGAAAAGATGGGAGTGGGGAGAGGTTTAGTCTGTCAGCCCTGAAGCCATTTTGAAGCATCTTCAGGGCTGCCACAGCAAGGCCGTTTGGTGCTGTGGAAACATGAGAGGGAGATAGAGATAGCTGGGGGAGATGTACAGCACCAAAACAACATTCTTTCTTGTGGGAGCCAAGGACGTTCTAACCAGGTGTTTGAAAGGCGTGAACGAAAGCCAGACAGAGTGCGGACTGTGACCTGATTGGACCATGTGATGAACATGTGACCTGGGGGGCGAGAACTTTGGGTTTTGATTTGGGTGGGGAAAACCTCGGGGCCTTCAGAGTTGGGTTTTCACCAGTTGTGCCAATATGACATTCCTAATAAATTCTTACTTTGAGGAAACTCCAGGCCTCGGAGTTTGATTGTGTTGGGGATGTTACTTGGAACCCTGACATTCTCTTTAGACAAGACATCTGATGAAGACAGGAGGAGTCACATGGAAGAACACCCAACATTGCTTCTATTTTGATAGAATGCCGGATATGCAGCAAGTAGGAAGGCACGTAGTTGAATGTTAAGAGGAAAAAAAAATCTTCTACTGGAAACAACAATTGGATCTTGGCTCAATCACCCAGAGAGATTACGGACTTTTCTTCATTGGATGTACATGTGTAGACAATCATCTAGGTGATTTAACATGGGATTCAACTATTGAGTAGAGGCATGATTGCAGAGGTTGAAATGGTCTCTTCCCCAAGTGGATGCAATTTTGTAAGGAATGATTGGATTTGATGACTTCAATGACACTGTTAGTGCTAGGTTTCTGGATTTAGGACTGACGGCATGTCCCCACCATTGTTTAATTGAATGGAACCTAGAGTGTGCTAGTACTGCCAGATCAAACTGGCCAGGCAGACACCACAAGAGACAACTTTAATAGCAGACAGCACACAATGCTCTGAGTACAGATCGTGATTTCTCTCGCCCTACTTGAGGCCTATTTTAACCTTAAACCTTTGGTGGCAAAGCTTTTAAATCAGGGGTATCAATCTTGATTTCACTGAGGGCCACTTAGGGTTGTGTTTGACCTCAGAAGAGTAGGGGGTGGGCATGTCCCTCCCGAGACATCATGTCAGGGTGGGCATGTCCCTCCTGAGATTCATTTTCACTGGCAGAAGCACCAAGGGCCAGTCCTTCACTGTTTCCAGGGCGGGCCAGATCTATGGGCCGGATCCAGCACCCAGACCTTGAGATTGACACCCCTGTTCTAAATCATATCTGCTTGTAAAAATAACTATTTAGGTTGCAGCCGTATTTTTTTCTTTTCCCCTTCCCCTTATAGAATATAGAATAGAATTACAGAGTTGGAAGGGACCTTGGAGGTCTTCTAGTCCAACCCCCTGCCTAGGCAGGAAACCCTACACCACTTCAGATAAATGGTTATTCAACATCTTTTTAAAAACTTCCAGTGTTGGAGCATTCACAACTTCTGGAGGAAAGTTGTTCCACTGATTAATTGTTCTAACTGTCAGGAAATTTCTCCTAAGTTCTAAGTTGCTTCTTTCCTTGATTAGTTTCCACCCACTGCTTCCTGCCCTGCCCTCAGGTACTTTGGAGAATAAGTTGACTCCCTCTTCTTTGTGGCAATCCCTGAGATATTGGAACACTGCTATCATGTTTCCCCTAGTCCTTCTTTTCATTAGATTAGAGTAGACATACCCAGTTCCTGCAACCATTCCAGTCCCCTAATCATCTTCCCTTTTCTTTCTCTTTCCTTTTCCCTTCCCCTTTTTCCTCTTCTCTCGTCTATGACTTAATGCTGCAGGGATATATTTCTGGCTGGCTTCAGTTCTCCTTGCAACCTGCCAGCACATGAAACTTCATCATATAAAATAGAAGCTATTGAGCAGTGGCATAAGGCCTTCAGCATGCTGTTTGGATTATGTATGTATTCCCAGGTGATTTGAGCAGGATATTGCTGGGACCAGTTGCAAAAATAAATCTCCTGCAAGACACTAAAATATTAAGTGCCAGTATAAATCTCTGGGCTTCTTTCTTTGGTATGGTAGTTGCCATTAAAATAGGAACTCATCCTGAGATAATAAGCTGTAATGTTTCTGTTCCCAAAGCAGAACAGTCCACAATCAGTGGCCAAGGCTGAAACTGTCCTTTAAAAATAACGATCATTGTGCCATGCAAGGAAACTATCACCTGCCTCAATGTTGCCCACAACTGATAGATTAGGAGGGCAGAACTAAACAGAGTCATTAAAATATGTTAAATATAATAGGAAAAGAGAAGTACAAAAGACAGCATCATTGGCATTCTTGGCAAGCCAGGCAGGGATAAACAAGATATTCTGTTAATTCTTTCTTTGCTTTAAAAATACAAACATCTGCTGGGTTTATCCTCTTATATGTCTCAATCAATAAGGTCATAACAATCATGGAAGGCATTTTTAACCCTTTCCTATCTTGTTATTCTGAAGCTTCTGCTTGCTTGCTAACTTGAGGAAGAGACATGGGCCTATTGATGAGAATTTTTCAGTTCTATAAATAATAGCTTTGGAACAGTATTTGTTGTCAAGACTGCTTCAGTGGGGGGAAAAAAAAACTCCCTGTTCTTCCCTGCCTACTGCAGTCCTTACAACTCTCAGTCCCGGTGCATACTATTTTGCATGTAAATATGTCTATATGTTAATACTATATTGCATCAGGAGAAGTGGGCTTAAAGGGCCTTCAGTTTATGAGTTAGAAGTACACAAACTCCTTTGAGTTTTCTGTTTTGTCTGGAGTGTGGGAACAAGCAGGAAAAAGAAAATCTCTGCAATTGAGGAAGGAGGTTTTTTTTGTTTTTGTTTTGTAATCTTGGCTGAGCAAATAGAAAAGTCAAGCTGCATTGCATTTGTCTATCTCTGTGCACACACATACACTATGCAGCTTGACATCCTCATCTCTCTCTCTCATCTATCTATCTATCTATCTATCTATCTATCTATCTATCTATCTATCTACCTATCTTTCATCTCTCTCATATCTCATCTACCTACCTACCTACCTACCTGCCTGCCTGCCTGCCTGCCTGCCTGCCTGCCTATCTATCTATCTATCTATCTATCTATCTATCTATCTATCTATCTATCTATCTATCTATCTATCTATCTATCTATCTATCTATCTATCTATCTATCTATCTATCTATCTATCTATCTATCTATCTATCTATCTATCTATCTCCATCCAATTAGGACAAGGCCTTCTGCTTATACATTTTATTACAAAATGAGATGGAGGATGCTTCCTAACCATTTAATCTAATTAATTAGGAATTTCCTACCTCTTCACCTCCACACCGCTGCTGATTCTTCACATCTTGTACTAAAGTCTATATAGCAAGCAGGAGTAAGGCCTCATTTTAATTTTAAAAAATGTTTTATAGATATAAAAAATATCTCTTACTCCCATCAATGGGTCATACTTCCACCTTGTGCAAATTATGGTTTCTGAACAATTGTAGGAAGGATGGTATGAAGGTTGAGAACTCATTCTAGCATGTTTCAATCAGATTGGCTGAGATATCTAAGGGACTAAACCCAGCAGATGTTGTTTGAGTTTTGTTTTACTACAGATATGTTTGGCAGAGTTGAAGGAACATGCAAAAAAAGGCTAACAGTGCAATGGATTGATACAATTACAGTAACAAGAGGTTTCACTCTAGCAAGGATTAGCTGCTTTACTGAAGACTGAGTTCAGGACAGCTGTTTATAGACTGCCATGAATCAAGGTTGACTTGTCGTATCAACATTATCATATCTAGTATGCCAAACTCTGCATGGCCACTAGATGGGGACAAAGAGATACAGAAGACACTAATTCTTAGCTGCCATTTTAAAATGCCATTTTCCAATAGAAACAGCAATAAATTATATAATAAATAATCATTAATACTGTATGAAATATTCACTTCATGTGGAGAGATAGAAGAAAGAAAACAATATATTCAGTCCTTGGTAAAAGAACGAGTTTTTAACGGGTACCTAAAATATGTTATAGCAGGTGTCCCTTGAATTATACATATAATTTTAATTAAATTCAGTTTAATTATCAATAGAAACACTATCACCAAGGAAGGCAAACTCCTGAATGAGCTAGGCGGATCAAGCATTAATCTGGATGTATCTGTCAATGAAAAAAAATCATTATTGTGATGGAATATAGTGAGGAAGTCAATTCCCAGGAGGGAGGGGGTGCATTTCAGAGGAATAAGAGACCACTAAGCCCAGATATTATGTGTTAAAGAAAGAGGATGAAGACAGCTCCTCCCTAATAGCTCTCAGAGAATATGATAGATGCAGATAGCGAAATGCTTCAGTTTGGCACAATTGATGTCAGACCCCCCCAAAAAACAAGAAAGACACGTGGTGATTCTTCAAAGTGTTTCTAATCCCTACTTTGCCTCTATTGCCTTTGTTTCAAGTGACTGCAATCAGCTGAATCCTCCAATATTGAATCTTCCAAAGAATGACAAAGCCTAACAGATTTTATTTACTTTATGGCTACTCCTGGACAGCATTGGAAGCAGGGGTAAAAATCTTCTTTGACACAGGATAACTTTCATCTAACATATGGGCTGGAGAGAGATTATATCTATATCTCTCTATCTCTATATCTATCATCTTAACAACTCCATAATCCCTTGAGGGGCGGAGTCTGGGCAACTGAATGGAACTAGCAGAGTGTTGTTTTTTATTGCATTTTTTCCCAGAATACAAATCTCTTTTACATTCTTTACAACACTGTGACATTGATGTTACACATACATTTGCACACACATATACTTTTAATCCTTATTTCTGTTATCTAACCATCTATACCATTTATCCCATAATACATAATATTCTGATTCTTCTCTGCCTTTCAACTTTAAAGTAAGCGTATTCATCTAGCAGAGTGTTTTAATGGCCGGATGACCTTCCTGTCGCCAATGTGGAGTTTTGTTCAGCAGATATATTCTCAGTGTGCCCCGAGAGAGAAATATCTGCCTCTACCTAGGATTGAATTCACAGCCTCCTGATTGTGAGGCAAGAGCTCCACCTCTAGGCCACCACACCATCCATCCATCCATCCATCCATCCATCCATCCATCCATCCATCCATCTATCATCTTGTACAAATTTATAAATAAATAGCTATGCCATATTTAGGCCCAAGTGGGGAAAGGTCTTAAGTCTTTACACCAATTCCATTATATCCTATAAGCCACTGTCTCTCAATCTTGGCTAGTTTAAGATGTGAGGAATACAGTGCCCAGAATTTCTCAGCCAGCAGGATTATCAGCATGGTGGCTGAAGAATTATGGGAGTTAAAGTCCTCACATCTTAAACTGGCTAAGGTTGATGAACACTACTATACCTATATACCATAAATGTCCCTTCTCTGTAACCCTATATCTGTCATCTTCTATCTCTTTTTGGCTTATCCTCCAATCTGAAAAAAAAAGTGTTCAGAAATTTCAAAGGTCATTCAACACTTCATGGCGTTTAATCATTTCTTTAAAAATATGTTAACCTTGATTTTTTTTTTTAAGGAACACATCATCATAGCTCAGTCGACATTTTTTGTTTGGAACTTTTCTCCTAGAATCATAAAATGAAATGGAAGCCTACAACTATCCCAAAGATGCTTTTTCAAAAGACATCTGAACTTTGTTTTTCCTTAAAGACATTTTGCTTCTCATCCAAGAAGCTTCTTCAATTGTGACAGTTCTTCACTCAAGAAACATCTTCAAGGAAAAACAAAAGTCCAGTTGCTTTTGAAAAAAAGCACCTTTGGGACAACCATGACCTGGATGAGTGAGAATCTCCATAGACTAGCCTATGCATAGTAGTCAAAAGCTGCTTAAGTTCTTGTTAAACCCTAATAAAGGCAGTGGTGGGATTCAAATAATTTAACAACCAGTTCTCTGCCCTAATGATGTCTTCCAACAACCGGTTCACCAAACTGCTCAGAAAGTTAACAACTCTTCTGCTTCTCCTGAAGCGGTGCAAATTGGTGAATCCCACAAACTGAATAAAAGGCTATTCTAGATTTTTTATATTTATTTATTTATTTATTTATTTATTTATTTATTTATTTATTTATTTATTTATTTATTTATTTGTCAGCTGCTTACAAGATAATAGGTATAAGTAAAACATAGTTATGAATACATGGATACATATAAGAAAAATAAAATATAAAAGAAACAATAGGACAGGGATGGTAGACACGTTGGTGCGCTTATGCACGTCTCCTACAGACTTTTTAGGAAAAGGGTAAGGTCAATAGTAGACAGTCTAAGATTAAAGTTTTTGGGGTTTGGGGAAGAAACCACAGAGTCAGGTAGAGTATTCCAGACATTGACCACTCTGTTGTTGAAGTCGTATTTTCTGCAATCAAGTTTGGTGTGATTAACCTTGAGTTTGTATCAATTGTTTGCTCTTGTGTTGTTATGGTTGAAGCTGAAGTATTCATTAACAGGTAGGACATTGCAATGTATGATTTTATATACTATACTTAGATCGGACCGAAGGCGGCATAATTCCAGGTTTTCTAGGTCTAGAATTTCAAGTCTGGTGGCATAAGGTATTCTGCAACAAGTAGAGGAGTGAAGAACTCTTCTTGTAAAATATTTCTGGACTTTCTCAACTATGTTAATATCAGAAACATAATGTAGGTTCCAGACTGATGAGCTGTATTTGAGTATTGGTCTAGCAAATGTTTTGTATGCTCTAGTTATTAGTGTGATATTACCAGAGAAAAAGCTTTGTAAGATTAGGTTAACAACTCTTAATGCCTTTTTGGTTATGTAGTTACAGTGGGCTCTAACACTTAGGTCATTTGAGATGAGTACTCCAAGATCCTGGACAGAGTTTGGATCATCAACAAGGTCTTGACTATTCAGCCTGTATTTTATTTTCTGATTTTTTTTGCCAGTATGTAGGACAGAGAATTTATTTGTTAAGATTTGAAGTTTGTTTAACCATTCTGATACATAGTCAAGGTCTTTTTGAAGGGTAGCAATATTGTCTGTGGTGTTGAATAGCTTTACATCATCAGCGAAGAGAACGCAGTTGCTCTTAATATGATCACAGAGGTCATTTATGTAGAGTATGAAGAGAGTTGGTCCTAGAACACTGCCTTGTTGACTGGTGATTGGTACAGAATTTTATAGGATGCTCCCAATTTTGACCATTTGTTGTCTGTTTGACAGGAATGATTCTATCCAGTTATGCAGGTGTCCAGAGATACTGTAAGATTTTAGTTTTAGGAGTAGTTTGTCGTGTACGTTTTTGTTGAAATGCTATAACTATCAGACAGATCTTTATTATGTCAGAGAAAAAAATAGTTTTTTTCCCTCCCCCCACATGTACTTAATGTGATAGATAATTTGTGTGGTAATGGATGAAACAGCACATTGCTGGTTATTATGGAGACATTTATTTTGATTTTAAACTAAGTGTGCCATGATTAAAATGTTGTTTCAGCTCTATTGCAGTCTCTTATCTCATGAATGCATTATCATCTCCTTTAAAATATAAATTCTGCTAGCTGAGATAATACACTGCCTGGTTTAGTAAAGACAAACATTAATTAGTAATCAAAACAGCTCTAATATTTGGATCACTTTGAGTCGACTGCCATGAGAGCTTAGCTATTTTTTCTGAGCTCAGACCACCGAAGATGAATGAAATTATTTTGTGGGTACAGTCTCACATCTAACACTGATTTTGATCTTGGTTCAGTGATGTATTGGAAAGAATGTCTCTCTGGTGCACGTATGCCAAGTCAGAGGTCTCTGCAGCAAATCATGATGTTAAAATAATGATACACATTATCAGGCAAATGACATCATTGCATACATACTTCACAACTCATACATGTACATTGCTTGCAACATTTGTATAATGACATCATCACACATTTTCCATTGTTTGCCTCCCTTCACTCTCTACTGTAGTTGTACATGTATCCAATATGATTTGAGGAAAATAAGATTTGTTTGAAAAAAACCCATTTACATTAATATTAGTTAGTATGTGACCAAATTTATATGGGTATGTAGGTAGGTAGATAGACAGACAGACAGACAGATGTCAGCCTTGGAAGCCATCTTTTATTTAAAAGCTTTGAGGCTGCCACATTTAGTGCCTGGGAATTTGGGAGGGGAGATTTCATAGAGAGATGGAAGATTAGACTCAACAACATTCTTCTCATAGAGTCAAGGACAAGTTACCCTGCACCAGGAAAGGAGTTGCTGGAGGAATGTCTCCAGTTGGGACGATGGTTAATTGGACCATGTAATGGACTGGTGGGAGCAGGGGATGGGCTTTTGATTTTCAATTAGGATGGGAAAACCTGGAATTCTCAGATTCGGGTTTTCCCAGATGTGCCAATATGACTTCTTCAATAAACTTTTTACTCTGAGTGCTTTTTACTCAGAGTTTTGGTTCTGAGTGCTGAATGAAATGGGGAGTTTCATTGGAACGCTGACAACAGATAGTTTTGGCATTTATATATAAACACAATGTATTTTGGTGTGTGTGTATATATCTATATCTAATCTATATCCATATCCATACATACACATCATATATTTATATTTGTTTATCCTATGTATTTCTGAGCTATCTTTTCCCTAAGATGCATTGTTTATATTGTTGATAAATTACACAGTAAACCAAGAGAGCTGCAGATTTCAAATAGTATCTAAGATTCAGTTTTCATTGATCTGAAAATGTGAAATTAGATAATTCTCATTCCACTGGTAGTGATAATACATTGTTCAATATAGTAAATAGAATCATTAATTAGAAACCAAAGCATTCTCCAAATCAGTGAATGGTGAGAATGAGAAAAAAAAATGAATCAGTTTGGAAAATACATGGAAGTGAATTGCCAATAATCTTCTCTGCCATCCTCACCACTCTCTGCATCATCTTCCTGTCTGAAGCAGGAATGCTTTCAAACCAGTCTGTAATGCAATGTGACAGGATGCTCTCGGTCGTCCCTCTATAGAAAGTGGTAAGGACAGGGGAAGGAAGAGGTACTTTTCTCATGCGATGTAGAAAATGCTGGCGCTGCTGTGCCCACTTTACCAGCGTCTCACTGTTAAGCAACCAAGCTAGCATCCTCGTTATTTGCATACTCAGAAACTTGATGCTGCTAACCACTTCCACAGGCGAATCATTAGTACACAGAGATGCATGGCTGTGCCTGCCTTTCCTGAAACTGGCAACAATTTCTTTAGTTTATAGTTTCCCCATACAAAAATATAGTAAAATAAAATGTAAAACTTATTCACTTGTGAAGTGTGTCTGAGGAGGTGCTTGGCAGCATTTATTTATTAATTAAATTTATAGCACACCTCAGTTGTATGGATCACAACATGAAAAACAATAGAAATTAAACATACAAAAATCTTGAATTAAAAACACAAAGACATACTGTACATCTCAGATTGTATCTGGGGTCTTCCTCCCAATCCCCTTAGCGAAGCTCTATTTTTTCAGAAGCTTCTGGAAGGTGATTAAATTGAGGCCCCAAACACTCCAGAGGGCTTCCCTAATGGCATGAAAACAATACCTGTGGGCATTATTCCCCTCTGACACCTTGAAATTGGGGGACAACCAGCTTCTTCTCTTGGCATATTCAGAGTGGATTGATATAATCCTGTAGGTAATTCTGATCAAAAAGGCTGTCCAGGAGCAAATTTTGGGAAGTGTAATCCTGCTTTATGCTAGCAACGAAAGCATAAACCAAATTATTTCTCTTCATTGAGAAAAGCATGAATGTGAGAAATCATCAGGCACCAATAACCAAGAACAACATGAGGAGTTACTTCTGAGTAGTTTCTTTATTGTTGTTTACCTACAGACAGAATCTTGCCAGACTAAAGCAACCATCTGCATAACTGTAGACATATTCTGTGAACTGCTAAAGAGGGACAGTCCTTGTCCTCTTCCTGCCTATCAGACTTTCCAAACACCACTGCCTTTTTGCCTTCTAGGATGCAGGCCCCTCCCTCCCTCCTGGGATAGCAGACCTACATTTTTATGTTTTTTATTCAGAAAAAAAGTTTGATGAATTAATAAAACAGTATTATAGAAATTTTGCATGAAAGTGGAGTTGAAGATTGGTTGCTGAATGTATTAAAAACAAGAATCGTGTGCAAAAATAAACAGAATCCTTCGTAAATGTTTCAAGGTGAGCAGAAAGTTAAAAAGAAGAATATGTGACATGTTTCCTTGGTCTGTTGCAAGGAATGATTGTTTAGCAATACAGAAATAAAAGCTGTAGATAAAAGCATGTATCACCCCATTTTGCCATTTGGGAGTGGGAATGGAGTATTTTAAGAGAAACATAAAAGTAGGTTTGCTGCAATGGGAATAACCCGTACTTAATACCAAGACCCATTGATTAAACTAGAAGGGATAAAGTTAAGAACGAATGGTAATGGATAAATGGAGATTGAATGGAAACCTGCGTGATCAGTTTAAAAGAAGTAGTTTGAGTGGTTTGCTCATATAGAAAGAATAAATGAACATAGAATTGGAAAACAAATCTATGAAAGAAAAATGAATAGCTTGGGAGAAGACCAAGAAAGTCATGTTGGATGGAGTTTATGAGATCCTTCAAAAAGGAGAAGTGAAAAATTTAAGAAGCAAAAGGCAAAGAAATATATGGATGTGTTGCAAACTTGGATGGATTGCAAGGTAGAAAGGTATACTGAAATATATTGTATAGTATAAATATATACTACTATAAAGTATGCATAGTATAAAAATTGTATTTCCTTTCTTTAATCTCTGGCATTTAATTTCCATTTTTCCACTTGCCACTTTTTACTCCTTTTCTTTTCTTACATTTTGCATTCTGTCAGACAATAGCATGACATGTATGTAATTCAGTCGCTTAAAGCAGTGGTCTCCAAACTTTCTGGCTTTGAGCACCAATGGGGAAGGGGAGAGGGGATGGTTCTCCATGAGTGGTGGGCATGTGCACATGCATAGCTCCATTTGCATAAGCATTGGGCACACCCCCTGTCACTCATACAAATGGAGCTGCACACAAACTCTCACTTGACCACTGCATGTGCAAGTGGAGCTGTGTGCATGCCCATGCTTGTCCGCTGCTTCTATAGCCCAGTTCTGAAGGGGCTGCAGTCCAGTAGAGGTCCACAGCCTGGAGTTGGGGACCACTGGCTTAAAGGCTGGTAGGGGAAATCTTTCCAGCTGATTGTGAGGCAAGGTGGCACAGTGCTTAGAATGCAGTGTTGCAGGCTTCTTCTGCTGGCTGCCTGAAATTTGGCAGTTTGAATCTCACCAGGTTCAAAGGTTGACTCAGCCTTCCATCCTTCCGAGGTGGGTAAAATGAGGACCCAGATTGTTGGAGGCAATATGCTGACTCTGTAAACCACTTAGAGAAGGCTGTAAAGCACTGTAAAATGGTATATGAATCTAAGTACTATTGTTATTGTCATTGGAAGATGCAGTGGTGTCAAGGCCTGAGTTCTTCTGTAGCCAACAAAATGTATTTCGGGAAGAAGCAAATCAGCAAGCAACACCTGCTTTTAGTGATTCAATAAAATGTTGTCCACTCAAGAGAAAGATAATCTGTAAATGTTTCTATGTTTTGATAGCACCCAGTGCCGTGAAGAACAAAGCACACTCAGAAATGGGAATGTAGCCAAATCTGAAGAATCCACTAGATGTTTCCTCCTTCCTCATTGAACAGAACACCGTGAGCTCATTTGGCAGATGTACATTTTATTGGTCATTTGCTTTACTTATGAAAATTATTCAGAGTAACATCAAGGCTGCAGTTCATGACTTGCATTAGAGATTTCAGCAAACCAATGAAAATACTAACTGTTTGGTTCCTTGTCCATTTCATTCTCCACTTTTTGACCTCACTATCAGTTAAACTTTTTTGCAGCTAGGACTCCACTTAGATTCTGATTGCATGCCAAAGTTTGCACTCCAACAAATTCATGGGATGATGACATAATTAGAGTTGATTCAATAGAATTGATTCAATAAAGATGCAATTAAAATTACATTAATCGAGTTAACTCGATAAGATCTCATTTGCATCAATCTTGACTCTCGGTTGCTTCTTTATTATTTATTACATATATAAATCTCCCCAGCTCCATAAGGACTTTGGATGTGGGAATTTTAGACAGTGCAATGTTGAATTAAACCTTTCTTTGCCACTGCATCCAAATATGACAAATTATGTCCTCTTTTACATATGATATGCTTGCAGTTGCAATGTGCTGGTTGAGGTAGGTTCGAATCTTGGCTTACAAATTCAAGCTATAGTTTGCAATGTTTAAATGCAATGTTAAACTATGGTAAGTTTTAGCTGATGAAAAGAGAAAGGGAAAATGAAATAAGAAAGGGGGGAAGAATGGTGTGATGATCTTAAACGTATCTGCTTCGGCACAGAATGAGAGATTTCTGGACGGAATCAATGGATACAAACACATATTGTTTTAGATTGGATGGCCCTCATAGCATGTTCCGCATCTTTTCAAGCAGCATTTTGTCTTAAATCACCTATTTCAGAGGAAAGGCTTATTGTAAGAGAGTCCCTAGTGAAAGCAAGTAGCTTGCTTCTTTTCTTGATTCTTAATGAAGCTTTGCTGTGTCAGCAATTGTCGTGTCCAGAATTGGTGCAGTGAATCCATTCTGCTCTCCAGAGCACGTGGACAAATGTTCAACATTCAGTTTGAATTTATTTTCCATGAGCCAGAAGAAATAACAAAGCCCAGAAGTCCAAAGAAGTATGGAGGAGAAAGCTGACTTGGCTATCATAATTCATGTTTTTGTAATGTCCAGTCTCAGCTAGAAAATTTTGTTTTATACAAGGCTATTTCTGAAAAGCAAGTGGAAGATTGAATCACTCTCATTGTGCAAGGTTGTGTCATGATTGTGTTAAGAGCTCAGGTGATGCAGTGGTTAGAATGCAGTACTGCAGGCTAACTTTGGTCACAGCCAGGAGTTTGATCCTCACCGGCTCAAGGTTGACTTAGCCTTTCCTCCTTTGAGGTTGGTAAAATGGGGACCCAGATTGTTGGGGGATATATATGCTGACATTGTAACCTACTCAGAGAATTCTATAAAGCACCATGGAGCAGTATAAAGGGCTATGTGCTATTGCTACATTCAGCTGCCTGGATTTATAGACTACTAAAACGCTCATTCTGTTTATCTGTTTGTCAGTTTGTGCCCTTAAATTTGTCCAAATGGAATATTATGCTGCAGCACATTTTCAATTAGCTTATCCAGATTCTGCTAACTTAAAGGATGCTTAAAAATCTATTCCTATGGAATTCATATTTCCATGATATTCGGACCAGTTTTATTTGCCAAGTTGTAGCCATTCCAGTGGTCAATGGTCATGTGATTTCCAATTTTCCCTACCCTCTTCCCACAAGGAAACTCAATGGGGAAGCCAGCAAAGTCAAAGTCGCTCCCACTCTCATTCCTTCTTTGCTCACTTGTAATCTTTAAGTAAGTTAATATTGACTTCAGTAATAAGTCTATTTGCCACTATAATTATTTTTTCTATTTATAATATGTACTATTCTTAAATGATCATCAAGCATTGGAGTGAAAAAAAAAACCCGTGGTCAGCCTAAAATTTAATGTTCATTCCGGTCACATCAGACTGCACTATGTTTCTTTCAAAGGATGACCCAACAGGTCACAAGGTTGTCTGGTAGCATATATAACTCTGAATTTCTTCAAGATTCAGCAGCTACCTTTCTATTTCCAGACTCAGCGCGAGGAAATTTGTCTTTTCTTTTATAGCTTTAAATGAAAGAACACTTTTTACATCATGTTCTCCAGCATGCTTCCCAATCAATCTCAAAGATCCTGGTACATGTTCTTTTACCAAACGAGGCTGGCTAATTTCCACTCTTGATTTGAGTTGCTATTGTTGCTGCTTAAATTGGGGAGAAAGGTCCATTTTTTAATGTGCTGACTTGTAATGGAAATCACAGGGCTACTTGTGTGGTGGAGGCAGAGTCTGTTATTTATTTATTATTTTTATTTTTTAATTAAAGTGTTACGTGGATGATCACTTAATCCCTTATTATTTTAACCAATGATTTCTTTTATATTATAAAGTTGCATTAGAGAGTGTATAGAAATCTGGGTGACTTCATGTGTATTGGCTAATCAATGTAATGAGTGTAGCTAACTCCTGCTGTTGGTAAACACAAAGGACTATTTGGTTTTTTTAAAAAAATCAAAACTAAATTCCACAGGGAAATCATTACATGAGTTCTGAGGAGGTAAAAAATGGATTGCTTTTCTCTTGCTTCTCAGATTTAACTGTTTTGGATTACAATGAAAAGAACACCCTTAAAGTTTCACACAAAGTGTATGACAGTGTCATTAGATCAGGGAGAGCACATTATTTTCCTGATCTGCAGAAATATCACAACAATGGGATTATTATACACAAATACCAAACAAAAACAGAAGGCTTGGGTGCATTGAAACAGAGACCCAAGGTGAATCTTAGTTGTATTTTGGAACTAATCAGTTTGCAATTTGTGTTTATTCTCAGTTAAAACTTTGGTTTTTAAAAATAAATAAATAAATAATAATATTTTTCATGCATAAGTAGATAAGAAAATCTGGAGAAAATTCACAAGCTGGCTACAAGAATGTCAGTTGCTTCTTTTTGTTCATCTTAACTATCTATCAATAATCATCTGTGTATGTCATTTTTCATTCCATTTATCTTATGTATTAGCACTTGGAAGATTCATTTCCTAATAGGTTTGTCTGGTCTTTTACTAAGACTGTATGATTAATCTTGAAAGTGAATTTCTGCTCAAAAAAATGGAATTTCTCCTCACTTTCAGTCTTCTTGCACCCAGTCCATTCTCTAACGGGTGGCCAATCCCAACTAGATTTAGATACATAGTAGAGGACAAAGGGAGAGGGGAAAAGTATCTTTTCCTAGGAAATGACTTGTGTCAACTGAAACTCAAATCCAACAATGGCCCTTATGATTTTGTCTGAGCAAAGAATTCCCTGCTAATTATAATTACCAAGGTATTTTTAGTGACAGGGTAGACAGAGATAATAGAATCATCAATTGCATGAACTTGATGGGAGCTTATAAGCAATTTAATGCAATGAGCATTACTAGGTGTACTTCAGGGTCATTATCTTATCAGTGATGGTCATTGGTGAGGGTGAAGGTTCATTCTCCAAGCTTGTGGGTTGGTTTCTGAATGTTTTATTACCAGGCAAGGTAACATTTCAGCAGAGTTTAGGGGATGTCAGTGTTCTTTTGTTTATCAGTGAGTCTTGTGAGGGTCTCGTGATAAGAAGATTACATCAGGTCAGGGACATTGGGAGGTAAATTGCTGGGGAAGGTTAGGGTTAGGGTTAGGGTTAGGGTTAGGGTTAGGGTTAGGGTTCGGGTTCGGGTTCGGGTTAGGGTTGGGTTAGGGTTTGGGTTAGGTTGATCGAGGGTCGGTGCTGTGTCTGGTTGGCTGTCTGGTTGACTTGGATTGTGAGGGATTCGTAGACTGGTTGCAATAATTGCTTGTATACTGACACTGACATCCCCTAAACTCTGCTGAGGATATTGCCTAGCCTGGTAATGAAACATCCAGAAACCAACTCACAAGCTTGGAGAATGAACTCTCATACTCATCCTACACCTGAGCTACAAATATTTGCCACTATTGCCATGGTCATTGGTATTATGCTATATGCCATGCTGCCTTCACCACAGAATTAAAAGCTGCTTCCCCATCCTTTGTCATTTTCCACGGCTCTTAGTAATTCACATTTATTTCTTTTTCTTTGCTAGCATTCTCCTGCCAGTGCAAGGTCTGCTTTTTTTCCTCAGATCAACCAAGTATTGATTCATTGGGTGTGACAGCAATTGATTAACTGTCTTGTACCCAAGCCTGAGATTGTGGGCTGAGAGAGCATGATAGGGCCCAAGGTTACACAGCTGGCTTTAATGACTAAGACAGGACTACAACTCACAGTCTCTTGGTTTCTAGCATGGAGCCTAAACCACTAGAACAAACCAGCTCTTCAAGTATTTATGTTATTGCTCAGCATTATTTTGACTACATTTATCTGGACTTACTTTGAACAAACTTTATTATATATTATAAATGCAAGTAATTAAACTTTATTTTTTATGATTCTACTTAAAACATATCTAACATGAGATTTTTCTGGTAATGTCTTACTGATGAAGGAAAATATATGTAGCTCAGGGTTAAAATGAGGGGTCTTTGGTGTTTGCTCTCTGAACCTGATTGATTTCTTGCAGAGGTTTCATTGGCCAAACTAAGCAACATCATCAGTGCTAGGTAACACCACCAATGCTGTTACTGTATCTTATTAGGGTAATGAAATGGCTGCAAGAAAACAAGCTCATAGACCACCAAGGACCCCTGGAACATCTCAGATCTTCACAAGCATAGCTCAGAATATACCTGGATCTGTCCCTGGATGCATGGATCCAGCATTCTTCTGCAGAAATTGATGGGCAATGAACATTACGATAAATGCCTTAAAGTCACTCTCTGAATCGTGAACTAATTCAGGCTTGCTATAGATTCCCTCCCTGCCCCCCAAGGTTAAATACTCAGGACAGCTGAACGATTAAATCAAATTGAGACCTTTGCTAATGCCATCCCAGGGTGTTACTATGGCACTCTGCTCTGCTGTCTTTCTATTATTATTTTCATAAATGAGGAATTCACATTTCCAAGCAGAATATCTGGTGGAGTGAGTATTTCCTCTTTTGCGGTGGGTCTAAGGTAGATTGCATCCTAAACTGAAGTACAACTAGTCCATTTGGAAAAACCTTCCTGGATTGGTTATTGCTAGCTAAATATAGGCAATGACCAGGCTGAAGGGTCAAATGCATCATCAGTCATAAGTCCTGGCATACCCACAAGAGAGCTAAGTCTAGGGGTGGGATTCTACCAGTTCGGACCGGTTCTATAGAACCGATTGTTATGATTCTGTGCAGTTAGGAGAACTGGCAAATTGTGCTCCTGGCTGGCCTCGCCCCTCTCCAACCTCCCCTCTCCTCCCAGTCAGTCTTTATCGCGCATGCGCAACATTGCACGCATGCCAGACATCGCTGACTGAATTCTTCCCCATCCAGTCACTCCTTAAGGTATTTCTTTTTCCCTCCCAACGATCAGCTGTTCCTATGATCAGCTGTGCCAGGATTCCCCTCGCCTGTTTTTTCTTTGAAGACGTTTCACTTCTCATCCAAGAAGCTTCTTCACCTCTGACTGGTAGGGAATAGAGGGAAAGAAAAAGCAAAAAAAAGTCCAGTTGCCAACCTTTCAGACAACCATGACCTGGATGACTGAGAATCTCTACAGACTTTTTTTAGCTTTGCAATTTGAGATGAACACCCTTCGAATTGCATGGGACTATGAATGGATTTCCAGAGGGATTGCAGACTATAGGAACCATTAGCACTACTCAGGTGACCCTGAGGACACAGATAAACCTCCTAGTGGTCTCAACCACTCTCTAAAGGATGCAAATGACTAGCTGTCTGCAAGGAATATAAATCCTTCCATTCCCCACCATCCAGTCAGAGCTGAAGAAGCTTCTCAGATGAGAAGCAAAAAGTCTTAAAAGAAAAAGCAAGAAAGTCCAGTTGCCTCCTGAAAAAGCACTTTTGGGACAACCACCTGTACAGATTCTAGTTTTCAGCAAGAAGACAGCAACATGGTTCTCCTGGAATCCAAGACTCATCTCCTTCTTCCTTGCAAATGGTGCTTCCACACAACAGCCACAGAAATTTTGGACTCAGTTGTGGTCATAAGCTGAGCATTACCTGTATTTGTTTATGTATATCATTAGGAGAGGAAGAGTAGGTTGAAAGAAAGAGCAGCCACCAATTTATAAGCAACTTCACTTGTATATCTAAGAACGGATCCTGATTCTTAATTTCAATGGCAGATATTTCAGGATAGCACTGTCAGCTCATTAAAGATTTACCATGGCCACATTAACCTTAATAGTCTCTTTTTATGAGCATGTTATTCCTTCTACAAGTCTAGCATTAGTCTTCACTACAGTTTATTTACAAGTTTCCCTAACACTCTATTTCACTCGCACTACAATTTCATTAGCTCTTATTGTAGTTTTTAAGCCTTCAGAAACTGCCTCTTTATATTTTCATTAACTGTCATTGGAAAACAAGTGTGTGCGTTTATGTATCTTCATCTATTCTGTATCTCATTTTTTCTCTGACTTGTAGAGTTTCTATGATTTCTAAAAAAACCCCAAATAGGATGATATCTAAGCTAGGTTCCAAAAGTTCAGTGTTTCTCAAATTTGGCAATTTTAGGATGCGTAGACTTCATTTCCCAGAATTCCACACTCCACATACCTTAAAATGGCCAACTTTGAGAAACACTGCAAGAGATATTAGTCCGTGTACATATCTATGCATTTATACACACGTGCAAAGATTCAATGTTTTTTTGGAGAAATCAACATGCTAATATTAAGGATTTTCAAAATCTATGCCAACAGATGTTTTAGCAAACATTTGTCAAAACTCAGAAATACAGCTTGAGAAAGATGCAAGTGTTTTCAAATAGAATGGTTTTGAGGAATAGCTTTCCTTGCCAAACCAATGTTATGATTGCTCTCTTTTCTTGAAATAAGAACTAAAATCAGCTTGTCAGGTACAAATACAAGAGCCAGACAGTTCCTGTTTTGGTGCCTGTGAGATGTTCAGAGATGCACCACAAAGCAGCTCATTCCACCTCTGAAGATGCCGCCACAAACACCTTCAAGACCTGAGAAAACTAGAGCAAGACCATGAAGCTCAAAATCTCATCACTACCTGATTGATGCCAGCCACAAAAGCCTAAACCACTGTAGAAGAAAGAAAAAAAAATCTTTTGAATATGACCTTCCTTTTTAACAACGAGCATTAGCTTTTCTGTTTTAATTAAGTGATGACTCCTTTTAAGAGTCAACTCAGGTGCTAAGACTCTAGCTGAAAATGGGAAACAAAGAGTTATGTCAGTCTAAGCAAGTCCACACATCATACAAGCTGTCAAGTTTGAAAAGCACAAGCCTAGGACAATGAAGGAGATCTGGACTCTGATGGCATCTTCAATATTAACCAACTTTATTAGGGGGAACCTTTTTCTTCTAGTTAGTTAGTCTTAAAAATGTCCTAGAAGGCTTCCCTGGGACCCAGGAAGGCAAAAAATGGAACACGAAGTGGGGGACTCACCGACCCCTCAATTTTTTGCCATCCTGGGCCTCCGGGAAGACTCCTGGGTGAAGCAGTAAGATAGCGAGGGGAATCCCAGCCCAGCTGATTGTAGGAACAGCTGATTATTGGGAGGGAAAAAAACGAAATACCTAAAGAAGTGACTGGGCAGAGAAGAACACAGTCAGTGATGTTGGGTATGCACGATTGTTGCGCGTGCATGATAAGGACTGACTGGGTGGGGAGCGGAGTGGTGGGCGGAGAGGGGTGGGCCCAGCCAGTGTTGTATAGAACAACTGGTTCTATAGAACCGGTCCAAACCATTAGAATCCCACCCCTGCTTCCAACTGTGTCTATTATTCTAATATGCTACCTAATTCTATGTCTATTTACCTGAAAATGGGGCACAAACAGCAGGAGAAAAACATGAGCATATTTGTGGAAGTTCTGATGTTTTCTCCCTGATATCGTAGGGAGGCTGAAATCGCTCATGTTGAATGTCAGATGCAAAAGAAAAACAGACCATTTGGGAATGGAGAAGCAGAGAGCTGGGAATACAATGCTTTTCTTGGAATGAACAACTGGGATTGACAATATGCACATTTCATTAAATGTAATTGATTCATTCGTTAATAACAAGACAGAAGATTCACCAGCTAAAACATTTTAATTAGTTGAGAAGTATATTCCTCTCTTTCCCATGAAAAACATTGCATATAATAGAAAATACGTAAGAAATCAGTTTCAAGAAATATGTATTCCCACTTTGCAACAAAGCACCGGTGGGATTTTCTTGATTTTTTTACCAGCTGATTAAAGTGGCGGATGAGGATAATAGAGACCTAAATTCATGTCTGCCCTTGGACATATGGACATTCATTGAAAGATTTGGGCCTGCTCTCTGTCAATTTGAGGAACCTCCAAGAGTTATTGTGAGGAGAATAAAATGAGGGCATAATAGCATGAAACATGGGACATAACCTTAAAAAATCCATAAATGCACATTTTTTCTTTGTTTCTTTAATCAGAAATAGAAAAGCAGCTCTGCAATATGACAGCAGAAGTTGGGTGCCATTTAACATATATGCAATATTAAGATGTGCATAGAAAAGGGCCAAGCTTACACGATAACACTATGATGTTGCTTATCCTCCTGAATGCTAATGGGAAGAGCCATGTAGAATTGGCCAAGGCACATGACTTCTGCTGGCATTTGCATGTTGCAAATAGATTATGGGCCATCATGTTGTTTTTGACTCCTAGTGACTGCATAGATTTTCTCCTAGAAGACAATCTATCCTTAACCCGTTCTTTCAATCTCCCAATGATTCATTCATTGCAATTGGAACTGAGGTTTGATATAAAACTCCTGTGTTAATTAAAAGGTCCTGTTTCCATTTCCAATTTGACTTTGTCTACAGTTGTTGTTATTAGTTGCGAAGTCATGTCTGACCCATCGCGACCCCATGGACAACATTCCTCCAGGCCTTCCTGTCTTCTACCATCTTCCGGAGTCCATTTAAGCTCAGGCCTACTGCTTCAATGACTCCATCCAGCCACCTCATTCTCTGTTGTCTCCTTCTTCTATTACCCTCAATCGTTCCCAGCATTAGGCTCTTCTCTAGTGAGTCCTTCCTTCTTGTTAGGTGGCCAAAGTATTTAAGTTTCATCTTCAGGATCTGGCCTTCTAAAGAGCAGTCAGGGTTGATCTCCTCTAGAACTGACTGGTTTGATCGCCTTGCAGTCTAAGTAGATTAGTGTATATATACACACAAGAGGTACAGTGGCACAGTGGTTAGAATGCAGTACTGCAGGGCTAGCTCACTGTTCACTGCCAAGAGTTTGATTCTCACTGGCTCAAGGTTGACTCAGCCTTCCATCCTTCCGAGTTTGGTTAAATGGGGACCCAGATTGTTTGGGGCCATAGGCTGACTCTATAAACCGCTTAGAGAGGACTGTAAAGCACTATGAAATGGTACATAAATCTAAGTAAGTGCTATAAACTAGATATTCCCAACATGATCAAAAGTGCTGTTACTATGGGCTTATACAAGTAGTCTTCCACTTGCAACAGTTCATTTAGTGACCATTTGAAGTTACAATGGCACTGAAAAAAGGGACTTATGAGCATTTTTCATACATATGATTTTTGTAGCATCCCCATGGTCATGTGATTTACATGACAACTAATTCACATTTATGACAGTGTCAGTTTCTTGGGTCATGTGATCCCCTTTTGACACCATCTGACAAGCAAAGTAAATGGGAGAACCAGATCTACTTAACAACTGTGTTACTAATTTAACAACTGTGCTACTAATTTAACAACTGTGATGATTCACTTTACAACAGTTGTAAGAAAATGGGACAAAACTCACTTAACTCATTTCTCACTTAACAACAGAAGTTTTGGGCTCACTTGTGGTGGTAAGCTGAGAACCAGGCTTCCACATTCTTTCATGTCTCCCAATGGTGCACTTATTGCAATTGTAACTGAAGTTTGTTGTAAAACTCCTATCTTAATTAAAACTTTCCTGTTTCCATTTCCTATTTGACTTGTGTGTATATACAGTAGACTACTATAAACCAGACATTCCCAACATGGCCAATGTTGCTGTCCCTGGGGGTTTATATGTCAGACTCCCATGACTGGAACTTGGCAGCTTAGCACAGATCTCTTGACACGTCCCCTTCACCCTTTGCTCCATTGCTTGATTAGACTTGGCAGAAGGCTCACCCTGTAGGGCTCAGCTAAACAAGAATCTTTATTGAGGGCAAATACAAAGCCATACAAAGCTGCTGATTGCTCAGGGCCAGTGAGAGAGGAGAAATAATTTTTGAATCCTTGGTGGGTTCAGTTGGTTGTTTCTTCCTTTTGTCCTTCTCCACAAATTAATAGGCTGCTGGCCCAGAGTTTGGTAGACCTGAAGCCAAGTGATTAATAGATACCATCCTTGGCCTGAGAACTCCCAATTACCACTTCAACTTTCCTTATATTATGGAAATTGTAGGCCAAGGTATCTGAACGGCTCTATTATTGGGGAAAGTGAGAAAACCAGAAGGTTGGGATGGAGCCAGAGGTGGAATTCAGCAGGTTTTGACCACTTCTGGAGAACTGGTAGAGGAAGTTTTGAGTAGTTCGGAGAACAAGCAAATTCCACCTCTGACTGGGCTCACCCCCAATATTCTTTGCATCCCGAGTCCCAGCTGATTGTCTGGGTCTTCTTTTGTTGCCCTGCACAGAAGAATGGAGCTGGAAAGCAGGTTAGTGGGGAGGGAATGGGATTTTGCAGTAACCTTCCTCCTGGAGTGGGAAGGGAATGGAGATTTTGCAGTATCCTTCCCCTGACATGCCCACCAAGCCACATCCACACAACCAGCAGTACATTTCTTTGAATCCCACCACTGGATGGAGGGTGTGACCCAATGAGGCAATGGCTGTTTCTATTGTCTTCTCTAACCTTTGTAGAATACAAAAGGGAAGAAAAGGGGGCTGGGGAAAGCTGCCCCATGAATCAGGGATACAAACCTACCTTGCAGCCTCGGAATATCGCTCTAAGCATCGGAAGACAGCAGCTTGACGAAGATGGTTGCGAAAATAGGCAGGGTTCAGAATGACACTCCTTCGAAAACAGCAAACAAATGTTTAGATCAAAGATCTAAAGTGACATAATATGGTAGAACCATTTAACATCTAACTCTGGAGAGTACAGATAGTACTTGACTTACAACTTGTCACTTAGCGGGTTCAACGTTACAACCTAAGTACTAAAGGTACATATGGCCCGTGATCTGAAGTTTCAATGCCATGAATGCCTCTCTGTGGTCACATGATCATATTTTATGTGCGTAGCAACCAGCCTGCATTTACGGTTATTCATTTCCCACCATTGAGTTGGAGCTGAAGAAGCTTCTTGGATGAGAAGTGAAATGTCTTCAAACCAAAACCAGAAAGTCCTCTTCAAAAAGCATCTTTGGGACAACCATGACCTAGATGACTAAGAATCTCTATATACTGTGATAGTGATACTATTGTACCATGCAGCCGCTCAAGAATTGTTACCTGTTCTGTATAGCCACAAGGGGTTGTTACCCATTATTGGGCTGATTGTGCTTTTCAAGTGAGTTGGGAGACCTGATAGGTACAGGGAGAGACCCACATTTGAAAATGTAAATACTCCCGATGGTCCAAACAGAATAATCCTGGAAGATAATGCTTAAGGACTAGGGAGGAAAGTGGTGGTGCAGTGGCTAATGTGCAGTACTGCAGGCTACTTCAGCTGCCTGCTGGCTGCTTGCAATTGGGCAGTTCAAATCTCACCAGGCTCAGGGTTGACTCAGCCTTCCATCCTTCTGAGGTCAGTCAAATGAAGACCCAAATTGTTGGGGACAATATGCTGACCCTGTAAGCCATTTAGAGAGGGATGTAAAAGCACTGTGAAGTGGTATATGAGTCTAAGTGCTATTGCTACACTAGACTAGCTTGAAAGTAACTGTTAGATGTCAGGGTGATCCCAAGCACTAGGAATCATTTATTTTACTTATTTATTTTGTCAAGTGCTTACAACATAATACAAATAAAAATAAATTTAAATTTAAATGTAAGAAATAAGAACTAATAATTGGGGACAATAGGAGAGGGACGGTGGTCACGATTGTGCGCTTATGCATGTCCCTTACAGACCTCTAGGAATGGGGTGAGGTCAATAGAGGTTAGTTTGCGGGAAAAGGAGTGGGGGTTTGAGCAGGTGACAACAGAATCAGGTAGTGAGTTCCAGACATAGACCACTCTGTTGCTGAAATCATACTTCCTGCAATCAAGTTTGGAGTGGTTTACATTTATTTTATATCTGTTGTGTGCTCTTGTGTTATTGTGGTTAAAGCTGAAATATTCATTAATTGGTAAGACATTATAACATATGTTTTTATGTACTATGCTTAAGTCCAATCTTAGCCTGTGATAGTTCAAGGTTGTCTAAGCCTAGAATCTCAAGTCTGGTGGTGTAGGGTATTCTGTTGCAAACAGAGGAGTGTAGTACTCTTCTGGTACTACTCTAGTAATCATCTGACTATGAAGCTTTGCAATAAACATCCAGCAATCCTTGACCTCTACACATTTTAAATACAGGTAGTCCTTGACTTATGGTGTCTGTTTAGCGACTGTTTGAAGTAGCACTTTAAAAAGTGACTTATGACTGGTGGTTTTTGCAGTTACTCACATTGCAGCATAATGACACGATCAACATTCGGGTGCTTGACAACCGACATGCATTTATGACACTTTTACAATTTTGGAAAGCATGTGGTCACTATTTGTGACCTTCCCAGCCAGCGTCCAACAAGCAAACTCAATGGGGATGTGTAGGTTTGCTTTTAATGACCATGTGTTTCACTTAACAACTGCAGTGATACACTTAACCATGGCAAAAAGCTTGCCAAGACTCACTTAACAAACCATCTTGCTTAGCAACAGAAATTCTGGTCTCAACTGCAGCCATAAGTCGAGGTCTACCTGACATAAAAAAATTTAATGTAAAACATTGTCCAACAATTCTGAATTTGATACAAGAGAATCCTTATTGTCCAATAAGCAAACTTACATGGGCAAACTTATACTCATTCTTCCTCCCCACTCCCTTTCCTGCAAATCCCAGACAATTCTCCTTTGCCCTGGGTCACAGGACTCTCCCAGTAACAAAAAAGCTCTTTGTTAAAAATCAAACATTAGTTACAACAGTCTCATCGAGTCCAATTTGTGTGCGTGTATGTGTATCATTTTTACAATAAACTTGCTTAGAGACAGGTTAACAAACTGGCTGATAGCTGGGCCTCTCGCAAAAGATTTTAAAGGTGATTATTGCTTTTCCAAGAGCTGTTATAAACAGTTGATAATAGCTATATTGATTTTCCCCCCTACCAAATTATTGGCTCAACCATTGGTAAGGAAGAGCACCAGTACACATTTTCTATTGTCAAAGCCTGTTGTGTTCTGATAGAGGAAAACACACAAAGACTCATGACCCAATGATAATGTCAACAAATTGGCTTTCAGGAGGGTTTTTTTTTTCCTTTTCAAAATTATTCTTTTATTACCTTAAGAGGATCTGTTCTGCAGCTCTTAACCTCCTTTCCTTTTGTTTCCTGGAAGAATACGACAGACCTGACACTTCAGAGCTGAAATCTGTAAGCTACTTTTGTTCATTTGAGAGTTTTAGAGCTTATCCAGATGATTGTTCAAGGAATGCCCTGACCACGTTTAAGCCTTGACAGCACTGTCTCAAGAGGCCTGTGACAACCAATAGCTTACAATTTTGTTTACAAGATATGCAGAGGGTAAGGAGCAGGTTTAATGCAGAGGACAAACAAGAGAGAAAGAGCTTTGGTGTGCAAAGTACAAAGCTTAATTCACCTTTCTTGATATTACAATTTAATTTTCATGGGTTTATTCTGGAAAAACAAATGCAAGAGGCTGGTTTATGTTAGATAGGGTCAGTCTTCTTAAAACCAAAGCAAATGTTTTGCAAATGACCTTATTGATGATCCAAACTCTATCAAGGATCTTGGAGTACTCATCTCAAATGACCTAAGTGCTAGAGCCCACTGTAACTACATAGCCAAAAAGATGTTAAGAGCTGTTAACCGAATCTTATATAGCTTTTTCTCTGGTAATATTACACTAATAACTACAGCATACAAAAATTTGCTAGACCAATACTCGAATACAGCTCATCAGTCTGAAACCCACATTATATATCTGATATTAACACAGTTGAGAAAGTCCAGAAATATTTTACAAGAAGAGTTCTTCACTCCTCTACTTGTTGCAGAATACCTTATGCCACCAGACTCGAAATTCTAGACCTAGAAAATCTAGAACTACGCCACCTTCGGTCCGATCTAAGTATAGTATATAAAATCATACATTGCAATGTCCTACCTGTCAATGAATACTTCAGCTTCAACCATAACAACACAAGAGGAAACAATAGATACAAACTCAAGGTAAACTGCACCAAACTTGATTGCAGGAAATACGACTTCAGCAACAGAATGGTCAATGTCTTGAATACTCTACCTGACTCTGTGGCTTCTTCCCCAAAAACTTTAACCTTAGACTGTCTACTATTGACCTCACCCCTTTCCTAAGAGGTCTGTAGGGGGCGTGCATAAGCACACCAACATGCCTACCGTACCTGTCCTATTGTTTTTTTTATTTTTTTTTATTTTTCTTATATGTATCCATGTATTCATAACTATGTTTTTACTTACACCTATTATCTTGTAAGCAATTGACAAAATAAATAAATAAAATAAAATGTATCTGGCACTGAAATCCTTCCAGTCCAGTGACTTGTCCAGTTCAGGCAATCATCAAGATTTAACACTGACAACAAAGGGATGCATGTACACACAGAGACATACACACACAGTCTTAAGTAAGGTTCAATTGCAAACCTAGCTGACTTTTCAGTATGGAGTAATTTAACCCCAAATACTTAATGTGTAGATTTAATCCATTTAATCTCTTACTTAATGCAGCAAATTTCATGGACCTTCCATGCCTACAAAGATTTATCTGCCTCCTTTACTTTCATAATTGTATTTTGAGAGATTGGACTAACTAGATCTGGTCTATCTATGATCTCTTACTAAGGTATTCTTCTAAACATTATTTTGCCGCTTTATAGAATCCAGTAACTTAAGATAATTATTCACAAAACAGACTTTGGCTTAACCTGGTTAACAAACTACAATAGAGGCCTGACTTAATCTGATCAAAAAATAAATAAAGGAAACTCAGAGGGGAAAAAGGGTTTCACCAGGTTAATAATGTGGGAAGCCTCCCCTCCTAGAAAAATGAAATATTTTAGGGAATAGTAAAAGAAGCAGAATATTATATTTCCCCAAAGGGAGAAATGGAGAAACATGCTCTTAAGGGGAGGCAGGAACTAACCCCAGTTTCCCCGCCCAAGCAGAAACTGAGGAGGCCAGCTTTTAGAAATGCAGATTTGGTAATCCATTCAGAAAGACTGGCTCAGGCAGAAACAACAAGCAACACAATTAAGCCTAAGGTTGACAAAATTACATCAGACAAGCACCTAGGATTTGCATTTCCCCCTTTGCCTATAGAGCCAGCCATGACCTCATAGGAATCTGATAACAGCCAATAGGATATTAAAGGACATGTTCTTGCACAGGAACAGGAAGCTCAAATACAAAGCCCAAAGAAGGTATAAAAACCCACCCACTATCAACTCCATTTTGTCTGCTGCCCAGAATCACATGTGGTTGGTGGTTCTGTTTTATCAATAAATCTTTCTTTCCAATCAGCCTCCACGTTGTTTCCAGCAATTCCCCACCCCCACCCCAGTTTGGAACTGAATTAGATGGATTTTCCTTCCAACACTAAAAAGTGGAGTATTAGATCCAGAATCTGAAGGAATGAGAATCCATATTATATTACAGCCTTTGACTTAACAAGTTTCAGACTAAAGTGCCTTGATGCTAGTGATTGGGCCTTCTTACTTCTATTCTCATGCTTCATAAAAAGGTAATACTTGGTTAATCCAGATTGCAAGTAACATGCAACATTGTATAGAATAGAAAAGTAGTGGCTGCAGAACCTAAAGCAATATCAAAGCAAATGTGATGTAAAGAAAACATGAAAATGCTAGGCATTACCAAGAGCAGATGGGAGGTCCCTTCTGATTGTGTGGGAAACATCCAGGATGTGAATGTTTTAGAACAAATAAGGTAAAGGTTCCCCACACATATATGTGCTAGTCATTTCCAGCTCTAGGGGGCAGTGCTCATCTCTGTTACAAAGCCTAAGAGCCAGAGCTGTCCGAAGACGTCTCCATGGTCATGTGGCTGGCATGACTAAACGCCGAAGGCGCACGGAATGCTGTTACCTTCCCACCAAAATGGTCCCTATTTTTCTACTTGCATTTTTACATGCTTTCAAACTGCTAGTTTGGCAGAAGCTGGGACAAGCAACAGGAGTTCACTCCATTATGTGGTGCTAGGGATTCGAACTGCTAAACTGCTGACCTTTCTGATCAACAAGCTCAGGGTCTTAGCCACTGAGCCACCATGCCCCCTTTTTTAAAGAACAAAATACATGTTGCAAAAAACTGTTAAGTGCGTAAAACTAGGATAGTTGCACAAAAAATGGAGTTTCGCACACTCACCCAATATCCCTTCCCCCAGGAATTGCGTGGCCCGGTTCCTGTCAGGCCACGACCCGGTACCAGGTTGTGGCCTGGGGGTTGGGGATGGGGACCTCTGGTTTATATGACAATTTGTGTACATTTTTTCCTCCATTTTAGCAAGAGATTATGTTAGTAAGCATGTGAATCTAAGCAAAAACGGAAGAGTTGATCATTCTCTCCAAATCATTGCTCCATTTTGAGAGAGAAAATTGGGAAAGGATACTTTAAAACATGACAGTATATTTTAAATAGGCTCTAAAACCTTTGGTGCAGGAGATTAATTCTAAAATTAGAGTAGGCCCCTTTTGGTGAGAATTTAAGGAATACTAGCTAAACAATGTTTTTTTTTTTAAAAAAAAAACATCCTAAATCCTCCACTAGCCTATAGTTATAATTTTTCTTTTCTCTAAATGCATCTGGGGATAGTATCAGTCCAAAGTATTTTGAGCTCTCACAAAACTTGTGGTTATTTGCTGACAGTACGATCATATTTAAACAGTAACTATGCCATGCATCAAAACATTTTTCTCTGTAATGAAACCAAATGGGACAGCAGAGAATTGAGAAATTTTGACCCAATGCTAATTTTGCAAGATAAACAATTTTTCTAAATGGTTTACTTCTGTTCATTCATTTTTAAAAGATTTAATCAACAGGTAGAAGATCCTAGTGAAACCTTAGTATCTACAGTTAGGGTCTGGAAATACTTTTTTTTTAATACTCAAGAATGCTACAGGGATCAACAATCTCATGTGATATAAGATCGTCCCTATCTTTTTAAAATTAACCAGATATGGATTGTCTGAATGTGTCCTTAACTCTTATTCACTTTTCCTCTGTTATATCCTTGTACGATTTTGATTCCATAATCATATATGCCACCTGAATAAAGGCTCAATATAAAAATATGAGGTGAATAACTTATGCCTTTGATAAATGGCTGTGAAAATGTTCTCAACTTGGTATCAATATGGTTGAATTTGTAGGTCCAGTCAAAGGTACAATAAATGCATGTTACAAGTATTCCTTGACTTATGACCATAATAGAACCTGCCAGTGGTAGGATTCAAACATTTTAATACCGGTTCTGTGGGCGTGGCATGGTGGTCATGGTGTGGTTTGATGGGCGTGGCTTGGTAGGCATGGCAGGGGAAGGATACTGTAAAATTTCCATTCCCTCCCCATTCCTGGGGGAAGGTTACTGCAAAATCCCATTCCCTCTCTACCCCACTAACCTTTTGCAGCTCAGTTCTCCTGTGCAGGGCAACAGAAGAAGACCCAGACGATCAGCTGCGATTTGGGAGTCAGAGAATAGATGAGGACAGAGCCAGTCAGAGGTGGTATTTGCCAGTTCTCCAAACTACTCAAAATTTCTGTTACCAGTTCTCCAGAACTGGTCAGAACCTGCTGAATACCACCTTTGAAACCTGCCCATCATGGTTTTAAGTTGTGATGGTTGCACAAAGTCATGCGAATTATGACCCTTTTTGCAATTGTCATTGGTGAACAATAAACTCGTAAAGTCTGCAGAGATTCTCAGTCATCCAGATCATTGTTGTCCCAAAGCTTTTTCAGGAGCTTTCTTGCTTTTTCTGTCTTTCCATTCCCCACCATCCAGATAGAACTAAAGAAGTTTCTTGGATGAGAAGCAAAATGTCTTGAAAGAAAAAGCAAGAAAATCCAGTTGTTTCCTGAAAAAGCATCTTTGGGACAACCATGACCTGGATGACTGAGAATCTCTACAGATGTTTAGCTATGCAACTTGGGATGAACATCCTTCAAATGGTATTGGAGTATGAACAGATTTCCAGAAAAATTGCTGATTATTAGAACCATTTGCACTTCAGTTTGAGCTGCAAACAACAGCCTGTGCCTGTCTTCAACAGAGAAGGGATACAGGGCAGAAAACATCCTGCAGCCAAGAAGACTCTACATCCATTTGCACTACATGGATGACCCTGAGGATGCAGATAAACCTCTTAGTGGCCTCAAGCATTCTCTAAAAGGATGCAAATGACCAGCTGTCTGCAAGCAATATACAAATCCTTCTATTCTCCACCATCCAGTCAGAGCTGAAGAAGCTTCTTGGATGAGAAGTGAAACATCTTCAAAGAAAAAGCAAAAAAGTCCAGTTTCCTCCTGAAAAAGCACCTTTGGAATACACTTGTAAAGTGAATGTCACAGTTGTTAAGTGAAAAATTATTAGGGAAAACCAGAAGTAAACACTGCTTTGTGGCAAAACTGTCATAACATATGGACATGTGGCCGGAAGATATTGCAAAGAGCCTAACTTCAAGGTCATAAGTAGCCCCAAGATAGCTCTACTAGTTACTAAGCAAGCACTGAGGACTAACCTGTATGCTTCTCAACATGAAGACAGTTATTCCTCCTCTCCAAGAACTACATGCAAATGGAAAGGACTGAGTTCAACTTGAATATTGTGACAGCATCCACTATTATAACTCGAAGCAACAGAAATAGTTTGAGGGACCAGTTTTGGTCGTAAGGCATATGTCTTCTATTTTCCATCCCAGGGAAAAGATAGAGATGCCATGAAACCAGCTGTGGTGCAGCTGCAGTCACCTCTAGGGTATGTTGCTTAAATATAGTTCATTCTCTTTGCTTAATAGGCCATTCCCATTCTGCAGACCTGAAGAAAACTGCTTGAAATCCTGGAGATTTGTTGAGTCTCCATCAACCATACAAGGAGGACTAACAGTGACTTAATGCACAGCAGCTTTTAATATTTTTGTTCGCCCAAACGAAGTTTTTCAGAATGTAGCAAACATTGTCTAGTTTTGTGTAGCAACCACTATCACATGGAAAACTTGTAACTGAAGAGTGATAGATGAATATTATACATTTTAAAACATCTCCTACAAACATTCTAAAAACACCACCAAACAGCAACAAAAATAACGAAGAGCGATGTTTTGGTATTCTTGTGGAACGAAATGCTAATAAATAACATTACAAGCTTCCAGTGACAGCCATAATTCATTTTTCTCTGTATCACATATTTGTTATTACTTTATGCACACCCATACATCTGAGTTAAGAGAACTATGCAAATCAAACTCCAAATGCAATTATTTGGCCTGTCTTTCCACAATGTTTTCTTCTTGTCTCTCTTGAATAGATCTACCATATGAAATAGATTTTCAATTATTTTTTATTTTCTCTGAAGCTAAACACTATCCTCTATCAGTAAATCATTTGGTCAGCCCTGCTTTGAAGAAGAAGATGTATTATACACACATACATACATACATACATACATACATACATACATACATACATACATACATACATACATACATATATATAAAGTGTATGTATGTATGTATATATGTATGTATGTATGTAGAATCAGACATAAAAAAATAGAATAGGATGTAGGAAGGGACTTTGGAGGTCTTCTAGTCCTACAACCTGCTCAAGAAGGAGATACAACTTCACAACTTCTGAAGACAAGCTGTTCCATGGTTTGATTGCTCTCACTGTTAAGAAATTTCATCTTAGTTCTAGGTTGCTTTCTCCTTGATTAGTTTCTGTCCATTGTTTCTCATGCTGCCTTTAGGTGATTTGGAAAATAGGCTGTCCCCCTCATCTTTGTAGGAGTCCTCAAACATTGAAACACTGCTATCATGTCTCCTAGTCCTTCTTTTTATTAGACTAGATATAGCCAATTCCTGTAACCATTCTTTCTATGTATTAGCCTCCAATTCCCTAATCATTCTTGTTGCTCTTCTCTGCAGTCTTTCCAGAGTCTCAACCAGGGGTGGGATTCTACCAGTTTGGATCGGTTCGAGCGAACCGGATGTTAGAGTTACAGCTGGTTCCCCAAACCCGTATTTCAACTGACTTTGCAGGGTCCCGAAGACTCATTTCTGGCAGAGTTTGGGGGAGAGAAAGAAAGACTTTTGCTGCTTTCCTTGCATGCAGCCAAAAGCAGAAGAAAAAAAGAAGCAGAAAGAAGCAGCCTGGTGGCCAGGCGAGGTGCGTGGGGTGAGTGGGGCAAGTCCCCCCCTCTGCCCTTCCCCCCTCCCCTCACTACCTCATATTGTTCGCAATGCATGCAACGCAAGCCTTGTGTTCCCACGGGCCATGTGGGTGGCGCAGCCTTGTGTTCTCGTGCAGCCTGGATTAATTACTTTGGGGAGTGCTTTATGGGTGACATTTCTCTGCGGACCAGCAAAATTTTCTCATGGACCACTAGTGATCCCTGGCCCACTGGTTGGCGATCACTGTTCTAGTCCAACCCCCTGCTTAGTCAGGAAACCCTATACCACTTCAGACAAATGGTTATCCAACATCTTTTTAAAAACTTCTAGTGTTTTTAAAAAACTTCCAGAATGCAGTGATGTATGCAATGATGGGCATGTTTTTTCTATGACCATGTGACACCTCTACTTTGTGAGCTACACTGGTTGCCCATCTGATTTCAGGGGCAATTGAAGGTGTGAGATATCACCTATAAAACCCTATATGGCCACATAAGGCCAGTATATCTGAATGGTTGTCTATCTCCCATGCTTTCTACCTGGCCAGTAGGTGCCAGCAGAGTTGGCTTGCTCCAGCTCCTTTTTTTATTAAACAGCACCATCTATTGGGACTTTGGAAATGTGTCTTCTCTGTTGCCTTGTCTGCTCTTTGGAATGAAAACCTTAACTCCATATGGTTTTCACTCTGTTGTCATTCTGTAAAGACTTGAAGACTTAGTTGTTCTTTCAGCTCTTGGGTTGAGAGAGGTGGGGACCTTTGTTGAGTGTGTTGTTGTTTTTTTGGGGGGGGTGGGGGAGGGGGTTTCTTTCTATATTAGGCCCAGATCCCATATTGTTTTGGTTCGTGGTATTATATTGTAAGCCGCCCAGAGTTACTTGGAGATGGGTGGTGCCCAAATTTAAATAAATATATAAATAAATAAGAAAGAGGCCTTTGCTCAACTCACATGTGAGTTTAATGGAATAAATGCATTGAACTCAGTTTGGATCATGTTCAGGGAGTTTTAATTTAGAACATTATGAATCACCATGGAATCTGTTGTTTTGGATCTGGTTGGATTTATTAGCTCTGCAAGCAATGAATTTTAGAAGGCAATCAGTCTTACTGCATAAGTTACAGAATTTTGAAGATAGAAAGCTTGTCTCGTTGTGCAGTAAAGTGTAGATTATTTTGATCCTTGGCCTAAAATATGGTTGCTTTCTCTCTAATGAAGAATCTATCTATTAGCTGAGTCTCTGATGTTGTCCCCTGTCATAACTTCCTTGTGGGCAAACAGGGTTTAGTGTAAAAGTGATCAACAACCTTATTGCCATCCCAAATCAGAGAGCCTGACCAGCCTAGATATATGTTTTTCATGGTAGATTGTGATGTTTATCAGTATAAATCATTCTAATAATACCTTTGTGTATAAAACACAATTCTGTTTATTAAAATTAGCATTTTTCCTGCTCTCTTCAGGAAGGAAAATCCATGTGCAGAGAAATATCCTTTGCAGAATTTATTGCATACTGATTTACATTCTTGGATGCTTGTTATAATTGGTTTACAGAAGATACAATTTCTGGTGTTTCTTTCCTTGATTTATGACTCTTCTTTTTCCATGGAAGATTTAAGTGACATGCATTGATGTGTGTTATCTATTTGTTGGACTCAATACAGATCGAGCTGCAAATGGAAGGTGTATTTATCCACAGCAAAAGGTATGAAACCAATAAGGAAGAATATTTGTAGCTTAAGGCTGAAATGAAGGGTTTTTTGTGCTCTCTGAACTTGGTTGTTTTCTTGCAGATGTTTCATTACCCAAACTAGGAAACATCATCAGTGCTAGTGTCACTAGCGCATCATCACTAGCACTGATGATCTTTCCTAGTTTGGGTAATGAAATGTCTGCAAGAAAACATCCAAGCTCAGAGGGCACCAAGGACCCCTCATACATCCAATAGTTAGAAGGTGATAGCTTTAGTTTGGCAAGATTCTGTCCCTGAGGGGTAAGCAAATAAAGAACTGAATTTCACAATGTAGTCCCTGACATCAGTTTTCATTGCCTCATATTTTCATTGACTTACTGATAATTAAATGGGAGGGGGTTCACAAACAGTCCTGATCCATATTGACCCATATTCCTTGAAACCCCATGGCTCCAAAGACTAAGGCAGCTTGGGCAGTCTGTAAATTAGGGAAACCTGATAATTTCCAGAAGGCATGTGGTTGTCTTAAACAATCTAGCCATTGTGCTGACCGTATTTGCTATACTTGTATTATGTAGGGTTATTTTTTACCATTGACCTTGTTATTGACTTTTCAATGTCTAATATGTTTCTTTTGACATAAACCAATGTGTATTGATTCAGTTATAGTGGTAGAGAAGCTTAATAAATAGCTACATTAAATGCAGGTAGTCTTTGACTTATGACCATTTGTTTAGCAACTGTTTGTACAACTACACTAAAAAAAGATGACTTGTGACTCGTCCTTATGCTTATGACTTATGACCATGGCAGCATCTCTGCAGTCATGTGATCAATATTGAGACATTTGGCAAACTGGCATGAATTTATGATGGTTGCAGAGATTGACAGTTGCAGGATCACGTGATCACGTGATCACTATTTGTGGCCATCTTATTCCTGATGAGCAATGGAAGAAGCCAGATTCACTTAACAACTGTACTGATTCATTTAATGACCACAGCAAAAAAAGTCACAAAAAATACTTGAGCCTATAAAGTATGGACACTTTAGACCAATCACATCGACCTGTTTGATAATATTTTGGGCTCTATTTTGCCCACGAACCCTGCATATATGCAACAATTTAAAAAATAAATAAATGGCTGAGTAATAAAAATATGGACCTCTTAAATTGTCTGTCAGCTTTGGAAGCCATATTAGTACCAGATGCTTCCACACTGCCACATTCTTGAACCTGGGAAAATGAGATGGGGGAATTTCTTGGAATGTATGTGATTAGACATAATAGCATTTTTCTTCTAAATCAAGGTCATGTTATTTCTGCACCTGGTTGAGAGGATGTCTCAAGTTGGGACGGAGGGTGATTGGGACATGTGATGCAATGATGGGTGCAGGGGGTGGCTCTGTAAATTTGAATTTATTGCAAGGAAACCTGGAACTTTCAGATTCAGGATTTCCCAGATGTGCCAGTTTACTACTCTAATAAAAAAAAACCTTGGAGGGATGTCTGTCTCAGAGTTATTTGTTGAGTGGAGGTTTTCTGGAATACCGTCAATTGTCATTCTGAGTCTGAGTGAGAGTGCTACATATTCTGGTCTACCTATGTGCTTGGATTGGTCCTTCTGAAGTCTTAGACAAGGGATGAAGTTGGAGCCCCCTCATACACCCATTTATTCTGCCACCAATGGATCAAAAGCCGGGGCGGCGCAATGGTTAGAATGCAGTATTACAGGTTAATTCTGATGACTGCTGGCTGCCAGCAGTTTGATTCCCACTGTCTCAAGGTTGACTCCGCTATCCTTCTGAGGTCAATAAAATGGGGACCCAGATTGTTGCGGAAAATATGCTGAGTCTATAAAACTGATTAGAGAGGGCTGTAAAGCACCATGAAGTGGTAAATAAGTCCAAGTGCTAGTGCTATTGCTACTCACATATACAATTGCATACACTATTAAACCTTCTGTCCATAGTTCACTTTAAAAAAAACAACAATATTTCATCTTCTTACATGTCCATTGTGCAAGTAGTCCTCAACTTAAAACCACAATTGGGACCAGAAATTTTGTTGCTAAGTGTGAGGTTATTGTGAGTTGTAACTGATTCTGTGACCCTTTTTAAAACCAAGGAACACTGCAGTTAAGTGAATCATGTGATTGCTAAAAGAATCTAGCACTCCCATTGACTTTGCTTGTTGGGAGCTGGCTGGGAAAGTCACAAATGGTGATCACAAGATCCTGGGATGCTGCAACCATCATAAATATCTGCCTGTTGCCAAGCAATCAGATTTTGATCATGTGACCATGGGGATGCTATGATAATCACAAATGCAATAAGTCACTTTTTTTCAGTGCCCTTGTAATTTTGAATGGTCGTTAAACAAAATGGTTATAAGTTGAAGACAACCTATATAACACTTCTTAGCATGTTTAATTTCCAAGGATTTCCAGTAATTTGTTTGTGATTGAGAGAAAAGTTGTTGCTCATCTTCCAACCCCCCTGATGCTTCAATGTATTCAGCCACCAGTCTTTCCTTTGCTTTTCTTGCTAAGGACAACTTTGTAATATGAACATGAAATGAATCTATGCTTTTTTTGTGAAAAAAAATGCTGATTGATGCAGACCCATCATTGGTCTGATGTAAGTGTGCTTTCATTTCTCAGACTTCTAACTTCTTTCAGAGGTTAGTTTGCACATGCCTGGATCTCATCACAGAGACTCGTCACCTGCTAACTAGTAGGTTAATACATGAACTCAATGAAAAAGCTTTGTATATGAACTTCTGTCCTTGATACTTATTTATGAAAGCCTATTTATTTATTTATTTATTTATTTATTTATTATTATATTTATATACCGCCCTTCTCCCGGAGGACTCAGGGCGGTGCACAGCCAATCATAAGACCCTATTACAATATACAAAAGTTAAAAATAAATTAAATATTTTAGGCTGTCTAAAATTATACCCTCCCCCAATAAGTTAATTAAAAACCCAAATTTTAAAATCCCGATTAAAATGCAAATACTAAATTAAAAATCCCATTTCAGCCTAGGCCGGCCTGCTCGAAGAGCCAGGTTTTTAAAGCATGTCTGAAAGCTCTCAGGTCCATATTAGTGCGTATTTCTGGAGGCAGACCATTCCAGAGGGTGGGGGCCCCCACAGAGAAGGCCCTACTCCTAGGGCCACCAGGCGACACATAGAAGCCGACGGCATCCGAAGAAGGCCCTCCCTGTGGGAACGCACAGGTCGGTGGGAGATTACCGGCAGAACGCGATCCTGCAGATACCCTGGTCCAATGCCATGGATTGCTTTAAAGGTCAAAACCAGAACCTTAAAGCAAACCCGGAAAACCACCGGCAATCAATGTTGATCTCTGTACATTTTTACCTGATACTCATAAACGAAGGCAAACATACAAGTCCCAGGATAATATTGCCAGATCCAATCTGGGTTGATCACCAAGATCAGACGTTCAGACTTCCAAACTTTTGGACTTGTGTGGAAGTCCATCCTCAGGAAACTTTTCTCTCACTTGAGTATGTGCTAGTTATTAGTTCATTGGCTGTTGTTTCCTGCTGCCAAATCCTCGGCTCCTAAGCCCCTGATAAGTTGGTGGTAAATCAACACTCCTGTTGACTGAAGAGGTATCCATTTCCTAGGCTTCAATTGTTTCCCTGGCTATTTTTGTACCTGCTCAGTCAACAATTTTAGTAGTTATGAAACTGAATGTATATTCTTACTCATTGCAATATGAGGCTACCGAGTGAGTTTGGGTTTCCTCATCTGACTGCTCACTCATGTTCTTGCAATCTGATGGTTAGCTTCCTCCCCATCTGTCCTACATATTCACATATGCAATCCATGCAGGCGATCCTGTAGAGTACATTAGAAGTATCTCCCACCTCCAAGTGATCTTTGTAATGCATGATTTGTCTCTGTGTGGTAGCCTCTGGGTGGTATGCAATGCCGACTTGTAGATCTGATTCTAAATAAAGTAATGAATTTGTCCAGTGATAAATTCATTACTATATTTAGTATCAGATTTGTAATTAGGAATCAAAAGAGAATGCTCTCAATCTCTTGTTCACCTGGAAATGCTGAAAATATGGGAAGCTTATATAGATGAATTGCTAATTATGAGTGTTGACATAATACATGCATAATTTTGGATATCTATCCAATATGTCCTAGCTTGTTAAAAGTCCCTTGCGATTGATGAAGATCTTTCCATTTTTATTCTTCACATTAATAGAGAATATCAATAAATTATTTCCCTCAGATCCTAAGTTTTAATTTTGTCTCTAGCCCAGTCAACCAAGCAAGAACTGGAGACCATTTTGACATAACATAATTAAGGTGATTTTTGCTTCAGTCAGCTTAAAAATGGACTATGAAATCTTCAGTGGCCCAACTATCCATTCATATTAAAAATGCTTCCCTTCTCCTTCTCATTAACAAGAATCAGATGTTCACATAAATATGACACGAGGAGGAATTAAATGTCTCAAAGGCAATGTAAGGTCAGAAGTAGGCATGAGAAGAATGCATGTCTACTGATGAAAAATGCTTCATTTAAGTTAACATTCTCTCCTGGAGAATATTAACTTCAGTTCTGACTGAAGAAGCTCCTTGGATGAGAAGCAAAATGTCTTCAAGGAAAAGCAAAGTCCAGTTGCTTTTTGAAAAAGCACCTTTAGGAAACCACGACCTAGATCAGAGGTGGTATTCAGCAGGTTCTGACCAGTTCTGGAAATTTTGTAGCAGAAATTTTGAGTAGTTCGGAGAACTGATAAATACCCCCTCTGACAGGCCCTACCCCCATCTATTCTCTGCCTCCTGAGTCCCAGCTGATCTTTTTTTGTTGCCTGCACAGGAGTATGGAGTTGGAAAGCAGGTTAGTGGGGTGGGGTGGGGAGGGAATGGGATTTTGCAGTCACCTTCCCCTGGAGTGGGGAGGGAATGGGGATTTTACAGTATCCTTCCTCTGCCATGCCCACCAAGCCACCCCCACCAAGCCACACCATGCCCACCAAGCCACGCCCACAGAACCAATAGTAAAAATTTTTGAACCCCACCACTGATCTAGATGACAGGAAATCTCTATAAACTTTCTATCCTGGAATTATAATGTTCACTTAGAGGTGGTTATGGAAATATTCCATGTATGGCCACTTCATAAAAATGTTCTATTTTCCCAATGCTGTTGCTCATTAGGTATTTTGGATCCCATGATTTCCAACTTCTAAGAGTTGAAGTATAAGATCTACAGAAGCAACACAGGATAGAGAAGAGAACACTAAGCAAAATACAGTTTTGAAAGAAACTATGTTTGTTTTGTTGAAACGTATTTCCCATCCAAACATCACAATTTGCTGTAAGCTCCCAATAGTTCTTATTTTCCTTATCATACTAACACAAAGTGAGGCTGACTAGAAAATGGGAGAGTGGTTTAGATTTCTGAGCTTCTTGATGCTCTCTTAGCATGGTCGTTTGCTTGCAAACATTTCATTGCTCAACTAGGTAATATCAGTTTGAGTTAGTCCTTAATCTAAATGGCTTAGAAGTTGGAAACAGCAATATATTGGTAGAACTTCTATTCTATTCTATTCTATTCTATTCTATTCTATTCTATTCTATTTATTGAATTTCTATACCGCCCCCTCTCCCAAAAAAGGGACTTGGGGCGGTGCACAGCCAACTAAAAACAGACAATATATACAATTAAAAACAGATTAAACAATTACATCAAGGCCGAAATACAATTTAAAATATAAAACCAATACAAATTTAAAATTTAGAGATTTTTTAAAATTTAAAAACCTAGTTATTAAAACCCCCAAAAAATCAGTGATTTACTGATAAGACAACCTGGGTGAGTTCCTTTAGAACCATGTTTAGTATTTAATTTCTGGGCTCAGAATTTAAATCAGATGGGCTCAGATTAGTGGAAACCAGGCTAATAATAATAAAAGAGGTGGATTAGACATACCCAAGATTTGTCACCTCTAATTTTTTAAAAAAGCTTCCTCCTGTTATTAGGATTGTAAGATCTTTTTCAGAGATGTTTATCTTGTCCCAGTGACAAATCATGTAAGGCAGGTAATTATTAGGGAGAGGGCATTGTGAGTTGTGGAAAGTTTGCTTCTGTGAGGGAGTGAAGTTGCGAGTGATGTCTATTTTCTAAAGTATATTTACAAAGATGAATATTATGTTAGGTGCCATCTATGGAGATTCTCAGTCATCCAGGTTGTGCTTGTCCCAAAGGTGCTTTTTTAAAAAGCAACTGGACTTTCTTTGTTTTTTTTCTTTGAGGACATTTCTCTTCTCCTCCAAGAAGCAAAACATCTTCGAAGAAAAAACAAAGAAAGAAAGAAAGTTGCCTTTTGAAAAAGCATCTCTGGATATTTTAGGAAGAAGAAACTTGTAAATAATGTTTCATCAAAAAATTTCAACTTCAGAATATATAGAAACTTTTCCTCCAACAATGAACTACTACAATCTTTATTATCCAGTTTTCATAGAAAGGAAATGGAGCCATATTGGCTATCTGAGACATCCTTTCCATCTCTCAAGGAAGTTGTTCACTTCACCTAAAGCTGTAAACAGATCTGGAGGTAGCAACTGTTTGGAAAAAGGGAGATCAAATAAAGTTGCTGTCGGTGTTGCAAAGAGCTTTTGGAGAAAGCTCTATTTTTAAATGAAAAGCATCACACCACCCTACTTTAAGATTATACTTAATGCAAATGTGTGGCTTAAATATGAACCAACTTTTCTTCTTTCCATCCCTTTTTTGTTTAACTGCTAACTCCTAACATTATTATTGGAATCTATGTCAGTTCCTCTTTTTATACATGAAGAACCCAGTTCTAAATCTTTGGTTTTTTTTAAAGAAAGGTCCAAGCTTCTATTGCTGTTCCCAGGTGAGTTGCTCAACACAATAGGTTAAGCAATGATAGAATTATCAATAAAGGAGAATATTTGTAGCTCAGGGATGAAACAAGAGATTCTGGTGCTCTCTGAGCTTGGTTGGTTTTTTTGCAGATGTTTTATTACCCAAACTAAGTAACATCATCACTAGCACTGATGATGTTACCTAGTTTGAGTAATGTATGCAAGAAAATGACCCACATCACAATATCCATCACCCAAATATCCAACATTAGGGATGCACACCCCTTACTTCCTCCAGACCCACTACTTCATATCTTAAATGCAAACTACTTAATGCAAGAAGCCTCACAAATAAAATGCATGAATTCCTCATCCTTCTAAGCTCAGCCACATTTGACATTATATTTGTCTATGAGATGTGGTTAAATGCATCTTTTCCAGATTCCACCATTACAAAAGAATATCAAGTTTTTCGGTCAGATTGCGAAATCCGTAGAGGTGGTGGAGTTGCTATATTCTTTAAAAAATCTCTAAACCTAAAAAAGATCCAAATTATACAAGAGCTTGCTCTCCCTGAGACCATCATCTGTAAACTGTCCTTAAACTTCTCAATCCGCTTCTTACTTTGCTATCGTGCCCCTGACTATGATACAATTCATGCAAACAAGCTAACTTCATTACTGACATGGGCTGCCTCCTGCCCACACCCTCTCATTTTTCTTGGTGACCTCAACTTACCTCTTATAAATTGGACACTAAATGAATGTACATCTGAACCCATTCATACAACCCTGTACAATGCCGTTACCACACTAGGACTGGAACAACTAGTAACCAACAATACTAGACTTAACAACGGCCTCGATCTCATCTTCTGCAACAGTTTGAATTCAATTTATGGAATACAAATTAATGAACCCTTTTCCAACAGTGACCACAGCATGATTGACTTTTGTCTCAACATATGTTCTCACCATAATCACCATAACAATAGGATCCCCAATTATAACTTTAAAAAAGGCAACTGTGAACTTATAGACAACGATCTCTCATCTCTTGATTGGCAAATTCTATTCACTGGATGCAATACTGTTGAAGACCATTATAACATATTTTTACTTGAAGTCAAAAGAGTCATCAATCTATATGTACCAATAACAACTTCCAAAAGCAGAAAAAACAAATTACCCATAACAATAAGGAAGCTCCAATCCAAAAAGAAATCCCTTTGGCAGAAAAACAAATCTGGTCACGTTGCCAACTTTAAAAGCTGATACAAAAATTTATGCCACCAGATAAAGGCTGAATGTACCAATTATCACACAAAACAAGAGGAAAACCTTCTACGCATCAATTCCACCCATGCTTTCTTCAATTTTGTAAACAACAAACTAAAAGACTCAAGGTCCATCCCACCCCTAAAAGGACCAAATGATAAAGACTGCAATGATGACACCATTAAAGCCAACCTCTTTAACACATTCTTTAGCTCAGTATTTGTAAACAGCAATGGATCATGCCCAGTATTTCCTAGTTAAATTATAGACAACTACAATGATCTAATACATATCGATTTTACAGAAGACAATGTTGAAAAAGCACTAGGCAATCTAAAACCATCTTTATCTATTGGACCAGACGGGGTTTGTGCCTACTTCTTAAAAAAGCTATCCACTGCCATAGCAGAACCTCTAAGCATAATCTTTGAAAAATCTTTCAGGACCAGCTCCTTGCCAAAACTATGGTCACTAGCCACAGTCATTCCCATCTTCAAAAAGGGAGACCCCAGCCTAGTTGAAAATTACAGACCAATCTCTTTATGCTGCGTCACCTGTAAAGTCATGGAATCAATTATTAACCAATCCATTATCCTCCACTTAGAGACAAACAACCTACTCTCTAACAAACAGTTTGGCTTCAGAAGGAAACTATCCTGTAATCTGCAGCTCTTGCACTGTAAAAACATATGGACTACACAACTTGATCAGGGCAAAGCAATTGATGCAATTTACATAGACTTCTGTAAAGCCTTTGATTCAGTGGTGCACGACAAACTACTACTAAAATTAAGGTCTTATAGTATCTCTGGATAGCTGCGTAACTGGATAGAAGCATTCCTGTCAAACAGGCAACAAATGGTCAAAATTGGGAGCGTCCTATCAAATCCTGTACCTGTCAACAGTGGTGTCCCCCAAGGCAGTGTTCTAGGACCAACTCTCTTCAGACTCTATATTAATGACCTCTGTGATTATATAAAGAGCAACTGCGTTCTTTTCGCTGATGATGTAAAGCTATTCAACACCATTGACAATGCTGCTACTCTTCAAAAAGACCTTGACTATGTGTCAGAATGGTCAAACAAATGATCTCAACAAGTAAATGGTCTGTCTTGCATATTGGCAAAAAAAATCAAAAAATAAAATACAAGCTGAATAGTCAAGACCTTGTTGATGATCCAAACTCTGTCAAGTATCTTGGAGTACTCATCTCAAATGATTTAAGTGCTAGAGCCCACTGTAACTACATAGCCAAAAAGGCATTAAGAGTTGTTAACCTAATTCTGTGTAGCTTTTTCTTCGGTAATATCACTCTACTAACTAGAGCATATAAAACATTTGCTAAACCAATACTTGAATACAGCTCATCAGTCTGGAATCCGCATTACATATCTGAAATTAATACAATTGAGAAAGTCCAGAAATATTTTACGAGAAGAGTTCTCCACTCCTCTACTCTTAGCAGAATTCCTTATGCCACCAGACTTGAAATTTTAGACCTAGACAACCTAGAACTATGCCACCTTCGGTTTGATCTAAGTATAGTACATAAAATTATATATTGCAATGTCCTACCTTTCAATGAATACTTCAGCTTTAACCAAAACAATACAACAGCACACAATAGATACAAACTCAAGGTAAACCGCACCAAACTTGATTGCAGGAAATACGACTTCAGCAACAGAGTAGTCAATGTCTGGGATACTCTATCTGACTCTGTGGTTTCTTCCCCAAACCCCAAAATCTTCAACTTTAGACTGTCTACTATTGACCTCACCCCTTTCCTAAGAGGTCTGTAGGGGGCATGCATAAGCGCACCAAAACGTGCCTACTGTCCCTGTCCTATTGTTTCTTTTTTTTCTTATTCGTATCCATTTCATGTATTTATAACCAAGTTTATACTTATACCTGTTATCTAGTAATTGTTTGACAAAATAAATAAAATTAAAATTAATAATAAATAAAACAACCAAGTTCAGAGAGCACTCAGGACTCCTCAACGATAGAGTTAATTTGGCAATTTGGCAATTGGCTATAATTATAGCAGGCAAAAATATTCTCTTCACACCCTGTCCATCAACAGGTAGATGGGCTCAAGCCGATGCATGCATCTATATCCTTTATTTATACATACAATGATCTGTCAAATTTCAGAATAAAGGCTTTGGATCAACACACTCATCAATAGGTCTACAAAATTCCAGACTGTATCATATAGCAAAATACTATAGTGCAACCGCTCAAGAATTCCTCTGATTTTGTTCAAAGGAATTTTGTTCATATCACTAAAGATGTTAGTCACATTGTGGTTTACAGCGATAGCACGATATTCCAGTCTATCCAGTTTTTAACTCAGTGGATTAAAACAAAATCAATTTCCTAACATTTGTAATATCTTCTAACATTAAAAAAGTCTTCCTGCACATTATCTCCTAATGCTGCATAGGTATTCATAATCTGGCTAAGAACCATTTAAAAAAAATAAAAAATAAAATCACCTTGTTTTCATTTTCTGGCCAAGTAAATCTCTATGATTTTCAAATGCAAATGTCCTCAGGGTTAGCTGTCTTTTCAAACAAAACTACCGCTATTTGAATGTTGCATTCAATAGTGTACATTTTGATCTGATAGTTTTTGCCCCCAAATTTTATTGGGGAAAGATAAATGCTAATGGTCTTCATTTGATGCTCCTGTTTGTCTTACTGTGCAGCCTGGAGGGAGGAGAACAACCCATGTTGCTTTCATTGGACTTTATGGAAAAAAAATGTTTCTATTCCTTTTCTGGGTTCACCAGCCACATGTGTGACATCTATTTGTTTCTAATGATTGTCTATTATTTAATGTATCAATATATTTACCAGGAAATCCTTAAGGAAATCCTTAAAAAAATAAGATAGTGGCTGTGATAATGCAATTGAAATTCTGCTGATCTCTAGGTACATATAGCACACAGGGAACTCTGATCCTATTGTTACGGCTACCATTGTAATTTTTTTTTGCTCTTTTATTCTACACATCTTGCAAACATAGAATAATAGAATTGGAAGGGATCTCAGAAGTCTTCTAGTTCAATCCTCTTTTTGAGCAGCAGACAAATGTTTTCCAGTCTCTTTTTGAAAGCCTTCAGTGATGGAGCACTCACAACTTCTGATTGGTTACTTGCTCTCACCATTAGGAAATTTCTCCTTAGTTCTAGATTGCTTCTCTCCTTGGTTAATTTCCAACCATTGTTTCTTCCTTCTGGTGCTTTAGAAATAGACAGTCACTTATCTGAAATAGTACAGGTTCTCCTGCTTGAGCAGGGGCTGGACTAGAAGACCTCCAAGGTCCCTTTCAGCTCTATTCTATTCTAAATTCCCTTGAGTTTGTAGCCCCAAATAATGGAACAGTGCTATCATGTCCCCCCTAACCCTTCTTTAGACTGGACATACCCAACTCCTGTAACTGTTCTTGGTATGTTTTAGTTTTGCAGCCCCTTAATAATTTTTATTGCTCTTCTCTGCACTCTTTCCAGAGTTTCAGCATCTTTTTTGTATTGTGGTGACCTCAGGGGTGGGATCAGACAGGGTTAACTACCAGTTCGGTCATTTACAAGGTTCGGTGATTTACGATGTGCTTCCCTGCATGCTGCTCAGTGCGCGCCTGTAAATCATCAGCATGCTGCATGCAGAGAAGCAACCTTTCAAAAAGCCCTCTTTTCCTGCTTTTTTTAACTGCAGCTGAAGTTGAAAAAAATCAGGAAATAAAGGTCAGGTAAGAGCCCAGGTGGGTGGGTGGGCAAAAACATCAGCAGACATAGAACCGGTTCTATGTCTGCTGCTCTTCAGAGCTACCGGTTCTACAGAGGTGGACAGAACCAGTAGAACCCCACCCCTGGGTGACCTGAACTGCAAGACTAAATGCAAGTGTAGAATACTGACAATCCTGATATCTACAGGGAGGGTGTTGCAACTATAATATTCAACAACTTACCGAAATCACCGTAAAAAGCAAAGGAACAAGATTTTAAAAAATCAGGTTAAAATGTAGCTATCTCTAAGGAGCATCAAAGCCTTAACAAATATCCAAAAGAAATTTGGAGCAATCTCCTCTGTTTGAAAGGAAAGCTAACCAAGAGGGAGCAAGGTAAGTTAGTCAAGGAGAAGAAAAACAAACTAGCCAAGAGGGAGCAACAAGAAAGCTTTGCAAGAAAAAAGAGGATATGAGGAGTTTGATTGACATACCTTCTCATCTGTTGATTTTTAAGCATAGAAACACGCTTTAAAAATTCTATCCAACTTTTAACTGCTGATAGAGAATTGATTCCTTAAGCAAATACTTGGATGTGTGAGATTGACAGAGATTGCCCTTCCTTTCTAATTCATCTTGGGGACATCATGAGATGTGGTGCTAGTTACTGTTTCTCTGGCTTTAAAAAGGGATTGGACTAATTGGTGGAAATTTTGGTAATCAGTGGCTATTAGCTTTAAATGGCAGTGTGGCTTCCTTTGAAGGCCATCTGCTAGAAGACTAGTGGGCTTCCTGATTGGTTGGCCAATGTGACAACAGGCAGCTGGTCTAGATCAAGGGTCTTCAAACTTGGCAAGTTTAAGACTTGTGGACTTCAACTCCCAGAATTCCTGAGGTAACATGACTGGAGGAGGAATTCTGGGAGTTGAAGTTCACAAGTCTTGCAGCTATTAAGTTTGAAGACCCCTGGTCTAGATGGACATTGCTTATGTTCTTATTCCAAAGGCATTTTTCAAAAGACAACTGGACTTCTCTGGGGTTTTTTTCTTGGAAAATGTTGTGCTTCTGTTGCAAGAAGCTTCTTCAGTTCTTATGTTCTCCAATTTTCTACAAAGTTTGCTGTCTTTCTACTCTTTATAGCTGCATTTATTTTCAGTAAGGATAATAAAATCAAAGAACTCTAAATTTGGAAGGAACCACAAGCACCATCAAATTCAGCCTCTATAGTGTGAAAGAAAACCAATGAAACATCCTTAAGAAGCATCTGAGAGCTTCTTCTGAAAAACCTCCAGGGAGTGAGAACTTCCAGCCTCTGTAGATAGGCTGTGCTTCTTTATATAGATCTTACTGACAGAATCCCCCCCCACTTATATTTAAACTAAATATAGTAGCTGCAACTTACACCCATTATTATTTCTAGTTTCTATGGCAGTGAAATATAGCTCCTGATGATGTATCCTATGGCATCTTTTGTATGCCTGAACAATGAAACCAAGTCTTTGGAGGGTTTTTTTCCCCTCCAGATTGAACATCCCAGATTTTCTTAGTCTGTTTTGTCATTAGGCTTGCCCTCAAGTTCTTGAATCATCTTTGTCACAGTCCTATGAACTCATTCTAATTTGTCAATATTCTTTTGGAAATCTGGGGTTCAGGTATGGCCTCACCTGTGCAGAATAAAGGGAGATAAGAACTTCAGATATCTTAGATATAAAGCTTCTCCCAATGTAGCTCAGAACTGTGCTAGTCATTCTAGAAGCTCATTCTGCTGGTTCATATTCAGATAGTTGTCAATAACCAAATAACCACTACCAAGTACTTCTATGAGGTGATGCTTTAGAGCTATGAATTTCCTCATATTGAATGTGTCCCTCATTTTTCCTTCCTAAGGTTTCTCCTTGGTGAAGAATCACTTGTCTCAGCCCATATCTTCCAATCTCTCAGATTATTTATTTATTTATTTATTTAATCACACTTTTATACCGCTCCCTCTCCCAAAAAGGGACTCGGGGCGGTGTACAGCCTACTAAAAGCATACAATAAATACACAATAAATACGATTAAAAATAAATTAAATAATTAGATCCGGCTGTCTATTCAAAATTTAAGTTAAAAATTAAAACTAATAAAACCCCAATTTAGATTAATTAAAACCAAAAAACATAGTTACTGGGCCAGGCCGGCCTGTTCGAAAAGCAGGGTTTTCACTGCGCGCCGGAAGGTCAGAATATCCGTCATAGCCCGTATCTCCGGGGGGAGATCATTCCATAGGTTACATTACAATCTCACTCTATCTTCCTGGGTATTGGCCAGACCTTCCAATGCTATGTCAGCCACATATACATTTGACAAGTAGCCCATCAATTTTGTTATCCAGGGATTAATAAAAATGTTGAACAATTTTGGTTCTAAGATAGATCTTTGGGGTTCCAAGACATATCCCACTGATTACTTTTGGCCAACTCAGCATAGAACTATCAGTGCTGAATATGAATGTGGTTAGCAAGTCAATAATGAATCCATCTTACAATAAAACCAACAATTCCAGTTCCTTCTAACTAATATTCTAAGGTGCGTTTCAGCAGGGCTGGTAATTTGAGGATATTGAAAATGCTTAAAAGATTCATTATCATATCCTTACTGTTTTGGAGCGGCAATAACGAGGCACACACGGTTAGTGATTCAGGTCTTCTTGTTTATTTGCAGGAACACCGACTCGACTCGGCGGCGCGGCAGCCCTTCTTTTAAAGGGCTCCCGCGCCCAAGTCAGCCAATGACGGGGAGAGGATCTCCCGCCGGAATGTAGACCAATAAACAGTAAGTATTTCAAATATATAAAATAACCAATCCAGAACACCCCTCCCTCCTTGGTCCAGTCTGACCAATCAGGAGCCGCGCCTATGTTACGTAATCACGTAGATAGGCGGGGCTCCTGTGGGCCCGACTGGACCTGCGCGGCTCAGTTGCGTCGTTGCTACCGGCTGGTGCGGAAGGACCTGTTGCTCCTCTCGCCTCCGGCCCTGGAAACTTCGGGTAGGTCGAGCCGGCTGCGTCACTACCAACGGGCCTAGCTAGGCTAGTTGATGTGGCCATGCCGCTCCCTACCCAGCCTGGATTATCGTCGGTCCTGTCAGATGTTTCAGCGGGATGTTCTCCAGGATCAGGTGCGTAGCAGCGAGACCCGACCGGAGCTAGATTTGAGGGTGTGTGTGTGTGAGTTAGGGCGTCATTGTTTGTTAGTGGGCTTGCCTTGTCTTGACTGCTTGATGGTTGCTCCCCTTCCCCCCCAGGAAAATCGCAAGGTCTGGGAAGGGTGCGAGTTCTAAGTTGGTCAATGTGTCGCTTCCACCTTCTGCCATCAGAAGTGGTAAGCCGGTATGAACGTGGTCCGGTTAGATGTGTGATGGTGGCTGGCACCCATAAGGGGTGCCCTACCAGGTTTTTAGCGTAAACTAAATCCCCAATTCGGAATGTTCGGACTCTGGTTGAAGAATCTAGAGGCTTGTCTGTAGAGTATGTAGGGTGTAGTCTATCTAAAGGGGAACGTAATTTCCTCCCCATAAGTAATTCAGCAGGAGTTTTGTTAGTAGTGCTACTAGGTGTAGTGTGTTGGATAAATAATAATTTGTCGATGCGTGCTTGTATAGGGCCCTGGTCTAACTTAAGAAGGGTCTCCTTGGTAAACCGGACCATGCGTTCGGCCCGTCCATTCGCTGCCGGATGTGCCGGCGCGGTTAGGGCATGGCGTATGCCCAAACTTGCTAAATAACCCTCAAATTCTGTAGCCGTGAATTGAGGGCCGTTGTCTGAGACCAGGACGTCTGGTAATCCGTGGGTGGCAAACCAGTGACTGAGCTGTCGTATGACAGCCTCGCAAGAGGTTGATTTCATTAGGCTTACTTCTAGCCAGTTTGAATAAGCGTCCACCAGAATCAAGAAAGTATGCCCCTTGGTCGGACCCGCAAAATCTATGTGGATTCTAGACCAAGGGCCCCTAGGTAGATCCCACTCAGTGGCTGGCTCCTTTGGGGGTGAGGGCCGGGATGTCTGGCAGGGCTGGCAACCCGCGACCCAGTCGGTAACATCCTTGTCTAACCCAGGCCACCATACATAACTCCTGGCTAAACTTTTCATTTTCACCACCCCGGGGTGTCCCTCATGCAATAGTCTCAATATGGGATTTCGAAGTTTTAGTGGAATGACCACTCGATCCCCCCATAGTACACAACCCTTTAGCACGGAAAGTTCCATTTGTCTCTGTTTAAATGGTTTGTAATGTTCTTGTAAATCAGAGTCTGGCCATCCCTTTATGATCCACCTACTCACGGTATGCAGTAGGTGGTCGTTAGAGGTTTCGTGCGCGATGTCTGCTGCTGTCATCGGGAGGTCGGGCAGGGTTTCAATCAAAAATGTTGAGGTGCTGGGGTTTGGTTCAGGATCAGTGTCTGGTAACGGGCAACGACTTAAAGCATCTGCGTGTGTGATGGACGGACCCGGACGGTAAGACAAGGTGTAATTGTAAGCGGCAAGGAACTCTGACCATCTTGTCATTCTGGGTGATAAAATGTGAGGAGTTGGTTTGTCTCCCGCCAGAATACCTAGTAGGGGTTTGTGGTCGGTGATAATAGAAAATGGTTGGCCATAAAGGTATTCATGGAAACGTTTAATACCAGAAATTATGGCTAGTGCTTCCTTGTCCAGTTGACTGTAATTTCTTTGGCTTTTAGACAGGGTTTTTGAATAGAAGGCAATCGGAGCCTCTCTGCCGTTAGGTAGAAGGTGGCTCAGAACAGCTCCGATCCCAAAAGGCGATGCATCACAAGTTAATAACAATGGCAAAGTCTCGTTATATTGTATTAGTACCTTTGCTGAAGTGATCATGTCTTTAATTTTGTTAAATGCTGTTTCTTCCCGATTTCCCCACTTCCACAACGTGTCTTTGTCCAAAAGTCTATGCAAGGGTTCCGCCACCGTGGCTTTCTGGGGCAGAAAGACATGATAAAAGTTTATTAACCCTAGGAAGGCTTGTAGGTCAGCTTTGTTAGTTGGGGTGGGGGCATTTTTGATGGCACAGGTTTTTCCTTCTGTTGGGTGGATGCCGTCGCCATCGAATTCTTGGTATCCCAAGAATTCTATTTTGTCTGTGATTAGGGTGCATTTGTCTTTTTTGACTTTTAAACCAGCCTCAGTAAATTTGGTAAGCACTTTTCTTAGGCGGTCTCGCAGTTGCAATTTGTGTTTAGCTGCAATCAGGACGTCATCGAAATATGGGATGACTCCTGGAATTCCTTGAAGGAGGCGTTCCATAAGAGATTGAAAAATGCCAGGTGCCACGCTAACGCCAAATTGGAGGCGATTACATTTAAAGGCGCCCCGGTGTGTCACAATAGTTTGGGCTTCAGCTGTTTTTTCGTCAACGGGCAGTTGCTGGTAAGCCTGAGCCAAATCGAGTTTAGCGAAAATTTTGCCACCTTTGATAGAATGTAACAAGTGTTGTACGACAGGCACGGGGTATGCGCTCTGTTGTAATGCATGGTTAAGGGTCGCCTTATAGTCCCCACAAATACGAACCGACCCGTCCGCTTTTATAGGGGTCACTATAGGGGTCTCCCATTTAGCGTGGTCAATTGGTTCGAGGACCCCTTGCTTGACTAATTTATCCAGTTGTTCCTCTATTTTTGGCTTTAAGGCAAAAGGTACCCGTCTTGCCTTTAGTCTAATTGGGGCTACCTTAGGGTCTATGTTAAAAGATATCGGGTTACCCCGGTACTTGCCTAATTCTTCGCTGAACAGGTCCTGGAATTCTTGAATGAGGTCTGCCTCCCAGTCAGCGTCTGTAATATGGTTGATACCGGTCATCCCTATTCCAAGCGGTTCGAACCATTCCAGTCCTAAAAGGCTTGGTCTGTTCCAGTCAACAATTGTTAGGGGTAGAATCTCGGTGTGGTTTTTGAAGGTTACCTGGAAATGTCCAATTCCTACTACCGGAATTTTGTTTCCCTGGTAGTCTTTAAGCGTTAAGTTCTGTTTGTCTAGTTCGCTTCGCCGTATGTCTGGGATCAAGTCTTTGATAGTGTCCCACGAGACCATGGAAAGGAATGATCCACTTCCATTTCACAATTTTTTCCTTCAATTCTTACTTGAACGTGGACTTTTTAAACGTTTTTTGTATTAGAGTGTCCAATTATTACTGTTTGGTGAGTTTCTTCTTTCTTGTAAGATGACTCCTTAAATTTTCTATTCCTTCCTTCCTGGCTCCAACGGCTGCTTGTTTTCTTTTCTTTCTCTCTTGGGGGAGGACCTTCTCTCCGCCTGGGGCTGTAGCTTGATCTGGCTCTGCATACTCTTGCGATGTGCCCTTTCTTTTCACACTTTCTGCATATTGCGTCTATGAAACGGCACTCTGATCTGGGGTGGTTTCCACCACAATGGTTGCATTCAAAATCAAACCGCCTGTTTGCCCGCTCTTTTTTTCCTCTCCCGGCTTTTAGGTGGCAAACCTCGTCTTCTTCACTACTGGTCTCAGTTTCCAGATCCTCGTAGTGTGTTGAGGTTTTTCCCCGTTCGCCTTCAGCTTTGGTGGCCTCTTTGGGATTGTGGTGTGCAGCTTGATTAATCTGTTTCATTCTTGCCGCCGATTTGTGAGCAGCTTCGGCTGCGGTGGCTTCTTCAATGGCCTCTGTGGCTGTTATCTTGGGTCGGTTTAGCAATTTACTCTGCAATATTGGATCTTTTAAGCCTAATACGATCCGGTCTCTCAGAGCCTCGTTGAAGTCCGAGAATTCGCACTCCCCTCCTATTTCTCTTAAGTCTGCCACGAAGTCAGCGATAGGTTCACCTTCTTTTTGATTCCGGAGGTAAAACTCATGGCGCTTAATCAGGCAGGAGACTGTGGGAGTGTAGTGTTTTCGCAGGATCTTTTCTAGCTCGGGCCAGGTTAGCGTTTTGACATCGATTGGAAACGCTAACGCCTTCGCCATCCGAAAAACGGCTTGGCCGCAGTGGGTCAAGAAAACCGCTCTCTTCCGATGATCCGACACTCCGCTCAGATCACTACTCTCCAAAAACATGAGGAAGCGGTCCACATACGTCTGCCATTCCTCCTTTGCCGGATTGAATTTCTCTGGCGGGGCGTTGCTTCCGGACATGATGCCGCTCGCTCTCCGCCGCTATTCACTCTCTAAACGTGTTGCCTCGATCCCATCCTCGTCGCCAGTGTTTTGGAGCGGCAATAACGAGGCACACACGGTTAGTGATTCAGGTCTTCTTGTTTATTTGCAGGAACACCGACTCGACTCGGCGGCGCGGCAGCCCTTCTTTTAAAGGGCTCCCGCGCCCAAGTCAGCCAATGATGAGGCGAGGATCTCCCGCCGGAATGTAGACCAATAAACAGTAAGTATTTCAAATATATAAAATAACCAATCCAGAACACTTACTATCTTATTTTCTCTCGTGTTTGTCCCCAATCTATGTAATTGGATTCTGTTTGCTTTGAATGTAAGTCAGAAAGAAGTTAGGAGCTGGGTTTACCTACTTTCTATGGTTATCTATTAAAATTTTCATTTGGAACTAATGGTAGGGCTACTGCCTCCTTTGTCTTCCTTTCTATGTTGCCATATCGGAAAAACTCTATTTTCCTTATTTTTTTTACTTTGCCTTCTTGATATATTTCTATATTTATGATGTGAACCTTCATAGACTTTCTTGGTTGTTACACTGTCAGATGCAAGCAATCAGAAACACTCATGAATCATTAAAGTCTGCAACTTTATTATCTACCACCTATGTTAGAAGAATCTCACCAAACTGCTTGCCTTCCCTGAGAATGGATCTTGAGGGAGGCCAAGCTTATGTGGCTGTGGCTGCACAAAAACTCCAAGCTAAGTCCTCTCTTGATGCTTTCTTTTAGGGGCTGACAGTTGGCTGAGAGTTTCTCAACATATTCCTTCCTACCATTTCCAATAAACATCTTTTTAATCTTGGTAGCCATCTATTCAACCATATTGCTCTTTTTGTTTTTTGTTTTTCCTTATTGATATTATTTGGGATCACGGTATTCTTAATTTCCTATTCAGTAAGTTCAAATTGACTGCACATATACAGGGTTTCTTCCCATGGTAACTTCCTTACTATTTATTCTAGTTTATGAGAATTTGACCTTTCTAAAAGTCATGGTTGGAGTTGGTTGATCTGTTGATCAAGAGTCAAGAAACTTAAAGGTCACTTGCATCAAAATACCCATTATTTTAACATCTTCACTAAACCTATCCCTGATACTAAATCCTAAATCCAAAGTAAGAGACCCCTTAGTCTCTAAATAAAAATAAAAGAAAAAAATATCAGCCACACAAGTCAAGAACTGATCTAACATCTTGAGTTTGGCAGAATTAGCCTCCCAACAGGTGTCTGAGTAATAGAAGTCTCCCATCACAACCATTTCCTGCTTTTTTGAGACTTCAGATATCTACTTCAGACACTGTCAGGTATCTAGTTTAATAAATCTTTGTTCACTTCTTCTGACTGGTTTTATGGTCTATAGCAGAGTCCTAGCAAGGATCCATTCTGTTACCTTGTCCTTTCATCTGAACCCAGATGCTTTTAACAGTGTATTACTATTGATGGACCACCGTGCTGGCAAGTTCATTCTTGACAATATTAATTGGATAGTGTGCAATATTAATTGCATATTTGGCACTGTTACTTACATTCTGTAGCCTTCTCAAGCAGACCAGACAGGAAACACAACTAGAAGAGCTAATTCTACTCTATTATACAATTCCATTAACACAATCATGCAAATCTCCCACTGTTTCTTTTTACATCCTGCTAAATTAGGAAGGATCCTGTCTGAGTTTTTTCCTCTTGTCCTGCTATGCAACTGTGGAGTTCCCCTCCCCATGTATCTGATGAATCCCTAGACAGCATCTCTTTCTTATTTCCTAAGGTAGATTCCATATACCATGACATATTCGCCCAACTACTGAGATTGCTGGTTTGGCTCTAATGATATTTATTCTGGGTTTAAAATAAATATTTTTTTAGGATTCAAGTGTGCTGAGGAAATTTTGCTTGGTGTAAAAATAACCATGATTATATCAGATATTAGGAAAAATCAGGGTCAGATAGGGCTAGAAGGACACATTTCCATGTGACTATAGATTTTTAATACTCACTTTTATTACTTCATGAATTGTATTCATGCATACAAAAGACTTTTCTTCTCTTGTGAAATATGAGCCACAAATATCTGTACAGCATAATGAACATAATGTATAACAAGTATTATCATCCAAATTGTGGCTCATCCAACTATGAGTAAGTTAATAAAAAGATCACTTGAGTAATTTGTACAATATTTCCTATCCCAGTAATTAAGAAACAGTGGCATACTTAAAGCAGCCATTTGTCTTCTGGAAGATTCTTTGTATAAGAGAATGAAATGAGTTTTAATTTCTGTTCTAGTAACACAGCTACTTTCCTTGGTAAGTGACATCTGGGTGAGTACTATTTTGCGACAAAGTCAACAGGAATAACTAGCTATAGTTCAATTTATGACCTATCTTTAGAGTGGGTGAAACAGCCATATCATATCACTTCCCCTTCAAAACACATTATTTTCAAAAAATATTACTTAAAGTTAGTAGGGGGAAAAATTAAAAAGCTTTTTTGCATGCATGAAATCTTCCAGAGGTGTTGAGAAGTTTTGATGGACCCTGTAGCATATCATTCATTACAGAGCCGGTTCATTCTGGGAAGGCAAGAAAGCTTAGGTGAATTGAATTCAATTTATTTTCTTCTTGGAGGAATACAAAAAGGGGGTTAACTTGCCATATCCAACCCATTGCTCACTGCATGTTCTGCAATGCACAGGTAGTCATCCAAGCATTGATCAAATTCTTCCATGCCCCACCTGACTTTAATTAAAAAGAAATAAAATGGGAAGTTGCAAAGTTCCACAATTAAGCTTCAACCTTCAGCATCAAGTTTATTTCAAAATATACCTTGGAGGCCCCTGTACAGATTCTTAGAAATAGTGGATAGTTATAAGCCACTGCTTTGTTTGATATGCCCAACAGGAAGGAAAGAAGGTAGGAAAGAAGGAAGGAAGGAAGGAAGAAAGAAAGAAAGAAAGAAAGAAAGAAAGAAAGAAAGAAAGAAAGAAAGAAAGAAAGAAAGAAAGAAAGAAAGGTAAATTATTGTGTGTAGTTTATACAGTACTATATTCATTATATAAATGGGGTGTAATATTCTCCCCTTAGTGTGACTGCAGGGTCTACTAACTATAAGCTGAGTACATATATTGGTCAAATATCTGGTTTTTTTAATATATAAACAATGCTGTGCTTAATGGCTAAATGGCCTAGACATTGGTATACTGAATATAGATCTTTTTAACATTCATATTTTTAATTCTTGAAGAAATGTTAATATATATTGCAAGTCCATGTATGATATGCCATATGCTAAACAAGCAAACAATACTGACAGAAAATCCTTTAGGGAAGTCAAGGAGAGTTGGCAGCAGTTAATAACAATCTCAAGTATTTTACCAATTGATGTCATGGACTCCTCTATGAAATAAGATAGAACAGACAGTTCATCAGATTCCACTGCCTTAGATAAGCCATTCTCTAACATCGGAGCCGGATCAGTATCGCTTCCCAATAATCTGAAGAGCTGCAAGCAGTGGTTAGAATGCCGTACTGAAGGCTACTTCTGCTAACTGCCAGCTGCTTGCAATTTGGCAATTTGAACCTCTCCAGGCTCAAGGTTGATTCAGCCTTCCACCCTTCCGAGGTGGGTAAAATGAAGACCCAGATTGTTGGGGGCAATATGCTGATTCTCTGCTTAGAGAGGGCTGTAAAGCACAGTGAAGCAGTATAAGTCTAAGCGCTATTGCTATCTGGGACCACTTCCCAGATCTTATGATCTAGACCAGGGGTGTCAAACTCAAGGCCTGAGAGCTGGATCCGGCCCACGGGGTTCTTAGATATGGCCTGCAGGGCCACTCTAAAAACAGTGAGAGATCAGCCCGTGGTGCCTCTGCCAGTGAAAATGGAGCTCAGAAGGGCTGCACGCAAGGGTGGGATTCAGTTGGTTTGGCTGGTTCGGGCAAACCGGATGGTAATTTTACATCCAGTTCAGCAAACCAGTAATTCCGATGACCAGTTGGCCCTTCCCACCCTGCCCCATCCCTCCCAGGAGTCCCCACGAGGCCCATCTGGCTCCCAGGTAAGTAAAGAGAGGCTGCTAGAAGCAAAAAACAGGGTGCAGGGTGTGTGTGTGTGCAGAACCCCCCCCACGCCCTGTTTTGGCTGCCAGGAGGTTCCAGGGAGGCTTTCTAGGCCAAAACGGGGCATGGGGGGATGTGGCACCACCCTGCACCCCATTTTGGATGCCAGGAGGCTCCAGGGAGCCTTCAAAGGAGGAAGGAAGGAAGGAAGGAAGGAAGGAAGGAAGGAAGGAAAAGAAAGAGGGAGTGGGTGAGTGAGTGAGTGAAAGGAGAAAGAAAGAAAGAAAAAGAAAGAAAGAAAGAAAGAAAGAAAGAAAGAAAGAAAGAAAGAAAGAAAGAGGGAAGGAGGGAAGGAGGGAGAGAGAAAGAACCTGAGAATCTCCATAGACAGGCAGTCTAGCCTAATACATTGAGTATTGTTCTGTATGTTTCTTTGACTGTTAATAACCTCTTTTGGAATTAGACTTTCAAGTATGTTTTTTTTAATTCATTTTTTTAATTTTACACCTGTGCTTTTGCTTCTCCTAAGGACATTCATTCAGGACAATCTGAGAGGCTTGCTTTCCCCATTTTGCAAGAATATTTTATGTGTGCTTTGAAATGTTTAAATATCCCTGTCAGCCAAAACCGAACATACACAACTGGACATGTTTAGGACACAGTACAATTTAGCAAAAAGCCTTTCAATATACGGTATTGGTTCTACTCCCATCATTTTGATCTACACTTCTTTAAAATCTATAAACCAAAGAGCAAAACTTTAATGTAGTTTAACCAAGCTTGGTGTGCTGAAGACGAGTTGAACTATATTTTTATTTTGGTTAGAGATGAATGAAAGTCATTTGACATTTCCTAGACAATACCCTGAACGCAGTTAGGGTAGATGACAGAGCACTGCATTTGCAGGATCACAAGATCATGCATGATTTTGAACAACTTTTCACACATGTGCGCACACGCACACGCACGCACACACACACACACACACACGAGCATCCATTTACAAGTATGTAATGAAACTTTGATGTTTCTCTAAAGAAAGAAAAAAAAATGCATCATGGCATTTTGTTTTACCTGTGAGAATGATTCAGAGCAAGATCAGGCTTTCTCATCTTCAAGTAGCAGATTACAAGCTTGGTTTCAATAAAACTGGCAATACTTGAAATATCTCTTGGAGAGGCTTCAAAGGGCTTTCCTAAAGCTGCACCTTTGCTGCAAAGCTTTAAAAAAAAAAAGGAAAAGAAAAGAAAGAAAGCCGAAACATGAAACTGTGTGAAAAAAATCGACTTACTTCCAGTTTGAAAATATGTAAATTACATTCTGGGATGAAATGAAATGAAATATAGTATGATCTAGGTTTTGCATAGATAAACACACTGTGCTGACTATAACCTTGAAGGAGAAGTTAATATTGTTAACCTCGTAGCCTTTGTGGAGGGAATTAAAATTCAGAGATATGGGCTTACCTATGGCCAAATTTATTCATTTGATTCGATTTGATTGCTGTCCATCTCACCTAGAGGCAACTCCGGGGAGCTTGCAAACATGACAAGCCAGCAAAATGTTGAATAATAAAAAAACTCATAATAACAGTTTATAATTAAACTATTTATAAAGATGGGGAGGAATGGGGGAAGATGTGCATGGAGGGAGGCAGGGTCATGTCTTAATCCATCAGCCACTTCGCCCAGGACATGGCAACCATCACAAATACATGCCAGCTGCCAAACTTCTGAATTTTGATCACATGACTATGGAGATGCGGCAATGGTACTTTTTGGTCAGAGTCTGAATCTGGGGGGGAAGATGAACAGCTGACAGGGAGCAGGAGAGTGGCTCCGTTGGCTGAGGAGTAAACTGGGAAGGGCACGTCAGGCTGGGCAGAGCAGGGAAGAGGTAGAACAAGGGAGAGGGGATTCAGTTGAAGACCAAGGCCCACCCCCTCCTCATCCTAGCAAACGCAGGGAAGAACACAGAAGAGAGCAACATGGGTTTTATGGCTTACGAGGAAGGAAAGGGCCCCAATTCCCTTCCCAAGGCACACATGGGGATGGAGTTTAAAGGAGAGGCAGTTGGGAGGGGTGTTTGTCAGAACAAATGCTGAATTCATCTAGTGTTGAGAGTTTTAGCCTGCATTCCTGGCATTCCTCCTGATTGTTTGAATTATTATCATGCTTCTGTGTGTTTATCTTGCCTTGCTGGAATTACTGGACTCATTATCTTGCCCTGCTGAAATGATTGATTGCAGTCATTCTGCTTACAGCATTTGGATTGGAGTATCTGCAACCAGAGACCAAAGTTGGAGCAAATAAAGGGACTCATACCTGCTCTCTGGCTGTGCTGCCTTTGTGCCACACCCCGGGTCATCACAATACTAAGTGTGAAAAATGTTCATAGGTCAGTTTTTTCAGTGCTGTTGTAACTTTAAATGGTCACTAAACAAATGGTTGTAAATCAAGGACTGCCTGAATTGGGCCAACACTGTTAGATCTCTCTCTTTCTTTCTCTCATTTAGAAGAGCGCTATTCTTCTCTGTGGAAGAAAATCCTTTTCTGATGTGAGCCAAATTTTGTGAGTTGGATGGCAATGTAAATATAGCTCCTTCATTCCCAGTGTTGATATTCTAGGATTTCTCATCTGATTAGAAGTGTCAAACCTCCTCTTTGTGACACTGAGTAAGGTCTGTGTAGAAAAGTAGCAGGGAAGGTATTTGGAAGGTGATATCTAGAAGACTTTTGATAACAGCTTCCGTAGGCTATGCATTCTCTTCTCATGTTCATTTTTTGGAGCACGATTAAATGCCATTCCTTGACTAAGATGCTCAAAGAGACTTGTGTGAACATATGATGGATGAACTGAGTGGACTATTAGAAACATTTTCTCCCAGCAATAAGAGAAAGAGCTTGATTTTCATATCCCTCAGTCAGGGAGAAAAGGCGATTTCCTAAAGTAATTTTAAAAAACCCTGTCTCAATTTCTTACTTGCACAGCTTTGGTTTTAGAGAGTTTCAGATTCACTTGAATCTATCCACCAAAAAAATTGTGGGGAAAAAAATTAAGCAGAAAAATTACATTAAAAAGGAAATCATTTCTGCTCTTAATTCTTGCTTTATAGAAGGGAATCACATGAGAAATGGGTTGCAGAATGCTTTATGAATGCAACAGATTTATTTTTACGTTTCCTCCATATTCTTCTCCCATGAAGTGCAATATAGAACAATCACCCTATCATTGCATGCCTTAAAAGCATTTTGAAATTCAAATTCAAGGTTCCTTCCCTATTAATACGGAGCAGTTCAGGCAGCACCATAGGAAGACAGCAATTTTCTCTCCATTTCATATCTTCTTTTTTTGTGATGACAGTGGTTGCAACCTGCATCATTGGATTTCTGACATTTGGGCACCCAAATGTCTTGAAGAAGTAAGTTTGGAGGGATATATTAAATAAGGTAATGTATTAGAGAGAATAATTTATTTCCACTGAATGGCACTTTCCTCTCTTCCCAGTTCTCTCTGTGACTTCTTTTGCTAACATTATCAATCGCTATTAGTTAAATTGTTGATATGCTTACCACCAATTAATCACTAGTTTTGGTTTAATTATAAGAAGAGAATTGGAAGATTGGTTTTCGATAAAAAGCAGTTTAAAGCTGGGAACTTAGATGGGGAAAAATACGTTATTCTCACTAATCACTAACTGAAATTCAGTTTTCATTCAATAACGAATGCAAACAATCAAGTAATTTATGTCAATTTAGACAGAGATCTAACAGAACCAACCTAGAACTAAGGAGAAATTTCCTGATAGAACAATTAATCAGTGGAACAACTTGACTTCAAAGAAGAGATTGGACAGTCATTTGTCTGAAATTGTATAGGGTCTCCTGCTTGAATAAGGGGTTAGACTAAAATACTTCCAAGATCCTTTCCAATTCTATTACCCAGGAGTTAAAATTATTTTAATTTCATTGGCAACCCTAACCCTAAAATTATTTGAATTTCATTGGTATTTGGGGCACTTATATAGGATAGTGTTAAGGTTGGGAAAAGAAGCACTTTGCTTTCTGGAGGCCTCACATTTCTATTTCCAGCCTGATTTACCAGACCAGAAACCCAGAAATCAAGTCTTGAATTTGAACAGGGCTCACGGTCTCTCATGATCGAGGGACCAAAAGTGTTCCGTGAATTGTTAATCCAAATTTAGTGTGGCATAGCCTCTAACTAAGAGAAATGTACACTGGAGAAAAAATAATAATTTGGGAAGAAAGAATGGAGAAAGCAGAGAAGCATTACCATTCTTGGGTCTTGCTTTATAGCTTCTCCTTTCTCCTTTAAAGAGATGCATAGAAACATGGAATATATGGATTAGAGGGGATCATATAGGTTAGCTTAGTCCAGCCTCCTGCTTGGTGTAAAAAGCTATTAATTCCAGGAATGCCTTTCTACCCACCCATCTAAAAATCTCCAGCAAGAGGAGCTGGAGGCAGATTTTAAGGCAGATTTTAATTACTTTATACCACTGGGAAATTCTTCTCATCTCTCAGCCCGAACCATTATTTTTAATTTTAGTCTCCCCTGATCCTTTCTTGCTTTCAGTTTCAACAGAAAATGGGACCATCTACTCTTGTCAAGGACCAATTGTTTAGGTATTTATTTTTACAGCCCTTATGCCTAGTTCCTTAAAGCGATTCTTAGAAAACCTGGTTTTCCTGACCCCTTATCAATCTGACAACTCTCTTCTGAACCATCTATAGTTTTCCATATTCTTTTTAAACTGCAGAGTGTAAATATTCTTTAGTTCTTTGGTCATTTGGTTATTGACACTATAGAGCACTGCACACCAGAACAACTAGACACAAGAACAGTTTTTTCCCGAAAGCCATCACTCTGCTAAACAAATAATTCCCCCAACACTGTTCAACTATTTACAAAGTGTACACTACTATTACTGTTAATCTTCTCATCACTCCTTATCACCCATCCCCTCCCACTTGTGACTATAACTTTGTTGCTTGTATCCTCTGTTTCCTGATGTTGATGTTGATTGTACTCTATGACTATCATTAAGTGTTGTACATTATGATTCTTGATTCTTATCGAATGTTCCTTCTTTATGTATACTGAGAGTATTTACACCAAGACAAATTCCTTGTGTGTCCAATCACACTTGGCCAATAAAGTATTCTATCTATTGCTCTCCGTGATTTGGGTGCAGATGTTCCTTTAAACACATACCAGGCACATACATATTTGCCTTTGTAATTACAGAATCTCACTGCTTCCTCATGTTCATGTTGTGGTCCACTAATTTTTCTGGATGCTTCTTCTGTATGCAGTTGCCAACACAGGTCTCTGTCATCTGTCATGTATTTTATTTTATTATTTTATTATATATGATTCTCTCTTTTGTTAGTTTTATTGTTTTTATATGATGTTTTTGTATTCTTGTAAGCCACTTTGAATTCGCCATGTGTGAATAGGCAGCAATATAAATCTCCTAAATAAAATAAATACCATTTTTCCTACCCAGATACAGGAGAGCCATTTGTCTAGGATGCAATAAGGTCTCCTGCCTTGGTAAGGTGATTGGACTAGAAGACCTTAAAGGTCCCCCCCAATCCTATGATTCTGTCACCTTAAATCTACTAGATTTTGGCCCAAGTCTATCAAGATCATTGTGACTTGTGATGTGTAGCGTAATGCATGTCACTTACAAATGTGATAATCATGACGTTCATTCTGTCCTCTAAATCACTTACACTGTAAGTATGTTTAAGAGCAGTGGGTTGAAGTATGGATCTTATTTGCTATTTCCTTCCAGGCAATGCAGAACAAGCATCTTTGGAGTGAAGTTATTCAACTAATTGCATTTTACTGGCGTACATGCATAATTTTGTATCTATTTATTTATCTTGTCATGTTTATGCTTATATTAGAGGTGGAGACTGAGAGCTGCATGAAACGTAATTTCATTTTAATGTGTGCCGATTTGTGTACATTCAAAATGACAATAAAGTATTCTATTCTACAATATTCTCTAGCCCATATTTATCTATCTTATCTTACTGATACGAAGACATTCTACACCCACAGTTGGTCTACCAAATGAATCACTCACCAAAAGAGATTAGTCTGACTTGACTTGTTCTTGGCAAACCCATGCTGACTCTTAATAGCTTTCTTTTCTACATACGCACATATGTGCTGCTCACCAATGACTTTGTTCAGCCTAGATGTTAAACCATCTGATTTCCTTAGGTTGTAAGTACAGGTAGTCCACAATTTACAACCGTCACTTAGTAACCATTCAACTTTAGGAAGGACCTCTCTGAAGCTACTCATGACCCATGAAGGTACAATGGCTGCATCACCCTAGTGGTCACATGATTGAATTTGGGGTGCTTGAATTGTGGCTGTTTGAATTGTCTCACAGTCACATGACAATTTACAACTTTTTGCCAATTTCCAGCATTTACTTCTGATTTCTGGCAAAAAAACCCACACCCATTTGGGAAAATGGATTCGCTTAACAACTATGTTGTTTACTTAACAATCACCACAAAAATGAGATCTGGTCATATGATGGCTTGACTTACAATTACAATGACTTACCACCAGAATTCTGGGCTCAATTACAATTATGGGTTGAGAATTAACTGAACTGTTTTCCCCCATTTTCAGTCTGAGAAGATGTCAGGAGCAGAGGTGGTATTCAACAGGTTCTGACCTGTTCTGGAGAACCGGTAGTGGAAATTTTGAGTATTTTGGAGAACTGGGAAATACCACCTCTGACTGGAGATTTTACAGTATCCTTCTCCTGCCACGCCCACAGAACTGGTAATAAAAAAATTTGAATCCCATCACTGGCTCAGGAGGACTTAAAAACCTTGGAATATGCTACATAAATGCTAAATATGATACTCTTTTAGATGATCTTGGCTTTTCCAGGAAAAAAAAAGAGGATCGTATATGACATTCCTCAGTTTCAAATTGCCATATCATCTTGTTATATGTAAGTGCTATAAAGCAGGGAGTTCATTACTTGTAATTTTACTCCTATCATGTATATATCCTTTGAAGTGTTTCGGTGGGGATGAGATTTAAATGCAACTAAAACTCACTGAAAAATATTTTCAAACACCCCAGAAAACACCAAAGTCTTGTCAAACATTTGGATATTTGTTTGCATGTAACATCAACCTTCAAGACTTGATGGAGTTTATGTATTTACTTATTTGCAGTCTGCATATGTCTATGTGTATGTATGTGTGCGTATATCTGTATGCCCTTAATAATTCCCCCAAGTTCAAAAGTAAGGGGACTGCCAGTTTTTATTTTTTATTTAGAAATACTTTATTGGATTTTTTCTTTTTACACATCTCAATCACTTAATAAACAGAACTATGACATTTTTATACATTTACATATCATGTCCAATACATTCTATATATTCTATTTCTATACTTTCTACATTTATTGTATACACTTTCTTTTCTTATTTCTATTGTCTATCCAATAAAAATGAGACTGCCTGTTTTTAAATACTGACAAACGCGAGGGGTTTTTGCATTAAAGATGTCATCTGAATTCTTTGAAAGGAAGCTTTTATTGATTTGCGAATTCGGAAGAATTCAGTTCTTCACATTTGAAGAATGTATTGGAAAGAATGAACTTGAATTTAAAGTGTTGCAATGCCATTAATAGTCTTATGGGGAAATCTCAGGATAGTTTTCCTTGAAAAGAAAAAGATACAGAAAACAACAAAACAAATGACCAAAGAACTAAAGAAATTTATTTTTGAGGGAAAGTTATATTTGAAACTTTTTATCTTGTAGGAGAACGATATGCGACTTGCTTTGCTGTGGTTTCTCATAATTTGACAAAACAGCGAAAAATACACATTTTTTTACACATTTATTAAACAAACAGATAATGTTGAGTTTAATTTCCCAGCCAATCTTTGCAAGCATCGTTTACTATCAGAATATTGCATAACCCTTTTCTCTTTTTCTGCTGCCTGTTTTATGATAAAAGCAGTAACTTGAGTTTCTAAATTGCTGAGTGACTCAATACTTTCCCACCTCAACTTAATATTATGTAGCATTATTTTTATATTTGCTTGGATACATACCAGTAGGTACTGTATAAATTTGGATTTATATATACATGTATTGTTCTATTTGCACAGACTGCCTATATCCTAATTTACAGTTAAGGAAGGACTTATAAATACAGGTGATCATTTTCTGCCACCTGACTTTTCTATGACAAGTAACATTTCGGGTCTTCCATTAACCTTGATACTGACCAGGGCCATCTGCATTGGGTAGATAAGCTCGGCAGAATTTTTTTCCCTTCTTTCTTGTCAATCTTCCTGAACTCCTTGTTGAATTTAACCCTCCAAATAATAAGCCTTCAGCAGTACATATGAGCCACGGTGGTGCAGTGGTTAAAGTGCAGTACTGCAGGCTATTTCTGCTGACTGCCAGCTGACTGCAATTTGGCAGTTCAAATCTCACCAGGATCAAGGTTGACTCATCCTTCCATCCTTCCGAGATGGGTAAAATGAGGGCCCAGATTGTTGGGGACAAATATGCTGACTCTGTAAACCACTTAGAGAGGGCTGTAAAGCACTGTGAAGCGGTATATAAGTTTAAATGCTATTGCTATAAAACCTTCCTAATTCAACTCAAGATTGCCAATCCACATCGTTCTTTACTAAAATCATACCTCTTCAACAGTCAAAGCTATCTACAACTATCATAGTTTCCAGCCATTATGACCTGGTTTTCTAGTTCTCCTATCTCCTTCTTCTCAAGGTTTAAAATTTCACATCTAATGCCAGCCCAGATCTCCTTTTCTCTTCTTTTGTGAACATTTCCTATGAAAAACTAAATTATGCCTTGCTCCCACCTATTTCTTATCAGCAAAACTAGCGCAAAGTGTTTGATTAAATTTCTGTGGTGATATGTGAATAGCCAGCAGGAACTAAAGGCTGATTGTGGATTGTCACAACAAGGAGTTATGATAGAGGACATGATCAAGTTATTGTCTCCATATCTTGCCTATGGAAGAAGTTGGTTGAATGCTATGGAAACTGAATGGTTGACTCCACGTAGATTATTTTTGAGTGTTCAAGGTTTTTTTCTGAGTTTCTTCAGTGATCATGTAACACACTGATGTTTTGTTATTACAAAAATGGTCTTTCTTTCATAGTACTACACTTTGGAGTATAGCACATCATTCTTTGCAATTTGCTAGATTGTAGGCAGATGGTAGGTAGATTTAGGCCTTCAGCCTAAATTTATTGTACCTGATGAACAAAAAAATATTTTAGATGTGTTATCCTAGGGGTGTCAAACTCAAGGCCTGGGGACCAGATCTGGCCCATGGGGTGCTTAGTCTGGCCCATGGGGCTACCCTGGAAACAGTGAAGGACTGGCCCAAGGTGCCTCTCCAAGCAAAAATGGAGCTGGAGTAGGCTTCATGTGGGTCTCCCAAGCTCTGTTTTCACTGGCAGAGGATTGCAGGAGGCAGTTGCAGCTGAAAACGGAGCTCAGGAGCCTATTTTCTCCGGCAGAGTGCTCAGGCCACCAAGATGCCCCTGACATGAGTGACATCGAGCTGGCCACACCCACCTGGCCATATCCACTCTGTCCCCCTGAGGTCAAACCCTGATTTGGCCCTCAATGGAATCAAGTTTGACACCACTATGTTGTCCAATAATGAATTCTGGACAAGAGTATGGGAAACTAGTATAATGAAACATTTCCCAACAAGTATCTTCCAAATGCTTTGGGACTATAACTTTAGGACTGAGAGCTTCAGAAGTTGCACATCTGAAGGGTGTCAGGTTGAAAAAGGGAGCAGCAAATGATTGAATGAGTTGCTATCTGTGTATGTTTGCGTTTATATAAAAAAGAAAAAAATAAGTACAAATTATATCTTACTGCTATCACTGCTCACAGTTCAATCTGCCTTACTTTCTTAAGCAATTCAACATTTTAGTGACAGCTTAGGATACATTTTCATCTGAGTGAGCTGATTAAAAAAAATCATGTTTTTATTGTTAATGAGTGATGTGTAAATAACTTCCTGCACAATATCTTGAAATTTTCATTTCATGTTAATTCAATACTAAATCTACATGCAGCTGCCATCCAAGTGCCGCTAAATTTACTAGCCTTTATGCAAACTCTTTTGCAATTGCTGCCATTGAGTTGCATTATTTCTTATTCTTGTGGTGCTGTCAATGAACTAGGTGGACATCAACAAGGTTGGGAGTCTGAAATGCATGTAATGTCTTGGTCCAGGAAAGTTTTTATGGGTGTCTTGCAGAGGTGGTATTCAGCAGGTTCTGACCAGTTCTGGAGAACCGGTAGTAGAAATTTTGAGTAGTTCAGAGAACCGGCTAAACCCACTTCTGACTGGAGATTTTACAGTATCCTTCCTATCCATGCCCACCAAGCCATGGCCACAGAACCGATAGTAAAAAAATTTGAATCCCACCACTAATATTTTGTATTAACTAAGGTAGTTATCTATACTTGGAATTTGTTTGCAACACCCTGGGGTACGGGCATGGCCAGCCCATGACACATCTGGCCTGTGGTTCTGGGATTTGACAACCCTGCCCTAGATGAAAATACTGAATGCTGGTTCAGATAGATGGACCCTTTGCTTTGTAGCAAAACATATAAACCAGCAAGCAAACTTACTTAGCATAGTGTCAAAGATAGTTACATCCTATCGATTGCTTTTGAGTAGATCTTGTCTACTTATCTACTCTTAATAAATGAAAAAACATATTTGTGAGTTAGTACTTCCATATTACACTATTGATTTTTTTAAAATATGCCACTGGTATGAATATGCTGCTTCTTGGATTATCTGGGAGCCTATTTAGATAGATAATATGAAATCAGCTCATTAGCTGCATTTAAATCAGATCTTGTATTGTACCATATATGTAATAATAAAACAGTTTGGCTGCATTAAAGGAATTTTCACTGCATTATTCTTCCTTTTTTCTAAGCATGAGCTACAAAAAAAGCCCCCACATGTTAAGATCATTTATGTACAGCACTGATTGACCAATGACTGTGATATGAGCGCTTATGTCTGGGACAGATATGATCTAACAGGGCTGTTTCACTATGAGGCCCTTCAGTTAAATAATGTCCACTTTTGGGACTTCTGAAATGTGCCTTCTCAGTCACGGCACCTGGCAGAGGAATAAGATTCCCTTGGAGATCCAGATGGCTCCCACCTTGATGATATTTGAGAGGGACTTAAAGACATTCACTAGCTATTCTCCAAGGCTTGGGCTAAATTGGCTGGATGCCCCTTATGGGATGAATTTGTATATGTTTTGGCAGGAGTTGCCATCTTTTCTTTATTTTTATTTTTTCTTTATTTATCTTGTGTTTTTTATATTGAGTAAAATTCATATTTTATTTTATTTTAAATTTTATTTATTTATATTAATGCCACATTGTAAGCTATCAGAGTTATTTTGGAGTTGATCAGTGCCTAGGAACACATAAATTAAGCATCAAAATTTAATTTTGAAAAGGAAAAGAAACCGAACAGGTAATGGTCGGGCTTTATTTTCTGTTTTAAAAATGAAAGGATGAGTGGAATTTGCCTGTAGATTGACGTTGATGTACACAGCTGGTCATTGACTTGGCATTCAACTTAATGTAGTTTTCATGCAAATTGTTATATTACGAAATTGGATTCCTATTATGAGAAACAATGTACTGTTTTTTTTTTTTAAGATAGCCAATCCTTCCTTCCCTCCCTCCCTCCCTTCCCTCCTTAATTTGATGGTAAAAAGTATCTTTCTCACTTTTTTTTCTAAAGAGAAGATAATGTCAATGAAATTGTCATAAATGTAGTGCATAATTCCAAAATTAAATTCTAACACTATGTGGATGTCCTATCTTTCACTACACAATCATCTTTGTTGTAGTATTCAGCCTCCCTGATTTCCCATACTTCAGTTTAATTTCCATGGAGGAGAAAAAAAATAACAGTACTTCTTGCCATTCCATTTCCCCAAAGATAAATAACAGTTCTAAAATACATTAGAAATAAATTCCAAAGTACCCTGAGAATAAAATAGAAACATAGGGGCTGTTTTTGCAGGAGAATAAATCTTTTGGAAATATTATATTTTTATGGAATTAACAGACAGATTTTGGCACATTTTAAGCACGATAGTGCTTTAAATATAATTTCTATATTCCCCTCCCAGAATGAAAATTGTACTCAGGGTCCCTTCCAGATGGTGAGTTTTTCCTGCCATTCAAGTCTTTCAATTTCACATTTATTTATTTATTTTATTTTTATAATCAAGGCCGTACCAAAAAGCGAAACATTCACAGTTGTTCAGATACAAAGCCTTACATAGAACAGGATCAGAATGACCAAAATTATTAAGTGTGACAGCAATAGCAATCATAATGAATGTACTACTTGGGTTGAATAATTTACCATAGATGTCTTGAGTAACTATTAATGTCTTGAGATCCTAATTAATAGCATCCAAGAAGTCCTCATCTAAGATCAAGTTAAGTACCCCTCAAATCTATGGCTTGACCATGAAAGTGCTGAAGCTAAGTTTATTTAAATCAAGGGTTTTAAAACATAGAGTGATTCCTAAAATGGTTGACCCAACTCAGATAAGGTCATTACCTCCATAAAAAACCAATTCCCCTCAAAAACAAACCAAAATCAAAAGCAGACTCTGTTGTTTTACACAACTGTCCTGACTTATAAACAAGAGTCACCTTGTGGTGAGACGGGTGACAAACATATTTAATAAATAAATAAGTAAATAAACAAATATTTTCAAATTGCTCAATTAGTTCTCAAATATGACCAAGTTATCTCCCCTGTTGAATAATATGTCTGATTGGGGGGGGGGGTAATTATCCCCAATTGGAATAGAGAGACTGCAGTTCAGAACAGTCTAGTGAAGAGAAGGACCAGGGGAGACATGATAGGAGTGTTCCAATATCTGAGGGCTGCCACAGAGAGGAAGGGGTCAACTTGTTTTCCAAAGTACCTGAAGGCCAGACTAAGAATAATGGATAGAAACTGATCAGGGAGAGATTCAACCTAGAAATAAGGAGAAATTTTCGGACAGTGAGAACAATCCACCAATGGAACAGCAGTTGTGGGAACTTCATCACTGGAGGCTTTCAAGAAGGGATTGGACAGCCATTTGTCAGAAATGTGTAGGGTCTCCTGCTTGGGCAGTGGTAGTGGGGGGTTGGACTAGATGACCTACAAGATCCCTTCCAACTCAGTTAATCTGTTAATATGTAATTTTATTGTAGCATAAATGCTAAAGCATTTCCTCACTTATATGTATTCCCAATTCAAGATCCCCAAAGACTGGAAGTTGTTTATAAATATCCAGTATGCCTAGGGGGAAAGGGAAGATTCAATTACCATCATAATTACCTTCATCCTGCTGAGCATAATTAGGAATAGAATAGAATGGAATGGAATAGAATAGAATAGAATAGAAAATAGAATAGAACAGAACAGAACAAGGGAAGGATAATAATATTACAGCCCTACAGCATGAGTAAATATATTTAGACATAAGACAGTACTGTGAGAATTAGATGTTCAGCAGAGTGATGGCACGAGGGAAAAAAAAACTATCCCTATCACTTCCATGGAAATGTCACTGATTGAGGGTAACAGGATAACATCCTGGCAAAGGAGTAAGATGGGTTCAGGGTGGCAAAGTTAACATACTCATTCAGTGCCTTTCCTTCCCTATCAAATATTAAAATACATCAATCACTTGTGCAGGATTTACAGTGAGTTGCTTTTATTGACTTAGTTTTTCATGTAGTCCCTAGAAGCAGGCTGTGGGTGAAACTGATCGTGTCTGTTATCAGCTAATGTCTTTTGCTGCTGCTGAAATTGTGGCTGAAAACAGCCATAATGTATACAGGTAGTCCTTGACTTACAAACAGTTCATTTAGTGACCATTCAAAGTTACAATGGCACTGAAAAAAGTGGCGTATGACTTTTTGTCACACTTACGACCATTGCTGCCTCCCCTGGTCATGTGATCAAAATTCAGCCAGTTGGCACCTGGCTCATATTTATGACGATTGCAGTGTCCTCGTGTCATGTGATCACCTTTTGCGACCTTCTGATAAGCAAAGTCAATGGGGGGAACCAGACTCACTTAACGACCCTGTGACTAATTTAACAGCTGCAGTGGTTTGCTTAACAACAGTGGCAAGAAAGTTGTAAAATGGAGCAAAATGGGGCAAAACAACTTGACAGCTGTTTCCCTTAGCAGCATAAATTTTGGGCTCAATTGTGTTCGGAAGTTGAGGACTACTTGTATTGACATAGGGAAAAAAACAGGGCCACATTTTGTTATTCTTTTTTTCCCCCTTTTCTTTTCTGTTCTGATCTTTTAATTTAATTTTCTGGTTCACTTTCTGACAAAATCCACATTTCACCCTTTCCCACCCACCCCGCTGGGCTATTTCTGTTCGGAGAACCTATTTCTGTGCCGATGATGCATTATTCCTCTCTTTAGTGGGCCTGAGACTGAATTTCTGTGCTCTTGCCCATTACTGCAGCTAGCTATGCGTGACACCAAAGTAAAGTTTCTGAGAAGTGAGTTATTCACTGCTACTGTCACATTTAAAATGGGATAAGGATGGAATGGGGATGATTTTCACTGTGAAAAGTACCAGGTCATTGCAAGCCTGTGAGTCAGTAGCTTTCTGTAAGAACCAACGAACACTCAGTCAACTATTAAACAGAAAGGTCTCAGCTGATCAGCTAAAACTGATATAAAAAAAAAAACTTATTGTTCTGACCCAGTTCCCCAAACACAACAGACCCTCTGATGTGAACTCAAAAGATTCCTTTATTAGGAATGCCGGCTGCCCAGGCAAAAAAATTCTCTCACAGATTAAAAAATCCATCCGTCAGGAAGATAAATAGTTGTCTGCCACACCTATTCAACTCCACCCCCTGCCTTTTATCCCCAGAGATAGGGTGGGGCCTCATTAACAGTGGTGGCTCTTCCTTCCCCAGGATTCGCCCAGGGCTTTCCACTGCTCTCCCCTTCTTTGCCTTCTGCGTCAGGCACTGGACCCAGCTGTTCCTCCTCTTCCTCATCAGCCACCTCCAGACCTGGTGGCTGTTGACTATCTATCTGAGATATGACGGATGGCCCAGGCTCTCTGTCTCTCTGTTTGCCAGCTCCATTTCCACTTCCCCTTCGGAGCTCCCAGATTGCCTGATGCTGATCCTGATTCCCATGCCTCCTCCTCTGATTTGGCTGCTGGAGGGGCCAGTGGCTGACAGGCCACAACATGTATATACAGTCCATTCAAATGGGAGTAACCCAAGCAGGAGGAAGCAGTGTCCTCTGGTGATCGATAGCGAGCAGCAGTATTAAGATTCCATGGAGTAGTGGAAAGTATTTTATTTTAATAATCAATAATAAACAGAGGAGGTTCTTTATTCCAAATTAACTTTATTTCTCTTACTGTCTCAGCTGTTCTTTAACCATTAACACAAATTCATAGATTGCAAACTATGGGAGATGCATTGTAACAATAGATTGCTGAATGGTACCTCCCTTAAGTTATTAATTGGCAATAGTAAAACCGAGAACCAAAACGGAGTACCTGGGCAGCAGTAATTAACCAGACAAAGAATCTGTTCAGTCACAGCTCCCCATGCTCACAAACAGGCAGCCCAAACACCATCTACACAACAAAAGACAAGCTAGGAAGGACAATTAAGATTGATCTTTGGGCAGAGTCATGCACTAGACTAGAACAAACATGGGGGAGAGGGAGAGAGAAAGAGGGAGGGAGAGAGAGGGGGAGAGAGAGAGAGAGAGAGCTTTTTGTTATTGGGAAATAAATGGATTAACCTCCTTTCCACAGCAGCTTGACTCATGACTCATTATCTGCCGGCATCCGCCTAGCTTGGAGGAAGGGCAATTCTTTTCACAAGCCATGATTTGATTCTTGATGATAAGTTCTACCTCTTAAAAAGTGCTTTGATTGAGCAAGACAAAATACCTGGCACAAAGCAACTACTCAAAGATACATCATCTTGGTAAACCACCTAGTATCTTCTGGAGAAGTATGCCCACACAAATATCACTTAGCACTTATACTTATATACCACTTCACAGTGCTTTATAGCTCTCTTTAAGCAGTTTACAGAGTTAACATATTGTCCCCAACCATCTAGGTCCTCATTTTACCAATCTTGGAAGGATGGAAAGCTGAGACAACCTTGAGCCTGGTGAGATTCAAACTGCCAAATTGCAGGCAGCCGGCAATCAGCAGAAGTAGCCTGCAATACCTCATTCTAACCACTGCGCCACTGTGGCATTCCTGCTCCTTTCATCCTAACAAAAGTATTTTCTATCATACACATATACAAGGCTAGAATGAGATTCAACCTAAAAATAAGGAGACATTTTCTGATAGTAAGAACAATCAATCAATTGAACAACTTGCTTTCAGAAGTTGTGGGAGCTTCACCACTGGAAGCTTTCAAGAAGAGTCTGACATCTATCAGAAATGCTATAGGGTCTCCTGCTTGAGCAAGGGGTTGGACTAGATGACCTACAATGTCCCTTTCAACTTTGTTATTCTATTGTACTTTAAGGCCTCAATATGTCCATGTCAAACCTATGAGCACTAGCAGTGTGCCACAGTTGGAAGGAGAAAATTTGTGTTGGCTCAGGCAATTAAAGTGACTCCCTTCTCTAATCCATGTTCTCAATCTAATTTCTCAGAGAATGTCAACTGTCAGCAAAACCAAAGAAACATTTAAGAATATTGATAAAGAGACAAGAACCTCACTGGGAAACAAGATCTCTGTTACTGGGAGGTAACAGAGAAAGTAATACAGCAACAGCAATTTTATTCAAAAAGCTCAGCTTTTGTTTAACTTATGAGCCATTGCCTTTGAATTACTACTCTCATTTCACCATTCTTACCTTATTGATGTCTATTATGTTACAATAAACAGTTTTGCAATTACATCAGAGATGGTATTCAGCTGGCTTGGACCATTTCTGGCATACCAGTAGCAGAAATTTTGAGTAGTTTGGAGAACTGGCAAATACCACCTCTGCCTGGGCCCACCCTCCTGCCCCCACAGTTCCCTGTCCTATATTCCCTTGTTTTTTTAGTTCAGCTGATTTGTGCAGTAGAGCGTATTGCCGCACCTCAGCTGAGCTAAAAAACAACTCAACTGATCACTGACACTGAGGATGACCTTTGAGGCTTGTGCTCTCATAGAACCGGTAGGAAAATATTTGGAATCCCACCACTGTATTACGTGCAATCCTATGTTCTAATTTGCACAACTCTATATTATGGAGTTGTCTCCTTGTCTCTTTGAGGTTTTTGGTTTGGCCACCTCTGTTACCATAATAGACATTCTGTTTAGTGAAAACATGTTCTGATCTCCATCACTGAAGAACTCTAGGGAGATGTTTCTCCTACAAGATGAAGAGAGTTCCTTTGCTTGTGGAACAACTTGTCCCACTTCTGCATAGCCTTAACAGATACCATTCTCCACATGCAACTAAACACCGAATCAATGCCAGGACACAGAAGCAATTCCCCTGTGAAACAATAGCTGCCTGCCATATCCATCCTGGAATGACTTCCACACCGTGGAATGGTTGACTACTGTATGCCGTTTCAGAATATCAAACTGATGCAAGACTCTCGCCAGCTCATTCTGCTCCTTCTCTGCCACTTATATGGGGAGCTTTGTTCCCAAAAGCTGTTGTCATTACTTTGCAGCAGAAAGCTAGCAATCTCAAATGCATTATGAGCAAACAATCAAACAACAGAGAAAGTCCCCCAGTCTTAATAGAGCTCAAAACCTCTGCATGTCCTCCCACACCTTTCACTCTCTTTCACAACAGCTTTTCTCTTCCCCCTACACCTGCCATTGTGCATCCTTTGACACTGTGAAATAACAAATGTCTCTGCTAACAGCTGTTACCTTGTCCTTATGGCATGTTTCCATGTGAATCACCTAAATGTGAGTAAAATGCTTTAATAACAATTCTCCATTCTCCCTGCTGGAAGAGCATTTCTGTCCTCTCTGCAGACAGATTTTTCTGCCCCAGTCAGTCCATGAAATTTCTGGCTTTTGGTCTTCTCCTTAGGGTCTCCAAAGGACAGTTAATTTACAAAAAATGGTGGGGGGGTATCTCTTTAGGCAGCTACGAGAACTGAATTCATTTGCTATTATTTCTATAACTTCCCCTAGTGGCCAATATGAAGGCTGGTAGAATGTGAGTTTACTACTTTGAGTGTCGCTTTAATTTTCATTTTCCTAGAGAAAAAAAAAAATCTGCCCTCCAATTCTTTAATCACTTAAAGCATGTAAACTTGGAATAATTGGACCCTGCTAAGCAGAGGTGAAATGCGACCAGTTCTGCCCGGTTCTGGAGAGCCAGTAGCGGCAATGAGCAGCAGAGAGAGAACCGGTTCTCTCTGCTGCCCGCCCGGTCTCCTATACTCACTTTTATGGCCAGAATTCGAAGTGCAGCTGCTTTGCGTGGCGCAGAATAGCGCCGCGCGGAAGCTGCTGCAACCACCGGCATCGTGCAGGCTTGCAGGAGGAGAGGTAGAACAACTCTGAGACTACGCAAATGCCTCTGTGCCTGCGCAAAGTGCTTGTTTGGTGCTCGTGTGCATGCAAAGTGTGTGCATGCGCGCAAAGCGCGTCCACTAGGCCACGCCCACCGAACCAGTGGCAACTTTATTTGTATTCCGTCCCTGCTGCTAAGCAATTTTTAAAGCTCATGAGAACAACTTTAGAATAATCAATAATGACAACAAACATATCATGTTTGCATCAGACTTCATAAATATGCAATTCCTTGTAAAATTGTAAATATGTAATGGCATCATTTTTGTTGATGATGCAAACATCATAACCTGTACACTATAAAGGTGGTAACAGGTATTGTTTGACATACGATCAGCAGCAAATGGTGACCCAAAGAAGACAAACAACCACCACAACAAAGCAGTAGTAGCAATATGGTAATTTGGATGCAACTCTTCAACCCTCCCATCCCCTATTCAAAAAAGTAGGAAATTGCAGAAAGCGTAAGGATACGGTTTGAAGAAATGATGTAGATTCGGAAGCAGGACCAAGATCGGTATTCGAAAACAAGCAGGGGAAGCATATAACACTGCATGTTAGGATCAGTAGACCCACGTGGAGAGCCATATCACTAAAAGCACTCAGAAACTGCTTGGCGCTGCCTAATGTGACAAACAGTGTGTGATAATATGTGGCAATTGCTCTAGGAAACTGAACAGAGCTGCAGCCCAAGCAATGCTTGGCCAGAGGCAGCTTAATCCAAAAATGTGGGCATGGCAAATGTCTCAGGCAGAACTCTCCCTAGTTTCTTGGGCTGTAAAGGTGATTCTATTCTATGGTGAGGTTATTTCAATCTTGGAAATCTACAAGTACATTTCTCCCCCTCTCCATGGTCAAAGAGGCCATGCACATTAAGATTGAGCAGCCCTCTCTCAAGAGAGGGCTATCCACCTATCTCGTGTTTACAACACTGTCCTTTCAGCAGTTCCAAGAAGGCTCCAAATCCATTTGCACTATTCAGGTGACCCTGAGGGCATAGATAAACCCTCAGGTGGCCTCAACAACTCTCAGAAAGAATGCTAATGACCAGATGACTGCAAGGAATATAAATCCTTCCATCCTCCACCATTCAGTTAGAACTGAAGAAACTTCTTGGATGAGAAGTAAAATGTCTTCAAGGAAAGACAAAATCCAGTTGCCTTTTGCAAAAGCACCTTTGGGACAACCATGACCTGGATGAGTGAGACTCTCCATAGACATTTCTCCATTGTAATGGAGATAGTTTAGAAGTAGAGATGGCCTCCAGATGGCTTAGAAGTGTTTGCAGTGTGACTACTATTATGAGACAATCCAGGAGCACAACACAGCACATAGAAGGTTTGTCTTTTAACAGTAGTTTATATAGAAGACTGCTTTATACATACAGTACATATACGTGATAGGCACATACCAGGCAAGCAAGGAATCTTCATGGAGTACTACAATGGAGATAGAACATGAGGAGAAAAAGACACTCTTTCATGACCTCCCTTATATAGACAGCTTCTTAAAGTGGCAATACATATGCTGACTCATCCTCAGCTCATCATCTTGGTTTATAACCTTACAGCAGCTGGTCAGCTATTAAAGTGTTTCCCTGACAAACACTATATATTTTTTAAAGAAACTATTTTTCTATTTTTCAATAACACAAGAGCAAACAATAGATACAAACTCAAGGTTAATCGCACCAAACTTGATTGCAGGAAATACGACTTCAGCAACAGAGTGGTCAATGTCTAGAATACTCTACCTGACTCTGTGGTTTCTTCCCCAAACCCCAAAAACTTTAACCTTAGACTGTCTCCTATTGACCTCACCCCTTTCCTAAGAGTCTGTAGGGGTATGCATAAGCGCACCAACGTGCCTACCATCCCTGTTCTTTTTTCTTTTTTATTTTTCTTATATGTATCCATGTATTCATAACTATGTTTTTACTTATACCTGTTATCTTGTAAGCAATTGACAAAATAAATAAATAAATAAATAAAAACAATACCTTATTTCATCTTCAGCACTTTACGAGTGTTACTATATTGTCAGTTAAGCAATGAAAGAATCAAGAGGCATCATCGTTGGGATATATTTAGGTCATCAGTTAGCCTTACTCCCCAGTGGTGGGATTCAAATTGTTTTACCACTGGTTCAGTGAGGGTTGCTTGGTGGGTGTACTTTCCGCACATGGGCAGCAAGCATGTGCTTTGCATGCGCACAGAGGCTTTCCTACTGACCTTGTCCTGAACTCCTGCATTCTCCCCGTGTCTCCAACAGCTGACGCGTGGCAATCCACTGTGCTGCGCGATGCAGCTGAGCTTCAAAAGCAGGAAATAAAGGTCAGTATGGAGCCAGGGTGGGCATATGGGCCCAGCAGCTGATCGTTGGAGTGAACCAGTTTGCTCCTAGATGATCTTTGGAGCTACTGGTTCAGCCGAACTAATAGAATCCCACCCCTGTTACTCCTGCTGTTTAAGGTAGTCAGCTGGGAGATAGCTAAAGCTAGAACCATGTAGGACTGACAACCAATGCAACTCCTGAAATATTAATGTTAGGTGCCAATTTTGTATTACCCCAGTTTTTGCATTTTGCATTAACTTTAGTTTTTGGGTGGTCCTTAAGGGCACTCCCACTTACACTGCATTGCAGTCATTCCTTTTTACTTCTGAGTCTAAGTATCCAAGTTTACCTAAGGCCCACTATGCTTACTGTAACTGTTGTTTTTATATCATGAATTGTGGCTTAGATCATGCCTTATTACAGCTCTGATGGTCCTTCTGCCCTTATTTCTTGCCACTGACCACACATTAGCCCTAGCAGTGCTTACTGGGATGATGATGACTATGCATTCATTCTTGATTAATTGACACTCAAGTTAGTCTGTTCAGTTTTATGACATTGCATGGCACACTTAGCTACAAAGACAACATTAGGGGATCATTAGGATGAGTTTTGGTGGGACTATTTATTGTTTGGTGCATAGTACAAGCACCTGTTTTACAAACCCGTTGATTGAGATGCAATTCAATATACAGCTGCAACAGAAAATATACAGTGCTTCTTACTGTTTCATCAAATAGGACAATTTATTCATGGATATGGTAATATTCTTTTAGAAACTGTTACAGAGACTATCCTGAAGTAGAAGATACAATTTACATTTGAGAAATACTGTTTATTAACATGTTTTTACCCCAATAGATGCACTAAATGAAACTTAGGTCATGATATTAAGAAATTCTGTTCCAAGAGATAACTGCAATCCACAATGACTGTACAATAAAAAAAATTGTAAGGGTTAGATCTTCACAACAATCCTCTTTTTTTTGTCTTGATTGGACATCAGACAGTCAAATGTTGATTGCTGTAGTGTTTATGTGAAATGTAAATGACACATTGTGAGAAAATGTGCGATTATTCATTTAATGGATTTTTTTAGAGCAGCAGGGACACGTTTTAGAGTTTCAACTCTGGATAAAATAACCAAATGTACAGAGGAACCAATTAAGCATAATTATAAATTACTCAATCTGTTTGGGTCTGTTTTTCCCCTTCTTTATTGGAGAATTTCTATGCCTTGGAACATGTGTTGCAAAGATTCATAAGTGTTCTTTCAAGAAAATACACCCCCAACTACGAAGGGAGAGAGGGGGAAAAAACCAGTTAAAATTGGCAATTTCAGAACCAGACACATATCCAATGGTCCATGTCAGGACAATAGGCACAAAAAGGACTTTGGGTATCCTAACCAAATAACCAAATAACCTGCTCCCTAAATTATAGAGGATGGCAAAGAGATGAATTTTGAATCCATCCATCTTTTTGGCATTTTTGCTATTAGCTGTGTGGGTGGAGGAATAGATCATTATAATTATTTTTAAAAATAAATCTGCTGCAATAGAAAAAAAAGTATAAAGCAGCGAAGGAAGTGGGGTATGTGTGAAAAATCAGTTCCCTGGCACTGCCATCTATAATGCCATGATAGTCCAACAATGCTGAAGAATAATTTCTTTCTCTTTTAAAATAGGTAGCTTTGGAATTATATTCTGTTTTATGGGCAAGGTTTTATGTTACAGGCTTGCAGTATGTGAGAAAATAGGCGGGTTCTAACAACAAAATGCAAGTTTTTCCATCAGATTTCCCACCCTAATTTTGACAAAATTATCATCCTTCCTGTACATTTTTAAAATAATCACAAAAGGAAAAAGGAAAGGATCATCCTCTCCACCCGTCACCCCCAGTTCTTTGTCAAGCAGAAAGAGAAGTTGAAAGAAACCCTACCAAATCTGGATCTTGAATTGAGTTGGCACAACAGGTAAAAATGCCAACAGAAAACGTTTAAGTAATGTTACCTAACAGTGGGAAGGATGTAACCAGGGGTGGGCTTCAAAAATTTCAGCAACAGGTTCTCTGCCTGGTTGCTGGGTGGACGTGGCCATGGTGGGTGTGGCCTAGTCAGCCTCCTACACCATGGTGAGGGGGCCGTTTTCGCCTTCCTCAGGCTCCGGAGGCTTTTCTCAAACCTCTGGGAGGGGGAAAACTGCCTCCTCCGGGCTCCAGAGGCACTCTGAGGCTGGAAACAGGCCCATTTCCAGACATCTGGAACTTCTGGGAGTCGATTTCCCCCTCTCCCCCAGCCTCTGCGTGGACCCTGCATTTATCTTGCATCCAAAATGGGCCATGTGGAGACTCCTGGGAAGAGTGGGGAGGGGAGGAGCAGGGTGGGTGGGGCCAGCCAAGGGTGGGATTTGGCAGTTCACCAAACCATCCATAACATTAGCAATGGGTCCGCCCGAACCTGGGCGAACCTGTACAAGCCCACCCCTAGATGTAACTATTCAAATTGAGATCCCAACTTCTGTTGATGGAAAATCATGTTTGTCCAATTCTGTAATCTTCCTGAAAGATGCTGAAGGGTGGGATGAAGAAGAGAAGAAGTCTTTCTACATGAAAGGTTGATATCTGGTTTGGAAGAGGTTCATGCTATTATGGAATTCACATATGCGATTACAACATTAAGTGACTGTTCGAAGTTATAAGAAAAAAGTGACTTATGACCATTTTTCACACTTATGACCATTGCAGCATCATGTGATCACAATTTGAATGCCTGGCAACTGGCATGCACTTATGACAGTTGCAGGGTCCCGGAGTCACGTGATCCCCTTTTGTGACCTTCTGATAAGCAAAGTCAATGGGGAAGCCACATTCACTTAACCATGTCATTAAACAACCAGAGTGATTCATTTAACAACCATGCTGAGATGACCCAGGGTGGGATACAAAACAAAAACAGGGGAAGCCCCTTTTATTTCTTCACTTTGCTTCAAAGCTCCAAATATCTTTGACTGGAGACAAAAAACTCCCCCAGAAGCAGTTGCGAAAAGGAGGAAATGCCATTTAAATTAAAAATGCCTATAAATTATAAAGACTAAAAGACTAAAAACAACACAAACCACACTGAAGCAATTAAGGGAACCAGGCAGGACAAGGGCTTGAAGACGTCCACAGATATCAGAACACACACTGGGAAGGACGCCAAACTCAGAGAGGAATGACAGACTAGAGATATTTCCATGCTTTGTTTCCAACACTGGCCCATACACATGTCCGTCCTTTTAACCAGTTCTCACAACTGCAGCCCATGAAGGGGATCAAGGCCTTTTCCTCCCCCATAGACCATGCCATTCGCATCTCTCCCTTATCTTCTCCTCCCTGCGTGCCCTAGGATGAGGAGGGGATGAGCCTGGGTCTTCCTCTGACTGCCCAGCCAGCCTCCTCCACAACCTCCGGAGCCACACTTCCATTCCCTGTCGGCTGTTCCTCCTCTCCCTCAGAGTCAGTCTCCAAGAGGGGCATGACACATGCCAAGAAAAGTTGTAAAATGGATCAAATTCACATAACAACTGTCTCGCAATGGTAATTTTGGACTAAATTTGGTCATACGTCAAGGACTCCCTGTATATAAAAACAATGCTGCTGGGATTCTGATGATATTTCTATTTTTTTTAAAAGGAATACCAAGTCCAATTTCCAAGTATTTTAGATCTTTCATCCCAGCAGTGAAAAATCAAGTTAATTCTAGTACAATTTAAAGCACCAAATGGCACCCTTGATGTGAATTTAAAACCATAGGTTCCGTGGTCACTGCAATCAGAAAGAATATCAGTGAATTACACTGAGATGCAAAAAGCACTGAAACCCCATCCATTGTTCTCTATCACATATTTTATTTTCATCTATAGATCTCATATTCTCTCCTCTCCTGTAGATTCCAATCCTATGCAATCCCAGAGCTCAAAGGACATTGCTCCCACTAAAAGCATAGGGAATTATTTGTCTTGATGGACAAAAAAATACTTTGTCATATTGAGGGTTAAGATTTCAGCACCCATTAATTCTTCAAATCTCATTCACGATAGCAAGAAAGTGCAAACTAAGCTGGCAAAAACTTCACAGCAATCATTGTATATTACGAATAATACAATGCACAGTGATTGTCACCCAGTATTTGCTAGCTTGCTTTCCTTGTCTTTGTGTGTTTGAGTATGGAAAAATAATCGGTATTTTTTTTCTCTTTTCATTCTTTTTGGGCAATGAACTTTCTTTGCCTTTAAAACTTTTTGTGGTTGATAGAAGTCAATATGAAAGTTACTTTTTATGACAGTTGGCAGCAGCCTTGTCTTCTTTATGACTGACAATTTTTAACACCTTTCCTTTTTTAATAATGTTGGTTTTATATTTTTATAATGATTGTATTTTAACTGTTGTTTTTATCTGGTTGTTGTATGTTGCCAGAGTCACTTCTTGTGAGATGGGTAGGTATGGAAATTTGTTTAAACTCAAATTGATTATTTGTTTGATTATGTTCAAATAATCTTAATTAACTAATGTTCTGGAGTCACAGAATTTGGACAATCATCCATTCTCCGAAGGGGTTACAATGACACAAAATAAAGTATTAAAAATACTATTTTTTTAAAAAAAAAAAGTAACCAAAGCTAATTCTAAACATCTTTAAAATGTTGTATTTGCTAGTTTTTTCTCTGACGATGAACCATCCTGTATGGTCCCCAATAGGACATTAATGAACCTTTCTCCAAAGCCCTCCTCCTGACCAACTTCATGTCCAGCTTGGAGAAGCAATCATCAAGAAACCTACCAGATTATGGAAGTGACCAGTCTCTCTTCCAGAGTTCAAATATCAAAGGAGAACAGAGGGTATCAAGTACCAGGTGGAAGAGTCTACAAAATATTTCAATTCTCCTGATCTTTTACAACATATTGGTGAGCTCGGTTTTGATTATATCATATCTAGCAAGGTTTCTAGATCAAATGAAACTGGAATTCTAGACTGAATTGACGATTGTTTGATGAAGCTTAATTACCGATTTTTATTATCTGCAGGTCTTTGCAATGTATGTTTCTTCAATGATTCAAATGATTTGGAAAAAAAAATCTCTGTCTAGTTCAGTGACGGCTGCTGAAGATGTATGGACGTCAATTCCCAGAATTCCCCAATCAGCATGGGAGAATGCAATTGCCTGGTGGAGGATTCTAGGAATTGAAATCTATACAAGTTACCGAGATTGAGAAAATGAACTAGTCTCTAAGGTGTGATTTAGCAGCCATGATTTATTTCCAATGTTTTTTGTGCAGACATATAGGGAAGGTAATGTCTATCTTTCCTAGGGATATTGGAATGCATGCAGAACTCCAGATTGGATATATGCAATTGTATGCGTTGCATATCAGAATATTCTTAAAGAGTTAAATTTTTTTAAAAAAATAAGTCTACAGTTTTTAAAATAAATAAATAGAGTGACACTTATGTTTATTTCCCCATCACTTCGGCACAGCCCATAATGGCCATCTGTGGGTTATGGAATTAATCCGGCTCATGCAGAGAGGTCTCTATGGCCCTCTGGTGAATTAATCACACTTCATATTGCATCCAAGAAACAAACACTGCACTTGATATGGTATGCATGGTGATACAGCTGGAGCTCTTTCTAGGTTTTAAAATAACACACCAGCCATTAACTTACTTCATTTGTTTGTTTAATGACCTGGAGGAGATTATTTTCAGGACAACAGAGTGTAAAATTTAATTCTGGAAGAGATTTATGGAAGGAAGAAACCTTTCTAGAATTTGTATGCCATCTTTATCAGTGTAATTAATTGGCTGTCAAGAGTTCTGCTGCCCCAGACATCTTGCTAACAATTCCCAGTCATATGAGTAAGCGAACATAAGGTCTGTTTATTTCAATGGGGCAGAGTCCATTACCTGGCTTCAAACATTTAACTATGGTAAACAACAAGGGCAAAAGATCCATTTCTTCACTTCTCATATGAAAACATAAGAAGAAAATTGCTGATTCAGAACAAAAGTTTCTTTAGTCTAAAATTCTGTGTCACACCAGAGTGAGGGCCAATTTAACTGACTACTTCAGATGTTTTTATTTATTTATATTTATATTTCCTATTTCTTAACTACCAATCTCCCTCAGAGGGGCTTTTGTTTCAATTCATGTGGGTTCCTCAAGATCTTGAAGAATTTTCCAGTAATCTGGAGAGCAGTTCAGTTGAGAACATCATTAAACACTGGAATGATATACAGTATATTACTAAGCTGGGCATGAAGGGAGGGGCTGCCCTCTCCCAAATGTGTCTGGCTGGGATACAGATGTGGCATCAGTCAAGACCTCAAGGCAGGAACCAGTGGTGGTATTCAATTTTTTTAACTACTGGTTCTGTGGGCGCGGCATGACTTGGGGGATGTGGCATGGCTTGGTGGGCGGGTCAGGGGAAGGATACTGTAAAATCTCAATTTCCTCCCCACCCCACTAACTGGCTTTCCAGCTCCATTCTCCTGTGCAGGGCAACAAAAGAAGATATGATGATTTGGAATGTATCAAAAATATAAAAAAAACCAAAACATAAATAAAGGTCCTTTAATGCCTTCAACTTGGTTTCACTGTTTAATTGTTCACAGTTGAAGATTAAACTATTTTCAAAATAATATTCCAAATGAAAGAAACACAGTTCAAATTCAAAGAGCAGATAATTCCAGCTCCATTCTCCTGTGCAGGGCAACAAAAGAAGATATGATGATCTGGAATGTATCAAAAATATAAAAAAAACCAAAACATAAATAAAGGTCCTTTAATGCCTTCAACTTGGCTTCACTGTTTAATTGTTCACAGTTGAAGATTAAACTATTTTCAAAATAATATTCCAAATGAAAGAAACACAGTTCAAATTCAAAGAGCAGATAATGAAGCAAAAACTAAAAACAAATCGCACTGAATAAAGTTCCACAACAGACCAGGATAAATAATTACAAACTTCAGGAAGATAACCAGGTACAGTCCATTGGAAGAACGCCAACCAAGATAAACTTCATCTAGGAATAAAACACTAATTTGTCTCCAGCGTTTGTCAGCATGCAGGTCCAAACTGCAGATCTCACACCTGCAACCCATGAAGAGGATCATGGCCCTCTCCTCCCAAATAGACCATGCTCCCACTCCCGTTGGCTTTTCCTCCTCTCCCTCAGAGTCAATCTCCACCAGGGGCATGACAGAAGACCCAGCCAATCAGCTGGGCCTTGGAGGCAGAGACTAGATGGGGGCAGGGCCAATCAGAGGTGGTATTTGCCAGTTCTCCAAACTACTCAAAATTTCTGCTACCGGTTCTCCAGAACCTGTTGGAACTGGCTGAATACCATCTCTGGCAGGAACAGAGAAGTAACTATAGTTATCTAGGATAGCTTCCAAAAGTGCTGCCTTCCAGGTGATGGTGTGAGATCTTGTTAGACTCTAGAGGTTGTTACTTTTATACTACCCTACCCATGCTGCTTCATTTTGTGGTTGAATTGGCATCCTAAGATTATAGTTCGGTGGACTTTAACCTATCTTCTTGATGGAGTTGGAGGTAGCTTAGGAATTCATAGCCCTCACAGAAGCTACAGATCTGAATCACATCATTGAGGGCCATTCATAATTATGGTTACACTTTGGACCAGGTCTTCCTATTGGACCAGTGGTGACAACGATCTGAATTAGGGTAAATTATCATCACACTCCTGCCACAGATGGACCACTTTCTGGTCAATCAGAATAGAACTAGAAAAGACCCTGGAGTCTTCTAGCAAGCCCGCTGCTCAAGCAGAAGACCCTATACCATTTCAGACAAGTGACTGTCCAGTCTCTTCTTAAAAGCCTCTAGTAATGAACTTCTGAAGGCAACCTGTACCACTGGTTAATTGTCCTCACTGTTTCAAAGTTTCTTCTTGATTCCAGGTTGCTTCTCTCCTTGATTAGTTTCCATACATTGTTTCTTGTCCTGCCCTCTAGTTCTTTGGAAGATAAGTTGACCCCCTTCTCTTTGTGGCAGCCTCTCAAATACTGGAATATTGATATTATGTGCCTCCTTAGTCCTTTTTTTCTCTAGATTTGCCAAACTCAACTCCTGTAACCATTCTTCATATGTTTTTGTCTTCAGGCCTTTAATCATTTTAGTTGCTCTTCTTTGCACTTTTTCCAAAGTCTCAACATCTTTTTTGTAATGTGGTGACCAAAACTAGATGCAGTCATTTTTGAATGCTCTGGTACTGAATCCCATCTTCAGCCTTTCCCTGCAAGCTAGGCTGTGATTGACTACAGTGGTAAAGAACCTGGAGGAAACAGATTATCTGTACCCCTTTCAGTCGTGTTTGCCAATCGCAGCTAAAAGGTAGCAAAATCAGACATGGCTCACTTAACAACCATTTTGTTTAGCAATGGGAATTCTTATTCCAATTGTGGCTGTAAAACAAGGACTATCTGTATTAGATAGAAAAGGCAGGCTTTGGGTCTTATCAATTAAAGAATGTCAACAGGTAGAACCCAAAATTGTATTTTTTGGTTTTAGTTCCTTCCTTCTGATGCACCTAACCACTTGAGAAAGCTTGAACCCTTCCAGAAAATGATGAAGACCTGACTGCTTACTTAGACATGGGAATCAGGAAGTTGGTGAAGCCCTGGTGGTTTGATATTGTTTCATGCTTTTTTTTATTCCTGACTGCTCTTGCTTTTTTGAATCAAATCTTTTATTGTTTGTTTATAATGTGGGTTTTAAGGCTATGTTGGCCATAAGGTCTGTTGTATAAATCTATACCTAAAATGCTCAGGACATAGGATGGGAGGGAACTCAGAAGTGAGCAATTTCTGCAGAAGCTCCCTTCCCTGTGGGACAGCTGCAATCAGATACAAGATTGGTGCCTTTATCCTGACATTTAGAGAGCCTGTGAAAACATGGTTGTTCCAAGGAGCAAATGAGATAATAGCACGAATGGTAAGTGCAGAATGCTGTTAGTATAAATATAAAATGTGATGATGGATAGGATGTGCAGCTGTTTTATTATTCTATTGCTATGGCATGTTAAAGATACACTTTTATTCATTTAGGTTTCATGACAGTGTTTGAAGATATTGCTGCACATCGCTTAGCACTGTACAATAGTGGCAGCTTAAAATCAGTCAAAATAAGAAACACAGTATATCTAAGAAACTCAGAAAGGTTGATAGAGTAGCAAGTAGCCTTTAAGGTTGCCTAGCCCAGCATCTCTCTGTAATATATCTATCCAACCTCCACGTGAACACAAGAACCTGAATATTATCAGGTTGAACTGCTCTTTTGTGCCTTTATATTGTGGTATCAGTTCAGAAAAGTCCTACAGTAGCTCATGCGGTCTTCAATTTCTCAGTTGGCCAATCTTCCATTTGTCCTGGCTGCCCTTCTCTAAATCTGCTCTACATTTTCTGAATCATCTTCAGAGTGAATAGGACAGAATCAGATGTCCAAAAGGAGCTGGAACTAGAGTAGAATTACTACTTCACACATTAAAGGTACAAGGGTCTCAACCACTGACCTTCCTATAGAGGACACGCGGAGTATGCAGCCTGTGATTTGGTCTTACTTAGTACTTAGTCATCAAGACAAGTAACTACCAATAACTGCATCCTACAAAATCACACCTGATGGCAGTGAATTTTATTATTTAACTATGATGTAGTTAAAGAGTACCAAAGTACTTTAAAATAGTCCCAAAGATGCTTTTTCAGGAGGCAACTGGACTTTCTGTTTTTTCTTTGAAGACATTTCACTTCTCATCCAAGAAGCTTCTTCAAAAAGTCCAGTTGCCTCTTGGAAAAAGCACCTTTGGGACAGTCATGACCTGGATGACTGAGAATCTGCATAGACATTCACTGTAAAATAGCACTTCTTTATATAAGTCTTGAACCTACCCAGATTTAGATCTTGTGATGACCTCCTTTTAACATTTTATGAGGGGGAGAAAAACCTAATTCTGATATGTATTATGCCTCTCTCTTAGCTATCTTTTCAGTAAGCCATCTATTTATTTATTTATTTGGTTTGTCAATTGCTTACAAGATAATAAGTATAAGTAAAACATAGTTATGAATACATGGATACATATAAGAAAAATACAAGAAACAATAGGACAGGAACGGTAGGCATGTTGGTGCACTTATGCGCACCCCCTACAGATCTCTTTGGAAAGGGGTGAGGTCGATAGTAGAAAGTCTAAGGTTAAAGTTTTTGGGGTTTGGGGAAGAAACCACAGAGTCAGGTAGAGTATTCCAGACATTGACCACTCTGTTGCTGAAGTTGCATTTCCTGCAATCAAGTTTGGTATGATTAACCTTGACTTTGTATCTATTGTTTGCTCTTGTGTTGTTATGGTTGAAGCTGAAGTATTCATTGCAATGTATGATTTTGTATACTATACTTAGATCAGACTGAAGATGGCTTAGTTTTAGGTTTTCTAGGTCTAGAATTTCGAGTCTGGTAGCATAAGGTATTCTGCAATGAGTAGAGGAATGGAGAACTCTTCTTGTAAAATATTTCTGGACTTTCTCAACTGTGTTAATATCAGATATATAATGTGGGTTCCGGACTGATGAGCTGTATTCGAGTATTAGTCTAGCAAATGTTTTGTATGCTCTAGTTAGTAGTGTAATATTACCAGAGAAAGAGCTACGTAGGATTAGGTTAACAACTCTTAATGCCTTTTTGCCTATGTAGTTACAGTGGGCTCTAGCACTTAGTTCATTTGAGATGAGTACTCCAAGATCCTTGATAGAGTTTGGATCATCAACAAGGTCTTGACTATTCAGCCTGTATTTTATTTTCTGATTTTTTTTTGCCAATATGTAAGACAGAGCATTTGTTTGTTGAGATTTGAAGTTGCCATTTGTTTGACCATTCTGATACATAGTCGAGGTCTTTTTGAAGGGTAGCAGTATTGTCTGTGGTGTTGAATAGCTTTATATCATCAGCGAAGAGGACGCAGTTGCTCTTAATATGATCACACAGGTCATTTATGTAGAGTATGAAGAGAGTTGGTCCTAGGACATTGCCTTGGAGGACACCACTGTTGACAGGTACAGGATTTGATAGGACACTCCCAATTTTGACCATTTGTTGTCTGTTTGACAGGAATGCTTCTATCCAGTAATGCAGGTGTCCAGAGATACCATAAGATTTTAGTTGTAGGAGTAGTTTGTCATGTACCACTGAATCAAAGGCTTTACAGAAGTCTATGTAGATTGTGTCTATTGCTTTGCCCTGATCGAGTTGTGTAGTCCATATGTTTTTGCAGTGTAAGAGTTGCAGATTACAGGATAATTTTTTCCTGAAACCAAATTGTTTATCAGAGAGTAGGTTGTTTGTCTCTAAGTGGAGGATAATGGATTGGTTAATAATTGATTCCATGACTTTACAGGTGACACAGCATAAAGAGATTGGTCTGTAATTTTCAACTAGGCTGGGGTCTCCCTTTTTGAAGATGGGGATGACCATGGCTTGTGACCATAGTTTTGATAAGGAGCTGGTCCTGAAAGATTTTTCAAAGATTATGCTTAGAGGTTCAGCTAGGTCACTCAAACAGAGGGGGGGCACTTTATTTATTTATTTGTTAAATTTATTTGCTGCCCATCTTAACAAGGCAACTCTGAGTGGCTTACAGAGTTAAAAGGAGTAAAACAATACAAAAATATGTATACAACAAGAGTAGAACACTATAAAAATACAAAGTATATAAAGTATACTTTATAAAATATATCTCTAATCAATCAACCAAAGTTAAAAATCTACCCAAATATCAAGGCTTATCCATTTTATTTCTGTCATACCCTTTGCTAATAATAGTTAAATTTTTGCAACCTTTCTCTTTGCATGTGTATGGAGATTCTCAGTCATCCAGGTCATGATTGTCCCAAAGGTGTTTTTCAAGAGGCAACTGGACTTATTTGTTTTTCTTTGAAGACATTTCATGTCTCATCCAAGAAGCTTCTTCAGCTCTGATTGGACAGTGGGAAATGGAAGGATTTATATTCCTTGCGGACAGCTGGTCATTTGCATTCTTTTAGAGCAAGGGTCTTCAAACTTGGCAAGTTTAAGACTTGTGGACTTCAACTCCCAGAATTCCTGAGCTAACATGACTGGAGGAGAAATTCTGGGAGTTGAAGTCCACAAGTCTTAAAGCTGCCAGGTTTGAAGACCCCTGTTTTAGAAAGTCATTATGGCCACTTGGAGGTTCATGTGTTCAGAGTCACCTGAGTGATGCAAATGCATGTGCAGTCTTCTTGAAACTGCTGAAAGGATTGTGTTGTAGATTGGAGATAGATGATGTTGTATCCCTCCCCCCCCCCCCCCCGTTGAGAGAGAGCGGTTTACTTCTGACATAGATGGCCTCTTTGACTCCTCTTTCAAACCAGTGGTCCTCTTCCTCCAAAATGTGGACTTTGCCGTCTTCAAACATTTTGGACAAAGAGGACCGCTAGTTTGAAAGAGGGGTCAAAGAGGCCATCTATGTCAAAATTGAACACCCCTCTCTCAACAGAGGGGAAGGGATATGACATCATCTATCCCCAATCTACAACACAGTCCTTTTAGTATTCTATTTTCACTATTCAGGTGACCCCGAGGACACAGATAAACCTCCAAGTGGCCTGTCTACAAAGAATATAAATCCTTCATTCCCCACCATCTAGACAGAGTTGAAGAAACTTCTTGGATGAGAAGTGAACCATCTTCACAGAAAAACAAATAAGTCCAGTTGCCACCTGAAAACTTTTTCTGTGCAGATAGAACAACCATCTCTACTACACACCAATACCACCACGACTAGCTTTAATATTCTGAAAAAGAAACTGGATCTAATGTTCATGTCCCTATTTAGCCCCAGAACATGCACAATAGAAACATTTCACAGAGCTGCTTGTTGGGAGATAAATTAAAGAAAACATCATGTAAGCCATATTGAACTCTTACAGAAAAAAGGTCAGATAAAAATTGCAAGGACTAATCCAATCATCTAAAAGAAGAATTGCAACTAATCAATCAATTAATAACAAGTTCGATAAAGCATGATGATGAATTCCACTTGTATCCTGTCTTTCTCCCTGGATGATTCTCAAACTGATTGGCAATAAAAAGTTCAAACACAACTCAAAAAATATATGGAAAAAATATATAATGGTTTTATAATGCTATTTTTGCAACAGCTAAAAATATCGGACACTAATTTTCTACACTTTGCTAATTTATTCCTACCAGAAGCTAAAGTGAAATTTATCAGAAAACTCTGGATCTCTAGCTATTCCACTTCTTAGAAAAAGATAATTCAAAGATAATCAATATTTGAGCACAGAGGAAAAAAAAGATTAAGCATTCAGTGTCGTGTGAATTGTGTAGGTGGGCTGATATAGCCTCCTACTTCAAAGACATTTCCCAGGGGGCCAGGTGTTGAGAATATATTCCCTCTGGGAATAAATCACAGAAGCTAATTACAAGTTGGTCACCAAACAACGACTGTGGTTAATAAACATGCACACACCAAATAGATTGTTTTGGATCCTCTGGGGAATTCTGCATCAGGAAGAAGAATTGAAAATAGATTTGAAGCACTATTGAGCAACACAATACCTGGGATAATAACAATGATTGGCAAGGAATACCCCAAATCCAGGTTTTGTGTGTGGGGTGGTTTGCTACAATGGGGTCTCCTGGGCCATGAATAGAAAATCAAGGAAGAGCAGCAGAAAGATGTGGTGAAGGAAGGGGAAGAGCAGGAGTTTATAGAAAATGAAGATATATTGGTGGTTTCCCAAGAAATCATCAATAGAGGGCAATGAAATGACCATACATGATTTTCCTCTCCTTTTCTATAAATGATGGGAACGGGGCTGTCGTGGCTTATATTATTAGGATGCTGAGTTGGAAGACCATTGAGAAATTGACAGCTTGGAAGTTTGAAACCCGAGAGTGAGCTGTGTAATGGAATGAGCTCCTGTCAATTTGCCCCAGCTCCTACCAACCTTGCAGTTTGAAAATATGCAAATGCAAGTAGATAAATAGGTACACTTCAATGGAAAAATACCAGGGACATGAAAGGAGTCCCCTTGGGCATCTCCTGGGCAATGGTGATGTCACCAGCTAATCTTTTCACTGTCTCTCAGAGTTTACTCGAATTCATGTTCAGTGCATCAGTTCACAAAACTGTAGGGTTTGCCAACAGCTCCATTTTTTTGGCTCTCAAAACACAACTGTTGCATTCGTTCTGTGATTTATATTTTTTTATTGAGATTGGAGAAAAAATGAGCTTCTTCTTCCCTTAATTGGAGATTCGTCTTCTCTAACTTCAAGATGATACAAGGCAACAGTCCCAAAGAAACATTTTAAGGAAGAAGTTGGGGTGGATGACTATCAAATGTGGTCTGATGCAGCTTGTGGTCTGCTGAACTACCTACTTATCATTTATGATACCACTCTGGAAGCCTTGGAGCTGAGAGAAAAAAATCAGGTCACACAGCTGAAAATGCCATGTTCCCAGCAGCCTGGATCTACAGTACTTTCAAGAATACTAGGGGGAAATAAGGAAGCCACAAGGGTTTTTTAAATGTTGCTTTCCTGTGGATTAATTGGGTAATGTCTTTTTTTTTTTAAAAGGAGGCTAAGTCTTAGAAGTGATTTACTTCGATCCCACATACTGTGGCACACAGAATATAAAGCAACATTTTTTCCACACTAGAACTGGGGTCTGCAACCTGCGGCTCTGGAGCCACATATGGCTCTTTCGGCCCTATGCTGGAGCTCCCTGTTGGCTGATCCCACTACTGGTTGGCCCTTCCCCTCCCCATCATTCCTCACCTAGCTTGAGAAGGTAAGGACGATGGTGGGAGATGGAGTTTCACTTCATATTCCATAGCAGGAGGTGACTGGAATATGAGTGAGTGACGAGTTGGCCATGCCCACCCAGTCATACCAGTTGTTAAATTATTGGCTCCCAGTGTGTGAAACAGGTCCGAAGGGCTCTTTGAGTGTTTAAGGTTGCAGACCCCTGCACTAGAAGAAAAGTTTTGTTTGTACGGGGCAGACAGTGTTGAATTTTATGAGGTTCTGCTTTGGCTCAAGGATGCCAGCTGCTTAAGCTTGATCTGAATTGCCCTTAGTTCCATATTATGGGTAGAGCAGAAGACATATACTCCATATACAGTTGATCCTTAATTTACAACTGTTCATTTAGTCTGAACAGCAATGAAAAAAGTAACTCATGGGAACGGTTTTCACACTTACAACTGTTATAACATCCCCACAATCACAAGGTCAAAATTCAGATGCTTGGCAACTGGCTCATATTTATGATGGTTGTCTTGGTGTCATGCAAACCCCTTTAGTGACCTTCTGACAAGCAAAGTCAATGGAGAAGCCAGATTGACTTAACAGCTGTGTTGCCAATTTAACAGCTTTAGTTATTCGCTTAACAACTGTGGCAAGGAAAGTTCGTAAAATGTGGCAAATTTCACGGAACAGCTGTCTTTCTTAGCAACTGAAATTTTGGGCTCCACTATGGTCATAACCTGAGGACCACCCATATAGAAAATGCTGTGAGTTGCTCAGCTTTGCAGCCCAGCAACTTAAACCAACCCATCTCCAGTGAGGAAAGAGCTCCATGCTTTTACTGAGTCTACCACAAGAGCAAACAGTTTATCATACCTTGTTCCCAGCACTGGTAATCCAATTTCTGATGTTTTTCATTATGCGTAAATGTGTCTTTCTGTGTTTATGTATTTGAGATGATAAAGTGTAGAGACGAGCGGGAAGAGAATGGATAAAGATGTTTAAACAATGATTGCTTTGTTTGTGTGTGATTCTGTCAGTTTTTATACCATCGTTGTACAAATAGGACAGGGAAACGAAAATCCGATTAAGCCTAAACCCTGGGCCATTATGAGATTATGATGAGTCTCGGCACAATAGGAGTTATGTTGTTATGACAGAAGGGATTTCCAGGATAATTAAATCAAATTGGGAGCATTGGAGAAATCAGGACCAAAACATAACAACGGCTTTCCTGTAAATACCAATAGCTCCAGCTTCCAGTTAATGCATATCTGATCAGTGTCACTTATCCATTTTTAGAGGCCATTTAAGCAAAGCTCACAATTTCTCCCTTCCCCATCAAGATTAGAAGCTCTGGGTTCTAATCTAATTTTTACACTTAGCGAGTGTAAAATAAAAGTCAGAAATGAGCATGAAATGGACAGTATTCTTAAGGACAGACTTGCAGTATTGCATACTGGTTTGGTCACCACGATATAAAAAAAAAAGATGCTGACAATCTAGAAGAGAATTCCAGCAGTAGGATTCCAGTAAAATCTCACAAGGGCAAATAAACTTCCTGTCAGCCATGGAGCCATTTTCTTTAGCATCTTCAGGGCTGCCACAGCAGTGCTGGGAGAGCTGTGGGAAACGGGATAGGGGAGGTAGAGATAACAGGGCTTTGTAACCAAAATAAAATTGAGCCAAGGACTTTCCCAACAGGTGTGAAGATGGGGAGGGAAAGCAAGTCTGGATGAACTTTGGACTGTGACCTGATTGGGCCATGTGATGATCTGAAGGAGCAGGAGGAAGAAAAATGTAACTTTTTACTAGGGGGAAACCAGGGAGGTTTTTAGATTTGGGTTTCCCCAGATGTGACATGCCTAATAAATCTGTGCTTTGAGAAAGATGGTTGCTTCGCAGTTTTGAATCTGTTGGGGGTGTTACTTGGAACCTTGACATTTCTGTCCTTAGTTGTATTGTGTGGCCTTCCCTCACCCCTCCCTGAGCCTTATTCCTCTTAAAGGTGTCCTACCTACCTCAAGAGCTGTCCTGAACTGCCCAGCTGCCATGGCATACTTCTTCTGTCTGTAGCAAGTGCTTGCATCCTTCAAGGATACCTGAAGCCATTTATCCATCTGAGGCTGAAGACTTACGTTTGTCGCTCCTTGACTATCTGGGCCTCCAACCTCCAAGGGCTTGAGTTGTGTGCAGCTGGGACTCTGAGGTTCTAGGAACTCATAGGAAACATTCTCTTCATCTGTGTAAACCAACTTCATTTCTACTTCTACAAGGCTCTTCAGGGGGATATGGGACAGCAACATGGTTGCAACCAGGTTCTCTTGTTCCAGGAGGCGCGGCTCTTTTCTCATCACTGTCTTCTCATCGCCCTCCATCTTACGTTTAAGGCTCAGCCTCTCTAAATCATTACACTGCTTCTCCTTGGCAGTGTTGCTTCCTGCTTTTAGTTTCTCCATGGCATTTTCTGCCATCTCGGCTCCCAGAGGGAATTTTACCACTTGCAAAGCTTCTAGACTATCGTTCTGATGCTGGGCCGCTATTCTCAACTGCTGAACGGCATACTCTTTTCGACAGGTTTCCTTCGTGATGTTCTCAAAGGGTGTGTTGTTTGCTGACTCCATGACTCACAATCTACACATACAAATCCTGAGTGGGGAAAAGGAAGGAAGCACAGAGATTTGCCAATTTGGAGTTTGGCAAACAAAGCAGTGCAGAGGAAACATATTGTTCAATTTGCCCACAGCTTTCAAAGGCAGCCATTCAGCTATAACAAAGAACAAAATGAAAGTTGCCTGAATTTCAGAATCATGCTGTCTTTTGTATATCAGCAAATAAGTGTCATGTCTCCAAAGCTTTGCAAATTATATTTTGACTTCTGGTTTTGTCCCCTAGCCACGATCTGCCAAAGTTACAGGTGCTCTTTGGAGTTCCATTTATTTTGGGTTGGCAGATGGGCGAGATGTATGAATAGCACTGACTTAATTCTTAAATGAAAAGACATGGGCTCAAAGTAGCTGCAGGCAGGCAGCATGTACGTTTAATAAATTATTAAATTATTATGTGGGATATATTGCTTGGTTTGGGTTCTTATTGGCCAAAAAGAGGGCTGTGAAAATATTTACAGACCCCTCACATCCCGGACATAAACTGTTTCAACTCCTTTCCTCAAAACGACCCTATAGAGCACTGCACACCAGAACGACTAGACACAAGGACAGTTTTTTCCCGAAAGCCATCGCTCTGCTAAACAAATAATTCCCTCAACATTGTTCAACTATTTACAAAGTATACACTACTATTACGGTTAATCTTCTCATCACTCCTTATCATCCATCCCCTCCCACTTGTGATTGTAGGACTGTAACTTTGTCCCTTGTATCCTTACAATTTATATGGACTGTTTCCTAGTATGATTTGATTGTTGATTGTACCCTATGACTATCATTATGATTCTTGATCCTTAATGAATGTACCTTTTCTGTATGTATACTGAGAGTATTTACACCAAGACAAATTCCTTGCATGTCCAATCACACTTGGCCAATAAAATATTCTATTCTATTCTATTCTATTCTATTCTATTCTATTCTATTCTATTCTATTCTATTCTATTCTATTCTATTCTATGATTTGATTGTTGATTGTACCCCATGACTATCATTAAGTGTTGTACCTTATGATTCTTGATTCTTAACGAATGTACCTTTTCTTTATGTATACTGAGAGTATTTACACCAAGACAAATTCCTTGTGTGTCCAATCATACTTGGCCAATAAAGTATTCTATTCTATTCTATTCTATTCTATTCTATTCTATTCTATTCTATTCTATTCTATTCAAAATGCTCATGCATCAGAGGTGGTATTCAGCAGGTTCTGACCAGTTCTGGAGAACCAGTAGCAGAAATTTTGAGTAGTTCAAAGAACCAGCAAAAACCACCTCTGACTGGTCCCGTCCCCATCTAATCTGCTTCCCGAGTCCCAGATGTTCAGCTGGTTTTCTTTTGTTGCCCTGCACAGGAGAACGGAGCTGGAAAGCAGGTTAGTAGTAAACATTTTTGAATCCCACCAGTGTTGTGCATGCATAGTAAACATTGCTGAGTCCACGAATTAATCTGAATGAATGATTGATTATTCGTGAAATAGACCTGTTGACAGAAATGGAGTTTATTTAAGGAAATGCCCAATCAAGACAGGTATAGCTGACACTTAGACTGACTACCAGGGAAAAGTCAAAGTCAAAGCTCTATGCAAGTATCCTTGAGAATTGATGTCAAAGGTTATATCTCTATTTTTCTCCTCCTTAGCATTATAAATAGACTTCTTGACTGTTCTTCATGACAGTGATTACATCCCAAAAGCTGGTAAGGGATTCCAAGCTAACAGGAGACTTTGACTATTTAATGGTTCCTATTCATGACTTCTTAACCCGTAAGTCCAGGTGAATTCTATGTTAAGCAGCTTAAGTTCCCCTACAGTTTTAGTAGATACAAAGATGGACACGCACTTCTTGTTTAGACTAATGTCAATCCACTTGATGGTGTCATCTTTTCCATGTACCTAATGCTTCATTGTTATCTGGCAGAGCTGTCCATGGTATAATAGAGTGTTTACTTAACTGCATTTATGGAATTATGAGATGTTGTCCATATATAATTATGCCTCCAATAACAATTCAAACAACCAGAGATGCAGATTGGTGCAGTTTATAAAAACAAGCGGATATACAGCATCTTTTAAGGAGCAACTACTAGCAATTTAAAAAAAAAACCTCTTTTCTTCCTTAGGTTTTTCTTTTTTTCATTCTCTTATGAAAAGTTTTGCATAAATTTACTTGCCTTGCCAGTGATGGGTTGCTGAAAACATTAACTCTGGTTATAAATAGTGGGGAGAACAGGTTATCCCCTTCCCAGTTTTTTTAAAATCTAAAAGAATGTTTCCTTTTTTCCTAAAGAACATATTGCATTATAAAATGAAAGGCAGAGATGGCCAGACATCATTCACATACAGAGCATGATTTGCAAACAGCAATTTCTTTTAAATTGGCTTTCCATGCTTTGAAAAGTGCCTTTATTTGATGGATGCAATTGAGCTGACTGATCTGTGTGTTTTTTGAATTCTTCAAATTCAGACCCTTTCCTTTCCTTTCCTTTCCTTTCCTTTCCTTTCCTTTCCTTTCCTTTCCTTTCCTTTCCTTTCCTTTCCTTTCCTCTCCTCTCCTCTCCTCTCCTTCTTTCCCTTCCTTTCCCTTCCCTTCCCTTCTATTCCCCCCCCTCCCCCTTCCTTTCCCACCTTTTTGGTTAAATGGACAATGAAAGGTCAGGAGGAAAAAAATGACAAATGTAATGGCAAGTTCTTTCCAAATAAAAAGAGAAATGCCAGAAAAGTGAAGCCATTTTAAACAGGGTGGAGAAAGAAAATCAGGCTGTCAGATTCCTGCCTTTTACCAAGACCTAATTTTAGCTCCTACATGTATAAATCTCAAGGGGTGCTAAGGGGTGGGGTAGGGTGGGAGAACTTTCTAAACTGAAAATTATGAAGCAGTTCCAGACTCCAGGCTGCACATGGCTTTGTTTTTGCTGCTGTTTCATTCCATCTCACGGGTTGGGTTTTTCCCCTCCCCCTTCAGAATCTTTTCTAAATCACTAAAGAGCAGGACGATATTGAAAAAGCTTCTTGGCTTAGTCAGGTTGACACTCCTGGCCCTATTGCAAAACTAGGTTAACAAGAATGACCCCATTTCGGTCATTGTCATTTGACCCATATTATTTTTAAGTTACTGTTTTTTAAAAAAATGCTTTTCTTGCTGAAAATGATGTGCCAAATGCTCCTTGAGGCTGGCAGCAAGATGAGAGGATTCGTATCATGAGGAATGTTGCTTCTGACATCTTGCAACAAAAACCCCTGTTTTAAAATATTTCTTATGGAGGTAAGAGGAGAGAAGGGGGAAAGTTTTGAGCAAACCCATCTGCTTCAGGAACAAAAAATTGCTTTCCCATATTTTAATGACAGGTTTTTTTTTAGTGCCTGGACTTCTTTATCCATATCTATATTTATTTATTTAATGTATGTGTCAGAGTGTTTACAGTGTGACTACTATTGTGAGACAACCCAGGAGCAAAACACAGGACACAGAGGCTTTGTCTTTTAACAGTGGTTTGTATACAATACATACATACATGTGTTAGGCAAATACCAGGCAATCAATCAATCTTCAACTCTACACGGAGAACTACAATGGACATAGAACATGAAGAGAAGAGAGAGACGTCCTCACATGGCCTCCCTTATATAGACAGCTTCTTAAAGGGGCAGTACCCTTCTGACTTATCCTCAGTCCATCATCCTGGCTTACAGCCTTACAGCAGCTGGTCAGCTATTAACTCTTCATTACCTTAACAGTATGGCATATGTTCACCAGGGGTCACCAAGGTGGCTGACTGCCTCTATTTTGTTTTTTTTCAGGCGGTGTTATCTTTACTGTGGGACAGTAAAGCATGCCAGTAGGCATTCGGGAGAGGCTTCTTTCTTGTCCCTGCACAATTTATTCACATACAGGAATCGACCTGCCGAGCTGCCAACCTCAACAATGCGCAGGCCCAGCATCTTACCACATGAGCCACCATGGCCTCTCCATAACTATAACTTGGGTAGACACATGGATGGTATATCACAGGCAATTCAAAACAATTGTGATAAAACTACATTGCCACTTTTCATTATTAGCTATCAGAAATAAATCTATTATCGTTTTTCTTAGGGGAGGAAATTCAAACTGAATTCAAGAAAAATCTATCATAGCAGCAATGGGCAAGTAATTGAGAAAGCTTATTAAGATTAGTTGATCCAAATAGGGCAACCAACACTGCATACATCTGAATATTTATTTTGGGAAGATACATTGGAATAAAAGTATATTGAGGAAACTGTATATCTGAGAAAACAGCAATAAAAATATGCAGTAAAATAGTTGAGACACCAAAATTCGTTTATCCAGATAGCCTTATAAAGGGCCAACAGGGAAAGATGTCTGTAAAGGTATTAATGATAAGGAGTTTGATTTTTAGAAAATTGGCAGAAAATGTAATAGAATGCACTAATAGTTCAATAATACCACGTAGATAGAAGCCAGAGCTAAAGCGATTACTTAAAGTGAGAGTCAGACCTATCAAACATTCATTGTCTGTTTCTTTGTTGAATGCCAAGATTTGAGCAGCTGTTGCCATGCCTTGGGAAAAAAAAATCTCTACTGCATTGCCAGAATTGCTTTATTTCATTTATTCTGAATTTCATAATTGATTTTTTATTTTATTTCTTTCACTGAGGAAGAAGTCTTATAATAGAACAGCTGCCTGTATATTTTACCCTAAGATATGTTTGAATGCATATGGAATGTCAAAACAACACTGCAAAATTCAAAGAACTGCAAAAAAAAAAAAAAACCACAACCAAACAAACCAGAAAGATAACAGCCAATGAATTCACTCTACTTATACATATTTATCTAACAAGTAGCAAACTAAATAAAATTGTTTGGTTTGAATGAAAAGAGCAAATCAAACCCTTTTATTTTGTACTTCTGGACTTGGAAATCAGACTTGGGACCTCTATGTTCAAAATGTAATAATCCTATTTGATTAGGCCAAAGATTTTTTCATTCCAACTCTTTGTGGCTCACAGTGGTCAACAAATATTTTTGGACTGATTGCATACAGATAACTGATAACAGATAATCAGAGTTGGAAGGGACCTTGTAGGTCATCTAGTCCAACCCCCCCCCCCCCCCCGCCCAAGCGGGAGACCCTACACCATTTCTGACAAATGGCAGTCCAATCTCTTCTTGAAAGTCTCAAGTGATGGCGCTCCCACAACTTCTAAGGGCAAGCTGTTCCATTGATTGATTGTTCTCACTGTCAAAAAGTTTTTCCTTATTTCCAGGTTAAATCTCTCCTTTTTCAGTTTCCATCCATTATTCCTTGGCCTACAGGTGCTTTATAAAATAGCTTTACCCCTTCCTCCCTATGGCAGCCCTTCAAATATTGGAAGACCACTATCATGTCTCCCCTGGTCCTTCTCTTTACTAGACTAGCCAAGCCCAGTTCCTGCAACCGTTCATTGTATGTTTTAGCCTCTAGTCCCCTAATCATCCTGGTTCCTCTTCTCTGAACTTTTTCTAGAGTCTCAACATCTTTTTTATAATGTGGTGAACAAAACTGGATGCAGTACTCTAGGTGTGGTCTTACTAAGGCTTTATAGAGTGGTATTAGTACTTCACTTGATCTTGATTGTATCCCTCTGTTAATACAATTTAGGATTGCATTAGCTTTTTTGGCTGCTGCTGCACACTGCTGGCTCATATTTTTTTTTATTATCTTTGGCTTTTGTTGCAAGTCTTTGTTTGTTCTGAGCCTTTGTTATCCTGACTTTGTCTTTGCAGATTCTGGCTATCTGCTGATATTCTGCCTTAGTTGTCCTTCTTTCTATTTTTTGTACTTGTCCTTTTTTTCTTTCAATTTGCCAAGAGATCTTTGTGCGACCATGCTGGTTTCTTCTTGGATTTCTTATTTTTCTTTCTCAGTGGTATTGCGCTGGTCTGGGCTTCTATGATCATACTTTTTAGAGTTTCCCAAGATTCTTGAGTTGTTTTCCCCTTTAGGATTTTCATCCATGGAATCTTTCCCAAGTTCTCTTTGAGTTTATTGAAATCAGCTCTTTTAAAATCCAAGACTCTGGTGTCATTATGTTCTGTTATTTATGTTATGTTGAATTCTAGTATGACATGGTCACTCTCACCCAGAGTTCCTGCAGTTACATCTCCCTCTATCACTTCTTCTCTGTTTGTAAGAATTAAGTCCAGTATGGCTGTCTCTCTAATTTCACCCTCTACCTTTTGGACAACAAAGTTGTCAGCTAGGTTAATTTCTCACTTGGTGCAGAATTAGTTTTCCAATTGATATCAGGATAATTGAAGTCTCCCATTACTATTGTTGTGTGTTTCCTGCATATGTTTGTTAGTTGGCTGGCAAAAAGGACATCTATATTTTCTGCTTGATTAGGTGGCCTATAATATACACCTATGGCTATGTCATTCTTTTTTTCTTTTATATTGACCCATATGCATTCTAGGAAGTTTTCATCTTTGGTTTCATGCATTTCTGTAGCAATATAGTGGTTCTTTACATTCAGTGCAACTCCACCTCCTCTTTTATGGGGTCTGGTTCTTTTGAATAGTTTGTATCCTTCTACCAGTATGTTCCAGTCATGGGTTTCATCCAACCAAGTTTCTGTTATTCCAACTATATCGTATTTACCTTCATGTATTCGTAGTTCAAGTTCACCTTGTTTGTTCCCCAGACTTTGTGCATTTGTATATAGGTACTTGAGATCTTTGTTTACTTGACACTGTGTTTACTGTCTACATAACTTAAGATCATAAGAAGGGAGACATAATTACTGTATCTCCTGCTGTTGTTCCTCTGAAATTGGTATTTTGAGGCATTCTTCTCCCAATCTGAAATTACTCTGGAGTTTTCAAGACCAGCAGCTTTGACAGACATATTCTAAACAACAGATTAACACAGGGGTCTGCAACTTAAACACTCAAAGAGCCTTTTGGACCTATTTCCTACAGAAAAGAAAACACTGGGAACCAATAATTTAACAACCGGTGTGACTGGGTGGACGTCACCAATTCCATGTCACTCACTCCCACCCAGTCACCTCCTGCTCTGGAATATGGAGCGAGTCTCCACCCCCACGCCAGGCAAGGAATGATGGGGAGGGGAGAGGCCAGCCAGTGGTGGAATCAGTCATCAGGGAGCCACAGCAAAGGGCCAAAAAAGCTGCATGTGGCTCCAGAGCCACAGATTGCAGACCCCTGGACTAACAGTATAATAGAGTTGGGAGGTACCTTGGAGGTTTTCTAGTCCAACCCCCTACTCAAGCAGGAAACCCTATACCATTTCAGACAAATGGTTGTCCAATCTCTTCTTCAAAACTCCAGTGATGGAGTACTCACAACATCTGAAAACAAGCCGTCCCACTGATTAATTGTTCTCACAGTCAGGAAATTTCTCCTTAGCTCTAGATTGCTTCTCTCCTTGGTTAATTTCCAACCATTGCTTCTTGTCCTGCCTTCAGGTACATTGGAGAATAGGTTCACCCCCCTTTTTTTGTGGCAGTCCCTTAGATATTGGAACACTGCTGCCATATCACCCTTAGTCCTTCTTTTCATTAAATTAAATATTATCCAAACCTCTTTTAAACTTGTTTAATTGAGTGATTATCGTCACATTTTGTAGTACCTAATTCCTCAAGCTGCATGAGTGTACAGTATATAAATCTCCTTCCGTTCAGAATTTTGGTTTCAGTTGATGGTCCCTGGCTTAATTCTTTCAAAAGAGAGGGAACAACAATTTCTGCCTGTCCTTATGTGCTTTAATCATGTTCCCTCTCAAGCATGTGGCTTCTCAACTAAATAATCTCAAACTTTCAAACTTTTCTCATGTCTGAGCCCTTTGGCTATCCTAGTTTTTTTCTTTAAATTTTCTTTTTCACAGCAAACACTTATTGAGGGGCTTCCTTAATTAAACTACCCACTATGACTCAAGATCATTTTACCTGTTAGATACATACCCTATCTTATACCTATGAAAAACTGGTAAGGCAAAATTTACCTCTGGGAAATTTGTGCTGATTTTCTTTTAAGCAAGGATCCTTTAAGTGCCTATTCATTTTTTTCTTTGACTATGATTTCTACTAATTTCCTTGGAATGGTCCTTGAGCTAAACCATCTGTAATGTCTGGATCTTCCTGGATTTCTTTGAAAAATTGGTGTCATCAAAAAGCAGGACATTTTCTAGTTCTATGCCACTGAGCCAGATCTGAGTGACATATTTTTGCTAAGTAGTCAGCAATTTTACATTTAGATTCTCAAACAGGTGACATTGGACCCAATGGTTTGTTACAGTTGAGTTTCTCAAAACATCCTAGAATTTCTTCTTTACTTATCTCAATTTGCTTTACTTGTTCCAGTTTCTTTCCTGGGAAGCCAATATAGACTCAGGATCTAGTCCATTTGGGTAAGCACGGATGAAAAGAGTTCATTCAATGTTATTATCCATGCAGTTTCCAAAAAAAGTACCTTTAACAATGCAAATTTCTAAAGATTTCCACTCTTTAGAACACAATTGATCTTTAGGCTAATCCTTTCTCCTTCTACAAAGGCAAGCCTATGACTTCCAGCAGGGTAAATTACTCAGTAAAACAACTGCCCTCCATTTGAGGTTAAGTAGCAAGGGCAGAATCCTAGCAGCCTCTGGCCATAAGGAAGAAAAGGAAAGAAATTTTGCCTACTGGGGTTTGTAGAGTGATATATTTTGGGGCCAACTCCCCCCCCCCGAATTTTAAATTAATGAGTAATGAGAAAGAAAATGACATTAGTGTTTGATGTTATTTGTTATTACTCAAGACTTACCTAATATCTTTTAAAATGATCCATGTCATATAATATATGTGGGTATATGCATACTTTTGTATATATGTATGTATGTATTTATTTTGTCATGTTTTGTTGTTGTTAGTCATGAAGTTGTGTCCAACCCATTGGACAGCATTCCGCCCGGCCTTCCTGTCCTCTACCATCCCCCTGAGTCTATTTAAGCTCACACTGACTGCTTCAGTGATTCCATCCAGCCATCTCATTCTCTATCATTCCCTTCTTCTTTTTCCCTCAATCGTTCCCAACATTAGGCTCTTCTCCATTGAGTCCTTCCTTCTCATTAGATGGCCAAAGTATTTGAGTTTCATCTTCAGGATCTAGCCTTCTGACTAGTTTGATCGTCTTACAGTCCAAGGAACTTGCAGAAGTCTTCTCCAGCACCATAGTTCAAAGGCCTCAATTCTTTGGTGCTCAGCCTTACTTATGGTCCAACTTTCACAGCCATACATTGCAACTGGGGAAACCATAGTCTTAACTACACACACTTTTGTTGGCAGGGTGATGTCTCTGCTTTTTAGTATGCTGTCTAGATTTGCCACAGCTTTATGTAGTGTATATTGGAAGTGGTGACTCTTTGAGAGCTGTATACAATGAAATTTCATTAGCGTACATTCAAAGTTAGTCTAAGTCTAAGATCAAATGGCTCTACATGGATGTTTGTTTAGGTTTTTAATCTTGCCTTTATTATTTTTATAAATAACTCAGGGTGGCAAACATATCTAATATTCCTTCCTCCTCTATTTTCCCCTCAACAACAACCCTATGAGATGAGTTGGGCTGAGATAGAAAGCAATTGGCCCAAAGCTATCCGGCTAAATTTTGTTTCTAAAGTGGTACTAGTATTCAGTTTCTTGGTTTCTAGCCTGATGCTTTAACCAGTAAATCATTTCTCCCCTTTTCTTTAAATCTTTTCCTCAAGTCTAATAACCACCAGTGTTTTCTTTGCTGCTGTGAATTTGAAAAGACATTTTGATGCCAAATGATATCTTAGGAGATGGTAACATTCCTAAGAAGGCCTAGACTAAGGGTGGGCTGCTGGGGGTTCACACGGGTTTGGGAGAGCCCCTAGCTAAGATTCTGTGCAGTTTGGAGAAGCTCCAAATCCCACTCCTGGATGGCCCCGCCCACCCCTCCCCTCCCCTCCCAGGGGTCTCCAGGTGGCCTGTTTTGGATGCAGGTAAGTGTAGGTTTGGGGAGGATGAAAAACGGGCCTCTTAAAAGTTTGGGAAGGCCAGAAATGGGCCTGTTTCCTGCTTCCAGAGTCTCTGGAGCTCAGGGCGGCAGTTTTTGCCCTCCTGGAGGCGCTAAGAAAGCCTCTGGAGCCCAGGGAGAGCAAAACATGGCTGACTAGGCCACGCCCACACCCACACCCACCCAATAACTAGGCAGAGAACCCTTTGCTAAAATTTTTGAAGCCCACCCATGACCTCGTCTTCTCTAAACTGGCTATCAGTGACCAACAGCTATTTGGCTTAAACTGCCCTTGAGTTATTCCATTAGGATGGGAAAAGAAGGGGGTGGGATATCTGGGCCTTGATTCTGGTTGAAGAGAGAAGAAGATAGTGGGAATATCTGAAGGCAATAAATGGTGCATCAATCCAAATTTCCATATTTAGTTGGCACATTTGTGACGAAGTTCTTCTTTATGTCCAATTCCTTTGCATATCTGATTTGTAGGTAAAAAAAATGGTTATCTTCTATCCTTTTCCTCCCATCTTGTAACGATAGAAGTAGAAAGTTACTACGAGTCCGTGAGTTCAGCCAAGAGTGAGGAAAACTCCCCCAACCCATCAAGGGTCAAATTAGTGACCAATCTGGATTACAGATGTGGTCACATGACATGAACTACATTTCCCAGGATACCTTTAACTATATTTACCATGATGTATTCCCTTAAGAGGACAGCTCACAATTACTATCTAACTATCCAATTCCCATACACTGGCTGGACAGCACATTAGCACTTAGGCTGAGCCTTACAATTTCTTTTAGTCCTTGATGAATGACCCAACCTTGACTTCCTGGATGGTTTTCCTGCTTTAAATATATTGAAAGATCTTCCAGTTTATGTATTTCTCTTTTGCATTCCTCATATTCTTCTTTTTTGTATTATTTATAATTGTTTACAGATTTTCTGCCAGTTTCTTTTTTATTCTCCTCATTAGAATAGGCTTTCTAATTCCTGAAAGGGGCCATTTTATTTTTTTATGCATTTCTGGATACTATAAGAAAATGGTGAGGGAAGCACCCTTGAGTTGCTTGACTTTATGTCACAAAATACATCTTAACTGGGTATCCATTGCTGTGGTTTTAAATAACCTCCAGACCTTGTGAAGAGAACTCTTGGTGTTTGTTTTCAGTTTTCCCTTTTTCCAAATGGCATCATATTGGATCATTTTAGCAATTTTTATATTTGCATGTACAGCAAATGCACTAGCATTTATGTGAAAGGATTTTACTAATGGGTTAGTTTTAGACTCACTCTTAAAACTGAGGGGATATTCTATGTATACTAAAAGAGGTGGGAAGCATCAACAGATTTTTGCTTCCTAAGTTCGGTTTCTCTCGAATGAGACATATAATTTCTGAAGAAATCAAAAACCCAACTCTTGTGAGGTCCATCGCTTGCAGAGAGAAAATTACCCTGCAACAGGCAGGCTGTGCATCACCCTACTCAATATTTCTACACCCAAATAACAGAATTAAGCCATTGTCTGTCAGGTTAGCTGTACAGAATGCCAGGGTGTTGTTCCTGATGCTATTTGTCTGGAAGCTTCTGCTCAGGTGATCCATAAAGGTAGCATTGGAATTATTCTGCTCCACTGCCTTAATAGGAATTTGAGTGATAACCAGTAGGAGAGCAATGAAGCATTCATACATTGAAAATCATCTGATGCACACCTAGATCCTGGAATTTCCCAGTGGCATGAAAAAGTATAACTCCTCCCATTAACTTTCAAAACTCATCTTCAAGTTATCACCTTCAATCTACTTGGGATCAAGCAGCTATGCAAGCTGTATAGTGGGTCTGAGAGGTTTCTCTTTTATTTTACAACATTCTGTTGTACTTTGGTATGACTAGTCAGGATAACTTATATACTGTAGATTGAAAAGCATTAGATAGATGTACATGTAGATGTAGACTTGAACTTTGAACTTTTATTCAGAAGGATGTTTGTCAGGACAAAATATATGTGCATGTATTATGTGTCCATGTGAAATAATTCCTGTATATAACCATGAGATTTGGGCCTATGGAAAATAGCTAGGCAATGACAAATCACTTCTGAAATCTTGAAAATCTATATATATACCGGTATATATATAAAAGTGAAATACCACTCATGCATCATCGCAAAATCTCCAGAACCGTAAAGCCTACAAACTTGAAATTTGGCACGTATGTTTCTCTTGGTTTCTAGATGCTCACTAAGAAAGATTTTTTTAAAATGACCATCAGAGTTTTAGTATTTCGTATATTATTATTAACACGCTCTGATGCTAAAGTGTTCTACTACTACTCTCCACCTGAGAAGAAATATGTTCCAAATGCAAAACACAAGCAGAGGAGTTTCAGTTTCACAGCAGCAACCAGCTTTAGTATGGAACAGTTGAGCTAAGCCATACCGAGGCTCCTTGCTGTCTCCTTCTTGCTCACACAGCAAATGCTGTTTCAGTTTGCAAACAGACCTCAACACTCTCACACACTGACAGGACGCTAGCTAGATGATGGATGCTGGTAGGCAGAAGAAGAATTTTTTCTCCTTATTTTTCTCCCCAAAAACTAAGCCCGACTACATAGTTTTGTAGCGAAGCATGGGTATCGAGCTAATATATATGTATAATAAATTAATATATATTATATATATGTATTAATAAATATATATAGGCTATTTCTGCCAGCAGTTCAGCAGTTTGATTCTCAACGGCTCAAGATTGACTCAGCCTTCCATCCTCCCGAGGTGGGTAAAATGAGGACCCAGATTGTTGGAGGCAATATGCTGACTCTGTTACCCACTTAGAGAGGGCTGTAAAACAATGTGAAGCGGCATATAAGTCTAAATGCTATTGCTATTGTTTGGGCAGTTGCCAGAAGTCAACATTGACTTGAAGGAACAAAAAGTTTCCAATATTGTTTTTTTTAAAGCAACCAGACAGGTACTGCTTACTGCTGGTTCTTTTTTTTAAAGGATTTTTTGGTCAATTTTATTAGTGCTAATTTTATAAGTGTGCACAGACTGTGGTCAACGGCACCTCTATCAACTCTCTTTCAATTATCTGAAAAAGAAATGGTTTCCAGACACAGATGGTCACTTAAGTATTCTTTCTCCTTAGACCTTCCCCTTCTTTCATGTCCTACAGACAGCTGGAAGGATGCCAGTACTGTCCCAGACTGATGTTTCTGCATTATCCCATGATTTTGCATCCTTTAAGTTAGCATGCAAGAATGCTTCATTTTATGACCTTCCTTCAAAAAAATTAACAAAGCTCAAAGGGCAGAGAATGTCGTCATTCGAATTTCTCACTGCAAGGTGACTCAAACTTCTTTGTCTGTATCTTCTACCCTTTTTTATTAGTTTATATTATAAAGTACAAAGATACAAAAGAAAATAGGAAAATAGGGGAGGGAGAAAGGAAGGGAAGGAAAAAGTGTAGACAAAAGAGGAAAAAGAAAGAAAAGGCATTGATTTCTGACTCCTTTTGGTGCAGTAGAATAAGATAGTAACATCAAACCTCAACTTTTTTACATAATTGTATAAACTAGCCACTTCTATAACAACAAACGTATCTAATTGGAAAACCCAAAATCAAAGTTTCATTTTTTCCCCACCTCAAGCATGAAGTCCAGAAGTGGTTTCCAAGTAGAAACCAAAGTAGTTGTGTGCTTTTTCTTTAATCAAAGCAGACAATTTAGCCATCTCTGCTAACTCCTTTAACATCTCAACTACCTTTCTGAAGGACTATGGAATTAATGTTCTACTTGCCAACGATCTCCAAGAAGTTCTCTTTAAGCCTATTGCTTTATCCTACACCTTAGTAGAATCTCTGCTGCATCCATTTGAGCTTTGCCTCTGAAAGGTGAATTACAATGGACCACACAATGGGAATGTGGTAGAAGTAGCAATGGGATGAGCACAACATTTGTGTTTTAATTATGTGGAAAACAACAACACTGCATATTAGTAACAAGAGCAATTGACTTATGTTGAGCTGTATCATTCTGGAAAAGATCTCTTCTGGATCTTTCTGCCTTCAAAAACCATGCCATGTCTTTTCTTACATCCATTATTATCAATAAAATATCTTTTGGTTGATTATTTTTTGCTTCCTAAATAATTAATGGGCAATTGATGCATTACTTTGGGATTGCTCTAGCATAGGAAGTCCCCCCTCCACCTCAAAAATTTAATGTTCTTATGGTTTATGCAAGTGGTACAGTGAAGATACAACAACACTTCTGGATTCTGTGCTGTTTTTGATTTTCTTTCTTGTTTTTAGAAGATAAGTGTGTGTCTCATTCATTGCAAGGTATCTATTTTTTTCATAGTCTGACTGAACCTGTTGTCCGAGAACTGGGATGACTTAATAACCCAAAGATTCATATTACCTCCCTGCATTTCTGATTGATTTTACATTATCTTTTAAGATCCCCTTGTTTAGTATATTCTTTGTTTCCACTTTAGAAGAAAAGCTAGGCTTGGATACTGGTGAATACGATAGAAGCAGCATCTGATGTTAAATTCCCCACTCAAGAGTTCATCTCCAATCTGTCTCTTTGGAAAAGGAAAATCAACATTTCTTATGGCTTTGAGGAAGCTTATTCCAGGTACTATGAGATCATGGCTATCATAAGCTACACTGATTAAATTTAATTGATTTGCATGAGCCCCAAAGCCATCTACTATAAATCTGGCTAGCATGCTGCTTCACATTAACAGGTGTTCTGTTGATTTAAACGGTTAAACATTTTAAACCAGCATGGTCCGATCATCCTATGATTTCACTTCATAGAGATAAACTCTGAAATAAAACAACTCTTCTTGATAAATTTCCAGTATTATGATCAAAGAAGCCATTACCTTTACAATACAGCATTAAAAAATCCCAAAGTTTTAATAGTCCATACTAAAATGCATGAGGGTTTAATTCAGAGAAAGAACATAATTCATTCCTTAATTCACAAAAAAATCTCTTTTTCTAATTCAAGATCAGACTTTGAGAAAAGATTTTATAATACAATATTGGACCAATATGATAGGGATTTTTCCTCCTAAACTAGATGACGAGTGGCAATGTTTTAAAATTGGTTGCTGTGTTAGAGTTCAATTTAATCAGAGGGGAAAAAAGTTACCTTCCTTCTCTCTGGCTATTATTTCTCCATAACTGTGGCTCAGTTAATTAGATATGTTACATATTAATTACCTGGGAGAAAATAATGAAATATGAAGTTGAAAATCAAAGTTCTGTGTATGGGGGAGAATTGGGAAATTTATTTCCGTAAGAATTGGTCTGCAATTATTTTTATTTCTTGTCCATTTCTGGACCCTATTCAGTGGTGGGATTCAAATTTTTTTACTATCAGTTCTGTGGGTGTGGCTTGGTGGGCGTGGCAGGGTGGGCGTGGCAGGGGAAGAATACTGTAAAATCTGGAGAATCAGAGGTGGTATTTGCTGGTTCTCCGAACTACTCAAAATTTCCACTACCAGTTCTCCAGAACTGGTCAGAATCTGCTGAATACCACCTCTGACTCTATTGATAATTGGCAAATAATCAACCCAATGGGTAATATGTCTACATCATTGAGCATATCTTACTGAATACTCAGTTCCATCTTTGCATGCACGCAAACAGTATACATCTGAACCATGTGGGGTTCATCTAGCTATCTCTCCTAATTATCTCTGGATTATTGAAACAAAATTTAGACAAACGTCTAAATTTTAATTGCTTAGCAATTAAAAGAGAAACATTAGCATGTAGTAAACAAGGAAGTGACATGCATGTGCTGCCTTGAGTAATAAGTAAATAATAAAAGTGTGATATCAATGCAAATTAATCAATGGACTCCATTGGATCATGGTCATTTGACCCACCAAGCAAAATGGATATACTTAATAAATTACCCACTTCATTGGTTCATGTTTGGGGTTTTGCTGTAGCATTGTCAGTCCCTGAATTGGCTTCAACATGTAGCAGGTGGTGGATGTTGCAAGGTAATGAGTCACAAATTATCACAATGTAGATAATGAGCCAGTTCTATAAAAGTGGTTGGTTGGAAGCAGACAATCTCAGTCATAATTGGGGATATGTTGCAGGATATCTGTACATATACACACACACACACACAGAGTGAGAATGAGAGAGAGAGAGAGAACAAACAAACGTGGGGCAAATGTCAAACACCAACAGGGTCATTTTATCAATAAGTCTCTTCCTAAAGTTTAAAGGAATTCTACATTTATGTGCATGTTTAATGTGACATGATATTTTAATCCTACCTTTTCTCTATGGATCTCAAAGCAAGTGTTCAATATATTCTCTTCCTCATTCTAGTTACATTATAAATCTGGCTAGGTTATGAAAAATATGAGTGACTAAAATTTCCAAACATGTCTGGTGAATGAACAGGAGGGCCAAATTTGAAATTTTCTGTACAATTCATACTTTAAAGCCAGATCAACATTTTATATATGGATAGATGTAGTAAGATAGGTAAGTAGCTACTAAGTATTTTTTGGCTTCAAATGCTGCTTCTGTAACTGTGTTTGTTTATTCTCTGATAGTTTGCTCAGTAGAACCCAAAGTCCCAGAATTTTTTTTTTATATTGGGTATTCTTTTTTTGTATGAAAATTATCAGCTGTTAGGGGGACTTCTGGACAAAAAACTAGGCTGCATTTCAGTTCAATAATAGCAGTCATCCTTGCCAAGGTAAACTGTCAACTATTACTTACCATACAGGATTGACAATCCCAGGGTAGAGTCCACAGCTCCTGGGTATCCTGTTCTTCTTCTGTCTCTTGAAATACAACTGGAACAGAGTTTTCGTGCAGGGTAGAATGTTTGCAATGGTTTTGAAATGAAATGAAACATTCTACCAGCAACTGCCTACAATTCCTGAAGCACAAAAAGGAAAAAGCAGATTTGGACACTCGGGTGGTTCATGCCATGAGTAATAAGAAGTCCCATTTTTACATGGTTGCTGGAAGGTGCAAGGCATTCAGCACATGATGTGAAAAATACTTGCAATACCCAAAATTAGCAATCCCCAACCTGAGGCTGTGTAGATGGGAACTGTAATTAAGTTCCAAGAAAACCCAATTGGCATAGCAGTAATGGCATGTGGAATGAGGCGCAAAGGGAAAAAAGGCTACCTAGGAAACAAAGAAATAAGAGAGGGAGGAGTCACTAGTGGCTTAATAGTTAAAGGAAGAAGTTAGGAAGGACCCCTCCCAATTGTTCAGGCAATTAAAAATGTCAAGGGGAAGCTTGTACCTTCATACCTGCAAGATTCTGTTAATGTAGCCTGACAATAAAGTAGAATTAGCTTATCTAGTTCTGTTTCCTGTCTGCATTACGTAGGAGGCCTAACATAAATCTAAAAAAAACAACATTTTAGAATAGAATAGAATAAAATAAAATAAGAGAGTTGGAAGGGACCTTGGTGGTCTTCTAGTCCAACCCTCAGCTAAAGCAGGAAACTCTATACCATTTCAGACAGATCTCTTCTTAAAAACTTCCAGTATTGAAGCATTCACAACTTCTGGAGTCAAGTCTTTCCACTGATTAATTGTGCTAACTGTCAGGAAATTTCTCCTTAGTTATAGGTTGCTTCTCTCCTTGATTAATTTCCATCCATTGCTTCTTGTCCTGCCCTCGAGTGCTTTGGAGAATTTTTTAATACAAGGTTTATATAAAAATCACCTTAACAAGTAATCATTCAAAGAACAGATATAAAGTTTAGGTGAATTTGTAGATGTCGAAGATGATCCAGTTTGGCATAGTGGTTAAGGCACCATATTAAAAATTGGGAGACTAGTGAGTTCTAGTCCCGCATTAGGGACCAGCTGGATGATTTTAGCTAGTCATTTTCTGTCAGCCCTAGGAAGGAGGCAATGACAAGCCACTATCCAAACAAACTTGCCAAGAAAATTGGAGAGATTAGTCCAGGCAGTCAAGTAGGGAATAAAAAATTGATTCAAAGGCACATTACACAGAATATTCCTTTACATTTTTAGCTATCATATTGATGTTCTATTCTCATGTTCTTGTGTCATTTTTTTATTCAAGTATTTTACTTCTACTTACACTCCTTTTAGTTTTCTTTCTTTTTATCATTGTAAGCTGCCTACCATAGCTCCACAGTAAGCTTGTGGTGAATAGAAATTTAACAAATAAATAAAATAAATTATATGCTGTTGGCACTTTGTAATTTTTTTATATAAATGTTTCTAGTACAAACTGGAACTCTATTGAACTTACGCACCGAAGAAAAATTCCTTGTGTGTCCAATTATATTTGGCCAATAAAGAATCTTTTGGAACTGTAGTTTCCAAAGATGTTTCACAGATTGAGAAGACAATTGTTTTGCTACTGGGAACTTTGAGGAGTGCATAATGCTTAGAAATAGGAAATTAAAGGGATACTTTGAAATAGGGGCTTCTGTACACTATATAGATGCTATCCAACTCCTAGAGATTATGACAAAGAAAAAAAAGTATGAAAGAGTGGAATTAGTCATTTCTAAAATAGCTGAAGGCCTGTAGACAACCTCTCTCTCTCTCTCTCTCTTTCACACACACACACACACACACACACACACACACACACACACACACCCTTCAGGTATTCATCCTTTTCCTCAGAGCTGCATTCACAGGTATTCCAGTTGAACTCCAGTACACTTTGTCATTTTCAAGGACATGTCAACATCCAGCTTTTAAGTGAGTAAGTGGGAGGCAACCTCTGAAGATTAACAGCTATTAAAGGCAGGCCAGATGATTATCAATCAACTGCCAGGACCATAAGGTACAGCAAGCAGTATGTTCTGGTGGGAGTCCTTCCTGGAGCTTGGCCTGAAGCTCAGCTGGAGTGCTCAAAAAACAATCTTGCTAAAGAGCAGAGTTTGGACCTGGACCTCGGCAGCACCTAAAAGAGGAGCAACCACACTGAAACAGCACTTTTTCTCAACTAGTAGAAGACTTCTTGCTAAACCACACAATAAACAGTTGTGGGAACTACTGTAGGTACATCTAGTCTAATGAAGAGAAGATCTAGGGGTGATATGATAGCAGTCTTCCAATATTTAAAGGGCTGTCACAAAGAAGAGTGGGGTGGGAGGAAAGGGTCAGCCTATTCTCCAAACCACTTGATGACAGGACATGGATGGAAACTTTATGAAGGAGAGATGCAATCTAGAACTAAAGAGAAATTTCCTAGCAGTGAGAACAACCAATCTGTGAAATGGCTTGCCTCCAGAAGTTGTGAGCACTCCATCACTGGAGGTTTTCAAGAACATCACTGGAGGTTTTCTGGACAGCCACTTATCTGGAATAATATAGGGTGTCCTGTTTCAGCAAGGGATTGGTTTATAAGACTTCCAAGGTCCCTTCCAGCTCTGCTTTTCTATATTCCAGAAACAGGCAACAGTTGTATGCTACTTTATTGACTTTGAGACTTTTGTGCAAGCTGAGTTTTAACAGACTGATGGTAAAAGACTGCCATATTTATATGGCAACATCACTTTGCAAAGTGTTTGAAGGGGAGAGGTGACCCAAGTATTGTTTTGTGGTTGGGGAAGGTGTGTGCTGAAATAAAGTATTGTGCACTGATTTGTTATGCTGTGATGTATCTGGTCCTTGGGAGAAAAGAGCTTTCGTATGACAAAATGGTGCTTCAATCATGCTTGCCAAAGGCCTGGGCTAACAGCCAATGTTTTCATGGTCTTTAGAAGCAACAGCATGATAGGAGCCATTCAGATCTCAGTGGATTCTTATTGCTGAGGATAGGACCTAATATGGAGAAGGTGTGCTTCTGGGTTCCTGATAGGTGGTATTGTTTAAATTGAAAGAACCTGGCCATAACCCTGCCAGATCAGATAGTTTGGGCAGATACAAGAGAGGCAGACATAAATATGCACCTCCTGAACTGGAATATAGCAGCATATTGAAATATTGCACCTTCTCTGATAAAAAAAGAAATCTTGTATAAATGCTTTTGTTATGGAAAAATGCAATGGTATATGGTATGTAAATGCATATTACAGGGAAGGCAACATATAATCAATAGGGAGAGTACACAATGGCATGCATATTTTAAAGAAAATCTGAAGAAATAATTTATGTAGGTTTTTTTCTCCAGCAAGTTTCTAAATTGAGGTGGCAGCAGGATGAAATTAACCTACAAAAGAAAGAAAGAAAGAAAGAAAGAAAGAAAGAAAGAAAGAAAGAAAGAAAGAAAGAAAGAAAGAAAGAAAGAAAGAAAGAAAGAAAGAAAGAAAGAAAACAAACTGAACAAAACCAAGACTTAATATTCCCACATGCCAGGATAGATATAACTTATCTATTGTACATACTGTATAAACGCCCTGAAATGATAATACTTGTGTTGTTGAAACTGTGTCAGCATTATTATTTTTTTATGAATTGGGATTTATGCAGTCATTGTAACTTATTCATTTCTTTTCCCTTCTGTACTATATCACTTTTGGTGGAATACTTGCATTTGTATCATCAATGGAATATCACAAATGGAACTCCTACAATTACTGGGACATTGTAAATAGAAAAATGAATGGAGTTAATGGTTTCTCACTTGCCAAGGTTCCTTGTTTTACACACACACACACACACACACACACACACACACACACACACACACACACAGAGTTTACAACAATTTTACAACCATCATTAAGCGAATCACATCATTAAATAATCACAGGGTGGTTAAGCTTCCCCAATGGCTATTTTGCTGGAAATCAAATTGTTATGAGCTGACCGCAAGACATTGAAACTAGTTATAAATGTAAGCCAGTTGCTAAATGCTGGAACTGTGATCATGTACCACAAGAGTGGTACAATGGTTGTAAGCAGTGGAGGGATTCAGCCGGTTTTCACTGGTTCAGGTGAACTGGTTGTTAAATTACCCACCACCCTGCTATCAAAGTGGATCATGGGCGCGGCGCAGTGCTGCAATGGAGAAATGGGCAATGGAGCGACCGAAGGAGAAGGCTACTTTCCCTCTTTCTTCCCCCTGCTCTTCCTCCTTCTCTCATGCCAGCCGCTCTGTTGCCCATTTCTCCATTGCAACACAGGATCTACTTTGATAGTGGTGTGTGTGTGTGTGTGTGTGTGTGTGTGTGTGTAAATTAACAACCAGTCCATCCAGGGTCAGGTTGGCTGCTGCAGGAGGCTCATCCCACATGTGCAGTGGAGCTGGAGGATGGGAATGGGCCATGCCTCCCATGATGGCCAACCTGATCCTGGGTGAACCAGTTATTAAATTATTTGAATCCCACCACTGGTTTTAAGTATGAGTACAGGACACAAGTCACTTTTTCTGAGGCTGTCATAACTTTTAACCAACATTAAATGAATGATCATAAGTTGAGGGTTAACTTTATAGCTTTCAGATGACCAATATCTTTTGACCAGAAAATTTGTCAGTAAATGATTTACTGAATGTTTGTGAATGAAACACCCACTTTATCCAATACCTGTGGTCTGACTGAAACTGCAGCTTGAGCAGTATCTTCTAATATGGAACAGTCACAAAAAGAGATCTGGATGATTGCAACTTATCTTCTGAGATTCCTGCTCCACCAAGAGAAATCTGTCTTTGATACTGATTTATTGCAGCATTTTATCCTGACTGCCCACCCTATTTTTTACTCTGCTGGAGCCTGATATTTAGATTTGTAGTCTGACCCAGCAGGGCTTAACTAATGTCCTCATGATGATGTTCTTACATCAAGACCACTCTGGCATAGTCATAAGTTACACTTTGATCATTGTGTGTTTATCAATTTTTCACCATATTTGCTGTATGGTCAGCTCAGTATTATTGCCAAATAAATGTGGCAGTAGCAAACTCTCTGCAATCATTTATAGACCAATGTATTCAGAGTGGGAAATTGATAGTGGTGTTATGGAACTGGGGAAGAGAAAGCAAAAACTGTGTTTTGGAGCCATCCCTATCTTGGTCTGTTCTATTGTTCAATTTTTATTCTTTCGAACAGAATGCTGGAAAGAAGTTAGATAAAGAGACTTGGGACCTTCAGCCTAGCCACTTGTCTATCAAATAATCCATCGGCATTCATCAGCAGGGTAACTTCTGAAAACTGATCAGAACAGGCCAGCATTCACTATGGGGACAGAATCCAACAAAGAAATGGCTGGAAAAACTCATAGAACAAGCAGAGATAGATAAAACTGAAAAGAAAAGAATACATCCTATTTTGTTTCTACTTGCAAACTGCTTCTGGGTTTTGTGCTTGAGATGGAAAGAAAATGAAACTTTGACTTTGGGTTTTACTGATTAGATAAGTTTGTTGTTATATAATTGGCTAGTACAGTGTGTTAAGTATGTAAAAGTAAGTAAAAGTTGAGGCTATAATATTGCAATCTTAGTCTACTGCACTTAAAGGGTCATAAATCATTGCTTTTCATTCTCTTTTGTCCTTTCCCCCATATTTCTTTCTCTTCCCTTTTTGTTTCCTCATTTTCCCCACTGTTGTATTTTTCTTCTATATTTTATATCTTGATGAACTTAATGAAATTATTACCTGAAAAAAAAAGAATCCAATGATAAAATGGTCAAGTTTGAAAATGTGTCAGGTTTGATCAAGGACTATGGAGGAAAAAAAAAAACAGGAAAAAGTCTCCCATTGTATCCCAACATCTCTGGATGTTGGCAATATCTTCGTTCTAAGCTCTTTGATTCCCTTTTTCTTCCATGAGGGATACATGATTCTTAGTTGTGAGAAGTACTGTACATAAAAATGAATCAACAGACTTTTGATAATCTGATCCATAGGATGCTTTATTAGGAAAAATACTGCAGTATGGACCCCTTCACTCCAAAACCATGTTTAGGAGCAAAGGAGACACTTCCTTTTAGTGAATACAGCTTATATAGGTTTATCAAATCATATGGTTACATAACACTTCCTGTTTCCCATATATGGAAATTATACAATGTTTTTTCATAAGAAAGTTCCAACCTTCCATGGAAAACGCCCAACATTCTCATTATAGTCAGATTTCCTGTTATTCAAATTCTAGAAGATTATAAGAAAACCATTAATATCTCTTAATGTGACGTCTAATGTCAGAGCGCCCCAGCACATATTTATACAACTTATGCCAGGTACATAGTTTTGTAACCTTGTATAATTTCTAGCAGAAAACACATTTCATAACTGTTCTGAGCTTTAAAAATTCAAACTGGAAACACAAAATGGCTTCAGTTCAGCTCTTCAAATTCTCAAGTGTAATAACCAAATTTTCACCTATAACATTAGTACATGCAACTAACCTCATGCTTCCCAGTGCATACATGGATACCCACTCAGAACAGAGCAGAGCAAAGCAGAGCATTGGATATTTGTTTGTCTGGGATGGAGTACAGATTCCTCTCCTAGACAGGCAGTTGGAACAGAAGACCTACAAGCTCCCTTCTAGCCCTATGAGTCTATGACTCTATGATTATATGAGAAGAGCAGAAACACACACACATACATAAGGTATTACTTTATTATTGACAAGAAAATAAAGGTACTTCTTCTGGCCATTGTTGATAAAGGAGTTGAAAGAAAGCTCTGCTTGCTTTCTCGGCCTTGTTTCTATTGTATTTGATCAATTCCTGTTTGAAAAGGGAAAAATCTGGGAGACTGTGCAGTATCCCACAACCCAACATGAAGGGGATTGACATTCAAAGTAAGCTTCAGCGTCTAGAATGATCAATGAGCTCAAAGAAAATTCAACAGACAGTTGAATATTTTCCATTCCAAACAGTAAAACTGATCAATTAACATATAATTTCAGTATTTGAGATTTTCTGGGGTGGGTGGGGGGAACAATAAAAAAATATATAGTAACACAAGATGAAGAACAAGACGAAGTCATAATGTATTCCTGGTCTGTCAATCTGTTTGCATCATGAACCATTTACATTCATGCCATTTTTGGCAGAGCTAGTGTATATTTCAGAATGCACAGCAAAGTCACAGAGAAAAGGATGCTTGGCTATTTGTTTTGCACCTACAGTTTGATAAAGGCACATGAAGAATGTGTTACTGTGAAACAGGTAAAGATTTGCCACTAGAGGGAGATATTGGAACGATAAAGATACATCCCATTCTTCAAACACCAATGGGATTGTGTTCACCCTTTTGCCCTGGTTTATTTGTTTCCTGGTTAGCTGACTATTTGGAGCTGGCCCAGTCAGATGCGGTTCCTTCCATCCAGTGGAAATCAGTTATCCAGAACCAGACCAAGGTTGGTAGAAAAGAAATGAAATCAGTTGCATGGTGAACCCTGATTTTTGCAACCCTGATTTTTGCAGACAGCTTTATGTCTGCCCTGACTCAACCCAGCTCCCTTTATGTTGTAGAACCTGATAGTCTTCAAATGGTGACTGGACACCATCAAAGATGACACAAGCCAGAGCATAGAACAACTCAAAGAAGTGGTTCAAAACCAGAAGATGTGGAGAGACCTGGCGCATAGACTTGCCAATTGTTGGACACAACTGAATAGATGACATCATCATCATCATCATTTGAGGAACTTCCAATCATCCAAAACACACAGATACATTGAATAACCACTTATAAATTCTGCTGTGACCTTTGCATGAAATAGATAGACACCACTAAGAGGGGACAGAGAGAGTTTTGAAGAGAGAGTTTCACATCCCTTTAATATTTAACCTCTCACATTTGCAGGTAAATGTCTCCACAAGACTAAAGTTGTGAGGTTATTTATTTTTTTGAGACAGCACAGTCTCCACCCTGGATAGGAAGGATATATATATATATAAATATATATAAATCAGAATGCCTCATCTCTGTTTCCAATGTATAGCAGGTCTCCTGGTTTCACTAAAGCCTGAAGGCAGTTCATCCAAACAAGATTAAAATAACAAATGATAGTATAGCCATTTCATAAAGTTGGCAAAGCATATATCAAAATCTACATCAGAAACAAACTCAATAGCAATAAAACTCCTCTAGCATTTGCCTCCAGCATTGCTTAGAAACGCAATCAAGGCTGCTGCCACCTAAAGATAGGCAGAGTGGAGCTTTCTAAGGCACTTTCTGAAAGAGAAGCACAAGAATTGTTTGTTTGTTTTTTATGGTGAGCCTGCACAGCACATCAGCTGTAATGGAATGTGTGAATAACCTTGGGGAAAGAGGGGAAGAGAGGCTGCCCAGGAATCAATCATACAAAAGAAGAAAGTGCCCCCAGTGGCTTAAAAAACCAGAGGAAGAAACTTAGGAAGGGTCTGCCCTAATGGAAGAAGCAGTTAAAAGCAGAGGTAGAAAGTTTTCTTTACAACAAAGTTTGTAGCCTTAAATAAAGTAGAATTCATCTATCCTAACCTAATTTATCTAATCCTATCTGGTTCACTGAAGAGGGCTGATACAGGCCACCCAAAGATGTATATACCTATCTGGGTGCTTTCTTTTGGTTTCTTTTTTTCCCCTAGTGTTGGAAGAAATGTCCATCTGGGTTCAGTTCCAGGTGGGAAGAAAAACACTGGACACATGGAGAGTGCTTGGCAAGATGGTTTAATGGTAGACAGGACAACATTGAGGTCCTGGGGGAAAAATAGCACATGGATGAGAGAGGGAGAGAGATTTATACCGTCTATTGGCTTTGAACTTGCTTCCAGTTCCTGTGGCAAGAAATATATTCTGATTGGTTGTCAGATTCCCATGGGGCCATGCAGAGGTAACTTTGTAGGTTGTCTTGAGTCCCAAGCTTGGTTGACTCTTGAGTGATGCAATCTTCCCAGGTGCCATGTGGTGAGATGGGTAGAGGACTAATCCTATCATGTCCTGAGGCCCATGTCTAAATCCCATCACCCTGGAGCTGAAGGGAGGGCAGGGAGTTGTAGGAAGCGGCTTTGTCTTTAAAAATATGTTTCTCCTTTTTTCATCCAGGGAAATATAATATTCTGCCTTTTTAATATTTCTTAGAATATTTCACTCTTCTAGGAGAGGGGTGGGTGCTAACTTTCTACACTAGATATACTGTACCTTCTCTTCTTTTAATGCTCTTTTTGTAAGTTGCACAGAGTTGTCATAGAATAGAGTCAGGCAGCCATGAAATGAGAGGGAGAGGGGAGGTGGAGAGGGAGCAGGGGAGAGGCAAGGGGAGGGAGAAAGGGAGAGAGGAAGTGTTAGGGAAGGAATGAAGGGTTAGGGAAGAAAGAAAGGGTTAGGGAAGGAAGGAAGGAAGGAAGGAAGGAAGGAAGGAAGGAAGGAAGGAAGGAGTGGTGGGATTCAACATTTTTACTACCGGTTCTGTGGGTGTGGCTTGGTGGGAGTGGCGTGGCTTTGTGGGCATAGCTTTGTGGGCATGACAAGGGAAGGATACTGTAAAATCTCCATTCCTTCCCCACTCCTGGGGGAAGGTTACTGCAAAATCCCCATTCCCTCTCCACCCCACTAACCTGCTTTCCAGCTTTGTTTTCCTGTGCAAGGCAACAAAAAAAGACCCAGCCCATCAGCTCGGGAGGCAGGGAATAGATGGGGGCGGGGCCAGTCAGAGATAGTATTGGCTGCTTCTCTGAACTATTCAAAATTTTCACTATTGGTTCTCCAGAACTAGTCAGAATCTGCTGAATACCACCTCTGGAAGAAAGGCTGGTGGGAAGGAAGGAATCTTAGGAAAGAAACTAGTCATTTAAGTGTCTGTGGAGCAGACCCAAGATGTATTAGTTTCCCTTTGCTGGAAATATTTAAGATGGAATTAGAAAATTATAACAAAGATATTTAGCAATATCTTGAACTTAATATTCAGCACTCAACAGGGATTGAATTAGCTGATCTTGAAGCTTCTCCTAACTCCATGATACTATTCTATTTTATCATGAATTTGTGCTTAAAATTGACCAGCAGTATCAAATTTCCGCTTCTTAAGATTGAATAGCGATTCATCTCTGCTGCTTCCAAAATGGTGCAATACATTCTCTAGTAAGTATCCTGATTTTCTTTGTATCCTTATTTTCTTGACTTTCTTTCATTGAAGAGGGGTGGTATTAAAGATTTCTTCCAGATAATATTGAATTCTTATTTAAAATTACTTTGATCTTACTTTTCAGTTCTGTAAATGACAGGTTGAACACTAAGAAAAATATGTTTTAAACAGGGCTTGACAACTTATTCTGAATCAGCTGAGCTCTCACACTTGCAGAATCTGATTCAGCAAGAGTTTATAATTCTTATATAAGAAGTCCTCGATTTGCAACAGTTTGTTTAGTGACCTTGGAAAGTTACAATGGCCCTGAAAAAAGTGACTTATGACCAGGAGTGGGCTTCAAAAATCTCAGCAACGGATTCTCTGCCTGGTTGCTGGGTGGGCGTGGCCATGGTGGGCGTGACCTAGTTGGCTTCCTGCACCATGGTGGGGGGGACAGTTTGGCCCTCCCTGGGTTTCAAAAGCCCTCCGGAGACTGAAAACAGGCCCATATCTGGACTTCTGGAACTTCTCGGAGGCTCGTTTTCCAGGGGTGGGATTCAAATTTCTTAACAACTGGTTCTGTGGACGTGGCCTAATTTGTGGGTGTGGTTTGGTGGTCTTGTGACTGGATGGGCTTGACTTGCTGACTGGGCATGGTTTGGTGGTCAAGTAACTGGGTGGGCATGGCTTGTATGCAAATATTATAAATATTTATGTAAATATTGATTTTTTTTAAATAAAAAAGCAACTTTTACCCAAAATCAGACAAAGCAGCAGGCAGATTGAGTTGCTCACGGAATCACAGAGTCAGTTAGAGATCTACCATTCTGCACTTTGCTACCTGAGCCTGCACTGAAAAATAGAAACTTCAGTCCTAAGGAAGGTTCAGCTCTGCTTTTAGATTAGCTAGAAAGCAAGAAATCCAATGAGTTCCTGCTTTCTAGCTAATCTAAATCTCCTGGCACAGCAGAACATCTGATGGTTGGGGAAAAAAAAAGGAAAAAATAGCAATTTTCTGAATGCAGGTAAGTTGGATGGCGTGCATGCCAGGTAAGGAGTGAGGGGATGGGGTGGGGCCAGCGAGTGGCACGATTTGCCGGTTCTCCGAACTGCACAGAATCATAACAACCAGTTCTATAGAACTGATCTGACCAGGTAAAATCCCATCCCTGCCATTTTCCCCCCTCCCTGAGCCTCCATACGGACCCTGCACTTACCTCACATTCGAAACGGGTCGTGTAGAGACTCCTGAGAGTGACGGGTGAGGTAGAAGGGGCAAAGTAAGGTGAGATGGATGGGGCCAACCAGTGGTGGGATTTAGTGGTACTCAAACCAGCCATAACATTAGCAACAGGTCCTCCCAAGCCCGGGCGAACCTGTAGCAACCCACCCCTGCTTATGATCATTTTCACACTTATGACTGCAGCAGAATCCTCATATCACATGATCAAAATCCAGATGCTTGGCAAATGGTTCATATTAATGATGATTACATTTTCCTGGATTCTTGTGATCCCCTTTTGTGACCTTTTGACCAGCAAAGTCAATGGGGAAGCCAGATTCACATAACAACATGTTACTAGCTTAACAATTGTAATGATTCACTTAACAACTGTGGTAAGAAAGGTGGTAAAAGGGGGCAAAACTCACTTAACAAGTGTCTCACTTGGCAACCTAAATGTTGGACTCAACTGTGATTGTAAGGTCAGGATTACCAATTAACAATACACAATTTTGAAACATACCTTAATAGAAGATTGATGGATTAAAGCAAAACTTATGAAATTGTAGAGAAACAAATTAAAATTGTGCTACTATGGCTTGTTCTAGATGTTCACAATGGTAATCTACTTTGTAACAATATAATGATATTTTAAATCTTTAGAAATCAACCCTAATTATGCCCAATTTGCATGATCTCTCATCCTGATATGTGATGATTAAGAATTAAGTATCTAGTCAGGTATTGGTGACACTGATTAAGTGTGTGAGTCATGATAAACCCGTTTGTTTCACCGTTTATGGAGTAAGCACATCAGGCCATAAATCACAATTTACAAATAATCATTTATTTAGTGATAACCATCTTTATCTTGTTTATTCTTCTTCCTTCCAATATTAAAAACAGAAAAATCACATATTGTTGTGTTTTTTTTATTGTATTGTTCATTGTTTTTCAATGTTTTAACAATTGCAAGCTGCCCAGAATTGCTGGGAATCATATAAATTATGACAGTGATAGGATCAAATTGTCTTAAAAGAATGTGCAAATTTTGCCTATTTTACAGATGTTGAAACAATGACTTTCCAGATGTTATTAGAATAGAACTTCCATTCTGACTTTGATTGTAGTTTTCAATTCTGCTCTCTTTGTTTCAGACTTAGTTTAGGGATTAACTCTTGATATTGTGGAATTGCAACTTCCTGCCTGTTTATGGAGTCTCAGTCATCCGATCATGGTTGTCCCAAAGCACAGGTGGTATTCAGCAGGTTCTGACCAGTTCTGGAGAACTGGTAGTGGAAATTTTGAGTAGTTCAGAGAACCAACAAACACCATCTCTGACTGGAGATTTTACAGTATCCTTCCCCTGCTGCACACACCAAGCCATGCCCAAGGAACTGGTAATAAAAAAATTTGAATCCGACCACTGTCCCAAACGTGCATTTTTTTCAAAGGCCACTGAACTTCCCGAAGCTTCTTAGGTGAGAAGCAAACATCTTCAAGGAAAAATAAAGAAAGTCCACCTGCCTTTTGAAAAAAGCACTTTTGGGACATCTTTCCACATCTTACTCCACTAGCCATATTTGGTGGTCCTATTAAAAGAATGACCTTACTACAGCAGTCATGGATAAATACAAAACCTTGGATGTTAGTGTAGTGTGTTCATTAGAATGCTTCTTCCCAAATTTGCTGCCACCTCGAATAAGTTGCCATTTTTAACCTAAACTGCCAACTGCTTAATCTTCCATCTTTCTATTGTTATGTTTATTCTTCCTTTCATTTTTTCAGACCTTCCAATATATTTTTATTCATTCAATTTCTATAGCCACCCATCTCAGCTAAGTTTCCCATTATGACAATGCTTCAGTATTTTGTATTTCCAGATCTTAGTAGTAGAAGTTTTCTTATCTCTTTAATTACTTACAACAATGTTGTATGTTGTAACTTACAACTACACACACTTGGTGAGGCCACATTTGAATTACAGTGTCCAGTTCCAGTCAGCATGAAACAAAAAAGATGTTATTGTGAAAGAAAGTGTGCAGAGAAGAGCAATAAAGATGATAAAGAATCTGGAGGCTAAACTATATGGTGAAGTCTAAGGCAACTAGGTAGGTTTAGCCTAACAAAGAGAAGGGTTATGAGTGACATGATAGTCATCTTCCAATACTTGAAAGACTGCCACAGGGAAGAAAGGGTTGATTTATTCTCCAAAGCACCTGAGGGCAGGACAAGAACCAATGGATGGAAACTCATCGGAGGGAGATACAACCTGGAATTAAACAGAAATTTCCTGATAGTGAGAGCAATCAACTAATGGAACAACTTGCCTTCTGGATTTGTGGGTGCCCTGTCACTGGAAGTTTTCAAGTAAAGACTGGACAGCGGTTGTCCAGAATGGAATAAGGACTCCTGCCCTGGGCAGGGGTTTGGACTAGAAGACCTCCAAGATTTCTTCCCACCCTATGATTCTATATAGATTTTGCTTCTGCATAATAGATTTATTACAGCTTCAGTAATATCACTTTCTATTTTATCGTTCAGGTTATTCAGAAGACATATTTCAGGGTCACTAGATTTCTCATGCACTTTGATGTATTTAATTAATTACCTAATTATCTGTGTCCAATTAATCCTGGAACAAACCCACCAAAACTGAATGAAATCCAGTTAATTTTACATTACATCTCCAATATACTGAACTGCATGGTCTAACTAAGTGTAAATCCACTATTTATTTATTTATTTTATTTATTTATTCAATTTATATACCGCCCTTCTCCCGAAGGACTCAGGGCGGTGCACAGCCTACTAAAACAACACATATACAAAAGTTAAAATAAAATTAAATATGGGCTGCTACCAAATCTAAAACCCCAACATTAAAACCATAATTTAAAACCCCATTAAAATCAATTTAAGATCAGCCCAGGCTGGCCTGCTCAAAGAGACAGGTCTTCAAATCACACCTGAACACCCTCAGGTCGGTGGTCGTTCTCAACTCAGGGGGGAGCCCATTCCAGAGAGCGGGTGCCCCCACAGAGAAGACCCTATTCCTCGGGGTCACCAGGCGGCACATAGAGGCCATTGGGACCCGAAGAAGGCCCTCCCTGTGGGAGCGCACAGGTTGGTGGGAGACTACTGGCAGAATGCGGTCTTGCAAATAGCCTGGTCCAATGCCATGGAGCACTTTAAAGGTCAAAACCATAACCTTAAAGCGCACCCGGAAGGCGACCGGCAACCAATGCAGCTCGCGCAGAAGAGGCATCACATGAGAGCTTCTAGATGCCCCCATAACCACCTGCACAGCCGCATTTTGTACCAGTTACAACCTCCAGGTGCTCCCCAGAGGGAGCCCCATGTAGAGGGCATTACAGTAATCCAGGCGGGAGGTGACCAGAGCATGAGTGACCGTGCGTAAGGCATCCTGATCGAGAAAGGGCCGCAACTGGTGCATCAAGTGAACCTGATGAAAAGCCCCCCTGGAGACGGCCGTGATATGATCTTCTAATGACAGCTGTACATCCAGGAGGATGCCTAGATTTCAAGCCCTCTCTGTGAGGGCTAAGATCTCACCCCCAATAGCCAGCGATGGAGTCAGCTGACTATATCGGGACGCCGGAAACCACAGCCACTCAGTCTTGGAAGGGTTGAGTCGAAGCCTGTTCTCACCTATCCAACTATGCATAGATTTATAGATGTTGCTGATTTTCAAGACCTTAGCTGGCATAGCCAAGTGTTAAAATGAATTAACATTTCGAAGGCTACATGTTACTTGCTACTGGTGTAACCTACCAGCTTGGAGTGGGATGGGAAGCCTAGAAGCCAGTGAATATAATTTTTCATCCTATGCCCCTGGTCTTACATGTAAACAGGTGTTGGAATTCATTGTTGGAATGTAGTTTTATGCAACAACTACAATAGTATTTAGCCAGTAGATGACAGTATTTATAAGTTTGGATCTATGCTATATACTCTATGCTCTTTTGTTCTAAGTAGAGTTTCCTGTTTCCTGTTATAAAGGTATAGCTGAGCAGTAAAGCACATGGTGACTGTGCTCTTTATTTGCTCTCTAACAACAGGTAGTCTTCAATTTATAGCTGGTTATTTTGCAACCCTTTGAAGTACCAACAAACTTCATCTGAGGTATTTAAAATCCAGCTTCAAAGTTCCAATGGCCACTTGTCCACCTTCCCCATGATCACGTGATCATATTTTGGGTGCTTGGCAACCACCCTTCATTTACTTCCATTTGTGACTGTGATTTGTGATGGGTTTTTTGAGAGGACTGGAAACTGATATTTTCTTCCAATTTCCAGCAAAAAATACCCATTGGGTATAATGGTTCATTTAACAACTGCTGAATTCACTTAACAACAGCTTCAAAAAATGTCATAAAATTGGGCATGCCACTAAACAACCACCAAGACTTATGACTGTAATCCTGGGTTCAATTATTGTTATAAGTCAAGGACTTTCTGTACAAAAAGGAATAATGTATGAAAACTGAATAAGGAGAGATTTAACCTAGAAATAAGGAAAAACTTTCCGACAGTGAGAACAATCAACCAATGGAACACCTTGCCCTTGGAAGTTGTGGGAGCGCCATCATTTGAGACTTTCAAGAAAAGATTGGACTGCCATTTGCCAGAAATGGTGAGGGTGGGGGGCTTGGGCAGGGGGTTGGACTAGATGACCTATAAGGTCCCTTCCAACTCTGATTATCTGTTATCAGTTATCTGAAGATTCCTACCTGTGTTTTCACTGTGTCTTATATTTTAAAGGTTTAACACATTCTTTTCTGTATTCCATGGCACTTTTTCCTGTTACGATTTCTGCATTATTAATTTGAAAAAAGTGTTCATTATGTTGCCCTTATTACTCCTCCCCCCACAACAAAAAAAATGCAAAATCATCTTTTCTGGTTCATATTAAAAGCCCAGCATGCTATATTTGACATGATTTTTCTCAGAAACACAGGAGGGAAAAGAGGAAGGCTTCATATAAATAGTCCAATGCTGCTGAAGCAGGTTTTTTACAATTCAAATAGAAGAGATCCCTCAGCCAAATATGTTCATTGTTTTAAAAAATAAAATAAGAAATAAAAATAAAAAATTATCCTCCAGTCCCTTTGAGGATTTGGCAGAAAAGACTTGGGAAAGGATGGATGCTAGCCTGACTTTTGGCTAGTATGGTTAGTCCTTGCTTTATAACTGTTTGTTTAATGATCGGTTCTAACAGTACTGAAAAAAAGCAATTTAAAACCAGTCCTCGAATGTACAACTGTCACAGCATCTGAGGAGTTACATGGTTATGATTCCACTGCTTGACAACAGCATATATTTATGAGAGTTGCAGCGTTCCACACTCACCTGTTTGCCATTTGTGACCTTCCCAGCTGGCCGCTGACAAAGTCAGTAGGGGAAGCCAGATTCACTTCATGACCATCAAGTAGTTCACTTAAGGTAAAGGCAAAGGTTCCCCTTGCACATACGGGCTAGTCATTTCTGGCTCTAGGGGGCAGTGCTCATCTCTGTTACAAAGATGAAGAGCCAGCGCTGTCCGAAGATGTCTCCACGTCATGTGGCTGGCATGACTAAACACCAAAGGCACACGGAATGCTGTTATCTTCCCACCAAAGGTGATCCCTATTTTTCTACTTGCATTTTTACATGCTTTCGAACTGCTAGGTTTGGCAGAAGCTGGGACAAGTAACAGGAGCTCACTCCATTACATGGTGCTAGGGATTCGAACTGCCAAACTGCCAACCTTTCTGATTGACAAGCCCAGTGTCTTAGCCACTGAGCCATGACTGGGTTAAAAAAAGTTGTAAAATTGGGCACCACTCCCTTAGGAACAATGTTGCTTAGTGAAGCAAGTTCTGGTATCAATTATGATCATAAGTTGAGAACTACCTGTACATTTTCCAGAATGAGTTCTTCTGTTGAGAAACCACTTCTTCCCTTCCTGAAAAATAAATTCTGTATGCAATTATTTTATATCCCCAAATGCAACAGAGAAAATTTGCTTTTCAAAGGAGAAACAGATGGGGCATTAAGCTGGGTATATGTGCCTTTCTCTCTGTCTATGTGTGTTTGTGTGTTTCACAATCACTTGGAAGCTCACAGCCTGCACTAACTGCCTTCTCAATATTTTTTTATCACGAGTACAGAAGAGGCAGAGGAACCTTTGCCTGTGAGGGAACGAATGCAGCCAAGCTGAGCGGAGAAATTCTGGATTTTATTTATCTTTGCCACCAGCCTTCCTTTTAGTTTGATGACAGAGTATTTGTGTTTTTTTGAAATTCTTTCAAAGAAGAAGAGAATCAGGATGGAATGTTTTTGTGGCTGGCAACGGACAACGTTTAAATCTAAAGCAATTTTCAAAGACGATGAAGAATAAAAACAGGAGCATGCAAAAGTGCCATTCAGTGCACATAAGGAGAAGGGTAACAGTTCTTGCTCCCTAAAAGCCCAGAACAGCTCAGTTTTCAACAGTTTCTGAAATGCCAACTCTAAAGGTGCCAGATTAGCTTCCCAGAAGAAGCCATTTTATGAGCTGGAGCCGTAGTTGAAAAGCATCCTTGGTGGGAACCACATTCTTCCCCTCATACCTGTGTTTTCCCAAAAATATGATCTACTCTGAAAATTAAGTCCTAGTCTTATTTTTACATGTGCACCCAATATAAACCCTACCCCCAAAACAAGCCCTAATTAAGACCCCACCCACTCCAGGGTGCCCTGGTAAAAATTAAGCAAGGGTGGGAATAGGGTGGTGGAGCTTCTGACCTTCAGATCGTTACAGCCAGGCCTCAGACACTCCAACACCTCGACATCTGTCTTGCCATCCCGTTTTTTCTGCAACCAGCAAGGCATTCCTGAAGGCCTTTACAGCCTTGTCAATCACAGAAGATGTTGCTGAAGGCCTCTGACAGCGAAAAGGAGGCCATGGGCATAATGTGCAAGTGAGGTTGGTCAGTGGATGACACACACACACGAAAATAAGACCTGGTGGATTTTTTGGTGGCAAAAATAAATAAATAGAGGACCCGGGTAGATCTGTGGATCACCAAAATACCTTGATGGGATATATAAACAGACTGAAAAGAGAGGCATCTCCACATAAACCAAGTAACCAATGGGGGGGGAGCTGGATTTACGTAATGTCAATGCAATTAACTGTGGTGATTCACTTAACAACTGTAGCCAAAAGAGTTGCAAAATGGGGTAAAACTTACTTAACCCTGCTTTGCTTAGCAATAGAAATTTTGGGCTCAGTTGTGGTCGTAAGTCAAGGACTATCTGTGATCTATGTAGGTGAAGACTAGCACTTTGAATTACACCTGGAAACCTACAGGCACCCAATGCGATGGCCTTATCATAGTGTCGTATCCAATGGTGGGATTAAAATAATTTAACAACCGGTTCTTTGTCCTAATGACTGGCTGGGTAGACATGGCTAGGTAGTCATGTGGGTGCCCCACCTTGCCTGTTCCACCCCAGCCACTCCTTGTAACCTTGGATTGCTGGGTGAGCAACCAGGTGGCAAGGCGAGGTGAGGAGGAGGGGAAAGGGGAGGGGAAGGGAAAGGTGGAGCCAGGCATGATGAGGCATGCTATTCAGCTGGTTTGTCAAACTGCACAAAAAGTTAGCTACTAGTTCTCCTGAACCGGTGCAAACCTGCTCAATCCCACCGCTGACTACTATGGTAGCTCTGTTTCATGAGTTATAAAAGCAGTTGTAGTTTCAAAGATGGACCAATGTAGAGTGCATTGTGGTAATCAAGCCAGGTGGTGATCACTGCTAATTGTGCTCCAGTTCAGGCCACAACTGGTACATTAGATAACTTTGGACATGACCTCTACCTGTGTATCTAATAGAAGCTGTGAATAAGAGGACCCATTAAGTTTGCTATCAGGATTCCGGCAGTTTCCCTCATTAAATCATGAGCCTCAAGCCAAGCTTCAAAAACTTCAAAAGCTTTATTAGGAGCTAACATGTCGGCATGACCTGTATGAAGCCGATTCTGAGACACATAATTCACGTAGTTATAATCTTTGCAAGGTAAAAATGAAATGCACTTTTGGTTTCAAACTGCTGCATTGCTCTTTCAAATTTCTCCCCACCCCCTTCTGTTCATGGCAACTCTAAAACAGGCATAGAAATGTTTTATGAGTTGACATTCGGCTCCCCTCACTTCTTGAAGGTGATCTGTACATCACAAAAAGAAAAACGAATTGAGTGCAGGTACAGAACTTAGAGTTGCGAAACACCCCCCCCCCCCCCAAGGTTTGGTTGGATTTTCTGCATGGAACCTTGCTATAAGGCAATCGGCTTGGATGCTCTTACTCTTTATCCAAGATGCTTCTATTACAGGGGCAAGTTCCATTCTATTCAGAATGATCACCAGAGCAGAGATCCATTTTGCATAAGCCACAGCTGTCTTCTGATATTCAATTTTTTTTCTCAGTTATCTCCAGATATCAGATTAAGACTTCTACACCAGAGGCAAGAGTATCATCAACCTATTGATACTTTTTCATCCAAAACTGACAGATGACCTGTTTAACACTTGGAAGATAAACAGCAGGGCAAAAATAATTGAGCCAGGAAAATTCCATGATTGATGATCTCACAAGTCATCGAGAGATCCAAGAAGACCAGGAGTGGTGCTCGTCCTTCACCAAGGTCCAATGAAAGTCAATAACCAGAATTATTAATATTGTAATATTCAATATATTGTATTATTATTATTTAGTATTATTGAATATATTTTTTCCATTCAATCATGTCCTATTCTTGGAGATTGCCTGGACAAGTCTTTTCAGTTTTCTTGGCAAGGCTTTTCAGAAGTTGTTTGTCATTGCCTCCTTCTTAGGGCTGAGAGAGAGTGACTGGCTCAAGGTCACACAGCTGGCTTTTATTCCTGGTTCAGGAATAGAACTTATATTCTCTGGTTTCCAGCCTGATGCCTTAACCATAACACCAAAGTGACCCTCTATTTTATTTATTTAATGTATTACAATATTACCTATTAATATATTATTATTATAATGAAGGTAGTTATAGTATGTATCCTTGTGAGCAATGTATACAGATGAATAAATTCATGAAGGACAAATCTATCAAGGGCCAATACACTTAAAAGCAGCAATAGCATTTAAATTTAGATACTGCTCCTCTACCACTTCAAAGCACTCTCTGGATGATTTACAATATAGAAGCATTATTTGCAAATTGCCCCCAACAATCTGGGTCCTCATTTTACCAACCTCAGAAGGATGGAAGGTTCAGTCAACCTTGAGTCTATCAGGATTGAATTCCAGGCTGTGGGCAGAGTTTGCCTGCAATTCTGAATTCTAACCACTGAACCAGCATGGCTCCTCCAACATAATGTTATCTCTGTATTAGGGAAACCATACAAACACTACGTACACTACTTACACATGCTAGGAGAAAGGTATGTTTCTATCTTCTCCTTAGTTGTTTTGGATTAAGTTTTAATTGAGTACAATAATTCTAAAATTTAATGTGCTCCTTCCATCTCCCTTAAAGTTGGTCCAGCTTCAAACTTGAGTATCTTTCAGAAAAACTGGAAAATTGTAAAGATACAAGCAATACAGCTATAGTCATAAATGGGAAGAGATAGGTACTAGGAAGGATGAGAGGAATAATAGTAATACAGTCTTAGTAAATAAGTAAATAGTAATACAACTTAGTAAATAAGTTGACAGTGTAAATAATAGTAAACTTATAGTAAATAAGTTGACAGAGGAATAATAGTAATACAGTCTTAGTAAATAAGTTGACAGTGTTGTAGGAATTAATTGTTTAACAGAGTGATGGCCTTCGGGGGGAAAAACTGTCCTTGTGTCTAGTAGTTCTGGTGTGCAGCGCCTTATAGCATTGTTTTGAGGAAAGAAGTTGAAACAGTTTATGTCCGGAATATGACGGGTTTGTAGATATTTTCACAGCCCTCTTTGGTGCAAGTGTCTGTCCAGGACATTCAGTTAGCTAATGTAATTATGCTCCAAATGAACTTATCTTGATGTTCAGCATGACTCTGTTCAACCTGCATTGTTCTTTTAAGTGTCAGTGCTCTGCAGAGGACCTTGCAGGCTTTTCTGAGTTTGAAACCCAGCACAAAATTGTGCTGAGAAAGGTAGTTCTTAAGGAAAAGCATTTCAGCTGAATTAATTATCCCAGAATCAGTCCATTGGGAAACACTAGGCAATTAGCTCAGCTGGCATTATCTTCAATCACACTTGAGATTAAGAATATTATTCTAGGCATAGCAATACAACCATTATGTCTGTCCCAAAAAGACATGTCACTAGTTACATATTTGACTAACTTGGAATCAAAGTTTTGCTTTGGGCCTTTGCAAAGATATTGAAGAAAACATGCCAAGAAAACTGTAGAAACTTGCCCAGGTTGTCTCCAAGCAAAGCACCCCAGAGTGGTCAAAGGCCCTGGCATTTTAGATTCGGGTTGAGAAATCTCTTGTTGATTCATTAAATGTCTGAGCCTGTGCAGTGCTGTTTGATAAGAAACCTTTCGAAAATTAATTCACCTTTGTGTATTCCAGCACGAATGATTAGAAGCATGCCAGTTGCCAGGAGCTGGGATGGGAGGGTAGGGGGATCTTAAAACAGTTATGCAAAATGCATAATAAAACAAGATATATATTTTTTGCTCTGAAGAATTGTAATAATTGTCTTATATTAAGAACAAAACATCTACAAGCGAGCCCTTTTTAAAAAATTCTGCCACCATCAAGGTGCCACTGAAGTTTAGCAAGAACTGGTAGGCAGTAAGAATTTATTCAGCTCATTGTATTAAAATGTCCTTCAAGGCATGCGTCCTTATATCTCTCAACATGATCTTCTGCTCACCAATACTAGAATAAACCAGAGGCAACTCTGTTATAAGGAAAAGTTAACTCATCTTTGCTGAAACCTCCATACCTCCAAAAACAGAGTAAAAAGGGAAGCTTTCTATGGACCGTGTCAGTTAAGGAATTCTGGCAGGTGGGGTTCAGGAGAAGTGTTCTTTCTGCTGCCCTCTGGAACATTGATGACCATCAAAATGAAATCTGTCCACATCATTTATTTTATTGTATTTATTTGATTTGTCAATCGCTTACAAGATAATAGGTGTAAGTATATACATAGTTATGAATACATGAAATGGGTACATATAAGAAAAATAAAAGGGGTGGGCTTCAAACATTTTAGCAACAAGTTCTCTGCCCGGTTGCTAGGTGGATGTGGCCATGGTGGGTGTGGCCTAGTCAGCCTCCTGCTCCCCAGGCTCCAGAACCTATGGGAGGGCAAAACGGGCTTCTGGAACTTCCAGCAGGCCCATTTTTTGCCCTTTCTGAGCCTCCGCATGGGTTCTTCACTTACCACAGATCCAAAATGGGCTGCCTGGAGACTCCTGGGAGGGGAAGGGTGGGAAGGGCAGGACGGGGTGGGAGGGGCCAGCCAGTGGTGGGATATGGTGGTTCTCTGAACCAGCCATAACGTTAACTATAGTTTTCCCGAATCCAGCCAAACCTGTAGCACCCCACCCCGGTTTACGGTCTCTTGGCCTTTCAGGAGGACCTTAAAACTTGGCTCCACACAGGATCTTGATGGAGGCTTTCCATGCTGGAGGTGGGGTATGGTTTAAAAAGGAAGGCCCCACTTCCACCCTGTTGTATCTGATTCCTATCTTAATTCATATTTGTTAATCATTTTAATGTTTTATATTGTTTTTATCATGCTTATAGCCAGATAAATTTAATAGTATCAATTTAATAAATAAAAATAAGGCGGCGGAAATGTTTCGAATTATGCATAGGACAGAGAATTATTCAAAGCCAGGAGCATTGTTCACCAAATGACACAAAGTTGAATAGGATTCTGGATAGAAGAAGACAAGATTATTTTTTCCACATGGTATGTAGCTAAATTAGAATTCACTTCCACTAAGTATGTTGATGTCCATCAAGTCGAATAGCCTTAAAAGGGGATTGGAAAAAATATGTGGAAGGATTAATGGCTATTGCTCAATGTGGCTATGTATCACTTCACTTATGCTTCTGAATTCCACTTGCTATAAAACATAATTTTCCCATAGTGAATTGATAGGCAGCAGATGGGAACTGATGGATTGGCTTTTGGCCTTATTTAATATGAGCTTTCCTTCCTTCCTTCCTTCCTTCCTTCCTTCCTTCCTTCCTTCCTTCCTTCCTTCCTTCCTTCCTTCCTTCCTTCCTTCCTCCCTCCCTCCCTCCCTCCCTCCCTCTCCCTCTGACTAATTAATATCTATATTCCTCAAAGATATGCTTGGAAAAGGCTGATATTCAGGGAATTCTTTTGTGTTATTTGCCCTTTTATTAGTAATTCCTTTAGGTTTTGAGAAGCCAAATGAAGCCAAAATATTAAACATAGTTTGTGGGTAGGTAGCAAAATTCCAAAAGTAGGGAAAACCTTACCCTTGTGAACAACAAATCTCTCATTTCTAAAAATTAATTCATGTGCTATGATTAATTCCAGGACTTTTTTTAAAAAAACAGGTAAAGTAGTTTGCAAGGGTGTTAAATAAATACACAAAATAAGTGATCGTAGTCCCTAAGTGGCATCATGGTAGCCTCTGTAAAGAAGTGAATCTATTTAGAATGTTTACACTCTCGGAAAAAAGATTACTTTGGAACACGTGGCCAAATTATTATTGTTTCAATAATTAGAACCACAAATTAAGTTGTAGACATTTGCTTTAATCAATGACAAAAGGACCTAAATCTTTAATAGATTCCCAGATGAGAACTAGCAAATGATCAGTGACCAGAACCCTACACCACCAGGCTGAAAGTTTGTTTACCAGCAAAGATGGAAAAGAAAAAGAATTAAACATGTCAAGGAAGCCCTCAGAACTTGTGGCTATCCCAACTGGGTCTCCATCAAATCCTGCCCCCCTCCCAAAAGACCCAGCAGGTACTCCTCCATAAGAGACAAAGAAGAGAACACCAAATGAAGTAACATTGTCATTCCATATGTTGCAGGAATATCTGAAAAGCTCAGGAGGATTTTCAACCAACACAATATACATGCACACTTTAAACCCAAAAATAGACTAAGGCAGAAGCTTGTCCCCCCCGCCCCACCCAAGGATAAAACACCTAGATACAAACTGAACTAATGCAGTGAGACACGTACAGATCTGTACGTTGGAGAAAAAAAACAACCACTTCACAAATGCATGGCACAGCACAGGATAACAAACTCATCAGGACAAGATTCAGCAATCCATCTGCATTTCAAAGATAAAGGTCACTTTTTTGAAGACAGCAAAGTGCACATTCTGGACACTTGGACAACTGCACATTTTGGACAAGACTGCTGTGTTGAAAGGGGTCAAAGAGCTATCTACATTAAGATTGAACAGCTCTCTCTCAAGGGGGAGGATACGATACCATCTATCTCCTGTATACAACACAGTTGTCATGCCCATGTCGGAATCTGATTCAGAGGGGGAGGCTGAGCAGCTAACAGGGAGTGGGAGTGTGGCTCCATTGGCTGTGGAAGAAACTGGGGAAGGGCAAAGGCTGACTAGGAAGAGCAAGGGAAAGGTAGAGCAAGGGAGAGGGATTCAGAGGAAGACCCAGTCCCACCCCCTCTTCATCCTAGGGCACACAGGGAGGAATGGAGAAGGGAGCAATGTGAGTTGTGTGGCTTATGGGGGAGGAAAGGGCCCTGATTCTCTTCATTAGCTGCAGCTGGGAACACAGTGTTTAAAAAGAGAAGCTATGCACAGCAAAGTTGTTGGAAGCAAATCATGAATTATCTGGTATCATCGAGGCTTATCTGGGTTCCTGGCATTTTGCCAACTGTGTGTGTTTTGCTGGGGTTTCAAGTCTGCAATTTGTTCTCCTTCTCTTGCCCTGTCAAGTTAATTGCTGCAGCGTGGTTTGTGTGGATTTTTATTTACAGTTTGTATGTATTGTGTTTGCGGACTGAATTTCCTCCACTTAAGGACTGTTCTTGGAAGAGCTTTTTTTCTCCAGCCGAAGGTAACCTGGACATTGGGAGCAAAGTTGGAGGTACTAAAGGGACACTTCTTGCTTATTTGACTGTGTTGCCTTTGTGCCATGCCCCAGGTCATCACAACAAGTCCTTTCAACAGTTCCAAGAAGGCTCCATACCCATTTGAACTATTCAGGTGACCCTGAAAGCACAGATAAATCTCCAAGTGGTCCCAAGGACTCTTAGAAAGAGTGCTATTGACCAGATGGCTGCAAGGAATATAAATCCTTTTATTTTTCATCACTCAGTCAGGACTGAAGAAGCTTCTTGGATGAGAAGTGAAACGTTTTCAAGCAAAAAACAAAGAAAAGTCCAGTTGCCCTTTGAAAAAGCACCTTTGAGGCTTTTTCCTTGACTTGAATCTCCATGGTGAAATAATAAAGAATCTCTATAGGCAGAGCAGGAGGTTGGACTAAAAGACCTTCAAGGTTCCTTCCAACTCTATTATTTTATGTTCTATGCAAAGAGAAAGAAATGTTTTTGAATAAGTCTCAATTATTATTCTTTGCAACATTTCTTCTGCTTCCACATTTCAAAGAAGTCATGGTTGTGGTATCATCAAAGGAGGGATTTCCAATGTTTTATTGAGGGGGAAGATCTAAGATTTTTTAAAAGCAAAATAGTCGTGTTAAGCGTAGAAGAATAGAAATTTACCCTTTTTAGTCGTTGTTTAAAAAACATGAAAAACCATGCAACTGAAAACCAGCGTTTTAATTTTGCTGGCATAATTTTTAGAGATTTATGTAGGATTCTCCCTGAAAATATGACAATGGCCTGCCAAAACCTGAAAGGAATTGCCATACTACATGCAAAGCACCTAGCTTTTACTGTATCATATAAAAATCAATGTTAGCCATTTAGTATTGATTCTAATTCTCTCTGCAAAGCTGCAGTCTTCTTTAAAATTGAACTTTGAGTTTTGTGTCTTGCTTACATTATAGTATGAAAAAAGCCTCAGCAATTTGACTTTATATAAATAGACCAGATCAATATTTCTGATGCTAGTATCTTCTCCATGGGTGGTTTGAAGCTCCTATCATATCTGATTCTAGAAGGTATCAGCTTGGACAAGACTGGTTATGACACAGTGCAGTGTGCAGCAGCAACCAAAAAAGCTAATACAATCCTGGGTTGTTTAAATAGAGGCATAGCATCAAGATCACGTGAAATATTAGTGCTGCTTTATAAAAGCCTAGTTAAGACCACACCTGGAATACTGCAACCAATTTTGGTCAGCATACTATAAAAAAGATGTTGAGACTTTGGAAAAAGTTCAAAGAAGAGCAACTAAAATGGGCTTTGCTAGTCTAAAAAAAAGAAGAGTTAGGGGTGACATGATAGCAGTATTCCAGTATTTGAGGGTCTGCCACAAAGAAGAGGGGGTCAAATTATTCTCCAAAGCACCAGAGGGCAGGACAAGAAACAATGGATGGAAACTAATCAAAGTGAGAAGCAATCTGGAATTAAGGAGAAACTTCCTAACAGTGAGGACCAGAGGTGGTATTCAGCAGGTTCTGACCAGTGCTGGAGAACCGGTAGTGGAAATTTTGAGCAGTTCGGAGAACTGGCAAATACCCGCCCCCCCCGACTGGTGATTTTACAGTATCCTTCCCCTGCCACGCCCACCAAGCCACGCCCACAGAACCAGTAATTTAAAAAAATGAATCCCACCACTGGTGAGGATAATTATCCAGTGGAAACGCTTGCCTTCAGAAATCATGGGTACTCCATCACTGGTGGTTTTAAAGAAGAGACTGGACATTCACTTGTCTGAAATGGTATAGGTTCTCCTGCCTGAGAGGGGGCTGGACTAGAAGACCACCAGGGTCCCTTCCAGCTCTATTCCATTCCATTCTATTCTATTCATAACCAAAATGACTTCCTACAACTTTGGATTTTAATGATGAGCTTAATATTTTCAAATTTTAGAAACTGCTAAGTTTTTTTCTTTTTTAAGATAAATCTTAATCTTGTTACAGTAGATAAGGCAACCTAGTCAAGTTAAACTGAGATTATTCCCAATAAGTTTGAAATGTATTACCCAGTATCAGAAGACATATTTTATACAAAATAGAAATTGTTTGGTTTTAATGATTTTTCAGATCATATAAAAGCTAGAAGAGATGATAGAGGAAAATAGTTCAGAGTTGAAATGAGAGATCACGGGTGCTTCTGAGCTTGGTAGTTTTCTTGTAGATGTTTCATTACCAAACTAGGTAACATCATTGATATTTCCTGGATTGGTTATGAAATGTCTGCAAAAAGACCATCAAATCTTCAAGAGCATCAAGGACCTCTCTGATAGAAGACAGACAGTTTGGTATAACAGTTAAGGCATCAGATTAGAAACTGGAAGATGGTGAATTATAGTCTTGCCTTAAATCCAACCAATTGACCTTGAGCCAGTCATTCCACTCACTTAGAAGAAAGCAATGGCAAACCACCTCCAGAATTCCCAAAAGTGCTTTTTCAAAAGACAGCTGGACTTTGTTTTTTCCTTGAAGATGTTTCACCTCTTATCCAAGAAGCTTCTTCAAGGAAAAAATAAAATCCCAGTTGCCTTTTGAAAAAGCACTTTTGGCACAGCCATGACCTGGATGAGTGAGACTCTTGATAGATACTTCCAAAAATCTTGCCAAGAAAACTGTGTTGACAGTATCAGGCAGTTGTCAGGAATCAACACAGAGTCGAGGACACCAGAAAGAAAAACAAAAACAGATAGTGAGTCAGCATAATATCACTACTGCGTTATAATACTGGTAAATAGCTTTGAATTCAATTTCTACTTAACTTTCTGGTTGGTTTCACACATAATGCTTAATCATAAATGCATGCTAACAATATCCAGCATTTCCAGTCTAACCATATTATGGATTAACATAATGGTCTTTTTCACAGAATAAAAGTTTAAGGTAATCACTATTTTCACGCAATACACTAAACTGCAGATTATTTATCTTTATTTTAGCCTAGTTCAGCATGTTCTGAACTCACATTTAAATTACTTTGGACTGGTAATTGCATTTTGCCTAATTATAAACATGTGAGAAAGTAAAAGAAACATCCGTGTAGAATTTGTTGCAGGAAGAACAAATTAATGACCCAATAAGGAAAATAAGCATGCTATTTTATTTTATTGTTTTTATTTATTAAATATGCTATAAATATGTGATGAGGACTATCTGCCTTAAACAGAGTGATAAGGTGGGCCGGGACATCAGTTCTGAACCATTACAGTCACCACAGTTGGAAACAATGAAAATGCATGTTATCGCAACAGATTACTATTTTAGTATAGCTTAGCAGAGAACGAATAATTTGGTATCTTGTGTCGAACAATAAATGCAACAAAAACAAAATAAATGTAACACAGTTTGAACTTAGAACTGTATTTATTCTCCAAATAATAATGCCCAACCTCATTACTCAGGATTTCTGAACTTTCTCCCTCAGGAATCAACACTTCCACAGATCTTACTACGGTTTGATTTGGTCCAATGTGTGAGTAGTCCTTGACTTACGACTAGTTGCTTAGCGATCACTTGGGGTTACATTACACCTTCCCCAAAGCTACTCACAATTCAGGTTTGGACATCAAATGGCTGCCCACCCCCTTAGTTACATGATCCCAATTTGGGTCTCTCAGCAGTCAGCCTGAACTTACCATACTTTTCAATGTCCTATAGTGACATAGCAGTGATTTATAGTAATAGCACTTAGACTTATATACCTCTTCATAGTGATTCATTGCTCTTTTTAAGCCATTTACAGAGTCAGTCTATTGCTCCCAACAGTCTGGGACCTCATTTTACTGACCTCGTAAGGATGGAAGGCTGAGTCAACCCTGTGCCAGTCAGAATCGAACTGCTGGCAGTTGGCAGAATTAGCCTGCAATACTGCATTCTAACTATTATACCACCATGGCTCTTTATGATGTTTTTTTCTTTCTGGAAACCAGCATTTGCTTCTGGCTTCCAGCAAAAATGCCCATGGTGGACAATGGATTCTCTTAATGACCTCTGCAAAAAAAAAAGGTAATAAAATTGGGTGCAGTCACATGGTGGAACTGCTTAACAACTGATATGACTTAAGACCATAATTCCTGGGTCAGTGACAGTCATAAATCAATGACTACCTGTAATGCTGATTTTTCTTGGGACAAAGATATTATTTAGTTCTATGGTGTTAGGAACATATTTGCATATTGCAATAGTTTAGCTCAAGGTGAAGGTGGGCAGATGTAGGAGAAAAATCACATTAGTCCAAATGATGGATCTAATTCTGCAGTCTCTATAGAAAGGTTTCCAGGACTTCAGTGAAGGCAATCTCATTGTGAGAACCAGTCTTGCTTAGCAACTATTGAACTGAAGTTACTAATTCATCAAGTGCCTGGAGAATGGGATGACTGAACCCATCACTTAAAATGAAACATAGCTCCTTCTTTGTTTGTGAATGCATATATATTATGACCAGTGGAGAGCAGGGGGGGGGAGAAGAGATAATATAGTAGAAGACTACAATCTCTTCCAGGCTGAGGTTCCACTTGGACAATGAGTTTTTTATTGTGGACTCACTTTCAAAAAATAGGGGGAAAAAACTCAGCATGGATGGGTTCTCCTGCTTGAGAAAGGGGCTGGATTAGAGGACCTTCAAGGCAGTGGTGGGATTCAAAAAAAATTACTACCGGTTCTGTGGGCATGGCTTGGTGGGCATGGTAGGGGAAGGATACCATAAAATCTCCATTCCCTCCCCACTCCTGAGAGAAGGTTACTGCAAAATCCCATTCCTTCCCCATCACACTAACCTATCACTTTGAAATCTCCTTGAGTGGCACAGTAGTTAGAACACAGTACTGCAGACTAGCAGCAATTTGGCAGTTCAATGTTCACCAACTCAAGGTTGACTCATCCATCCAAAGTTGGTAAAATGAGGACCCAGATTGCTGGGGGCAATATGCTGACTCTTTAAACCACTTGTAAAACACTGTGAAGCAGTATATAAGTCTAAGTGCTATTGCTATTCCCTACATTTCCAATTAAAAAAAGGCCCCACATGAGGAGTTCCTTCATGGAGCTTTTCTTTTGGAACGGACAAGGATAGCTGTGGAAATCATTATCAATAACCTTAATAGCAATAGCATTATTGCTAGGAGCCGTGATTGTGCAATAGTTAGAGTGCAGTACTGCAAGCTACTTCTGCTGTCTGCCGGCTGCCTGCAATTTGGCAGATCGAAACCAGGCTCAAGGTTGAAAACCTTCCATCCTTCCAAGGTTGGTAAAATGAGAACCTAAATTGTGGGGGCAATATGTTCAAATTTGTAAACCGCTTAGAGAGGGCTGTAAAGTACTATGAAGCAGTATGTAAGTCTAAGTGCTATTGCGAATAACCTTAATTTTGATCAATAATATCATTTATTAATAATGATCAATAACAATCAATTCATACAATCAAGAAACATATTAATTAATAATGAAGAATGAACTGCATGAAAATGAACATTCAGCATGTAACTAACAACAGCATATGTTGCCTTTGTTGTGAAAAGTTTGAAAAAATTCAAATCAGTTTTGGCTACACCAAATTTACAAATTTACAAAAACTGGCTACTAGCAGAGTCATATTGCCAAAATTATTCACTGAAAATATTACCAGAGGTTTGGATTTGAATGTGTTTCATTCGGACCGTGATATTGAAAAAGTTTTGAAGGAGTGGGATTTTATATCTTATGGGAACTTAAGATATAAGCAGATAGGTATCATTGTCTAACATGCCTGACAGAACACTTACTGAAAAGAAGAAAGTCTGGTTCATTAATGTTGCTATTCTGAATGATTGAGGAAAACAATTGGAAAAAATGACAAAATGCTAGAACTTGTAGATGGAAATTGTATGCTTATGGAAAAAGGCATCTGCTTTTATACAATGAATGGAACCCTTGGAGCAGAGTCTTCAAAGTTGGCAGCTTTAAGACTTCTGGACTTCAACTCCCAAAATTCCTCCTCCAGTCATGTTAGCTGAGGAATTCTAGGAGTTGAAATCCACAAGTCTTAAACTTGCCAAGTTTGAAGACCCTTGCCTTAGAGTAATAACTGAGCCATGGAGGTGCAGTGGTTAGAGTGCAGTATTGCAGACTACCTCTGCTGCCTGCCGGCTGCCTGCAATTTGGCAGTTCAAATTTCACCAGGCTCAAGGTTGACTCAGCCTTCCTTCCATTCTGAGGTGAGTAAAATGAGGACCCATATTGTTGAGGGCAATATGCTGACTCTGTAAATCACTTATAGAGGGCTCTAAAGCACTGTGAAGCAGTATATAAGTGCTATTTCTATCCAAAGGAGTCCCTCAATATTTGAAAATTTTGAATTTATGAGACATGAGTATCCTAATTTTACAGAAAAACCACCCCACTAGGAACTGCCTATATTATCAAAACCTATTAAGTCTTAGGTACTTGGTTAGGACTTGAATGTTTAGGTTTCCACCAATCTTAACACTATAGGTTAGTAATTATTAATAATAATGCCACAATGAAACAGACTTCTCTGAAACATTTTTGGCAACCTTATCACTTAATAAATGCAAGGACACTACACTTTCTTATAAAAACATCTCTTCTCTTTGAAAAAACTTTTCAAAAGCAAATTCTCTTTCATCAAATAGCAGATAGGAAGAAAATGTAGGAGAATTTTCCAGCACTGCATTACTTTGAACATGATTTTCCCTTGAGTGTAAGTCCATATTCCTAAAGCGACTGTTTATCCTTGTGAAATTATTAATTTTCCTGCTTTTTTCCTTTCTTTTGGAAAGATTTCTTTCTGTCCAAATCAGAAATCAAAGCAGATAGCAATTACCACAGAAGTCTGTGTTGCTGGACCTTTCTTTCTTGTTTGACAAGGTCATAATCACCAGTTTATTATTTACTTACTTAGGTTTAAAGACTGTTTTAATCATGACCCATCTTGACTCATATCACTAATTTCCTTCAAAACAATATATGGGATATCAAGAAGATATTCATTTCATGCTATATCAAGAAACCAAGAACTCAATATAACTATAGAAGGGATTTAATCCCATCTGTTCCCAAAGGATTTCTGGAAATGCCAGGTGCCCAGGTGCCCTTTAAGGAGAACTATCTTTGGAGATATAAGGGAGAAAACCATCTATGTGGTTGCTAGGAGTTGAAAATGACACATAATCAATTAAATGATCCTTAGAGACTGTGAAGAAGAAAATGAAGACCTTCATAGAAGGTTCAAGTCACATCCACTAATCATCAACTGCCCTAACCTTCTACTTGAACATATTGTTTTACATCACACTCATTGTCTTTTTCTTTACAGTTACTTATGTTGCATGACAAGAGAGGTCTGCTCACAGAAAGCAAAGTAGACTTATCAGTGATTCCCTATTTCTGTGAAGTACATGGAGTGAAGTCATCTTACTCCTATTCTTCATCCTATACCATGGAATAACCTCCCACTGTGGAATTGTCAACCTTTCTAGGTGACCCAGGCAAGAAATACCACCAGATGAGCTATTTCTACTTTAGTGTAAGGTTAAATTAATAGTATCTTGCAAGTCTGAAAGTGCAAATCTCCTGTTCTCTCCTTAACAGCTTGAAAAATAGAGAGGCTCCCTTCTGAGTCTCTTTTTCCACCCATTGTACAACTGTGAGCTGTATGCCTCTCTTATCTGACTGTTCTGTGGGCAGTATTTCTTCTCACTGTCTCTCAAGAGCTTTCTCATACTGTATATTATTATAAAAATCACAATCATGTTTGCCTTACAGTCTTGGAATTATTCTGGAGGGCCTACATAAATGACAGGATAGTCAGGCTCAATAGATTCTATAGTAGTTGTTTTTTTAAATTCCTGAGATTAGCATTTGACTTTTTGTTTTATTTTAGCTTTTACCTTATGGAAGTTTTAATTTAAATACTATTTGTTGTTGTGCAAATGATTGAGTCTATTTTGAATTTTTGCAGCAACTATAAATTAGATAGATGATAAATAAATAGGTAAATGATAGATAGATAGATAGATAGATAGATAGATAGATAGATAGATAGATAGATAGATAGATAGATAGATAGATAGATAGACAGTTGATGGATGGATGGATAGCTAGCTAGGTAAACAAACAGACAGACAAGCACTATGTTAGAGAATAAATACATATGTATTTAAATTTTATCTACTTGTTCTTGTCTTTTCTACTCCATTTATTTAATTTTAAAATCTTTATTTATTAACTGTGAATTGTGTTGGTCATGTTTTCCATACAGAAATTGGCATATATATGCAGATAGATCATATTACTACAACTTTTGCTACTACTACCATTAGTATTAACAGTAGTATTACTAATAATATAGAGAGGGATTCTCCTTCTTGCCTCCTTCTTATTTGCAAAGAGCATTCCATTTTGTCCTTTTCATTGCTTGTAAAAATCAAGCCCATGTAAATGTCCCCTGCTCCAACAAGGTGTGACCTAACTCGTCCCATCCTTTAAATGACTGGCATAAATGATTATTCCAACTGAACCACAGCAAATGTTCTTGATCCTTTGCAGCTGGATCTGCAATGGGTTATGGCAAGCCACTTTTCTCTTTTCAAAGAAATCTGAAAAGGCTGAGATGAAAGTCAGGCAATAAGCACTTCAGTTATAACAGAATAACAGAGTTGGAAGGGACTTTGGCAGTCTTCTAGTCCAACCCACTGGTCAAGCAGGAAACTCTATATCATTTCAGAAAAAAATGGTTGTCCAATCTCCTTCCTTCCCTTCCCTTCCCTTCCCCTCCCCTTTCCTCCTCCCCTCTCCACTATTTTCTTCTTCTCTTTCAGGACCCACAACCTCAGGAGGCAAGTCATTCCACTGATAAATTGTTCTGTCAGGAAATTAGTTCTAGGTTGCTTATCTCCTTGATTAGTTTCCATCTGTTGCTTCTTGTCCTGCTTTCAGGTGCTTTGGAGAATAGCTTGATTACCTCTTCTTTGTGGCAACCCCTGAGATATTGAAACACTGCTATCGTGTCACCCCTAGTTCTTCTTTTCCTTAAACTAGACATACCCAATTCCTGAAACTGTTCTTCATATATTTTATCCTACAAAATCAGATAATGCCAGAGGTGGTATTCAGCAGGTTCTGACCAGTTCTCGAGAACTGGTAGCGGAAATTTTGAGTAGTTTGGAGAACCGGCAAATACCAGCTCTGACTGGCCCCACCCCCGTCTATTCTCTGCCTCCCAAGTCCCAGCTGATCGGATGGGTCTTCTTTTGTTGCCCTGCATAGGAGAATGGAGCTGGAAAGCAGGTTAGTGGGGTGGGGAGTAGAGTAGAGTAGAGTAGAGTAGAATAGAATAGAATAGAATAGAATAGAATAGAATAGAATAGAATAGAATATTTATTTATTTTTTGCACTTTTATACCACCCCCTCTCCCAAATAGGGACTCGGGGCAGTGAACAGCCATTGATAAAAATACAGTCAATAAAAGTTAAAATAGATTAAAAAGTTATTAAATAGAGGCTGAATTAAAATACAAAAACCAATAAAATCTAATTTAAGAAGTTACGAATTTAAAACCCCTTCTAAGAACACTAGGCCAGACCAGCCTGCTGGAAAAGGTGGGTCTTTAGTGCACACCGGAAGGTTCGCAGGTCAGTAATGGCCCGCATCTCCGGGGGTAATTCATTCCAGAGGGAGAGTGCCCCCGCAGAGAAGGCCCGCACGCTCAAGGCCGCCAGCCGGCATCGTCCAGCTGACGGCACCCCAAGAAGGCCCATCCTATGGGAGCGCACTGGCCGGTGGGAGGCCGATGGTGGCAGCAGGCGGTCCCGTAAGTACCCCGGGTCCCAAGCCATGGAGCGCTTTAAAGGTAATCACCAACACTTTGAATAGCACCCGGAAGGCCACCAGAAGCCAATGCAGCTCGCACGGGAGCGGTGTAACACAGGAGCTCCGAGGAGCCCCCAGAATAGAATAGAATAGAATAGAATAGAATAGAATAGAATAGAATAGAATAGAATAGAATAGAATAGAATAGAATAGAATAGAATACTTTATTGGCCAAGTGTGATTGGACACACAAGGAATTTGGCTTGGTGTAAATACTCTCAGTATACATAAAGAAAAGATACATTCATTAAGAATCAAGAATCATAACATACAACACTTAATGATAGTCATAGGGTACAATCAACAGTCCAATCATACTAGGAAACAGTCAGTATAAGGATACAAGGGACAAAGTTACGGTCATATAGTCACAAGTGGGAGGGGATGGGTGATAAGGAGTGATGAGAAGATTAATAGTAATAGTAGTGCAAACTTTGTAAATAGTTGGACAGTGTTGAGGGAATTATTGTTTAGCAGAGTGATGGCTTTCAGGGAAAAACTGTCCTTGTGTCTAGTTGTTCTGGTGTGCAGTGCTCTATAGCGTCGTTTTGAGGGAAGGAGTTATGTCCGGGATGTGAGGGGTTTGTAAATATACCACCCTCTGGGCCCAACCAGGTTTCGGTAATACCTACCAGGTTCATGCCCTCTTCCTGAATAAGATCGTAAATCAGGGGGGCCTTATTAACAACGGACCTGGCATTGCACAGCATCAGCCGGGTACTCAGGGCCTGAGACTCTGCACAACTAGGTCTGCAGGACAGGTGAAGAGAGTCGGAGCGCGCTACCACTTGAAGATAGCGATAACCTGATATGGCCCTCTACCCCCGCTATATCTGCCCCTCCCACTTACTGTGCCAATAGAACCGCCCCCTGGTAACCCACCCCCTGTCTGCCCCCTCAACGCATGACCTTCTGAGCCCTCCCAGACGTGCGTGCCAGCCTGGCTACCTCCAAATCCCTGTGGGTTGTCCCCCAAACCCGGTTTGGATTTCCCTAACCCCACTAAAAACCTCATTAAAAATTTACAAACCCCAGAACTCTCCCCAACACGTTTCCTGCGGCCGCACCATCTCTTGGGATCCCAGGATCCGTCATTAAGATAGGTTTTAGAAAGTTATGAGGCCCACTTGAGGGAAAGGGGGACATCCCTCAAGGCCCAGAGGTCTTTCATAGAGTACTTTAAAGGCTCCGATGAAAATGTCCCAGCCGTGCGACGATGCCCTCTGGTAACTTTGATGTTATCCACAGTTCCTCTGCCACCTCTGCTACTCTGCTGCTGCTGTTCCGCCCCCCCCCCGGCCCTTTAACCACCTCTGCCCCCGGTGGGGGCCTAAGGGGAAAGGGGGCATCATCCGCAGCTCCACCAGCCATCTGGAAACGCCGCCGCCGCCCAATGCTGAACATGGCTGCCTAACGCCAGACGTGGCCGCGGCCGAACCTCTGTCGCCCGCAAAGCACCCGGGCGGCTCCAGCTCTGCCGACAGCTCCAGCACCTCCGTGGCTTCACCAACCCCCCCCGGTCCTTCCCCCACCTCTGCCACTGGTGGGGGACCCAGGGGGGAAGAGGCTCACCCCAAAAACTGCTCATCCCAACGGAGCTCATCCTGGGGATGCCCTCCGGCCGCCATCTTGGAAACGCATATAATATAATACTTGGAAATATAATACTTGAACTTCATCTGTATTCTATTTAATTAGTTAACTTCCTTGAGTTCTTTACATAAATACTTTCTCAGAACTTTCAGTTCCTGGGAAAAGAAAGTTTACAATAAATGTAATATTTGGCTATAATTGGAAAGATCCAATCAAGACAATGATTGCACATGCAATCAAGAAATAAACATAATTAATCAACCTTCTACTTAGCAACAGAGGAGGCAATGTCCTATGTGAGAATTACGGTACATTTAGGGATAATTTTTTTTATATTGTCTATTTGGGCCTATGTAAACTCAAAACAATTTGAGTTTTTCTTTTTCTTCCTTCCTTTCTTTCCCTCCCTTCCTTCCTGTCTTCCTTCCCTCCTCCTCCTATCTAGGTTTCAAGCATAGAGAATAAAAGTGGAGAAATAAGCACAGGTTTTTTTGGTAGCCTCATGCCGATTACTATGAAGATATATGTATTAATTATTATAATCATGCATTAAAACTACAAAGAAGCTTGTCAAAATGGTAGCATGGAAAACCTCACCTTGTTCTAATCCAGGGCATATGCTTAGGACTTAGTAGGGTTGCTTAATTCACTTGAAAGAAGTGCTTCATAAGATCAGGAGTGCAGCTGAAGAGACATTTAGAAGTAGTCCTTCAAAATGCTTTTACAATTCAAAGGAGAGTATTGTTTGTCAAGCATCTCTTTCAAATGTTTGGTACGGCCCTAATTTCCAATACTTTTAAGCAAGTTAAGAGTGTTCTTTTATGGCCTTAAAGATGTCTTCTTCCCTCAGAATATATTCTTATCTTTTTACAGATAAGAAAACCTTATCTAGTTCAGTGAACAGAACAATTCAGCCAGCTATTTAGAAGAGGCAGAAAACATTAGGAAAAGATGAGGGAGCATCAGAAAGAAAATGGATCTTCTCAAGCACTTTGGACTTTGACTACACCTACTGCTTCTTTCACTTGCATTGTATATTTCCCTGAGCAAATTACCCTAAGGGACATTTAGTTCATGAGAAAGGAAATCCATTTTTCCTCCTTCTATGAAAAAGGCAGAAGGAAATAATGCTTGTTTGGCAGGGAGCAAATTATTTCTTAAAAGAAAAGGGCAGGATTCTACATGGCACCAGTTTTATCTATTTCATATTTTTTTTCTGTCAGGTTACAGAAATATTGTTCTCAGTCTTGTTACTCGGAGAACATTTTATTTACTTTCAGCCAGCCTGCAAGGGGCTCAGAACAAAGGCTCCAACCAAAGGCTCAAGACTCTATGGTGCCTGTAGGCCTCATTGACTGATATTGCCACCTCCACCAATGCAAAGATTTGCATTTTTAGAATGATTCAGAAAGAGGGGAAATTGGCACTCTCCAATCTTTCTTGCTCTGGGCCAGGCCTGTCAAACTGGCGGCCCATGGGCCAGATGCGTCATGCCCAGGCCATGCCCACCCTGGCTCTGCAAAGACAAAAACCATCACAATACTTCATGATATATCACCTAATGCGATCCAGTTTGACACCCGTGCTCTAGGCCTTAGTTTTGAGACAGCTCTGGCTTCAGCTATCCTTATGCTACTGATATTATCAATCACAGAGATCTCCTTCATGTCTTCAAAGTCTCATACGTTCAATAAGATTTAACAGAATGATGGAATAGTGTTGGAAGGGACCTTGGAGATCTTCTAGTCCAAACCCCTGCTCAAGCAGGAGACCCTATACCAGTTTTAGACAACTGGTTGTCCAGTACCTTCTGAAAAACCTCCAGTATTGGGACATTCATGGCTTCTGAAGGTGACTTGTTCCACTGGTTATTTGTTCTTACTATCAGGAATTTTCTCCTTAGTTCTAGGTTGCTTCTCTCCTTAATTAGTTTCCTTCCATTGTTTCTTGTCTTGTCCCATCTTCTTTTTTAGATATTTTCTCTCCCCTTTCTCCCCTCATTCGGTGACAAACACACCTTTCTTTTGATGTCATTTGGAAGAATCCATTCGGAAAGGGGAAAAAGAATGTGGCTAGAATTCAGTTCTTGCATGCTGTCTTTCTGTCTTGCAGAACCATTTTCAGAAAGGCAAGATAGAATGTGTGTGTGTGAGAGAGAGAGAGAGAGAGAGACAGACAGACAGACAGAGAGACAGAGAAAGACAAAGACAAAGAAACAGAGAGAGACAAAGAGGAGAGAGAGAGAGAGACAGAGAGAAGGTTGTTCTTGTTAGTTAATAAGATATACAATTTGGAAACAAATTGGTTAATCTTTTGTCCCTTCTGTTTCACCTCCAGACTCAATGAATGAATTAAAAAAGGAAATGGAAAAAATTGGCACAGTATGGGATAAAACCATCCCAGCCACTTTATACCAAGGGCCAGAGCTTCATTTCTGTCCGGGGACATCAAAGAAGCTTCATGAACATGCCATCTTATCGGCTCCTGCCTTAAAAAACAAGCAGACATGATTGAGCAAAGGCATTTTCTACAATAAATGAAGGGGAGCTTGAATCATTTCCTCATTAGGTGGCTTGCAGGAGTTCCAGAGTGTTGCATGCCTTCCGAGATCTGGTAAAGCTCCCACCCTCAATAAAACAAGCAGATGGGAACGGTCTTTTTTAAAAAATCCCATCCCATTTTTACGGAGACTTGGCAGTAGGTCCAGTGGAATTCACAGTAACAGGGAAAGTTTGTTTTCTTCCTGGGACATAAATCTCATTAATCTACAATCGTCACATTTCCACAGAGATAAATTCTTCTGCATTACCAAATTCTGTGAAGGGGGAAAAACATTTGTACATTCTGCTAATCTAAAGTTATAATATATACACACTCTCTTCCAATTTTTGTACAAACCCCATACTCATTCATTCATTCATTCATTCATTCATTCATTCATTCCAAAGGTGCTTTTTTCAAGAGGCATCACTCAGGTGACCTCGAGGACACAGATAAACCTCCAGGTGGCCTCAATGACTCTCTAAAATAGTGGTTCCCAAAGTGGGCTGTACCGTCCCCTGGGGGGCAGTGGGATGCCTTAGGGGGGTACTAAGAGGCAAGGGGACCAGCAGGGAGGCCCTAAGAGGCAGCAGGGGGGCATTCGAGGTGCCGGCCCTCGGTTCACTCATTGACTCTAGCACTGTAGGTTCACTCATTGACTCTAGCACTGCTATGGAGCTGGTGCCTCCAATGTGAAAGCGGTGGCACGTTATGTGCCGCCGCAGCCCTGTTCGATGTGCCACCCCCCTGCCGCCTCTTAGCGCCCCTCTGCTGGACTCCTTGGGGATGCTAAGAGGCAGCAGGGGGGTGTTCAAGGCACCGGCCCTGCAGGTTCACCCATTGACAGTAGTAATGCTCTGGAACCGGTGCCTAGAATGCGGCAGCACATTGGGAAAAGCCCCCGCCACCGCTTTCCCAAAGTGCTGCTGCTGTCGCATTCTGTCTGTCTGTCCATCCATCCATCCAGAAGGTCTGTCTGCCTGCCTGCCTGCCTGCCTCTCTCTCCATCCATCCATCCATCCATCCATGTTCGAAGCGCCGGCCCTGCAGGCACATCGGGAAAATAGAGCAAAGCCAGTCTGAGAGGGAAGGAGGGAGGGACGGAGGGAGAGAGAGAAAGAGAGAGAGACCTGATGCATCAGATTGAATGAGGCCTAATTTAGACTGAGGCCCTTTTCCACATTGAAACATCTTTGGCTTCTATTAAAGGTTTTGTGGATGAAACATGGTCAACACTCTCAGGAAGCTCCCACATTTTGTTGAGATTATAAACAGGATCCATTGGACCAGATCTCCACTATAAAAATTACTTTTCCCCAATGTATTACAGTGCCAATTCTGAAGAAGGCAAAATCAAAATGTACTGGTAAATTACAAGGAGAACACACACACACACACAACACACTCCCTTCTAACCCTGCTGGAGCAGGTGATTGGACTAGAATAGATATCTCATTATCTTTCTCCTCCCTCTCTCCCTCCTTTTTTATTTCTTTTTCTTTCTGTCCATTCCTTCCATGCCCACTTCTTTGTCTGTCCCTTTTTCTATCTTTCCCTTTTCTCTTTCTTTTCTCGCTCTCTCTGTTTTTCTCTCTTTCCCTCTCTCAGGCTCACCCCTTTAGATCAGGGGTCGCCAAACCTTTGGACCTCAGGGACCACCAAACTCATAATTTTAAATCCCAGAGACCACTAATACGAATTTTGACTGACGGAGGCTTTCTGGCATTGGTGGGAGAGAGAGAGAGAGAGAGATCTGATCCAACCTCTCTCTCTCCCTCTCTCTCTCACACACAGGCAGGGGTGGGATTTAGACTCCTGATCTAAAGCTGTCAAAACTCCCAAAACAGGTCAAGTAGCTCTGGGGAGGCCAGGCATAAATTAGAACACTTGCTAAACAACCGGCCATTAAGTGAGGACCACTTGTATTTGGTTTGCCAGTCACCTGGCCACACCCACCCAGTCACATGACCAGCAAGCCACGGCCACCCAGTCACGTGACCAATAAACCACACCTTCAAATTAGGCCATGCCCACAGAAATTTGAATCCCACCCCTGGGTGGGGGGCACCAAGGATGTGTTTGTAGCACCAAGGGGGTGGTGAACCGAAAAAGTTTGGGAACCACTGCTCTAAAAGAATGAAAATGACAAGCTGTCTGCAAGGAGTATAAACCCTTCCATTCCCCACCATCCAGTCAGAACTGAAGAAACTTCTTGGATGAGCAGTGAAATGTCTTCAAAGAAAAACTAGAAAGTCCAGTTGCCTCTTGAAAAAAACACCTTTGGGACAACCTTGACTTGGATGACTGAGAACCTCCATAGATATTCATTCATTCATTCATCCATCCATCCATCCATCCATCCATCCATCCATTCATTAATTCATTCATTCATTCATTCATTCAGACAAAGGGTTATATCCAATGGCACAACAGTAAATTTTATGTTTCCAGTGGAAAAGGAGTTAAGGGTGGATGAAGTTTTTAAATTCCCTAAAAAGTGCCCTCTAAAAATATAGCTGCATATATAAAGTAGGAGAAAAATGGAAACCAGCAGAAGACACAAAATTGAATGAAGTTCTCAAAACCCAAACAACAATAAAAGGTCACACATATTACCGACAGAAAGAAAAGCAAGTGTATATGGAAAAGTTCACTGCAATATCTTGTAACTGTACAGAGGACATCAGAAAGTTAAAGCTCGGAATGAATTTAGGTTGGGAAAGGAGTTTCAGACCATAAGGAGAGCTTCTTTAAATAGGTTACTATATAATAGAAAACACAAATAATACGTTTTTCAGCTGGTGGAAAGAAGCTGGAACAGGCAAACTGGTAATAAAATAAGAGCAAAGTAACTCAGCTTCTATTAGGTTCAATGTTTTTTCAGGAAGAATATAGGTGTTCCATCAGGAAATTGTGAAAAGCAGGATGAAAATAGTAGGTTTTCTTGACATTAATAAAACATTGGCAAGTTTAAATCTCTTCATTAGCTTTTTCGCCCACAGAAGAAACCAAAGGATGGTCTGGTTGCATTCATATTCATTGTTTTTGAGGAACCTTGAAGAAGCCCAATATGGGGGAAAGCAAATATTTTCTCTATGTTCAAAAACAGGAAGACCACACTTGGAATACTGCATCCAGTTTTGGTCACCACAATATAAAAAGATGTTGAGAATCTAAAAAGAGTGCAGAGAAGAATAACAAAGCTACAAAGATGATTAGGGGACTGGAGGATAAAACATACAAAATGGTTGCAGGAATTAGATATGTCTAATCTAATGAAAAGAAGGACTAGGGGTGACATGATAGCAGTGTTCCAATATTTGAGGGGCTGCCAAAAAGAATAGGGGATCAATCTATTGTCCAAAGCACCTGAAGGCAGAGCAAGAAGCAATGGATGAAAACTAATCAAGGAGAAAACCAAACTTGAACTAAGGAGAAATTTCCTAACAGTTAGAACAATTAGTCAGTGGAACGACTTGCCTCCAAAAGTTGTAGGTCCTTCAACACTACAGGCTTTTAAGAAGAGATTGAATAACCATTTGTCTGAAATAGTTTAGGGTTTCCTGCTTGAGCATACGGTTAGACTACTAGAAGACTTCCAAAATCCCGTCCATCTGTGCTATTCTGAAAAGGGATTTTATGTAAAACTGTTCCTATATACATATAGAGTTATAGAAATGTGTAAATAAAGGGTATATGGAAATAAAGCAAAGTACAAAACCAATAATGTATAATTATTTTGCAAATGCATTTTCAATTATTTTGAAAACAATATAGATATCACTGTGGATTTGTCAGCAACAGGTATTGGCAAGCTGACCTTATCCCATTTTTTTTATTTCAACAAAACAGTTGACAAAAGTACCTTAAGAACATCTTAATTAGCAAGCTAATTGAGTGCAGTCTGGGTGACACGATAATTAAGCAGATACATAGCTAGTTCAAAAAGTATCGAAAGAGTTCTCATTAATAGCACCTCATTAAAAGTTCAATCCTTGGTACTATATCCTTCAACATTTTCATTAACAACTTGAATAACAAGTTGGAAGATATGTTGATGTCACATCATTGAGTAGCATTGCTAGTAGTAGGTCAAGAATCAGGAGGGAAAAAATCAGACCAAGTTATTGATTTTTTTTTCAGGAAAGCAGTCTCATTTCATCTGACAGTTCAAACTATTTTAAGATCTAATCCTTGAATCCAATTGCTTCAACTGATATAACTTGATTTTGGGGTGGGAGGGAGCTCTTCATACATACAAACAGAAATGTCTGAATATTTTCAAAGGATTCAAAGGTATCCAATTGAACTCAATTATTTGAATGAATGTTTTTATTCGGTTAAGAAAATCAATTTGATTTCACGCTCATATTGACCCCCTTTCAAACTCAGATACACACGTATTTGCATAGACCTAATAGCTTATACTATGGAAGACAGAAATAATGATTTGGCTGAGAGGTAGAAGGAACACTTATCAATTTTGAAGGTAACACCAAATTGGAGAAGATAGCAAAAGCCTTAGAGCACAGAAATGAAATTCAAAATTATCTTGATAAGATGGAGAAATAGACTGAAAATAAAAGTGTGACATCTAACAGAAACAATGCCGAGAATTTCATCAAGGAATCAGAGATCAAATTGCAGAAATGTTCATTGTGTGAGGGAAGTGGGGCGGGGGTAACTGATAGGAATAACATATCTGAAAAAGAAATTGGACTACTATTTCAAAGTAAATATGAGTCAGATATGTGATATATTGCTGCATAAATGTCAAATGCAACCATAGTTTGCATCATTCTCATCCCAACTCACCTTACAGGGTTGTTGTTGTAGAGAAAATAGGAGGAAGGAATATAGTGTGACTTCCCTACCTTGAATTACTTATCAGTAAAAAATCTAATAAATAAAATAAATAAAAGATGCTGAGATTTACCTTCTGAGCAAATTCATTCCAAAGTATATTCTCATGCATGTGCAGAAATTAGATCCATGGAAGTGGTCCCGAGGAAAAGGTATGAGCTGCTGTCATTGACAAGGGCTGCTCAAGAATACAATACCAAGAAATCTTCAAAATGCAGCAACAGGAGGCCTCTGTTCTATTATCATACATGTATGTGGAAAAAAAAGAATTGGTTAGTAGTATATCATCCTCACACAAAGATATATCAGGATGCTTCTAAGAAATACAATCAAGGTAGAGAAAATAGAGATGGAGAATGACAGTTTGGCAAATAAGCAGTGGATAGGCATTAGCAAATGGGTAGGATAGAGCGTGGAAGCTTTTGTGCGGTGGGGAAGTTTTACATTTCAGGACAAGGATAGTGAAATGGATACATTTAATTATCACAAATGAAGGCAAATATACATATCCCAGGATAATGGATGAGATGATGAGTTAAGTTAAGTTAAGTTAAGTTAAGTTAAGTTAAGTTAAGTTGGGTTGGGTTGGGTTGGGTTGGGTTGGGTTGGGTTGGGTTGGGATGGGATGGGATGGGATGGGATGGGATGGAATGGGAAGGATAGGATAGGATAGGATAGGATGAGATGAGATGGGATGGGATGGGATGGGATGGGATGGGATAGGACAGTTTAGGATAGGATAGGACAGGACAGAACAGCATAACTTTTATTGTCATTTTTGTACTGTGAGCACAACTGGCCCACATTGAAAATGAAATTCTATTGCCTGCTGTTCAATAGAAAGTGTATATCTATCCTAACACATACATAACATACATATACCCATGCTATAAACATATATAAATATATATATCTGCACCCCCTCCACACACACACACACACACACACATCTTCTGAGCTTTCAGTCTCATGCTGAAGCCCATCCTCTTGTCCCACTGACTGACCCAGATTGCATCTTGCAATATTTAATTGTTTTTGAGAAAGGGAAGTTCAATGTAGTTTTCAAGTATCCACACTTGCTTGGGCATTTGCATAATTTGCTTGTCTCCACACTTTTTTTAAAAAAATAAATGGCATTGTACTGTGTAGCCCTTGCTTAAAAGAAGTGAAAATCACAGAGTCTTCTATTACACAGAGCTGAAAATTAACACAAATATCAGGTACATCCAAACCAGAGGTGGTATTCAGCAGGTTCTGACCTGTTCTTGAGAACCAGTAGCAGAAATTTTGAGTAGTTCAGAGAACTGGCAAATACAACCTCTGACTGGAGATTTTACAGAATCCTTCCCCTGCCATGCCCACCAAGCCACACCTACAGAACCGGTAGTAAAAAAAAATTGAATCCCACCACTGATCCAAACTGTTGAATTATTAAATGCAGTGGACCTTTGACCCCTTGTGGTGAATTCTCTTTCAAAATGGCTGCCCAAATGGGAGGAGACAAAGTGTGTTGGAAAGTTATCACTTGTTTACTTACAGTCCTAAATAAGACATTTTCTATTACTCTGGGCAGATGGAGAAAGAAAAAAAGTGGTTCATTCATTCTTACTTGAACTATCAAGACCAGGGGTGTCAAACTTGATTTCATTGAGGGCCACATCAGGGTGGTGTTTGACCTCAGGAGGGTTGAATGGGTGTGGCAGGGTGTTGGGGGTACCTGTGGTGGCTGAGTGCTCTGCCAGAGAAAACAGGCTCCCAAGCTCTGTTTTCAGCTGCAACGGCCTTCTGCAACCCTCTGCCAGCGAAAACGAAGCTCAGGAGGACCATATGCAGCCCTCCCCAGCTCAATTTTTGCTGGCAGAGGCATCGTGGGTCAGTCCTTCACTGTTTTGAAGGTGGCTCCATGGGCCAGATCTAAGCACCCCATGGGCCAGATCTGGCCCCCAGGCCTTGAGTTGACCAGGCCTTGGTCAAGACTATTGATGTGTTCCCATTCCCACAAGGATGACTTCAACAAGGCACATTTAGTGTGATTGACACCCTTGGTTTAATGTAGGGGTCAAGACTCCTAACTTTCCATAGAGGACTGAAAATTCCATTTCTCCAGGTTTGTATTTTCACTTACTAGATAAAAGGGTTTCCTTGGACACCTGCTATATTTGCCCACCCCCACACGCTCCAGAAATTGACACATCCATTTAGAATGTTTTAATTGGGATTCCTGTGTTGAACAGGAAATTAGATTCAATAGCCTAAATGTCTCTTTCACCTGAATGACTCTACAAGCCCATGATTTAAGATTTGAAATTACTAATTCAATTTCAAGGATAGAAGAATTTGAGAAAATGATGTCAAACCTGGTTTTTGAGAAACTAAAGATGAAATGGAACCCAAGGAGCAGAAAGAATAAAAGAATGAAATATCCTATATTGGCAGAATAATGGGAGGACCTGGTTTAGAAATTTTAGAAAGGAATATAATCGTTGGCTAGTCATTAGAGCCAAATTATAATATAATGCATGAAAAATATTATTCTTCCTTGGCTAAAGGTGCTGAGACCATTCAAATTTGAGATGCTGCATCTAGGATAGCAAACTGCTTTAAATCTCTCTCTCTCTCTCTCCCTCCCTCTCCCCCCACCCACCTCTGTTTCTCCCAAAATTTTAGTCACATATTCTCTCAAATGCTGAAGACTGCTAATTCAGCAGCCTTTGTCCAATTATAAAACAACCTCCAGGTTAGCTCAATTTAGTACAGGAAAAGGCCATGGATTCTCTCAGATGTTTTAGTCCTCTGTATATTTCTTTTCCTCTTTTGTGTTTTTAAAAGTCTCTTTATTTCTGTGATATTGTCAGATCATGTAACGTCTGGTTTCATCTTTATCTTTAACTGATTCATCTGTGACACTGCAATGCAGTTTATGCGAGTTTGGCATTTTCTGATCTGTTTTTCTTGAGACTTATTATCTTGAGGATGTCAAAGAATTTTCAGAAGCATTTTTTCCCAACAGTCCAAGGATTGTGGTAGTGGCTATTTTTGTTGGTGTTGTTATGCTTAGTTAATGTTCTGTTGAATAGGTGAATTCCTAGTGGGAATGGGAGGGTGCAGTCCAGATCTCCTTTCCTAACTGTTGCCATCATATGGGACCTTGGAAGTGCATCTCTTTGGTGGCTGCCCCAGACCTTTGGAACAGCCTCTCACCTGAGATCAGATATATTTTCTACCTGAAGGTACCTTCCCCTAGTTTCCAGATGACTATATCCTTCCAAAGTAGGGGTCTCCAACCTTGGCAACTTTAAGCCTGGTGGACTTCAACTCCCAGAATTCCACAGCCAGCAAAGCTAGCTGGGGAATTCTGGGAGTTGAAGTCCTCCAGGCTTAAAGTTGCCAAGGTTGGAGACCCCTGTTCCAGAGGACTATTGCCCAAACACTGAGTTAGGATGGGGGTTGACTTGTGAGGAAGTTTGGTCTGGCATCTGGAGGGGATGGTATCTTTTTTTTAAAGCTAACTTTTATGGATAATTGTGAGCCATCTAGAGTTATTGTATGAGATAGGCAGCCGTATAAGCTATATAAATAAAAAAAATCTACATGAACCATTTTCTAGAAAATTCAGAACCATGATCACTTGTGCAGTATCCAAATTTGATGAAACGCTAACTTGTAATGGAATTTCTGCACCTTCATCATGGCTTATTTTTCATTAAATGATTTTTAACCTCCATTCTAATCTGTCGAGTTCATGACCACTTGCTCTGGATAGAACTCTGAAATTTTACTAGTATCATATTGTGTAATTTGTATTGTCCAATTTCTTTGGAATTGAAGGTCACAGCAGATCTTAGAGTGACATATCAACTGTTCAAAAAATAGGTATGGCTTGGACAAAAAAAGTCAGCAAGACAGGAATAAACATTTGAATCGAACTGCAACTTAATTAAATTGTACAAGGTAAAGACTGTTAACATGATTACACCTTTATTCAGGTAATAATCCTCCCCTATGCCAATTTTTTAAAAAATGCAATTCAGCAGCAAAGTTTGAGAGCAAAAGGTTATATTTTGGCTTCATGGCAAATCTGCTACCAGCCATGCCATGATAGCAGGATGGCTTCATAAGAGCATAAAGGATTCACTAAAGCACAATAAAAGTCCTCTTGAATCCAACTAAGGGCTTCTTAGCTCAATGTTCAGGATCTCATAAAGCCAACTCCATAGGCTTTGTAGTTCACTGTAGTTCATAAACTTTGACAGAAAGTAATAAAGTTCTACCACTGTTGTTCCTTAGCAACAAGCAATGGGCATTTAAGTTGGGTTGCCTCTAACTCAGAGCTGTCAAACTTGTGGCCTATGGGCCGGATGCATCACATGCTGGCCATGCCCATGTCCAGTTTCTCAAAGGGGAAAAATGTCATGCTACGTCATGCGATGATGCTGTGACGATGCAAGTTCGACACCCCTCCTCTAACTGAAGCCTAATATAGATAGTCCTCAACTTATAATCACATCTGATCCCAAGACAGTTGTTAAGTGGGTTCTGCTCCATTTAAGACCTTTCTTGTAGTTTCACCTTTTGGGCCTTTCTATTTCAGAGACAGTCTTCGCTTCTGATGGCACTGAATTCAAGTTTCATTAGGTACACCCTGTAAACCCCTCCACTTGAACCAGGCAATGATTGGGATCTGCTGAATGCAACCTACTCATAGAAGATGAAATAAAGTTCGGTATGATTAATATATTACATGCAAGAAAAAAAAAGAGTAAATCTCTAGGAGGAAATGGCAGGATGTGGGTGGTGTGCTACTGCTAGTTGCCTAGCAATAGTGTGTGTGCACAGGGTGAGACTGACAGATATCACCCACTCAAGATTGCTGGATGCCGACCTCCACCACAGTCTTGTCACAGGCAAGGAACCAAAGAAAAAGAAAAGAATAAAATTTTAGAGAAGTAAAATCATGGGATCTCCCACACTTCCGTCTCCCAACAGCAGCCGTGAAGGCCATCTTTAGAACAAGCTATGAAATAATTCCATGTACCTCTTTCCATTTTCCTCAATGTATGTAAATAGAAACATGTATTTTAAAAAAAAATGACTCCTAGTCATATCCCTATGGCCTTTTGCAAGTTGAGGTAATAATATCCAAGAATTAAAACAGCAAATTAGTTTCATAATTTTAATGACTCATATTGCACTAATTCCAGGTAGGATGAATAGAAAATTCTCAGGCATTATAACTAATTATGATGAGATTATAGTATTCTTGATCACATAAGCTAATATTAAGATGTACCCCAGTCATTTTAAAAAATTTTTAAAAAAACCGCACCTGTCTCATTATTTCCATATATTCAACTTCTTGTCCTTGATCAGAATATACCTAGGGAGAATAGCAAAAAGCAAAAAGTGTTTTTAACTTTGGTAACTGTTCACTCGTGTTCAGCAGTTCATATATGGCCCAGAGGAAGAAACAAATCCGTAGAAGCAGCAGTGGCAGAGGAGGCAGCCGATTCAGAAAGGGAATCTCATAGAGAGCATCTAGCCTGTGATCCTCCCAAGTCTCTATTTCATTGATTTATCAAGCAGGCTTGATCAAAACATTTTCCTAAAAATCAGGAAATTCATATGCTGCTGGGCCAAAGTGTAGGAGAAGAAAAGGCAGAACCTGGGGGCAGAGTCAAGAGAGAACTCAGCCTAGAATTGTTACATGTTCACAAATATTCCAAGCCCAGGCCCCTTTGAATTCCATCAACTCTTTAGCTAATGCCAATTTAGGGCTGATCATTAGTTGACTAGATTTGTGTGTAAGCAGTAAGTGGGATTCATTTTTTTTTTACTACCGGTTCTATGGGGTATGGCAAGGTAAGGATACTAAAAAATCTCCAGCCAGAAGTGGTATTTGCCAATTCTCTGAACTACTCAAAATTTCTGCTACTGGTTCTCCAGAACTGGTCAGAACCTGCTAAATACCACCTCTGGTGTACAGGTTTCAATAAGTTGTTTATGCTGAAATCTTATCAATGGTCCTGATTCTTTGTGTCTGATACAGAGGTTTTATTACTGCTGACTTAGCTATCCCTAAAATCCTGTCTGTGCCTGAATAAAATGGTAGGGCATCGATAAACTCCTGGCAGACTGTTTCCACTGAGACTTCCATAAAATGCCTGAGAAATGGTTTGGATTTCTAACTGGGTTGAGGTTTTTAATAGCTTTTGTATGTGTTCTGTTTGCTGCCTAGAGTTTAAGATGAACAGCTGTACAGTAGTCCTCAATTTGCAACCATTCAAAGTTACAATGGCACTGAAAAGCTAGTGATTTTCAGTCAGTCCTTACACTATAATTGTTGCAGGTCATGTGATCAGAATTTGGGCAATTGGCAACCAGCATGTATTTAATATAGCTGCACCATCTCAGGACCATGTGACTTTCTTAGTTGGCTTTGAACTCAGTCAATGAAGGAAACACTTAACAATCATGTGTTTCAATTAAGAGCTGCAGTGATTCACTTAACAACTGTGGCAAAAAGGTCATGAAATCAGGTATGACTCCCTTAACAACTGATTTGCTTAGCAGTGAAAGTTCTGGTCCAATTGTGGAAGTAAGTCAAGGACTACCTGTACAAATGTTTCCAAACAAACAAGCTCACAGCGGGCTTATATCCCCAATCAAAGTAGGTGAAGTTATTTACCTGCAGGGGTGGGATTCAACCGGTGTAACAACCAGTTCAGTGAGCGTGCACTTTGTGCGTGCACGGAGCATTTGAAAACTCAGCATTTCAGCTCTAATACTTACCTTCTACTGCAACCCTGGTGAGTAAAACAGCGGAGGCGCAGCAATCCGTTGTGCTGCACGAATCAGCTGAGCTGCAAAACATGGAAATAAAGGAGAGACTAGGGCAGGGGCAGATGGATGGGGCCAAATGATTGCCAGAACTGCCAATTTGCTCGAACCAGTATGAACCAATAGAATCCCACCTCTGTCTACTTGCCTGTTTACAAAGGTAAAGGTAAAGTTTAAAAAGATATTTTTTTAAAAGGTGCTAAGGACAAATACTGTTTTGGATTTTGGCATACAGTTGTTATAAGCCAGGACAAAAACCTGTCTTTTCTGTATGTAGAGTCACATACATTTTTATGACATATATTGAATTATTTTTGCTGTTTTTTTTTAAACTAGACTACTGGTTATTTAGGGTGCTATAAAGGATACAGTGGCTGAGAACTTTAGCATAAGTGAGAGAATTCAATAGCATCAGAAAGAAAATATTTTATAAGCACCAATATTTCTTTAAGCAAAAACAGCACAGAAACATTAGCAATCGCAATAAAAAGGAACAACCAAAGAAATAAAGGATCAGGCTAGATTCTAGGAGACTGGGAATTCTAGTCCCATTTTAGGCAGAAAGCCAGCTGGGTGACCTTGGATCCATCACTTTTTCGCAGGCCCTAGGAAGGAGGCAATAGCAATCTACTTCTGAAAAACCAAAAAACTGCACAGACTTGTCCAGGAAGTTGGCAGGAGTCAAGACTGTCTTGAAGACACACATAATCAAAGTCAAGTTTTTGTTTATCTGTTTTCAGTTCACCTGTCCAAAAATGTCTCAGTTATCAAATGGATAAATGTTAGCTCTTGAATAAATCTTTTCTAACTCACTGCTACCATTATCCTGCATCCAAATCATGGCAATATCTTCCAGTATATGATATGGAAGCTTAGTTTGGTATAATGATCAAGACACCAGGCTGGAAAGGAGGAGTCTCTGAGTTCTAGATCTGCCCTAGCCATAAAAGCCACCTGGCTGACTTTGGAACAGTCAGTCTCTCTCAGCCCAATTCATCTCATAGGATTGCTATAGTGGGGGAAATAGGACAATGAAGTTGTGTTGGATACGTTTACCATCTTGAGTTATTTGTAAAAATAACAAAGGTGAGATACAAATAAAATAAAAATAAAGATGAGATAAAAGAAGATAGACAAGATATGACATGATAAGATAAATATGGGCACCACAGATAGAATTACTGCATAGAAATTTCATCAGCTGAGTTTGAAATTTCACCCAGTATTGATGGGCAATAGTAACCAAACTTTAAAATTTCAATTGGAATTTGGAAGATAGATACTTTGAACAATGTCCTTATTCATTTCTCTATCAGTTCTGATTCCCAGTCTTTTGCTCTATCAATGCAAAGTTATGGACAGCCAATTGCTCAGATAATGGGACATTAGATGGTCATCTCAGTAGCCAAGTTTGGTAGTAAATTTTAGGGCAGTGATTCTGAAGTCAAAAGGGAGAAAAAATAACTTCCCTGCTCTTTAACTCCACATTAAGCAAACCTTAGTTACTGTAGCTGCAGCTCAGCAAATATACATTTACATATCCTTCAGCCAAGGCAGACAATTAAAGCTGTGAATTAATGGAAATGTGTGGAGTAAATGAGGTTGGGAAGTTTATTGATACTTTAGTGAGGACACAAATGATGGTAATGCCACTACCATTAATCAGGAATGTGATGAACTGATTTCTTCTTCCATGCCAGAAAGTTACAAAGACATGCACAACTAAGAATCACTGATAGTAGGGTCATAAATTACCGACTACTAGCAGTGTACTCTTCTTGAATCCAATACATTTCCCAACACCTGTGTGCTTCTTAGAAATCACACCTGCCTGGTTCTAAATTATTTCTTTCTTCTTTCTTTATTTTCCATTTTTGGCAGGAGTGTATTTTAAGATACTCATTTCTGAGATTTCATTTTAGTTTAGTTTTTATATTTTATTTTAAGTTGAGTGGAAGAAAAAGAACAAATGAGTGGTTACATGGGCACTTTTTAAAAGGTAATTGTTAATTCTATTCACACACTATTGAGCCATGAAATGGGAATACGCAGAAATGTTAATTTGGTTTAGCAAAAGCAAGTGACAGCACATCATCATATACAACCCTAAAAATGTGGATCTCATTCAAGGTCATAATGTTTCCTAATTTTCTGTTCTAATTCAGACCCAGCAACCTTTCTTCATTGATATGCTCGGGGATAATGGAAAGTGTAATCTGGATGGCAACAGATTAGGAAGGACTGTGCTAAAGTATAAAATAATATGATTTTTTTCCAGCACTAAAGGAATCTTTGTTTAATACAAAGGCAAAAGGTAAAGGTTTCCCCTGTCCACTCATTTCTGGCTCTAGGGGGTAGTGCTCATCTCCATTTCTTAGCTGAAAAGTCTAGCATTGTCCAAAGACATTTCTGCGGTCATGTGGCCAGCATGACTATACACAGAAGGTGCACAGAATGCTGTTACCTTCCCACTGAAGTGATAGCTATTTATCTACTTTCATTTGTAAGTAATTTCAATCTGTAAAGTAGGCAGGAGCTGAGGCAAGTAATGGGAGTAAGTAATCTGATTGTGCAGTGCTCGGGCCTCAAACCCAGGATGCTAGCTCTCCAGCTCACAAACTCAGTATTTTAACCACTGACCCATCCAAAATCAGATATGCACATTTCAAAATTAATAGAATTTTTTAAACATTTCCTTGCCAAAATAAATTATGGGCAAATATACTGTCTAATATATACAATCGTATAACTATCCAAGTAGCAATGGCACAACTATGTTTTTTACAATGTGTATATATTTATTTTCTATTTGTAACAAAGCAATCCCAAGATGGAAAAATAATGTGAATAAAGAAAATATAGGACAAATAATATGTTCAAAAAGAATGTATCAGAGTGAGTACAACTTCACTACGTGAGACAACCCAGGAGCAATAACAGCAAACAAGTTTGTAATAAATAATGGTTTTATCTACAAAACAATATATACTATACATACAGTACTATAGCCAGAAGTCAAACAATCAGCAAATTACAGCAGTGAAGAAAGCGGGAGACATCCTAACAGGGCCTCTTCTTATTACACAGGCTCTTAAAGAGATAACAGTCAAAAAACTTGCTGACTCATTCCCATCATTACATCAGTGTATTATTGCATCATCATAGCATCTGATCAGCTCTTAAATCACTATCCTGACAGATTATTTGTTTACATTTATCTCTATCTCTATCTCTATCTCTATCTCTATCTCTATCTCTATCTCTATCTCTATCTCTATCTATCTATCTATCTATCTATCTATCTATCTATCTATCTATCTATCTATCTATCTATCTATCTATCTATCTATCTATCTATCTATCTATCTATCTATAGGATTTTGTTTAATCCCATTGTTTAATTTTGTATACCTTCTGTGAGATTGGTTTTTGTCCTGAAGAAGGAAAAGAGGCCCAAATCTCTATTATGTCTCTAATGTTAGAAACCCGGAGAGATTGGCATTATTGACTTTTGTCAAATATTTTCCTTTTTAACTTTTAATTACTAGCAGAGCTGTGAGAGATGTTTCTCCCTCAGATGGAAGGGATGATGGGCGGTAGCAGAAAGAACAACCAAGCCACTACCCAGTGTAAAGATAAAAATAACCAGAAGCTTCTGGAATATGCAGTTTGGAAACCTCAGTCTTCCAGTTTGCAGATTTAGAAACCTACATCATTTGCCATCAACATGTTTTGTGGGTTTTAAAGTAAAAGGACAAGGAAAATTGCTGAATCTATGAAGAATTAAACATTACAAATAATCATATCAGTTTGTAGCCATAAGTTTGGAGCTTTTTGTCAGTAGATTCAGTATTCAGGTCAGCATCCCAAAGAGAGTGAAGTGGGAATCTGATGCCACTGATTATCTGCAGTATATATTTTTTACTCCTAATTGCCATTTGTAGTAGTTACAAGAAAGGAACAGAACAAACATTTGGAGACAAGAAAGAACCCATGAATAATAGTGAAGTGAAATCCTAAGAAAGGATGGAAGATTTTCCCCTCCCCTTTCCTGAGCAAAATCCAGTTGAATGATCTCTATGGTTTCTTTGCTTGTAAAAACGTCATATAATTTTGGGAGCACAGCAATACCCTGAATGGATTTTCATTCAGTTCAGGTTTATTTCTGGCTGATCAGTTCTTGAATACTTAGGGGGCCAGCGTGAGTCATATGGAATTAAGGAAAGTCCCTGAGGGAGGGAAAATAATAGTGGTGGTAGTGTAAAGGTTCCTGCAGGGACATTTAGGGCTGTAGTGGTTATTAGTAATCCTGGTTATACAGCAGCAACCCGCCTTCCCCCAAGTCTCATTGAAAGGCAGCGAGGGGTTATAATTAGAAAAGATTCATCCAAGAATAAGACAAATAAGATCTCCATGTCAAATAGTTTTGCCATCTGGCTTTTTAACTCACCCCCAAATGTCAGACAGTCTTTAGATCTGGGCCAGAATGGAAGAAGTCCATGTGTATCTTTCATGGTACATAAGCCTGAAATGGACTTTGTCCATTGATGAACAGTAGATAGATGAAAAGGAAAATGGTGGTGCTCTATGGTGGTGCTCTAGGGATGGGCTGCTATGGGTTAGCATGGGTTCAGGTGATCCTCTATCTAAGATTCTGCACAGTTTGGCAAACGGGTAAATCCTATCCTTGGATAGCCGGGCCCACTCTGCTCCTCCCAGGAGTACCCACACAGCCCACTTTGGAAGCCAAGTAAGTACAGGGCCCACATGGAGGCTCAGAGAGGGTGAAAAACGGGCCCTCCAAAGGACCTCCAGAGCCTGGGGGAGGCCATTTTCACCCTCCTGGAGGCTCAAAGAAAGCCACCAGAGCCTGAAAAATGGGCCACCCAGAAATTCTGGAAGGCCGGAAACAGGCCCATTTCCGGGCTTTGGAGGGCCTCCGGAGCCCAGGGGAAGCCATTTTCGCCCTCCCGGAGGCTCTAGGAAAGCCTCCAGAGCCCAGAGAGGGCAAAAATGCACCCCCCCCTCACCATAGTGCAGGAGGCCAACTAGGCCATGCCCACCATGGCCAAGCCCACCCAGCCACCGAGCAAAGAACTGGTTGCTGAAATTTTTGAAGCCCACCCCTGTGGTGCTCTATGTAACAGGAACAGATTGGATTGGGACTGTTGGCAAACTCTCAGCCAGCCAGGCAGGCAGGTAGACAGGGTCAAGTATGCAACTAGTCTTGCATTCTTGTGCAGCTTCAAAAAACATAAGCGTGACTCTCCCTAAGTTCCATGAGACCTTGTCTGTTTTTTTCCAAGGGAAGGCAAGCAGTCTGGGGAGCCTGTAATATAAGTAGGACACAATAAAGTTGCTGACTTGGACTTTTCATGAATGGATCCAACTGCTTGCACCTGAGAGGAGCACGCCTGACTATTTGAAGCAATCTGTCAAGGATCTCTTATTCCAGTTTTTTTTTTTGGAAGTCCTCAGTGTGTCATCAAAATATGAGATTTGAGTGATCTCACCTCTGAGAGTTTGCATGAAGTGATATGAGGCATTCTGAGGAATCTTGCTACACATTTACATTTACTTACTTTGTAGAATCTGGGAATGTTGTCTAATAATATAGAAGATTTTGAAATAATAGAAAGTATTTGTAGCTTGGCCTTTATATTTTGTAAGTGATTTGCTCTCTAAGCTTGTTTCTGAACATTTTGTTACTAGACTAGGTAACATCAATAGCAGGATTGTCATCTTGTCCTATTCTCCATAGCTTATAAATGTCTTGTGTGCCAATGTGGTCAGTTGGTCAGTTGGTTATTTGTTTGTTTGGAGCTATATCTAAATTCTGAGTAACTGATTGGTTCTTTTGTTGATTGTATTTTTTTGACCAATCAACAAACGAACCAATCAGCTGCTCAGAATTTAAATATAGCTCCAAACAACCAAACGACCAAACGACCAACTGACCACACTGGCACACAAGACCTTTATAAGCTACAGACAATCTTGCAGGTGATGCTACCTAGTCTGGTAATGAAACATTCAGAAACTAAATTGAAACAAGCTTGGAGAGCAAATCACTGCCAAAATATAGAAGATTCTTTAATATCTGCAGATGTCATGCTACTGAATACCGAGCAGAGTTTTGAAGGTGAAAAACAGGCTCTCTGTAGCAAGATTAATAATAATAATACAAGCCTACAAACTTGAAAATTGGCACCTATGTTCCTCTTGGCTTCTAGGTGCTCACTAAGAAAGGATTTTTCAAAATGACAGTCAGAGCATTAGCATTTCATATATTATTATTAACACGCTCTGATGCTAAGGAGTTCTACTCCCCCTCCCCACTGAAAAGAAATCTGTTCCAAATGCAAAATGCAAGCAGTGGAGAGGAGTTTCAGTTTTAGTTTCATAGCGCCAAGCAGTTTTAGTACAGAACAGCTGAGCTAAGCCATGCTCAGGCTCCTTGCTGTCTCCTTGCTCACACAGCAAATATTGTTTCAGTTTCCATGTTTCAGTTTCCAAACAGCCCTCAACTCTCTCACAAACTGATAGGATGCTAGCCAGATGAATACCGATGGATGCTGGTAGGTAAAGGCACAGTTTTCCCCCTTATTTTCCTCCCCGAAAACTAATCCCGATCACATAGTTTCATAGTGAAGCATGGTTATAGAGATAATAATAACAATAAACAATAAATAACCACAATAAAACTTCAAATGATCATATCTTAGAAATGGTTACAAAGATGGATGATTAAAAGGAAGATCCTGATGAACAACGGACAATCATGTAATAAAAGTTTCAAGTAACTAAGGTTTTCAGAGCACGACGTCTGAGAATTGGGTTTTGTAAGATGGAAATTTCCCTGTGTTTTCCTGTGGTTAGCCAATACCTACATTTAAAAAGAAATCCTCCCAGAGGTTCACTTTTTTCCACATCAGCATGACCCAAATAAACCTCTTGGGCACCATTTATTTAGTTTATACACTCTCAGGAAAACAGTGGTCGAACCTTTCCTGACCTTGCAGTTTATAATCAAAGTCCAGAATATTGGTCAAGCTAAGAAGAAACAATTTAATGCTACTGACTTGCTAAATTCCTTAGTTTAAGGCCTGTCTTCTGCTTATAAAATCTGGAAATCCCATTGTATCCAAGTCTGAAATTTTGCGGGTTACCAAGCAGGTTGAGGCTAAAGGAAGCAATTGGTACAAACTCATTTTCTTTGTGGCACGCCCTTTGTCTTTTTCTGATTTTCCCCACTCTTTCACCCAAACACCCATCTGCGGGGAAGAAATGAGCCGCTCTTATGGGAAATCTGATAAATAGACCTGAATAGAATTGTAGTATTAAATTATTTTGATTGATTAGAAATGTGGCTAGTTAATTGAATCACACTTTTAAAAAGAAAAAAAAGAGGAATTTCTTGGCTCAGAGACTGCCACTTTGGGAAATCTTTAAAATCTTAAACTGATTTAATTTGAACATATAGTTTATAGGCAAGGGAAGTTAGAATCCAGAAAGAACTAGATCAGTGTTTCTCAATTGATATGTGTTACACAATTAGAGAATTGTGTTGACTTCAATTCCCACAATTCCCAAAACAGCAGTCTGGGAAATTGAAGTCCACACATCCTAAAGTTGGCAAGGTTGAGATATACTGATCTCAAGGATTACGGCTTCCTTTCTTCTAGATCAATATTGCTAGGAAATTCTGGGAATTGAAATCCACATATATTAAAACTGCCACACAGGAACTGTGAATGAGGGAAAGAAAAGTGCTAGACTTGTAGAAATCACTGTTTCTTTGATGTGAGTTAGACAGTAAAGATTTGATGGGATTCCAGTTTGCAGTTTCAGAATTCAAGCTTATTTGACTCTAGCTGCTTTGAGATTTAATTTGAAAAATAGATTTGTCCATAAATTATAAGGAAGAATTCAATAAAAGGAAGGATCAAAACACCTATAGCTCCTTTAATTATTTATTGAGCAGATGATGGTGAAAATAGCAGAGGTGGTAGATTCTTTAGATGATATTTATGTAAACAATTATCAATTGGGTAAACTTCTGGAATACATTTTCCCCCACTATAAATAATTTTGGAAATATTCCTCCAGTTTTTCCATAAGTCAGAAATAGTAAGGCTGAGGAAAGACAATGGAGCAGTCTTCTGATTCTCTTAAGTCTCTAAGTCCACTAAGAAGTTCTGTGGAAGCAATACCAAAAGTTCTTACTCAATTTTAAGTTCAAAATTTTTGAAGATATATATTTTTAGATAAGCCCTAACTTTTCTGTTTGCTTATTTAGGCTATCAGACTTGATATGATCCTGCAGGTTGACAGACTTGATTGATAGTCTCTAATTTTAGTATGGTGACAAACTGATGAAGATTGGACTCTGGAGAAGACTTTGAAGAATGAGCATTGATTTGCTTTGGAGAGTAGTAAAATTTGCTGCTTTAGTCCTTTGTTTTTTTGAGTCCTGGAAAATTTAGCCTACTTGCTGGGCAAGTTTGGCCCTTTCTAAGAAGGACTCCTCATTGCTGGCTTTGATAGCGATGCCATGGCAGATAGAACATAGTGGCAAATCTTGGCTTCTCCTGAAGAACCTTTGGAAGACTAACCATGACTTGCCTATTTGAATTGGGATTTGTATATGGGCCAACATCTATGGATATTAGTTTGGCTTCTTTACTTCTTACTGAGGAATTTACTCTGTCCCAATCATGCATATGTTCATTATAAAATGTAACACAAGAGTGGATATTGCATGTGTCAACTCTGAACTGATATTCAGAGTGATGAAAACTAAACTGGTGCCTTTCATTAGTAGAGAAATAGCAGGACCGAAGTTTGAGGCTGGCTACAAGCTTGAGTTGAGAGAGTCAAACCAATGTTAATATTGCTGCCTCCAAAAAGTTCCAAGTAGGTGAGATGATAAAATTTCTTGGCTGGCCCACCTTGTCAATGTCAGAGAGCCCATCACACTGCTCAATACACCCTTTTCTATATATGGAAATGAACTTGCTTCATTGTATAGCATCCATACTGACCCTACTGAAGCAGGAGAAAAGCCATTAAATCTGCCAAGCTCTTTTCCAGGCTACCAAACCTTTTGTAGCCATCTGAAGTGATTTGCTGTGTTGAAGCCACCTCAGCTTTGATTCACAAATCAGCTTGGATGGGTTGATCCGGTTGAAGGTTCATTAATTCCAAGAACCCCTTTGAAGCTTCACACAGCCTAGATAAATGCTGTTTCTGCATTTTTACTTTCTGCTACCCCTTCATTGCTTTAAGAGCTGTTTTTTTCCTGCCATTTCTATATGCAGATTTAAAAGAGATGCCAATCAATAATGTCTCAATCAGTTTTATTCCTCTAATTCAGAAGAAAACTCAACTCCCAGTTCGATGGAGTTTATTCCTGATTGCAGTATAAAATTCTTGTGATTGATTGGCTATTTACTTCCTTGTTTGGGTGATAACCTTTGGGTGATAGACTTTAACAAAGCAGTTTAAATTTGACAGTGCAGAATACTGAACAATGCTAAAAAGAAAAGAATGCAGAGTCAGGATGATACCTTATTCCTGTTGGAGGTGTAAATCTAAGGCACTCCAGCACTAAGCCCAAGAGATCTTTAGGGCCTAGAAAGACTTGAAGTCTTTCTCAACCTTGGCAACTTTACGATGTGTAAATTTCAACTCTCAGATTTCACCAGGTAGAATTCTGGGAATTTTTCAAGATGGATGAGGAATTCTGAGAATTGAAGTCTATCCATCTTAAAGTTGTCAAGATTGAAAAACACTGAGATAGAGGGATGAGGATTTATTTTTTGCCCCTTCTTTGTCACTCTGCCCACTCTTTGTCTAAGAAATTGTTGATTTGAGTTCCAAGTCTTTCCAGACACACATGCACAAAGTATATCTGTTCTTCTGCTAGGTTAGTGAACTGGATGCCAGGACAGTAATGGCAAATCCATGACATGTGTGTCAAAGATGACATGCCACAATATTTTGAGGCATCTCACATATCAACATTCATGACATGGGATTCTTGAAAGCACACCCTATTCCCGCATAATTTTTGGAGGCTGCAAAACAGAGGTGGTATTCAGCAGGTTCTGACCAGTCTGGAGAACCAGTAATGGAAATTTTGAGTAGTTCGAAGAACTGGCAAATACCACTTCTGACTGGCCTGCCCCCATCTATTCTCTGCCTCCCGAGTCCCAGTTGATTGGCTGGGTCTCCCTGCACAGGAGAACGGAACTAGAAAGCAGGTTAGTGGGGTGGGGAGGGAATGGGGATTTTGCAGTAACCTTTCTCTGGAGTAGGGTAGGAATGGTGATTTGCCCTTCCATGCCCACCAAATCACACTCACCAAGCCATGCCCACAGAACTGGTATTAAAAATATTTGAATCCCACCACTGCTGCAGAAGCTAGTGGGAGAATAGTGTCTGTTCTTGTGTGGCCCCAGACCCTCCAGAATTTGTAACACAGGACTGTGCTCTCGGTCCACCTCTAGCAATTCCTAAAATCCTGTAGGAATATAGCCTGCTTTATTGTGTTTTTTTCAGGCTTCTGAGGCAGCAGAAGAACATTGTCCAAAGCTGCTTCAGTTCTGGGGTAAATTGGAGTTGCCTCAGGTAGGCCTCAGGAGTCTATCAAGAGAAGGAGAACAGTAGTAAATGGAGCATGGCAGATATTGATGATCATACACATGATTGGGCTGTATTTTTTTTTAAATAAATGAATATATAAATCATATCAGTGTGCTGTGGCATGCCAGCAGAGTCCAGTTAGTCATTTTCCAAATTTTTAACATGCTGAACCCAAAAGGTTCACTAGGCTTTGCCTATCACTAAAATGATGGAGGGGAAGGAGTAGCAGAACCTGGGGCTGGAGTTAAAAGAGAGATCAGCCTAGAATCTCTATGTAGCCACAAGTGGACTAAGTCCAACAACAACAACACACATACACGAATTCCATTGACCCTTATCTAACTCGTAGCAAGTACTAACCATTAGGTGAGAAGATTCCTGTACATAAGCTGTTTAACAATAAATCAGTTTAACTGGTCCTTCATGTATGAACTTGATCTTTTATGCCTGACATATATATATGTATGTATGTATGTATGTATGTATGTATGTATGTGTATATATATATATATATACTTGTGTTTCACCGATCTGGATGAGAACCTGTGGCCTAATGGCAATTACAACTGCCTCACATGTAATACTTCCTAGGTTTGAATCCCAGTAAGGGTATGGCTAGCTGACATAGAGCTAAGTAGCTCGAAATAGATTTATACTAGTCTCCCTTGTTTAATTATTATCAGCTCAAAAACCTAACACACACACACACACACACACACACAAACACATACATACATATATATATATATATATATATATATATATATATATATATATATATATATATATATATATATGTGGATCTTTGGTTCTTCGGGTTTTCTCCCGCGTAGAGTTGGAAATATCTAGGCGACGTTTCGATGAAGTCTCATTCATCATCTTCAGGCTTGTGTCTTCGGCCTTGTGCTTCTCAGAGTGATGTGAGCTTGCAGCTGCTTCTTCCTTTTAACTACTAGTGGGGGTGTGACTTGATTGGGTGGGGGCTTGGCTGTGTTCTGATTGGGTGGGGGGGTGTTCTCATTGGTTGGGGGTTTGGCTGTGTTCTGATTGGTTGGGGGGTTGGCTGTGTTCTGATTGGCTGGGGGTATGTTCTGTTCTGGTGGGGGTTTGATTGTACTCAGGTTAGACTCAGTTGCTGGGGGATTTGAGCTGGTGAGCTGTGATCCTGTTGTTTGGCTTCGCGTTCGTGGTCGTGCCACATCTTCATGGTGGGCATCAGTTCCCTTCATGTATGGGTTGGGGGGGGTTGAAGCAGGTAGTGATGCAGCTGTGGTACGGCTTCTGGTCCGTGGTCGTGTTTCATCTTCTGTGTGGGTGTGAGTCTGCTTTCTGCGTGGAAGTGTGGTGGTAGTTTCTTGTGTGGCCCTCGTGGGTGTGGGTCTGGTGTCCTTTATGTTAGGTACTCTTTTGTTAATGAGGGCGGGTTTCCAAATGGCTGGTAGGCGGGAGGTGTCATCTCGTTTATTCATGCTGTGTGGGCGTTTTTCTATCTCTATGGCTTCTCTGATTATTCTGTTGTTGAAGTGTTCAGTTTTGGCGATAGTTCTGGTATTTTTAAAGTCAATCTTGTGTCCTGTGGCTTTGAGGTGTTGGACCAGGGAAGAGGTCGGTTCTTCTTTTTTGATTGAGTTCTTGTGTTCTTCAATGCGTGCACTTATCCTTCTGTTAGTTTGTCCAATGTATGTGGTGGGGCAGGAGGTGCACGGGATTTCGTATACTCCTTGGTTTTCTAACTCGATTTTGTCTTTAGGGTTTCTTAGGATGGTGGATATTTTTCCGTTTGTGCAGAATGCTGTTTTTATGTTGTGTTTTTGGAGGATCTTGCTGATTTTGTCTGTAGTGCCTTTTATATATGGGAGGAGGGCTTTGCCAGTTTCTTGTTCTCTGTCTTGGATTTTGGTTGGGGTTTCTTTTTGGATTAGGTGAGTAATCTTTCTTCTTTGAAATCCATTTGCTGTTAGTACGTTAGTGAGAGTGTGTAGTTCGGTTTTTAGGTGTTGTTCATCGGCTAAGCATTTTGTTCTGGAGATGAGTGTCTCAGCTACGGAATTGATCTGTGCTGGGTGGTGGTGTGAGAGTGCGTGTAGATAGCGGTTTGTATGTGTTTTCTTCTGGTAGATGGTGTGTCCTAGGGAGCCATTGGATTTTTTGTATACTAAGACATCTAGGAAGGGAAGTTGATTGTTAGCTTCTGTTTCCATGGTGAATTGTATTTTGGGGTGTAGGCTGTTGAGGTGTGTGAGGAAGTTGTTCAGTTTTTCTTTCCCGTGTGGCCAGATTATGAAAAATATCCACCATCCTAAGAAACCCTAAAGACAAAATCGAGTTAGAAAACCAAGGAGTATACGAAATCCCGTGCACCTCCTGCCCCACCACATACATTGGACAAACTAACAGAAGGATAAGTGCACGCATTGAAGAACACAAGAACTCAATCAAAAAAGAAGAACCGACCTCTTCCCTGGTCCAACACCTCAAAGCCACAGGACACAAGATTGACTTTAAAAATACCAGAACTATCGCCAAAACTGAACACTTCAACAACAGAATAATCAGAGAAGCCATAGAGATAGAAAAACGCCCACACAGCATGAATAAACGAGATGACACCTCCCGCCTACCAGCCATTTGGAAACCCGCCCTCATTAACAAAAGAGTACCTAACATAAAGGACACCAGACCCACACCCACGAGGGCCACACAAGAAACTACCACCACACTTCCACGCAGAAAGCAGACTCACACCCACACAGAAGATGAAACACGACCACGGACCAGAAGCCGTACCACAGCTGCATCACTACCTGCTTCAACCCCCCCCCAACCCATACATGAAGGGAACTGATGCCCACCATGAAGATGTGGCACGACCACGAACGCGAAGCCAAACAACAGGATCACAGCTCACCAGCTCAAATCCCCCAGCAACTGAGTCTAACCTGAGTACAATCAAACCCCCACCAGAACAGAACATACCCCCAGCCAATCAGAACACAGCCAACCCCCCAACCAATCAGAACACAGCCAAACCCCCAACCAATGAGAACACCCCCCCCACCCAATCAGAACACAGCCAAGCCCCCACCCAATCAAGTCACACCCCCACTAGTAGTTAAAAGGAAGAAGCAGCTGCAAGCTCACATCACTCTGAGAAGCACAAGGCCGAAGACACAAGCCTGAAGATGATGAATGAGACTTCATCGAAACGTCGCCTAGATATTTCCAACTCTACGCGGGAGAAAACCCGAAGAACCAAAGATCCACATACAAATACCCGCGAAAATCTCCGAAAACATATATATATATATATATATATATATATATATATATATATATATATATATATATATATATATATACTGTATCTTTTATGCCTGGCACATATATGTGTGTATGTGTGTGTGTGTGTGTGTAAGGTTTTGAGCTGATAAATAATTAAATAAGGGAGACTAGGATAGATCTATTTCAAGCTAGTTAGCTCTCTTCAGCTAGCCATACATATATACATACATACATACATACATACATACACACACACACACACACACACACACACACACACACATATATATATATATATATATATATACACACTGTATATATATTTGTTTTTGTAGATTTTCATGGGTACAGGTATGGCAGGTCTTGGAGTGTTCGGGTTTTTTCTCATGTAAGATTGAGAGTATCTTGGAGACGTTTTGACGAGGTCCGACTCGCCATCTTCAGGCTGGTGCTTTTGGCTTCGTGCTTGTGTGAGCAAAGCTTTGCTCACACAAGCACGAAGCCAAAAGCACCAGCCTGAAGATGGTGAGTCGGATTGCGTCGAAACGTTGCCAAGATACTCTCAATCTTACAAGGGACCCGAGCGCACCAAGATCTGCATATATATTAATATATATTTGTCAGGCATAAAAGATCAAGTTACGAGTATCCAGTATACGACTATCTTTTCTGTTACAGTTATCAAACCTGCTTCACAAATCGTTGCTTAGATTAGAACCTGCTCTCCAGAATGCTCACAACACTTCAACTTCCATCCATTTCCACACTGAATAATTTGTAACTGGCTCTGGTGGCGGAACAGGTGGTATCTCTGATGCAGAAAGAAGTCATTTTGATTGCGTTTATATCATCTATCTGTGCCATCTTTAAAAGAGAGGCTAACAGATGCCATACCTGTCAATTTTTAAAAAGGATTTCAGCATTATACATTAAAAGAGAAAAAAAGTTGTACATCCAAATGAAAAAGCCCAGTTGTGGAACACAAATATTGCTGTACAAGATTATGATTGTGGGCATACTCTCTCTGTGTGTGTATGTGTGTGTGTGTGTGTGTGTGTGTGTGTGTGTGTGTGTGTGTGTGTTTGTGTGTGTGTGTGTGTGTGTGTGTGTACATCATTCTCTCACACAAAAATTGTTTTCTTTAACAGAGGTTAAGTATAAATATGTACTTGTACATTTATATAGCATCACCATCATGTTAGCCATTGTCCACTGCAGGATGAAAACCTCTTCCTCATGTTTCCAACCAAGACAGTTCTGAGCTTTGTTTTGCTAATTGGACCTACAATATTTGCTGATTTCATTGATCCATTTTGTTTTTAGGTCTCTTTTTTTGCACTTTTTTTATCAAGTGGGATCCATTCTATGACTGCCTTGGTCAGCCTGCCATCATTTCTTCTTCCTATGTAATCAACCCATTTCCATTTCCATTTTTTACACTCTGTTTCTGTCTCTGTCTCTTTGCCTCTGTCTCTGTTTCTCTGTCTCTGTCTGTCTCTCTGTCTCTCTTTCTCACTCTGTCTCTCTCTCTCTCTGTCTCTCTCTCTCTCTCTGTCTCTCTCTCTCTCTCTCTGTCTTTCTCTCTCTTTGTCTCTGCCCCTCTCTGTCTCTCTCTCTCTCTGAGTGTGTGTGTGTGTGTGTGTATGTGTGTATATATACAGTTATGACCTTTGCAGCATCCCCATAATCCTGTGATCAAAATTCAGATGCTTGGCAACTGCGTCCCAAAGTCCTGTGATCACCTTTTTGCAATCTTCTGACAAGCAAAGACAATGGGTAAGCCAGATTCACTTAACAACCAGGTTACTAACCACAGTGATTCACTTAACAACTGTGGAAAGAAAGTTCATAAAATGGGGCAAACTCATTTAAAAATGTCTCACTGAGCAACAAACATTTTGGGCACAATTGGGGTTGTAAGTAGAGGACTACCTACAGTGTGTGCGTGTGTATCTGTATCATTATCTCTGTCTGTCTGTCTGTCTGTCTGTCTATCTATCTATCTATCTATCTATCTATCTATCTATCTATCTATCTATCTATCTATCTATCTATCTATCTATCTATCTATCTATCTATCTACAATCTATCATCATCATTTCACAGTCAGAAACATGACTGTATATGTATCTATACCACAATCAGAAATGACAAGCAGAACAAATTTTTAACTGAGATGTTCTTTTCTACCTGGAATTGTGTTTCCTTTTGCTCAATAGCAGTGCCAGCAGGAAGGAGGGGAAGCAAGGCTGGGGAAGGGGGAATTCTTTAGATCACATCAAACATGTCCAGGTACAAACTTAAATCAGACTTAGAAGATAAAGTTATGGTACATAAGTACCTTGTTGTGATTGATTAAAAAAAAAAGTCAGTGAAGTAAAGTCACCCAGGTTGGCATAAATATTCCTGAAATTTATAAAGAAGGGGATATGGAATGAGTTTTTTGAAAAAAAACAGAAAACAACTTTCTCAAAAAAGTTGATATACTACAGCAAAGCAGGATTAAAGTTTTTATGGTGAAGGAACATACTTAAAAAGCAATTGCAAGGATTGATGATGTAATATCATTGGAGTGCTTCAGAAGACAAAGCAAGAAGCAATGAGTGGAAACTAAATAAGGAGAGAAGCAACCTCAAACTAAGGAAGAATTTCTTAATGATGAGAACAAATAACCAGTAGAGAGGGGGGGGATCAATCTATTTTCCAAAGCACCTGAAGGCCAGACAAGGAATAATGGATGGAAGCTGATCAAGGTAGAAAAAGGTGGGATAGATAGCATCACCATCAAATGAATTTGTAACTGGCTGACAAATTGTACTCAACATGTAGTCCTTAATGGTACTACATCTACATGGAGGGAAGTAAGCAATGGGGTACCATAAGGTTCTGTATATCTTCATAAATGACTTAGATGAGGGAATAGAAGGGAAACTTATCAAATTTATGGATGATACTAAACTGGCAGGAATAGCCAACATCATAGATGATAGGCTCAAAATCCAGATGGATCTTGACAGACTTGAACAGTGGGCCCTATCTAACAAAAGGAAACTTAATGTAGAGAACAGTAAAGTCTTACACGTAGGCAAGAAAAACAAAAAGTACACATACAGACAGGGTGAAACCAAGCTTAATAGCAATAATTGTGAGAAGGATCTTGGAGTCTTAGTGGACAACCTATTAAATATGAGCCAACGGTGGCAGCCAAAAAAGCCAATGTATTCCTAAATTGCATTAAAAGAGGGATACAATCAAAATCAAGGGAGATACTACTACTATTCTATAAAGCTTTAGTAAGACCACACCTAGAATACTGCATCCAGTTTTGGTTACCACACCATAAAAAAAGATGCTGTGACTCTAGAAAGAGTGCAGAGAAGAGCAACCAAAATGATTAGGGGATTGGAGGCTAAAACTACGATGAACAGTTGCAAGAACTAGGCATGGCTAGTCTACTGAAGAGAAGGACCAGGGGAGACATGATAGCAGTGTTCCAATATTTGAGGGGCTGACACAGAGAGGAAGAGGATGAAGAAAACTAGCATGCTGTTCCTGTCCTAATGATGGACAGAGGCCCATCCCATTTGTTTCTTTCATTGATGTTATATACTTCAAGGAAAATGCTTGATATTGAAAAAAAAACACACTTTACAAACCTTATTTGTGGAAAAAGTATAACATGGAACATGGAGCTCCATCAAAGGTTTGAGAACCCTTCTAAAAAGGGTTCTCAAAGAAAAACAAGGAAGTCCAGTTGCCTCTTGAAAAGGCATCTTTGGGACAACCATGACTTGGATGATTGAGAATCCCCACAGACATCAACCCTTTTAAAAGCTGCTGTCAGTTTCTAATTTTAATGTATCATCATCATCATCATCATCACCATCATCATCTATAAAAGCATCAGTTGATAAATATAAAGTATACAATTAGATAAAATTGATATAAAAATTAGGATTAGTCAGGTGGATAAATGGGTGGATAAATAGCCCCAGTTAGGAACATCTTAGTCCTTAAGCATCTTTTTTCCAGGACCGTGCATCAATTGTGGGAAGTCTCTATGAGAGTTCAGGAAAGGCTCTGGCTGCTTTAAGATCTTTCCAATAGAGCTTACATGCATACTTACAGGTGTTTGCCCTTTGAATCCAAATTGGGGGTGGGGGATAATTGCCCAACATTCCCATTTAAAAAGCTTGATGGGTCTTCAAGAAACATCTAAAATAGATGACAATAGAGTCGGTGCCTCAATAACACACCTGCCTGTAATTTCAGAGGCAGAGTACATACATAACAGTGAAAGTTGTCTATTAGGCACTCTGGGTCCAAGTTGTTTGGGAAATTTAACATCCTACATAAAATCCAGTTCCTACTTTAGTAGCTAATTAGTCACTAGCTAATAAATCAATTAATTGTTAAATACATAGGTGGGGAGCAAGTTTATTAACTGAAATCAAATTGAACTTTGCCCTGAGCTCTTGATTAATCCCTTATGTTTTCAGAGTGTTTCTCCTATTTTCATTCAAGAAGGGCATCCCAAATCCTGCAGCCTTTGACTCAAAATTGAGTCACACTAAGGAGGTATAAAATCAAAAAGGGGAAAGTATACATTTGTGTGTCTGTACACATACAACATCTTACTGCTTTCAACCTCTTGTTTTTGGAAGTTTTTTTTCCCTACTGAGACAGTAAGTCTACTCTAAATGTTGAGGCAGGGGGAGCAAAATAGTAACAACACAACAAGGAATGAGATTGGTAATGAAAGATAAACATGAAGCAAGAAGTGGATGTTTGGATCATGAAAAGCAATCTTTCCAAGCATTGTCTCAGCTTTCTGCTCTATCTCATAGGTGACAAAGAAAAATTTAAAAACAAGATTCAAAATAATTTTCTTATTTACATATTTAATACTTAAGTTTTAAAAATTCTAAATGGCATGTATTAGCTTAGATGAGGACACAGGAAGCTTGCAGATTTGATTATTTTGCAAGTTTGGGCTTTTTTGGCATGTCTATCTATCTGTCTGATTGACTGTCTGACTTTCTATCATATCTATCTATCTATCTATCTATCTATCTATCTATCTATCTATCTATCTATCTATCTATCTATCTATCTATCTATCTATCCATCTATCAATCTATCTATCATTTATCATCTATCTTCTATTTGATCTTTTGTTACAACCCCCAGTTTAAATACATAAAAAGCTGAGCTGAGCAACTCATTCTGATAAAGTGGGCAAATCTGGCATGATGAATATCTGCTATTATTTGTGACGTGCCCCTCGAAGTCAAATCTGGCCTTAGAAAAGGGAATAGAAAGCTTCAGTAAAGCATTGCACACCTGCAAAATCAGCAATCCACTTACAAGGAGGAGGAAGACAAGGCAATTTGATGCACATTTCAAAGAAGAAAGATGCACATTTTAAAGCTATGCTTCTACTCAATTGAGGCATTAAACCTCAAAAATAGACTTCGCCAAATTACCTGAAACTATGCGAGATGCTGCAGCAATATGGTCAATCAACAGCACATACCAGCATAAAAACCAATCTTTTTGTATAAACCACAAACCTAAAGGAAATCAGAAAGAAGACCAACCAAGAAAGTGCAAGAAAAAAGCACTGGATCATTTTGAATGCCTGGATAGGGAAGATGCTTGCATGATAATAATGATGCCCAGGACTGATATCTAATGTTATCAACTGATAGAAACACAGCAGCTACCATTTGGTTTGCTAAACTCTCAAGAAGATGTAGGTGCTGAGCATAATCATTTGACATCAGATAAGCTTGTAACTGATCAAATCATTCTGAGATACTTTTTCAGTTCTTCAGCTCTTCAAAATGTGCGGCTACCCAGAGAATTAATTCTAAACCACTTTACATCTGAAATGTCTCCAGTTTCACATTAGAATGACATTTTACTCTATATCTGAAATTTGTAGGTTCATATACAACCCCAATGAATAAACAATGAAGGAAAATATTTGGAGACCACCAAAGCTAACTTTTCATATTCCTGGATGTGTACCTGTTCACACTTCATTCCAGAGCTGCTTCTAAAACCTATTTTAAAACCTATTTTAATATTTTAAAAATTCAAAAGGTGACAGGATGGTGGAAGATTCAGGTCAGATAAAAATAAACTCTTCTACAAGTTATTTCTTCATATAGTATTTGGTTGAATTAACTACATGCTATGATGCTGGTCACTAACCAGAACATGATAAAGGGGAGTGAGATCTAAACCTTCATTGTACCTTAGATCTTAGGCTACTAGATTTTGTCTTTGCAACATATTCGTGAATTTGGGGAGGGAGAAGATTATTATCATTGCTATATCCCCATATAAGGACACAAACCTGAATATTTTCACAATGATAGCCAGTTTGGTCTAGTGGTTAAGGCACTAGGCTAGAAAGCAAGAGACTGTAAACTCCTGAAGTCTGTCTTAGCCATGAAAAACAGCTGGCTGACTTTTGGTGAGTCCCTCTCTCTGTCATCCCAACCCACTTCACAGGATTGTTGTCGAGGGGAAAATAGGATGAAGAAGATATATTAGATATGTTCTCCACCTTGTATTATTTGTAAGAATAATAGACAGAAGGTTGGACAGACAGATGGATGGAAGGATAGAAAAATTCTGTGACCATCAAGAAAGAAGCAGCTGTTCTAAAAAGTCCATGTGGGATTCGGCTTCTTATTCCGTGCTTTCTACAATTTTGTAAACAACAAACTAAAAGATTCAAGGTCCATCCCACCCTTGAAAGGACATAATGGTAAAGACTGCAACGATGACACCATTAAAGCCAACCTCTTTAACACATTCTTTGGCTCAGTATTTGTAAACAGCAATGGATCATGCCCAGTATTTCCTAGTTTCCTATGGTTTCCTGAACCACAGACAACTACAATGATCTAATACATATCAATTTTACAGAAGACATTGTTGAAAAAGCACTGCACAATCTAAAATCATCCTATCTATTGGACCAGATGGAATATGTGCCTACTTCTTAAAAAAGCTACCCATTGCCATAGCTGAACCTCTAAGCATAATCTATGAAAAATCTTGAAGTGGTCTAGATATGGAGGATCTGGCCTTTTCTTTCACTTACTGTAACTGGAAAGGTTTACCATGCCATCTTAAGTCAGATTTACACATGCATCACGTAATTGCATGGCACCTGATCCACCTGAATTGCGTAATTCATGAAGGGATTATGATAATAATGAACCTCTGCTAAAATGCTCATTGTAAACCTAAACATTTTCTATAATTATCTTTTAAAAAAACATGTTAACATCTCTCCTTCTGTTTCATAAAACAATTTAATCAAGTTTTCCTGTCTTTCTTATTTGATCATTAGCATATTAATGCCCTACTACACACATAGACACTTATGAGAAAGAGAGAGAGAATGATTAGGTAAAGCTGAACCAGAATGGCAATTGACTGGGCTCAAATCCTAGCTTCACCTTCTCATTTGGCATAAATCACTTAGCAGATGGGAAGATAATCCAGGTTCATCACACATTCTGTTTTGGGGGATCATCCCTTGTTGCTTGAAACATTATCTTTGCAACAGAATGAACTGTAGTCTATTCCATTGGTTAAAAGAGATAAAGCCAGGAAGCTAAATGTTATGATGACGGTTATTGCAAGAATTGATCTCATGCCCATATCAAACACTGATCAGTGCCAATGAATGCCACAGAATGATGAGGGAGGCATAGAAGTGATTCATTTGGAAAACTTCATTGCCAGGCAGTGATTGACAACAATGCTTTTTATTTTTTCCTACTTATTTGGACTTACTACCAGATTTGGCCAGGGCTGTTTTCAGGAGTTTTAGACTCTTTAGCAAATACCCTCAATTCTCCATTGATGTATCACTACCTCTTCCAAATACTACATCATCTAAAAAGAGGACAAATATGTGTCTTCAGTAGGTCTGGATCCAGAACTAGCATATACTGGATTTAATGATATTTATTTTAGTCAAGAGGTACTGACATTGCTCTAAATATGAGTAGTCTGGACCCAATCTTAATTTAAATAGAAACATATGAGGTTTATCCGTAATAATAAGATGATAAGTAGACATTTAGCATGAATACTAAATTTGTTGTAGCCAGTCTGAGCACTGGTGGGATTCAATTTTTTAAAACTACTGGTTCTGTAGGCAGGGCTTGGTGGGCATATCAGGGGAAGGATACTATAAAATCTCTATTCCCTCCCCACTCCTGGGGGAAGATTATTGCAAAATCCCATTCCCTCCCCACCTCAGTAACCTGCTTTCCAGCTCCGTTCTCCTGTGCAGAGCAACAAAAGAAGACCCAGCCGATCAGCTGGGACTCGGGAGGCAGAGAATAGATGGGGGCAGGGCCAGTCAGAGGTGGTTAGAGTCTTGTTGGATAATAAATCCTTTTGTATTTTTAAAAAAATTTGGACAGCATTTAGCCTCTATAAGTTCCTTCTTCAGTACATTCAAAGCTTCTGTTAAGGCATCAGGACTAAACAAGAAATATAACAAATTCTTTAATGGTATATATGGCCTTGAGTTTTTCCAGTAATTGTGCAGGAAATCCAGATAATGTTTGAACTGAACTGTGATTGTCATAATATTGATCCAACCATGTACCTTCCAGCGCTTATGGATTTCCTAGGGTAAGGCAGTTTTAAATTTGTTAATACAACTCATGACTAAATATCGCCTATGATCAAATATATATCACAATAACCTCATAAAGCCTTCCAGATATGTTGGACTCCAATTGCTTTATTTCAAATCTTTTGCTTCATTCCCGTGGAACATTTTGCTGCCAAAGGTGAGAATTATCCCTCATCCTTTTGGCCTTTTGGAAGGGCCTTAAAATCTGATTGTTTCAGTTGACTTAGGGCATTGATGGGGGCACTCTTTGAGGGAGGTGGATAAGGGGGTAAGAGGGAAGACCCCAGCTCTCATGCCATCCCTCCCCTCAATTTTTAACCTTTATTTAAGTTTTATTGATTTTAACATTTTTATATTTATCTTTTTGTCATTTTCTAAACCAACCAGAATCACTCTAATAGTGAGATGCAGCATATTAATTTAATGATAAATAAATAAGAAAGAATAAAATCCTATATTTAGTGTATCAAAGGTGCTTTTTCAAAAGGCAGTTGGATTTTCTTTGTTTTTCTTGAAAATGTTTCGCTTCTCATTCCAGAAGCTTCTTCAGTTTTGACAAAATGGGGAGGATTTAAATTCCTTACAGTCATCTGGTCATTGGCACTCTTTCTGAGACTCATTGGGGCCACTTGGAGGTTTATCTGTGCCCCCAGAATCATCTGAATAATGCCAATGGGTGTGGAATTTTCTTGGAACTTCTCATTCAACTGGCTTTAATGACTCTCAGAAAAAGTGCTAATAATCAGATGACTGCAAGGAATATAAATCCTTTCTATTCTTCACCATTCATTCAAACTGAAGAAGATTCTCAGATAAGAAGTGAAATATCTTCAAGGAAAAACAAAGTCCAGCTGCCTTTTGAAAAAGCACCTTTGGGACAATCATGACTTGGAAAACTGAGAATTTCCATACACTTACAGTCAGTACAAAGTTCTGTTAAGCAAAGATCAGCTTATATCTCATTGGCTTTCTATTCACAACAATGCCTTAATAGTTACCTTGTCAAATTGGATTTCTTATCATTCATAATGCAGATTCAAATCCATAACTTAATTTGCTGGCTGCCAGAAACTCCTAACAATTCTGAACATTAATGCCTTTCTTGTTTTAAATAAAATAAAAGTAAAGATGTGATTGATCTTTTTTCCAATGACAATATCTGCTTTCCACTTCCTAATCAATAAAATTTGAATGGCACATTAGCGTCCAAATCAGATTTTTAACAGCGGAAATATTTCACTAAGCATATATACCAAAACTGGCCAGCATGCAGGACTGGAATAACTTCAGCGAAAAGAAGTCATTGGCCTGTAGGCAGAACTATATGGATGATCTTTTATTAGGTAATAATCTGCAAAAGACTTTTTATCATCATACATATGTGGCTTCCATTAACATTTTAACTGGATTTAGAAATGGGAAAGGAATGTAAAAGTAAGAAAGGAAAGTTTTACACTTAGGCAAGAAAAAAAAAATTATGGATTGGGTGAAACCCGGCTCAACAGCAGTAACTGTGAGAGGGATCTTGGAATGCTACTGGACAATCTTTTAATCTGAACCAGTAGTGTGTGGTGGCAGCTTAAAAAAACTACCCCTATCCTAGGTTGCATTAACATCCAGTTTTGGTCACCATATTATAAAAAAGATGTAGAGACTCTGGAAAGAGTGCTGGAAAGAGCCACAAAGATTATTAGGGAATGAAGGCTAAAACATATGAAGAATGGTTGCAGGAATTGTCTAGTCTAGTGAAAAGAACATGATAGGGGAGACATGATAGCCATGTTCCAATATTTGAGGAGCTGTCACAAAGAAGAGGAGGTCAACCTATTTTCCAAAGCACCAGAAGGCAAGATAAGAAATAGTGGATGCAAACCAGTCAAGGACAGAACTGAGCAGAACTTTCCTACCAGTGAAAATAATTAACCAATGGAACAGCTTGCCTTTAGAAGTTGTAGGTGCGCCATTACCGGGAGCTTTTAAGAACAGTCTAAACAGCCCCTTGTCTGAAATGGTATAGGGTCTCCTGCTTGAGCACTGCATACCAGAACAACTAGACACAAAAACAATTTTCCCCTGAAAACCATCACTCTGCTAAACAAATAATTCCCTCAACACTGTTCAACTATTACAAAGTCTGCACTACTATTACTGCTAATCTTCTCATCAGTCCTTATCACCCATCCCCTCCCACTTGGACTGTAACTTTGTCCTTTGTATCCTAATAGTTTATATTGACTGTTTCCTAGTATGATTTGATTGTTGATTGTACCCTATGACTATCATTAAGTGTTGTACATTATGATTCTTGATTCTTAACGAATGTATCTTTTCTTTATGTATACTGAAAGTATTTACACCAAGACAAATTCCTTGTGTGTCCAATCACACTTAGCCAATAAAGTATTCTATTCTATTCTATTCTATTCTATTCTATTCTATTCTATTCTATTCTATTCTATTCTATTCTATTCTATTCTATTCTACAACTTTAAAAGCACAACTATAATGACGTGGGAAAATATCCGAACAAAGCTGAATACCAATGACCTATATACAAGAATCACTTTTTACCAATAATATTAAGGCACTGTGAATTAGTATTACCAATACTATGAATAACTGTCAAGTATTAATTGTATGTATTGTATTTATTGTACTGTCAAAAAATGATATTGAAAGATATTGACACATAGACATTTTTATAATTTTTAAAATATTTTGAATTTTTGTAAACTTTTTAATATTTTGAACTTCAATAAAGTATTTTTAAAATTAAAAAGAAAAAAGAAAACCTCCAAGGTCCCTTCCATCTTTGTTATTCGGTAAGATGAATACATACTTTAAGAATAAAGAAGAAATATTGTTTTCTGTTTTATTTTGAAGAGCACTTCATGACTAATTGTGAGATACAAAATTGCTATTGCCAGAAAAATTAATAATCGTATGTAGCAGAATGCCCTGATTTTTTTGCAAATATATACTTTAAAGCTGAAGTGTGATAAACACAGTATTTACGTCTAAGTTCAGCTCAGTAGGCATATACTGGAGAGCTATTAAAGTTTTGGTATGCTTTCAAATAAATATGCTTAGGATCAAGTTCAAGCAAAGCCCCCATTTAAATTCCACCCACCCATCATTTTTAAGGCCCAGATTTTCTGTATTTGGGGTAGGGGTTCACATTGGGGGTGGTTGATAGATTAATAATGGATTCTACTCCCCTCTGCTCATCCTACACCCTCCCAATTTTTTTTAGTTAGGATTGAATATTTGTATTTTTATAGTGTTTTGTTTGTATCATGTATACAAATACACATTGTATTGTGTATATTGTGCTTCAGACAAGAAGGTGGCACAGAGAGTGGTGAAGATGGCAAAAAATATTATTAGCAGTTCACTCTCTTCTATCCAGGACATACAGTGGTAAGATTTATCCGGTTCACACTAGTTCGAGTGACCCAATTGTTAAATTAACTCCCTCCCTGCTATCAAAGTTGATCCTGGGCACTGCACTGCAATGGAGAAATGGGCAACAGAGCTGCCAGCCAAAGGGATGGAGAAGGCCATTTTTCCTCTTCCTTCTCCCTGCTTCTCCTCCTTCCCTTGTGCCAGCTGCTGCATTGCCCGCTTCTCCATTGTAGCACAGAGCCCAGAATCCACTTTGATAGCGCAAGGGGGAGATTTAATAACCAGTTTGTCCAGAGTCAGGTTGGTCATCACAGGAGGCTCATCCCACATGTGCAGCAGAGCTGGAGGATGGGATGGGCCATGCCTCCCATGACGGCCAACCTGACCCTGGGCAACCTGACCCTGGGCAAACTATTTGAATCCTACCAATGAGGATATAGCATATAAGTGTTGCTTGACCAGGATTGTCTGGGATGTAACACATCCTCTTTATGACCTGTTTTCCTTGTTACCTTTTGGAAGGAGGCTTCATGGCATTCAAAGCACAACATCCAGTTTCAGCCACAGTTTTATTTCATACAGGTTCGATCTTGTGAACTCTCAAGCTTCCTCTTTCTGCTATGTATTCAAGATGGACAGTGATTCATATTTATATGTATTAATATGTTAAGGTGTTAACATGTAGGTGTAATGTTGATATGTAGCATATCTATATGCGTGTTATATACCATATCTATGTGTGTGTTATGTATGTATACATTTTTGAGAGCAGGCAACAGAATTTCATTTTTAAGTGTGCCAGAAGGCCCACAGGGGGAAAAATGACAATAAAGGTCATATTAAGATCTAATAGGTTTTGTATAGTTTTACCTTTTTAACATTATAAGCTGCCCACAGTTAGCCCATGTGTCAGATTTGGAAGCCACATTTTACTCAGAAGTTTTCAAGCTGCCACATATTAGTGCCTGAGAATTTGGGAGGGGGGATTTCATGAAGAGGTGGAAGATTAGACATAGCAACATTCTTCTCATAAAGTCAAGGACAAGTTACCCTGCACCTGTAAATCCAGTTGGGGTGATGGTTGATTGGGCCATGTGATGGTTTGGTGGGTTCAGAGGAGGGATTTTGAACTTTCAATTGGAAAAGGAAAACCCAGAATTTTCAGATTCGGGTTTTCCCAGATGTGCCAGTATTACTTCTTTAATAAATTCTTACTTGGATGAACTTTGTTTCTGAGTGTTGAATAAAATGGGGAGTTTCATTGGAATGCTGACACAATGGTAAGACAGGCAACCAATAATTTTAATAAAAAAATAAATAAATAAATAACTAAATTTGTTTCTGTCATGGAACCGATATATTCTTTTCACACCTTTTCCTCCTCTGCTGTTGATGGAGAGCAGGTTCTGTATTTCTACCCCACACATCAATCTCACATTTTGATAAGGAGGTCTAAAATAGCTTGAGTTTGATGCCGCCCAAAATAAACTTTTGTGCAAGGTGCATCATATCTGCAAATAACTTTATTTGGCTATATAGTATTATATTTAATGCTCATTGCAGATAAACACTGGAATCTTGATATACTCTTAGATTCCATTTGTCACTTGATCTGTAAATAATTGACTAAAGGCCAGAACCACTTTTGTTATGTTCTATGTCTGTGTGATGCCGATTCCCACATGTATCTTCTTTTCATCTGACAAGTATACAGGAGTAGTGTAAAGGCTATTTTCAATATTATAAAGACAATAAAGCTATGATCTTTGGGACTTGAGGAGCTTAATTCCACCACCTGTCTTCTCATACCTTTCTTTTCCCTGCAGTTAATCTGTTCTGAATAAGTAGACTGTATGCATAGCTCTGCTGATTCAACATTATTCCAAAGGCCAAAAGGATCAACTTATTATCTTGAAAGGACAGCACATCTGGATGGAGCACTGTTAAGGAACAAAAATAATCAAGAGAAACTGGCATGAAACAAAGATCAGTTCAATACAGGAAGGGACTAGTAGAACAAAAAGTTATATACAGCGCACTAATAAAAGCACTTAAACAAAATGGTTTTTGTTGACTTCTCACATCCTCAAGAAACTGTACTTTCACTACTTTAGAGGTGGGCTGCACTTTGGTTGGCTGGTGGTGAGCATGCACATGCTTTGGGGCTGAAACGCAGCTTCAGACAGGCAGCTAATTGACTCAGACAGCTCCGGGGAGTATAGCAGGGTGGCATGGAACTCACCTGGGCAGCTTGAGTGGGGGGAAAAGTTAGTTAGTTAGGGAAAGCATAGCACAAGGGTGGGTGGATGGGCCCAGCCAAAGATCACAGCAAGGGATTCGCCCGAATCCCGCCGACCACCCAGCAGCCCACCACTTGTGGGCTTGTGCAATTGTCTAGAGAGGATGGGGCTAGTGACAAGTCAGTGACTTGCATTATTACAAGCAGAAATATTTTGGATTACGGTCATTTTATATTAAAGTCATTGATTTGCCTTAGCATTATCCCTAAGAACCCAATACTCTTTGCAAGAAGTAGTTTCTATGGTCTAGGCCCAATTTCTGAATTTAGCTATGCAATTTATTTATTTGTTTATTTATTTATTTATTTTATTTAGGAAATTTATGTTGTTGCCTATTCGCACATGGCTACTCAAGGCTTTAGGACGTACGTCTTGTTCAATAAGCTTTATCTATCTAGGATCTAATGTTTCTCTGTTTTATAGCAGCTCCAATGAGAACTTGTGCATCGTATGTAAGAGTTAAGTAGATAAGTTGGATCAAGATAGATTCTTCTATGCTTTATAGGATTAAAAAACTCTTTACTCTGACCAAACATCAGCAGAGTGCTTATTATGTCTAAAACCAAAAAAGACCGTTCGCATTGAACTTAGGAATCTCAAGGTTTAAGGAATAATTACCAAAACTTTTCTCTAATTTAACCTACATATGTGAGATTGAAGTATTATAAAACTTATTATTAATGTATTTATTTTGATTGGGCTTGATATAGAGCAGGGTTTTTCAAACACTATGGAGCTCTGCGAGAAATTGGTGGCATTCTATAAGAGACTAAAGGCATAATCAGCAACAAAGGCTCATTCTTCAAGTACGGACAATTTTCTATGATTAGAAAATGCCTCTTGACCAGGGTCTGTTTTTTATTTTATTTTAATTAACACCATGAAAAAAAAAAAAACCATGAAACTCTGAATATAGAAGGCTGACTGATTACAGGTGATTCAAGGTAGCATAAAACAACTTGGCAAATATATAATCATCACCACCACCATCATCATCATCAACAACAACAACAATAATAATAATAATAACATCTGGAAGAATGACAAGAAATTCCATTTTCCTGCAAGCAAGAATTGGTAGAACCACAAAATAATAGAAAATGAAGAAGGTAAAGTGCTATGGGACTTTAGAATCCAAACAGATAAGTACTTGTCAAGTATAACACCCCAGTGTCAATAAGAAAGACAAAAACTCTGGATAGTAAATGTGGCAATACCTGAGACAGCAGAAGAGAGGAGAAAGAACTGGAGAAAATAACAAAATACAAAGATCTGCAAGTAGAAATAGAACAACTATGGCAAAAGAAAACATAGCACCAATAGAAATAGGCACCTTGGATGCAATTCCTAAACATCTGGACTATTGTTGGCATTGGCAAAATCACCATCAGTCAATTGCAAAAGGCAGCTATACACCATCAAGCAGCAACATTTATAGGATAACAGAGTATTGGAAAGGACGTGGAGGTCTTCTAATCTAACCTCCTGCTCAAGCAGAAGACCCTATACCATTCTAGGCAACTGTCTGTACCTATCCGAGATCCTTGGGAAGGACTTGAAAGGTCCATCAAAATACTAAATACAACCTAAACATCTGACTATGTCACAAACCATGCTATCACCCTGGGAAATGAAGAATATTGAACAATTGCCATTTATTTATATATTATTTATAACCCACTTCAGTCCAGAGAATTCTAGATAGTGTACAAAAGCAGCAGTCAGCAAAATATAACAAAATTAAAATGCAATATAATTAGAGCATAATCTTGGTAACATGCAATCAACCCTATATTGTGAAAGAGTTACTAACAGTTTGTACAATTTATTTTGGTTTGGTTGAATTTATTAGCCACATCATGCTTGAATTTTCTTTCTTTTTTTTTTACATAAACTTTATTGAATTTTATTACATGAAAACATTAAAAAATATATGATTCAGTAACAGCTATTTGTGGTGCTTATCATATAACAATCATTTGTGCAATATTTACAAATAGTAATTTGTACATAATTGTATTCTTATTCTATCTATGTTCTATATTTAATAATTACTTGTCCTTAGTCTGACTCCAATCTATCCATTGTTCCCATACCTTATAAAATATTGAAAATTCCTTATCTTTCAAACTCAACGTTAATTTATCCATTTCAGCACAATTCATAACTTTTTGAATAACCAGTTCTTCTACAGGTGTGAATGACTGTTTCCAACACTGAGCGAAAGCAATCCTGGCCACAGTCAGTATATGTAGTAATAAGTATTTTGTACTCTTTACATGTTTTTTAAAAGATCCCCAATAGGAAGAGCTTTGGTTCTAGGTCTAGTTTTTCATTGGTGATTCCCTGTAGTCAATTTTTGAATTTTGAGCCAGTATTTTCAAGTCTCTGAGCAAGACCACCACATATGATAATATGTTCCCTCTTTTTTTTTACATTTCTAACATATGGAACTCATTTTAGGGTACATTTTCGCTAATCTCGAAGGGGATAAGTGCCACCTATAAAACATTTTATATGCATTTTCTTTGTATGTTGCTGATTTTGTTAATTTGTGGTTTCTATTCCATATAGTCTCCCAATCTGCTAACTTTATATTGTGTCCAATATTTTGACCCCATGTGATCATACATCCTTTCACTACTTCTTCATGCTTGAATTTTCTATTGGGTATGTTGGAGTTACTAAGTTAAAAAAAAAATCTACCCTGTTTTTTCTCTTCCTTGACCTTATCACTGGAAATCCCACTGTGAGTTACAACTATTGCTTCCTACTTGGGACAAAAGAGTTTAAAATATTGAAGATACATTTCTGATGCAAGTACTGTCCTGGAATTGGTTGTCCGTTGCAACCTCAACGAAAGGACACTGAGAGAAGAGACTTCTGACCCTGAGGTTACCTAGAGAACCTTACAACGAAAGATGCGGGAAGGTATTTTTTGACGAGTGATTTAAACATGCTCAACTCCTTTTCAAAGCTATTCCCAGTGGTGGTAAAAACAAAAAACCAAAACAAAACTAACAAGCAAACAAACAAAAATAAGGCCTTTCAGGTCACCATTCTAAAGTTCCATTTTCTGTTAAACCTATCCCATTGTTATATGTTAAATAGAGAGCAGTGTTAGGGTTTGGGTATTTGGGAAGAAGAAAACTGTTCAATGGGTTGAAGATACATGTACTTAAAAGAGGCACATGAAGGAAAGGAGATCCTCAAAGTCACAGGAGTAGCAATTGGGGTATCTAAAGTATTGTGAGAAATATGAAAGAAAGGGCAGGAGCCATTCTGAGAGACTTTTCAGAGCTTGTTTGTTGTTTTGAGCTTTGAAACTGTGCATACATTATTTAAGATATCCAATACATCTACCAATAATATCCCTTAAATAATCTAGAAGAGGTCCGATCAAACATTAAAGACCAGAAGTGGGTAATGATGTGCGCTTTATAACCTGTGGACTTCAACTCCCAGAATTCCAAGCCCAGTTACAACAGCATGGCTGGCTCAGGAATTCTGGGAGTTGAAGTCCACAGGTTGTAAAGGGGCCTAATTGGCCACACCTGTTCCAAATTGGCAATGGTGATTAACATGTTGTATGCTACTTGTGCCTTTTTCTGGATCGGGAATCCTTGTGCTCAGTCACTTACCCTAAGCCATCTCTCATTTGGATTACTCCTACTTCAGGGAAACCAATGAGCAGCCTGAGGTGAATAGAGCAAGTCCAGAATCTCCTTGACTAACTGCCACCTAGAATTCATAGCTCATTATACAGGAGAACGACAAACATGGACTCAGCAATTGCTGATGCCTTGAAAGTAATAAGAGATGATATACTACAAGCATAAAGGGTGATGCAATTTGGGCAATAAAAAGACCCTGACTGCTGTCAATGAGTTAAATGAACCTGCAGAAGATGCTATCAGAGAGTGCACCAGATACATCAGCAGGAAGCTAAGAACAGAATCCCAATGGGACCCAGGAGAATTAACTTGGCACTTTGCTATTTGCCTCCACGGGACAAAGCTCTGCTTTGCTCAAATATGCCGTTGCTCAGCTAGGAGGAACTTAGCAAACTGTTCTAAATATGAGCCAACAAGTTGTTATGAAACAGCAAACCAACCATGTTCCTCTTTTATTTGTTTTTTTAAGAGAGAAAGTGCACACGAGGTCAGTACATGAAGCAATTAATATAAATTACACGAGAGGTTTAAACTATGCCATTATCCAGTCCTTTAAATATAGGCAGACTAAGTACATACAAGCAGGTACTATGGTTCAGGAAGAGTTCAGCTCGCAATTTGGCACTACCTTGAACTTCAAAACCTCCCGGGCTGTTGGAAACAAATGTAATAGCAATCTCTCTCCATAGCCCATAATATCTACTTCTTAATTGCAATCCACCCACCTCCAACTCCTTCACCTTCATTCTGTGCAATCCTAACATTTCTTCTATCAAGACAAGCTAACCGTCAGCAGAAAAGACAGAGGCAAACGCCCCTAATTGCAAAGGAATGAAGCAGTTTGAGCTTATGTCCGGTACAGGATGTTCTTCATACCTGTCAGACTAATTGATGAAGTTTTTCTTTTGCTTCCCCCTCCCCCCCACCCCCCAGGATCAAAGTTCTCTGTTTAATTACATTAAAATGTGCTCTTTTTCCTTTTACGGATGTTGATTTGGCTGACATTTATCGTTTATTGCAAGTGAGATCATTTTCCATTAAGGACAGCTGTGTTAGGTTTGAACAGCTTACTCAGTATTTTTTTTTCTTTTCTGCACAAAAATAGTACTTCAAGAGGAGAAATTGGGGCCCACAGCAATGTGAAGCAACTATGGTGTGAACAGCCTATCATAGAAGATGAATGACAGCTGGATCTGCTGATGTCCCTCAAGGGATGGTCTTGACTCTGCACAAAGGCGGGTGGGCAGATAGAATTTGAGCTCCTATTGCTCCTTGGAATTCCCATTCACATCCAATCTTCCTTCCTTCCTTCCCTCCTCCCTCCCTCCCGCTCTCCCATTTGGTTTGGCCCCTGCATTTTCTTACTTCTATCAGAGCATATCAGAACCCAGAAGTCCTCTGAGCTATCAACAGGCCAGGTATAACTGCAGCTCAATCCCACAAGGCACCCACATTTTCTAAGGAAGGCAACAAGTTTGCCAAGAAGGAAAACAATTCTCTTTGTTGATGGCCGAGGAAAAGAAAAGTAACAGGAAAAGGAGGAGGAGAAAAGAGCAAAAGTTTAGGAAAAAGCCAAGGGGTACTATAGCCAAGGGGCTGTAGTATTGACTCTCAACTAAGGGGCACACTGGGAAGGTCCACGTTCAAAGCAAAATGAACCAAATTTCAGTGGAGCAAGCTTTTGCCTCAGAAATGCTAAACTGAAATGAAAATAGATGCTAAAAACCTTTGCCTTCTTTATTTTATTTTTTATTTATTAATTTTTATTTATCATTCTCAACTTCTTCCATTCCTTCAAAAATGGACTGAAGGGTTTTGGCCAGCTCCTCTTATCATGCTGTGATACCATTAGGAAGGTTTGCAGGCAAAGGATTTTTAAAAAGAACACGGGAAGAAGTTGATAGCCCCATCTCAAGGAGAATCTGATCCAAGCCCAACATCACCCATAAGGAGCAACTAAGATCTGACTTGAATCAAGCATTCACTTATGAGAATCAACTTCACTCTGAAACCCACTGAGTTTAAACCAAACCTAGCATGTTCATAGTGGAGAAGACTATATTTGATTAGACTAGATATAGTCAGTCTATTTTTATCCTTAAACCAGTGGCATAATTTCCTGTCATATTATGTCAATACCCAGATTAAGAAAATAGAGGCAAGCAAGTTTCAGTCTACCACATCTGCTCTTATTTTGCTCATTTGGCATCACTGCCATCCTAAACCATAAATGTCCAATTTCTCACCTTTAAAAATTCCTTATCTTTTCCAATTTCTCACTTTTTCTTTATTAAATGAAGGCCACTAATCTTTAATTCAGAGAGCTAAAGAGAGCACTTTGGTGATGTGGGTGAAGTATCAGGTTAGATACCAGGAGACTATTATTTCTAGTCTCACAATTGGGTGATCTTCAGCCAATCCCTCTGTCTCAGACCTAGGAAGTAGACAATGATAAACTATTTCTGAAATCTTGGGAAGAAAACTGCTGGGACTAGTTCAGGCAATTGCCAGAAGTCAAAAACTGACTCAACGGAACACATAAACACACACTAACTCTTAAAGATTGCACATTCCTGAGCCCAGTACAGCACAGCATGAGTCAATATAAGACAATAATAGAAACTGAAGGATTTGTTTCAAATGCATTTTAGCAAGGATCTAAATTTCACTGAAAGAAGTGAATGGATCAGCATAAATGTTCCATAATCCCTTCTGGTGCCTTCTCACTCACTTCTAAATGAAAAAAAAAGTATGAGGAATCAGACCAGGCTATTACACAAAAATGCATGTCTAGTTGCAATGCTTTGTATTATGATATTAAAGGCCTTATTTTGTATGAAAGCAGAAATAATTGCTTTAAAAAAAACCCAACCTTTCGGGATTTCATCAACTGCTAATTAATTGTTCGCCAAACCCTCAGACTTCTTCACCAATGTTAGATTTTTGCTCAGCATGGAAACCATGGCTGAGAAGGCGCAGAAGCTCGCCAGCTTCAAGGAGACAATGTTCTGTCCTTGAATCTGAGTTATTCTGCAGATTTGCTTAAGAAGTGAAGCACAATATAGAGACACTGAGAGTTATCTCTGACCTTTTTTTGTTAAAAAAAAAAACACCAAAAGAACGCAGTTGTTAGAGCCCAGTCATCTGTTCAAAAAATAATGATTGTGAAATTGCAGTGCCAATATAATAATGATCAGGAGAAATCAAAACTCATAAATAAGTAATGGAATCTTCACATCACCAGGTAAGACAGTTAGGGGTATTCACATTGAATAGCAATCTGAGAATATAAATAAGTAGGATCCATGAGATAATCATGATTTAGATATGCGCTAAAATCTATCTTCTGCTGTCTTGTGACTGTCTTTCCTTTCTGACAAAGGTGCCTGCTTTTCCATCTCATTTTCAATATACAGATAGTCCTCAATTTACAACAGCTCATTTAGTGACTGTTCAAAGTTACAACCTGAAAAAAGCGACATGATGTTTTTTCACAGTTATAACCTTTGCAACATTCCCATGATCATGTGATTAAAATTGTTACAGGCAAACCTCTCTCGGAGACAACGTGGCTGCGACAATGCCAAGATAACCCAAGACAAAAGATTTTTCCAGATAACAGACACTGCAAGTAAAACTAGCCCCTTACTGGAATGTAGAGATACACATAGATGTAGACGTAGATATACAGATATACATACACATTCATATATATGCTTGTGTGTAATCATATATGTTAGGAATCTGTCCAACAATTAGTTGGGTTGGCAATATGTAAACCAACAATGTATGTTTGTAGCTTTAAGACAGAGTCACTGTATTGATTTGTACTATGTCCCGATTGGTTGATTGTATTATGAATTGCCATAAGAGGGAGTTAGAGATCATTCTGTCTCTCTGACATTCTGTTGCTATCTAAGTTCTCTGCTGTGCTTATATTTTGATATCTTTGTTTACTGTAAATGATAAAGGCAACCGGTAAGAAGACTTTGTAATTGGATATTCTTTGGACTGTTAAATGTATATGACCTGGACCATTTATTGGACTGTGCTATTTCTTAAAATAAACTTTAACTCAATTTAGTGTATCTGTATGTGGCTGAATAATTATTCATAACTACTCTCATAAACGTTTCCATGTGCATATCCTTGTTACTCAAGGGTTATTCTGTACATATCATAACAATATATCACACTTCTATAACAAAGGCTTCTTCTTCTGAGCATTGATTTTTTTTTATTTACTCCATAGTCCTATATTTTTGGATGCTCCCCTCACAATGGAATGTTGCTTTTTAAAACCCATATAACAAGAATCATTTCTCACTTTGGCATCAGCTGATAGATGCTCAGAATTTCCTGAAATATGAGCAACAAAGGTCTTGTTGATAGAATGGAATGATACACTTTTATCCAATAATTCCATTGGTGACCACACCAAATGAGTCAGCAGGGGTAAAACTGGAATGCCCCACCAAAGACCTTTTAAAATATCACTTTCAGAATGGGCATGGATTTTCTTTTCAACTGGGGAGCCTGAAATGTGTACATCCTGACAGTTTTATTGTCACATAATATTTCATTGTTAAAGTAGTAGATTTTTTTGGCTTGCAAAATGCTGAGTAGCCGATCACAAAGTGTAAATCAGGGGTGGGTTTCTACCAGTTCTGTCCACCTCTGTAGAACCGGTAGCTCTGAAGAGCAGCAGACATAGAACCGGTTCTATGCTGTTGTTTTTGCCCACCCACCCACCTGGGCTCTTACCTGACCTTTATTTCCTGATTTTTCAACCTCAGCTGCCGAATGAGGCACAGCTGCAGTTACACAAACAGGAAAAGAGGGGCTGTTTCAAAGGCTGCGTTTCTGCACGCAGCTGCTGCTGCTGATTTACAGGCCCGAGGCTTACAGCAGTGCAGGGAAGCTCATGAATCCCGAACCGGTAGTTAACCCTGTCATATCCCATCCCTGGTGTAAACATAATATAAAGTTTGATCTAATGGATTTGCAGTTAGATGGTAAGGTAAAGGTTCCCCTCGCACATATGTGCTAGTCATTCCCGACTCTAGGGGCCAGCGCTGCCTGAAGACATCTCTGTGGTCATGTAGCCAGCATGACTAAATGTCAAAGGCACATGGAACACTGTTACCTTCCCATCAAATGTGGTCCCCATTTTTCTACTTGCATTTTTATATGCGTTCGAACTGCTAGGTTGGCAGAAGCTGGGACAAGTAACAGGAGCTCATTTTGTTACGTGATGCTAGGGATTCGAACCACTGAACTGCCAGCCTTTTGATTGACTAGCTCAGTGTCTTAGCCACTGAGCCATTGCATCATTAAATGGTACATCCCAGTATTTAGTACAGTGATGAAACAGTGAACCTGGCTGGAAGGAGAACATATGTTGATCTGCTGTTTTATGATAGCTTAGTTGTGAAGTGCTGTATAAAAATGCTTGTAAATAACTAAGAAAATATATATTTGTGTGTGTTTCTGCAGATATCAGTGCTATCTGGAGATACTTCACAATAGCATTGTCAAACAGCTAATGTCACTCCTCCAACAATATTGAACTCTAAAATGCCATTAATACCACATTTTAACAAACACCAATATGTCTTTAAGAAGGGATGGGGAAATTGTGATCATCTAATCTAGATACTTCTAAACTGAACCTCCAATTCCAGCAAGTTGAGGAACAAAGATCCAGGAGATCTAATATAACATCACCAAAAGGTTTACAGGTTCTATTCCTCTGCTAACTATTTTGATAAACTGTGAAACAGCAGGATTTTTTTTTCCATGACTACCAAGCATGGGACTTGACCTTTGAATTCCTCCAGTTCCTCATCATCCAAGGGTTTCTAACAATCATTTATCACCAACTGCATCAGTTAGCTTGCTGTTATCTACCATGAATAATGCTGTAGAGAGTATTGTTTTGAGAGTGGTGTTCCTCTTTTCACAAGGTCTTGAGACCTCTTCTTGTCTGCCTGTGACCCCTCCCCTCATCACCCATGGATACAGCATTTGGAGTCAGAGAGAGGAAGGCCTTTCTCATCAGGATTTTTAACCGTTCAAACAGTTTTAAATCGTTTCCTGTTTTCTTGCCCTTGGAGGAATGATCAAGAGGGAAATCTTAAAATCCCGAATGATGGGAAGGACATTGGTGCTTCAAATCTCATATTTTGATAGACATGATATGTAAAGCCCTATTTAGATTTTTGTTGGTGCTAGGAATGCATATTTATGTTGTTGCAATAATAATCCAGATGTTTAAAATTATAAAGATGTTTCCTAAATCTGTTCCCCAATAACTATACACACAAGAAAATATTAATAATATCTTACATATATTTCATTGAGAGAGATATGAATTTTGATTTTACTGTTGCTGTTTTTTTTACTGTTTGCTGTATTTCTTTCTCTCTCTCTTTGTAACTTGCAGCCAGTTCACAGGACCTATGCACATTTTCTATATGTGGAAAATAAAGCCATGGTATTTTGCTCATAGAAGTCTCTTCTAAATTAAAGTTTAGAAGGGAGGGAACTTTATTTCTAGGTGAGACAGGGGACCTGTCAATCAGGACAGAGTTCCAGAAGAAAGAAATGTTGCTGCCCAACAAGAAGCTTGGGAGTCGTGAAAGGAATTACAGCAACTGGAAGAATTGTTGCATCAGCACATCAACCACGAAATAACTGCAGCTCCATCGCTTCATGGAACTCTTGCAGATTTTGATCAAATTCACTTGTCATTGTGTGCTAAATTGGGACTTGCTTCATCCAACAATAGAAAATTAAATAAAACCATATTGCATCAGGAAACACACCCCACTAGAAATATTAGAGCTCTATTTTATTGATCTATGTTATATTGAGGCTATGCAATATTTTTCCTTCCCACAGCCACCTGCTCAGGATATCACATCACGGAACTCAGGAAGTTACACCAGAAAACCTCAGGATGTCACAACACAGCCAATGACCCAGGAGATTACAGCACAAGACCCAGGATGTCAAAACAATAGAACTCAGAAGGTCATCACACCGCCCATTACCTAGGTCGTTACAACATAGGAGACTGATAGACACACAGCCAATACCTCAGCCATACATGTTCTTACGAAAAAGCCAGCCAATCTGCAAACATCAACTCCATCAACCAATCAAGAAATGACAACACAGCCAACCTCCACACCAGTATATATAGGGAGACAGCAGCTCCGATCACGCTTTGCTCGCAGAAGCACGAAACTGAAAGCACCAGCCTAAAGATGGCAAGTGGGATGTCAAAACATTGCCAAGATACTCTCAATCTTACACAGGAAAAGACCCGAACACGCCAAGACCTGCATATGAAAACATATATATGAGTGTGTGTATGTCTGTGTGTGTGTGTATGTGTGTGTGTTGTGGCCCCGACTCCTGATCCTGTGCTGTGAGAGGAAGAGGGGGAAGAACTGGCAATGCCTTCCTCCCCAGGACCTTCCTCCCTGGTAATGCCTCAGATTCCATCAGACAACCGAGAGGAACAGCCTGAGATGAATCAGGGGGAAGGCATGTCGGAGCAGCCCCTGACAGGGAGTGAAGAGGAGGAGTCTTGGTTTGACCCCAGGCAGCGTCATAGGGAGAAATGTGAGCAGCAACGTAGGAGGCGTGGGAGGGTCAGAGAGTGAGCTGAGTCACTGAGCCACATCCCACAGGAGATAAAAGTGGGTGTGCTTTCTCTTTAAACTTTGTACAGGACAAAGTTTAACTTACTTTAGACTTTATTCATGACTGTTGGAAGAACGATTGTTTTGTGGACTGTCTTGTGCTTTGTGAAGTAAAAGACCCATTTCCCTCTGTGTGAGTAAGATTTACTGTGTGAGTAAGATTTGATTTACAATTGCTGCCAGCTCGGACTTGGCAGGCAGGACATAGTGGTATGCCAAGAATGTTATCAGTTACAGAGGATTTGCTCTGCGAAGTTCGAGCCAGCTTGCCTGTCTATGTTTGTGTGTGTGTATAATCCCTTACCTTTTGGGGGAAAGGGAAGGGGAGACAGAACATATATGTGTGTGTGTGTGTGTGTGTGTGTGCGTGCGCGCTTGTGGTGGGATTCAAAAATGTTTACTACTGCTTCTGTGGGCGTGGCTTGGTGGGTGTGGCTTGGTAGGTGTTGCAGGGGGAAGGATACTGCAAAATCTCCATTTCCACCCCACTCCAGAGGAAATATACTGTAAAATCCCCACTTCTGGGGGAAGGTTACTGCAAAATCCCATTCCTTCCCCACTCTACTAACCTGCTTTCCAGCTCTGTTCTCCTGTGCAGGGCAACCAAAGAAGACCCAGCCAATCAGCTGAGACTCAGGAGGCAGATAATAGATGGGGTGGGGTGAGCCAGGTTTTTGCCGGTTCTCCAAACTACTCAAAATTTCTGCTACTGGTTCTCTAGAACTGGTCAGAACCTGCTGAATACCACCTCTGATTTATATATATTTCATTCAGAACACCTTACTCTTATGTTTACCCAAACAATAATTCCATTAGGCAATTGTCAACTTCGAACTAAACCTGACAGCAGCCATTTTTCTGTTCCTAATATATAAATGTGACTGGCCTAAAGCTACTTGAAGAATTTGAACCTAAGTCTCCTTACTTCTTACCTAACACCTTAATTCTTATACTATATTTACTAAAAGAGATCTTGCTAACAGTAATATTCCTCCATTTGCTTATTATGGTGATTTCAGCTTAGCCTCTTTGATGCTTTTTTCATTGCCAAGAACAGTGCTCCAAATTTATGTTTTTAGGTTACTGGTGGTCCACAAGGATACTTTAGGTGAATTGGAGATGGGGGAGAAATGGAATAACAGTAACACAAGACAAATATAATCCCAACTGCCTCTTTCATACAAAAAACAGTGATAAATTATTAATGTAATTTTCTTCAGAAACAGCATTTCACAGTATAATATTCTTTATATTATAACAGGGGCCCTTTGTGAAACATCAAGAAGAACCAATGCATTTAATGCAGTTGGCAATGAAAATGAGGGAATTCAAAACTGGTGTTGGAAGAAATGTCTATCTGAGTTCAGTTCCAAATGGGGAGAAAGACATTGGATACATAGAGGCTGCTTGGAAGGATGGTTTAATGGTGAACAGGATCACATAGGTTTGAAGTTCTGGGTAGCTGCCCAGATGGAGTGGAGAGTGAGTGTTATTTATACACTCTCTTGGGCTTTGAACTTGAGCTTCCTGTTCCTGTGGCAAGGGCATGTATTCTATTGGTTACTGTAGGGATCATGTGCAAATCCTAAGAGTTTGTGTGAGATAAGTTTGGTTGAACTGTGCTGAGTGAGGTGTGCTGTGTGGTGAGCACTGCTGATAGATAATCCTATTATGTTCTGGAGGGTCATGACTCTATCCCATCATCCTGGAGCTGGAGGCCTTTTGTTTTGGAGATAGGCTGGCCCAGTCTTTTGTCATATAGATAAACTGGCACCAAATATCTGCTGGGAGCAAGGAGCTGGGGCTGAGCTTCTGTCTCCAAGGGCATGTTTCTCAATTTCTCATCCAGGGAAATATAATATTCTGCCTTTTTAATATTTTCTAAAACATTTCATTCTTCTAAGAGGGGTGGGTACTAACTTTCTTTACTGGATAAATGAATTTCAACAGACACATTGAAGGGAGAATATGTCAAAGCAGTGTACTCATGGTCTACATTCCATAAGTTTCTGAAGATGAGGTCATGGGTCTGCAAAAATGGGGAGGTTGGGAACCGTTGACCTGGAGCTACTACCTTAGCAGATTCTTGGGAAATGTAACATGAAAAGATAAGTTTCATATATGCTGATTCTTTTTGATATGGTGGTTTGTATAATAACAAAACAGTCCTTTTCTCCTTGTCTGATGGATGGATCATTTTAAAGCTCTATGTCAGGGTTCCGATGGGTGCCCTAATTAAACCATGAGCCTTGAGCCATATTTCAAAAGAAATCCAGTTATTTATTAGGTGCATCATGTTGGCACATACTCAAATGAAGTCAGCTCTGCCTGACATAATTTACGGCCCACCTATGATCCTATTTCCCCTCTCCCCCCCAGGCTGTGTCATAAATCACATTCTCCAATGGAGCATTTTTGCAGGCTGTGCAGATCATGCCTCTCCGGTTGGTCCCAGTAGCCTGGGATACAGCCTTATTTATTTATTTATTTATTTAGTCCCCAAAAAGGGACTCGGGGCGGTGTACAGCCTACTAAAAAACATACAATAAATATAATAAATATGATTAAAAATAGATTAAATAAGTTTTGAAGAAGCCTTGAAGAAGGTATGCATGGAATGTGCTTCTGGTTGTGGCTGCCATCCTGCTCCATCAGTTTTCCCCCACTCCTGCCTATGGCAACTCGAGAGCAGGCTAGGAATGCTTTATCAGTTGATATTTTATTGAACTCATGAAAAAGGAAAAAAACATATTAAGATAGATATGTGGGCACAAAACAGGAATGAACACACATGGTGCATTTATGGTTAACCAAATGACTTCATGATCATTCATTACTACAAATTGGAACATTTTTCACTAAGCATCTTACTTCCTAGATCTGGTTGATCGGGATATTTCCAATTTGCATGGATGAAAGAAAGACAAATATAGATTAATGTTTCCTTATTAACTATCTCTGTCTGGTAGTTGGTGTTTGTAATTCATAATCAGTGTTAAATTTAATAAAGCAAAGAAACATAAATTGCCCCAGTATTTGTAATTTTTGTTCTGATTTCTTTATAAATTTGAGATGTGAAAGAACTTAGCAGAAGACTGAGAGTTTTGGGGAAGAAGGGAGTGTCAGTTTCTTCAAACTAAATCCAGATATCTGATCACAGGATGAGTTGAGAACAATGTTCATATCGAAGAGAACATCCATAGCTCAGGGCTGAACTGTGGAGTTCTTGATGCTTTCTGAGCATGTTGTTTTGTTGCAGAGGTTTTATTATCCAGCTAGGTAGCACTGTCACTGTGGATAATACTAGCACTAAAGATGTTATTTGGTTGGGTAATGAAATGTTTGCAAGAAAACAACCAAGCTCAGAGAGCACTAGGGACAGGGGTTGGATTCTACCAGTTTAGCTGAACCAGTTCGCCTGACAATCAGCTCTTGGGCCTGCCCGCCTGCCCTGGCTCTAGTCTGTGCTTTATTTCCAGGTTTTCCAGCTCAGCTGATTTGCACAGTACAGCGGATTGCTGTACGTCAGCTGTTTTACACACAGTGCTTGCAGCAGAAGGTGAGTTGCAAACACATCGAACCAGTTGTTACACGGGTTGAATCCCACCCCTGACTAAGGATGCCACACAACTATGTTCCTGTTAGCTAGATGTCTTTCACAATCTTGCTCATAGTCCTTATTTTCCCATATGGAAGGAGGCAGAGTAAACAGTGGTCTTCCCTTTCAGAATTTGTATGAGATTCAACTCTGTGAAAAGTACTGAGAGCTAAGAGTCTTGTTCCCTTTCATTTCCCCTCATGTCTTTATCTGGACAGGCTCCAAAGTTGACTGGCAATTATTGACTATCTTAAAAAGGACATTTTACAATTTCAGCTAGCCTTTATGAACACCAAGGATGGAGCTGCCCTGTCCCAAGTAGCAATAACAACAGACTTAGACTTATATACCACTTTACAGTGCTTTACAGCCCACTCTAAGAGGTTTATAGAGTCAGCATATTGCCCCCAACAATCTGCGTCCTCATTTTACCCACCTCGGAAGGATGGAAGGCTGAGTCAACCTTGAGCCTGGTGAGATTCGAACTACCAAATTGCAGGCAGTTGGCAGAAGTAGCCTGCAGTACTGCATTCTAACCACAGCACAAGTAACTAAGGGACTGGGTACCAGGTTCTGATTTTGAAGTTTATTGAGAAGTCTTGTTAACAATTCTTTAGTTTTTCAGAAAGTATTCATTTTTTCTGGACCATGTTACTGTGAAGGTTAATGGTAATGAAACATTAGATAAATGTTTCTGTTGAGAACCTTAGTTGCTTGCAAAAGCTGACTTTTCACCAGTGAAACAAATAAAAAAATACATGTCTATTTCTCTGCTTTTTTGTAACAGTGAAAATGCATTTTAAGGGAAAACCCTTTTAGCCCCATATGAATGCTTTAATTTTTTCCCCATTGATCTCAGGATTAAGAGCCATGACTTTTCCAATATCATAATATTACTTCTGCTAATAGAGTTGTACTGTGCCATTTTGTTTAAAGAACAATTGTCTGAAAAGACGCTAAATGTGAGCTTTGAAAGGCTTAGATGAACTACCTTGTTGTTCTTCCTGTCACTAAATAACCAAATTGCTGAAGGGCTGCATCAAAATAATTTCCATCCAGCATAATGAAAGCTATTGATCCTTAGATCTTCACAAGAAAGATCTGAGGTAGACTGTACTTCGGACAGATAATGCACATTGGTTTTTGCTATGAGAAAATTCAAAGGTTTAAGGCTTATCAGCCGCAATCCACCTGAAATTTGTACAAATAGAATATAAGCCACACATCATTCTGAGTCATGGCTTTCTTAAACATGGTTTATTAATAAAATTATATTGGGCATTAGGCTATGCTAAATATTGCTTAGCCACTATTCATTGCATAAAAACAATGGGCTGAGTCCACACACTGTACAAAGCTTTGAGCAAAGGTTTACTAATGGTTAATTTCACAGAATATATCAAGCCCTTCTAAATCCCAATATGGCATTACAACATTGTATGAACTGATTTATTTTTGTTGTTGTTGTTAATAGTGGAAGCAGAATATTAGCATGGTGTTAAAAAGTATCTAAATTTCATCAATTAATCTAAAAAATTACCATAATGATATCAAATTTACTGAATAAATTTTTGGCTATTTTCTGCTTTTTAATTGAATTGCAGGATGTAATGTTAGCCCCTTCTCTGCTTGCTTCAGATGTAATAGATTATAATTCACATTATCAACATTTGGTCTGTGACAGGAATGATGGAAGTCGTTTAATATCTGAAAAACAATGCTGGGTTAAAGAGGCCTATATTAGATATTTTCTACATAAAATATAGTTCTTCTACTGATATATTCCACATTCTTCTTCAATTATTATCTCAGTCTGGGAAAACTTGAATTATGATATTTTGTTACTTTGAAAACTCTCACACTATTTCAATGCAGACCTGAGTTTCCTTAAGTCTGAGATTGGCTCAGAATAAGTTTTGGTCCTAGCTTAACATCCTTTTTGTCTGTTTAGACCATACCATTACCTGTCACTCCCCATCTTCATCAAGTCAGGCAGAACACATCTTTAGAGAAATGTTTCCCACAGTGGAATCTTTTTTTTCTTTAAGTTATTTATTATAAACCATCATGAGATGGAATACACACAAATATCATTGGTAAGGAAAATGAAAGGGCTCTGTTATATCAATAAAGATATAACCATGAGCTGATTGTATCAGACACTATGTCCTTGCTTAATTAGGGTCAAAATAATACATTGAGCTTATAAAGCTTAACACTTATATTTCCCATGGAGAAGATTCCCCACTTTTTGGGAAAAAAAGAACATTTCTGTTGTCAGACCTAAGCCCAAAGACGACACAGTGTGATTCATTCAATCAAATCCAGTTCTTTATTAGCTTACACCTATTAGACAGAATCTTGCCAGACTAAAGCTTTAACTTATAAATATTGTAGAGTATGGCTTCCTTGAAGCTCTTTCTCCCTCCTCCATCCAATTTGGGGTTGACCAGTCTCTTATTGTATGCTTCTCTTTGGAATGTGCTGCCTTTTCCATAGAAACCCACAATGCTTTTGCTGAGACACCAAGATTCCCTTTTCCCAACACATTCCTTCTCCAGATGCACATTCTTGCTATATAAATCTGTCTATTTTGCATAAGTGAGCGTGCATTAAATAGAATGTTCTCAATATTTCCAGGAATATTTATTTATTTAAAACATTTATATAGCCACCTATCTTGTACAGAATTCTGGTTGGCTTCCAATAAACAATCAAAGAAACATCAATAAAAACAGCATAATACATAATATGTTATTGAGACCATATCATATTTCCTGCACAGTTATTGCCTTCTCTAGACAATCAAGAAAAGCAATATATTCCATTGATTTGCTACTTGGATAAGTGTTAATGGCTACATTTATACAGTATTTCATATTATAGTTGGGGGCAAACACTGATAGAAGAGAATATGTGTAGCTCAGAGTCAAACCATGGGACTTTTGGTGCTCTCTGAGTTTGGTAGTTTTCTTGCAGACATGTCATTACCAAACTAGGTAATATCATCAGGGTTGGGGCATTCATACAATGTGGCAATGCTAATTAATTGCTGAGATTCTATGGAAAGCTTTAGAAATGTGCAAATCTCCTTTCTTGTTTCCAGGACTGAAAACCACATATTAAACCCTTGAAGGATTTACCCATCCCAATTTAAATGTTAAGCAGATAAACTCTACTTTTTAAGAGCAAACCAGAGAGCAAACCAGGGAGTTGTTTCAAAGCCTTGCTTCTTTTTTAACTGCACACATGTAAATAGTTCAAGAGGTCGAAGTAGGCAATCAGGTCGAAGGCATGTAAAATATTCCCCCTTCACAATTATTAATCTAGTATCTCAGCAACAACTTGACAACAGAAGTAAAATGCTCCCTAAGAGACTGGTAGGATGGGAGAGGGGAAGGGAAAAAAGATTATTCCCCACCCTTGTTCCTTTATCTCCAGTAAAGATGTTTAACATTCAAATCCATTCCTTGCCAAAATTAATTGGCAGTTAGATAAGCAGGGCTCGTGCATGTATATTTTGCGTTTGTATCAATGGGCTTCAAGAGTGTTAACTATTCAGGAGAACAACTCAGGTTAATAGGGTATGTGCTCTAGGATCAGCAATGGCTTTTCTCACTTATGTTGTGTACTGAGTCTCCCAAGATAAATTGAGCCTGTAAATGGATATCTAATAATGTGTTCTGATGCATTAATTCACTCAAAATCATAATCCATATTTGACATTCAAGCATGTGGCAAGGTCTCAAAAGATATTGTCTACTTCCTAGCTCCATTGTAGTGCTTGCATTTAGTTAAGTCTGAATCTTTGGGAAATAGGGACAAGTTGGATTTCATTTAGATGTCAAGAAACCTTGTAATGGTTTATGAAAAAGACCTTGGGAGACAGGAGGAAAAACAATATCAGCCTAAACAATGCCTGGTCCATTCTGCACAACAAGTATAAAAGGATATCATTCAGGGGTGGGCTGCTGTATGTTTGCACAGGTTCAGATGATCCTCTAGCTATGATGTTGCGCAGTTCGGCAAACCCACAAATCCCACCCCTGGCTGGTCCCGGGCACCCTGCCCCTCTCAGGAATCTCCACATAGCCCATTTTGGATGCCAGGTAAATACAGGGCTTGGGCAGAGGCTCGGGAATGGTGAAAAACAGATCTCCCGGAAGTTCTGGAAGGCCAGAAACGGGCCCCTTTCTGGCCTCCAGAGGGCCTCCAGAGAGCCCAGGGGAGGCCATTTTCACCCTCCCGGAGGCTTGAACAAAGCCATGCCCACCCAGAAACTGGGCAGAGAACCAGTTGCTAAAATTTTAGTTAAAGGTAAAGGTTTCCCTCGCACATACATGCTAATCATTTCTGGCTTTAGGGGGCGGTGCTCATCTCCATTACAAAGCCGAAGAGCCAGTGCTGTCCAAAGACATCTCCATGGTCATGTGGCCAGCATGACTAAATGTCGAAGGCACACAGAACGCTGCTACCTTCCCATAAAAATGGTCCCTATTTTTCTACTTGCATTTTTACACACTTTCGAACTGCTAGGTTGGCAGAAGCTGGGACAAGTAATGGGAGCTCACTCCATTATGAGGCGCTAGGGATTCAAACCACCGAACTGCCAACCTTTCTGATCAACAAACTCTGCATTTTAGCCACTGAGCCATCATGTCCCTTTTAGTATTGTTAGTATAATTATTTGGTATAGGTAGTATAGTTAGTATAGTTAGACCATGTATAATTGTCAGACTAGATTTTAGTTGTTATTTATTATTTTGTACTAGAATTTTTAATTGTATATTTACTGAGCTTTTTTATTTGTTCTGGTTTCTGGTTTGAGACTGTAATAAACTGATTGATTGATTGATTGATTGATTGATTGATTGATTGATTACTGGTAAATGAAATCTGATTTCTGAAGGAGGGGTGGAAAAAGCATCTCAGAAAGAACCTTCCCTAATTTTGGGGAGAGTAAAAATAAAAGAGGGAAAAGATACCTCAGACTTGCAAATTTCTGTTATTGCAATCTTACAATAAAAGTAGTGTTATTACCTACAGTTGGTGCTTCTTGTCTGGTATACCTTGAAAGGCTGACAAATCTATAGGAGAAATTCTGCTCAAGATCAATTATGCTTTCATATACACATCATATTTATTTTTTATTTTATTCTTTATTAAATTTATTTGCCGCATGCTGTCCTGAAGCTTTGGACAGCTTACAATAAAACAATATTGTAAGAGATTAAAACAGTAGGATACATTTTAAAAATTCAGAAAGAAATTGCAAGAATAGTGGAGGGAAGAGATATACAGTAGAATGGAGGTGGAAATTTATTAATCATGTAACCACCTTCAGATGGTTCATATCATATGGAATGAATCTTTTGGGTCAATTTTTGCAAAGAGATTGAAATGTACTAAGGGAATAGTTATAAAAATCTAGAAAGCAGTCATAACCATGTGATACAAACTACCTTCTTTTTCTCTGTGTACTTCATGGGTGAACCCACCATTTTTTATCTACTCTGCAAAGACCCAAAACTGGTTAATAACAAAGGGCAAAAGTATAATTCCCTCAAATTATAACTTTTTCACATCCTTGCCCATTTATCTTTTGTGCTAACAGTGTGGGATGCATCTGGAAATACTGTGGCATTTTTCTTTTCTCTAGTGGAAATAATGTCTCTTTTCAAATACTGGTAGAGAAAAAGGAATTACCTCTTTTCCCATTTGCAGTTTTGGAGTGTAAATAAGGGACTATCCAAGAGTGTCAGGCACAAAGGATTAAGACCATAAGTTAAGTTAAGTTAAGAAGATTTATTGCTCTAGTCAACTAAAGTTATGTACTAATTTGGCACCAGATAAGGGTCAATGGAATTCAAGAGAAGTTGGTCTTGGACCATTTGGGGGAACATAACGACTCTAAGCTTATGATGTGCTTAACTCTGCTCTTCTCTTCTTATTCCCGCTCTTCTCTTACATAGAGTGTTTAAATGTTAGAAGCAAAATTTTCATATATCTTAGCTCTCCCTGTCTTATGATTTTTCCACCACTAAACATTTAGCTTGTGGCAAATTCAGTGTTTCTAATTTCCATAAAAACATAATTAGCACTTATAACAACTGTTGGATTTTTTTTCTTAGTCTCTTATTATTTAAAAAAACAATGATATTAATTGAAAATGAAATATGTAGATGATATGTAATTAAGAAAAAATAAGTTATTTTAAAAGTTGTAAAATGAAGGGAAGCACAAAATCAAATCTGAACATGGCATTGCAACCAGAGAGCAACTTTTTAACAATGTCTGTAGAGATTCAGGTTCACATTCATTTAGGTCATGGTTGTCCCAAAGGTGTTTTTTCAGGAGGTAACTGGACTTTCTTGGTTTTTTATTTTGAAGACATTTCACTTCTCATCCAAGAAGGTTCCTCAGCTCTGACAGGATAATGGGGAATGGAAGGATTTATATTTCTTGCAGACAGCTGGACTACTGTAACACCCCCTACATGGGGCTCCCGAAGCTTCAACTGGTACAGAATGCGGCCGCGCGGGTGGTTATGGGGGCATCAAGGTTCTCTCATGTGACACCCCTCCTGCGTGAGCTGCATTGGTTGTCAGTGGCCTCTCTGGTGCGCTTTAAGATTTTAGTGTTAACATTTAAAGCGCTCCATGGCATCGGACCAGGATATTTATAAGACCGCATTCTGCCATTTTCCTCTCACTGTCCGGTGCGCTCCCACAGGGAGGGTCTCTTGCGGGTCCCATCGGCATCTATGTGCCGGCTGGTGACCCCGAGGAATAGGGCCTTCTCTGTGAGGGCGTCTGCCCTCTGGAATGGGTTGCCTCCAGAGTTACGTACAGCCATGGACCTGGGGACCTTCAGGCGTGCCTTGAAAACCTGGCTCTTTGACCAGGCCGGCTTGGGCTGATTTTAGATTTGGGTATTTTAATTTTTATATCAAATTTTAGGGTTTAAGGGGGTTTTAATTATTTTCAGCCAGGGTCTTTAATTTAATTTAATTTTAACTTTTTTATATTTAATGTTTTAATTGTATGGCTGTGCACCGCTCCGAGTCCTTCGGGAGAGGAGCGGTATATAAATATTATTATTATTATTATTATTATTATTATTATTATTATTATTATTATTATTATTATTATTATTATTATTATTATTATTATTATTATTATTTGCATCATTGTAGAGGGTCCTTGAAGCCCTTGGAGAGGTTTATCTGTGTCCTCAAGTTCATCTGAATAGTTCTCCTGGTTCCTGTAATCTGCATTTTTTCTCTGGAAATCCATTCCTACTCCCACACCATTCAAAGGGTGTTCAATTTTTAACAATGTGAAAAGACTGCCAATAACAAAATAACCATTTGCTGAAAGTGTGACAGTGAAAGAGTTAATTGTCTTTCTCTTGGGAGTGAATTTGGCAGACTCTTGTAAGACAGAGAGAAGACAACAACATGCTTCTTACAGTACATGATGAGGAAATTCAATGTTGCAGGTTGTTGCCATCGTTATTGGCTTTGATGGCTCTAAATGTAGAATAAATTCAACCCACAGAAGAACTTCATGAATAGATAGCATGCTTATCAGCTGACTGAAAGAATATTCATGCCTTATCTGCTTCTTGTCTTCTGGGGGGGTTAATTTATATATATATTTTTCCATGGATTTGTTATTTAAAATTGTAGGGGAAAAACAGTGGATCATTTAAGATATGAGAGGATGGGCTTGCTTTTTAAAATGTGCAATGTGCATCTTCATTTGATGTTGTTAAACTTTAAGAAAAAATTCCTATAAACTCTTAATTGCACCATAGTTTTTTTTTTTTAAATCAATCCAATCCTTTGCGGTTTCTGCTAGACTAGAACTTTAGATGGCGATATGTATCTTTAGTGTAGCATAGTTAAATTATGTTTTTCAACAAATATAAACTATATTTGTTCTTTAAATTTTATTAACTGCCTTGAGTGCATCAGAATACACCTTGAGTGCACCTACTTGCTCTCATCAGAGGCAATAGGTAGGTAGAGAGATCAAAGAAATATATTTATTAGCATTCATTTCAATATGTATCTGCCAAGGATAAAATACCCAATCCAAACATAGCCTTCTGCATAAAGACATCTTCTGTTTTAATAATTTCTTTATTTAACTTACGTAGCCAGCCATCTCATGAGAAATGCACAGATCTAGGTTAAAAACAAAGAACTTTTAAGAAGGAAAAAGTGAAGTCTTAAGTTCCCAATAGGTACATTTTACTTTACTTCAAATTATAGAGTTTTTCTCTTTCCCAAATGAGCATTTAACTCCTATAAATAAGCCCATTATATGGATATTTCTGTTCTTGTTTGCTTATTCCTTGGTGATACATAAGTATTCCGCTTTAAATAATAGTTGTTTCTCAGATATGGTTTCTTTTTTTTTTTTGACATATTGCTTCACAAGTAGGGAGAGAGGAGATGAGAATGTGAGAATGAAAGAGAGTTATAAGCTGGCTTTGTAAATGCAGGAAAATCAACACCCAAGTGGGAAGTGTATCTGGGCTGATTCCAAAAAACATTTAAAACAAGATGCTTCTGTAATACCAGGGCTTTCTCACCTATATACTCAATTTATCACCCATTTCTTGGAGCTATTCCATCTGAAAGGAACAAAGTGAAGTTATATCCTTGCAGAAGGGAAGAAGAAATGAGCCCATTCAGCTTATTTTCACCGAACTGTCTTTCTTCATCTACTTTCTTTAATGTCATTGCAACTGCCTTAACATTTCCAGTTACGGCATAGATTGGCCAATGCTTAGCTTGACATTTCATTCCTTCAATTTCATCAATCATTTCCCATCCACCTGAGCTGAAGAGGTGGTCTGAGATGTTTATGCTGATGCAAAGAAAGAGTCAACCTCCAGCTCTCTTCCCATGTATATTTTGCTCTTAATTGAAGCATTGTCTCTGGCTTTCTTCAACTATATGTTATTTTCCAATGCCTTTCAATATTCTTTGCTTAACAAGGCTTTATATCACCCTTTAGGATGGATGAAAAAACAGGACAAAATTATTAAAATGTACTGATGCTGATGTTGTAACATAATGGTTGGTGTACTGATGAAGATAGTGTAGTGGCTGCTGTAGTTAGGGTGTAGTAAAACCATTGGTGTAGTGATGCTGTAATGTAAAGTTGGTATAGTAGTTAAGGCCCCAGGCTAGAAACTGGGAGACTATAAGCTCTAGTTCTGCTTTAAGCACAAAGTTTGCTGGTTGAACTTGGGCCAGTCACTTTCTCTCAGTCCCAGGAAAGAGGCAAAGGCAAGCCATTTCTGAAATCTTGCCAGGAAACTCCATGGACTTGTCATCAGGACTTAACATTTTAACTTAATACCACTTTATAATGCCTTGGTAAGGCCATACTTGGAATACTGCATTCAGTTTTGGATGCCACGATGTAAAAAAGATGTTGAGACTCTAGAAAGAGTGCAAAGAAGGAGCAACATACATTATTAGGGGACTGGAGGCTAAAACATATAAAGAATTGGGTATGTCCAGTTTGATGAAAAAAAGGACTAGGAATGACATGATAGCAGTGTTACAATATCTCAGGGATTGCCACAAAGAAGAGGGAGTCAAGCTATGCTCTAAAGCACCGGAGGGCAGGACAAGAAGCAATGGGTGGAAACTAATCAAGGAGAGAAGCAACTTAGAAATTAAGGATACATTTTCTAACAGTTAGAACAATTAATCAGTGGAACAACTTGCCTCCAGAACTTGTGAATGCTCCAACACTTGAAGTTTTAAAAAAAGATATTGGATAACCATTTGTCTGAAGTGCTGTAGGATTTCCTGCCTAGGCAGGGGGTTGGACTGGAAGACCTCCAAGGTCCCTTCCAACTCTGTTAGTCTATTCTATTCTAAAACTGACTTGAAGATGCAGAGACACGTCCAATAGTGACAATAATAATGATGATGACAGGCTACCAGGTTACAACCCTTCTATAAAACAATACATAATATTGAAGTTTCATGGAAAATAAGACATTCTTGGATGTCCAAAAGATGATAAGCTATCAAACAAATCTCTAGGATGTGATGGTCTCCTTGGATGATGGCTCAGATGAGGAGTCAATCCCAGGGACATCTAGAGGTGGATATATGGGAGCAACTCAAGGGAGCCCAGGCCTGGAATGCTGGGGGTGGCCAAGCAAGGCAAAGGGGCACAGGAGGCCAGAGGTGGTATTCAGCAGGTTCTGATTAGTCCTGGAGAACCGGTAGCAGAAATTTTGAGTAGTTCGGAGAACCAGCAAATACTGACTGGATATTTTATAGTATCCTTTCCCTGCCATGCCCCCCAAGCCACGCCCACAGAACCAGTAATAAAAAATTTGAATCCCACCACTGCAGGAGGCCCTGGAGATGTGTGCGCCAATGCCACTGGATGAACAGCAGCGCAAACAGACTGGGCAGGAGATGCAGCTACAGCACTGACAAGGAGGATTTGCTGTCCCCACCAGACTTAAGGGCTGAGTGGAAAGAGACACAAAGTAGCTCAGTGAGGTTATTCGTGAGGAGACAGCCTCGCGCTTCATAATGAGGCACACCAGGCAGCACCTATTTAAGCAAGCTTGAGGGATTAACCAGTGTTGGAAACAACTGTCTGAAATCTGATTGGTCAATTCTGCTCCTAGGGCCTTCATAGTTTCTCACATGCCTTTAATCCAGTGGTGTTGTGATTGCTTTTGTCATGCCTGCATCTGCCATGCCTGACTATGGTTTATCATTCTTGTCGTGCTGCTTCTTGTCTTGTCCCACTGCTCCTCAATTTGTCCAGCTGTCTTGCTCTTCCCAATGTAGAAAGGACTGCAACTTCCCTTGATTCAATTCTGACCATCCGGACTTGCTACCAGTAGTTTGAGGCCTTGGAAGAAAATCTTGCCAAATTGCCAAAAATTGGGACTTACCACAAGGACCTTGCACATGCTGTGAGAACCTGAGGAATCATCCTCTTCTTTTAATGACCCCATGATCCTTTGTGGGGTGGAGTCTGGGCAACTGAAAGGAACTGAGTGTTTACTGGCCAGATGCCCTTCCTGTCACCAATGCAGAGTTTTGTTCTGCAGATACATTCTCATTGTGCCCAGAGAGAAATATCTGCCTCTATCTAGGATCGAACTCACAGCCTCCTGATTGTGAAGTGAGAGTGGAGCCACTGCACCTCTCCTGAAAGATCCTGAGGAATTCTGGGGGTTAATTGTGCCAAATAAAACAGTTAATTTCCTATGTGCTATGCCTGTGGCCTGGAATAGGACATAAGATATACATAAACTTTGCATTTAATGTTAGAACTTGACTTTCTTGTTTGCAGATGTAAGACTTGGACAGGTTGGTAAAATCATAATATAATTATACTCGAATAAGAAATGTTTATCATAAAACTCTCAGCTTGTAGAAATTTTCAAAGGAGTTCTTTCAGGTTGAGACTGATTGTAATATATTTACTAGTGAGTATCTGCAACTCATGTTAACAGTTGAAACTGTGGATCTAACAGTTTTTACATATCTATGCCAATTCTTCCCCAAAATGGAGAGCAAATATACAGTGGGAATTAGATTCTGTCATACTTGCTTCACATATTTTAAAATGTGCATCAACAAAAATCAAAAGCCAATTCATGGAAATTAGTGGGATTACACTAACATAGAATATATATGTCTCAAAAATCAAGCTTTTTAACTTTTTTACTTTGAAATGGCAAAATAAATCAGAGCTATTTTAACAGGACAGATGTTAGTTTTTCTTCCAAAATTATGCTTTAATAGTTTTCTTTTTAAAAATGATTTTACATTTACTGTTGGAAGTCATCCCATTTTAGGAGTGACTTCAAAAAAATGTAGAAACTACATTGACAGATTCACATCGTTTTCTTGGCAATAATATAGAAATAATTTACCACTCTATTTTTCCATTATTATTTTTCAACTTCCCAGTCCAATCGATATCTTCCTGATGTTATACCCATCAAGGACTAATCAGGTTTTAATGGTACTTAAGTATGTATCTCTCTGTGTCTTTCCAGATAAACCAAATTCAGAAGTCTGTTTTATAGTATCTTTATATAAGATACTGGATAGTTAAATGGAGACTAATATAACATTAAAGCCTAAAGAAGACTAAGATTTGACTTTATTAAAAAAATTATCAACAGATATCATTATTGAATAGTGACTGTTAAGTTACATACAGTGAAAATCAATGCAATTTTTTACCCTCGAAAGAGTTTATTAGAAATGTATTGGGCATTTGGAATACATAATGAATAACAAGCTGCATTGATGAAGCAATGATGAAACAACTGATGAAGCTGCTTGGATGAGAAGTGAAAATGTCTTCTTCCTCAAGGAACAGTCCAGTTACCTTTTTTCTGAGGTGGGGGGGGGCGGCGGGGGAGCATCTTTGAGACAACTATGATCTGGATGACTGAGAATCTCCATAGAAGATGCATTGATCTTTCCAGATGCAGAAAAGGCATTTGACAATTTGAATTAAATTTTCTTGTTTAAAAATGTGGAAGCTATGGACTTTGGTATTTTATTAAATAGGTAAAATGTATACTTCAAAATAGGCACTGATAATCATAAATGGAAAATTGACAAAAGCCTTGTGAGATACAGAAGAGCTTAACAAGGATGCTCCTTGTTCCATTGTTATTCCTCTTAGCTTTGGAAGTATTGAATAGAGACAATTCTTAATGGGAAAAATTAAAGGATTGATTTCCATGTGTTAACTGGATTTAAAATAAAAAAAAATGAGTAAACAAAGTTGTTAACAAAAATCATGAGGGTGGAAGAACAACAGAGTTATTGAGGGAAAACTGTTAAGATTAAGAAAAAAGTGAAATGCTTGGGTATCAATATGACTAAAATGAATTGTATGTCATTTCAGAACAATTATGTTAAGTCATGGAATGAAATTAAGAAGGAGAATGCTAAAATGGGAGAAATTACACCTGTCAGTGTTGAAAAAAAAATTGTGATAAAATGAATGTATTAGCAAAACTATGAAATTTTTGTTTTAAACAATTTCTATTTTGACAAATGATGTACCATTTAAGCAATGGCAGAATGATATACTGTATCTAGGTTTGTATAGCGAGGGAAACATCCAAAGGTTAAATATAAAATCATTCAAGATGAAAGTTATGAAGAAGATTGGGATTGCCTGGTTTAAAAAATGTATTTTGCAACCTGCTATTTAGCCTGGATGAAAGATCTGGGAAATAAAGGGATCTTAGAATTAGAAGCATATAATTCAATTTCAGGTTTGGATGACATAGCTTTTTATGGTATGATAAAGAGCTGGATTAGTGTAGTGTATATGGTCCTGGTCCAGAAATCAGGAGACTGTGAATTCTAGTCCCACCTTAGGCACAAAGTCAGCTTGATGACCAATGACTTTCAGCCTGTTGTGGAGTCAGATGAGGCAGAGGAGATGGAAGGGATGCCCGGGTTACCATTGGGGTCTGCGGAAGGCTCTAGGGAGTAGGAGGTCTCAGAGCCAGATGCAGAACAGGGGCCACCTACTCACACTTAGCCAGAGAGACAGCTGTTTTCTGGTCCTGAGCTGAACGAGGGGGAGAAACAGCTGGGGCATGTCCCAGATATGCGTATGCGCAGAGAAATGAGGAGAGGAGAGCAATGCAGGACTGAGGGCCAGCTATCCAGGAAAAGAAGGAGACGTTACAAGCCCTTCCTCAGCTGGGAGGGGTGTGGGAGGTTGTCAGAGACAAGCATTCATGCTCTAGAAGAATTCCCAGGATTTCCTTGCCACTATCCAGGTTGTTCAGGATTCTTTGTGTTGGGATTAAAGTGATAATTAAGGCTCCCTGTAGGGAACTCAGACACTGCTATGGCATGCGAATCACCTAAGGATGTGTGACCTGGAGCTTTGTCAGTGAATGCATGTATTCCTGCCTTTCTAAATAAAAAATCATTTCTCTTCACAAGTAAACTGTTGAGTGGAGCTCGTGAAGGCTGGGTCAGAACCCAGCCCTAGAAAGGAGGCAATGGCAAACCATTTCTGAAAAACATTGCCAATAAAACTGCAGGAACTTGTCCAAGCAGTGTACAAGAATCGGACCAGATTGAACAGAAGAGAAGAAAAGTTAAGGTTGACCTAGCTTTTAAAAATCAGTATATTAGAAGTGCCATATTGAGAATATGGAGTAGATATAAACCCAGACTATGCCTTTATGAGTTTCAGCTCAAGAATCATTTTATAGAAAAGAACAGCAGGCAAAGTGAGATGGTTAACATATCGAAAGCTGTTGGAACAAGACCACAGAGAATATAAGATGAAACCAAGAGAGCGATTGACTGAAGAGGAGAGTTAGTTTTCAGTGATTTTCATATGCACAATTAAGAAAAAGATTCAAGGTAGGTAGCAGGACATTTGAAATTGAACAGCATAAGACAGAATTAGAAACTGGATTATGTAATTGCTAAATGCATAAACTTTTGTTGGAATTTGAAATGGAAAAAAGCAAGTCAGACTGTATGCATGATAAAATCAGCTAAGAAGTATAAATATAATATACTGATGGAACAATGGGAAAATAAGTGGTTAGAAGGAACAAAATTTACATTGTGTTATTACTTAAAAGGACTTTTATAAAATGATGTACCATTGGTATAATATATGACTCCAGAAAAATTATCAAGAATATATGAAAGTACTTCAGATCATGTGGACTGCATGAAGAGTCATTTTATCATGCCTGGTGGGTTTATCAAGAAGCCAGGAAATTTTGGGTTTAGAATCAGATACAGTAACACAAGGAATTTTAAAGATCAACATTCAACCAAAGCCAGTGCTTTCCTTGCTGGGACTGATCAATAGTCAATTAGAAAACTGCTATGGAACACTGCTTTTGTATGTGATAACTGCTGTGAGACTATTGTATGCACAAAAATGGAAAGATTCTAAAATACCCACAATAGAGAAACGTTAGGGAAGATGATAGAATTAGCAGAGATGGCAAAATGGACTTGTCAGTTTAGAGAAAGGACAATAACCTCATTTATTAGTGACTGAAAATCACTAATGGAATTTTGAAGAAACAAAAAATTGAACTTGTTATTTATGGATTTGATAGTTAGAAAGGGTAGATTATGGAAAGAAGAAAATTATAATGTAATCTTAGAGAAAGAAGGTAAAATATAAATCTATTTTAAAGCATTGTTAAGAAAATTGGAAGCTCCTTTCTCTCCTCTCCTCCTCTCCATTCCCCTCTTCTTCTCTCTTCCTCTTTTCAGTTTCATATTTCCTTTATTATATATTCACTTTTTTCTTTGCTAAAAAGTGTTTTTACTTTGTTAAAAATTTCACACACACGCGTCAACTAATGGTCAAAGCATTCTACATCCTAAAAGCAAGAAGCTTATGGATCATTCTTCCACATTTCAGGAAGGGGGGGGGGGCACAAATAAAAGCTCTTTCTCAAGGCTTTGGCAGAACCAAAGAGGCATTTTAGGAGAACAAAGGCAGGAGGATCCAAAGTCAATCCTAAATTAAATTCCTGCTGTGTACATTTACAGAATTTTCAGAAGAATTTTCATCTTATTTGTTCTTGTAATGGGCTGTGAGAATAGCCTTGGGAGACAGGGGGAAGACCCACAACCAGGGCAATAGTTGGAGAAGAGACATTCAGCCTCAGAAGGAATTGAAGTAAAGAAAACATCCCAGAAAGATGTCTCCCAAGTTCTCTGAAAAGTAAAAGCATGGCAAGGCAAGACAAAGGAGAATGGCTTTGTATGGACTTGTAAGCAGTTCTGTTACTGTAACTTTACAATAAAGGCAGTGTCAGTTTTCATGGTTCTGGTTTCCTGTCAGGACTATTAGAGGAGTTGTCAGCTGCTCTGATTAGAATTCGATTAATTACCAGATCCATTTCTGGGTATCAAATATAAGAAGGATATTGATTATATATATAAAAAAGACAGCACTCCTAAGAAAAACCAAAAAGCAGATAGGCCTAAAATGTTTACATGAATCTCAGAGCAGGAGAAGACCTACTGTATTAAGGGATAAGGTAGAATACACTTGAGGCCTTTTCCAGTAACCTCGGTGAATTATTATTAAAACATTACTTTTGGCATCCTGGTTTCAGATATCATATAAATGTAATTGTACCCTAAAATGAATCGGTAACCTTTAGAACTGTCACAACCATTCCAAACTATTCTGCTAAATTATAGTTCTTTACTTTTGTGTTTTGTTTAAAATTCAATTGCCTATTCAAATAAGTACCTGCATACTGTTCATTCTTTGAGACACTTCCTTTCTTTCTAAACAATTCAGATGAAACCAGTTTCATAACTCCTCAGTGGAGCTGCAGAAAAACTTCATTTTGGCCATGCCTTTTCTTCTTGACAAAGTGAAGGACTGTTGGCCTTCATGTGAGTAAAAGCTATATTTTATTAACTGTTTGATTCAGTTTTGCATACCTCTAACTCTGTAGCCTCTTAATGGTTGACAATAAAAAGAATATGACAATAAAAAGAATACACACACACACACACACACATAAAACTAATTAACTAACTATCAAAAGGAGAATGAAGTAGAAGAAATGAAAGTAATAGTTTCAGGTGACAATCACTACCCAAAAGCTTATAGACTCTTTAACAAGTGAATGAAGATGCAATGTTCTCTCAACAACTTACACATTGCATTTCAAAAAAATGTGGTGGCAAAGAATACCTAATGCTGCCAGATGGCCTCATAGCAGTAGTAGATGATACTCAATAGACAATTTGAGTAAGTTCAAACATTTTCCCAAAGGACATAGCTGTCCTTAAGCTATGTAGAATTTCAAATGATAATGACCAATATTTTACATTTCTTACTGGAAATGATTTACCAGCAGTGTATTGTCTCAAGCATGGATGTGATTTCCTTGTATCTGAATTGAAACATCAGATATCAATGTTTGAAAAATGTCACTTTTTATGCAACATTTATGCCAGTTTCAAACATCACTACTGTCTAACTTTCATTTAATTGTCAATTCTACAAACTGAATTTGAAAAATGTATCTCTGCAGGGAAAGTAATTTACTTTAAAATAAACCTATAGTGGGTTAAATATTTCAAGTGGCAGATGGTTGAAAGAATAATTCTTACAGAATGTGATTTTCTTGGTGTCATAATAGAACATACATTGTTGTACTTTCTGGAAACAATCATGGGAATGGGTCTTTGGAATGTCATGGGAATATCTGAAGTTGCAGTAGTCAAGTTTAAATGTCACTTCATCAATGACAGTCCTGTCATTGAACATAGCACATAGAATAATACAGTTGGAAAGGACCTTGGAAGTCTTCTAGTCCAATCTTTTGCTTGAGCAGGAGACACTATACAATTTTCAGATAAATGATACTCCAGTCTCTTTTTGGAAACTCCAGTGATGGAACACCCACCAGTTTTCAAGGCAAGTTGTTCCATCAGTTGATTGCTCTCAGTGTTAGGAAATTTCTCCTTAGTTCTAGATTGCTTCTCTCCTCATTTAGTTTCCATCCATTGCTTCTTATCTTGCCTTTTGGTGCTTTGGAAAATAATTTGACCCCCTCATCTTTGTAAGAGCCCCCCAAATATTGACATACTGTTATGAAATTATAGTCCTCCTTCCTTCCTTCCTTCCTTCCTTCCTTCCTTCCTTCCTTCCTTCCTTCCTTCCTTCCTTCCTTCCTTCCTTCCTTCATTCCTTTTCTCCTTCATTCCACATTGCACAAGTCATTCCATAATCTCTGGAAAGGCTGGAAACCCATGTTTTGACATTACTGAAGGTTAACATAGACTTCAAACACCTGATTGCAAATTTCATACACCTGAATACATGATGTTAAAAGAACATAACTTGTAAGAGTTGATTCTCAAATCAATAAAAATGGCAGCCATTATTACATAAACAACCAACTGCATTATCACTGAAAAGAATTTCCTCCTTTTCTGGGTATTGTAAGGGTTTGAGAAAGAGATTCAGAAAGAGACTCTGCCCTTATGTATGGAAATATACTTATTCCAAATTTTAAAAAAAATCAGTTCGCTTGCTGGAATTCTTGTGTTATGTTTTCATTTTTAATAAATCTTGCTTTTAAAAAAATACCACTGAGAACTCATGCCTAGGGAAATCACTTTCAGTTCACTCACCCCAATAATTTTTTTAGAAAAAGAATACCTAGAGAATGTTTGTAGTTGGGCCAAGTCACACCCAACATCTGGACAGTGACTGTTCAACTATGTGGATATAAGAATATCAGTGTCACATCAAAATTCATAGGATTGTATAGAAGAAAGGCAATTTTCTTTCCGCCATAGAAAAATTTGCAAATCTGTTGTCCATTGGGGGTTATGATTAAGGTAGTCCTTGACAACAGTTCACTTAGTGAAACTTCAAAATTACAATATCACTGAAAAAAGTGATTTATGACCTTGTGACCATTAGAAGCATCCCTATGATCATGTGATCAAAATTCAAATGCTTGGCAACTGACTCATATTTATGACAACTGCAGTGTCCCAGGGTCAAAGGACCACCATTTTTTTTGTTTTTTGTTTGTTTTTCCCAAATTTTGTTCTATTGTACTTTACTAATTTATTTGATTCTTTTGGTTAGTTTTTATTGTTTTTATTTTTATTTTTTGTTTTTAAATATAATTTTACATTGTGTAAGCCACCTCGAGTCGCCATGGGTGAATAGGCGGCAATATAAATAAAATAAATAAATAAAATAAATAAAATTTGCAACCTTTTCACAAAAAAACTCAAAGGGGAATCCAGATTCATTTAACAATGAGGCTACTAAATTTTAACGAGTGCAGTGATCCACTTAAACAATTGTGACAAGGCAGGTAATAAAATTGGGAAAAATTCACTCAGCAAATTTCTCACTTAGCAACAAAAAAGTGGGTTCAATTGTGGTCATAAGTTGAAAGCTACCCATATGCATTTGTTTGGAGATAACAGTGGATTAAACATTCATCTTCCCTTGCTTTCTGTAGGAGGCATAAGGAATTTATTTATTTATTTATTTATTTATTTATTTATTTATTCCATTTATATACCGCCCTTCTCCCGAGGGACTCAGGGTGGTGAACAGCTCATCTAAAAACCCCACAAAGAATACAAAAGTTAAAAAATATTAAATTTCAATCGGCTGCTTGATAAAACTAAACAAAACCCCACCCCACCCCTTAAAACCCAATTTAGAATTAAATATGGAGACCAAATTAAAACCATTTTCTCAGCCCAGGCCGGCCTGCTCAAAGAGCCAGGTCTTCAACGCGCGCCTGAAGGCCCTCAGGTCCGTGCCGGTACGGAGCTCCGGTGGCAGAGTATTCCAGAGGGCGGGGGCACCCACAGAGAAGGCCCTACTCCTTGGCGCCGCCAGACGACACATAGCGGCCGACGGCACCCGGAGCAGACCCTCTCTGTGGGAACGCACCGGCCTGTTGGAGAACTCTGGCAGAATGCGGTCCTGAAGGTAACCTGGTCCCATGCCATGGGTCGCCCTAAAGGTCAAAACTAGAACCTTAAAGCGAACCCGGAGAGCCACCGGTAACCAATGCAGCTCGCGCAGGAGAGGCGTCACATGGGCGCTACATGACGCCCCCATGATCACCCGCGCGGCTGCATTTTGCACCAGCTGGAGTCTCCGGATGCTCCCTGCAGGGAGCCCCATGTAGAGGGCATTACAATAGTCCAGGCGAGAGGTGACAAGGGCCTGAGTGACCGTGCGCAAGGCGTCCCGATCCAGGAAGGGCCGCAACCGGTAGATCCGATGGATCTGATGAAACGCCCCCCTGGAGACGGCCGCGATGTGATGTTCAAGCGACAGCCGTACATCCAGGAGGACACCCAGGTTGCGAGCCCTCTCTGTGGGGGGCAGAACTTCCCCCCCGATAGCCAGCGAAGGTGTCAGCTGGCTATATCGGGGCGCCGGAAACCACAGCCACTCGGTCTTGGATGGGTTGAGCCGAAGCCTGTTCCCGCCCATCCAGTCCCGCACGGCCTCCAGGCACCTAGACATAGCCCCCACAGCATCGTTGGGGTGGTCCGGAGTGGAGATGTACAACTGGGTGTCGTCTGCATACAGATGACACCTCACTCCAAGACCACGGATGATCTCACCCAGCGGCTTCATGTAAATGTTGAACAAGAGGGGAGAGAGGACCGACCCCTGAGGCACCCCACAAACCAGGGGCCTAGAGGTGGACCTCTCCCCCCCCACCAACACGAATTGCGAACGGTCAGAGAGGAAGGAGGAGAACCATCGAAGGACGGTTCCACCAATCCCCAATGGTGTCAGCATTCCAGAAAACCTCCACTCCAACAAATAACTGCAAGACAGACATCCTCTCAAAAGTTATTTTTTAGTTGGGTAGTAAACTGGAACATCTGGGAAATCCTGAATCTGAAAGTTCCAGGTTTCCTCAAGTAAAAAAATTACAAATTCACCCCCTGTACCCATCATTGCATCACATGCCCCAATCACCATCCCTTCCAACTTAAGACATCCTCTCAACCAGGTGCAGAAATAACTTGACCTTGACTTAGAAGAAGAATGCTATTATGCCTAAACACATACACTCCAAGAAATTCCCCACTCCCATTTTCCCAGGCTCAAGAATGTGGCAGTGTGGAAGCGTCTGGTGCTAATATGGCTTCCAAACAGCCTCAAGGGACAAGAGGCCAGCCACAACTAAAGCAACAGCCAGGTAAATATGGCTTGAACCCAGGTCTTTCACATGAAAATCAAGGAAGAGGAAAGCGCAGTCAGATATACAAGATCCTGTTACTATAACTGTTACAATAAAAATACGGTGGAACTTCGGGTCATGACTGTAGTCCGTTCCAGGACTACAGTCACAACCCGTTTTGGTCATGACCGGAAGCATGACCATCTGCACATGCACAGACCAAAAAACAAACAAAAATGGCGCTGAAGGAAAAATCACCATAGTGATTTTTGGGTTTACTTGGTCGACACCCGAAGATCTGTTCATGACCAGAAAGAAAACAGAAGCAAAAATTCTGGTCATCACCTGATTTGGTTCGTGACTTGAGGTTCCACTGTAGTCCTGGCCGACAGGGCATTTTTCAATCTATTTTGCTGGGCTGACACCTTCAGAATGGTTGAGTCTTTAGTGCTCTCTGAGCTTGGTAGTTTGCCAACTTTCAGAGTTAAAGAATGAAGTCCTCAAGGACCCTGAAATCAGAAATGGCTTTTGTAATGGAAGCATTCACATGTTAAATGATCCTTCATCTAAGACAACTTTCTCAAAGGAATAAACTGCTATCAATCAAACTCCTGAGTGAAAAAAAATGCCAGACTTGCCAATTCCCAGATATTCCATGTAAAATAGAGGAATTCCTCATGGTCTTGGAGCTTATTTTTAATACATATTTTATTTATATATACATACATATATGTATGTATGATACATATATACATACATACATTCCAGTGGTGATATTCAGCCGGTTCGCAACGGATCGGGTGAACCGGTAGCAAGAATTTGGCTTGGGTCACCGAACCAGTAGTAAGTTCTGGCTGGCCATGCCCCCCACTGGGTCGCCCTCCCGCCCAATGCTCGCTCACCCTGCCCGCCTGCCAGACATTCCCCGCCCGCCTGCCTGACATTCGCATAAAGTATTTCTTTTTTTTCCCTCCCAACAATCAGCTGTAGATAAGATCAGCTGTGTCGGGATTCCCCTTGCTGAGGCGCAGGAAGGCAAAAAATGGAGGGAGGAGCTCAGCCTCCCCCCCCTCCATTTTTTGCCTTCTAGAGCCCCAGAGGAGCCTTAGGGGAGCAAAAATGCCCCCCAAAGGCTTCTCTGAGGCTAGGAAGCTTCCAAAACGGAGCTTGGAGGAGTGCTGCATGCCCTTCCCATGCTCTGTTTTTTTTCCTTCCTGAGCCCCAGAGGAGCCTTAGAGAAGCAAAAATGCCCCCCAGAGGCTCCTCTGTGGCTAAGAAGCTCCCAAAAATGGGTGGGGACTGCAAAAAAAAAAAGCCACACCCACCCAGTCACATGGCCACGCCCACCAAGCTATGCCCACAGAACTGGTAGTAAAAGTTTTTGAATACCACCACTGATACATACATACATATACATATGTGTTTTTTGTATATTCCTTAATAAAAGAAATATTTTTCTTCGTCAGATTCTGTTTTACTTTGTCCATGTCTTGTGGAGCTTTCTATTTATTTATTTATTTTATTAAATTTTTATACCGCCCCCTCTCCCGCGATGGGACTCGGGGCGGTGTACAGCCAAGATAAAAAACCCCACAATAAATGGAATTTTAAAAAGGTTTAAAAGAATTAAGTTAATGGCTGAGAAAAACAGTAAAAACACGATAGAAAAGTTAAAATTACCAGAAAAAAAATATAAAAAAAATGGCAGGATGTCTTACACCAAATTACAAATTACACCTATTGCAGTGGTGGGATTCAAAAAAAAATTACTACTGGTTCTGTGGGCATGGCTTAGTGGGCATGGCTTGGCTTGGTGTGTATGGCTTGATGGACATGGCAGGGGAAGGCTACTGTAAAATCTCCATTCCTTCCTCACTCCTGGCAGAAGGTTACTACAAAATCCCATTCCCTCCCCATCCCACTAATCTGCTTTCCAGCTCCAGTTCCCCTATGCAGAGCAACAAAGAAGACCCAGCCAATCAACTGGGACTCGGGAGACAGAGAATAGATGGGATGGGGCCAGTCAGAGGGGATATTTGCCACAGTAGTTCTCTGAATTACATTCTTGCCACTATTGCTAAGTGAAGCAATGCAATTGTTAAGTTAGTAACAAGGTTGTTATGTGAACCTTGTTTCCCCATTGACTTTGCTTTTCAGAAGGTTCCCAAAAGGTGATCCTATGACCCCAGGTCACTGCAACCATCATAAATATGAGTTAGCTCATATTTTCACCTATCTGAATATTGATCACGTGACCATGGGGATGCTGAAATGGTCGTAAGTGTGAAAAACCAGTCATAAATCATTTTTTCAGTGCCATTGTAACTGTGAATGGTCATTAAATGAACTGTTGTAAATTGTAAATATCTTTATTGGTCTACCAGTATTGATCCCCGGCAGTGGATATTCTGAGATATTCTGGCTGATTCCTAAAGCAATATAAAGCCACAGAGACTGTAAAATTATATTGACTGATACTATTCTTGGTCTACTTGAATTTATATCTGGGATTCTTCTAAAAAATAGTAATCCCATTTCTGATTAAGATCACTTTTCTGGGAAATAGGTTTATCTCTCTATTTTCTGCCTGCTGAAAATTGAACAATCTGATGCTATTGTAACCACCATCTATTTTCCCAAACAAAACCGTGGCACTGTTTGTTTGTTTTTTTGCATACAGCCCATTTTTTACTTTTTCATAGTGACGTTCATATTTTTCAAGGCAAGGACAATATGATGCCAACAGATACACCCAGCAATTCTCTCTTGCTATGTAATACACTAGACATTTTGTTAAGGCAAAAAGTACCTTGTTGGGTTTGTGAGGGCATTCTCCTGACTATAACTCCTTACAGTTGTGGTATCTTTTCTTGGGGTTATGTGGTTGTCCTGAAGCTACACTGTAATCCCTGGAATATATGCATTTACACTAGCCACGGTCATCCCCATCTTCAAAAAGGTTGAAAATTACAGACCAAATATCTTTATGTTGCGTCACCTGTAAAGTCATGGAATCAATTATTAACCAATCCATTATCTTCCACTTGGAGACAAACAATCTACTCTCTAACAAACAATTTGGTTTCAGAAAAAAACTAACCTGTAATCTGCAACTCCTACACAAAAACATATGGACTACAGAACTTGATCAGGGCAAAGCAATTGACGCTATTTACATAGACTTCTGTAAAGCCTTCGATTTAGTGGTACATGACAAACTAGTCCTAAAACTAAAATCTTATGGTATCTCTGGACACCTGCATAACTGGATAGCTGCATTCCTGTCAAACAGGCAACGAATGATCAAAATAGGGAACATCCTATCAAATCCTGTACCTGTCAACAGTGGAGTACTCATCTCTAGTGATCGAAGTGCTAGAGCCCACTGTAACTACATAACCAAAAAGGCATTAAGAGTTGTTAACCTAATCCTGCATAGCTTTTTCTCTGGTAATATCACACTACTAACTAGAGCATACAAAACATTTGCTAGACCTATATTTGAATACAGCTCAACAGACTGGTATCCGCATTACATACTGGATATTAATATAGTCGAGAAAGTCTAGAAATATTTCATGAGAAGTGTTCTCCATTCTTCTACTCATAGCAGAATACCTAATGCCACCAGACTTGAAATTTTAGACATAGACAACCTAGAACTACGCCACCTTCAGACTGATCTAAATAAAGTACATAAAACTATCTACTGCAATGTCCTACCTGTCAATGAATACTTCAGCTTCAACCACAACAATACAAGAGCATACAATAGATACAAATTCAAGGTTAATCGCACCAAACTTGATTGCAGGAAATATGACTTTAGCAACAGAATGGTCAGTGTCTGGAATACTCTACCTGATTCTGTGTTTCTTCCCCAAAGCCCCAAAACTTTAACCTTAGACTGTCTACTATTGACCTCATCCCTTTCCTAAGAGGTCTGTAGGGGGCATGCATAAGTGCACCAACAGTCTACCATCCCTGTCTTATTTTTTCTTTTTTATTCATATCCATTTCATGTATTCATAACTATGCTTATACTTATACCTGTTATCTAATACTTGCTTGACAAATAAATAAATAAATATGCATAGGGGCCCTTTGCCTATTCCAAAACACTTTTTCTCTTTAAACCCAAAGCATTGCACAGCCCTAATTGATACACATTTTATATCAAGATAGAAGTACTTTGCATCTTAAAATGATCTTAAGTTCTTCTCTATCTACTTTATCCCTTTTGTTCACTGCAGTAAATTCTGGACACGTTAGTTTATGCATGATCTGTTTTCTGGAGCTTTATCAAGGATTTCCTGAAATGTGCAGATAAATTACATTGCATCTTCTGTCCATATTAATTAATCTGCTGTCAGATAATTAATTATCTTAGTCCAGAGTTAAAACCCATTTTCGGCTGTATGCTTACCTGTGCATACAAAAATGAAATTGCAAAAGGAGCCTGTGCAGCTGGGATTAGTAACTCTAGTCACTTGCACTCCCTATGGAGCAGGTAAACAAAGGCCTTTCAGTTTCTGAGGTTCTTCTTTTTGTGACATAAAATAGGTTGCAGATATACCTAGAAATGTACGTCACAATTATGGATGTCATGCTTTATATAGCTGCCAGAATATTTTTGGTACTTTCAAGCACTTCCTCGGTACCCACTCTAATTTTATTATAATTCTTTCATGATTTGAAAAAGAAAAAGTGTGTGTGTGTGTGTGTGTGTTTTCTTATGTTTTTGCGAGTATTTATATGTATGGTATTTACGTTTCTTCGGGTATTTTCCCATGTCTTAATATTTGTGCTTTTATTATAGCGACGTTTCAGCAGAATCTCATCTGCCATCATCAGGCTTGTGTATTGTTTTTTTTTTTAATCTTGTGTGTCAGGCTTGGCAGCCGTTTTTTGTTTTAATTTGGTGCTGGCTTTCTGCTTTATTTGAATGTTTTTTTCCTCATCCAGATTGGCTGGGAGTCTAGGTCTGTTTTTATTGGTCTTCGAGTTGCTGTGTTCTTGATTGGTTGGCAACATTGTGTTTTGTGCATTGGGGTTTCTTTCTTTCTTTCTTTCTTTCTTTCTTTCTTTCTTTCTTTCTTTCTTTCTTTCTTTCTTTCTTTCTTTCTTTCTTTCTTTCTTTCTTTGATTTGTCAATCGCTTACAAGATAATAGGTATAAGTATATACATAGTTATGAATACATGAAATGGGTACATATAAGAAAAATAAAAAAAAACAATAGGACAGGGACGGTAGGCACGTTGGTACGCTTATACACGCTTCCTACAGACCTCTTAGGAAAGGGGTGAGGTCAATAGAGGAAAGAGGTGAGGTCAATAGGGAAAGAGGTGAGGTCTTAGTGCAGTTTGGTTTCTTGTGAATGGCTGATAATTATTTATTAGGAAGCTAGGTTTTATTTGGGTATCTGGCTGGGGCATGTTTTGGCTGGAGGTATTGGGGGGGTCTGTTTATGTCCAAGTGCTTGCTTGAACTATGGTATAGGGATTTTTTTTGTTTATGAGTGCAGGCTTCCAGATGATTGATAGTCTGGTGGAGTCATCTCTTCTATTCATACTATTAGGTCTTTTATCAATTTCTATGGCTTCTCTGATGATTCTGTAGCCAGGGTTTTCTATAGTAGCTAGGATTTTGAGGCCATTGAGGTCGATGCTATGACCTGTGGCTTTCATATGTTGGACTAGTGAGGAAGTGTGTTCCAACTTTTTTATTGCATTCTTGTGTTCTTCAAGGTGGGTACTTATCCTTCTGTTGGTTTGTCCTATGTATGTGGCAGGGCATGATGCGCACGGTACTTCATATATGCCTTGGTTTTCTAGGTCAATTTTATCTTTGGGGTTTCTTAAGATGGCTGCTATTTTTTTTTTTTGTCCGTTTTGAAGGCACTCTTTCATGAGTCATTATAGAACATCTTGAAATATCATGGTGTGCCAACAGAAATAATTAGCATCACTAAGGCATTTTAAATAAATGCAGTTTACCAACCAAAAATGAAAGAAGGAAATGACTCTGGGCTGCCACTGTTGTCATCAATTATGGAGGACTCTTTCATGAACTTTGCCATCAACAGTTGCATGGAAAGAAAATCAATTAAAGCAGGGGTGGGATTCAAATTTTTTAACAACCAGTTCTATGGGTGTGGCTTAGTTGGTAGGTGTGGATTGGTGGTCATGTGACTGGGTGGGCATGGCCAATTCTACATCACTCACATCAAGGGGTGCTTCTCCTCCCCTAGCATCTCGTGACTATGGGGATGCTGCAATTGGCGTAAGTGTGAAAAACGGTCATAAGTAACCTTTTTCAGTGCCATTGTAACTTTGAATGGTAAGTCAAGGATTACCTGTACAAAAATATAAAAAGCTTCTTTGCTTGCAAAAAGCTGCCCTAAATACCAATCATTAGATTAAAAATATCTGCAAGCCGGAGTTACCTTGAGGAATTAAAATAGTTAAAATGCAATGATAACTATCAGCAGTTAATTCTTGCTCATAAAGTGAAACCCTTTAGCAGAGAGGTCATTTAAACTCTCCAGAAAGAGCACACTCAGGAGAAGCAACCTTAGATCCATTTGCATCATTTAAAGATAACAGATGGTCTCACCTCACAAGATATACTAAGGAAATCATCCAGATTTAAGGAAAGATCACACGCCCCCCAGAAAGGTAGTAAAAAAATCAGTGCCGAGCTTGCATCCTGCCTCTTGGAAGTACACCCCAAAAGGCCAGATACCATTAAAGCAGTGAAGGAAGACTTGCTCCCAAGATAGAAAAAGAAACCATGAGGCAAGAAAAAAATTCAAAAACAATAGAAATAATTAAATCACAACAGTAACTGTTGTTTGTTAAACCAATTATCACAACAAATAGACACAGGAACTAGCCAGATTTCTCAACCCAGTTTCTTTTCAGGAACAGAGATTAACCTTTCTCCTTCCAAACAAACCTGAATAGGGAAAATTATCCCATCAATAAAGGATTAAACATCACCAAGCACAGAATTAAACTTCACCAAAAAACCAGTTTTAGACCAAAACTCAGAAAGGGTATGTAAACTCATATTTGAATGTTTCAATCTTTCTAGCTAGCCAAGAAGTGATGAATGTCACTCATCTTGGTTCCTTGTCATTAAAAGTTTCTTTCTGGCAGCTCTGCTTCATTATTCAATTTCTTCAAAGTGCTAACTCCAACAGGGGAGTATTTCCTCCCAACAGCAGTGTAAAAAGCTGAAAACAATCCTTCCCCTTTAAGAAAATTAAGGTTTCAGGTTTCCAAATGAAGTGGCTACACATATGTCAATTTCAGGCTCTACACAAGCAAAGTACCAGCAAAGGAAAAAAAAAACTCCAGAGAATCTCCAGAGACAGGAAGTCTACTCCTTCCAAGAATGTAATAAGGGTTAACGGAGAGGCAGTTTTTGTAAGCAACAACACCAGAATGTAAGGAATGCCTTCCTTACAGGATTGGATTTGTAAAGTGAAAAAACAAGAAGAGATTTCTTATAACTACCAGTTCTCAGAACTGCTTAAAAAGTTAATAACCGGTTCTAGTGAATAGGTGTGAACCGGTAGAATACCACCCCTGAATATAAGGATTTCTCAGGTGGCTTCCTGAGAAATTTAGGAGAGAATCATGAGAAATCACAAGGCTTGCATTCAAACTTTCTCACAGTCCAGAAAATATAATGCATTCTGATTCATGTTGAATCCCAAAGAGCCCTGGTGGTGCAGTGGTTAAATTGCACTATTGCAAGCAAACTACCCACAGTCTGGAGTTAGATCTTGAGGGGACTCAAGGTTGACTCAGCCTTCCATCCTTCTGAAGTTAGTAAAATGAGGAGCCAGATTGCTGAGGGCAAATGTGCAAATAATGCTTACATTGTAAACCACAAAGAGTTCTGTGGGGTGGGGTATAAGCCTAAATGCTACTGCTATTGCAATTCAGAATGAGAATCAAAGTACTAAGCTCTGTTAGGTTGTCCATAAAATTTGAACCAGTACCTGAGTGTGATCTTGAGCCAATAAATTGTGATTCACTCTAGTGAGCCAGTTGGCTCCAGTGAATGGCATATAGACTCTTCTGAAATGAATTGCAGTCTTCCGAAAGGTGAAGATTTATAGTCTGCCAGGGAGACTTTGAAGTCAAGATTGCTAATACCGTTTGGAACAACACAAACTATCTCAGAACAATTTTAAATCGATTAGGTCGGCTCACCAATCATAGGTTACAGTCTCATGTGTTACCTGTAAGCTTAGAAATCTTCTGTTTGAGACCCACTTGGATTTGCAAAGACCTGAAATTGTTAGGGTTTCTGGAGGCTTCAGTACACAACGTGAAGATCACAATTCAGTTTGTGGATATTAACTGCAGACTTGTCATGGTAATATCATATTATATGGTTATATCAAATAAAAACACATTTAATAGAGGAGAATATTTGTAAGCTCAGGAGTGAAATGAAGGATCCTTGATGCTTCTGAGCTTGGTTGTTTTCTTGCAGACATTTCATTACTCAAACAGGGTAACATTATAGGTGCTAGCAGAGAGCGGGATTTTTCCTCCTTGCATATTCTAGTGCAGTGATGGTGAACCTTTTCGGCACTGAGGGCCTAAACTGGAATACGCATTTGCATGCACATGTGCATGTGTGCTGGAGTGCCAGAAACTGAGGACCAGATCACCAGTGCGAATGCACATGCTGGCCATTCTAGAGTGCTGGAAACCTGAAGACTGTCAGAATATTCATGAACTGGCAGAAGCATGGTAACAATGTTAGCCAATGAATAGGCATAGCAACTAAGTCAGCCAATGAGGACTGTTTGGATACTGAAACTGGAAGGAGCCTGGGTGTAGCTCTGCATTAAGCTCTGAGCTTTGAAGCTGCAAACTTGCCTGCAACTCTGAATCAAAACTGAAACTGTTCTCTGCTGTTCTCTCCTCTGCTTGTGTTTTTGCCTGTAACTGCTACCACATTGGAAGAATCTGCTATTGGTATTGTAATTTTACTTCATGTGTTATTATGTATATAAAGAAGTTAATGAATCCTGCTGAATCAGTTATCTGTGTGTGCTTTCTGGATCTGATTTCTGAAACAAACTCTGACAAAGACCAGATGTTTGGTGTGCATGCGCCTGCCAACCAGCTAGCCTTCATGCGTGCTGGAAACTGAAAACCAAAACTGTCTGGTGTGTATGTGTACATTGGAAACCAGAAGAGCAGCTGGTGATGGCAGACATGCCCACAGAGAGTGCTCTGTGTGCCACCTCTGGCACTTGTGGCATAGGTTCACCATCACAATTCTAGTGGCTTCCTGTCATTGTTGGTGGGAGTGATCTTGGTGGTTCTTTGGGTGAGCCGTTTAGCTGCTAACTTGTTAGGCAGTTCTTTGATTTACTTTTTGTTTGTTGGGCTAATGTTAACCTTGTTGTAAATCTCTGCTCATCTCAATGTTGATTATTGATGGGAAAGTGATTTTCCATGTTGATTGTCTCCTTTGAATGGTATGTAAATGTTGTTTATGTCTATGTACTTGTTGGTGGCTGATTTGTCAGAGTTCCAAGCTTCCAGGAATTCTCTAGCATTTTTAGCCTAGCTTAGTCTAGGATGGTCACAGTTTCCACAGTTTCCCAGACTATAGTTAAGTCTGCTCGTGTGTTGTGAAATTAAGGAGTTTTCATCATGTCTTCTGACTGCTAGTTGGTGTTCATGGATGTGCTCTGCTAGTATTCTGCCTGTTTGTCTTATATAATGTCTTTTGCGGTCCTTACACTGTTTGTTGTCAATGACTCCTATTTTTTCTTCTGGGGTTGCTGGGTCTTTTGGTTTACTTGAAATGTTTTGGAGGGCTTTAATTGGTATGTGTGCTACACTGATACCATATGGTTGCAATAGTCTGTCGGTGATTTCTGAGGTGTTCTTGATGTATGGAAGTGCTATACTTTTCATAGCTTTTAGTTGAGTGGCCAGATACTTTTTGAAGAAGTTGTGCAAATATCCATTTTTTTTGGATAATGTTGTGTAGATGAGGTATTTCCTATCTCTGATGTTCAGGTTTGCTGCAGTGTGTTTGTGCTTGTCTAAATACAACTTCTCTCGTGGGAGGTTGGGTTGATACAGTGAATTTCAGCACTGATTATGAAGAATCTGGTTCTCCCACCTTATTAATATTATACTGTTGTTCACTTTTACTCCATGCTGAGCTGGAGGTAGGCAGTTATCATTACCGAAAAGACTATGATCATTTGAAAATCACTACAATTGCCTGGCTAACCTTCAGGTTCAGGTACGCTTAAAACTGACCTGTATGAATAATGAATAATTAGCATCCCACCCCATCCCACCAGCAGTTCTTATACATATTCAACAAAAGATGACTAATTGAAGGCTCAGAGAAAAGTCTAAGTGACAGGTGTAGGTGGGGATTCCAATCACACAGAGAAATGTCTGACAGCTTGTGTGATTTCAAAGCGATTCAGTTTCTCATAAGGAAGAGCAAATAATTCAACATTTAACTTCATACACTGTGAGTTACAAGGATTGAGGCAGTGAGGAAAGTGTTTATCTTAATTCATTGGCTCCCCACCCCCACCCCATCTTTTAGTTTAATAGCTTGATGTTCTACTTTGTCAGGGAGTCCACTGTCCAAACAAGGGAAAAAAATGATGTGGGAAGAGTTGATAGAAGGATGTTTAGGATGTGAAAGTCCAAGATCCTAAGTATGTGGCTCAGGTTTGGTTTCTTGGAAGTTCAGGACCATGAAAAATAGCCCTTGCTATGCCTCTTTCAAAGTAGGGAGTGAATGTTTATGGAATGGGGAAGTGAAATCAATTTCACAGAGCAACTCAGAAAGAAGGCTGTGAAAATATTTACAGACCCCTCACATCCTGCACACAAACTGCTTCAACTCCTACCCTCAAAATGACAGTATAGAGCACTGCACACCAGAACAACTGGACACAAGGACAGGTTTTTCCCAAATGCCATCACTCTGCTAAACAAATAATTCCCTCAATGCTCTATTTACAAAGTCTGCATTACTATTATTATTAATCTTCTCATCATTCCTTATCACTCATCCCCTGTTCTGACCCAAGCCTCATTCAAATCAAATAAGCACAAAGTATATATAAAAGCAAACCTTTTTAATGCATCTCTGTGAATTCTGTTCATTCACAACAAAAAGTCATTAAAACTAATTGTCCCAGATAAGAGCAAGACCTTTCAAGGTTGTGAAAGGCTGCCAAGAACACAAGTTTAATTGCAGGGAAATATCCAAAACCAAAAGTCTCTGAAAACAAACCAGAATAGACAGGACTTCCATAAGAACTTGGAGTTGAAAGAACTTCTTTGCTTCTTGCAAAGAAGACAACCCCCGAGGGCTAGCTTTTATCCCTTATGGAAGGGGCCATTACCTTACAGCCTTACTTCTGAGTGCTGCTGCAGCTGCTCTTTCCTTCGAGCAGCCCTGCACGCACGCACACTGAGCACAGGCTCCTCAGGGTCCTCTGAATCACTGCTGCCAGACTCTACAAGTTCTGAAGGCAGCACCCCACTCTCCAATAGTCCTGGCCCCATCCCTGCATCACATGCAGGCCCCTCATCTGAGTCCTCGCTCTCAGAGATATAGCCGTCTGCACCTGCTGCCAGCCAACCACAACTACTCCCACTTGTGACTGTATGACTAACTTTGTCACTTGTATCCTTATGATTTATATTGACTGTTTCCTAGTATGATTTGATCGCTTATTGTACCCTATGACTATTATTAAGGGTTCTACCTTATGATTCTTGACTCTTGATGAATGTATCTTTTCTTTTATGTACACTGAGAGCATTTGCACCAAGACAAATTCCTTGGATGTCCAATCACACTTGTCCAATAAAGAATTCTATTCTATACCAATAAGATAGAATTCTCTTCCTTCCAGAGGTGAGGAAAGCCCTCACTCTCCTGGCCTTCCGAAAAGGAATCAAAACATGGTTATACTGTCCTTGGGGAGCACAGAGGAGCACACAGCCATGGGGCTGGCTGGTACCCTGACAGCCTTCCCTTCTCCTTTTAATTTTAACAGTGTTTAATTATCCTTGTCTTCCTCTAAATTTTTTTATATCTTCTTCTTCTTCTTGTGCCTTATCCATCATTGGACATTGGCAATCATATTGGCAATTCTATTTCTTTTATTTTTTAAAATAATTTTTATTAAGCAATTTTTCTTATATACAACATCATTTCCATTCATTACAACACTTTCATGATGGTATACATACTTTTAGATAAATCTTAACTATCTATACTGTATACATATTTTTACATAAATCTTAACTATCTGTATACTTGTCTATGTTGCTTAATCTATCTTTGTCCACTATATCTTTTACCTTATCATCTTATTGTCTTCTTCTCTCTTCAACTCTATATCTATTATTTAGCCAATCACACAGTACATTCCATGTCAAATAATAATCTGTTTCTTCTCTTTCTTTTATCTCCATGGTCAACTTATCCATCTCAGCACACTTTAGTATTTTTCTTATCACATTTTCCACTTGTGGCATACTATCATTTTTCCAATTCTGTACATAAGTTATTTTTTTCTGCCATTAATAAATGTAGCATTAAATACTCTGTTTTCTTATCATATTTGCTTATTATTATGCCTAATAGAAAAGTTTCCAGTCTTAATTCAATTACCTGTTTAATTATTTCTTCTATCCATTTTTTTGTCCTTATCCAATATTTTCTTTTTTTTTTTTAAGAAAACTTTATTGAATTTTATTACAAAAAGAAAAAAAAAATAAAAAATATATAATTCAATAACAACTGTTTGTGGTGCATTATCATATAACAGTCATTTGTGTGATAGTGATAATTTATACATAACTATATTCTTATTCTATCTATGTTCTATATTTAATAATCCTCTATCCTTAGTCTGTCTCCGATCTATCCAATTATACCATTGTTCCCATACCTTATAAAATATTGAAGATTCCTTATCTTTTAAACACAATGTTAATTTATCCATTTCAGCACAATTCATAACTTTTTGTATAACCAGATCTTCTACAGATGTGAATGACTGTTTCCAACACTGAGCAAAATCAATCCTAACCACAGTCAATATATGTAATAATAAGTATTTTGTAGTCTTTACATATTTTTTTTTAAGATCCCCAATAGGAAGAGCTCTGGTTGTAAATGTAATTGTTCATTGGTAATTTCCTGTAGCCATTTTTGGATTTTTAGCCAATATTTTCGAGCCTCTGGGCAAGACCACCACATATGATAATATGTTCCCTCTTTTTTCCCACATTTCCAACATGTGGGATTCAGTTTAGGGTACATTTTCGCTAATCTCGAAGGGGGTAAGTGCCACCTGTAAAACATTTTATATGCATTTTCTTTGTATGTTACTGATTTTGTTAATTTATGATTTCTATTACATATAGTCTCCCAATCTGCATTCATGGTCGCGCATTGATATGGCATGGATGAGTGGAGATCTAATACAAGATGTGACAGAAGTAGAAATTATATCGAACACTTGGGCAGACCACAATCCTCTTAAAATTAATTGGCAGGGTAAGAAAAAAAGATGGACTTTAAACTCTAAGCTATTAAAAGATGAGGAATTTATAAAGAAACTTAAGAAAGAATTAAATTTCTATCTTAAAGAAAATAATAATTCAGATACAACTATTCAAAATTTCTGGGATGCGATGAAGGCTGTTATAAGGGGAATTGTAATATCTTATACCGTTCAAAAAAAATAAAAAAAAACACGCTCAGCATAACAACCTATACCAAACAATTAAGAAATTAGAAACTGAATTACAGGAGGTACCACAAAAGACTAAAATCCAAGAACAATTGATTTATTATAAACATAAACTCAATTTAATGGAACAGGAAGAATTGATTAGAAATTTGAAAATAACTAAGCAAATAGAATTTGAATACGCAAACAAGCCTGGCAGATGGCTCTCTTATAAGCTCAAAAAAGAGAAAGAGAAAAGAACTATTTACCAATTACAAGATGAAAGCGGAAATTATCAGCATACAATAGAGAAGAAAAAAGAGATTGTACACAAATATTTTGAGAAGCTGTATAAAAAGAGAGTAGATGAAGATCAGATAAGGAAATATTTAAGGGAAAAAAGTACTCGGGAAATTAAGGATGAGATGAAAGAACTGTTGACGAAGGATATATCTATGATAGAATTAAAACAAGCAATTAGAATCCAGAAAAGTAACAAAACTCCAGGCCCTGATGGCTTCTCAGCAGAATTTTATAAAGTAATAGAAGAACAGGTAGGACCAATAATGTGGATTTATTTAATGAGATAATAACATCTGCTAAAATGCCAGATACATGGAAGGAATCATTAATTTCGTAATCCTAAAGGGGACTCAGATCCCAGGATGATACAAAATTATAGACCAATCTCTTTATTGAATGTTGATTATAAAATATTTACTACTATTATTGCTACCAGATTAAAAGTAATCTTGAATGAGTACATACACCCAGATCAAAATGGATTTCTCCCAAATAGACAAATTAGAAACAATTTAAGAATAATAATGGATGTTTTGGAATATTATGAAGCTCATCCGGGGGAATAGGTAGCTCTTGTATTTTTGGACGCTCAAAAAGCTTTTGATAATCTCAATTGGCAATTTATGATTCAACAAATTTACGATATGAATTTTGGCACTAAATTTGAGAATATTATAACGGCAATTTACTCAGTGCAAAAAGCAAATATAATAATAAATGGAGAGAATACTCAAACTATAAATATAGAAAAAGGAGTACGACAAGGTTGTCCATTGTCCCCTCTCCTCTTCATATTATCATTAGAAATATTATTAGAAAGAGTGAGGCAAAATTCTGAAATAAAAGGATTAAAAATCAAAAACGAAGAATATAAATTGCAAGTTTTTGCAGACGATATGGCCTTTATTATGGAAGATCCGATAGAAAAAGGACCAATATTAATTAAGGAACTAGAAAGATACGGAGCAGTAGCGGGATTAAAAATTAATAGACAGAAAACGAAACTCTTAGTAAAAAATCTAACAGATCTACAAATAATAGAATTAGAAAGAGTGCTGGGACTTCAAACAACAAGGAAAATTAAATATTTGGGAATATGGCTGACAGCACATTGCAAGACGATAAAGGAAAACAATTATAATAAGCTATTACAACAAACACAAAAAGATTTAGAACTTTGGACGAAAATGCAATTGTCATTATTAGGAAGAATAGCAGCCATAAAAATGTCTATATTACCAAAATTTCTTTATTTATTCCAAACCATCTCAGTTAAATTAGATAAGACCTTTTTTGATAATCTCAATAGAATGACATTAAAATTCATCTGGCAGGGTAAGAAACCCAGAATAAAAATGAAATTGTTACAAGATATGAAGAGCAGAGGTGGTTTTGGATCACCAAATTGGGAATTATACTATAGGGCAGCAGCATTAGTTTGGCTAAAAGACTGGATTAATTTAAAGAATAAAAGAATATTAGTTATAGAAGGTTATGACCTTCAAAGGGGATGGCATGCATTTCTTTGGGAAATAGGACCTATAAAACAAAAATATTTTTATAGACATTTGATCAGAGATTCGCTCATATACAATTGGATCAAGGTTAAAAAGAAACATTATATAAAAATCCCAATTTGGCTATCTATAATGGAAGCGATGATTCACCCAAATAATCTAGATCTGAATAAAATGTTAAAATATAAAGATCTATTGGATATAAATGGAAATTTAAAAACAAAACAAGAGTTCCAAGAACAAGGGCTGCTAATAGATTGCTGGGCTTATCTTCAAATACAAAGCCGATACAATAAGGATATAAAAGACTATGGAATATATTTGAAACCACAACAACTAGATAAAATCTTATTAGGACCAGATAAAAAAAATATTACTAAAATTTATAAGTATCTTTTAGAAGTAGAACTGGAAGAAGAAGTAGTGAAAGGATGTATGATATCCAATATTTTCTTACTACCACCACTCATGATAATATGTTCCTTGCTTTTGTTTGCATTTCCAACATTCGGATGGTCTGTTGGGAAACATTTTTGCTAATCTAGCAGGTGGTAAGTACCAATCCTATTTCTATCAACAGCCGCACGAAAAAATGCTGTTGAGTTTTATCCAAACTAGTCTCTTAGATTTTGAAGCCATGATGTTCTTCTTCTGCCTGGATCTCGTTTGCCTTCAACCTTTCCCTGGAGGATTAAGTGAAGTAGGCCATATTTTTCCAGGTGTCGCATCACATGTCTATTCTATATTCTATAAAATATTCTAACTTTCACTTTTTAATGATTTTGATTATTTCCCTTGGCTTTCCCAGGCAGCTTATCACCTCCTCATTTCTGATTTTGTCAACCCAACGTAACAGCCACCTGTAAATCTACATTTCAAACACTTCTAGTCTCTTCAAGTGGCTTTCCATCAGAGACTAATTCTCCATTCCATAGACCAGGCTAGAAAAGATGTAGCATCTGACAAGCCTGATTTTCAATCTTAGGCTTATGTTGTGTCTGCAGAAGACATTTTAAAGACCTTTTTACCATTTTGATAATTTTTATATACTATTTTTATGTTAATGCTTTTTGTACATTGTCCATCTCGGAGGGAGATGGATGGTTTAAAAATGTGTAAACTAAACTAAACTAAACTAAACTCCAGCTTCTTTAAGCTGTGTGGACTTCAATTCCCAGAACCCAGAACCATGCTGGCTGTGGAATTCTGGGATTTGAAATCCTCACCGCTTAAAGTTGCTGAGGTTGAAGAACACTGCCATAGAGCAGCACCATCTCTCTAGAATATGCGGAATAAGCTGAAGGGTCCTAGGTAAAAAATTCCTACTTCAGAATGAACAGGGATGAATTCTACTTTCTCCTAAAAGCTGCTTCCAGGAATTCTTGATTTAATCAATCAATCAATTAATCAATCAATCAGAATAGAGTTGGAAGGGATGTTGGAAGTCTACTGATATAACCCTTGTTCAGGCAGGAGACCCTATACCATTTCAGTCTTTCCATCTTCCCTAACACAGACAATCACTGTATTTGTACATTTCTGGATATAAAGTTTTTATTTTGGGTTCTTAGGTTCTGAGTATCAGGTTCTTAACATCTTTTGTTGGAAACCAAGGAAGAATTTTATTCAAGGTCTTGGGTGACTATTGTTTATCAGAAGCCAACAATGCTGAATAAATCATCCTGGACAGTTTCTCTGCTTACCAAAGTAAAGAAATTCCACATGTTGAATATTTGAAAATGTAAATTCTTTGTTATTTTGCAATCTAAGAATGATGAAAATACCACAAGTCCTAAGACATTGTATATAGTTTTCATGAAGAGAGATAAAACAGACCTTCATTAAATTGGGAATTCTTTCTCACTTCAGCACAAGTCACATGTTCAGTTAAGACTGTATGATTTCCTGTAGTGATGGTGGGAAAGGAGATTTTCAAGTTTCCATTCCTATGTTGCACTTTATTTTGCTTCATCTAGAATTTTTCTTTTTAGTATTAATTTTTCAACACAGAGAGATATTTACTGCTAGGTTCTTATGTCTTAATTTGAGCAGTATATGGAGTAAGGGGAATTACTGCTATTGCTAAACAGTATGGAGCAAGATATAATTGATTATGACTGAAAATCATTAAGAAATCTATTTTCTGCCATCCAGTGATACCATTCAGAAAGAATTATTTAGCCTTAGCATGGGGAAGGATTCACACAACCCTCCACATATATTGGAAGAATGATGAGGTTGTAGGGTTTGGCTGCACAGCCACAAAGGTTGTCTCATAACTATCACTAGCAGCTTGAGGCTGTGTAGCATAATTCTACCACACTTCACACTTTGCTAACTCATAACAAAGTTCAAATTGAATTCGCTGCCTCCAGAACACTCTTTTCTGATCAGCCTGTCCCTTCTCTGGAGTAGGTGGACACAGTTCCAAACACAGCACTGTTGCAACTATCCATCACTGTGACTTTCTTTAAAAAAAAAAATCTATGAAATCCACCCAACAACAAAAGGCATTTTTAAAAAGAGAGTATGTGGGAGGCTGGCATGTTTCTTTGATATAATCATCTCATATTTTTTAAATTAAAAAAATGGGTTAATGTAAAAAATTAGAAGGCTTAGGAAGCCAGAAGGGGACCGAAAGAGCTGTTTGTAGGAACACCAATGTATCTGGTTCTTGAAACCAACAATGAAAAAATTTACTGGGGAACTACACCAAAATTGTAGGCAAGCTTAGCGAACTCTGTGCAGTGGTTGCAGCAGTGGTGGGATTCAATATTTTTTTTTTACTACCGGCTCTGTGGGTGTGGCTTGGTGGGCATGGCATGGCTTGGTGAGCATGGCTTGGTGGGCATGGCAGGGGAAAGATACTGTAAAATCTCCATTCCCACCTCACTCCAGGGGAAGTTACTACAAAATCCCATTCCCCTCCACCCCACTAACCTGCTTTCCAGCTCAGTTCTCCTGTGCAGGGCAACAAAAGAAGACCCAGTCAATCTGCTGGGACTAGGGAAGGCAGAGACTAGATGCGGGCAGGCCAGTCAGAGGTGCTATCTGTTGGTTCTCCGAACTATGCAAAATTTCCGCTACCGTTCTCAAGAACCGGTCAAAACCTACTGAATACCACCTCTGGTTTGCAGCCTTGAGGTTTTTGCTGGATTCATGGTATTACTTTTTGAATTTGTTATTTTCATTCTTTCTGGAGGTTAGACTATGGACTCGGGCATCCAGCAAAAAATCCTTAGAGAAGGGATTCAGAACTACCTAAGAATTCTCACAAAAGAATCCAATCTGTCTTGGTTTCAGCATATTTTAGGATCGACAGGAGGCCTCCTTTATTTTCTGCAGTTGTCCCATCTAATCTACATTAAAAAATATCTGACACTACATGGCATTTTCAAGACCAGGATGCTAAGAACCATGTCCTCTAATGCATGTACATGCCCTATGTGATGACACTCAATACTTTTAACTAGGTCAATTACAAACTTAGTATCTATATTCAAACAATCTGCATCCTAAATTAGATTTAATCTTAATTCTTTATTCAAATTAGATGGCTACTTTGTTAATTTATCATTTGGTGTACTATATTGAGAACATTCAGAAAACAAGATAAGTATGTTGATTAATTTGTTTTTGTTGTTGTTATTGTTTTTATTGGGGGGGAGTTCTCTGAAGATTTAAACTGAAAAGAGACAGTATCCTTCTTTAACAGGTTAAATCAATACATGGCAACAAGAAGAATAATGGCAATTTTTCACATATAGCACAGGTAGTTGTGCTTCCAAAGATCCACATGTAACACATCAGTTTGAAACATAACTTGCTCATTCCCTCAAGACAAAGGATAGATTTAAAAAGTACAGCTACTTATCTTTGCTATCTCTGGGATTATTTTTGTTTTGAAAAGCATACAATTCACAGAGCATTTAATACCTCAAAGGGTAGAAGTCCAATGACCAGGTTGGAAATTCTAGCATTACAAGATTATTTGGAAGGTTCTGACCAAAAAAGCTTTTCTTAGCTAGAAATAAATCCAATTGAATTTAAAATTCTTTCTAACTTAATTAATGGCACTAAGAGCAACTCTTTTTATTTTTTCCCTACCGGTTATCATGCAATTTAATGCAAGAGAAAATATGGGAACAGTTTCAGTTTTAGAAAGATGCATAACATAAAGCAATTTATATATTTATTTCCCATCTTTATTATTTTTACAAATAACTCAAGGCAGCAAACCTACTGTATCCAATATACAGTACTTTATTCCTTTTATTTTCCTCACAACAACAATCCTGTCAGGTGGCTTGGACTGAAAGACAGTGAAAGTCCAGCTGGTTTTCACTTCTAAATCAGGATTTGAACTCATAGTCTTCCGATTTCTAACCTGGTGCCTTAACCACTAAATCAAACTGACTCATTGTCTATTCTACAAACCAGAGACATTGATGTGTCTACAAATAGCTCCTTTGGTACACTCCTGGATTTCCAAGGCTTCTAACTTTTACATTAAATCTGTTTTAATTTTAAAAATATGAGAAGACCATATGTACCCTCTCCTACTTCAATAACATGAATTTTAAAAAGACAGCAGCAAGAGAAATTAAAAAGAAATTCTCAAGCAACCTAATAATAAGGCAACAAGAGAGAAATTGCATGCAAACACCAGAAAAAATGTCAAGGCACATTTTGTTACAACATTAAGTGTCATTGTGGAATCAGTATTGGAAGCAGACTTTTCAATAAAGGAGAATATTTGTAGCTCAGGGTTAATATTGGTGCTCTCTAAGCTTGGTTGTTTTCTTGCAGATGTTTCATCACCCCACACTAGCAGCAAAAGGGAAATTGCATGCAAACACCAGAAAAATTTCAAGGCACATTTTGGTGCAACATTGCCTGAGCTTGCTTGTTTTCTCACAGATATTTCACTACCTCCAAACTAATTAACATCATCAATTCTAGTCATCAAGTAACATCACCAGATAACTAAATAACATCATCAGACTAGCACTGATAATATTACCTAGTTTGGGTAATGAAACATCTGCAAGAAAATAACCAAGCTCAGAGAGCACCAAGAATCCTTCATTTCAACCCTGAACTACAAATATTCTCCTTTTCAGCCATCACATTTAACTCTCCACTAAATGCAGGGATCTATATTACTAATCCTTGACAGGTGTCTATCTAGACATTGCTTGAATACAACCAAGAAAGCATGCCCTTCCCACTGGAAACCCCTTTTTTTTTACTAATCAAAGGCTTTTCCTCCCATTTAACTGGAATCTGTGTTCCTGTAACTTAAAACCATAATTTCATACCCTGCATACTGAGATAATAGTGAAAAGGTTGTAGCACTGAATTACCCTGCAGATCTGATGGAGGGGGGAAGCAAGAATTGGAAGGCATTAAAGCAAAGAACAAACTGAGGCTTCACTTCAGCACAGTTACCACTTGGTGACCATTAGCTGAGTTCAAGTTTTGACTTGAACTTTTCGGTTTAATATAGCCTAAAATCTGTTACAAGTATTAAGCTGCCTGTTCAGATTTCATAGAGGATCCATCAAGTACTTGGAATCCTGGAAGAAGAAAAGCGGAGTTGTTTCATTTCTTGACTTCTTGTTCCCTGGCAACTTTTCTCATCAATTTAAGTCTGCTTGAGCTGGAAAGGTATAAAGGCCAGAGTAGAAGGATGTTACTTGGTTTTATTGGGAGAATGTTTTCCACCTTTTCTTTCCATTTATTAGCATTCCAGCAAATAGAAAGCTTAATGAATGAATTCTGGTTGGATTGCAAACACTCCAATATTGCTGGATGAATAGATTGCGAAATGACATAATCAGTTCTTGTGATGACCCGGGGTGTGGCACAATGGCAACACAGTCAAATAAGCAAGAAGTGTCCCTTTAATACTTCCAACTTTGTCCCCAATGTCCAGGTTATCTTTGGCTGGAGAAAAAAAGCTCTCCCAAGAACAGTCTTTAAGTGGAGGAAATTCAGTCTGAAAACAAAGTACATACAAACTGTAAATAAAAATCCACACAACCACATTGCAGTAATTAATTTTACAGGGCAGGAGAAGGAGAACGAATTGCAGACTTGAAACCCCAGCAAAACACACACAATTGGGAAGACGCCAGGAACCCAGATAAGCCTCGATGATACCAGATAATTCATGATTTGCTCCCAACAACTTTGCTGTGTGCAGCTTCCCTTTTTAAACACTGTGTTCCCAGCTGCAGCTAATGAAGGGAATCAGAGCCCTTTCTTCCCCCGTAAGCCATGCAACTAACGTTGCTCCCTTCTCTGTTCCTCCCTGCATGCCCTAGGATGAAAATTGGGTGGGCCTGGGTCTTCCTCCGAATTCCTTCTCCCCTGCTCTGCCCAGCCAGACTTTGCCCTTCAGTTTCTTCCATAGCCAACGGAGCCACACTCCCACTCCCTGTCAGCTGCTCAGCCTTCCCCTCTGAATCAGATTCTGACAGGGGCATGACACTTCTGCACAGTAGGTTCGAATGAGGTTTGATATTAGATAGATGTCATCCAAGAGAAATGATAATTTAAGATAACCTCCTCCAGTGCAAGTAATACTCAATGTACAACTACAATTGAGCCCAAAATTTCTGTGGCCAAGTGAAACATTTGTTAAGTGAATATTGCCTCATTTTACAACCTTTCTTGCCACTGTTTTAAGTGAATCACTGTAACACAGTTATTAAGTGAATCTGGCTGCTCCCTTGACTTTGCTTGTTAAGATCATATAAGGTTAGGGTTACTGCAGCCATCATAAATCTGAGTCGGTTGCCAAGTGTCTGAATTTTGATCACATAATCAGGAGGCTACTGCAATGGTCATAAGTGTGAAAGCCATTCACAAGTCACTTTTTTCCAGTGGTGTTGTAACTTTGAACAGTCACTAAATGAACTGTTTGTAAGTCAAGGACTACCTGTATAACAGATCTGAAATGCAGTGGAGGGATTCAAATTTTTTACTACCGTTTTGGTGGGCGTGGCTTGGTGGGTGTGGCAGGGGATGGATAACTGTAAAATCTCCAGTCAGAGGTGGTATTTGCCAGTTCTCTGAACTACTAAAAATTTTCGCTACCAGTTCTGCAGAACTGGTCGGAGCCTGCTGAATACCACCTCTGCTAAAGTGGTATTTTATATTTTGTATTTTTATAGTTCTTGTAGTATTTCATTTATATAGGTTTATTTTTTAACATTCTAAGCTGCCCAGAATTACCCCGGAGTACATTGGGCAGCCAATAAATTTGATAAATAAAACTAAATAAGTATATAATGGCCTTTCCTTCATTATGATGCAGCCGTTTATTCAGCAGCTTTGTTTTCTAGGCCCATTCTATAAAATATGCATGGAGAAAGTCTATCTGGCCACTAACATTTGACACCAATCTGATGGTAATAATTAATCTTTAAAACATGTATATGAATGGATGTTTATGAAACAGGGTTGGTTAACTTGGCAAAAGGCAAAATTGTCAAGAGTGAAGGGCCCGCTTAGTTAAGAATTATTGCATCGGGCCAAGTTACATTTAATACAGTGCTGCTGCAATCTTCCTTTCTCAGCAGATAATGAGAAAACTTAGGAGGAAACTTAGAAGCAAACCATGCTTCAAACACTATTTCTACTTTGAAGTTCAAGGTCTGTTAATCACTTTCAGCTCCAGTGACAGATCAACCTTTGGGTATATTTCTTTCTTTTCAAATGTCTTCTCTGGCAGCATGAGCAGGTAAGGAGTTACTTAGCTCCCTATATCATTACATTTGTAAACTGTATTTATATTTGCAAAAAACGGATCTAAAGTCTTTCTCATTTCAAAAGCACAGATACACACATTGTACATGCAGCAAACTATTGAAGGTATGAATCACGTATTAATTTTGCATCTGGAATTTCTGAAATTTATCATCAGCAAGTATGCCAAGCTGCACTTGTTTCTTCTCCTCGCTTACTGTTGTTAACATAAATTCTTGCAATCCAAATTACTGGATTCATCTCACCTTACTTTACCTTAACCTTACCTTTTAAAAAAGAAAAGCTGGGAATTTTGGGAGCTGAAATCCACACAAGTTGCCAGGTTTCAAAAACACTGCTTTAAAATATTGGGTGTCCGTAAAAGGATTAGGTGTCAAACTCTCTACTATATAATTTTTGTGGGGCTGAATTGCCTTGCCAGCTAATTCTAGGCTAAACACAGAGTAGTATAAAAAAATACAAGTTCTTTTCCATACTAACAGTATCAATAACTATTGTATTATGCTTATGGAGAAGATAGGGAATATAGTTTAGCGTTTTTAAAAATAAGAAGTTGCCAAAAAATTGCACACTACTGCATACTTGTAAGAGAATGAAATAAATTTGAAATTATAACCATGGAAGCAAGAGAACATGAAATGAGTCTGTCCACCCTATATTCAAATGTATGAACCAGAGTTTACAAAAATCGGAGCACCTATTTATTATTTAAAGTATTTTTTTTCTTCACTGCTTTTCCTTTGCAAATAATTTCCAGGGTTTTTTTTTCCTTGCAAAATTGCAAAACTTCCCCTGACCTGATGTGCGGAAAAGTATCTTAGTTGTTCCTAACACCTCGCTCTTCTGGGATATGTTGGAGCCATTTTCCCAGCCTAGAAATCACAGACTGTAGGGCTTCTACTTTACTTTCCATATCAGGGGTGTCAAACTCAAGGCCTGGCAGCCGAATCCAGCCCATGGGGTGCTTAGATCTGATTCATGGGGCCACCCTGGAAAAGGCTCGTGATCCCTTTGCCAGCAAACATGGGGCTCAGGAGGGCTGCACCTGGCCTTCTCAAACTCCGTTTTCACTGGCAGAGGGTTTCAGGAGGTTGTTGTAGCCGAAAACAGACCTCAGGAACCTGGTTTCTCTGGTAGAGCACTCAGGCCATCACAGGCACCCCTGATATGAGTGATGTTGAGCTGGCCATGCCCATCTTGGCTACACCCCCTCTGTCCCCCCAAGTGGCCATCAATTAAATTGAGTTTGACACTCCTGTTCCATATCCTGTCTAGTTCCTCCTTCGGGTCCTGGTACTTCTCCAGTTTCTCATGCACCTGTTTCCTGAAGTTGTTGTCATTTAATCCAACTATATCTATAGCCATTGCTGTCTTCTTGTCCCTGTCTACCATCACAATGTCTGATTGATTAACCAGTATCTGCCTGTCCATCTGGATCTAGAAGTCCCACAAGTTCTTAGCTCTGTTATGCTCCAGCACATACCATAAAATCTCCCATCAGGACTTCAGAAGATCTATCCCATGCACTGTGCAGATGTTACTGTGCACAATGCCAGCTACTTGGTGTGTTGTTCAGTGTATGCTACTCCTGTGTACATCTTATCATCCTTCCACAATGTGTAGGGTGGTCTTTGGGGCCTCTGCATAGTCTGCATCTTGGATCCTGTATCATCATTGTGGCATGATGTAAGATGTAGGCAGTGCATGGGCTGGATCTTCTGAAGTCCCTATGGGAGATTTTATAGAACATGTGAATGTTCTATAACAGCTATGCAATTTGAGGAACATCAGGAAATAACAGAAGCTGTACCTAGATGAAATTCAAAGCAAATTGATATGAAAAAATCTGAGGTTTAAATTATACTTGTTATTATCAGTGTGAGCCATGGCAAGTTGCAGCTATATATTTAGAAAGTGGTTAGAGAGTATAGTCCAGTAATGTCAAACTCAAGGCCTGTGGGCTGGATGTGGCCCACAGGGTGCTTAGATATGGCCTGTGGGTCACCCTGAAAACAGCAAAGGACCGGCCAACGGTGCCTCTGCCAGTGAAAATTAAGCTTGGGGCCCTCCCGAGCTCCATTTTTGCTGGCAGAGGGTTGCAGGAGGCTGTTGTACCCAAAAACAGAGCTTGGGAACGCATTTTCATTGGCAGAGCACTCAGGCCACCACCTGCACCCATACCCACCCCGGCCACACCCCCGGCCATGCCCACCATGGCCTCCCAAGGTCAAATGCAACCCTTATACGGCCCTCAATGAAATTAAGTTTGACACCCCTGGTGTAGTGGTTCAACCACCACCTTTGACATTGGAGACTAGAGCTTGAATCCTGCCTGATACCTAAACCTTACTAGCACGGTCCTCAGGCAAACAGCCTCTAACACTTCACCTGCCTATCTCAAATGTGAGAATGGCATGAAGTGGAAGAGTTATGCTGCCTGACATCACCCAGATTAACCAAGTCAATATGGAGTATTGGGGAACTAGGACAATCTGAAATACATGAAACATATGTGTGGTGGATCCCTACTTCTATGGATCTGGTGCTTAATGTCTATTCTTGTGCTGCCTTAGTGCTGTCTTTTAGTCCAGTCCTTTTCAGCCAGTGGTAGGATTTTCCAATGTTGGCCACATTGGAAAATGTGTTGATGGTACATCCCAAGCAGGATCTTCCTGCCATGGCATGGCTTCATGTGTTTCACGTATTTCCTCTCATTAAGTCTACTGTTGTAGTAGCATTCCATTTATTTGAGGTTTTTCTGTCTTATCCATACATGGTTTGTTCCAGTAGACCACTTATTTCAGATTGTCCTGGTTCCCCAATATTTCACATGGACTTTGTTCATCTGGGTGATATTGGGCAGCATAATTCTTCTACTTCATGTCATTTTCACATTTGAGATAGGCAGGTGAAGTGTTAGAGGCTTTTTGACTGTGGACTCTTGTGGTGAGGTAGATACCAGCCAGCATTCAAGTTCTAATCTCCTGTGTCAAAGGTGGTGTTTGAATTACTACACTGTCCATTGCCCAACCACTTTCTAAGTATATAGCTGAGACTTGCTGTGGCTCACAATGATTATAACAAGCATAATTTAAACCTCATAATTTTTCCTATTAATTTGCTTCAATTTCGTCTAGGTATAGCTTCTGTTATTTTTTGATGTTCCTCAAATTGCATAGCTTGTTTGAAATAATCTATTATTTTGTGGGTGCAACTGTATTTGCTGCTTTGTCTTCTCTGTTCATTATTGGGCTTGATGTAAAGAAATAAACAATTTATTTTTTAAGAAACTGGGAATCTTAATTAAATATCACTGGCACATGTGCTATCTGTTGCCAAGGCAGTATTGTTTTGAAATCTATAGAGTTGCAATTGCATTCATTTTCTCTTGAGCACTCTACTTTGTCTCCTGAATCTGCACCTGCTTAGCAACAACAGCAATAACACCCCTCCCTCCCAAAAAATGTTATCTGGGCTCAAACAAGTCTATGCTCAAATAAAAAATGACCTGTGATGCAATTGAAGCTATTTCAAAAAGAGTTGACAAGATATTTGGTAGGTTGATGCAAATTTTCCCTATGCAGTGAAATTTTGGGAGTATTATAGCATGAAAAATACAACATTACTAGCCTGAGCACTTAATCTAAAACTTTTATTATTATGATTAAAGCTTTTATTTATTATTATTATGAACCATCGTGGCACAGTGGTTAAAGTGCAGTACTACAGGCTACTTCTGCTACTGACTGCAATAAGGTAGTTCGAATCTCAGCAGGCTCAAGGTTGACTCAGTCTTCCATCCTTCGAGGTGGGTAAAATGAGGAGCCAAATCTGTTGGGGGGCAATATGCTGACTTTGTAAACTGCTTAGAGAAGGCTGTAAAGCACTGTAAAGTGGTATATAAGTCTAAATATTGCTTTTATTAAAGAAAAAATATAGGAATCTCTTTTATGTTGAATTGGATCATTAGTAATCCAGTTTGGTATTAGCTACACTAGTCTCCAAAGCTTCGGGCAGGTATTCTTCCAGAATTAAGTGGAAATTTTGATACCTGAGTATTCAAAACCACTGGGCTCCACTTCCCTTTTTTGAATGGAGAGCACTTCCCTTTTTTGAATGGAGTTCATGTTTCTTTTACAAAAAGTAAATTTCATAGCCAAAACTTTGTTGATTAATTGTAATAATGTTATACCTAATTCACTAAATTAATAGATTTCCTTCTGAGGCTGTCAAATAGAATGTAAATACAGTAATAAGTAGTGTGATTCTTCAAAATCCATAATGGTTGAACTGAGCTCTTGCCTAATACTGAGGAAGCTCATAGATGTGAATCTGAAAATTCTTCTCCAGATCGATGAAGGGGAAGAATTTAAGGCAGTGTTTTTCTAATCAAAGTTAGAATAGAATAACAGATTGGAAGGGACCATCGAGGTCTTCTAGTCCAACCCCCTGCTCAAGCAGGAAACCCTATACCATTTCAGACAAATGGTTGCCCAATCTCTTCTTTAAAAAGTTCAGTATTGGAGCATTGATAATGTCTGGAGGCAAGTTGTTCCACTGATTAATTGTTCTAACTGTCAGGAAATTTCTCTTTAGTTCTAGATTCCATTTCTCCTTGATTAGTTTCCATCCACTGGCTTTTGTCCTGCCCTCAGGTACTTTGGAGAATGGCTTGACTGCCTTTTCTTTGTGGCAATACCTGAGATATTGGAATGCTGCTATCATGTCAGCCCTAATCCTTCTTTTTATTAAACTAGATGTACCCAATTCCAGCAACTGTTCTTTATACATTTAAGCCTCCAGTCCCTTAATTATCATTGTTGCTTTTCTCTGCACTCTTTCCAGAGTCTCAACATCTTTTTTACATTGTGGCCACCAATATTGGATGCAGTATTCCAAGTGTGGTCTTACCAAGGCATTATAAAGTGGCATTAACACTTTACATGATCTTGATTCTATCCCTCTGTTAATGCGGCCTAGGTCTGCTTTGGCTTTTATGACAGCTGCAGCACATTGCTTGCTCATATTTAAGTGATTGTCCACTAGGACTCCAAGATCCCCCTCACAGTTACTACTGTTGAGTGATATACCACCTATACTGTACCTGTGCATTTGGTTTTTCTTGCCTAAATGTAGAACCTTCCTTTTTTCACCATTGAATTTCATATTATTAGATTGCACCCAATGTTCAAGTTTATTTATTTATTTGATTTATTTGATTTATATACCGCCCCCTCTCCCATCGGGACTCGGGGCGGTGTACAGCCGAGTAAAAACACACACTTACAAAATACAAATTTAAAATAGAATTAAAAGTAGATTAAATTAGTGGCTGAGATACAGTGATGATAAAAATGAACAAGGTAAAAATTTAAAGAGCTAAAATCGTTAAAACCATTTTAAAAACTCTACCAGTAAATCTAGGCCAGATTGGCTTGTTGGAAAAGGTGGGTCTTCAGTGCGCGCCGGAAGGTTTGTAGGTCAGGGATAGCTCGCATCTCGCAGGGTAATTCATTCCAGAGGGAGGGTGCTCCCAACAGAGAAGGCCCGCACCCTCAGGGCCGCCAGCCGGCATTGGCCAGCTGACAGCATCCCGAGGAGGCCCACCCTGTGGGAGCACACTGGCCGATGGGAGGCCAATGGTGGCAGCAGGCGGTCCCGTAAGTACCCAGGTCCCAAGCCATGGAGCGCTTTAAAGGTGACCACTAACACCTTGAATCACACCTGGAAGGCCACCGGAAGCCAATGCAGCTTGCGCAGGAGCGGTGTAACATGGGAGCTCCGAGAAGCCCCCCAAATCACCCGCGCGGCTGCACTCTGCACCAGCTGAAGCCTCCGGATGCTCTTCAAGGGGAGCCCCATGTAGAGAGCATTGCAATAGTCTAGGCAGGAGATGACGAGGGCAGAAGTGACTGTGCGAAGTGCATCCCGATCCAGAAAGGGCCGCAACTGGTAAGATCCGACAGACCTGACAAAAAGCCCCTCTGGCGACGGCTGCTATATGATCTTCTAACGACAGCCGTATGTCCAGGAGGACACCAAGATTGCGCGCCCTCTCTGTGGGGGTCAAAATTTCTCCCCCCACAGCCAGAGATGGAACTAGCTGGCTGTATCTGGGTGCCGGAAACCACAGCCACTCAGTTTTGGCCGGGTTGAGTTGAAGCCTGTTTTGCCCCATCCAGCTCCGCACGGCTTCCAGGCACCGGGTCATTACTTCAACAGCTTCGTTGGGGTGGCCTGGGGTAGAAATGTATAACAGAGTGTCATCAGCATACTGATGGAACTCTACCCCAAAGCCATGGATGATCTCACCCAGCGGCTTCACATAAATGTTGAACAGCAGGGGAAAGAGCACAGACCCCTGAGGTACCCCGCAAATCAGGGGCCTCGGGGCCAACCTCTGTCCCCCTGCCAACACAAATTGTGCACGGTCAGAGAGAAGGAGGAGAACCACCATAACACGGTGCCTCCCATTCCCAACCCCCCCAGCCGTCGCAATAAGATACTGTGGTCGACAGTATCAAAAGCCGCTGAGAGATCTAACAGGACCAAGACAGAGGAACAACCCCTGTCACGGGCCCTCCAGAAATTGTCCACCAACATGACCAGAGCCATCTCTGTGCTGTGCCTGGGCCTAAAACCCGATTGGCGTGGATCTAAATAGACAGCTTCATCCAGGTACTGAGGGAGCTGTTGTGCCACCACAAAGCGAAGGTTGGAGACTGGACGATAGTTTGATAATAATGTTGGGTCCAGGGATGGTTTTTTGAGGAGGTACCTCACCACCGCCTCTTTCAAGGCGGCAGGCAAAAGCGCCTCACTCAAGGAAGCATTAATGATACCCTGGAACCAATCTCATGTCACCTCCCGGGTGGCCAAAACCAAGCAGGAGGGACACGGATCCAGTAAACATGTGGTAGCATTAAGCCCACCCAGTATCCTGTCCATGTCCTCGAAGGTCACAGGATCAAACTCACCCCAAATGACCTCCCGAAATCCGTCAAGATCCTTCTGTATCTTAAGCCTATCTTCTGCTGGTATTCCAGCTCCCAGAATTCTGGGAGAATGCTAGCTGGAGAATTTTGGGAATTGAAGTCCACCCTTCTTAAAGTTGCCAAGTTTAAGAAACACTGATTTAAGGAGACCAAAATGTTTGTTATGGGCATTGCAGAGAATTACATTACTTCCTGTACATAAATAAAGTTTGGGAGATAATCTGTTTTATTCTCAGCTAACCTACATGATGGGGTTGGTGGAAATATATCCACTGTTAGTTGTATCACCTCAGGTGCTTATTACGTACTTGAAAGATACAGAATGCTGGATTATTATTATTATTATTTTTTGGTACTCTTAAGATAACCAAATGAAATTCTATATCAAACTGAAATATAAATTGAATTAACAGGTAAAAGTGAGGACAACTGTTTTTTTTGTCCCATTTGTGGATTATCGGGCAGCCTACAACATAGCAAAGAAGTGGATGGATAACACATAAAGAGGAGAAACGTTAGATGAACCATCTGAACAAAAATACTTTCAAAACAAATATGTTGTTTAGTACAGGGAAATTCTTTTTCTTTTGTTTGTGAATGGCTCCCATCTGCTTCTCCTTAATGCCAGCTGCCAAGCATCTGAATGCATGGACAGAAGCACAAAGAACATACTTCTCTTCTACTTTTGTTTCTACTGCTGAGTGCACTTCCCTATATTGGGAGTCTGGAGTTTTCTGCTCAGATGGGAAAGGTAAGTTTTAAATTCACGGTGACAACATTTTGAAAATTGTAATTCAATAGTTATATTTTTTTTAAACTCTGGACCTTCCTACTTGTGAAAGAGATGGTTCCCCCACCCCTCTCTCTTTCACTACGAGTGAAAAAAATACTTTAAAATTGTAAATGGGAAGAAGGGTCAGGTTACTTTACTTTGCTAGCTGTGCTCAAAGGAGAATGCATTTATTCTTTGTTTTTTTCCTACTTCTACTTTCCCTTTCGTTAACATAAAAAAAAGGCCTCTGTGCACACTTGCATCATTGCATCTTACAGAAGCAAGTTTGGGAATGAATCAGATGATTATGTAACATAGCCCAGTCATCTGATTTCTTGAAGATAAAACAGTGAAAACTGCAAGCAAATAATTTCTTGAGAAATGTAAAGACAGGAAAAGGCAGTTTGATCACATAAGACGACCTCTTCCCATCTTCTACACACACTATTTCGGAAAGGAATTCCCACATCTCCCTCCTAAGGAGAATAAATACTATTTAACATACTATTAATTATTTAACAGAATAACAGAGTTGGAAGGGCCTTGGAGGTCCCCTGCTCAAGCAGGAGACACTATACCATACCATTCTGGACAAATGCCTGTCCAATCTCTTCTTGAAAACCTCCACTGATGGAGCACCCACAACTTCTGAAGTTAAAGTGGTAAGTGGTTAATTTTCCTCATTGTCAGGAAATTTCTTCTCAGTTCTAGTTGGTTGTCTCCTTGATTAGTTTCCATCCATTACTTTTTATTTACACATACTTATCCAGTAGTGGGATTAAAAAAAAATTATTACCGGCTTGGTGGCGATGGTGTGGCTTAGTGGCTTGGTGGGTGTGGCAGAGGAAGGATACTGCAAAATCTCCATTCCCATCCCACTCCAGGGAAAGGTTACTGCAAAATTCCATTCCCTCCCCACCCCACTAACCTGCTTTCCAGCTCCATTGTCCTATGCAGGGCAACAAAAGAAGACACAGCCGATCAGCTGGGACTCAGGAGGCATAGACTAGTTGGGGCCAGGACCAGTCAGAGGTGATATTCTGAACTACTCAAAATTTCCATTACAGGTTTCCTGAACTGCTCAATATTTCCACTATCGGTTCTCCAGAACTGGTCAGAACCTGCTGAATACCACCTCTGCTTATGCCCTTTAGAATACTGTGTTCAATGAGCAAGTGCAAACAGAATGGATAGTATTTACTGTATGAATGCCTCCCAGAATCACCTTATAGGAAAAATGGCAGGCATAAACATTTAAATACACCAAGGTAGAACCATTGCAATGTTGATGATACCTTCCACCCCATCTTGCGCCTTGATAGCTAGTATAATACAAAGGAACCTACTGTTATAGACTTACGTAAGGAAGACTACTGAAAAGAGGAAGAAGGTTCAAGCATAGTAAAAAATATTATGCCATGTGGCTTATCTGGAATTTGACTTCTCTTCACAGCCCGTAGACCAGGCCTGTCAAACTGGAGCCAACAGGCCAGATGCATCATGTGCAGGCTATGCCCACCCCGGCTCCGCAAAGGCAAAAAATATCACAACACATCACAATATGTCACATGACATGATCAAGTTTGACACAAGTTTGCCATTGACTAAAACCATGCAATGCTGGTTTTAATTTGATGATTCATAAATTCTGCCCCTAGGCTAGGTTCATCTGCATTCTTTAATATACTCCAATTATAAGTCATGTTAAGCAAAAAAGGTTGGGATAACTGAATTGTTGCATCACCCAATGATACTGGGTACATTTTGGAAACCTTTCAGCTGAAAACACAAAATCCATGCATCTGTTAGAACTGTTATCCTGTCACAACTCATAAAGGAAACAGAAGTTAACTCGTGGTGAAGTTTGCTGGGCCTTTGCGTACAATACTGAGATCTCGAAAAGAATTTCTATTCCCATTATTCCAATTAGAACAACCAGTGGGCAGAATTTTCTGTCTTTCTTTAACACATACAGGAAAAGCCAAGGAAATACAACAAGATATATTCAGGTCTTGCAGAATCACTGGATGCTCTTGTGTTGAGTAGGGAGATCAAAACTCTAGTCTTCCATTAAAAAAAAAATACACAATTATTACTCACATACTTTCAGACATTCTCTAAATAGTGCTTCTTAACACTAAGATGTATGGACTTCAGCTCCCAGAATTCCCCAACCAGCATGCTGGGAGTTCAAGCCCACACATCTTAAAGCTGCTAATGTTGAGGAGCACTGTTCTATACGTTCAAAGCTTTTCCCTGCATCATTTCTCCTGAAAGAGATGAAACAGTACAAATTCACTGAAGATGAGTACAAAGCATGAATAATAATGTCAGGCAGAGTCTAAGGACAGCCAGAAAGCTCCCCTTTGCATTTTGTCAGTCTCGAATTTTCAGATATGGAAATAAGAAATGTGATAATGTGAAAATATTTCAGAGGAAGTGTCAGAATTTTCTCTGCCAGGAATGTACCTCTATTTAAGACCTCTATTTAATCTGGGTTTGAATCCTTTTTTTACTAATTGTATGGATCAGAATCTCCTTTTAGAAGGTGGATACATATGTGAATTGCTGTGTCGGTGCAACAATTGTCAGACTGCTTTGATATCCTAAGAGTGCAAAAGTGGGGTGGTGGTGAATAATTTAAATTATTATAATAGGGGCGGACACATTATCTTTTTTGACAGGCTTTTTATGATTGATTAAAACCGAATAAAGATGAGGGAGTGAAAATTGTGGATTTCTTTTTAAAAAAAAACCCTTCTCCATCACTTCCATAACTGAAGAAATGTTCTCCGATGCCTTTCCTAAACATTTGGTATCCAGATTTGATGAGTTACAGCTCATCCAATTCTCAAGCAGCATGGTCATGATTATACTTGCTGAATATTAGGGAAGCATAAATCTTAATTATTTGGAAGGCTCCAGGTCAGAGGGGGCTGTTCTATTTACAGTATTGTCACAATTGTACTGTACATAATCATTGTAAGTATGATAATGATCTATTTGCTGTTTATAGGTACACTGTGAGCTTATGCACTGGAGAAAAATTCTTTGTGCATCCAATTACGCTTGGCCAATAAATAACTATTTCTTTTTATCTGTCTGTCTGTCCGTCCATCCATCTATCTATCTATCCTTCTATCATCTATGTATCCATCTATCATCTATCCATCCATCTATCCCTTCCTCCCTCCCACTCTCTTTCTCATAGGTTCTTGTCACCATTTTTCCTTGAATATTTTATATTCTATTGTTTCTGAATCTTCATGAACTTTGGACATCATGTTACCAGGGCTGTCTGTCAATAACTGCACCTTTAGGTTTTGGAAGCTGATAAGTCGCATTGGTAGACCTGAAGTTACAACCCTTCACTTACTGACCATTTGAAGTTGCAACAGCACTGTAAAAAGTGACTTATGACCATTTTTCACACTTGTGTCCATTGCAGCATCCACATGGTTACCTGATCAAAATCTAGATGATTGGCATCTGGTTCATATTTATGATGGTTGCTCATGTAACCCCCTTTTTGTGACTTGCTGACAAGCAAAGTCAATGAGGAAGCCAGATTCATTTAACAACCATGTTACTAACCAGGGCAAGAAAGGTCACAAAATGGTTGTAAATGTCACTTAACAGCTGTCTCACTTAGCAGCAGAAAATATGGGCTGAATTGAGGACTGCCTGAATGCAGTCACCTTGTTTTTGGTTAGTCTCTTTCCCAGTTGCCTTCCATTTTTCCCACGAGCAAGGTCTTCTGCTCTGACTTGTGCCTTTACTTTGCATGTCTAAAATAGTGTGCTAAGTTTTAGCTTCCATATAAGAACTTCCGTATAAGTGAACTTTCTGGGTTTACTTCATCTAGCTGTTAACCAATTGTGCTTCTTGTATTCCAAGCTATTTTCAACAACTTCCTCCAGTGCTGCACTTTATATGCATCAATTTTCCTTTGTTCAGCCTTTCTTTGGTTCACCCTTCACAACCATATGCTCCTACTAGGGGGGAAAATAGCATGGCTTTGACAATACTGTTAGTGTCTCTGCATATTAATTTTTTTCCATAGTCTTTCTCCTAAGCAGCAGGCGACTCTTGATTTCCTTGCCACTCGCACTAACCTTGTGAAGTTTTGAGCTAAGCTAAGTTGGTCTGTATTTCCTGTTCATCCCGATGCAGGATGGGCCACTTATCATTTCAGGAGAGCAAAATGCATAACGATGATGGATGATGTTATCCTCAGCTTGCTTCTTGCCTGTCTTCTGCAAAGGTTTTCTGTGTCTAAAATGGTGTTTTTCTTTCTCTCCTGACACACTCAGAGCAACATGTATTTGTATCTGTATACACACACACACATACTTATATATAATTTTCTTTACAAAGACAAATGCAAAATAATATGGAAACAGAGCAAGAAAGAAATAAAAAATAAAGAAGAAGGCATTGAAAGCAATCTATACCAAAGATAAAGAAAGAAAACTTCTAATCTACTTTACAGTAATTATAAATATATTTAAAACTGTTTCCCCTCTTCTAAATTACTTAACGTGGCTCCCTTCTCCTCAGATTCAGTCCTATTAGTTGGTAAATCCAGAAAAAATCTAGTTCGTTTTTATCCATTTTCAATAAAAAGTCATAAAGGGTTTCTAATCTTTTATAAAAAATAGGCTTATTTCCTCCTTAATTAAAAATTGTAGTTTATTTATTTCTGCAAATTCTGCCATCTTCCCAAATTTCTGCTTATTTTATATCAAACTCTGGGCAGGTTCCAATCAAAATAACATCTTTATAAATATCCTTTATTTTGGGATATCTTAAAAAATCTTCTATATATTTAGTCCATCTTTTTTCTACAACATCTTTGCTTTCTTTGCTCTTTATCTCACTTATCTCTTAATAAAAAAGTCTTTTGTCCTTCCTGTAATAAATTTGAAATTATCCTCAATTTATTTCAATTACTTGCTTAGATATGGCTCCATGTCTTTTGTTCATCTCTGGAATTCAATGTTTAATTAGCTGTACATTTTCCTTTTTCTCTGTTATGTTTTCCTTTCTCATTTCTTCGTAATTTTCAGTGTGTCAGAAAAACAGCCATTTTGATTTCTTTTGCTTTTTGCATTTTGAGGTATTTGTGTTTGCTTCATCTTTAATAATGTCACGAGTTTCAGTCCAGAGTTCTTCAGGCACTCTATCGATCAAATCAGTCACTCTATTTATCAAATCAATTCTAGGCTGGACTCATAGAACATATTAAATGCTAAACTGTGATGAACCAAAAATCATTTTGTCTTCATTTCATGTGTTATTATGCCCAAAATGAATCCTACAATATTACAGCTAACTGAAAAAGTCCAGTTCATACATGACAGTAAAATAATATGTGAGTTATTATCAATGGGACAAAATCCACACAATTCAATAACCTTTTACTCTGGGCTACCACGTTATGTAAATCCAACCTCACATCTGCTTTGCATTAGAGTCATTCTCCAAAACTTTGTAAATCAATGGATCCAGTCGTTAAAACAGCAGGATGCCTACAACCAAAGTTCAAGGTTCCAGTTCAAGCTTACTTCTCAAGAAAGGAGATGCAAAAATGAATAGAGGTGAATTTTTTACTCTCTACATTAAAGTAAATTCCTGGCTTTCCAAAATGGGCTGAAGATCTCACTCTGCTAACTGGTCTAGGGCCCAATGGGGATGCATTACTCTGAAGGTGGGCTAATGGACTAAGATTGGGGTGTCAAACTCAAGGTCTGCAGGCCGGATTCGGCCCACAGAGTACTTAGATCTGGCTCATGGGGCTGTCCTGGAAACAGCAAAGGACTAGTCTGCGGTGCCTCTGTCACTGAAAACAGAGCTGGGTGGGCCACACGCAGTCTCCATGAATTCCATTTTTAGCCATGATGGCCTCCTGCAACCCTCTGCAGCCCAGTGCCCCTGAGGTCAAACACAACTCTGATGCAGCCCTCAATGAAATCAAGTTTGACACCCGAACTAATATAAGACTCCCACCTCCTCACCATGTTTATCTTGCTCCCTTCTTTCCCAACTTTGTCAATTTTAAATTAATGTTAGTGTTACTATTTATTGTTTCAATGATTTAATGTTTCATATTATTGTCTTTATTTATTGTAAGCCACCTAAGAGCGCTGGCGGGGCAGCGATTAGAATGCAGTATTGCAGGCTAACTCTGCCCACAGTCTGGAGTTTGATCCTGAAGAGTTCAAGGTTGACTTAGCCTTCTATCCTTCTGAGGTTGGTAAAATGAGGATCCAGATTGTTGGGGGAAATATGCTGACATTGTAAAGAGTATGGGGTAGTATATGGGGTAGAGCTATTGCTATTGCTAGATTTGCCCCTAAGCAAAATGGGCAGCATATAATTTTAATAAATATTTCAAAAAACAGAAAGGCATATGTAAAACTAATTTACAACATTTATTATGGTATGGTATGGTATGGTATGGTATAGTATGGTATGGTATGGTATGGTATGGTATGGTATGCAATGTCATATAGTATGGAATTACTTTACTTCTCTATAATTTTCTATTTTTGTAAAATTGTTCTTGTTTCCATATCCCACCAGAAATATTTTTTGCTTTTTAAAACCTCTCACTTCTCTCTTTCTGAAGATCTTATCATCATCTTCCATCCATGACTTTCTCAAGTTTGCTCTTCCTTTCAATCTATTTACTCAGTATGCTGCTGCACACACACCCCGCCCCCCACTCAGGCTCATTTTCATGGTGTCGTCACTATCAGGGTATGCACATCTATCCCTTTTCATTTTGTTCAGTTTCTTTCTTTTCTTTTTTTTAGCTGCTAATTTTTTCCCAATATAATCCATTTTTGTGCAACTTTGTGTGCATGAAAATTTTTGGAATTATGAACCGTGAAACTATATTCTGTAAATGTCAGACTTTAGAATATCTTGTCCTTTTTGGTTTTTCTAAAGTAGAAATTTGGGCCAAGTGAATTTGTCATTTCTCCCTAATTAGAAGCATTTTATTTGTGTGCAGTTAATAGCATACCAGAGTCATATGATTTATTTTAGAACACTGCTTTTTTCATTATCAAACTGCCTTCCAAATTTTAATTACCAATGGAACCCATCTGGACTATCATCTTTTCTAGCTCTGTTCTCAAAAGGAAAGAAAAATATTGATATTTCTTAAATACAATATCACTAGAAAAGTACTTCCTTTCATACGTGCACATTCTCCCATATTGTGAGTTCATTTAGTCATTTAATGTATTGTTTCTTCCTATTTCACAAGCTAAAACATGCACACAGTGCTTTTAATTATGAAATAACATCTGCATGAAATATTGTTATCTATCTATCTATCTATCTATCTATCTATCTATCTATCTATCTATCTATCTGACAAAAACTATGACAAAAAGTTACATGTAGAATGGAATGGAGTGGAATGGAATGGAATAGAATAGAATAGAATAGAATAGAATAGAATAGAATAGAATAGAATAGAATAGAATAGAATAGAATAGAATAGAATAGAATAGAATAGTTGGAAGGGACCTTGGAGATCTTCTAGTTCAACCCCCTGCTTAGGCAAGAAATCCTATACCATTTTACACTAATGGTTATCCAATCTCTTCTTAAAAACTTTCACTGTTGGAGCATTAATAACTTCTAGAGGCAAGCTGTTCCACTGATTAATTGTTCTAACTGTCAGGAAATGTATCCTTAATTCTAGGTTGCTTCTCTCCTTGATTGGTTTCCACCCACTGCTTCTTGTCCTGCCCTCCAGTGCTTTGGAGAATAGCTTGACTCCCTCTTCTTTGTGGCAATCCCTGAGATATTGTAACACTGCTATCATGTCACCCCTAGTCCTTCTTTTCATCAAAATAGACATACCCAATTCTTTATAAGTTTTAGCCTCCAGTCCCCTAATGATTTATGTTGCTCTTCTCTGCACTCTTTCTACAGTCTCAACATCTTTTTTACATCATGGTGACCGAAACTGAATGCAGTTGTAAGTTCCAAGTTTACAAAAGGTTGTAAAATAAAGCATGACTCACTTAATAACTGCTTTGCTTAGCAATGGAAATACTGATCCTAATTGTGGTTGTAAGTTGAAGACTACCCGTACTGCATCTCTCTCCAAGAAGACAACACTGAGGTTGACTTGAAAACTTCTTAACTGAATGCCTTGCTAGATGGCAGCACCTATTTGATCTGGGGTGACCTCTGAAACCTGAATACCATTGAACCAAATTAATATCTGCATAGGAGACTTAAAGAGAACTGTATATGGTTGGCTGTAGATTGAACTGAAGTCGAGACAACAATCTCCTAGAAGAAGCAATGGCTTGAAAGCATATGCAAATTTCAGTGTAACATGGCATCACAGTTTTTAGAAAACAAAACCAAGGTTCAAATATCATAACTTTTCTGGCATAAGATGTTAATATGTTTAAGAACATAAGAGCATTTTGCAGAAAGAAGGAAGATCGTGGGAACAGCGCTGCAAGCGACAAATATTGGCAAGTATTGGGGAGGAAAGAGAAATCTTTATGAGGGAGAAATAATAAATTGGCAGTGAAAGGCACAAGATCAAAGACAGCAGGAAGGAAATATTAGGCATTTATGTCTATAGTATGAGAGGCGTGCCTTAATTATATAAGATGAGAAGTCTATTTAATATTTCTCCATTTTTTTCTTTTAAGAACTCTGTAATCCCTTGCATCAGGGTAGAGTTGGACTGATTGAAAGAAGCTCAAGTGTTTACTGGCTGGAAGCCCTTCCTGATGCCTATGCAGAGTATGTAGCAGACAATTACTCATTGCACCCAGAGAGAGAAAAAGCTGCTGCTACCTAGGATTGAACTCACAGTCTCCTGATTTTGAGGTGAGAGCTCCATCTCTAGGCTACTGTGCCATTCATTTCTCCATTAGTTTTCTGAAATTTCTATCATGTATACATTTGACACACATTGAATAGGAGATAATTGCTACTTGCATTCTCAGTTCTGTACCTGTGACACTTGGTGGCTAACCATTAACCAATGATCAAAGCCTTATCTCTTGAGAAAATATAGATCTGATTTTAATTTTGGAAGCTAGAATCTTTTGTAAAAAAAAAAAAAATTCCAGGCAGTCCCCATCCTTCCCACCCCATTTTATTCTGCTGAGTCCCAATTACTGTTAAATTGAGAAGACCCACAGGAAGAGCCATTTCAGTAGGCATGAAATATATGTAAAACATCAATGCACAAATCATGAGTCACTTTTGAAGTTAGTTTGCCATGAGCAGAAATGGTAGCTGTGACAACTTGTGTGCAGCCAAGGCTTCCTGCTTTGCTGTTCATGTATTTACACAGAAACCCAAACAAATGTGGTGTGCTAGTTTTTGCTGATAAAGAGTAGCACAGGAAGCTGCAATCCTAGGAAGCTTCTGCATAACAGAGAGGGGGGAGGGAGAGAGGAAGAGAGAGGGAGGGAGGGGGGGAGAGAGAGAGAGAAAGAGACTATTTACAGATGCTAGTCAGCACAGAGGTAAAATTTTACCCTCTCAAAGGAAGAAACACTGACAATTATAATGGACCTAGACAGTTCTGACCATTGAAGATTTATGGTTTAATAAAGAAACATTAGCAAACCTGAGTTGGATTGAGTAATGCTGAAGACTTGTTAGTTGTTGACTATAAAGGAACAGCTTGCCTTCAGAAGTTGTGGGAGCTTCATCACTGGAGGCTTTCAAGAAGAGATTGGGCTGCCATTTGTCAGAAATGGTGTAAGGTCTCCTGCTTGGGTGGGTGGTGGTGATTTGGGGTAGATGACCTAGAACAAGGGTCTTCAAACTTGGCAAGTTTAAAACTTGTGGACTTCAACTCCCAGAATTCCTGAGCTAACATGATTGGAGGAGGAATTCTGGGAGTTGAAGACCACAAATTTTAAAGCTGTCAAGTTTGAAGACCCCTGGCCTAGAAGGTCCCTTCCAACTCTGTTAATCTGTTGTTACATCTGTTGTTGACCTGAAATCCACAATATACAACAGGAAAAAAAGTGCTCTAGAAGAAGATGAGATGTGAGTGTTGTCCACTCAACACAAAAGAAGGCTTGATGGGATTGAAATGTGATAATTTGATCAAACAGAACCCCCGCCTTCATTTACTATGCTCAATCACATAGGGGAAATTGTCTAAATTCAGAAATAGGCAAGGTGTAGAAATAAATAAACCTATCCAGGTAGCTCTTCTGCCCTGCCGGCTTCCCATGAGCAAAGTCAATGGGGAAGCCAACCATGAAGGTCACAATTCATTCTGGTCTGTCGCTTGCACCCTTCCGGTCTGGCAGCAGTCACCTGTGGCCTGGCCACATTAATACTGAGCTGTATTGGCCATCTATGCATAGTCTTCTACAAGCTGCTGACCTGGAACTTGTAATTTCCTACTGGTTTTTACTTGTGGGAAACTGGCAGGAACTTGTGAGATCCTTATTCAATGAACCATGATTCTTGCTTAACGACAATGAGGGTCTCCTGAAATTGCCATTGCTAACACAATGGTCACATGACATTGCACTTTATAACTGCATTACTTAGCAACAGAAATTCCTGGTCCCAATTATTCATTACATTAGGCAATATTATCTCATGTTATAGAGGACACATATGTAGCCTAACAGAAAATATTTCTGCTAGTTCATTTTCAAGTTCAGTCACTTTATAGTTTAGAACAGGGCTGTCAAACTCATGGCTGGATGTGTCACATGCTGGCCACGCCTCCACCTGGTTTAGCAAAGCAGAAAAAAGTCCCGATATGTCATGTGACGACGCCGTAATGACGTAAGTTTGACACTCCTGGTTTAGAATCACAAGAATGCCATGTCTTGAAATGGAGAAAAGAGATAACTTGGCTTCTCTAGCCATAAATAATCTTGCTGGTTCTGCTGAAGACTATGACTGGAAAATCAAAACCAGATACTAGTTTTTTAAAAAAAAATCTGAAGTAATATTTTGTACTGTATGTCTATCAAAACCTGTGAACCACAGAAAGCTCTGATCACAGTCACCCTGCTGTACAGTTGAAAACATTTTGAATTATGCAAATGTTAACAGATATTTTGAACTGCCACATTTTTCAATTTTCATTAACTGAGCTCATCATTTAAACTGATATATGACTGTACTGTGGGACAGAAGGAGAAGGAGATGAATTAATTCATGAAGAAGAGAAAAAAACATGTTTAAGAACATGTGTGCTGTCACTTAGCAACAAACAGGACTTCTGATTTTCTTTAGAGTTTGGGGACTTAATTCATGGGTGGGGAAAATGTATAGAACGTATCTGTTTATTCAGAAGGAAATCTCATTATATATGATTGGACTTACTGAATCTCAAAGGTCTAGTTTATTGCTTATATTATCCTACCCTCTCCGTATTTAAAGAAGCAATAGCTTTCTAGAAGTTTCTGTATTTATGAAGGGAACCCAGTGCATAATCCTCTGGAATTGCTCCAAAAAAATTCTTCCCTCTCAGTTTCAGTATTGTCAAATTATCTAATTCTCTTTTCAACTTTCTGTCCATAACTTCCATCTTATTTTCCAGGTTCTCCAGGTAGTCATTAATTTGCTTTACATCTCCAAACATTTTTTATAGAGCTTAGCATCTTCTTGATATTTTTCCTCTCCTTTTTTCATCTTTACAAGTCTTTCATCTATTCTTTTTTTTTCAAAATCTATCAATTTAATATCTATTGAATTAATCAATTTAGTATCAAGTGATTCAGGTAACTTATTGCCCAATTCCTTAAGCATTTTAAGAAGTAAACCTGATGTTATTTCTTTCTCTGTAGGTTGCTCTAATGATCCTCTCCTCTCATCTGCTGTTTTTTGTTGTTTTTTGTTGCTACGGAATTGGCACTCCATATTAACTTTATTTTTTGTTTTGTAAAAAATAAATAAATTTGTAAACAAAATTTCCCATGGAGGTCCAGTTCATTGTTTATTTTAATTCCAATTCATTCAATCACTTCCATTCATTAAAAATGCCTTTCAAAATAACCCATTTTAATTTTTTTCACATCCACTTCTTGTTAAGCTTTTTAACAAAAGTTTTTTAATCTTTACCCTCCACACTATTTCCTTTTCAGATCAGAAAAATTATTGACTCACCAAGTCAAATTATCTTATTGCCACTCCAAAAATCTCTCTTTAATTGTAAATTATTTATATCCAAAAGTGTTTAAGAAAGCGATGCTTGTACGAAACTTGTGTCCATATAGGCTGCATTTTGGCTATGAGTTTGGTTAACATTTCTCAACTCCCAGCTGCCAACTGCGTAAGTTGACTGCATAAACCTTAGTTCTGACAGTCTCCCTATGAGGAGCAGCTCTCTGCAGCTCTCATAAACACAGGATATGGATTTTATTATGTCATGCAGTAATGGAAGATACATCTCAAAGGTTCTCATTTCTCTATGCATTTATCCTCTTCTATTCTAACTTGTCTGTCAATTATTATTGGAATTCAAAGATTCATTCAACATTTTCTTCTTACTGTGTTTAAAAAAAAAAACTCACTACACCCTAAAGTTTAAAACTTTAGTGTAAACCTCTTACAAATATGTTAAAATGCAAAGCAACTCAAATTTTGCAATACTATTGTACTTTATTATATGTGGCCTTTCAATGGTTATTGGATTCAAATTCTCATCAGCCCTTGTTGCCATGTGCTGGAGTTTAACATCTGAAAGATCACATGCCTATTCCTATTAAATACACAAATAAGCAAAAGCCAAAGCTTATCTAAATATAACTCCCCACTTTAAGTTTTCTAAATTTTCAGAAGGTACATATCTCTCTATAATAGTCTGGGTTGCAAAGAACATCCAATTTCTTTTTGATCAATCACAGTAAAAAGGCAATGTCATTAGAATATTTAATATTCCATTACTCCACAAATTGACGGCATTGTGTGTGAAAGAGAGAAAGAGATTGAAAGAACATATTTTTTCAGTTGATCTAGATTTCTCCATTTTTTGACTTATGAGAATTGAGATAATGATTGTAATAAACTTTCTTTCTCTGCATTCCTCAGATATGAAAATGGGCAATTATTTTTCATTATCCTTCCTGAATTTAAGTGATATTTTTTTCCCCTGATTCAGAATTAAGTGACTTGGAAAGATTCATAGATCAAAGCAAAGGATGGTGATTCCTGGCTAAAGTCATGGCTTGTATCTGTGGTTTAAATAATTCCCCATTGCCCTTTGTAAATAATTTCTGAGATTGTATTTTATTTAAGAGAGTGCCTTATGAGTCCAGTGCTGTCTCTTCTGTGAGAAAAAATATATAGATTCTCATAGGTTTCAAACAACAGAAGTCAAAGCTTTTAGCACAAAAAGTCTTACCTTAATTGATTCCACTACATCCTTAGAGCTATACAATCCACTGTTCAGAAGTGCCCTATCATTTATTTACATATTTAACATATTTATATAGCTACCTACCTATGACCAACTCTGGCTGGCTCTCCTAACATGTTAAATTTTCTACTATTCTTCCAGAATGCTTGACAGATATTCCAGTTCTTCGTGTGAAATTTATCATGGTGTAAGCATGCTTTTCATCAGCAAATAAACTAAAAAGTCATCAACATTTGGTCCCCAGAGTTGCCTAAGAATTCCATCATTTCTTCTCTCTGTAGGACACTGTGTTTATAACTTCATATGAACCTAGCAAGTAAGGTTAGATTGAGAAGGTTATTGACTTGGAGCTTGAGTGATCTGAACCTATATTTTCTTTGGTTAATGCCTTTGGTTTATTTGTAGATCCTTCAAGATCATTTTAGGATCAAATCAATCCTCTTACTCAAGAAAATGGAATGTCTGACTCTGTTTTCAAGAAATTACAAACTGGCACTTAAAGAAGAAAAACCCTATCCAAACTCCTCATCTTTCTCTGATGTTAAATGAAAAAATTATCTGGCAGTCTTATAATCACCATAGTTTTGGTTTGCTCAGCCAGTTCTTGTTTTTTCTGGTTAAGAAAAGCTGATGTCACCTGTACTGTGGACTTAATAAAAACTGCATTAAAGTGTGATCACTTTTAAAGTTGCCATACAATTGCTAGGTTGATCTATATAATACATATTTCAAAGAATACAACGTTCCATTCTAGCTATTCATCTTCTTATAACAGTTTGGACTAATTTGTCTTGATATCTTTGTGTTAGGAGTGAAAAGTAATTTTGGATGGTGCTTACATTTACACATAAAGTGGATGGACTTAGTTACAGTGGTGATAGGTGCACCTGGAAGACCTGAAAGACCAAGACGGGACATATCATCATAGAGAACTAAGAGTTAACATGGCAATCAGTCAATCAATCAATCAACCAACCATCCAATCAATCAATCATATTTATACATTGGGATTATTTCACTAACTTACATAGATTTGTATGCTGCCTACTATAACAACTCCAGTAGCATAATTTATACTAAATACTATCCTAACACTAACACTAACAAACACTTAACACTAAACTATACTATACAATACTATACTACAATTTGTTGTCCAAATTGTTTATTAAGATCCAACTTGTAGGCTACAATAATCTTGAAGATTGTTTTTGTTGTTCAAATACAACAGACTCAAGGATTCCCATTCCATTAACCATCAGGTTTCATTGGGCAATTGCACAAAGATCATTATACAGAACCAGAAATTACTCAATGACATTTTAGCCAGGTTTTCTTTATGCAAATGCAATCCATACAATCAATTTAGAATTTTAATTTGCTTGCAGATTTTCCTCATACAGTGCTTAACTATGATGACTATGAATGAAGTGTTAATCTGAAGGACATACATCTGGACAATACTGTACTGAAACAGGAGTTCAGTAGATAAATACTGTTGCTGCAAAACTGAATCTTGAAAACAGGGATAAAAATCTGATATACTTCAGATATTTCAGTAAAACCCCATATTTCTTACCACCGGTCGTGAAGGCTAAGACTGATTTGAGTACAGACCTAAACATTGGAAAGAAACTAAGTTATCAAAGTCTACAGTAGTACCTCAATACTTATCAGTAATTCATTCCAGAAGACGTGACCGATACCAAGAAAACCATGTGACTTACCACATGACCCACTATTTCAGTTGGAAGAAATAGCAAGTCACAGGCAGCTGAGGTCAATTAGTTCTTCTTTGCACATTGACTGTCAGGAGACGGATGAGTGCTGGGACATGGTTTCTGCTTCAAAACATGTTGAATACCAAATTCGACAAAGTTTGAAGTAGTCAAGTGCCAAGGTATAACTGTAGTTAAAGAAAATGGAGGTGTAGTTTATAGCAGTGATTGAAGTAGGACTGGCAACACGTAGATTTGGAAATTAACTGACTTTAAACCGGTCATGATCTCATAGTTCATGTTATCCAGCATGACTCTTGATGGTACAGTGGTTAAAGTGCAGTATTGCAGATTCTGCCCACAGCCTGGAGTTCAATCCTCAAGGGACTCAAGGTTGACTTAGCCTTCCATCCTTCCAAAGTTAGTAAAATGAGGACCAGATTGTTGAAGACGCCCCTCGGAGCACCTACGTAACACCACTTCTCCGCAGGCTGCACTGGCTCCCTGTGGCCTTCCGGATTCGATTCAAGGTGGTACTGATGGTATTTAAAGTGCTCCATGGCTCGGGACCTGGGTACTTACGGGACCACCTGCTGCCACCAACAACCTCCCGCCGCCCGGTACGCTCCCACAGGGTCGCCCTACTTGGGATACCGCCGCCTGATCGCTGTCGGTTGGCGGCCCCGAGGGTGCGGGCTTTCTCTGTGGGAGCCCCCTCCCTGTGGAATGATCTCCCCCCAGAGATACAAGCCATGACAGATATCCTGACCTTCCGGCGTGCAGTTAAGACCCTATTTTTTAAACAGGCCGGCCTGGCCCAGTAAGGGTCTGTGGGGTTTTAAATTTAATGAGGGTTTTTAATTTTTAATCTGATTTTTAAATTTTTATTTATCCCGGTTCTTAAATGTTTAATTGTAGTTGGACGGGATGCAGCCAGATATGTATTTAATCTAGTTTTAAATTCTATTTAACTTGTATTTATTTTATGTGTTTGTTAGGCTGTGCACCGCCCCGAGTCCCTTTTTGGGAGAGGGAGCGGTATAGAAATATGAAAAATAAATAAATAAATAAATGCATAAATAATGCTTCTACATTGTCAACAATCCAGAGAGTGCTGTAATTAGCTCTAATTGCTATAGCTATTGATTATATGAAGAAAAAATAGGGGACATGCTAGGCTTGTGAACTTGCAGAATAAAAGTGAAATATAGAGAACTTTCTAATAAAAAAGTTAAATAAGATGATGTGAGATGATCTAGGAAGGCCCAGATAGTAGGAAAGGTACTATATAGAAACATTCTAAATATCAGCAGAAGGATGCTTCATGCCTAGATGGAGAGACATGAAGAGAATGGCCCCTAAGAAGAAGCAAATAATTCTTGCATTTTGTCATTCTTGGCTAGAAAGTGGTATTTAAGGTGCCTCTTACATTCATTAGTGTTCCAGGACAGTTGGTAACTTTAATCTAAACCTTAGGAGGATCATTCTGGAACCAACAAGCACGTTAGAAGAAAAGACAACATTTTCCCAGGAGGTCTTCTTTGAAGTATCAAACCAGAAAATTAAAAACCTATCTTCATGCTGTAATCCATTTTAGGGGGCTTAAAATGGATTACAGATGGATAAAAAAATGGATTTTTATTACTCTATACTGGAATGTTTAACTTTTTATTATACTGATTTTCTTACCTGCAGCTATAACTAATCAATTCTCAAAAACTACAAATGCTTCAAAACTTAATAAAAATGGAACTGATGTACACACAAGCAAGCACATCTATACGCACTCCATAATCTACCCTTTTCTTTTGTTTATTAAATATAACTTTAAAAAGAATCTTTGCAAATTGTATATGTATGCCTTTTAGCTCACAATGGAACTCGGTGAAATGCCAATCTAAGGAAATAGCTTTCCAATTGTGTTCTCATACCCCAATTCTCTGAGCAATGAGATCTGAAGAAAGATGAAGATGCCCTGAAGTCATGCTTGACTTCTAGTGACTGTATCTGTACAGTTTCCTTGGTAGTGCTATAGAAGTGATTTGAAGTACTGTCTTCTTCCAGAATGCTTTTAAAACTCCCCAGTCTAGCTAATAGTTCTAGTAGTCTCCCATACAAGTGCCAACCACAGAAGAATCTGTGTGTCTTCCAAGATCATATCACTTGTTTACAGTATGTGTTGCCACCTGCTCAGGTAAGTGAAAGCTACAGAAAAGTAATACATGAAATAAATTCACTAATATTATCTAATAGTGTTAGAATATAGAATAATAGAGTTGGAAGAGACCTTAGAGGTCTTCTGATCCAACCCCTTTGGATCAGAGGAGGAGACTCTACCATTTCATTCAAATGGCTGTCCAGTCTCTTTTTGAAAGCCTCCAGCAATGGAGCACATGCAGCTTCTAAAGGCAAGCTGTTCCATTGGTTGATGGCTCTCGCCTTTAGGAATGTTCTCCTTAGTTCTAGATTGCTTCTCTCCTTGGTTAGTTACCATCCATTGTTTCTTTTTGGTGCTTTGGAACCCCCTTGCCTTTATTATTTATTTATTTATTAAATTTATAAGCCAACCATCTCACCATCTGGGCAGTTTACAACAATATAAAATGATAAGAATATTGTAAACATTCAGGATTAAGAATTTAAACATTAAAATTAAACAACAACAAGGTAAAATGTAAAATGCACCAGTATGAAAAAAGGTAGAGTTGGGACCTTCTCCTGATATATTTACCACCTCCAAAGTGGGACATTCCCATTGGCACCCCAAAATCTGTTGGCAGAGCCAGATTTTTAGGCCCTTTAGAAAGGCCAAGAGTGTGGGGGGCAGATCTCATCTTGAGAAGTGTAATGTTCCAAAGTGGGAGAGCCATGGCAGAAAAGATTCTTCTCCTGGTTCTACCAGGCAAAATTATTTGACCAATAGGTCCGCAGCATATATCTTCTGCTAAAATGAGTGGAATGAGCCCATCTCATTGGGATGAGATGGCTATTATGCACACATTTGCAATCTTAACATTTTTATTGTTATTTATTAGATACAGATTTATTATTTGAATTTAATAGCAGCCCAACTCCAATAGATAGGGTGAGCATAGATGGCAACTCACTCCTTTAAATGGATAGTAGTTTCCCACTAACTTTCAGAAGGGCAGATTTCGTGCTCTAAAACTGTTTTCAAAAGACAATTTGATTCACTTAATTTTTCAGGGTGGTCATTCCTAAAACTCTCCCACAATGGCAATTCATATAATCTGTTTTATTTCTATCACATTGGTAGAATATAGATATGGGAAAGAAATCCAGCTGAGTCAGTTTCCTGGCTTTGGCTCACTCACAATGGTAGAATTGATATTCTCAAATTCAGTAAGTAGATATGCCTATGCAAAAGAGGGTGGATTTTTATTGACTGATTTCTGCACTGAGATTGCGTTCATGAGATCCACAACACCACAAACTAATCACCCATATATTAACATCATAAGCTGTGTAAACCTTGCTCAATGCTCATTTCAGTTCACATATCAATGCATTGTGATCAGTCAGATCATGATCAGTGCACTGAAGCTAGATATTATGATCTAAAGTCAATGAGTAAGTTGAACTCTAAAACGTTACTTAGTTCAGTTTCTGTCTTATTATAATATACCGTAGATGGCTACCACTGGCCAATAAAATCTAGCTGGGTGATGTATTATGTTGAAATATAATTTTGTCACATATGGGTTTGTAGGAAGTTAGCACCCACCCCTCTCCTAGAAAAATGAAATATCCTGGGAAATATTAAAAAGACAGAATTTTTCCCCTAAAAAGAGTAGAAACTCAGAAGCAGAAATTCACCTCAGAAGTAGAAGCTCACCTCCACCTTTGTTAATGGGTGGACCATTAAGGCCTGGGCCAGAATACTTTACATAACAAAGATCTCTAGATAAAGCTATAGCAGTTGCTCAAAAGCCCTTTCAGTGCATCTTCATCCAGCAAGGCTCAACCAAGCCTGGAACTCAGGACAGCCTACAGAGTTGCCCCATGGCCTCATGGGAGTTTGAAACCAATCAGAATACAAGGTCTAATTCAAATCCCAACAAAGGTTATAAAACCCAGGCACTCTCAGCACCTCAGTCCTTTTCTTGAACTCTTCCTTCACCTTGAAACATGTAATCATCCTTCCTTTTCACTCTGGAGCTCCAGGCCATGTGGTCCTGTCCACCATTAAATCTTCCAAAAATCCTCCATGTTTCCAGTGTTGTTTTCCCCACTTGGAACTGAACCCAGGATATTTCTTCCAACAGATTAATGTATTATATTCTGGTTGGTATAGGAGCGTGTAGCCATTTTAGCAGAGATGTCCAGAATGCATAAGAATGCAAATCCAGAAGCTTATTAAACTACCTACATTGTTTTTCCCTGTATGTAGCAATATTATGATCTTGAAAAAGACATGGGTGCTTTAATAAGTCACAGGTACACAGCCATTTCTATAACAATGAATCTATCTAATCAGTAAAGTCTGTTAGAAGAATTATCCTTTTGGGTTCAGTTCCAAGTGGGGAAAAAGACACTGGAAACATGGAGGCTGTTTGGAAAGATGGTTTAATGGTGGACAGGACCACATGGCTTGGAGCTCTAAAGTGAAAAGGATGATCACATGCTCCAAGGTTAAAAGAGAAGATCAAGAAGAAGGAGGAGGGCTGAAAGTGCCTGGTTTTATACCCTCCATTGAGATTTGAATTTGAACTTGTATTCTGATTGGTTGTCAGACTCCCATGGGGCCATACAGGGGCAACTCTGTAAGCTATCCTAAGTTCCAGGCTTGGTTGAGCCTTGCTGGATGATGATGTAATGAAAAGGGCTTTGGTAATTGCTGTAGCTTTTCCTGGAGATCTTTGTTATGTAAACTATTCTGGCCCAGGCCTTAATGGCCCACCCATTAACAAAGGTGGGGGTGAGCTTCTACTTCTGAGGTGAGTTTCTGCTTCTAAGTTTCTACTCTTTTTAGGGAAAATATTCCGCCTTTTTAATATTTCCCAGGATGTTTCATTTTTCTAGGAGAGGGATGGGTGCTAACTTCCTACAACCCAAAATCAAATTTTCATTTTTTCCCACCTCAAACACAAAGCCCAAAAGTGGTATCCAAATAGAAGCAAAAGTAATTGTGTTTTTTCTTTGATCAAAGCAGTCAATTTAGCCATCTCTGCTAACTCCAGAGGTAGTATTCAGCAGGCTCTGACCGGTTCTGGAGAACTGGTAGCGGAAATTTTTGAATAGTTCAGAGAACCGGCAAATCCCATCTCTAACTGGCCTTGCCCCCATCTATTCTCTGCCTCCCGAGTCCCAGCTGATCATCTGGGTCTTCTTTTGTTGCCCTCCACAGGAGAACGGATCCGGAAAGCAGGTTAGTGGGGTGGGAGGCAATGGGGATTTTACAGAATCCTCTCCCTGTCACGCCCACCAAGCCACACCCACAAGTGAAGTCAAGCCAACTAAGCCATGCCCACAGAACCAGTAGTAGAAAAAATGTGAATCCTACCACTGGCTAACTCCATCAACTTTCAAAGCCATTCATTCATTGTAAGGATCAAAATGTCTATCCATTTTTGAATTTTACCTTGAGTGGAATATTATGGTCTGCATCCCCAAAAGTAGGCAAATTCAGAAGAAGTAGACGGTGCCAGGGCAAAAACTGGATTTGATTAATTTTTTTCTTAAAGACCATTCACTTCTTTTTTTTTTTTAATACAGGCTAATAGCTGGGTTTAATTTTAAGTGTTGAGATTAATTTAAACAGAATATCAGCTATGGCATTACTGAGAAATGTGGGAACTACATAAAAAGAATTGGGGGAAGAAATTCAAGTTCTATAAATTATTTCCCCATTTTCAGCTCCAAATATCATTTGTATGGAACAAAAGCAAATAAAAATAAAAATGTCTGACTTGTTTCTGTCCAGAACTTCTTAAAGAACATTAGGAAGCAATCTCTTTCTGTTTCATTCTGTTGATCTACAATATAATTTTGGTGACTTAAATCAGTCCTTGTACTAGGTTCACTCATTGTTGAATCATAAATCAACTATAGACATACATTTACTAATCAAGATTAAAATAAGCCTAGCATACTATGGGAATAGAAATGTTAGGTTTTTAACTAACTTAGTTTACTGTGAACTAAATAAATGTTAATAGAATAGAATAGAATACTTTACTGGCCAAGTGTGATTGGATACAAAAGGAATTTGTCTCGGTGTAAATACTCTCAGTATACATAAAGAAAAGATAAATTTGTTAAGAATCAAGAATCATAACGTACAACACTTAATGATAGTCATAGCGTACAATGAACAATCAAATCATACTAGGAAACAGTCCATATAAATCGTAAGGATACAATGAACAAAGTTACAGTCCTACAATCACAAATGGGAGGGGATGGGTGATAAGGAGTGATCAGAAGATTAGCAGTAATAGTAGTGCAGACTTTGTAATAGTTGAACAGTGTTGAGGGAATTATTTGTTTAGCAGATTGATGGCTTTCGGGAAAAAAACTGTTCTTGTGTCTAGTTGTTCTGGTGTGCAGTGCTCTATAGTGTTGTTTTGAGGGAAGGAGTTCAAACAGTTTATGTCCGGGATGTGAGCCTTCCGACGCGCACTCAAAATCCATCTTTTCCAACAGGCTGGTCTGGCCTAACGTTATGAGCAGGGTTTTAAATTTTTAATTCAATTTTAAATTTTTTGGGTTTTTTATTGGCTTCAGCCATTTATTTAATCAATTTTAAACTCTTTTTTAACTTTTGTAATTTGTATGTTTTATTGTGGCTGTTCACCGCCCCGAGTCCCTTCTTGGGAGAGGGGCGCGGTATATAAACCGTAATAATAATAATAATAATAATAATGTGAGGAATCTGTAAATATTTTCACAGCCCTCTTTTTGACTCGAGCAGTATACAGGTCCTCGATTGAAGGCAGGTGGGTAGTAATTGTTTTTTCTGTTTTTTCTGTTTTAATTATCCTCTGAAGTCTGTCTGTCCTGTTGGGTTGCAGAACCAAACCAGACAGTTATAGAGGTGCAGATGATAGACTCAGTAATTCCTCTGTAGAACTGTATCAGCAGTTCCTTGGGCAGTTTGAGCTTTCTGAGTTGGCGCAGAAAGAACATTCTTTGTTGTGCTTTTTTGATGATATTTTTGATGTTAAGTGTCCATTTTAGGTCATGTGATATAATAGAACCTAGAAATTTGAAGGTCTCTATTATTGATACTGTGGTGTCTAGTATTGTAAGAGGTGGTAGTATGGGAGGGTTTCTTCTAAAGTCTACCACCATTTCTACAATTTTGAGTGTGTTCAGTTCCAGATTGTTACTAGTAAAAATTATGGCCTTCCACAGCTTGGTTGCCTCTGACCCTGTTGTAGATTTTAACTTCAAGGTCTGCACTTAGCACAGGGGAGAAGTGAAATGCAATTGATGGAAAGTTTGGGAGAAATATGATCTACAACTATACATATACACCCATATCACACGATTCCCTTTTGGGATCAGTAACATTATAGAGAATAAGGAGTATGATATAGTAGGACAAAGAAACTGTAGATCTGAAGTAAAAGGAAAGGAAAAGGGAAGCTATAAAAGACAAATCTGGTTGACACCAGAACCATTCACTAATCTTGGCTAAACGTTTCTATTTTTGCAAACCCTTTTTACTTCCAACACATCCATCTATCATTGCATGTTTTTGCTCTTTCAATTGTCCCTCCCCCCTCATATTCTCTCTCTCTCTCTCTCGATTATCTCATCTACTCCATCTAGCCCTGGTCTCCCTCCCTTCCTTATGATTTAGTTCTCATCCATTCTTTCTAGATGCCTGAACTGCCACAACTTATAGGTCACTCAGGTTTCTGTTCAATTCTTCCATTCTTCTTTCTCTTTTATTTTTTACTTGTTTCTTAAGTTCTCCACTACCACTGTATTTAGTTTACTTTTATGTTTCTTTTGACCTATCTACCTCCCACTTCCCAAGAATGGGCAAACATGCTCTCTTAATCAAAGTGTTTTCACTTATTTCAGCAAACTTATTTCACTCACCTTTCTATCAATGATTTTGCAGATCTTAATTTTCTTTCATAATTTCCCTCTATATTTAATAAATATTGTACCAAGGTGTATACATACATCTATTTGATTTAATTTCTGCCGTGTATGCATAACATTCAATTGTTCAAACCATTTTCTCTGTCAAACTCCACTGTTGGTTTTAGGTATATTAGTTCTTACATCCTTGTTCCTTCTGACATTATATTTAATGTTTGCTACAAATCATTTAGATATTTAGCCTGTTCCACAGCATCACCAATATTCAAAAATATATACAAATATATTTGTCTTATATATTCATCCAAAAATACATTAAAGAATCCAAAGGACATCACACACTCTTGCCTCCTTCATGGAGCCTCGGTGGTGCAGTGGTTAGAGTGCAGTACTGCAAGCTACTCCCAACTGCAATTTTGCAGATCGAATCTACCAGGCTCAAGGTTGACTCAGCCTTCCATCCTTCCGAGGTGGGTAAAATGAGGACCCAAATTGTTGGGGGCAATATGCTGACTCTGTAAAACGCTTTGAGTGGGCTGTAATGCACTGAAAAGTGATATATACTGTAAATCTAAGTGCTATTGCTATATACCATTTATTCTCACACATAATTCATGTTCATCATATACTGCTCTTAGCAAACCAACTTTCTGCTGTATATTTTCTCAAACCCTTTCATAATTCACGCTCTTTCATTTTATCACATGATTTCCCCAAATAAGAGGTGCAGGATCTGAAACAGAAGCGAGCAATGATGCTTTGAGTCAGGTGAGGGTATTCTCATATTTATTTGTCAAACACAGTTTGGCTTCCACTGTAGCTGCCTAGCAGGCATTGAAAGGTTCCCATAATGGCCTGTTTAACAAATGTTCTTAATTGTAATCCTCTGCTGGTGGACCTGATTTTAGCCCTTTCTTCCAGTCCCAAACAATTTGTTAATACTATTAGAAATAATATTTTTCCTAATTCTCTCAACTTTGTTGCTTCCTTTACTACATTACTTGCAGTTAACTTTTCTCTCCATAGAATTTTACACCATCTCTTTTTTATGATTTTTTTTTTGCAGCATTGGTTCTTTTGTATGTTTTTTCCGCATCCACAGTCTCTTTTACTTCATCATTCTACCAAGCATCTTTTTTATGGCTACCATTAGTGTATCTAAATGATCCTGAGTTACTCTGTAACATAGTGTTAAATGCATATTTACTGACAAAGACTAGTATAGATCTATTTGAAGCTATTTAGCTCTTCTCAGTTAGTCATACCCTTCTGGGATTCAAACCCTGGCTACTTATATGTTAGGTAGATGTATTAACCTCTAAGCCACAGGCTTTCCTTGTTTTGTCAAATATACCAGGGGAGAGATTGTTTTTTATCAGGACAACCTGGTTCTACCCAAATATGGGATGGAACATTTTGTAACACAGTTGTTTCCACTCTGTTCCTTTCCGTTTCTACATCTTCTTCCTCACTTTCATTTTGTATTTATTTTCTTGATCTGCCTTCTAATAGTTTTTCACACAAGACTTGTATTTTATTTTTCTTCAGTTATTTTGCTCTCATTCTAGGGTCTATAGCACTTCTCTTATTCTTCTATGTTTTTAATTTCCTAAGATTCACTTTTGCAATGTGCCATCATACATGCTGGAGTCATGTGCCAAGGGGAGGGACACTACTTTAGCATTGTGTACCATGTGAACCCAGATAAAATGCTCAATTAATGCTTCAGCATGAATCATGTGAACTCAGAACATTGGACATGGGCCAGTTATCCACCTGTGGGTTCAGTCGAGTATAAGCATTTTGTGCAAATCCATCTTTCATACACAAATTAAAGCAAGTCACAATTTGGTTACACATCGATAACTAACCACCGAACAATGAAAAATTCCTCAATTATAGGCAGTCCTCAACTTACGACCACAATTGAGCCCAAAATTTATGTTGCTATGTGAGAAATTTGCTAAGTGAGTTTTGTCCCATTTTACAACTTTTCTCCTCACATTTTCTCCTTAAGTGAATCCCTGCAGTTCTTAATTGTTAAGAGAATTAACAATGTTCTCTTAACATTGTTAAGAGAATCTGGTTTCCCCATTGACTTTGCTTGTCAGAAAGTCGCAAAAGGAGACCACCTGATTCTGGGACACTGCAACCATCATAAATGTGACTCAGTTGTCAAGAACCCAAATTCTGATCACGTGACCATAGGGATGCTGCAATGGTCGTAAGTATGAAAAGTGGTCATAAATCACTTTTTTCAGTGCCGCTGTAACTTCGACTGGTCATTAAATGAACTGAGGTACATCAAGGACTACTTATAGTTGGGATTAACCCCCCCCAATTTTTATGCCCGTTTTTTAATCCTTCTCTTTCCAAACAGAAGTTTCCCCAGACTAAGTTCACGCTGCATTTAAGCCATGGTTTACCCCAAAGCTGGTTTCTCCAACATAGGGTAAGACTTTGAGGAGTAGTTTTTGGAGAAGAGAGGAATGGGGGGGGGGGGTGAACAGAGGAAAAGAAGTCTCCAGAGGAAACTTCAAGGAGTTTCCCCTTCCCCACTTCTCTGCCACCGTTCCCTCTCCACATCTGGGCAGATTTTGACACTCCGTCTAATGTCACAGATAACGTTGGGGCTTTTCCCACCCGCGCTGCCCGCCCCATGGACAGCTCTGTGTATATGTTTGTGTGTTTGTGTGTGTTTGTGTGAAAGAGAAAAGCGGGAGCGTCGGAGGCAGGATGGACGGACGGGTGCGCGCGCACAGGCGCTGTCACCCCCCCCCCCACACACACACACATCCCCCCACCCCCGAGACAGATTCTCACTTCTCAGGCGGGCTGAAAGGAGCGCCCTGCCTTTCTAAGCCTAAAACGGGAGGCTAGAGAAAAGCTCGAGGAGGAGGAGGAGGAGGAAGAGACTGTTCGGGTGCCCGCTCTGCCTGCCGCTGTGTGGGGGGAAAAAAGGGGGCGCGCGCGCGCGCTTCGTCCAGCTGCGAGGTTGGTCGATCGCCGTGCGGGTAGCCGGGGCGCGCTCGCGCCTCACTCCGCGCCCGCGCCTTGTTCTTATGTCTACAGGTAGCAAAAGCAGCAGAAGCAGCAGCCGAGGCGGGGGGTGGAGGAGGCAGTCCGGTTGCAAAAGGCTTTTTTTTTTAAATTTTTTTTTGGCTCGACGTCCCGTTTATCTGTCCGGATGTACATCTGGGGAAGCCGTTCCCCTCTGACCAGAATCAAGGCTGCCCTTTTTCCCCCTGGGATCTTTTCTCCCCCGCCTCCTTCCCTTCCACTAGCTTCTGGTGTCCTTTTTTCCCCTTCCTTAAGCCTCCTCTGCCGTTTCCTGCGTGGACCCAAGTGTGTTTGTGGGTGCCTGTGTATTTTACACGCGGACACGCACAGGTGTGCCGGCCGTCGCCAACAGTTGCCTGCTCCCTCGCGAAGCCACTTTTAATTTTTCTTCCGCCCGACTTGGAAATCCCTGGATTCGTTCGGCTTGCCAAGTTTTTGCAGCGAAACGCGCCTTCTGAAATTTCTATCTCCCGCTCCTTTTTTCCCCCTTTTTCCTTTTTAAGGGTGTGCATGTGTGTGCATGGCGGGGTGGATGGAAGGGGTGTGCTGTATTGATCCCAGCAGCTGTTTTTGTAGGCAGAGGCACAGAATTCGATTTTTTTTCTCCTCCTCCCCCTGCTCTCAAATTCCCTCTCCCTCCTTTCCTTTCAAGACACTAGAAATCCTGCAGGGACCTACTGGATTCTAAGGGATCAACCTTCCACGGTCTTCTGGCGAAGATACATAACGCGTTTGCTTTTAAACAAAAAACAAAACAAAACAAAAAACAAAAGCAAAGCCCTCCCAAACAGTTGAAAGATCTCCGGCTTCCTCGTTTCCAAATATTGCAGATCAGATTCTAAGGAAGAGTAATTGGTTAAGGTAAGGACCTCTGTTTCTTATCCTTTCCGATTTCGGCTTACAGTGCATCTCAGATTTCCCATAAACTTCTGTTTTTCTCCAGGTGAATTCTTACTACCCCAAATAAATGCTTTTCTAGTCCTCCTCTTGGGTTGTTTGGTCCCTGAATTGTGTTTTCCTCCCCCCTGGAATCTTAAACCATCCACTTCTTTATTTCCCTCCCTGATTTAGAAGTCGTGTCTCTTTGATGTTTATTCAGCCTTGAGTAGAAATCCACCACTATTACCCTATTCAAAAAGATACATTTACAGGATTATCCTGTTAAATAAAACAGCGTTTCCTTTCCCCTCTTTTCTGAGGTGCACTTCCTGGTCCCAAACAGTTTAGAAAAAAATATTGCAATCCTGAGGAGTGTGCAAAATCATAGACAATGATGATAAAGATGATGATTAGCTCTTGTCCCAGAGAATTCGAGTTTTTGCAATTCTGCAGTTATTGTAAGTAAATTTCAGCACTGTGAGAAGAGAAAAGCAGGTTCCTCTAAGTCTAAGACTGGAGAAGATGAGTCAGGTTGGGTTTGTATGTACTATATCTGTAGAGAGAGAATAAGTCTCTTGTGCTTCTTTTTTTTAAAATGCTAGAGGCCACTGCCTGGTTTTCAACAACACACTTTGTCCCTTTTATTATGCCTCTTTGGTTTTAAAATGCATGATTTCTCAAACGATGTTCTTCCCTAAGCTTCATTCTTTCATACTTGGCAACCTTTAGATTTCTTAGTGGATCAGCTTTGAAATAAAGTGGGTGCGTAAACATGTGCAGTGAGGATTGTGTTGGTAGAGGAACAAGTGTTTCTGGGAGCAAGAAGGCGTATCTCTGATAAGGGCAGAGGAAAAAAATATCAGGAGATTGTGGCCATGTCCACACAACATGCTTAACCAGGTCAAGGAAAATGACCGAGTCCCAATCTGGGAGAGGTGGTGGTATATAAATAAAATTAATTAATTAATTAAATAAATAAATAAATAAATAAATAAATAAATAAATAAGGAAAGAGTCTAAACTTATATGTGCAAAACATCCTCATGCTTGATTACTGCTCACCTTTATAGAGGTTTTTTTTGGAGGGGGTGGCTTCATTTTTTATCATATTGTATGAATGCAGAACTACATTAATTCTCAATGACCAGGTTAAAAACATCAATACTTGTGAGTCCTAATATTACCGACTGAAAGATGTCTAAGAGTAACAGTCAGGGGAAAAAGAGAGAGAAATGAAAGAAAAGGAAAAGGAAATTAAGAGGAATTGGGTAAATAAATTGAGGCAAAGTAAAGATGCTGTTGCCTTAGGTCAAAAATAATCTGCAGGGTTTATGGCTTTGAAGGTTCTTTATTAGGCATAACTGTTGGGATTTTTGTTTTGTTTTGTTTAATCCTTTGAGTCTGCTCAAAATAGTTGAACAGTAGCATAGTGTGTGCTTGCATAAATGTGCACTAGTTCAAAAGTGAGCTTTGGAGAGACACTATCAGATTAACATACTCATAGGAAGAAACTGGAGTCATTCAATTAATTTTGGACCAGGCATCAGTCCAGTGCAGGCTCTTCTTCAAAAGAACATTAATTCCTCTCTTATCAGGTTTCTCTGAGGGATTTCAACCCAGTTTAGTGTATGTACTATTACAGAACTGGGGAATGTTCTATAGAGGTTCTTTGTCTTGCAAGGGGAAGGAGTGGGAGAGAAAAATATTGTTGACATTGCAAGAAATCTTTGAATTGGAATGAACTTTCCCTCAGCTGGAATGACAGGAAACTATAAGAGAGGAAGGAGGGAGGGAGAGAGGAAGGAAGGAGGGATGGAAGGAAGGAGGGAGGGAAGGAAGGAAGGAAGGAAGGAAGGAAGGAAGGAAGGAAGGAAGGAAGGAAGGAAGGAAGGAAGGAAGGAAGGAAGGTAGATTTAGGTTTGGTCTTTAAACTATATAGATGCTAGGTTCCCTAAACAATATGCTGTCTTTTATATCCCAGAAACTGATACTGAAAATAGCAAAGCTATTTGCAAGCAGCTCATGGCAAGACATTTTAAGGAATTTAATTGCCATTTTAAAAAATCTCTGAGCTAATAAAGCTCTATCTATCAAAACTGATTTGTGCTACTCCAAAGGTAAATGTTAACCTTTTTAAATCTCAGTAATAAAGGGTTTCTCAAGAAAAGGTAAATGGCACTTGACCATACATCTTTGGCTGTGATTTACAGACAAACACACATACCACATGGTTCTGTATCATTAGACAGCCTCAGGGAACTGAGAACACTTTAGATGTAAAGATAGGATGCTTAATAGAAGGAGGGCTGTCAGCTTATGCATCAAGAGACAGTACAATGTCCTTGGCTTGGACAGGAGAGTTAAATCACCTGAAAAACTGCACAAAACAAGTGAGAAGCACTGTTTAAACTGTCTGATTTTACATTTTGATTAAAAGAGGAACTGTAAGAGGCTGTTGAATGCCTGATACAAACTGGATTATTTGCAGTCCTCTTAAATAAAAACAGGCTGTAGCATTCAGTTTTTCATTATAATATATTGAGAGCTCCTGCAATACTAAAAAAAAAGTATAGGTGGTAGCCTATATTCCTTCATTATATTCCATTCTAGCTATCTTTGTTGGATTCTTCATTACTGAGGTTTGTTGATTTTTTCTCTTCCTTCCCTCTTGTATTTACAATGAATAACCCAAAGATGATTCTTAGAAACATCTGAATAACCTTCCTCTGATAAATCAGGAAAGCAATAGTTCCTCCTGAGATGTTTTCTAATTTTTGTTCCAACGAGTCCATCAAAATATTCTATATTTACCTCAGTTTTTCTTCTTGCTTCTTTAAAACATTCTGTAGCCAATGCTTGAGATGTTTATGTATCTGATTACATATGGTCATTTGTTTTAAATATATCATGTCATGTTTCAGTTGGAGTTCCATTTAACTCTATCGACTAATCATTCATTGTAGGAAAACACCATTAGCAATGTATACTTCATACATTACATGAGTCTCTAGGCCACCTGAGTATTGAATATGATTAATCAATGGAACTAATTTCTTAACTAGAAAATTTTCTTGTAGATTTTCTTGAAATATTTATGTATAATAGCCCAGAAAGATGATTATGAGATGCTTTATCAACTCTATGAAATTGTAGATATAGTAACCTACAGGAATTAGTTTGCAGATATTGAAATTCTGTCATTATCATTCTAAGGCATGGCCTCAGTCTATGAACCCGGAAGTTTTAACTTCAGATCTTATTTTTATCTTGCTTGCTTCTTAGCAAGCCATTATTTCTGTCATGTTTAACCAGCAATGTCTGGCATTCCAATCCAATATTTTACAATATTTTGGCTCTAGAAGTTCATATTGGGGAGAATACATGTTCTTGTTCCCTCATTATCACCCCTTAACTTGCTTTTTTGCTACATCTGTTTTAATTTTTGTGTAATCTTAGATGGTTGTTTGCTATTTGGTAATTCTACTCTTATTGTATTGTTGTTAAATTGTTATTAAATTGTCTTGCATGCAGATTTGAGTTCTTTGACAACTGGGTGGCCTTACATATCTAATCAGTCAGTTAATCTATATTCTTACCAGATGGGAAAGGATTTTTCATATTTGTTATGGCTGAAGTAGAGAAGGGTATTGACTTAATTAAAGCCAAACGTGTATCATGAGATATTGGATAAAGGCCTGTCCAACACACAACTCCACTTACTTCAGTCCACTAGGCTTTTTATGGATTTCTTTTCAAATTACACAGAAAAAAACCATATGGGGAAGTGAAAAATAACTTAAATTAGATTTTCCGTGCTTGGTTCATTATGGGAAGGAGACATTTCATACCAACCAATGACAGCCAATGGTCATTACTTACTTTAGCTTATTTTTGGTGCTGCTACCTTCTCTTCGAGTTTCAGTATTTCATTTTGTATGTTTATGTTACCTGTTCCATGTCTTGCATACATGATTAAGCTCTGTCAGACTATATGATAGATCAGTCACTTTTGAGTCAGTGTTGACTTCTGGTGATTGCCTAGACAAGTCCCTGCAGTTTTCTTGGCAATATTTTCAGAAATGTTTGCCATTGCATCCTTCCTAGGACTGATAGAGAGTGACTACCCCAAGGTCATCTAGCTGGTTCCATGCCTAAGATGGAACTAGAAATCATGCATTTCTGGTTTCTAGTGCCTTAACCACTACACCAAACTTGCTATCTTTTATGAGAGACAGCTATTAGGAGCTGTACCCTGTATCCCTTCTGTATAAACTGTTTTGGACTACATATTTGAATACTGAATGTGTAAGCATCCAGGATTCCCCACTTCTCATTCCTTCTTTAACTTCTAGTTATTCACCAGATTGGACTATCATAATACTACAACAGCTACATTTTGAGCAGGGAGACTATGATTTTACACTTTAGGGATCAAAATGAAAAGGTATCATTAATTTTCATTTATTTCATTTATTTCATTCATTCCTTGTTTCAACATTTCAAAACCAGTGGATTTTTCAGATTAGCAAGATTTAGGACCAGGTTAAGAATATAAAATGATTCTTAGTGGAACAGGTAAGATCAATATTGCAGCTCAATATTCCTTTTTCCGGTCAGTCATCTATGGCAGATTTGGAAAACTTGGAAGAGTAATATCTATTAGCTCTTCTTCATAAATCTCATTGTATAAGAGGATGCATGGAGGATTCTTTCAATAATCTAGATTTTATCAGTCTGATGCCCTCCAGATATATGGAGGAAGAAATTTTTGAGATTTCAGTTTCAGTTCCAACATACTTGGGTGGTGCCAAATTGCAAAAAGTTGAATGAATTGAATAGATAGATGTAGCAGTAATATGTGATGTGGTTCAAATATTTATAATTGGCATGGAATTACACAGTTCTGAAATAAAATTAATTAGCCTAACTGCCATCTGATTAAGGTCTGAAGTCTATGTTCACAAGAAATCTCAGTCCTTACAGTGGTGGAAATATGATTTAATATTTTGAAGTATTTGATATCAAATCTGAGTAAAAGACCAGATTCCAACTACAGCTATGCCATAAAGCAAGATATAATCTGTAGAGCAGGACACTCAAACAAAGTAAAGTAATTTGAGGTTTTATTTTGTTCTTGACTTATATGAATGCACATAAAGTGACAGAAATGTCTAATTTAAATTCAGGAAAATTGGGGCTGATTAGTCTTAAAGACCAAAGATGAAATCATATTACAATTCAAAACATGTGGAAAAGGTTGATTTAAGCAAGCCTTTCTCTTTAGCAGTCTTGAACACACGACAAAATGTCCTTAGCTTGGGTTGAGATTGCCTTCCTTTAATATCTTGTTTATAACTGGGATAGCTGTAGTTCCTTTCCCTTTATTGCCTACCCCAGCATGAATGTGTGAATTATGCATGGTGTGATGTATGATTCTAGCCATTTTGCTTTATAAATAATTACGGTATTATATTGTATTTGAATCATACATTGTACAGCAGATCATGGTCCAAATAAAAGCAGTGAACCCAATGGCTCAGTTATCCCATTATATTAAGGGATAATGTGATTTATTTTTTGGCTCAGAATAGGATGTGAACCCATCTTTGATGACTCACAAGTTAAAATAGGAGATGGCCTGATATATAAACTCACACAATGTCAGACAGTTAATTCCATGTCTGTGGTTCCATATCTTCAGGCAGGCAGCGGCCATTCTGGGAGAGTTTACTTGGAAGTAAATATTATGTGATTTTGTAAGGATATTTTCCCAATGCTCAACCACTGAGCATTGTAGTATAATACCAAATAGGGATGGCTGGACCATTTGCAAGAAGATCTGAACTTGAGAGAAACATCCAAGAATATCTGAGATATTGGGCTCTAGTTGACCAGCCAACAAATACAGTTCTTCAGTCTTCCTGTTTCTCATACAACTGCTACAGCTTAATTTGGTTAATGGAACATGCTGTGTTATTCAACTGTGACCTAGTATGAAGCAATGGTTGGGATATTGTAATGGCACCGGGGAGTTCCTGGTTCTTCTCTACCATTAGCCAGAGAAATTTACTGGGTGACTTGGGGCCTTCTCACTCAACCAAATCTACTTCATGAGATTGTTAGTATGATGAAGAATACAAAGAAGAAGTTTTTGAGCTCATGAACAAAAAAAGTCAGAATGTAACTCTTAACAAAGTCAAAAGAAACAAGAAAAACAATAAAACCAACCAAATGTGGCAGGTATAAATGCAGCTGCTTGCTCTTTTTCTGAGCTGGTTAATCATAGTATGCAAATTCAGCTTAAGTTGCTAAATTGGCAGGTAGTGGAACAGAGCCTTTTTTTTCCTTTCTGGTGACCTGTGCGATTGAATGTCCTTTCCAAGGAAAAATGCAAAATTCTCCCATTTTTGTTCAGGTTTAGGAGAGATTTCAAAACAGTTTTATTTCCATGTCAGTATCTGTAAACATTAAAATGTTTAATGAAGCCTATTTTCAAAATATGCATTTATTATGAAATATTATACAATGGTTGGAGAGAGTAGTACTCCCTAAAGGTGGTTTAAATATATGTCAAGACATAAAAAAGATACTCTTCAGTTGCTAAACTGTTTCTTCATTGTATTTCTGATGTATGGCCCTGAGTTTACAGTCTGTTCCAGCCTTTGCCAGTCTGGTGCTTTCCAGATGTTCTGAGGCTAGAATCTCATGGAATTCCCAACACATCTGGAGGGGACCAGATTGACAAAGGCTGGTCCCTCAGTAATAATCCCTCAATGGTAACTTATCTGATCTTTCTATAAGGAGGAAAATACATCAAGAGAGAAGAGAAAGACAGCTAGTAGGAGACTAAAACGACCATTCTCAATTTACCCATGAAATAGCACCATTGATACTGTACCAAGAACAATACAACAGGGGTTTGTATTGTTCTTCTGAACACAGTCAGGTTCACTGTGTTTAACACAAATGGTTTTGTCCTTAGGTTATTATGAGACCTTCTGGTGCACCCAGAGGGCAGTAATAAGAAACCCCTTAGTGCAGGGATGTCAAACTAGATTTCTTGGAGGGCTGGATCAGCATTGTAGTTGTCCTCCGCGGACTGGATGGAGGTGGGGAGGAGACAAGATGGACAGCCTCCTGCAGCACCCGTGGCCCCCTGCATTCTGTTTTCAGCCTGGGTGGCCCCCTGCAGCATCCTTCCAGCCAAATCAGGGTGCAGGGGGCCACAGGCATCCCATTTTGGCCAGCGTGGTGCTGCAGGAGACTGTCCAGACTGAATATGGGGTACAGGGGGATGGCCCATGGCCCTTCCATGCCCTTCACTAGCAGAGGTACTGCTGGCCGGTCTTTTGCTATTTCCAGGCTGGCCCTACTGGCCCGATCTAAGCATCCCGCAGGCCCCATCCAGCCCGTGGGCCCTGCCTTAGTGCAATAACTTCAAGAAAAATGATAAAGTTCTCAATAATTCACTATTGACTCTGAACATTGAGGATCTAGGTGCATGTTAATGTAAATCTTGTATAGGTAATTTTTGCTAACAATAAAGGAGAATAATGGTAGCTCACGGTTGAAATGAGGGGGTCCTACCATAAGTGCTAGATGAGTTTGGTTGTTTTCTTGCGGATGTTGTCAACTCATAAAACATTTTGTATACATGTTTTATAGTTGTCAACAGAAAGAAGGGGGGGTTTCAAAGAACAAGCAGCAGTGTGGAATCGAAAGTACATTCCATTCATATTTTCTTCAGAGACTGATTAGTTGATTGAAGCTTCTGCCCTGCAAAAATCTAATTGGAGAGCATGATTGATGACTCTTGGCTATGGTCGTGTTTCGTTGGATAATACACCCAGAGGGGTGGGTGGAAAAGCAGGGTCAAGGGTGACAGTGAATTACATATCTCCGAGTCAGCTACGTCCAGGCAAATGCCAGCATGTTAACTTCTAATAAATCGTTTGAAGTTTTGGGAGTGTGACTCTAGGCTCTTGATTTAATTGGAGTAACTGCCGGAATCCTGACAGATGTTTCATTACTCAAATTAGGTAATATCATCGATGATGGACCTCAGTGCAACTTGCCTATAAACCAAGGCACACTCTTGAGTGTTGGATCACCCTCACCAACACTGACAGAACAAGCCACTAGAATATAAACTGATAACAAACCCTCACTCCCTATTAGCACTGATGATGTCACCTAGTTTGGGCAATAAAATGTATGCAAGAAAACAAACAAGTTCAGAGAAAACCAAAGTCCCTTCAATTTTTGGAAGATCTATTCACTTTGGTAACCTTAGCCCTGACTCCACCTATGGCCGAGAGGCTGGGCATGGAGCCCGCCCCCCCCCTCGACCCCCAGGTGCTGAGGGGGTAGCGAGGGGTCTCGCCTTGGCTGGGGTGTCGGAAGAGCCGCCGGAGGAGCCGTCGGAAGGCCGCCCGGGTGACTTTTTGGGGCGGCAGCGGCGGAGATTCGGTGGAGGCCGCGGAAGCCGTGGCGGCTGCGGCGGCCGAGAAGCCAGGCGTGGAAACCGCGGTGGCCGGGAGGCCGGGCATGGAGCCAGCCCCCCCCCTCGACCCCCATGTATTGAGGGGGCGTCGAAGGAGCCGCCGGGAGGCCGCCCGGGTGATCTTTTGGGACGGTGGCAGCGGCGATTTTACGGAGGCCGCGGCGGTAGTGACGACGGACGTGGACCTGGCCCCCCCCCTTGGCCCCCATCCATTGAGGGATGTAATTGGCAGGGGCAACAACAGGATTGGCTGGCTCGAAGGACGCCGGTGATCTCGGTGGTGGTCCCTGATCCGACGACGGCGAGGGCTAGAAGAACATACTCCTCGGCGGAATTGCGGGCCCTCGGGAGGGTCCCCCACTCCCTGGAGTGGCCCTCCGGTCTATCGATGGCCTACCTCAAGGACGGTTCCTGGGATCCGGAGAGGTGGCATGGCCATCAAAAAAGGATTTTTAGAGGGGGTTTTAAACTTTTTAGATTTTTATTCGGGGTTTTATCGAGGTTAGGGAGGGCGACGAAGAGAGGGTTGGGGGATGGAAATTTATTGGGGTTAGGGAGGGTACCCGGTCCGGGTTTGGGGGATAGCCCGGGGGGATTTGGAGTCAGCCAGGCTGGAGTGCACGTCTGGGGGAACCCAGAGGGTCATGAGTCGTGGGGGCAAACACAGGGGGTGGGTTTCATTGGCACCATAAGTGGGAGGGGCAGATATGACGGGGGTAGAGGGCCATACCAAGTTAGGGGATCGCGTGCCCGCTGTCTCCAAGCGGTGGCGCGCTCCGACCCTCCCGACCCGTCTGGCAGGCCTGGTTGTGCAGAGTCTCAGGCCCTGAGTACCCGGCTGATGTTATGTAATGCCAGGTCCGTCGTTAACAAGGCCCCCCTGATTTGCGATCTCATTCAGGAGGAGGGTGCGGACCTGGCAGGGGTTACCGAAACCTGGTTGGGCCCAGAGGGCGGTGTCCCTCTGGTAGAGATTTGCCCACCAGGTTTCCAAGCATTCCATCGACCGAGATCTCAGGGAAGGGGTGGTGGGGTGGCGGCGATTATTAGAGAAGTCCTTTGTCCTAGGGAGGCCACTGTTCCTCAGACGGCTGGTTGTGAGTCTCTCTTTGTGAAGTGGGGTCGGGGGGTTCAGATGGGCCTGTTGATAACGTACCTGGCTCCCTGCCACGTGTCATCGGCCCTGCCCGGGCTCCTCGAGGTGATAGCCGGGCTGGCGGTTGAAACCCCCAGGCTTTTAGTCATGGGTGATTTCAACCTGCCTTCGCTCGGGGAAACCTCTGGGGTGGCCCGGGAGTTCCTGGCTTCCATGACGGCCATGGATCTGACCCAATTAGTTTCTGACCCCACTCACACGGGGGGACACACACTGGACCTGATTTTCGCCTCTGGTCAGTGGTTGAATGATCGTGTTGGAGATCTAGTCATAAAACCCTTGTCATGGTCCGATCATTCTCTTCTTAGACTGGACTTCGGTGCCGCCACCCCCCATCGCAGGGAGGCGGAGCCGAGGGGATGGTTCCGCCCCAGGCGCCTGATGGATCCGGAACGGTTCCAGATGGAGCTTGGGCCATTTCCTGAAACTCTGGCTCATAACTCGGCCACAGACTTGGTGGCCACCTGGGATAGGTTGGCCGCGGAGGCTCTGGACCGAGTTGTGCCTTTGCGACCTCTGACTCGGCATAGATCCCACCTGGCTCCGTGGTTTACGGGGGAGCTGAGGGGGATGAAATGCCGGAAAAGACGTCTGGAGGGTATCTGGAGGGCCAGTCGTGCTGAGTCTGATCGGACACAGGTGAGGTCCTATATTAGGACCTACCTAGTGGCGATAAGGGCGGCGAGGCGTTCACACTTCTCCGCCCTTATTGCGTCTGCAGAAAATCGGCCTGCTGCCCTGTTTAGAGTGACCCGCTCCCTGCTTGAGCCGAGAGCGCGGGAGGACCTCTTGCAGGGTAAAGCAGAAGAGTTTTCCCGATTTCTGCATGATAAAATCGCCCAGATTCGGGATGGGCTGGACTCCAGTTGGGTGGTCCCGGGGGAGGTGTCCGGGGCAGGTCTTGAGACGGTTATCTGGGAAGAGTTCGATCCTGTGACCGCCGAGGGTGTGGACAGACTTCTGGGGAGGCTGAATGCCACCACATGTTTATTGGACCCGTGCCCTTCCTGGTTGGTTTCTACCTCCAGAGAGGTGACACGAGGCTGGCTCCAGGGGATTGTCAACGCTTCGTTGACGGAGGGGGCGCTTCCGACCGCCCTGAAAATGGCGGTGGTGCGGCCCCTCCTCAAGAAGCCTTCCCTGGACCCGGCTCTTTTGAATAACTATCGTCCTGTCTCCAACCTTCCCTTTGTGGCGAAGGTTGTTGAGAGTGTGGTGGCGCGTCAGCTCCCTCAGTATCTGGAGGAAGCATCCTATTTAGATCCGTTCCAATCGGGCTTCAGGCCCGGGCACAGTACTGAAACAGCATTGGTCGCGTTGGTAGATGATCTCTGGAGGGCCCGTGACAGAGGTTATTCCTCTGTCCTGGTCCTCTTAGATCTGTCGGCGGCTTTTGATACTATCGACCATAGTATCCTATTGCGGCGGTTGGAGGGGTTGGGAATTGGGGGCACCGTTTTGCGGTGGTTCTCGTCCTTCCTCTCGGACCGCTCGCAATTGGTGTTGACGGGGGGGGAGAGGTCCACCCCTAGGCCCCTCATGTGTGGGGTGCCTCAGGGGTCGGTCCTCTCCCCTCTTCTGTTCAACATCTATGTGAAGCCGCTGGGAGAGATCATCCGTGGTTTTGGGGTGAGATGCCATCTGTATGCTGATGACACTCAGCTATACATCTCCACCCCAAACCACCCCAACGATGCTGTGGAGGTTATGGCCCGTTGCCTGGAGGCTGTGCGGAACTGGATGGGCGAGAACAGGCTTCGACTCAACCCTTCCAAGACCGAGTGGCTGTGGTTTCCGGCGGCCCGATATAGTCAGCTGACTCCATCGCTGGCTATTGGGGATGAGATCTTGACCCCCACAGAAGGGGCACGCAATCTTGGTGTCCTCCTGGATGTACGGCTGTCTTTGGAAGATCATATTACAGCCGTCTCCAGGGGGGCTTTTTATCAGGTTCGCCTGATACGCCAGATGCGGCCCTTTCTTGATCGGGACGCCTTACGCACAGTCACTCATGCCCTGGTCACCTCCCGTCTGGACTACTGTAATGCCCTCTACATGGGGCTCCCTGCGGGGAGCACTCGGAGGCTTCAACTGGTACAGAATGCAGCCGCGCGGGTGGTTATGGGGGCGTCGAGATACTCCCACGTGACGCCCCTCCTGCGCGAGCTGCATTGGTTGCCAGTGGCCTTCCGGGTTCGCTTTAAAGTACTGGTTTTGGTCTTTAAAGCGCTCCATGGCATCGGACCAGGATACTTACAAGACCGCATTCTGCCAGTAGTCTCCCACCGACCGGTGCGCTCCCACAGAGAGGGTCTCCTCCGGGTCCCGACGCCTTCTATGTGTCGTCTGGTGACCCCGAGGAATAGGGCCTTCTCTGTGGGGGCACCCGCCCTTTGGAATGGGATGCCCCCTGGATTACGAACGACTAGTGACCTGAGGGCCTTCAGACGTGACCTGAAGACCTGGCTCTTCGAGCAGGCCGGCCTGAGCTGACTCAAATGGGATTTTAAATGGGGTTTTTGGACTGGTTGGGATGGGTGTACAAAGTTTTAATTTATTTTAATTGGGGTTTTTAGATTTTTATAGGGACAGCCTAGGGTTTAATTCTTTTTTAACTATTTATATTTGTATACATGTATTTTAGTTGGCTGTTCACCGCCCTGAGTCCTTCGGGAGAAGGGCGGTATATAAAACCTAGAATAAATAAATAAAAATAAATAAAATAAATGTTTTGCAGTTCAGTCCATTGCATGCCACTCAAAGGCTACAGGATCAACAAATGCTGCGTGATAATACAGGCCTTGTTTTCAGGAATACAGAAAAGAAGCAGTTTGGTCTAATAGTGAAGACCCTGGTATAGAAACGGGGAGATTGTGGTTTCTATTCTCTCCCTTAGCCATGAAAGCCAGCTGGGTGACCTTAGGTCAGTGACTGCCTCAGCCCAACTAGCCTCACAGGGTTTTGTGGTGAAAATAGGAGGAGGAAGGAGTATTAGATATGCTGTCCTGAGTTGTTTATAAATAATAATAAAGGCAGGAGAGATACATTGAATAATAAATAAATAAAAATAAATACAGGTACAGATTTTGGTTGCTGAAGCTCATTACAGCTCTGGCCAGTTGTTTGGAAACTGGGAAATCCTATGGCTTAAAACAATTTCAGTGAAATTCACAACTGATTCATCTTCCCCAGCGATTAAGAACTGCATTTAACACCACTATCGTTCCTATTTCATATCCAAATGTTGAAGCCTAAGAAGTATGAGGGTATATAAGATGCTAACTGTACAGAAAGTCCTTGACTGAACGACCAGTTGCTTAGTAACCATTTGAAGTTACAACGGACCTCCCTGGGGTTTCTTATGAACCAGTTTCAAAGTTCTGACAGTTTCCTCTGTCAGAATGTAGTCACATGACTGAACTTTGGATGCTTGGCAGTTGGGTGCATTTTATGGCTGTTTGCAGAGTCCCATGGTCACATGACCATAGTTAACAATAGTTTTCCCCCAAATCTACATTTGCTTCCAGTTTTCAGCAAAACTGGCTCATATCAAAGCATTGGCTTGCTTAATGACCGAGGTGGTCACTTTATGACTGCGGTGGTTGCTTTATGACCACATGATATGCTTAACAACCACCACAAAAAGCTCATAAAATCAGACCATCCACATGAATGATCTAATTTATAACTGTCACGAGTTACAACTGTGAAAGACAGGTTCCATTACACTCATAACTTGAGGAATTCATGCAGATAATTTAGGAGTTTGGGGCAGAAAAATAAGAACTGAGAGATTCCCTGAACAGGGTAAGTTGAAAAACCAGTAGCTTAACCAGTAACTTAAATATAGTTGCCTATGACTTATAGGAAGCCTGTCTCTGATGTACAACAAATACATTGCTATACATCAAAGATTTACACTTCTATAGTACCCCATAGTGCTTTTCAGCATTCTCTATGGTTTATAATGCAAACATATTGCCCGCAACAATCTGGTTCCTCATTTTATTGACCTTCGAAGGATGAAAGCCTGAATCAAATTTGACCTCCATCATAATCAAACTTCTGACTGTGGGCAGAGTTTGCCTGCAATACTGCACTTAACCAATGTATCATCAGGACTCACATGATGGCCCTTCTACAGCTCATGGACAGCTGTGGAGTATGCAAGAAGGCCAAATACTTGATGATACCTTCATTCTTGTACACCTCTTTCAGACACTGAAACACAAGTGCATGACATCCACGTTTGCATGATCGTGTCATCACTTACCTGGTGTTTATATGATTTGCTGTAGTTGCTACTGTGGAATTTAATGGTCTGCTCTGCTTTGGTTGCCTCCAACTCCCTCCTGATCACATGCTGAAATTCAGGGATAAAACAAAACCGAGTAACACATTTTTTTGTTCTTTCCTGCCTCCAAGAAATATAGGTTTATTAACCTAGCAGTAGGCTTAACACAATTAGCTTTCTTTTTTTAAAAAAAAAACTTCCCTAAACTGAAAATGAGTGGGATGTGGTGGCTCAGTGACTAAGACACTGAGTTTGTCGATCAGCAGTTTGGTGGTTCGAATTCCTAGCGCTGAGTAACAGAGTGAGCTCCCATTACTTGTCCCAGCTTCTGCCAACCTAGCATGTAAAAATGCAAGTAGAAAAATAGGGACCACTTTGGTGGGAAGGTAACAGCATTCTGTGCGCCTTTGGCTTTAGTCATGCCAACCACATGATCATGGAGATGTCTTTGGACAGCGCTTGTTCTTCGGCTTTGTAATGGAGATGAGCACGTGCCTTAGAGCCGGAAACAACTAGCGCATATGTGCAAGGGATACCTTTACCTTTACCTTAAACTGAAAATGAAGGGAAAAAAAAACAAATTGAAAAATTTAGCCCTTTCTATTCTGTTCCATCATTGCTTGTGTGCCCCTGTAGCCACAGTCTGACTTTTGATTAAAAGTGTAGCTCCCAGGCACAAGATAGATGCTTTTCCTGTAATCGCAGCACATCGGGACTTTCCAATTCTACGGAAATTTCATTTCTCACACTTTAACAAATGTGCTCTGTATTAGCCATTATTTTAATAAGATTTTTGTTTAGGTATGTATGTTTCCACTGATTAATCATTTGTGATTAATCAATGAAAAGCTATTTCATAAACAAAAACGCAGCCTGATTAATCAGTTCAACACCTTTAAAAAAATCACACAGTACAAGAATGGCATATTTCTTGTAAAATTATGAATCCAGCAACCATAAAAAACTTATTTTTCCCATTTAAAGCCATTTTAATTGCAAACCAAATTATGCTCATGTCATCAATTGAAACACTTCTTGATTTCTCCATTTGGTTATTTTTATAGCAAGGCAGGAAAAAAGATAAAGAATACAAAAATGAAATATTGAAAGAAAATGAAGTAATAAAGACAATAAAGGACTTGAAAGAAAGAAAACCTAAACAGAATCAAGGAACAGAAGAGAAAAAAAACATATGTTAAATGAGGAAAAAAATTTAAAAGCAGCAATAATATGCTTGCATGCATAAACACAAATACACACCACACAGGCAAATTGTGTGTGTGTGTGTGTGTGTGTGTGTGTAATTGCCTTTGAGTCCCAAATGTGCTTTTTCAAAAGGCAGCTTGATTTTGTTTTTTCTTTCTTTTGTTTTTCCTTGAAGATGCTTTGCTTCTCATCCAAGATGTTCCTTCAGTTCAAAAATGAGGAGGTTTCAAGGAAAAACAAAGAAAGTCCAGTTGCCTTTTGAAAAAAAACACTTTTGGGACAACCATGATCTGGATGACTGAGAATCTCCATAGACTTTGAGATATTTACAGATTTGGGGAAGAATAAAAACCAGTGGTGGTATTCAGCCGGTTCGCAATGGATCGAGCAAACCGGTAGCAAAAATTTGACATGGGTCGCCGAACTGGTAATAAGTTCTGGCTCGCCCCGCCCCCCACCGGGTCATCCTCCCACTCGATGCTTGCTCACCCCTCCCGCCTGCCTGACATTCGCCTAAGGTATTTCTTTTTTTTCCCTCCTGACAATCAGTTGTAGATAAGATCAGCTGTGCCGGGATTCCCCTTGCTGAGGCCCAGGAAGGCAAAAAATGGAGGGAGGAACTCAGCCCCCCTCCATTTTTTGCCTTCCAGAGCCCCAGAGGAGCCTTAGGGGAGCAAAATCGCCCCCCCCCCCCCCAGAGGCTTCTCTAAGGCTAGGAAGCTCCCAAAAATGGTTAGGGACTGCAAAAAGAAAAAGCCACGCCTACCCAGTCACAGAACCGGTAGTAAAAGTTTTTGAAACTATTCTTAAGAAAGAAGGAAGAACCTTGAGAAAGATGACAAAGATTTGAAACATTTCTACAAAACCAGGATCTATAAGGAGAATGCACACAGACACATACTCACACTCACAAAGAGAGACACTATGGATATATGGAGATGGAACAGATCAAAATTCCTTGATTTAAAGAGGTCATCACAGAAAAACAAAGGGAAATAATCAGTAAAATCTAAGCTATAATTTGAGGGGAAATTGGTACAAATGTATTTCAGATGTTATATAACTCTTGTCAATGGTTACCACAATACTGAAGTCACTCAGCAACAAATGTTGGAAGCGCTAAACAAAGAAGGAACATTTTATCACATCTGGTGATGATGCAAAAAAAAGTCTAAAAGTATTAGAAGAAAATACATAAAAACATTCAGAAAAAATGTGAAACAAACAAAAATGTGAACTGAAATCACAACTATTTATATTGGGAATAACTCTAGAAAACAAATGAAAAGCATCACAAGTGACTAACATATATGTTGGTAGCAGGAAAAAAATTGGCCCAATACTGGAAAAGTGAAATGTTGCCAATTGGTCTAAAATTGGATGATATGCAGTAATTATTACCCAAGATGCTTATCAGAAATTTCTATTTACTGTTTATCGGAAAGTAATTATGTAAATATACATGTTGTGATTGGGTAACAGGTTTGCATGTTATTACTCCCTTCAAAAATCTACTTTTATCTAACTTGGAGCAATTTACCAACATTCGGGAATCACTTTTTTGGTCCCCATAGAATACATCAAGATTCACTTTTCAAGATTTAAAAGATAAACAGTATTCTATTTTTTTAAAACAAAGAACTGTTTTCAAAGTTGAATTAAATTATCCACCAATTTTCCTCAATCTGATACAGTTAGCCCTTGATTTATGACTTATGACCCATTACGGTCATAAGTTATAAAGTGGATCACCACATGATCGGACCTGTTTTTGCAACCTCTTTTGTGGTAGTTTGGTGAATGTGGCTGTCATAAAGTGAATATTTGATTGTAAAGTGAATACATTGTTCACTGTGGAACATTGTTGACAAAAAATAGATCTAAATGCAGGTTTTTGGCAAAAACATCATAAAATGTGGTCATATGACTGCAGAATATTACAAACTGTCATAAATTTAACAATTAGACACAGGGGCAGTGCTTTCCCCTCAGACCATCATTCTGCTGAACACTTAATTGTTACAGTGCTGTCTAATGTCTATGTGTATTTATCCATATATTATGACTAGTATAATTATTTATCCTTATTACCTTTCTCAATCTCCCCTCTTATTGGTATTATGATGATGATGATTGTCATTATTCTGTTTTGCATGTATACTGAGATCTCCTGCACGGGTGACAAATTCCTTATTTACGTATCTAATCACACATGGCCAAATAAAGTATTCCATTCCATTTCATGTGAGCCAATTGTTGAATTCCGACATGCAAGTGTCCATCAGAATTTCGGAACTGGGTCATACTTGGGGAGGAGTGTTGGTCGCAGCTTTGACCAGTCGCTAAAGGACTATCTGTACTCTATATATAGAGAACAACTACTCCTGTGCGTTGGTCTAACAGTACCACACGTTCTAACACTTTCATTTGTGAGCATGGCAATCTTGACCAGACATTAAGGACTTGCAGCTGAATGCATCTGATGGGCACCTAGTTAAAAGAACCCAGGCCTTACATATTAGCTAAGAAGATTTATTTCAAATCAAAATTAAAGTAACTATACCCTGAAAACAAACTCTATACTTTTTTATTATAAGACAATCTTCCTATAGATTAGGCCTTTGTCACTGAAAAATTATGATGTTCTTAATTGCTTTCCTAAAAATCAGTTTAGTTTTATGGTATATTCCTGCATGATGTTTGCAATAATTGTGCAGGGTGGCAGCTCTTAAGCTATAAAGTACTACAAGTTTCTCTTCCCCTTAAGATTTAGGATTTGACATGCCATGTTCTTCACAGTATCCATTTTGGCTTCAGCTGATAATGAAATACATTGGTGGTACTTATTTTCCCTTCATACAGGTGCTGGAGTTACCTGTCTTTTTAATGACTTACCTTGATGTTTTTGTCACTAAGTGCTTTATGAGGCCTTCAGGTTAATCACCTAATTAACTCACATCCATTAAAACTCATGGTGGTATAAAAAATGTGCTCCTTGGTTGGATTCGGCCCAAATTCTCTTATTTGTGGCAAATGTAAACCAGCTTTTTTGATGATCCTGGGATGGATCTTTTATTTTTTATTTTAGATGCCAATCCAGAAATCCTGGCAGCAGCTACATAGATTCCAAGTATTCTAGTGGATTAATAAAGTAGATACACAATTATTATTAATAGTATGTAATGTTATTGTCATTGTGGCCATATTCCTGTTGATGAGTACATTTTCTTGCCTATACTATTGATCACTTACGTAGACTGGATAGCAGAGATGGAAGGGACTTTGGAAGGTTTTCTAGTCCAATCCCCTCCTCAGTGGTTAGAATGCAACCTTTACTATTTCAGAGAAATGGCTGTCTAGTCTCTTCTTGAAAACCTTGAGTGATGGAGTACTCATAACTTCTGAAGGCAACTTGTTCCATTGATTTAATTGTTCTGCCAGAAAATTTCTCCTTAGTTCTAGGTTAGTTCTCTCCTTGATTAGTTTGGAACAATTAATTAATCATTGGATCAGCTGATTAAACTGGATCAATTCTACGTTGAAAAAAGTTTGTGTTTCTTCATATTTAAGTAACTTCCCATAGCTATGATTAAGAGACTTGAAGAAGGGGAAAATAACATTTTGGAATTATCAGCCTTGATGGCGCAGTGGTTAGAATGCAATACTGCAGGCTACTTCTGCTGACTGCCGGCTGCCTACAATTTGACAGTTCGAATCTCACCATGCTCAAGGTTGACTCAGCTTTCCATCCTTCCAAGGTGAGTAAAATGAGGATCCAGATTTTTGGGGGCAACATGCCAAGTCTGTAAACCTCTTAGAGCTGTAAAGCATTGTAAAGCAGTATGTGTCTAAGTCCTATTGCTATTACTGGCAATATCCTGTTCACTTCTTGGCCAGGTTTAGATGGCATGGCTTTCTTTATTCCTAATGCTTGAAATAATAGGCAAAACATCTTCAGTCATGACCGAGAAGAACCAGAATTAGGATCGAAGAGCATCACTAATCAATAGATCAACTTTGGTTACCAAAATGTCTAACATTTCAAAAACTATAATTTACTGTAAATTATACAGCTTTCCTGCTTAATTCTTCAGCTGCCAGATAATACGAGGACTGTGCTTGCTGGCTAGGCCCCAGAAACTCCCCCCTCCCCGACATCCACCCCTGACTGTGTCTTGGCTAGCCAAGTATTTAACAATAATGTGAAAGGGCCCTATTTATGATGCATGTGTACTCCTAGGTTGTTCTCTTGGAAACCCTGATTAAGCTACAGAAGACATCAAAATACTGAAGTGTGTGTGTTCAGTCATAGAAATGTGGGACATTTAGCAATGCTTTTGTAAGATGCCTCTGAGATGCTATATTCAGGAGATATTAATCACTTATAACGTTATGGAAGATTCTGAGTTTCCATGTTAATTCTGAAATCCCATGTTAATTATTGCATTTTTCTCATTACAATTATTCCGTTATGCTGAAATTTGGCATGTTTGTGGGACTTCGATTTCTGGCATTATCTTCTCCCTTTCAAGAAAAAAATGCTTTCCATTATACTCTTATGCAGTATTTGGCTTCAACCTATGCTAGAGATCAGAGACATGCTTCTGTAAATTCAAATTTAAATTCAAATTTCCCTTAACACTGTCAAACTATTTACTAAGTCTGCATTACTATTACTATTCATCTTCTCATCCTTTCTTTCACCCATCTCTTCCCATTTATGACTGCATGAATGTAACTGTTGTTTGTATCCTTATGATTTTTTTATTGACTGTTTACTAGTATGGTTTGATTTGATCAATTATTATTATGGTTCCTAGTATGATTTGACTGCTTATTTGTATCCTTTGACTACTATTAAGTGTTATACTTATGATTCTTGACGAATATACTTTTTTTCTTTTTATGAACACTGACAGCATATGCACCAAAATAAATTCCTTGTGTATTCAATCACTCTTGGCTAATAAAGAATTCTATTCTATTCTATTCTATTCTATTCTATTCTATTCTATTCTATTCTATTCTATTCTATTCTAAATTGTACCCAAAGACATAAGAGAAATATCCACAAACTAATAAACTCCCTAAACAAATACTTTTCTTCAATTCTTTTTCAAGTCTGTATGCCAAGTTTAAATACATTAACCAAAAAATTATACAATATCATCTAAATTGATTTAGAAGCTTTGGCTGCCTTATTAAGATTCCATTCTGTTAACTTCTATCACTCAGTAGATTTAAAAGTTCAGATAAAAATATAATGCAATTATACTCTTTAAGGACCCCACAATAGTTGGTGGCATTTGAAGTCTGACTACTTGTTTCATATTTTCTCTTTGTGACGGCATTTTCTTCTGCAAAATTAATTTACCTTTCTGTTTTAAATTTAGTGTCACCTCCTGCTGAGAAACATTTGACTTTAAAAAAAAAGACTTTGGGGGAGAGCCCTCTGTGTTATTAATTAAGCATATTTAATAGAAAATGGAAGTTAAAAGAGGCTTCAGTGGATGAAAGTAAATTGAATTCCATAGCCGACTGACAATTTATATTGTTAAATGGGCGGGATATTGAAATGAAAATTCACTGTTAGGAAATAAGAGGTTTTAGATCTGTTCAGCAGAGCTGATGGTTGGTTATTTTTTCATGTTCCAGGGGCCCTTAGAAGCCTCTCTAAAACTCTTCAACTCACTGGACTAAGCTGTGTTGCAAATATGTAATGCAAGCTTCCTTCCTGAAGAGGTGCCTCACAAACTAAAGTGTACAAAGGAAGTCTATGATGAATTTTTGCTCAAATTCAGAGTAATGTAGGAGTAAGGCTGTGCCAGATAGAAGTCCATTTCAATTTAGGGATATGTAAAAATTATCCCTTCAAAGCAAGTAATCTTAAAATCCTTGGTTTTCGGTAGGGTAGACTTTGACTTACGATTGGTCACTTAGTGAATGCTTAAAGTTATGACGGACCTTCCTTATGACCCGAATTCAAAGTTCTGACCACTGTGTCACATGATTGCATTTCAGATATTCAGCTACCGGGCTACATTCATAGCTTTCTGCAGCATCCCATAAATAGGTGACTGCATTTTATGATGGTTTTACCAGAACTTGGCATTTACTTTCAGTTTTTGGCAAAACAGCTTTGTAGTGAATTATTGATTTACAATTGTCATGAGTTATGACCTTGATGGGCAATATCCATTATGATTGTAACTCTAAAGACTTATAACCATTTGTTTAGTGATTGTTTGAAATTAGAAAAGCACTGAAGAAAATGAATTATTGCAGATTTTCACACAACTGTTGCAGCATCCCTATGGTCACATGATCAATATTCAGACACTTGGTAACTGGCATGTATTTATGACAGTTGCGTTGTCCTGAGGTCATGTAATCATCTTTTTCTATCTTCTGACAAGCAGCTTCAATGGGAAAGCCAGATTCATTTAACAGACATTTTAACAGCCAGTTTCCTCTCACCGTCCGGTGCGCACCCACAGGGAGGGTCTCTTGCGGGTCCCGACGGCATCTATGTGCTGGCTGGTGAACCCAAGGAATAGGGCCTTTTCTGTGGGGGCGTCTGCCCTCTGGAATGGGTTGCCTCTGGAGTTACGTACAGCCACGGACCTGGGGACCTTCAGGCGTGCCTTGAAAACCTGGCTCTTTGACCAGGCCGACTTGAGCTGATTTTAGATTTGGGTATTTTAATTTTTATATTAAATTTTAGGGTTTAAGGGAGGGGTTTTAACTGTTTTACAGCCAGGGTCTTTAATTTAATTTAGTTTTAACTTTTGTATATTTAACGTTCTTAATTATATGGCTGTGCACCGCTCCGAGTCCTTCGGGAGAGGAGCGGTATATAAATAATAATAATAATAATAATAATAATAATAATAATAATAATAATAATAATAATAATAACAACAACAACTAATTAAAGGACTGCAGTGATTCACTTAACAACTGTGGCTAGTAAAATTGTAAAACAGGGCAAAACTCACAACAACTGTCTTTGCTTAGCCACAGAAATTTTGGACTCAGTTGTGGTTGCATATTCATCTTCTGCAATGATGCCTCACAATTTGTGCTTCAGAATTGTTATGTCATATCCCGTATCTGGATTTAATTTCATAGGCATCTCTGACTAGTTGAGTAATGTGGAATATAGATGATATACCTTCAGGAATGGGATGTTGCCGGTATAACAACTGGTTCAGTGATCGTGCGCATTATATGTGCTTCGTGCACGCATACGCGTGAACAGCAATGCAAAAATCCTTACCTGCTATGTTACTTCGGGGGAGTAACACAGCTGAGGAGTGGCAATCCGTTCTTCCATGCTGATCAGCCGAGATGATAAAGGTCAGTACAGCGTAGGGGCAGGTGGGTGGGTTGGCTCACATGATTGTTGGAATGAACTGGTTCACTCCCAGGTGATCTTTGGAGTTAGGGGTTCACCCGAAACAGTCCAAACCAGCAGAATCCCACCCCTGTATACTTTCATAATGTATTGTTAGAACTGAAGTTTGCCATCCTTGCGGTTACAACTGTGGTTTCTTCTTGACTCATATGTTCCTTATGCCAGGATAGAAATTTTATTATAAGATCATATATAGCCCAGTCAGATTGGTTTACATTCTGGTGACAGCCATTAGAGGAAATTCATGAAGCCTTACCTGTTCGTTAAATGAATGAACATTTCATCCACTTTCTGATCTGTCTTGAAAAGTCTTTGAGAGAAGAAAACTGTAATTACATGCAGATGCATACAACATTGTTGTGATGTCTTTCAGTGATTAGTATTCACAACAACATTTTTATAACTATACTATATGCACAATTATTAGGCAAACTGTATTTTGGAGGATTAAAAAAAACAGTTTAAAAAAATCAGTGACCAATATAGCCTCCTTTCTTTTCAATAACAGTCATAAGCCCTCCATTCATGGAATCTATCAATTTCTTGATCTGTTGATGATCAACTTTTTGTGCAGTAGCAACAACAGTCTCCAAGAGACTGTTCAGAGATGTGTACTCTTTTCCTTCATCATAAATCTCCCATTTAAGAAGGATCCACAAGTTCTCAATAGGGTTTACATCAGACGAGAAAGGGGGCATGTCAATACTCTTTCATCTTTAAGGCCTTTACTGGCTAACCATGCAATGGAGTACTTCGATGCATGCAATGGAGCATTGTCCTGCACAAAAATCATGGTCTTCTTGAAAGATGCAGACTTTTTCCTGTACTGGTGCTTGAAGAAAGGAATTGATTTTAAATCCAACTTCAACCCAAAAAGGTCCAACTAGCTCATCTTTCATAACACCAGCTGGTGTCTGAGTCAAAGTGGAGCTCTGTGCCTGTTACTGATCCAGCCACAGGCCCATCCATCAAGAGTCACTCTCATCTCATCAGTCCATAAAACCTTTGAAAAATCTGTCTTCGGATATTTCTTGACCCAGTCTTGCCATTTCAACTTATGTGTCTTGTTCAGTGGTGGTGTCAGGATTCTAACAATTGCTCTAATTAAATCATGATTCTCAAGCCAAACTTCAAAAGACTTCAAAGGATTTATTAGAGGCAACATACTGGCACTGCTCTTTATGAAGCCAACTCTAGCATACGTAATTTACAATCACCTGTGACCCTGTTTTCTGCCCTCCCCGCTGGGTGTCTCATAAACCAGATTCTCCAATTGAGCATGTTCACAGGCTGGGTGTCATCATTCACATTCTCCAATTAAATATATTCATAGGCAAAAGCTCTGGTATTTTAGTTACAATCTTTTAAAGATAAGAGTTGGAATGTACTTTTGCTTTCAAACTGCTGCACTGCTCTTCCGGATTTCCTCCCCTCCCTTTTTATGGCAACTACTAAAACAGGCATAGGAATGTTTCATGAGTTGACAGGTGGTTGGATTTCAGCCTTCCTTACTTTAGCCATCAGTCTCTGAACACTGAACACCTTGTACCTCTGGGCACTCCAAGTATGTTGCGGTTCTGAAATTTGACAGCACTGGAGGATAATGGGTTCCTAGTAGCTTCATATTTGATTCTTTTCAAATCTTTGGCAGTTAAGATGTGTCTTTTTTTTCAACACGTAATGACCCTGTTAACTATTTGCAGCAAAATGCCTGTGATGTTTGTGATCACACCCCAATATCTTACCAATTTCAAGAGTGCTACATCCTTCTGAAAGACTTTTTACAATTTTTAACTTTTCAGAGTCAGTTAAATCTCTTTTTTTTAGCCCATTTTGCTTGAAGAAAAGAAGCTGCCTAATAATTATGCACACCTTGATATAAGTTGTTGATCTCCTTAGACCACACCTTCCCACATTACACAAATACACATCATCTGATTGGCTTATATCCACTAAGCATTTAAGTTTATACAGCTTGGAGGTAGAAAATATGCATACAAAGGATAATATGGTCAAAATACTCACTTGCCTAATAATTGTGCACATGGTATGGTGATGCTTGTAAGAAACTATAATGTTCCATGCCATCATTGTGCAAGAGACAATGTCATAATTGCATCATGGAATCTGCATTGTGTGATGATGGCAATGATGTCATGGTGCAGAGGTCATCATTTATTCTACACTTCCCTTATAGACCCCACGAATATAGCTTTGACCTTTATAACCAGCCATCATTTCTGTCAGTGCTAGTGGGGATGAGTTCTGCTTTCTGTCAGTTTTTAGTAAGGGTTTTTTCCCCTTTCTTTTTTATCTTAAAAAATAACAATATTCTGGAGCTGTGAGCACTAAATTGAAAGATTTATACTTTGTTTCATATAAAAATAACTCAATGTATTTTATTGACTATGGTTTATCTTTTAACAATGAGCATAAATTGTATAAATTCAGTAAATTTTGTTGTCTATTTATTGATGTTATCTTTTCTGAAAATATACTTTTGTTTTAAATTAATAAACATTTAAGAAGGGAAAATAAAAATCCATTTAAAACCAAACACAAACTCTAAACTAGATTAATTTTTTTCAGTGGATTGTAAAATACAGAGAATTCAACTATATTATTCTTTCATGCCACTAGTTGTAAAGTTGTGGGTTTATCCTGCTTTTCTTTAGCGAAAGAAAAAGAAGGAAAAAAGAGCAGAATAGATATTTCCTTGTCTTTTCTTCAAAAGAATCAGCTAGTCCCTACTTCAGCAGTTCAAATCCCAGCACTGTGTGACAGAATGAGATCCCCTCACTTGCCTTAGTTTCTGCCTACCTAGCAGTTTGGAAACATGCTATATGTGAGTAGATAAATAGGAATCACTTCTGTGCTGACCCTGCCCAAATGCAATACTGACTGTGAGGCCATATCGGTGGTGAGAGAAGGCCACGGGTGATGCTACCGGATGCTGCTTGTCTTTCTAGTACAGAGCTAGTTCGCCTCCTCTGCTGCACCATGGATAATCATGTCAGCATGAACTAAATAGACTAGCACTCTTCGGCAAGCAAATAGCTACTATATACTAACATTGTTCTCTTCTCACAAGACCCAGAAGAACTACAAAGACACAAAAAGCTGCACAATTTGGCTTAAAAATAAACCTGAAAATGAGTCAGGTTATGTTTAATAAATTCACCAAAGGAAGGTATATACATATACGTATACGTATACACATACACATACACACACACACATACACACATACACATATATCTGGAGAAGAACTAGACATAGTTGACCACTACATATACCTTGGCCAACAGAAGGTGATACAATAAAGGAAATTGAATGATGTGTTAAATGTGGTTGGCAGGCATTCGGCAAGCTAAGTATAATTTTCAAGAACAACTTCCTGAAGAGAAAAGTTTTCAATCAGTGTGTGGTACCTGCGCTAACATATGCCGGTGAAACATGGACACTACATGCTCAGCATCATAAGACAAGATAGAAAGACTCGCACATGGATTAGAGAACAAACAAAAGTATACAATATCATCAAGAGAGTAAAATAATGGAAATGGGCTGGTCACATAGGAAGAAGAACTGATGGCAGGTGGATAAAGGCAGTCATAGAATGGATCCCATTTGATAAAAAGAGTCCACGAAAGGGATCTAAAGCAAGATGGATCCATGACATCAGCAAGTATGCTCAGGACTGTATTGGTTGGAAACATGCAGAAGCCTTGCAGATGGCTAAATTGATGCAGATGGCTAAATTGATGATGATGATGATGACGACAACGATGACAATGACTAACATGATAGTTTCCTGGATAATTGTAACATCAGAATTCACTAAATAAATAAACCTTATAGGTTTGCTGTTGTAGAGAGAAAATGAAAATGAATCCTTCTTGTAAACTTGTAAAGAGTCTTGAACTCTTAGAGCAAAAATGGGATATCAGTCTAATTATTTTCTGGAATCCTCAGATGGTGCCTACTTTTGAACTTACTTTTTCAATATCATATTTAATTCTATCAGAACTTCAGATATCTCAATACCATCTCTTTCTCTCCCTGATTTACATAGCCATTATAGAGCCATTGATTGAGATGGACAGCTATAAAAGTTGAATGGATGAAGGACTGAATGAACGAATAAATAAATGGCAGCAATCGGGAAGGCATGAGGTGCTATTGCAAATAGAAAGAAAAACAGTAAGAAAAATAAAACCATTTCAAAAATTCCTGGCATCTTCCAAAATTATCCCTGCCTCCATTAACAAACAAGTATATTGGGTTCCAGCCCCATTCCAATTCAAATCTTTCATGTCCCTTATTATTTATTTTAGCTTTCTTATTATTTAAGCATCTACTCATTTCTAATTCAGAACACCAGAAGCGCAGCCTCAGTATTTACAAATCTTTAGTCAACTGATCCTGGAAAACTGTCCATTTGACCTGTCTAAATAAAATATAGCGATATGAATAAAGTTAGACCTCACCCTTTTCCTAAGAGGTCTGTAGAGGGAGTGCATAAGTGCACCAACATGCCTACCGTCCCTGTCCTATTGTTTCTTTTATATTTTATTTTTCTTATATGTATCCATGTATTCATAACTATGTTTTACTTATACCTATTATCTTGTAAGCAATTGACAAATAAATAAATAAATAAAATAATAGGTGAAATTTTTCCCCTTCTTCCTGAGAACATTCATTTAACACCTCCCCTACTTTCTGGAATTTCTTGTGTAGCACCATTGGGCCACATAGGGAATTTCCTTGATACTCCCTATTTTTTTAAAGATTATTTTAATTTGAAATAAATTCAAAAGGAAGATGACATGTTGCAAAGTCAAATGAACTAAAATAATATTGTTTTCATTAATAGTTTGGATTCTCCATTTTCCACATAGTCACTGTTAGACAATAAATGGTATAATAAAAAATATTGTGTTGTGTAATAGATGTGGGTATATGCATATTCATTGATTCATTCATTCTGTCATAGTTATGTAGTATATAATGGGGGTATTTGAGAACTGTATGCAATGAAATTTGATTTTAATGTATACTAAATAGTATACATTTAAAATGACAATAAAGTTACTCTAAGTCTAAGGTCTAAGTTCTAAATATCTTAGCCCAGTTCTGAGTGCCAGTATGATGTAGTGGTTAAGGCAACAGTCTAGAAACTGGGTTCCAGTCCTGTGTTAGGCATAAAGTCAGCTGGACTTTGTATCTTCCTCAGCCCTAGGAACAATGTGGCAGTGACAGTGACAAAAAACACATCTAAAATACTTTTTAAAGAAAACTGCAAAGACATATCCATGTTCTCTAGGTTAACCATTTTACAATGGTTTTTTTTAGTGGAAACCATGTTTTTTGAGTACCAAAATATGCTTTCAAAATACCTTCAGAATTTCAAAAGATTTAGGATTTCCTGTTCTTCAAAATACTCAGGTTATGGTGCCAGCAACATAGTTGCTTGCCAATAGAATGTGTCCTAGGTTTTTTCTGTTCATCGGTACCAACAAATACAAAATGGCAAATTAAATAAAGTCAGAACTTTAGGCAACACAGAGCCACAGTTGAGGTAATGCTGACGCTTGTACACTAAGCCTTTCCCTTTGCAAGTATGTTAACTTCAAGCATGTCATAAAGGCACATTCATATTCATACACATAATGTTATTTCCACAACATTCTGCAGGTGATAGTTTAGATTAGAACATTTTGGATTTCACTTGAAAGATAATAAACCAAGTTATTCTAAGTTTCTAGCTATCTTAATCCCAATCATTTGGGAACATGGTGGACTCAGTGTCATGAGAGCGTACATTTGAGATCATAATATCAACCAATGAAAATGAACATTCTATTCATAATTCATCAGGATGCAGTTGCTTTCATACATACAGTGCTTCTTTCCCATTCACGGAAATGGAGAAGCAAAAGGAAGCCGCTAGCATTGTTAAGGATGTCACCCAATTTGAAATTGTTTTACCAGCAATAAGTCCTGTATTTTTTACATAGTTGTATTTACAGTGTAAATCAAAACAGAGTGAGAAGTTTAAATGATAGTACGTTAAGAAAAACAACTAGAACTGATTATTTTCCAGTTAAGTCCAGTGTCAAATACACACATAATATTTATTTTGCATGATTACAATGATGTACTCAATCGTTTAGTTTAATCAAGGCAGGTTTACAAGTTCACTGTTGCCTTTCCTAGCTTAATCTGTGGAATGATGCAGTTGTACCATAAGCATATTTTAAAAAGATAGTTGGGAGAATAAAAAGGCTGTGACGTTGATAGAGATTTCAGCACCAGAGGGAGCCACTTGCATACATCTTGTTAGAATTTATTTATTTATTTATTTTGGGTAGGTAACTTGTAAATAATAAACAACAAACGGTATTACATAGGACTTTCTTTATGCTTTGTTTCTAAGTCTAAATTTGATGGCAAAGAAGTTGAATAGTCAAGTTAGTTAATATTTCAGTAGGCAAATTATGGTCATTAAATAGAAGAGGGCTTAGACTCCTGAATCTAGTTACTGCAGTTATTGTTTTATATCAGGCACAAGCAAGGCAGCATTTTAATTTGTTAAAAAAAAAACAGTGCAGGAAGAACCCTTTGTGTTTTAAGATGACTTAACCTCTGTTAGAAGAGATGTGCTATCTACTAAAATCAAAATCAATAAAGGTCCTAAATATATGTGGCAGAAATATGATAAAAAAGCATTGTAACATATATATAGCTGAGTAGTTTTAAGAGGGCTAAAGAGTCAAATGCATCTTTAGTTTAGGAAAATTTATGTAGCAAAAAGAGATAAGTAATGAAATTTGGCTAGGCTTGTGTTCTCTAGTCTGCAGATAAAAGATTGCATGTTGGATTTGCTGTATCTTACAATATCTTACCTGGTTTTTTTTAAAAAACCTTTCACATAGCAAAACAGACAGAACTGTTTGTTTATGGAATACTATTTTCCTGTCCATAAGCAAATTATTTCTGTGGTTGCTGGAATATGCACACAACTATAGTCCCAAGCCAGGTTTTTACTTTTGCTTGTTAAAATTGTCCTTTATAGATTTGGAATAGGGAGAGAAAAAAAGTGGTGGAACATCAGGTTTTGGCCTGAGTGATGGTGCTGAGAAAAAGAAAAAAAAACAGAAGTAACGCCACACCAGTTTTCTATGTATTACAACAGGAGTATCAAACACAATTTCATTGAGGACCGCATCATGGTTATGTTTGACCTCAGGGAGTTGGGTGTGTGTGGCCAGGGTGGGAATGGTCAACTTGACATCACTGGCTCCGTTTTTGCTGGCAGAGGGTTGCAGGAGGTCATTGTGGCTGAAATTGGAACCTGCGCGGATTGTGTGTTGTTCCCTGGGCTCTGTTTTTGCTCTAGAGGGATGCAGGAGGCCGTCACGGGCAAAAACGGAGCTCCATTTTTGCTGGCAGAGGCACCGCAGGCTGGTCCTTTGTTATTTTCAGGGCGACCACATGAGCCAGATCTAAGTACCATGCAGGATGGATGCGGGCTGTGGGCCTTGAGTTTGAGACCTCTGTGTTACAATAACAGTAGAGACACATCCAAGGATTAGTGCTTTATCCAGAGTGTTTGTCCTTTTTTTAAAAAAAAAAAATGTTTACTACATTTTCAAAAGACAGATAAATTTGTGTGTATAAGAAGCTCATGTAACTCATGGCATGTCCTTTATTGTCTGCTGGTCAATCATTAATTGGAGATATATGCTTCTTGGAATCCAGGCACCTCTCTGTCTTGTGGCCCAAGATAAAAAGGGCATGGAGGAATTTGTAGCCTGGAGAAAAATCTTAGGGAGTGTGGTGGGTAGATATGTCTACTGTAGCAGCCTAGAGTAGTGAATAGAGATTGGGAAGTCATCAAGTCGTTGATGATGTCATCAACATTGTCACTGAGAACACTAGCAATTAAGGAGAAAAAGCAAACTGAGTATTATATGATATGGAAAATATTTTATTAATGGTTAGAAAATAAAAAAGGAATTTGGAAATGAAGAAGAATAAAGGAGAATAGAAAATAAATTAAGAATAGAGATAGAAAAAAGATGATAATTGTTATTATATGTATGATGAGAATAATGAGAGGTAACTCCAATAAGGTACTATGATCAGAAGAGTTGTATAATGTTTAACTGTTTGATGTATCTTAACTCTAAGTTTAGGGAAATAATATCAATGTGAATGTGAATGATATGTAAATGGTGAAGGATGTGGCATAGATGTGTTTGTGCCTAGACAACACACTGCTTGAGAAAAAATGAAATGTTTGTATTTTTAAAACTGAAAAGTAAAAAACTTATTAAAGACATTGTCATTGAGATGTTGTAGAATCATTCCTTCAGCAAAACTTGTGTTGGGATTAGCAGCTGAGTAACTGAGAATGTTTTTACAGTGGGTTGAGGATGAGATGAAGGTATGGTCATGACAATATGTCCTTTAAAATGGGTTGCCAATCTTTTGGAACTCAGGGACCACCAGACTCATAATTTTAAATCCTGTGGACCAGAGACCCTTGGGGAAATCCCCCAAAAAGTCTGCAGGAAAAACCCCCACCCCAGTTTCCTACAGATTGATTATTCTTTATTTGGGATCGCAGGATACCGCCTCCAGCTCCATTCTCGGGGGGGGGGGGGGGGAAGAGACTTTTGGCTTCATGTAAGGAAAGCAGCAGAAGCAGCAGAAATCTTTTTTTTTTCTCTCCCCCAAACTCCGCCAGAATTGAGTCTTTGCCAGCGCAACCTCTTGGAACAGGATGCCTTGCAGGGTCCCAAAGACTCATTTCCAGTGGAGTTTGGGGGAAAGAAAGAAAGACTTTAGCTGCTTTCCTTGTGTGCAGTCAAAAGCAGAAGAAGAAAAAAGTGGAAAGAAGCAGCCGGGTGGCCAGGCCAGGTGCATGGAGCGAGTGGGACAAGTTCCCCCCTCCGCCCTTTCCCCCCTTCCCCTCACTACCTCATGTTGTTCTCAATGCAAGCAACAGAAGCCTTGTGTTCCCATGTGGGTGGTGCAGCCTTGTGTTCCTGCGCAGCCTGGGTTAATTGCTTTGGAGGATGCTTTGGGAGTGACATTTCTTTGTGGACCACCAAAATTTTCTCGTGGACCACCAGTGGTCCCCAGCCCACTGGTTGGCGACCACTGTTTAAAAATGCTCAGTAGGGAGATCTTCATGATGCAGTTAGCAGGATGTGAGGATGGGCCCTTAAAAGGGGACTGGACACATTCACAGAAGATCAGGCCAGTCTTGATGCTTGCTTATTGCAAGCAGCCAACCTTAGATACCAATTAATACATAATAAAAGTAGAGTACAATATCAGTTCTCATCTATGGTTGAGGGTTAGCTAAATCTGTGAGATTGGCCATTGTGTCACTTAGAATAAGAGTTTAAGTGGGTTTTATTTTAATTCAGCTCTTTGATTTGATTGAGTTCTTGGGTCAATAGAGTTTTAGAATAGGAAGGGGACTTAAATTAACTGAGGTTTAGCATTACATTGATTGTGATTTAAATGTAGCTTCCTTCTTAAAACATGGCTACAATTAACTGAGTTTTCCAGGTTTGGGCATTGACTAATCTGAAAGTGATATAAAAGTTTCCAACTCCTTGCTAGCTCATTGGAGATCGGCTAGGAAGGGGAAATGTGGTAAAACATGGTTTAGTGATACCTTTAGATAACCTTATTTCTAGAACCATTTCCCATTAAGTTTCTCTGCTGGAGATGCTAATCAATTCACACTGTTCAGGAAGACTTCTGTAGCATTTACTGGTTTAATTGCTTTTCAGTGTTGCCAAACCAATGTCAACATAAGGAGAGGGGTCAGCTGCAAATTGAGTTGAAGGAATTTTAGCAGAAGTAAGCTATTTGTACTTTTCCTTAAATCAGAAAGACTGCATTACACCCACTGTATTCCAGGAAGATGCAAAATGTGCTTTCCAGTTACTAGTTTGGAACAGTGATGGCAAACCTATGAAATACATGTCGAAAGTTACACCCCATTATGCTTTGGGTGACATACCAGTTTTTACCTACACCTAACAAAAACTATTCTTGAAAGCATGGCCCATTCTCACACAATTTTTGGAGGCTGTGGAGGCCACATGAGAATGGAGTATGTTCTTGTGCAGCCTCTGGACTCTCCAAAAATGAATTTGTTTTACTTGTATTTTGTTTTTGTAATCATTTGGCATTTCTTTATATAAAATACAAAGCACTAATATGATTAAACTGCTTTTTTTTTAAAAAAAATGAATATGTAAAGAATTGTTTCTCTTCTGTTCAGGGGTGGTCGTGATAAAACATAGAATGACAGAATTGGAAGGGACCTTGGAGGTCTTCTAGTCCAACCCCCGTCTCAAGCAGAAGACCCTATACCATTCCAGAGAAGTGGCTGTCCAGTCTTTTCTTAAAAGCTTCCAGTGACGGGGTACCAGGGGTGGGATTCTACCAGTTCGCACCTATTCCCTAGAACTGGTTGTTAACATTCTAAGCAGTTTGGAGAACCAGTTGTTAGAAGAAATTACTGGCCTAATCCTGTAAGGAAGGCAGGAAGGAAACATTCTGGTGTTGCTTACAGAAACTGCCTCTCCGTTAACCCTTATTACATTCTTGGCAGGACCAGACTTCCTGACCCAGGAACTTCTCTAGAGCTTTTTTCCCCTCCTTTGCTGGCACTTTGCTTGTGTGGAGTGACCATTCAAAGTTACAATGGCACTGATAAAAGTGACTTATGACCATTTTTCACACTTATGACTGTTTCAGCATCCCCACAATCATGAGAGGCCAGGGGAGGAGATGTGTGCCTCTATGTGTGTGATATTGAGTTGGCCAATAACATGACTACCAAACCACATCCACCCGGTCACATGACCACCAAGTTACGCCCACCAACTAAGCCACACCCACAGAACTGGTTGGTAAAAAATTTGATTCCCACCCCTGCGGGGTACCCACAACTTATGAAGGCAAGGCATTTTACTGATTGATTGTTTTCACTGTTAGGAAATTTCTCCTTAGGTCTAGGTTGCTTCTCTTCTTGATTGGTTTCCATCCATTGTTTTTTTGTCTTGCCTTCTGGTGCTTTGTAAAATAGGTTTGACCCCCTCTTCTTTGTGGTAGCCCCTCAAACATTGGAACACTGTTATCATGTCTCCCCTAGTCCTTCTGGTGGTGGGGCTGGAGTGAGTCAAGTTAGGCCTTTTGCAAATTTTTGACAGAGTGAGCCCAAGTGTTCACTATCACTGAATTAGACTTTCACAACCGAAGATTTCTGCATGTAAATAAACTATAGTTCCAATAGTCAACTTTCCTATAATGGCAGTTAATAATCCTTGATGGGAATTGCTCCTTCTAGGTTTGGTCCTATCACTTGATGCTCTTCCTTTTAGCACTCATTCACCTGAAAATTCCTTTTCAAAGCAAATAGATGAGGCACTTTAGTTAAGGATTGGGGTGTTTGATCTTCCTCACTTGAATTATGCATTTTTAGATTCAGATATGTTACGACCTAATATAGCTGTGCTTTCAATGTTCACTCTATTTATAGAGGACATGGACAGAATTTCTATGTATGGTCTTCTCTTTGCTTTTCTCTCTCCTAACCCTTTACTATTCGTCCATTCAATAGCATGGATCATAACTGATGCCTAGCTTAAATAATCCAGCATTCTTCAAGCATCCTGGTTATGCTATTTTTGATAAGAGAAATCAGAATAGCCTAATTTATTTTCTGCAGCAAGGTTGAAAATGGGCAGACATGCTTGCCAGTTCCATATATTTGGGCTAAATCAAGTGTGAAATGCATTGCTTCCCCAAGTTATCCAAGTAGTGCTGCCAGATGTCAGCAAATGTGGTTGCAATTCTGTATCTGCTTACCAAGGATGGGACTATTTAACTAGCTTCATAATTATTTCTGAGGGCTTATAGAATAGAATAACAGAGATGGAAGGGACCATTGAGGTCTTTGAGTCCAACCCCTGCTTAGGCAGGAAACCCTATGACATTTCAGACAAATGGTTCTCCAATCTCTTCTTTAAAACTTCCAGTATTGGAATATTTACAACTTCTGCAGGCAAGTTGTCACACTGATTAATTGTTCTGTCAGGAAATTTCTCCTTAGTTCTAAGTTGCTTCTCTCCTTGATTAGTTTCCACCCAGTGCTTCTTGTCCTCTGCTCAGATGCTTTTTATTTTATTTATTTATTTATTTATTTACACATTTATATACTGCCCTTCTCTCGAAGGACTCAGGGCGGTGTACAGCCAACTATAAAACATTCCACATTATAAAAGTTAAAAGAAAATTAAACATCCTAAGGCTGCCACTAAAATCTATGCCCAACCCCAATAAATTAACAATAAAAAATCCGAATTTAAAATCCCGAAATTTAAAACCCAAATTCTAAAATTACTCTTTAAAACTCCCATTTCAGTCCAGGCCGGCCTGCTCAAAGAGCCAAGTTTTCAGTGCACGTCTGAATGCTCTCAGGTCGGTGTTGTTACGTAGCTCAGGAGGCAACCCATTCCAGAGAACGGGTGCCCCCACGGAAAAGGCCCTATTCCTTGGGTTCACCAGGCGGCACATAGATGCCATCGGGACCCGAAGGAGGCCCTCCCTGTGGGAGCGCACAGGTTGGTGGGAGACTACTGGCAGAATGTGATCTTGCAGATAGCGTGATCCAATGCCATAGATCACTTTAAAGGTCAAAACCAGAACCTTAAAGCGAACCCGGAAGGCCACCGGCAGCCAATGCAGCTCACGCAGAAGAGGCAACACATGGGAGTTTCTTGACGTCCCCCATAACCACCCGCGCGGCCGCATTTTGCACCAGTTGAAGCCTCCGGGTGCTCCCCTGGGGGAGCCTTATGTAGAGAGCATTACAATAGTCCAGACGGGAGGTGACAAGGGCATGAGTGACCGTGCGTAAGGCGTCCCGATCCAGAAAGGGCCATAACTGACAAATCAGGCGAACCTAATAAAAAGCCCCCCTGGAGACAGCCGTAATATGATCTTCTAAAGACAGCCATGCATCCAACAAAATAGTAGCTATTTATCAACTTATGCATGTATCATGCTTTTGAACTGCTAGGTTGGCAGAAGCTGAGGCAAGTGATGGGAGCTCAGTCCGCCAAGTGATGCTAGGACTCCAACCGCCAGAGTATGGACCTTTTCCAGCATCATTAAGCCACTGAGCCACTGCGTCTCTATAGAACTATTATTCCATTTTATAAAGGAATAGGGGGTGACCTGAGAGAAGGTCTTAAAAAGTCATTAAAGGGAGGGAGCGAGGGAGGGAGGGAAGGAAGGAAGGAAGGAAGGAAGGAAGGAAGGAAGGAAGGAAGGAAGGAAGGAAGGAAGGAAGGAAGGAAGGAAGGAAGGAAGGAAGGAGCCATTAAAGAGAACAGAAGGAAATTGCATAGGCATTAGTGGGCATGATGAGAATTTAACTCAAAAATCCTCTCTTGGTTTTGTTCAACAGAATATGGGATAGAGAACAAATTGTCAGGCTTTCAAGATTCTGTTTTTTTTTTACTTTAATACAATAAACAGCATTCTGGGAATCTGTATGCCTGTGTCTTGACCTGGCTTACTTTAGAGAGCTGATACAGTGCATCAGCATGGACAGAGATACATAGACACTTAATAATTAAATGTCTTAAAATGCTACTAGTCTTAAGTGAATGGTTGTGTGGAGGAAAAAAAGCAGCTTTAATTACAAGTAATGTACAAACACTTCTGGCAAGCATGCATTATAAAACTTCCAGTGGGTGGATTTTAGGAAAAACAATTTGAATTCGAATTTTAAAAAAGTTTCAATGACATGAGCAAACTATATCATCATTTCCGTAGTGTGAACAATACAGGTCAGCAGAAATTTCAAATTCAAGATGTTTTGAGTTTGAAAGAGCTATTCAGATGTAGCCAGTATCTGAATTCTGACCTTAATTCTTGCAACATTGTGCAATGGTTAAAGTAACATTGTAATCTTTTTCAAAAAAACTCAACATATTTCATACCACTGGGAAGCAGCACTAAATATTTCTAAGATTTTTTTTGTAGGTTTCCTTTCAGAAATGTGATTAGATGGTCCTGATAAAACTTTTGAATCTATTTTTCTTTTATGGGAACCTTAGAGAGCCTCCCTCCCTTTGTTCCTCCCTATCCATCCATCCATCCATCCATCCATCCATCCATCCATCCCAGATTAATCAGATTAATCGGAAAGAACACAGACAGATAACAAAACTCAACACTCAGGCAAATAGGAATCAGCATCAGATAAAAATAATAAAAGAAGAAACAATACACCAACCCAAAACAAGCAAGAAACCATACCCCAATCAAAGCTGGTAGGACAAATTGCCATATCTAAACGATTAGGAAACTCTTCTTCCACATGCACTAACCCAGAAGAGAGTGGAGAACACCAAGAAACAAGGTCTGAATGCAGAAAAGCAGTTCTGAATATTTGAACTATAGTTAGTTCCATTTGGATTGCTTGGGATAATGTAGGTTGCTTCATCTACAATATGTATCATTTTTATATTATGTAAATAAATTATTGAATGAGGTGCCAAGACTCAAAATAGATGTAAGAAGAATTACTTTATTATGCTTTTTCTTTTGACTTAGTCCCTTCAAAAGAGAATATTTAACAAACTTCTCCAGATTTGTTTTTTTTAAAAATAAATTTGTTTTTCATTCTTATTTAAATCCACTTAATACCCTAATATCAAACTTCTGTTCACCAAATCAGGATAGTTGCAATACTTGTGCATGAAAGGAAGAAAACAGAAGCCATGCTTCTCTTTCATGCTGCTGCTAGAGCCCAGGATGGGTTAGACTCCTCCTGATGACATCATCAAGCTGAGTCTGTCTTGTATAAAAGTAGCAGCCTGTGGGAGTAATCCCAGCTTTGACTCAGCTTCTTTCGGTGACAATTGAGCTGGTGTCTCTGAAAGCAGTTTTAGCCAGCAGCAAAATCAACAGTGATCTTAAATCATTGGCACAGCTCCTGGGGACCCGGTGCAGCTGTGCCTTTAGGAGAGTGGGGTTCTGCTCTCCTGCAATGCTGAGGATTTGATGTTTTCAAACCAAGGGAGACTGTAAGTAAGGGAGAAACCATAAAGATTGTATCAGCAATAACCACGCCTCACAGCTGATCAAAAAACCCGCGGTTTTTCCCTTTCTGGCTGATTTCGCCACTCGGGGCTGTTTCCAGCCTAGGGAGTGACTAACGGCCATCATAGCTTGTAATTCATTGGAGAGGCCATTTTGAAAGCTTCTTCTTCCAACGCACGAAGCGAGCAGCCATTTTAGGTGGCCTCATCCATTAATGGCCTGCTCCTATCCCCAAAAAGGGCCCTAATTCAGGCTACTGCATAGGCAACACATAGCGAGGGTCGCTCCTAGCACCTCTTGTGTCTGCTTATGCCAACTATGGATCAAGACAAGATCAACGCAGAGCTTTTGGGCCTGAACATCCAAGGCCTCCAGACTGCCAAAAGAAAAGAAGGAGACAACACTCTCAATCTGTTCAAAGGGAGGTAGTGGCCAAGATCAGGGCCAAAGCTTTGGGCCCTAAGAAAATATCCCAGGCCAAACTAAAAGCAGAGAAACAAAGACATACGGCCTTGGAGAGACAGTTCAACAAAACTATTGAACAAATGAGGGGACAACTGCAACAGGCTTCCCAACCAGCCAATCTTCTGATGGTTTAGGCAGGTACTTCCAGGGGGGTGGAGGAAACCCCAGCCCCTCTTAGCCACCTCCAATCCTGGTCCCCAGAGAGGCTTGAGGTCCAAGTCGGGTTTCAAGACTTGAGCAGATCAGGCCCCCAACTTCATTTAGGCCCCTTGGAACCTTTCTTCTTCTCTTCCATCTGTAGCCCAAGGTAGCTCTCGACCAAGACCAGAGGCTACTTTTACACCAACAGCAGCAGGCCTTTGGCCCCAGATCCTCCATCAAGTGGCAAATCCTCTGACATCCACAATGTAGTCTCCATAGCCATCAGACAGGGCCTAGCAGAGGGGCTTCAGCACATCTTTAGGCCCTCTGACAGGTCCCAGCCCATTTTTCCAGCCTATTCTCAGGCCCAGATCCTCAAAAGGGGACTACCTCACCTTGTGGAGCACAGGGGCCCTCCCACCCATGCAGAATGGGGTGATTTCGAGCAGGGAGACTACACAGAACCATCTGAGCATAGCCCCTCCCCTGCATCTGAATGGGAAGAGAGAGAAATCTGGGACCCCAACCTCTCAGAGGAAGAGGAGGATCTGAGGCCTGATCAACCTTCCTCAGCCGCAGTATTCAAACCTGCCTTATTTAAACCCCTCCTCCACAAGGCACTGGTCACAGCCCAATTGTCCTCAGAGGAAGCTGCCCCCGAACCTCAAGTGCTGCAATCGGGACATGGAGATTCATCCCTCTTCTCCAAACCCATTGTTCACTCAGAGGTCCTTCCATCCCCCATCATTTTTCTGGACTTAACAAGGAGCAATTTGCCTTCCCCACTGCAGGCCCCCATCCATCATCCCATGATAGGCGATTTCACAACGTGGGCCCTTCCCTAGCTACTGCTCTTGCAGTTCCCTCAGTAGACGTCCCAGTCGTGGCTTCCTTCTCCTCGAGCCCTCCAATTGAGCCTGAAGATGTACTAAAGGCAGAGGACAAATGCTCCGAACAAACATTGAAGCGTAACCATCAAGCCTCTGCTTGGACCACCCGGGCTTCAACTACTGCATCATTTTTTACAAGGTCTTCCATATGCTGGCTGCACCAACTACAAGGCCTCATACCCCCTCAGACTTTAGATCCCATCAAGAACTCAATAAAATTATAGCAGCAGCAGAGTTCATGGTGGACGCCACTCTCAACGCCACCAAGTTCTCCTCCAAGGCCATGGCATCATCCGTGGCAGCAAGGAGACTGCTATGTTACAAAATTGGCAAGCGGAGCCCCGGCACAAGTGGAAGCTGGCTTTGGCCCCCTGCACCAGTGAGAAGCTGTTCAATGATGCTCTCAAGCCATTCGTCATTGAAACAAAAGACAAAAGGAAAATTCTTTCCTCGACAGGGAAGAGGGCAGACTTCCGCCCGACCCCCATACTGGCCACCCCCATTCAGACCCGAAAATACTTCTTGCTTCTCCAGGCCACAAAGAGCGTATTCCCAGTGCCAAGAGCAATACCCTGAGGCACCCGGCAGACAACAGCAAACTGCGGGTAAACAGCCCTTTCATGGGGGAGAGGGTCATTCCTTCCATCACTCTAAATAATCCCTCATTCTCCCTTCCCATCGGAGGTCATTTGGCCTCCTTTGCTTCCAGTTGGGAGGAGTCAACGACGGATGCCTGGGTACTCAATACAGTAAGGTCGGTGTTACAACTAGAATTTCTATCATCACCCCCAGAAAATTTTGTGTTCTGCCCTGTTTCCCGGAACAGTTCACGAAGGGCCCTTATGGAATCGGTCATTCAACACCTGGTCGACATAAGGGCCATTCAACCAGTCCCTGAACTCCAATGGGGACATGGCTTTTATTCTTGGCTTTTCATGGTCCCTAAGGCCTCGGGGGGGTGCGAGCCATTCTCGACCTAAAATTTCTGAATGATTTTATCCCATGTAGGCACTTTAAAATGCAGACTCTGCATTCTATTCTAGAGAGCATTTGGGAGGGCGGTCTCCTCTTCCATTGATCTCACGGAGGCTTATCTCCACATTCCCATCTGGCCTCATCATCGCCAGTTTCTCCATTTCTGTTACCAGAGTTCCCACTACCAGTATCGAGCCCTTCCTTTCGGGCTCTTGTCTGCTCCAAGAGTCTTCACAATGATACTTGCGGCATTGGTGGCTTTGTTCCAGTCTGTTCCAGTGAGGATCCTATGCTACTTGGATGACATTTTGATACTGTCATCCTCCACCCACTCTGCCCATCGAGATCTACAAACCACACTCCATTGCCTCCAGTACCACGGCTTTTTCATCAACTCCAGGAAGAGCCATCTCTTCCCCACAACCAGATTGCTCCACCTGGGAGCTGTCATCGACACAACTCTATGTCAAGTTTTTCTGTCTCCAGATTGAGGGAAGAGCCTTACCAAGATCATTCGACAGGTTCAACATCAACACACTGTCTCCCTGTCACTGTTGTCCAAACTATTAGGGAAAATGATCTCATACATCAGCATCGTTCCGTGGGCTACACTCCCGAGTTCTACAATGGTTCCTGCTCCCCTTTCAACAAGCAGGAACCAGCCACATGTCTGCCAGGGTCCAGCTCACTCCGCAGACCTATCGCTCTTTAAGTGGTGGCTCTCCCCAGCCCTTTGAAAGGGACTCCTGTTCAAGGAACCAGACAAACTGCTCATCACCACCAATGCAAGTTGGGGGCCCACATGGATGTGCACATAGCTCAAGGGATTTCGTCCCGGGTGGACAGGACTGGCCCTATAAACTGGCTAGAACTCAGAGCCATATATCTAGCACTGAAACATTTCAGGGACAGGATAGCTGGATCCCATGTGCTAGTGTTGATGGACAATATGGCCACAAAAGTGCACATCAACAGGCAAGGGGGTACAAGATCCAGGGCTCTTATGAAGGAAGCCGAATGGTTGGGGCAGTGAGCAGAGAGACACCTGCTGTCTATCACAGCAGATCACATCTTGGGAATCGACAACTCCCAAGCCGATTGACTGAGCAGGAGCCTAGTTGACCATGCAGAATGGTTCCTTCCCCAGTCCATATTTAAGGATCTCTCCCTCAGGTTCGGGACCCCAGAGGTAGACCTCTTCACCTCTCCCCAAAACTGGTCTCCTCTACGCCTTTCTCCCTCTTCCCATCATTCCGGTGGTCATTCAGAAGATGTTGGAGGAACGGGCAGAGCTGATTCTCCTAGCCCCCTATTGGCCCAGGAGACCTTGTTTTGCAGATCTGGTGAACCTGTCTGTAGCCATTCCCTGGAGGATCCCAAACCACAAGATCTCCCTGCATCAGGGAGCCCTGCTCCACCCGGATCCCCAATGGTTCAAACTAACTATGTGACGATTGAGTGGCAACTGTTAAGAGAAGCTAATCTCCTAGAAAGAGTCATCCTTACTATACAGGCGCCTCGAAAACCATCTATGATGCGCATCTATGATGCCACCTGGAGGGTTTTTTGTCATTGGTGTCAAAAGAGAAGGTCTCACTCCAACATTAGCTGAGGTAGCAGATGTCCTCCGTTTCCTTCAAGATGGCCTAGAGAAGGATCTTGCACCTAACACCTTACGCCGTCAGGTAGTGGCTCTTTCCTCAGTCCTCTCCTGGGACTCATTTTCTTCCTTGTCCCACCACCCTTCAGTACCGAAATTTCTAAAAGGGTCTTCCAATCTCTGCCCTCCTATGGTACACAGGTTTCCATCCTGGGACCTTCACACGGTTCTCCAGGCACTAACAGAACCTCCTTTCAAACCCCTCAGAAAGGTGTTCCTTTGATTCTTAATCCTGAAGGTGGTTTTCTTAATAGCTATCACATCAGCTAGAAGGGTGTCGGAGTTGGATGTTCTCTCAATACGGCAAGACCTCTGCACCTTTCACAACAACAGAGTTGTTCTCTGTCTAGACCCTACCTTTGTATCTAAGATTTATACCATGTTCCACAGATCCCAGGACATAGTAGTACCTGATTTCTGTCCCCTTCCGCAGCACGACCTAGAGCGCAAGTGACACACCCTAGATGTTAGAAGGGCACTTAGAATTTACATCAAAAGCACTTTGACGTTTAGAGAGACAGAGGCCATGTTTGTATCTTTTCCTCCTTCCCACTGGGGAAACAAGGCCTCACCTCCCACCTTAAGTAGGTGGATCAGGGCATGTATCGCACAGGCCTACAAAGCCAGAGCTCTGCCGGTATCCCAGGGCCTGACTGCACACTCCACTAGAAGTGCTGCAACTTCAGCTGCCTGGGCCACCCAGACACCCCTAGAAGAGATTTGCAGAGTGGCTACATGGACATCCACGTCTCCGTTCATCAGACACTACTGCCTAGATTCCTATGCCTCAATGAGCACTGCTTTCGACAGACAGGTGCTTCAGTGAGTGGTTCTAACTTTGGAGTGATCAACTGGATGAGGACCCTCCCGAGGATGAGGACCCTCCCGAGGACATGCAGGCTTTGGTATGTCCCATCCTGGGCTCTTGCAGCAGCATGGAGGAGAATGGGCATTAGTAAACCGTGAACACCTTTTCTATCTATGCTACTAGAGAGCCCAGCCCCTCCCTTGTTTCGTCTGGACTATGGTAAGATACATTATTGTTCAAGATTCTGTTTTGGCTTTCAGAGACACTCACTAAAGTCTGTCAAGTATCTTTGCCAAAGCTGGGGTTACTCCCACAGGCTGCTACTTTTATACAGGATAGACTCAGCTTGATGATATCATCAGGAGGAGTCTAACCCATCCTGGGCTCTCTAGCAGCATAGATAGAAAGGGCATTCTCAGGTAAATTTACCAACGCCCATTCTAAAACCACAAGCATGGAATCATTACAAGCAGGACCTTCTTCTAAGCTCCCTATTGCTGATGTTGGCAGGATATAGCAGAAATTTGGAAAATGTTGGATAACTGTCATGTTCATCAACAGCTGACCTAAGCTCGGTCACTCTATGACTTTATCTGGCTCACGGTCATCTTCCCTGGAGTCAGGACAGTAAATACCCAGGTAGCACTATGTTAGGAGGCATTGACTTTTGTAGACAGAGGTCTGCCCTGGATTTTTGTGTGTCATTCAAAGGTGCATTAATTCCCAATAAGCAGTGAGTTGGGGTCTGGAGGACAGCTGAACTCATTTCCTTTGACATGAACTATATTCCATTTTAATGCAACAAGGTCCTTTTGAATACAGAAAAGCAGTTCCTGTGATCATCTCCAATTATGTGCTTTTAATTGTTTCTCTTTCTTCCAAAATTACAATATAATGAGCATGGAGGTTTCAGAGAATCATACCCCAAACTGGGAACCCCATGTGTCGCATATAGGTGCAGGTGGCAACTTCTGATCTATTACCTAATCCATTTAATTGGTCATAGGGGATTCTTTGAAATTGAAAAATTAAATTCAATTCAATGATATGCATGTACTCTATTGTTGGAATATCACACTTCTCCCTAATGGGGTATTAGTTCTCCTACAGGAGCTAGTTGGTGGCTGATGTTCTTAAAAACAGTAATGTATCTAAATTAGCCCTGAGACAAAATGCTAGCAGTGCAGTCCTTGCAGAGATACAATAATTCTGAAAACTCAAGAAAGGAAGGTGTTAATAAGCAATTCTTAATAGGCTGCTGCCTTAGTGAGAAAAACGGTGGGGCTCTGAATCATTTCTTTCTGCTCCAAACAACTGAAATTGTAATGGCTATGGGAATGTAACACTCAAGAGGAATAAAAAAGCGAGTGAATAGTTCTTCAAAATATATTGATTTAACAGATCTGCTTCTCCGATGACAAGTTCATGGATTTTAAACAAATTGTATTCAATCAGCTCACCACTGAAATTTGGTTATGAGCTGTTGAAGTGCTCACTACAAGCCATTGTGTTCCGAGTGAAACCCTATATGTTATAGTTATGAGTGTTTGGGGGATGTTTAATAGGGAAAGATAAAAGGCTAGAGAGAAAGAGACAGCAAATCCACAAGGTAAGAAAACCTATGCAGGAAAGAGCTGAATTCACCTTGCACAAATGCACAGGTCTTCAAACTTGACAGCTTTAAGACTTGTGGACTTCAACTCCCACAATTCCTCCTCCAGTCATGTTAGCTCAGGGATTCTGGGAGTCAAAGTCCACAAGTCTTAAACTTTCCAAGTTTGAAGACCTTTGCACAAATGGGTGCTTGGTTGAAGGCCCTAGCATTCACTGATGGTCTCTCTTCCAAGTACCAAGCAGACCTGAATCCAGTTATCTTCTTAATCCAGACAAGATCAGTTATATTATGGCATCCTCTGATTACAAAATTAGACTGTTTTAGTTAAATGGAATTAAATGGAAAGTTGGCATTCCATAAAAGCAAGGTAGGGTGAGCTGCAAAAAATCAGGGAACCTGTAGATATCGTCAGTGACAGAAAATAGAATCAAACCCTTCTCTGCTATCTAGTGCTCATCCAGACTTTTGCAGTACATGTACAGTAGTCCCTATCCTCCAGAGCTATCTGTTTCTAAGAATACATCTAGATTGTACAATGATCCTTAGAGATTCTTGGAAAATCAAAATAATGAGTAGTTGCAATCTAGTGCTTTGATACTGTGGCTGACCAAACTAACAATCTCAAGGGATAGGTTTGAGTAATGGGAATTTTCTTAGAAAATTGGCAGTTATGGGCCTGGCCATGCCTAACAGGGTGGCATTTTATGAATGGTTAAGGCATCAGGCTAGAAAGCAGGAGACCACAACTTTTAGTTCCACCTTAACCATGAAAGCTGGCTGGGTGTTTTGGGGCCAATCACCAGAAGATTGAGTGACTTTGGGCCACTCACTCTTTCTCAGCCCAACTCAGCTCATAAGTTTGTAGGTAAAATAGGAGGAGGATGGTGGTTGGATATGTTCACTGCCTTGAGTTATTTGTAAAAATAATAAAGGCAGGACACAAATAAATAAAGATAAATGTTAGCAAATGAGCAAGGGTCATGATGGAAGCTATCTGATGAAAGCTGGGCCCAGAGCATGTTCTAACATTCAGGATATATCTATTTATACATAAAATATTGAAGATTCTACTTAGAGTTATAATAATTTGTTCTGGTTATCCTTTAAATATGAAGTTATATAACATAATATTTCCCTTTCTGGTTCTATGAAATGAGCCACAGTGGGGCAGTGGTTAGAGTGCAGTATTGCAGGGTACTTTTGCTGACTTCTGGCTGCCTGCAATTTGGCAGTTCGAATCTCACCAGGCTCAAGGTTGACTCAACCTTCCATCCTTCTGAGGTATGTAAAATGAGGATCCAGATTGTTGGGGGCAATAGGCTGACTCTGTAAACCGCTTAAAGAGGGCTGTAAAGCACTGTAAAGCGGTATATAAGTCTAAGTGCTATTGCTATTTGAAATTAATTCTAATATTTTTTAAAAAAAATAAATCCTGTCCTTTTCTCTGAAGCCAATTTGAAAGCTACGTTCCCTCTACCTGACTACTTACTTATTTTTCTATCTCATCAACTTTGGAACAAAAACTGGAAGAAAAATAATTAAAAATTGGACGATGTTATAAATAGTACAAAAGTTTACATGCTTCCTGTGCAAAAAATTTAAACTACTAATATATGGTAATAGCTTTTTGATTAACTCCTTGGCATCAGGAGTAAGATTTTACATGGTTGAAAAATTCTCTTTCCAGAAATAAAAATACCCAAAACCACATGTCTGAGTGTAATTAAATTTAGTTATCTTCACTGAACATATTTTTGTTGTGATATGTCCCGATTGGATTGATCCCTAAAATGGGCAGAAGAAAGAAAGGTTAAAAGCGATTTCTCTGATTGTCTTGCAAAAAAAAATCCCATCATAAATCCAAAATCTGGAGGTTGATAAACCTCAGAGTACTATATAGTATGAATAACATAAGACTCCCAACTTGTACCCTAACTCTTTCTCACTATGGCCCACCAAGTTATTTTTATGAACTTTATGCACATTGCTTAAAAATATAAATTATAGCTCTCCTGCAGTTCCTAGCTGAAGGATTAAGGTTATGAAATATTACCAAATGAATTTTAATAATAGATAGAGAAGAAATTGTTCAGTTCGGGATTTAGGAAATGGGAAAATTGATTTAGGAAATGGGAGAATTGATCTTCAAACATGAGAAGATACAAGATCATGTTGCAGCAGCAGCATGTCTCTCTCTCTCTCTCTCTCTCTCTCTCTCTCTCTCTCTTTCTCTCTACCTACTTACCTACCTACCTACCTACCTCTCCCTATGTATATCTATCATTTCTCATCTATCAGTCTCTTCTCTCTCTCTCGTCTCTTGTCTGCCTGCCTATCTATCTTTCTCTCTCTCTTATGTCGCCTGCCTGCCTGCCTGCCTGCCTATCTGATTTGTATGCCTCCAGACATCCAATAAATCTGGGCTCACGTGGTATGTTAAAGCAATACAAAAAAGTTACAGCTATGTTTCAGGAAATTTGCAATCTAAATTTACAGTCACAGATAATAAACCAGTAGAGAGAATAGAGGAAATAATAAAACAATAAATGGGAATGTTGAAAAGTGTATGGATTTTGTATAAGTTAAGCTATAATGAAAGATAGTTTCAAAGCCTGTTTAAAACACCAGTTTGAAAGAAACTGATATGAAGGCAAGTAGCTCACAGGATGGGCTCTTGGCCAGGAGTTTGGCATGAATCCAGGAGTTGTTTTGGAATGGGGGCTTATTTATTATCCATTTCTAAGGATGTTTATATCATTCAGATCTACCCAAAGAGCAAAATAGAAATATTGTAATGCAAAAAAGCACAACAAAGAATGTCCAACTCAGAAAGCTCAAACTGCCCAAGGAGCTGCTGATCCAGTTCTACAGAGGAATTATTGAGTCTATCATCTGCACCTCTGTAACTGTCTGGTTTGGTTCTGCAACCCAACAGGACAGACACAGACTTCAGAGGATAATTAGGACTGCAGAAAAAACAATTACTACCCACCTGCCTTCAATCGAGGACCTATATACTGCACGAGTCAAAAAGAGGGCTGTGAAAATATTTACAGACCCCTCACATCCCGGACATAACTCCTTCCCTCAAAACGATGCTATAGAGCACTGCACATCAGAACAACTAGACACAAGAACAGTTTTTCCCTGAAAGCCATTACTCTGCTAAACAAATAATTCCCTCAACACTGTTCAACTATTACAAAGTCTGCACTACTATTACTGTTAATCTTCTCATCACTCCTTATCACCCATCCCCCCCCACTTGTGATTGTAGCACTGAACTTTGTCGCTTGTATCCTTATGATTTATATTGACTGTTTCCTAGTATGATTTGATTGCTAATTGTACCCTGTGACTATCATTAAGTGTTGTATGTTATGATTCTTGATTCTTAACGAATGTATCTTTTCTTTATGTATACTGAGGGTATTCACACCAAGACAAATTCCTTGTGTGTCCAATCACACTTGGCCAATAAAGAATTCTATTCTATTCTATTCTATTCTATTCTATTCTATTCTAGCAATCAAATTTTGTTCAGTCCCCCTGTAAGACAAGTAGACCTGATTCCCAGACTAACCTATGGATTTGAGGCAGTAGAATTGTTTTCTAAATTTTGGTACAAGTAATTCTCAACGTGTGACCATTCATTTAGTGACAATTTGAAGTTGCAATAGTGCTGAAAAAAGTGACTTACAACCAGACTTCACACTTACCACCATTGCAGCATTCTCCCCCCCACCATGACACAATCAAAATTCAGCAACTAATTTGCTTTTTACTTTGCACATTTACGATAGCTGTGACCACCATTCACGACTTTTCCAGCTGGCTTCTGATAAGCGAAGTCAATGGGGAAAACTGCATTTGCTTAACAGCCATGTGATTCACTGAATGATTGCATCAAGAGCTTGTAAAATCAGGCATGATTCACTTAGTAAACTCACTTAAAACACTTCTGGTCTCAGTGGTGTTTGTAAGTCGAAGACTACTTCTACTCAGCTTTTGGCTCTAAAAAAAAGTATAAGCAAATTTACTGCATTCCAACCATTGTGCCCTGATGGTGCAGTGGTTAGAATGCAGTACTGCAGACTAACTCACTGCTCACTCTAGGAATTTGATTTTGATCAGCTCATGGTTGACTCAGCCTTCCATCCTTCTGAGGTCAGTAAAAGAGAAACCAGATTGCTGGGGGCAATATGCTGACTCTGTAAACAACTTAGGACTGTAAAACACTGTGGAGCAGTATACAAGTCTAAGTTCTATTGCTATTTCAAAATAAAGAACTTTACAGATAGGGTACTTTCTAAAAAAAATGCTCATGTAGATTATAAAAAAATGACACACACATACACACACACAGAGGCACCCTTTATTGTTTACAGCAATAGCAGTAGCACTTAGATTTATATACTGCTTCATAGTATTTTATAGTCCTCTCCAAACGGTTTACAACACATTGTCTCCAGCAATCTGGGTCTTCATTTTACTGACCTTGGAAGGATGGAAGGCTGAGTCTACCTTGAGCTGATCAGGATCAAACTCCTCTCAGTGAACAGAGTCAGCCTGCAATACTGCATTCTAACCACTATGCCACCAAAGCTCCATGGTTTATTGTAGGACTAATATTCTAGATTAGATTTTCCTCTTTTCCTCGCTACTGGGATCCTGGTTTGTTGGATTTGCCAGGGCTTTTCTTCCTGAGGAACATGAATTGATCCTCCAGCATTTTAACAAAAAGCTACAGGTAGTGGTTCAAAGGCAACAAATATACAGGTAGTGTAGTATATTAGAATCATTCATTTAGTGATGGTTCAAAGTTACAATGGCATTGAAAAATGTGACTTATGATGATCCTCACACTTATGATCGTCACAGCATCCCCACAGTCACATGATAAAAATTTGGGTCAACCAGCATGCATTTACAGTGGTTGCAGCATCCCAGTGATGGCCACTTGCAACCTTTTTAGCCAGCAAAAGTTTTAATATTGGGCACAACTCGCTTAATAACTGCCTTGCTTTGCAACTGATCCTGATCCCAACTGTGGTCACAAGTCAGGGACTGCTTCTATTGTTCACTCCCCAAGATAGATTTTTGCAAGGTGGAATTAAATTCAATGTAAAAATATGGAGTGATTTCATTAGCCACTCTTACCTCATTCTCTTCAAAAAGAGCCCACTGTAACTACATAACCAAAAAGACATTAAGAGTTGTTAACCTAATCCTATGTAGCTTTTTCTCTGGTAATATCACACTACTAACTAACTAGCATACAAAACATTTGCTAGACCAATACAGCTCATCAGTCTAGAACCCACATTACATATCTGATATTAACACAGTAGAGGAAGTCCAGAAATATTTCACAGGAAGAGTTCTCCACTCCTCTACTCATTGCAGAATACCTTATGCCACCAGACTTGAAATTCTAGACCTAGAAAACCTAGAACTACGCCGCCTTCGGTCTGATCTAAGTATAGTATATAAAATCATACATTGAAATGTCCTACCTGTCAATGAATACTTCAGCTTCAACCATAACAATACAAGAGCACACAATAGATACAAACTTATGGTTAACCGCACCAAACTTGATTGCAGGAAATATGACTTCAGCAACAGAGTGGTCAATGTTTGGAATATTTTACCTGACTCTGTGGTTTCTTCCTCAAACCCCCAAAACTTTAACCTTAGACTGTCTACTATTGATCTCACCCCTTTCCTAAGAGGTCTGTAGGGGGTGTGCATAAGCGCACCAACGTGCCTACCGTCTCTGTCCTATTGTTTCTTTTATTTTTCTTCCATGTATTCATAACTATGTTTTTACTTATACCTATTATCTTGTAAGCAATTGACAAATCAAATAAATAAATAAAAATAAATAAATAAAAGGAATTAAGTTTCTCCCCTTTGGTAATCAGGATTTGCACAGTCAGTGGGCCTATTGCTTTCATGGCAGCAAAAACTTGGCCTGAGATCCTTGCAGGAATGACCTTTTGGTTTTGCATGATCTGTCCCAGTAGCAGACATGCCAGGACATCCATCTTTTAGGAAAGAAAACTAGCAAGCATCAAGGCTAGAGTCTGGCAGCCCTTGGGCCAGTTGCATTGGTGGCAGAGTGATAAAAGATCTTGGCTGCAGTTCATTTGCTTGTGATGGACACTGCCTAAAGACCTCTCCATCCCCGCCCGCAAACTTGCATCCTATTTCTATGTCTACCTGGCCAAAATCAATCATGTTGTTGGTCTGTAAAGTTGTCAGCAGAGATGAGGTTTGTGTCCCCGGTTAATGATCTGCCTGATTGATTGCCTTATGGAAATGCAGAGTTCCAATCTCAATGCCACAAAGAATCTAACCATCAGCCATGAGGATGGGATACATGGTCCTTCATTACTCCAGCAAGATCTGAAACACCTGATAAAAGCTTACACCAACCAGTTTTGAGATATCCAATCCGTGCCATTTAATCTTCAACTAGCATTTCTAAACCTTTGGAATCCATCATTTACTTAATTGATATTTTTAACTAATTAGCAGCACAGCTCTACCACTGTTGCTGTAATTATTAACGACCAATTAAAGCAATGTAAGATTCTTTCAGTAGGAACACAAAGAAAATTAAACTCTCTCTAGCATGAAGACATAATGAATTTTGAGAACTCTTGGTTGCCATGGCTACTTGATTTGCTCATTCCCAAACCTTTGGTTGTCCTTAAAATAAACAAACAAATCCAAAACTGGGGAGGTGCTAGACAACCCCATTACATATGAGCTGTGAATTTCAGAAGATGACTAAGTTCTAATCCTATCAATATCTGGGTTTCTCTCCCTCTCCCTCTCCCTCTCTCCCCCTCCCTCCCTCCCTCCCTCTCTCTCTCTCCTTCCCTCCCTCCCTTTCTCTTTCTCTTTCTGGTCCATTCTTTCTGGTCCTGTTAAGATGATTGTACCATGATGGATGATACATCATGACTAATAAGATAATGTGGGTTGTAGGCACTAATAGACACAATGCATCTTTAAGATTAGTGGCTTTTCTAAAAGGGGCAGTGTGCAGACCGATGCAACAAAGCAATTCATTTCACTTTCGTTCTATTTGCAAGTCATCCTTCAAGTGAAATTGAAGGAAGGTGTATGACATGCCAATTAACAGTAAGAATGCTAAAGGTTCATTTCTTATTTGCCCATGCCACCACTACTACCTAATGATAATACAGCAGTTTTGAATCCAAGGGGGGGTGGGGGGGGAGCAATAGGTAATTGTATTGTTAGAAGTGGAAGATGCAACCTTCTCTGTTTGTACTGCTGTAATACTATGTGAAGGGGCGCGGTGGCTCAGTGGCTAAGACTCTGAGCTTGTCAATCAAAAAGGTTGGCGGTTTGAATCCCTAGCACCGTGTAACAGAGTGAGCTCCCGTTACTTGTCCCAGGTTCTGCCAACCTAGCTGTTCAAAAGCACATAAAAATTCATGTAGAAAAATAGGATCACTTTGGTGGGAAGGTAACAGTGTTCCATGCATCTTCGGCAGTTAGCCATACTGGCCACATGACCATGGAGACATCTTTGGACAGCGCTTGCTCTTTGGCTTTGTAACGGAGATGAGCATCACCCCCTAGAGCCGGAAATGACTAGCACATACATGCGAGGGGAACCTTTACCTTTATCTTAATACTATGTGGCAAGATTGGGTGAATGATCAGATAAGAAAGGGCATAGTCCACAGCTGAATTCTGAGCAGGACAAGAGACTCAGAAGGAATTCTCCCTAAGTTCTTAGGCTGTAAAGAAGACAGTTGGAGTCCCGAAGATGCTTTTTTCAAGAGGCAACTGGACTTTCTGGTTTTTCTTTGAAGACGTTTTACTTCTCATCCAAGAAAGTTCTTTATCCAAGAGAGCTGAAGAAGCTTATTGGATGAGAAGTGAAATGTCTTCAACAAAAAACTGGAAAGTCCAGTTGCCTCTTGAAAAAACAACCAAAACCTAGATGAGAATCTCCATAGACAAGACAGTGGGAAAATTGCACTTTCAGACTCACTACCTAACCAGGTAGACCACTCAGGAAATGCAACTAGATGAGCTCATTCTACTTCTATTGTAAAGCTTCAACAACAGAATTCTGCAAGTCTGAAAGTATAATTCTCCTGCTGTCTCCTTTGCCGCCTGAGAAACTTGGAAGGGTCTCTTCTCCACTATCCAACTGCAGGGTTTTATTTGACCATTCCCCAGGCAGTGTCTCATCACCTTTGCCTCTCAAGGTCTTTCCCATATATTATTACAATTGTCAAACTCCAACAATTAATTATCTAAATCTAAATATAGACAGCTCAGCTGGTTAATTGCAAAAAAAAAAAAAAAAAGGATGAAGACAACCAAACTCATTCAGGGACAAAATCAGAACTCTTCCAGTGGGTTGAAAGGAACTGTGAAAAAATATATATTAATTCTCTCTGGCATTGATTCTGTGATTACAACCCTAGGGAATAGAAGAAGGGGATTAATTCCCTGCTGCTGACTGGAAGATAAGTATTGGGATTTTGAAAGAATAGCAAAGGAAAAGAATGATTAAACTAACAACTTAGATATTGTTCAATGTTTGTGATCTTGGTAGGATTGGAGGGGGCTTAGAATTGAGCATAACGGTATTAACAAGTAGTCTGAAGTTGAACTGTAGATTAAAAATACCCTGTAATTTAATTTTTAATTAAATTAAAAATGGTGGTAAAACTGATGTCTTGCAGCATCGGCTAACTGTACTGTGTGGTGCTTCTACACAGGACAATACCTTCCCCATTGGGTTCTTATCTTGGGAATGTCGCAAATCTTTCTTTTTCCTTCTGTCATGAAATCAGGTTCTGACAGCCTCTTTTTCAGCATTTCTTAGCTGGTCTCAGAGAAATGCATGCGGCATTTTCCACAGCTGATACGGGGCCAAGAGACTAATAACACACTGTTCCCTCTAATGAGGTGGCAGCCTTCCTATTTTCAGAAAATTAGGAATGTCACTTTGTAGTAATCACTGCCCCAGCAAAGCTGCTGTCCTATCTCTGTCTCCCACCAGCTCTTAGATTAAAACTACTGCCCTAGTTCCTAGGTCAAGCTTAAATTCTAGTCCCAGATACCATGATCAAAATAACTAAAAGAGGCTGCTTATACTTACTATAAAGCAAATAATATTCAACTGCTTTAAGCCACTTCCAGAAAGAGAGAAAGCTGAATTATCTTTTAAAAGGTCTGTTGGTGCTAACTTTCGATCTAATTCTGTAGTATTTTAAAAATCCTGAGATTTCCTTTCTAGTGTGGGAAGACACCCCCCCCTCTCCTAGAAGAATGAAATTGTTTGAGAAATATTAAAAAGGCAGAATATTATATTTCCCTGAATGAGAAATGGAGAAACATGCTCTTGGAAAGCAGCCCCCACCTTCTTTATTTGCCCCAACAAATATTTTTTTGCCCATTAAAAAAGACTGGGCCATTCTCTCTACAAAACAAAAGACCTTCAGCTCCAGATTGATGAGATTAAGATATGACCCTCCAGGATATAATAGGATTAACCCACTAGTAGCAGAGCTCACTACATTGCACAATCTCCTAAGGACATTGCATCAGCCAAGCTTCAACCAAACCTGAGAGTTCAGACAAAGACAAACTCCTAGGATTTGTACATGGCACCATGGGAGTTTGACAATAACCAATAGAATATATGTTCTTGTATAGGAACAGGAAGCTCAAGTTCAAAGCCCAAGAGAAGGTATAAATACCCCTCATTCTCAACTCCATGTGGTCAGCTGCCTAGAACCCATGTGGTTCTGCTTCATTAAAACATCTTTCCAATCAGCTTCCATGTTTCCAGTGTCTTTCTCCCAGTTTGGAACTGAACCAGATGGATATTTCTTCCAACACTAGGAAGAGAGCACTATCAATACATTAATGCTAGGTTGTAAAGCTCATTGTTAAATCAAGAGAATCTTCTTTAAACAGATTTATTGAAAGAAGAAAGGGTTTAGATAAAAAAAGGTAAACTGGTTATGTTCTATTTCTCATCCGTTGCATCTCTAAGTTTGTTAGGGTAGAGTTTACTTAATTCTCATGCTAATCCATTGATGAGGTGGTTGTTCATATTCCTAATAAAAAAAAATATGCAAAAATTATGTACTGTGCTTCTGATACTTTCTAAACTATCGTGCTCTTTCCACGTTTGTAAAAGCTGCATATTTACCATCCAGCTGCTTTGCAACAATTTAGTAAGGATGTTTATGTTGAACTAACCAAATATGTTAGTATCTGAGGATTTTCCTTCCTCTCTCCTCATTCCTTTTCCTTTTATGTTATGTCTCATAGACTGTAAGCCCCAGGGCAGAGGCTGCCATGTATTTATCTTTAGAAGCTATTATGGGAAATGTATATATATATATATAAAACCCCAAACGTTCCCATAATGGCTTATAAAGATAAACAATGTGAAAAGAAATGAGACATAAGATAAAATGAAAAGGAAAGAGGAGAGAGGAGGAAAACACACAAACAGACCCATACCCACATCCACACACACACACACAAAATCCACTCAAAAGCAGTGTCAAAAAGCTTCAGAGGAATACATGAAACACCACCTTGGACCTTTATTTAGATCAATAGATTTATTCATTACACTAACCTTTCACTTTATTGAAAGTAGAGCTTGATGAGTGATTACAGTGAAAAATAAAGATGCCTTGTATAAAAACATTTAATGTAATGCTCCTGGTTGGATTAGCTCTCCTATAACTTAATTGTGCTAGAGCATGTCTTTTAAAGTAAATATGCATTTCACAGCCATGTGCAAAGAATATGTTGTAATACTTAGCAGAACACAAGGGGTCCTTGGTGCTCTCTGAGCTTGCTTGTTTTCTTGCAGATGTTTCACTACCCAAACTAGGTAACATCATCAGTGCCAGTCACTGATGATGTTACCTAGTTTAGCTAATGAAACATCTGCAAGGATAGGATAGGATAGGATAGAATAACACAGTTGGAAGGGACTTTGGAGGTCTTCTAGTATAGCGGTCACAGTTTTGGTGGTCTGCAGAGAAATGTCACCCCCAAAGCACTCCCCAAAGCAATTAATGCAGGCTGCTCAAGAACACAATTTTGCGTCGCTTGCATTGTGAACAACACAAAGTAGTGAGGGGAGGGGGGGAAGGGGGGAGTGGGAGGACTTACCCCACTTGCCTCGCCTGACCACTGGGCTGCTTCTTTCTGCTTCTTTCTTCTGCTTTTGGCTGCATGCAAGGAAAGCAGCAAAAGTCTCTCTCTCTCTCTCTCCCAAACTCTGCTGGAAAATCTTTGAGACCCTGCAAGGCATCCTGCTCCAAGAGGCTGCACCAGTGCAACAAGTCTCATAAAGGCTCATTTCTGTCAGAGTTTGGGGGAGAGAAAGAAAGACTTCTGCTGCTTCTGCTGCTTTCCTTGCATGAAGCCAAAAGTCTCTCTTTCTCTCCCCGTGACAACGGAGCTGGAGACGGTATCCTGTGATCCCAAATAAAGAATGATCAATCGGTAGGAAAACGGGATGGTGAATTTTCTTGCAGACTTTTTAGGGGGTTTTCCCAGGGTCTCTGGTCTGTGGGATTTAAAATTATGAGTTTGGTGGTCCTTGAGATCCAAAAGATTGGTGACCCCTGTTCTAGTCCAACCCCCTGCCTAGGCAGGAAACCCTACACAACTTCAGACAAGTGGTTATCCGGAGCACCAAAGACCCCTAAGCTATAGATATTCTTCTTTATTAGTACTTAGCAGAACACTTAGATTTTGGCATTCTGCCAACGTTCTCCAACAGGCCGGTGCGTTCCCACAGGGAGGGTCTGCTCCGGGTGCCGTCGGCCGCTATGTGTCGTCTGGCGGCGCCAAGGAGTAGGGCCTTCTCTGTGGGTGCCCCCGCCCTCTGGAATATTCTGCCACCGGAACTTCGTACCGGCACGGACCTGAGGGCCTTCAGGCGCGCGTTGAAGACCTGGCTCTTTGAGCAGGCCGGCCTGGGCTGAAAAAATGATTTTAAATTTGGTCTCCATTTTTAATTCTAAATTGGGTTTTAAGGGGGGGGGGGGGTTTCTTAGTCTTATTACGCAGCCGATTTAAATTTAATATTTTTTAACTTTTGTATTTTCTGTGGGGTTTTTAGATGAGCTGTTCACCGCCCTGAGTCCCTTGGGAGAAGGGCGGTATATAAATGGAATTAATAAATAAATAAAATAAATAAAGATGGGAAAAATGCATAGTAAAAAATTGTTCGCTTTATTCCATGAAGACAAAAGGGATGTATTGTTCAAACTATTGTTTGAACTATTGTTCAAATTTGGTGAGCCAGCTTTTATTGGTTCCTTTGAAGAAACTCAGTACTGGATTCCCAAAGGAATAAGACTTTCCCAGCAAAAAAAGGAGAATGTGCTGCTTTCTTTACTTGTATGGAGAAATTTTGGTACATAGATGGCTACGTGTGCAAAAGATGGCGAGTTCAGTTGCAGGTATTTTTGAGTAATAGAAGTAGTCCTCATCTTACAACCACAACTGGGACCCGAATTTCTGTGGCAAAGCAAAGCGGCTGTTAAAGTGAGTCATGCCTAATTTTATGACTTGTGCCATGGTTGTTAAGCAAATTGTGGCAGTTGTTAAGTGAATCCTGCAGTCAATAAGCAAAACTGGCAAAAAAACCCATTGACTTTGCTTGTCAGAAACCAGTTGGGAAGGTCCCAAATAGTGACCACATAGCCTTGCAACAACCATTGTAAATACACGCCAGATGCCAAACACCATAGTTTGATCAGGTGGCCATGGGGAATTCTACGACTATCATAAACATGAGGATTGGCTGCAAGTGACTGTTTTCAGCACCATTGTAACTTCAAACAGTCTCTAAATAAATGGTTGTAAATCAAGGAGTGTCTGCAACTACAAAAGCTGTGGTTCTGATACATTGAAAAGCAGTTTCCATGCACACGAGGCAATATTGAACAAGATGATCTAATCCCATGATTTGACGTGGTGTAAGGCAGGAGTATCAAACTCAAGACCCACAGGCCGGATCTGACCCTACATCTGGCCCATGGGACCGCCCTGGAAACAGCACAGTGGTGCCCATGATGCCTCTGCCCCCCGTGCTCCATTTTCGGTTGCAACAGCCTCCTGCAGCCCTCTGCCAACAAAACCTGGGCTCCGTTTTCACTGGCAGAGGGCTAGCAACACAAAGTAAATCAAAACAAAACAAAAGGATAAATATTTCTCTTTTTGCATTTTAGCTTCCAAGAAGGGACAGAAAAGGGGAAAGAGACAGAGGAAAGACCAAAAAAAGAAAAAGGAAAGATGGGAAGAGAGCAAGAAAGGAAAAATAAGGAAAGAGGGGAAAGACAAAGAAACGAGCATGAAGAGGGAGGGAGGGAGGGAGGGAGGGAAGGAAGGAAGGAAGGAAGGAAGGAAGGAAGGAAGGAAGGAAGGAAGGAAGGAAGGAAGGAAGGAAGATTATAATGAGATGGAGGGAGGGTCTGAGGGAAGTCCTGCCACAGCACTTGGCCACCACAGTTGCCCCAAACATGAATGATGTTGAGCTGGCCACGCATACCCTACCCCACCATGTCAAACACAACCCTGATGCAACCCTCAATGAAATCGAGTTTGACATCCCTGGTCTAAGGCATTTGAGTATGTTTTTTCCATTCTCTTGCAGTGAGTCCACATTTCACCTTGAATTGTAATATACTACATAGTAGGCCATACAGGAAAGATAGATGTGGAATTAATAGCACTTGCGCTCAAGACTCTTGTGTTCCATCATGAAATGGTCTATTGTTCTGAAGGATAATTCATTTTCGTCTTGAAATGCACCAGGGACGGTGGTTCATGGTGTTTCAATTGAGGATTCGTTTCTGGAAAATTTCAGGCATCCTTGCAATAGTTGTAGTGGTGGAGCCCAGAAAAGAGGAACATCTGAATGTTTTGTGACAGAATTTTGCAGACATCTATTACAGAAGCAGTTGAGAAATTCAGTATTAATAAGCCATAATGAGGGCATTGCCTAATTGATCTAATAGCATTACTGGTCATTGCAATATAAAAATAAATTCTGATACACAGATGAATTGAAATGGCTTGATTATTTGCTGCTTCAGAGTCCCTCTGACCAAAAAAAGAGTAACTTGTTTTCTTCAAACGAATGTTAATTTATTTATTTTTCTTACAATTTAAAAATGGAGAATATGTTTTGTTTCTTTTTTCTCTTGCAGTAATTTATGAGGGCTTCTACCTGAGACTTTGGCCTTGGGATAGAGGAGAAAATGCAATCTGGTTAGAAAGTAAAATGATTTTCTATAATGTAGATTTCTTAAACAAATGCATGAACCGGATCAGATATTCAGGCTTGTTTTTTTAGTTTCTCTGACACAGCTCCCTGATAAAAGTGATTGCAATAGAAGTATTAATGGAAATGTGCATGGAAAATATGTACTGTATATATATATTTGGGACAGGCTTTTTAAAGCATAAACCGGAGTGGAAAGAATTTTTGTGTTTGTGAATGTTTGTGTCTGTATAAATATATTTATTGATAAGAATCAGTTTGGTATACAGGAGTGGCTAAGGCACAAGGCTAGCAATTATTAGGCATTAAGCCAGCTAGGTGACCTTGGGCAAGTCGCTCTTTCTCAGCCCTAAGAAGCGGGCAATGCAAATCACAAAACAACTGTGACAAGAAAAGTAATAAAATGGAGCAACACTCACTTAACAAATGTCTTGCCTAGGAATGGAAATTTTCGACTCAGTTGTGATCATAAGTTGAAGACCACCTGTATACATTAATGGGAAACAGAACAGTTCTGTCTCTGTCCATTTACTGGCAGAAATCTTGCCAAAAATAATGCAGGGACTTATCCAGGCAGTTGTCAAGTGTTAAGACTGATGGGGGAAAAAAAGAGGCTTTAGGTAACTCGTCAAAGACATGTTCCGCATCCAGAAGATTCCCTGTTCTTTGTGAGGAAATGAAGCTGAGGAAATTGTCTGTCCTAGTTAAAGTTAGGATGACCGCAGCCAAGTAGTAATAACCCTCCACTCCTACCTTCTCAAGGCTAGGCTCAGCTCTTCTCTTTCCCCAAAAGGCCATAAAATTTTACAGCTTCAGTAACCTCCAAAAAATAGGTTCATTTATCCCATCACCACCATCATCATCAACACTCTGCCAGTTTGTTGAGGGAAATACCACAGATGTAGACATGGTTGTACAAGAGAAAAAGAGATAAGGAGAAGACAACAAGAAGACAAGAAAGGAAGAGGTGATATCTGGACAATTATAACCATTACAGGCAAGCCAAAGATCTGTCAGTCATCTATGAGGAAGACAAGCTATGACAAGCAGAATATCTTGGTATGACTCCAGTCTGGAGCTTATATTGAGAGCTTAGGTTAGATGCTCAATAACAACACTACTTAAGAGTGTGAAGCTTGGCAATAACCAAAAAACCACGTTGAGGTATTGCAGCATCTAATCCCAAAAGATACAAGAACATTTGGAAGGGTACAAGGTTGTTCAAACATGTACAAACTTTAGAAGCTTTACCTGTTATAAAAACTGAGAATAAAAGTTTATTTAGGTGGCTACATCAATCTGTAAAGCCTACAAGGGTGGCCTATTGTTGGGGAAGCTATGTGCTACAATAAAGCATTGTTCTCTGTCTTTTGTGTGATATGACCATTCCTTGGAAAACAAAGAACCCCCAAATTCTAATTTCAAAAATTAATTTCAAAAATCCAGATACTTCCAGGAAGTATCTGAAATTAAATACCTATCCAAACAGCCTTCAACTCTCTCACACACTGACAGGACGCTAGCCAGATGAATACTGATGGATGATGGTAGGCGGAGGCAGAATTTTGTTTTCCTTATTTTCCTCCCCAAAAACTAAGCTCAACCACATAGTTTCGTACTGAAGCACGGATATTGAGCTAGTAGATTAATAATCTAGCTATCCACAATATTTTGCAAACCAGATATTAACACAGCAGATGCTATCCAGAGTTGAAAGGAAGCCATTGATACTGCAGAGAAGAAATTGAGCCAAAGCTGGTTTGAATTTTCCAGGCAAAATTATCTCATATAAACCTCTTCTCAAATTTAATCAATCCTCATTTCCAGTATAGAATACAGCTTCAAGTTGTATGCAGGAAGTTTACGTGACATTATGTTGCATACAATTCCATCACAACTTCAAGACAATTAAAAATATGTGATTAAAAAGATCATGAACCCCCCCCCCCCCCCCCCCCCCGCCTTTGCTGCTACCTTCTTTGAAGGAAAGAACTTGCTGATAAACTTCTGATTGAGGGAGGAAGAGCATTCTATAGCAACATTGCCATAAAAAAGAAGGGGCTTTTTTTGCGTATTGCACAGCGTGCTTCTTCAAAATATGTAATATTAAATTGAGTCTCCTCTCTTTAATTATCTTGAAGAAAATCATTTCATCAAATATTGGAATCCTAAGGCATTAATTACCTTAAAAGTCTTCAATGAATGTTTTCGGTACCACATAGTACACCCAGTTACAAACTTCCTGAAGATTTCATTCAGGCTGCTTCATGTAGATCTAAAAATGAAGATATCAGCATGGGCCCCTGGAAAATACAGTTAGTCCTTGAATTATGATGTAATGGAGCCTGCCAATTATGATCATAACTTGTAACAGCTGTAAAATATGACTGCCTGATTTTATAATGATCTGAGCTGTAAGTCCCATTTTTCAGGTAGGATATAACTTTAAATGTTTGATAAATGACCACTTGTAAGTCAAAAACTACTTGCACTACATCCCATAGGCTATAGGGCCAAGCAAAATAATCCATATCCATTCTCTTAGCCAATTCTGAAGATAGCAAGCAATACTAGTGAAGAATGCTTCCTACAGCCATTCCAAATAACCAGAAGGATACCATGATCAAGAATACACAAAGGTACTGAGAATCATATACCTTCAGCAGGATAATTCAGAAGCTATTGTTGTCACTCTATTGTCCAGAACATCTTTTATCCTTTCAGGGAAGATTTGCCATCACAAATCTAAAGATCATGCAACCAATTTTTTTCTCCAATACCAAGACCTCTATGTTATTTTAAATAAACACTCCATAGTGTAATCTGCTAAATCTGTCAGATTGATAATACAGTAATAATCATGAAATTTTGAGCTATCCAGTCGGGGCCCAGAATGAATACTGAAGTCCCCTAGGAGCACCAATCTGACTTTCCCAACATCTCTGAGATTATAACCAGCTTGTCACCAGGAAATTACTAGAAGCACTAGTACTAACTGGTGATAAATTAGAAGCATCTTCACAAGGATGATGGAACCAGTAAGGATGCTGGTCTTAGAAGCTCCAATGATGTCATGAAACTGGCCAGGCTAATGTATTCCTTGAAGTTCGACAATCACCACATAAACCCTACCTTGCACGGAAGAAGTGTTGGCTACAAGGAGCATTTGGCTACAAAATTTTCATCCAGCTTTACTATATGATGTATAAGATATCCAATGATAAATATATTAACAGTAATATATCCTACTTACTTTTGCAGTTCTATGTTGGCACATGATCAAGATGACATTGTGTTAAAACTTTTAGATTTAGAACTTTAATAATTTCTTGGAATAGTGAGGAATTTACCAAGGCAAAGGGAAAAAAACAATTAAGAGCTGTATTTAGTGCTTTTCCATTTCTTCTTTCATAAGCGTTAAATTTCAAGGCAATTTCCTTTTTTATTTGAGAGAGCATATTGTTCTTTGGAAACAAAAGGAAATAAAAGGAATGTAGTGTTATTCATCATCAAATCTTTCAGCCTATTTGTAATCTCAACAAAATAATGTTTTTAATTTGCTTTCTTTCCAATTTTCTTTCAAGTTGTGGGAAGAAGTCTGTGCCTCTTGAACTTCATCATTAAATGCTTTGTTTTGTCAAAGAGGCTGCATTGATTTCTGATACCGTTATTATAAGTGATGCAATTAATTGAAATAGGTTGCATTAAATGACAGTTATTAAATTTATATTTTGGTATTAGCTATTAGAGAGCCAGTTTTGGTGTATTGGTTAAGGCATCATTTTAGAAACTTTGAAACCATTTCTAGTCTTGCCTTATGGCAAGCTATGTGAACTTGGCCAATCATTTTCTCTCAGCCCTAGGAAGGAGGCAATGGCAAACTACTTCCAAAAAACTCTTGCCCAAAAAACTGCGGGAATTTATCCAGGCAGTCTCTGAGAATCTGACTGAATGGGAAAATGTTATTATCCATACAGCCACACATCTCATGCTATTGCAGCTCTTCCCAAATAGTGCTTAAAGTAAGTATCCCTATAAATAGTTAATTGCAGCATAATAAAACTTCAGTTGGCTAGGGTTAGCTGTTTTAGCCTTGCACAAACTAGTTATTTGAGAGTAGGAGGTGTTTCCTTCCCTTTTTTTTTTTACTATAGAATAAAATACAGTTCCCTGTTATATATGTAGAATGAACTTGGGAAGCCATGTATCAAAAGAAGTTTTATCGTGGATTATAAATTAACTATGATTAGAATAGATAGCAATTTATTACATAGGACTTAGGATTTCTTTGAATTTAAATTGAATTATTTTTTTTGGCTCTTATGTAGGAGATGAAATCTTAACAGGACTTCCCTGTTATTATTTTTATGCCCATTTTTTGCAGTAGTTCAGTTCTTCAAGATCATTAACTTAGAACCCTGAAATTACTTTGGACCCAAGCAGCCTTTCATCTGAGCTAGCAGTAGGCAACCTTTTAATGGTAAGAGACCACAGCGGGAAGGATAATCATTTTAGGTAAGAATTGGGAAGAGTTTTATCTTTTTAAGGCTTATTATAGAACTTGTGTTATAGTTGGTGTGTTCCCTGCCTCAAAACGGGGAGAAATTGGGCCAGAAATTTTTAGAAACACAATGATCAAAATAGTTTCTGGAAGATGGGAATAAGGGGCTCTGGAGCTATAATTTGTTTAAAAGGTACGGTATAAATTGTCCATTGATTAAGAATTAATCACCATCCCTGGCATCTCACATCACACATATTTAACCAAGTATCATAGCCTGCATAAACTGTGAGGAGCCTTTTCTGCTCATAGCCAAACCTGATCTTCACACTCATCCATCCAGCATAGGGGTGTCAAACTTGCAGCCTGCGGGTCTGATGCGTCATGCACTGGCACTTCCACCCCCATTTTAGCAAAGGGGAAAAAGTTGTGATGACAACATGATGATACAACTTTGACACTCCTGATCTAGCATTACCATTAACTTCCATCACCATTTGAACCAGTGGTGGGATTCAGCTGGTTCGCACCAGGAACCAGTTATTAAATTGCTAGCAGGCCCCTCCCCTCCCCGCCCCTTCCAAGAGTCTACACGCACTCCCCTGTGGTGCGCCCCCGCCTTGCGGCCCATTTTTGCTCCCAGGGGACTTCGTGGAGGCCTACTAGGCCCAAAATGGGGCATAGATAGTGTGGCGCGGCCCACCCACAGACTATTTTTGTTCCCAGAAGGTTGCAAAGAGGCCTACTAGGCCAAAAATGAGGTACAGGGGAGTGGTGTCCTCCTGGCAGCCTGTTTTTGCTCCCAGGGAGGTGCAGAAAGGCCTGTCACACCCCCTGGCCACACCCACCCAGTCGGTCATTAGGGCAGGGAACCAGTTGTTAAATTATTTGAATTCCACCACTGATTTGAACTGGTAGGTAGTCCTGTAGTGAATAAAGCCACCAACCAATAGAACTTGTCTTCAGAAGTTGTGTGTGCTCCATCAAAGGTTTTCTTCTTGCGAACCATTGCTAGGACAAAGATTCTTCTTCTGGGTTGAAAGTCCCATCTCACAGTACACAAAGGTTGAGGATTTTTTTTTCCAGAAAATACTTCTGTGTGGATCTAAGTTAGTAAAAACAGAGGTTTTTTTTTTCACCCAGTCACCAGACAACCAGCACCTGCCTCTTGTGTAATATTTTTTGTAGTTCATTTTCAATTTTTTCCTTGCACTCTATGGTTGCAATTATTATTATTATTTAAAAAATGGTTGCCTAGATTTAGCGTTAGAATAAATTTCAAGTCCATTTTGTTGTTTAGCTTTTAGATCTTTCTCTTAGCAATCAGGCAACCCTGCAGAGGTAAATATCTCTTTTTCCCCTTGGGGAAAAAAACACACCTCCACCCTAAGTGCTATTTGGCTTTAGCAATTACATACTTGACTGCCCAACCATGGAAATCTTTTTTATACTTTTATATCCTACTGTACAGCAAGTAAGTGTATCAAACAGGGAAGGAACACTGTCATGCTTTTGAACAAATTTTATTGTATGTTTCTTTCTGTCTTTTTCTGTATGTAATGCAGTCTTTGAAGTGGAAAAACTTTTTTAGTGACTGCTCCATTCTTTTTTCTTTTAATTTGACAGTTATTATTTAACCTTTCAAGAGAGCTCAAAAAATGATCATCAGCCTTTGTCGACACATTTAACTTTGTTTGGATACAAAGAATTACAATTATTGCTTCTCCCCCTTGCCCAATGGATCCTCCTCCTCTTTTTCCTCCTCCTCCTCCTCTTCCTCCTCCTTCTTTTCCATCCTCCTACTTCTCCTCCACCATTTTCTGCTGCTGGACATCTTCATGGGGTTACCTGCCATTGTTCCCTTTTTGGTAGGTTGCTCTGGAAGAGGTCTGTTTGAGAGGTCATATGATCTACTATATAGACCTACTTTTTGGTGGACTTACTGCATTACTTATAACTACAGGTCCTCAAGCTAGAGTTAGGATTGCTTCTGGTCTATCCAATCCTTTGGTTGTTGAGCTTCTTCGAAAACATAGTATTGCTGAAATATGACCGGATTTTCACAGGTTATTCCTGTCCTGACCACAGTAACAATCACTGGATTCAAAATGACAAGCTCAGCTAGGAAAACAAAGTCTTCTCCACTCTTAATATGCACCAGTCAACCCATAACTTATTAGGTCATCTTTTGGCAGAGATTGCATGAGGGAGGGAGATTTACCCAAGCAACTTTTGACCTTCCCTGCAAGATTCCCCGTTGGTTTTCTCCTTGCAAGCTTTACAGGAAGGAAATTGCAAGTTCAAAATTTCCGGCACCTCCAGCTGTCAGCCAGTCACATGATCCCCACTGACTTTCTACTGCAAGTTTCTCAGGCTTCCCCATTAACTTGTGGGAAGGTATCAGGGACATTGGGTCCCAGCATTCTGTAAGTTAGCCTATTTGAGGTAACCTCAGTGGTGGGATGGTTACTGCAAAATCCCCATTCCCTCCCCACCCCACTAACCTGCTTTCCAGCTCCGTTTTCCTATGAAGGGCAACCCAGCCAATCAGCTGGGATTTGGGAGGCAGAAAATAGATGAGGACAGGGCCAGTCAGAAGTGGTATTTGCTGGTTCTCCAAACTACTCAAAATTTCTGCTACAGGTTCTCCAGAACTGGTCAGAACCTGCTGAATACCACCTCTGGTAACCTGGTTGAAAAGGTTTTGCTCTGTGATGCCCTGTTTCACCCAGCTAAAGAAAAGTAAAAAAAGTGTATTTTATGAAGTTACAATTGAAGTGAAGATATAATATGTGAAAATTTCAAGAATCACAGTAACATTATCCATGAGGGTTAAAATACTGTTTCTTGTAGAAATATGTTTTAATTCATGTAAATTCCATTCTTTATTGTTGCTAGGAAGATAACATATGCTTGATTAGTATACATTTGTGCAAAGTAAAAAAATGTCAAGTTATAAACCGCTGTCATCCAAGGATTAAGATCTGTTTAACTAGAAGTATCTTTATTCAGCAAGTGCTTCTCTTGATTAAAAGCTTTTTGATTGTATTTTTCTTTTTTTATTGCTAACTTTTGATTTACCATGGGTGAAAATCATGTACTTTTTACCTTATTATTTGTTGATTTTATCATTTCTGTTGGTATCTTTTCTGAAGAAAAGGAATTTAAATACAATATTTGTTCCATTTTAATTTTTCATTTAGTCAAAAGTTAAGTAAAAATGTCTACCTAGGCATAGAAATTGTAATTGAAGCTTTTGTATTCAACATGGTTATGAAAACGTACAATAAAGATGCACAAAAGTCCAGTGAGAGGACAATTATTACGTAGTTTCATCTTCTGTTCTGAAAAGATAACAATCAGATGGTTTAATCTTGTAAATACGAAGTTTCTTCTTCAAGATCCAGGAGTTCTCTAGAAACCTTAATTATGTTTTGACTATTTACACTGGCAACTGCTTCAATTGCGTTTTATTATTAATCTCCTTGTTCATCACAAATCATGTGCACAAACAGATAGGTAGATAACACAAAATATACCAAAAGGCAATAATTTGGCAAAACCATGCCTGTGTACTCTTTAAAAAATGGCATATATGTAATTCCAGAGGGAAAAAAAAAACTAAAACAAGAAATCATAATTGCTTGAAGTTCAGGCTGTGACCTCTAGTTATTTTTGTTTTTATTTTTTAAAAATCTTAATTAGGACCTGGAGCGAGGACGGGAGTTCACCCTCATTACCTGACACTTGGGTCTCGAACCTGGGCTGCTGGCTTTCTAGCTGAGAAACCCAGCATCTTACCCACTTTTGTATTGGGCCACCCATTTAACAAAGGGAAAATTCCTATTTTCAAGGACTATTGTTGAAGAAGCAGCTAAGTTTTACTCTATCTCAATTATTGGTCAATAGCCAACTAAGATGCTATAAAACTATAGTTATGGAGAGATTGAAGAATAATGGAGCAGGGATATTTCCTTGTTTTATTTCTTGAGTTATAGAAATTGGATCAGATAATTGGCCATGGGAATCATATCAAACTTTTATATCAGTGTTACTATAGAGTGTATATATCAATGGTAAGAATTTTTGATTTCTAGTAGTGGCCATCAATTTCCCTCTGAAAACTGAATCAAAGACCGATTTCACATCTATAAAGGTTCTATGAAATGGAATTTTAAAGCCATAGTTTATATTTCTCTACTGAGTGATACAAAATCATTGCTTGAGCCACTGAAGTCCTACCTTGCCTAAATCTTGCTTGCTGCACTGCTAAAATATTACCTTTTATTCAGTCATACAGTTTCTCATGTAAGTGTTTGGTATTCATTTGGAGCCTCTTTTTTAAAATATTTGAATAAATTGGGAGAAAGATAGCCATATTTTTTTCCAAATGTGAACAATATTTTCAATATAAGTAAACAGAGCTGCCAGTACAGGTGCCCACAAATTACCATTAATTTTGAAGATCTTGGCAGTACAATATCATTACTAGGGGCTTTATGGATTTTCATTTGGTCTATTTGTGTCTAATAACTACTGTTGGCCAACTTGCTCACATTTTTGTGTTTAGGTCTGGTAGAACATAGTCATAATCAGTCTGTGCTTATAGTGGTTAGAAATAAGCTACTCAGGCCGCTACAGAATACATGATGTTCTAAATTTCTTGACAGGTTTTACATTATCTTTTGCCAAAAGGTATGAGAGTTATTAGATTTTATAGTCATAATTAATTGTTTTAGTTTGGTTAACTTTTTCTCCTTAGAATTGGTTCTTTATATTGATACTTTTCTGACAATAAATCTTGAGAATTTCTAGTATGTGGGTTCCTTCTGTACTAGGCATAGCTACTCATAAAGACTTGCTTGTATATATTCATGGTTGAATCATGGTAGATCTTTGGAAATTGGACCCTTATTATTCCCATTGCTTGCTAAAAATCAAATGAATTTGTTGGAGTGCAACAATTTATCCACATTTCCTCCAAAACAGTTCTTTCACATTTAGTTAAATAATCTACAAGTGTAACATTATATATTTCTCTTATTGTTCTGATCAAAGATGTTCCAAGATACAAGTTATAAAGAACTCTCTGAGACCAAATGTCATTCTGACTGGTCTTCTATTTTCTTTCAGTATCTTTAAGATCTTGTTAGTTGATTGACCTGGGATGCTTTATCTACTCAATAACTGAGTTAATTTGGGAGTTTTGTATAAGAATAGCCTTTTGGAATTGGGTTAATTGCAATGCCAGAATTTCACAAGAACCATGTGGCTTTTCCTTTCCCTAGTACAAAGATGAAGGGAAAATACCTCCAATCTGATCCACAGGCTCTCTGTAGAAATAAGCTAGTTTTGCTAGATTGCCAGACTGTTTGCAAGTAAAGTTAATTTAGAAAATTAATGAAAGTGGGGATCATTGACAAGCAGCAACACAAGGCTTGATTCCATTTGATTCAAATTATTTATTTATTTATTTATTTATTTATTTATCGAATTTATATACCGCCCTTCTCCCGAGGGACTCAGGGCGATGTACAGCCAACTATAATATAATACAAATTACAAAAGTTAAAAGAAATTAAATACATGGCTGCTACTAAAATTTATACTTAAAAACCCCAATAGTTAAGATATAAAAACCCCAATTTCTAAAAACCCAATTTCTAAAAACCCCAATTTAAAACCCCAATTAAAATCAGCCCGGGCCGGCCTGCTCAAAGAGCCAAGTTTTCAACGCATGTCTAAATGCTCTCAGGTCGGTGGTCGTCCATAACTCAGGAGGCAACCCATTCCAGAGGGCGGGTGCCCCCACAGAGAAGGTCCTGTTCCTCGGGGTCACCAGGTGGCACATAGATGCTGTTGGGACCCGAAGCAGATCTTCCCCGTGGGAGTGCACCGGTCGGTGGGAGACTACTGGCAGAACACGGTCTTGCAAGTAGCCTGGTCTGATGACATGGAGCACTTTAAAGGTCAAAACCAGAACTTTAAAGCGAACCCGGAAGGCCACCGACAACCAATGCAGCTCGCGCAGGAGAGGCGTCACATGGGAGTTTCTTATTTATTTATTTATTTATTTATTTATTTATTTATTTATTTATTTATTTATTCGTACTTCTATACCGCTCCCTCTCCCAAAAAGGGACTCGAGGCGGTGTACATTCAACAAACAAGATAATACAGATAACAGAAGTGAAATCAGGTAAATAATCTAAGATGGCTAAGAATCACCCTTATAAAATTTTAAAATATAAACCCCAATGATTTTATTTGGCTAGACCAGCTTGTTTGAACAGCAAGGTCTTAACTGCGCGCCGGAAGGTTAGGATGTCTGACATGGCTCGTATATCCGGGGGGGACAATTCCAGAGGGATGGGGCTCCCACAGAGAAAGCACGTAATCTCGGGGCCGCTAGTCGACAGCGATCCAGTGGTGGTACCCCGAGCAAGGCAACTCTGTGGGAGCGTACTGGGCGGCAGGAGGTTGTTGGTGGCAGCAGGCGATCCCGTAAGTATCCAGGTCCCGAGCCATGGAGCACTTTGAAAACTGTAAGTAATACCTTGAAACGAATCCGGAAGGCCACAGGAAGCCAGTGCAGCCAGCGGAGAAGAGGTGTTATGTGGGCGTCCCGAGGGGCGCCCATGATCATCCGCGCGGCTGCATTCTGAACTAACTGTAACCTTCGGAGAGTTTTCAAGGGGAGCCCCATGTAGAGAGCATTACAGTAGTCCAAGCGGGAGATGACGAGGGCAGAGGTGACTGTGCGAAGTGCGTCCAGATCCAAAAAGGGTCGCAATTGGTAGATAAGACGAATTTGATAAAAAGCACTCCTGGTGGCCGCCGCAATATGATCTTCCAAAGACAGCCGCACGTCCAGGAGTACACCCAAGTTGCGTGCCCTTTCCACAGGGGATAATGTCTCTCCTCCCACGGTCAGCGATGGAATAAGCTGACTGAATCTGGGGGCAGGAAACCACAGCCACTCGGTTTTGGTCGGGTTGAGACGAAGTCTGTTATGACCCATCCAACTCCGTACGGCCTCCAGGCACCGGGTCAGCACTACGACGGCTTCGTTGGGGTGGTCAGGGGTGGAGATGTACAGCTGAGTATCATCAGCGTACTGGTGGAATTCCACCCCAAAGCCACGGATGATCTCACCTAGCGGCTTCATATAAATGTTGAACAGCAGGGGAGAGAGCACCGACCCCTGAGGTACCCCACAAAGTAGGGGCCTTGGGGTCGATCTCTGTCCCCCCGTCAACACAAATTGCGAACGGTAGGAGAGGAAGGAGGAGAACCATCGAAGAACGGTGCCTCCAATCCCTAACCCCTCCAACCGATGCAATAGGATACTGTGGTCGACAGTATCAAAAGCCGCTGATAGATCCAGTAGGACCAGAACAGAGGAATAGCCTCTGTCCCGTGCCCTCCAGAGATCATCCATCAACGCGACCAACGCCGTCTCAGTGCTGTGCCCGGGCCTGAAGCCCGATTGGAGGGGGTCGAGATAATCCGTTTCATCCAGGTACTGCGGGAACTGACGTGCCACCACAGTCTCTATGACCTTCGCTACAAAGCGAAGGTTGGAGACAGGACGATAATTAGATAGTAATGTTGGGTCCAAGGACGGTTTCTTGAGGAGAGGTCGAACCACCGCTTCTTTCAAAGCGGCGGGTAGAAACCCCTCTCTCAAGGAAGCATTAATAATGCCTTGGAGCCAGCCTCGTGTTACCTCCCGAGTGGCTAAGACCAGCCAGGAGGGACACGGGTCTAATAAACAAGTGGTAGCGTTCAGTCCCCCCAGTATTCTGTCAACGTGTTCTTTGGTAACAGAGTTGAACTCAGCCCAGATGACCTCACCGATATCTGACCTCGCCCTCTCGCCCGGAGATGACCAGTCGGAGTCCAGTTCGTTCCGAATCTGAGCGATTTTGTCCTGGAGAAATATAGAAAATTCCTCAGCTCGACCCTGCAAAGGGTCTTCCCGCGACTCCACATTCAAGAGGGAGCGGGTCACCTTAAACAGGGCGGCTGGGCGGTTTTCTGCGGACGCAATAAGGGTGGAGAGGTAAGTTCTCCTCGCCATCCTTATCGCCACTAAATACGTCTTAATATAAGAACGTAGTAGTGTTCGGTCAGACTCAGAACGGCTGGCCCTCCAACTACTCTCGAGGTGTCTTTTCCGGCGTTTCATCTCCCTAAGCTCCTCAGAGAACCAGGGAGCTACTTGGGAGTGGCTCCGGGTCAGAGGCCGCAAGGGCACAACCTGGTCAAGCGCTCCAGCAGCCGCCATATTCCAGGCGGCAACCAGGTTTTCAACCGAGTTGTGTGTGTGAGTTTCGGGAAATGGCCCAAGCTCCATCAGGAACCGTTCTGGGTCCATCAGGCGCCTGGGGCGGTACCATTTTAATGGCCCCGCCTCCCTGCGGTTAAGAGGTGTGGAACGGAAGTCAAGCTTTAGGAGTGAGTGATCTGACCATGACAGGGGTTCTATAACTATATTCCCTATACCCAGATCACTCTGCCACTGATCAGAGACAAAAATTAAATCCAGGGTATGACCTCCAATGTGAGTAGGGTCCCGGATTAACTGGGTCAGGCCCATGGCTGTCATGGAAGCCATGAACTCCTGAGCAACTCCCGAGGTACCGCTGGCGGAGGGAAAGTTGAAATCCCCCATGACCATAAGCCTAGGGGTCTCAACCGTCATGCCAGCAATAACCTCAAGAAGCTCAAGCAGGGCAGATAATGCATAGCAGGGAGCCAGGTAAGCAATCAATAAGCCCATCTGAACCTTGGGACCAAACTTCACGAAAAGAGATTCACATCCGGATGTCTGAGAAACAGTGGACTGCCTCGGACATAGATCTTCCTTGATAACTAACGCAACACCTCCACCCCTTCCCTGGGTTCTCGGCTGATGAAAAACCCGAAACCCGGCCAGGCACTTATCAACCAGAGGGACACCCCCCTCTGGGCCCAGCCAAGTTTCGGTGACACCCACCAGGTCCGCCCCCCCCTCAAGGATCAAATCATGAATGAGAGGGGCCTTGTTCATGACGGACCTGGCGTTACATAACATCAGCCGAAGGCCCAGGGCCCGATCACTCAGACCACCTGGAGAACAGGAAGTGATAATGGGGTCGGAGCGCGCCACAGCAGATAGGTAGCGGAGGCGCGTTCCCAAAACAGAATGTGGCCCCCTATAAACGCCAAATCTGCCTCTCCCGCTCACTGTTTTAATAGAATTAATGACACCCTCTTTTGGACAACCCCCCATCTTCAATCGAGCCATGTCAGAGTCCCAACCACTCCGGCTGTGTTCTAACTGTGACCAGGTCGGAGCCCCAGGTGGGTTGTCCCCCAGTTCCCACATGGTTAACCCTAATTTGTGTAAAGATCTGATTAAAAATTTTAAGTAACCCTCCCTCCCACGCATTTTGCACCAGTTGAAGCCTCCGGGAGCTCCCTGCAGGGAGCCCCGTGTAGAGGGTGTTACAGTAGTCCAGGCGGGAGGAATTGTTGGAATTGAAGGTTTGGGGTTATAGGATAAATAAACCAGTTTTTTAAAAACTTCATTTCAACTCTACATTCCTATTCAAATATAGATGGATCAAAGCTTTAGTTTCTGATAGTTTAATGGATGGTGGCAGAGTTTATTGTTATAATCAGCTGTAAAGTCTGAGGAATCTAGATCTATTAGTGGTTCTGCTACAGTGTATCTATTTAAACTCATCAGGCCATCTTAAAATCTCAGAGAAAACCTTATAAGAATGACTAGAAATTATCAGTAAATCTGTATGGAGTAAGAAAAGATCTGGACTTAAATTAAGAAATCAACAGGTTTCAAAAGATAGAGATGATCTTGCTCTTCCAAAATTTAAATTGCATCCTCAAAACAAATAGTGCACAGAGTGGATAAAATTCCAAATAGTAAAATGACAATAATGGCAGAAGCTGGTCTAGATGCCAATAGATTTCATGGATATGGTATAATAAATATACAAGAGAACAAAAATTTTAAAGGATATATTATTAGATCACGTTTGATAGAAGTATGAAATTCCATAAGCCCAACAAATTTCACTGTTAACTTCTTCTCTAAGTGCTTCCCATTTTAGAGATAATTACAGTAAGAAAAATGGAGTTTTATATGCAGATATGGTTCATCCAAGCTCCATGAATAAATTATAGACATAATAAGAATTATTCAGTGAAGGTCAGAATACAGTATGGTTGATGTACTCAACAATTGTTGGAAGGATAAGAATGAAGGAGGAACAATAACAAAAATGAAAATTTAAAATCTATACAAAATCAATGCTATCTGTTAGGATGCATATATAAGTTCCCATTCATATATAATACAGAGGCAGATCAAGTTAAAATTACATGATAAAATGGATGCAAAACTATCACCACACTACAATGGGAAGAATGATGGACCAAATCTAAAAAAAATGTACTCAAAAATTGTAATTGAAAACTCGTATAAAATATTTAACAGATGGTACACAAGTCAATAATTTAGAAGACAGACAAATCATACCGTAACAAATGATGAAAATGCCATGAAACAGAAGGAACATTTTATCACACGTAATGGGTATGGTAAAAAAAAAAAATCCCTCAAAAACTTTAAAAAGACATATGTAGCATTATCCAGAAATCTTAAATTTGAAGTTAAATCACATTTTTACTAGATACAATCCCAGAATACATTAACAGAAACACTATAATTTACTGACAACACATGCTCCTGATTGTAAGAATTAACTTTGTCCAACATTCGAAGAAAGTTGAAAAACCAACATTTGCTTGCAATTTAATTTGGCGAATCTACAACAATGGTGAAACAAACAGCATATATACACAACATAAGTTTTCATCACCTGGCAAGGCAAATGCAAATACCTACTGTGTGTTCTTTAAGGTTAGTAAAAGTAATCTGAAAAGTAGTCAGATTATAAAGAAAGCTGCTTTTCCCAAGCAGCTTTTTTTTTCCATTTTCTCTCTCTCTTTTAAAATTTATAAATGATACAGTAGAGATTTGAATATTAAGTTTTAACCTCAAAGATCAAAATATTTGTCAAGAAATAATGCAGAGCTTTTTATACCCATTTATAACCATTTGTCGTCCTTAGTAATAATTGTACATTTTAAGCAACTTTATGTTCATTACATTTTAACATTGGTACCAACGTTTTTCCTCATCTTTAAACTTTTATCTAAATTATCACAGTGTTAACAATTTCCAGTTCCTATTTTATAAATGCCACTGTACTCAGTTGTTATCTGTATTCCATAATGCCTTATTTGCATTTTATGATCCAATAAAATAATTAATTTGAGGGGAGAAAATGGTCTTCTGCAAATCTCTTCTAGTTTTACAGAGGCAAAACTTGGAAGGGGTTAAAAAAGTCCAGCTTCCTATCCCTCATTTGTATTCATTGCTTTACCAAGGTCTTCAGCAACATTAGACTGCAGGTGTCAAGTTGCTTTTAATTCTAAAAGAGCCCAGCTCAACTTGCACTGGGACATTAAAAAGACAGCTTACTTTTTCATTATGAAAAACCTTTGGACAAATTTGAAATGCGTGTAGAAAAAGCTTCATGTTCAGCAACATGTGCTTAACAAGCAGTAAAATTCTCCTGCTTCCTGTTGGACTTGGCAGTCAATCAGTTATGTATGTCAATCAGTCAAGAAGGGATGGCACTGAAGGAATGGTCTCAGGGAAAAGCGTATGGTTTCTTGGAGTTTGGTGGCTGATGTTCTCCATGCAATGTCATTGTTTCAGAGTATATGGTTGTACTTGGCTGGTCCCTGTTCTTTCATGGTGCAAATTATTGAAAGGAAAGAACCAACCTAGAACTAAGGAGGACATTTCTTGCCAGTTAGAGCAATTAATCGGTGGAACAATTTGCTTCCAGAAGTTGTGGTTGCTCCAACACTGGAGGTTTTAAAGGAGAGATTGGATAACCATCGGATGTAATGGTATAAGGTTTCCTGCTTGAGCAGGGGGTTGGTCTAGAAGATCTCTAAGGTCCCTTCCAACTCTATTATTCTGTTATTTTGGTAACTTTGGTAAATCTACACTAATACAGAGTTCAAGACTAGACAACCATTTGACCAGGATGGTATAAGATCTTGGATTCTAGGTTATTGTATATATGAATGTCTTTCTTAGTGGGATACTATTTTTTTATTTATTTATACATTTATTTTCCACCTATTTTGACTTGAGGTGACTCTGGATGGCTTACAGTATTAAAAGCTGTGAAACCATAAAACATAAATATTTCTACAGACAATAGAACCAAATTACAATCAAGAGTAAAATTATAGTTGAAAGACAGTGATGGAGGGAATATGTTGTAGAGGAGGGAGGAGGGATTTTCTCTTAATCTGTCAACCACCTCCGGTGTAACATTGTCCCATTGGGGCACCAGGCCAACTGGTAGAGCTGCGTCTTCAGGCTCTTATGGAAGGTCAGAAGAATGTGAACAGATCTCATGTCAAGGAGGGGTTCGATAGTCTAAAGGGCATGGCAGAAAAAAGGGACCCCACCAGTTAGAATTCCTTGACTGACAGGTTTTGCAATGTGCCTCTTCTGCTGGCATGGGTAGGGCGGGTCAATCCCGTTGGGATGAGACAGTTCCTCAAGAAACCTGGATCCATGCCATGCAGGGCTTTAAAGGGGTGGGCTTCAAAAATTTTAGCAAGGGGTTCTCTGCCTGTTTGCTGGGTGGGTGTAGTCATGGTAGGTGCGTCCTAGTCAGCCTCCTGCACCATGACAGGGTGGGCATTTTTGCCGTCCCTGGACTTTGGAGCCTTTTCTCAAGCCTCCAGGAGGGTGAAAATAGCCTCCCAGGGCTCCAGAGGCTCTCTGGAAGCTGGAAATGGGCCCCTTTCTGGCCTTCCCAAACTTCTGGGAGGCCCTTTTTTCACCTTCCCTGAGCCTCCAAACGCACCCTGCACTTACCTGCATCCAAAATGGGCCCCATGGGGACTCCTGGAAGGGGAGGGACAGGATGGGTGGGGCCATCCAAGAGTGAGATTTAGGGGCTCTCTGAATTGTGCAGAATCTTAACTAGGGGTTCCCCCAAACCCCTGCGAACCCCCAGCAGCCCACCCCTGTCCATGGGCATTGTTTAGCATTGAGGTTCTGCAGGCAACTTACCTGTTTTTGGATGAAACTATGAAAGGTGATTTTTTTAGAGAACAGAAAAAGAAATCTTGGCCAGTCAATGACAGATATTCAGCAGCAACTGAAGGACGGGGGAAAGGGATCATAACCATCAGAAATCAGTAGATGAAGTAATATTTATTCTGGTCTATAATAATATATATTAATGTCACAATGAAACCAGAATTATTCCTATTGGGTTATATGGAACTAGAAAAGAAATATGGGAAATTTATGTTATATATGGTAATTGCAGCAAGAATGTTATGTGCACAAAGTTAGAAAAGCAGTGAAATACCTATAGTGGAACACTGGATTAGAAAAGTAATTGAACTTGCCGAAATGGTGAATCTGGCTAGTCAATTTCTGAGAGACTGGAAACCTTAATGGGCTTTTTATGATGATTTATTTATTTGGAGGTTATATCCAAAGAGGATTGGGAAAATAATAAAATGATAATTACATAATAAAGAGGGGCAGGAGTTATTTTTTCTTTTCATTTTTCTCTTTGTTACTATCTTTGTGTTTTCTTTATCTTTGCTGGATTGAAAAATTCGAACATAGATAAATATATATAAACTTGTAAGGTGCAATCATATGTTGGGCTAAATACTACTAATCAAGGTTTGGCTTGTAACTCATAATAAGATAAGTCAATAGCTGTGTCTAATATACCTACTGGAAATCTCTGAAATAATTGCATGCAAAGTCCTTTTCCATTTAATTATAGAGTTCCTTATCTGATACTTTGAACTCTTTGGACAAGTCTTGATTGTTTAGCAATGTAGCTTTGGGTAATGAACAATCACACTGCCAGATTCTGTACTGCTTCCTTAATGTTCCATTTAGGAGAAAGGCTAAACAAAATCAATTCGGTGTTAAATACTGGTAGTCCTCAACTTAAAGCCGTTATTGAGATCAGAATTTTGTTTGTTGAGCAAAGCGGTCATTAAATGAGATGCCCAACTGACTGCTCTGCTCAATGATCACAATCCCAACTCTCCCAGTTGTGGTCAAGAGAGATGCAAGAGATGGAGTGAAAGATCTGCCTGCTGAAGGGGCACAGGGAACTCAATGTACAGAAGGGAAGTCCTGGGCTGGAAAAAGGAACAGAGGTGGTATTCAGTCAGTTCTGACAGGTTCTGGAGAACCGGTAGCGGAAATTTTGAGTAGTTCAGAGAACCAGTAGATACCACCTCTGGTTCTCTCCCCCCACCCAATCTATTCGCTGCCTCCTGATTCCCAGCTGATCAGCTGGGTCTTCTTTTGTTGCCCTGCACAGGAGAACAGAGCTGCAAAGCAGGTTAATGGGGTGGGGAGGGAATGGGCATTTTACAGTATCCTTCCCCTGGAGTGGGATGGAAATGGAGATTTTGCAGTATCCTTCTCCTGCCACACCCACCAATCCACCAAGTCACACCACGTCCATCAAGCCACATCATGCCCACCAAGGCATGCCCACAAAACTGGTAGTAAAAAAATTTATACCAACACTGGAAAGGAAGCTTGGATCATGAAGATCCGAGCTTCTTTTTCCAGCCTGCTGCAGAAGTCCTACCTCGCTGTGCATGGAGTGGTAGGGAAATCCTTGGGCAGGATTTAAGAACAGAAAACTTGATTTAATGGAAAGGATGGGTATCCATTAAATCCAAATGGCATTTTATATTCTTATTTTATGCATATATATAAAATTCTACTTCATGCTTTATATATGCTTCCATATGCATATATAATCCAAAGCAATGATTAATAAATACTTATATTTTGTTTAGTCTTTCACTATCATATTTTACCTGGATTCAAAATATTTCCACCTTATAAGAAGTCATCTGAGTGCATGCAATTGGAGGGTCACCATCATATTAATTTTGGCTCTACATACTATCATGTAAATGTGCAATAATTTCCATTTTAATTTGATTTTTATGATCTCCTTAAAGATAGCACATTGTCAAATTTCCTCAAGTGTGATTTGAATTCAGAGCAAGATCTTTAGCATTTGGGTGACAGTTCTTTTGTTTTTTCATTTGATTTCGATAGATTGCACACTCCACAAAACTATGCTGTTGCTTTGGGCTCTGTTGAATAATTCCTTTTATCCAATTTAAAGCTGAGCTATGCTGCTGTCTTCCAAAATATATTGGTCAATTTATGTATGCTTTGGCCAAGATAGATATAAGAATAGAAGACTTGCATTAAGAAAATGTAAATATGGTATATGCAGTTGTACAGGTAAAATGCTAATGGTTGGTTCCAGTTCTCTGGGCAGCTGATTTTTTTCAGAGATTGATTGATAGGATTGATTTTAGCATACTATCTTTATGGGATGTTGAGGCATTTTGTCATTAACAGTTACACAGACTGAGTAGAGAGGCTCACAATCTAAACACTTCAACAGATAGATTTCTAGCTTATATTATGAAATTTCATTTGGTTCTGTAAGATGCCTAGCCAGCTTCAGGGCAACCCACAATTGTAGAGAGCTGGATACAATAAAATCTTAGCATCAAGAATCATTGAGCAGGAAGGAATCCTTAGCACTTATCTTGTTTCATTTCCATTCTCCTTATAATAAAGCTTATTATTTCTTCATACTGAACTTGAAATCCATACCAAACACAACTCTTCATGAATGGAGACTCCCTACCTAAGAGTGCAAAAATATGATCCTGAGAGACCATATTACTTGTTGACCATACTGCTTGTTGGACATGCTGCCTTTCTAATCTTGGGCCCCAAAGTATAATATAGGTCCCGTCCCAAATTGGAACAAGTAAATATAGCTCCAATTCTTTTTGTATGTGTGTAATATATATGTATATGTACATGTACAAATATATCTCTTTCTGTGTGTATACACATACATACATATGTGAGTGTGTATATATACCATATGTATATGCACATATATGCAAGTGTGTGTATGTGTATGTGTGATATGTTTTGAGTGGCATGGTAGCCTAGTGGTGAAGATGCTGGCCTCCCACTCGGAAGGTTGAGAGTTTGATCATAATTAGCAGATATTTCTCTCTTAAGGCTAAAAAAAAAAAAAATCTGCTGAGAACTCCACATGGTGTCAGGAAGGGCATCCAGCCAGTAAATGCTCAGTTCCATTCATTTATCTCAACTCTTGTTTTGCCTGGGGTTTTAGTAAAATAAATGTTTTAAGTCTCAATACACCTGTTTTATTGCATTTTTAAAGGGAAAAAATGGTACTTTCCATTGTTAATGGTTCACTGCTAATGTTATAGGAGCATGATCTGGAAGATGGAATCTGTGCTCTTGTGTAAAGTACTATTCAAATTACTCATCATCCATTTGTTCCAAACAAATACTGGAAAGTCAATTATCTTTTTTTTTAAGATGATATTTTCAATCGTTCATTGGCTTTTGTTTATTAGTTTTATTAGATTTATATCTTGGCTTTCATTTATTTATTTATTTCATTTATTAATTTATTTATCTCCACCTATATAGATACCACTTTTCTACAGCAACTCTGAGCAACCCACAAAGTTTAAATAGAAATCACAGTATCAAACCTTAAAACCTGCAAGGTTAGATGTCGAATCAAAACAAAACTTTCTGCCGAGAATGAAAAGCTATGTCATAAAATAGTACTCATCCAGGCATTATTTTGAGAGTTCTAAATAGCATACATGGTTCTTCTATGTTTTATCTACAAAAACAACTAAAGGTAAAGTTGAAAGATAGAGAGACACTCAGGAACATCCAGTGCGTTCCATAACAGGGGGGAAAACCCTCACAATTCTGGGTCTCTCTACTCTAGGCCTCCATTTTGGTTGCTATACCATGTTACTTTATAGCAGGGGTGGAATTTATTTATTTATTTGTTTGTTTGTTTGTTTATTATAACTGAAGGTGGTTGATATGTCTATTCCTTCTCCTATTGTCCCCACAATGATCACACGAGTTGAGTTGGGCTGAGAGAAACTGACTGGACCAAAGTCACCTTGCCAGATTTCCTGGCTGAGGCGGGACTAGAACTCACAGTCTCCTTTTGACTGACTCAAACCAACTGGCTTTCAAGCTTGAAGCTGGACTAGAAGTCATTGTCTTTTGGTGATTGGCACAAAGTCACCTATTTGCAGAGGAAAAAAACAATCTGAGCTAGAAGGCAGAATTAAACATTTAATCAGTTTGGAGTCATTTCATTGCCACAAAAGACCCAAGTCTAGCCGCCTGTATGAATTCCATTGACCCTTATCTAGCACCAATTTAGCTTTGACCATCAGTTGATTAGATTCTGTTGTATAAGTAGAAATAATAAACTCTTATGTGCTTTGAAATAAATGAATGCTCTTGGTTATTTGCACCTGACACTCAGCTGGTTTTCATACTTAAGGCAGGACTGGAACTCACAGTCTCCTGCTGGTTGGCTCAAAGCCATCCATCCAGCTTTCATGTTGGAGGTAGGACTTGAACTTACAGTCTCCTGATTTTTAGCCTGTAGTTTAACCACTAGATCAAACTGGCCACTTTGGGTAACTTTTGTTTAGTCATCTTTTATTACACATGAAACCTGGACCAATCAAAACAATCCAAATTTGGGTTTGGTTGAATGGTGATGATTCAGCCTGCTCTGCCAACACTTTCAAAAAGGGGGTGGTTTGAAACCAAACATTTCTTCCCATTTCATGCATATTCCTCTTTAATATCTTTGAATATCTCCCCAACGATGCTGTGGAGGTTATGGCCCGTTGCCTGGAGGCTGTGCGGAACTGGATGGGCGAGAACAGGCTTCGACTCAACCCTTCCAAGACCGAGTGGCTGTGGTTTCCGGCGGCCCGATATAGTCAGTTGACTCCATCGCTGGCTATTGGGGATGAGATCTTAATCCCCACAGAAGGGGCACGCAATCTTGGTGTCCTCCTGGATGTACGGCTGTCTTTGGAAGAGCATATTACGGCCGTCTCCAGGGGGGCTTTTTATCAGGTTCGCCTGATATGCCAGATGCGGCCCTTTCTTGATCGGGACGCCTTACGCACAGTCACTCATGCCCTGGTCACCTCCCGTCTGGACTACTGTAATGCCCTCTACATGGGGCTCCCTGCGGGGAGCACTCGGAGGCTTCAACTGGTACAGAATGCAGCCGCGCGGGTGGTTATGGGGGCGTCGAGATACTCCCACGTGACGCCCCTCCTGCGCGAGCTGCATTGGTTGCCAGTGGCCTTCCGGGTTCGCTTTAAAGTACTGGTTTTGGTCTTTAAAGCGCTCCATGGCATCGGACCAGGATACTTACAAGACCGCATTCTGCCAGTAGTCTCCCACCGACCGGTGCGCTCCCACAGAGAGAGTCTTCTCCGGGTCCCGACGCCTTCTATGTGTCGTCTGGTGACCCCGAGGAATAGGGCCTTCTCTGTGGGGGCACCTGCCCTCTGGAACGGGATGCCCCCTGGACTACGAACGACCAGTGACCTGAGGGCCTTCAGACGTGACCTGAAGACCTGGCTCTTCGAGCAGGCCGGCCTGAGCTGACTCAAATGGGATTTTAAATGGGGTTTTTAGATTAGTTGGGATGGGTGTACAAAGTTTTAATTTATTTTAATTGGGGTTTTTAGATTTTTATAGGGACAGCCTAGGGTTTAATTCTTTTTTAACTATTTATACTTGTATACATGTATTTTAGTTGGCTGTTCACCGCCCTGAGTCCTTCGGGAGAAGGGCGGTATATAAAACCTAAATAAAGTAAAGTAAAGTAAAGTAAATAGCTCTGGAAGCTGCAGCCGTCTTCTTCATTCATGCCCAGCTGTACAATCCATCTTTTTCTACCTTTCTTTCTTGACACCATGTTTCTTTTGAAATTAAACTTAACTCTGACTCTTTAAGGCACAGGAGCTATACTCACTTTTCTAACATACCAGGTTTTATGTGAATTTGACATGTAGCAGGGAAGACATTTGAGGGGGGAATGGAAAAGGTTGGTGATCACAGCATTTCTTCCATCCTAACTCCCTTGTATGTCAAAACATTGAAGTCTGGTAGTATAATGGGATTAGCAGCACTCTCAGATACATTTTGATTTGTCTGGTCTGCCTTCAAGAAGGAAAGCATGGCTTGGAGGTATCTCCAGGCTTGTTCATACCACCTACCCAATCACAAGTCACTCTGTTACTTCAGAATGAGAGAATCCCAGGGAGACTCAGGAGAAGCCGAAGGGAAAACTAACAGGTTGTGTCTTAATTCTGGACTACCATCTTCAGAAAAAAAAGATTCTTCTATCTTAAACCAGCCATTTTTAAGCAGTGGCTTAGGATACACGTCTTTGTGCCAGAAAGCCAAGGGTCAATCAGCTGGACTGGGGCCAAGGTTATTCGTGATATGCTCCTGTCACTCGAAAGGTCAAAGGTGCTCTTTTTCTGTCTGTAAAGATGTCAGAAAAGAAGAAAAGAAAAGCGGTGCGCCAGGCATTTCGGTTGTGTAAATCAGCAAAGCAAATGAAGGAATGCTATAGCAACATTGCATCCGTGTAGCTTTGGGAGACTGACAGATACAAGACTGCTTTTGTGGGCAATCTGCAAACTGTCTTTATTTCAGGATGTGAAATATTCATATTTTTCTACAGTATGCAAAACGGAGTGACGGCGGCCTGGGTGAAATCTTTCTACAGTTATTTCTACTTTCCTCGGGGCTTATAGTGTCATGTTTGGGACACCCACCACAACGAAGTCAATTTGTGATTTTGTCAATAAATCATACCTGATTTGAACAGGCAACCATCATGTTCATAACACCAAGATCTTCAGAGTTCTGACTCAGAAGCATGACTTTTTTTCCCCTGCTTAAAGATCTTACTGTTTTCATGCCCTTCGTGTTGATTTTGCTTCATGACACCTAATAATTATTAATACTAGCAGCCGTAATTGCGGCAGCTTTGAGCAACTGATTCAATATCAGGGCTTATTATGTGGACTACCTGTGACCCTTCTTTTCATGAATTCAATAAGATTGCTTGTTTATTATTTACATTTTTTTATATCTACTTACAGAACTTAAATCTTTACATAGTCCTCTTTTCTGCCACTTGTTTGTGCAGCGAATGTGACATTTTTATTCTAGCAACAAAAAAAAGACAGATTGTTTAGATGGCTGATTAATAATGAAGTGTCACTTTTCATACATTCAATCAGTTTTGATCTGAAATGAATAGTGCAGTTACTGATACTCCTCAATTTATAACTGCAGTTGGGTCTGGAATTTCCATTCCGGTTGTTAAAGGAGTCTCATCTAATTTTATGAAGTTTGTTGCAGTTGTTAAGTGAATCGGGCAGTCGTTCAGCAAATCCAGCTTCCCCCATTGATTTTGCTTGTACCAAGCAGAATTCAATTGGAAGTTATGTACTATATTGAATGTTATAATTCTAAAGCCATAAATTGAAACTTAAATAAGAGTTAAATGGATAAAATTAAAAGATATACAGGTGTCATACTCCAATTAGTAACTACAGGGAAAAAATTGTTTAATGAGAAAAGAGAATATGAAATTGAAACAGGACAGGCAAAAGTATAAATATAATGATTAGAAAAACGTTGAAACTTAGAAAAAGATATATAATTGAATCTAGATATGAGATAATTAACAATAAAGTTGATAAAATCATGGGAGAGGAAAAATTATGGAGAAAATGTTAAAATAGTAACGAGATATGGAATAGAACACAAAGATGAATATGAAATTGAGTTTGTGTCAGTATGAAGAAGTGATAACCCGGGATCATGCTATTCTCAAAAAAATACGTTTTATTTGTATGTCTTTGTGAAAACCCAAATAAAATTTATATTAAAAAAAAGAAAAAGAAATGGTGTAGGGTCTCCTGCTTGGGTGGGTGGGTGGGGTGGACTAGATGACCTACAAGGTCCCTTCCAACTCTGGATTATCTGTTATCTGTTAACTCCAAGGTCAACTTCAGACCGACAATCAAGTAAGCCAAACCCCAGTCAAGAAATTGCCAAAGAAGCCATCAGTAAACAGCCCAACCAAAGAATCTCTAAAACCATCCCCACCCACAGACAAGCAAATCACCAGAATATAACTGACAGCAAACAGCACTAGCACTGATGATGTTACCTTGTTAGGGTAATGAAATGTCTGCAAGAAAACAAGCAAGCTCAGAGAGCAGCTATTCATACTTGCCTATATAGACAGAAGCTAAAGCAGTGCAGGATTTGACATTTTTTCCCTTTGGGGGCTTGGCTGTAATACTCTAGGAATTGTACTTGATATGAAAATGCCGTATTAATAGAGAAACGATTGACATTTGTTAAAATTGCTGCCTGATGTATCCTGTCATAAAACTAAGGGTCTTTGGATAAAATATATCAGTATGCCACTGAAAAAAACATGAGTAGCCTTTTCCTCAGAATGCGCTGAAACATCCAGTAACTCAAACGGGAGGTCATATGCTTGCCATATAATCCCACATCAGACTTGACCCATTAGTCAAAGGCCAGGTAATGCACACCACTCTTCCAAAGTGATGCTATAGAACGTCAATTGCTATGAGAGCAGCTAAAAGCTGCAAATTGTGGTTGCAAAGCAAAGCTGGAAATAAAACAGCTTCTGCTGTGTTTGCTATCAGTATTTTCAATAATAATAAAAAAAAGACCAAAAAATCCTTCACATCCTCAGAAATACCCTGTGACACTAGTCATAAGTTGTCAGGACTAGTTAATGTTATTTCATTGTCATATAACTCACTGGGCGTAGAAATCAGGTTTTGTTTTGTTTTTTTAACACCGCAGGTCAGTTGCATTGATTACTCAAGTCTTTTCTAAACTCAGCGTAAATACCCTAAACGTGTAAAATCAGGAATGGTTTGGAACAGGTTATTTGAAGGGCTGTTTCATAAATCTGTCCAGGCTGAAGCTCGGCTTCAGAGGTTTTATTTCTGGCCCATCACTAAAGTGGTTGATATTAGGAATGCAGCCTTTTCAATGGGCGATCCCAACCTACGTGAAATATCTTGTGCCAAAAACTCAAGCAGCTTTTGTGTGAGGGTGATATATTCTCAACCTTCCAGAGATGCCAGTTGTTGGAGATGTTTGCCATACACCCAAACCACAGCAGTGCTAAATCACATTCACAGAAATCCTCCAGGAGTTGATTTTGTTAGAATGCAACATATGTGCTTATCTTTCGGCTTTCGCTTTATTCTGTATGTTTAATCCCAGTTCAATGTCATGGTGGAATTTTTCCTTATATTGCACTTCATTAAATGAGCTAAGAAAGGCATATGTGAATTCTTCCCCCACTTTAAATTCCTCTAGATTAACGTCTGTGGACCCATTTCATGGCCATCAATTCCAAAACACCAGCACTTTGCCTCAATAATAACTTCTATTAAAATGACTATGAGAGTAATACAGATAAAGCTTTCGTGACCTTTCTACCCAAACTGGAAAACTGAAAATGGGATATTACTTTAACCCCTGAAGCAATGTATGTTTATATATACTTTTTGAATTTTCATTTGGAATGTTGGCATTTTGTGGGCCAGTCAGAAACTTCAGTGGTGACTGGTATAACAATAAAAATCAATTAGAAAATGATTGCATCTCATATTAAGGTCTTGCAGGTTTTCGGAAATCAGAAGTTGGCCTCATGCTACTAGAAATACACTAGGTTGTGTGAAATGATCAGCTTAATGTTATATATCCAGGTCAGATGATCAGTTTAATGTTATATATCCAGGATGTGTAGGAGAATGACAGGCAGAACCTGGGGATGGAGTCAAGAGAGGAACCAGCTTGGAATCCTTATGTTTCCACTAGTGGTTTAAGTCTAACCCCTCTTGAATTCTGTTAACTCTTATTTAGTGCTGTTAATTGACTAGATTCTTGTGTATAGGCATAAACAACAGGGTGGATAAAAATCAATGATTTTTTTTTTAAATTAAAAAATTAGATTTTTTACATTTAAATTGGATTATTTTTATTTAAATTGGATTTTTTTTAATTTTTATCAAATTTATTTTAATAAAATGCTTTTGGAGTAAATAAATTATCTAAAGATAGTTTTCTAAATAAGATACATTAATAATTTCATTTATTTGGCATGAAATGAGTTTAGTTATGTAGCATGAGGCTATATATTCTGCAATATTGGGACTGTCAGTGAGTCAACTGCAGGTCAGAGGAGGAGCTGCTGTGGGATAAAGATGACAGTTGCTCTTTAAAAATTACAATTTAAATTGAGTTGATTTAAATCAAGCCTTTTTAGTGGTGATTTAAATCGACTTGATTTAAATCAAATCCACCCCGGTAAGCAATAAATCTGATTACCTGGAACTTTACATGTGTTCCTGATTCTTCGTACCTGACAGGAAATCTTTGACTTATGACCACAATTGAGCCCAGAATTATGACTATAAATCAATCCCATCTTCAAGTGAGACATCCAGATGATCACCTCACTTAACAACCCTAAATTCTGTCTCTCCCCATTGTGGTCTTTAAGTGGAGCACAGGATGTCTCAGGAAGTGTGTCTATACTGCAGAACCTGCCCAGCTCAGATGAGGCTTATGCCAAACCTCCGAGGGCCTCCTCACTCCCTTTGGCACCCCTGCACCACTGGGTCTTGGGCTTGCCACCTCCCCCCAGTCCACCTTGCTCCAGTTATCCTTCTGAATATTTTTTCCCCCCAAAAGTACCCAGCTGATGTGATCCCCGGGCCTTCCTGCAGAAGCCATCTCATGTCATTTTGGAGGCATGTACCATTTCCACCATCTCTCAGAAGATCACCCAATTTGAAAAATCACATCCCTCTGAGAGATTGGGAAAACAGTGGGCCGCTTCCAGAGGTGGTCTCCGTAAAAGACTGTGTGTTGCATGGCTGGGCACTCTTTCTGAAAGGTGATCTTTAAAAGAATAAATAGAGGCATGGTGGGTCAGGGAGGAGCCTAAGGCTTTGAAATTAAGTTGGGTGAGATGTGGGTCAAAGGCCTGTGGGATCCACCTGGGCAAAAAGTAAGACCAGCAGAGAAAAATGGGCAGGCAGACAGTGGTGGGATTCAATTTTTTTACTACTGGTTCTGTGCATGTGGCTTGATAGGCGTGGCTTGGCTTGGTGGACGTGGCTTGGTGGGCATGGCAGGGGAAGGATAGTGTAGAATCTCCATTCCCACCCCACTCCTGGGGGAAGGCTACTACAAAATCTCATTCCCTCCCCACCCCACTAACCTGCTTTCCAGCTCTGTTCTCCTGTCCAGGGCAGCAAAAGAAGACCCAGATAATCAGCTAGGACTCGGGAGGCAGAGAATAGATGGGGGCAGGGCCAGTCAGAAGTTGTATTTGCTGGTCTTCCGAACTACTCAAAATTTCTCCAGAACTGGTCAGAACCTGCTGAATACCACCTCTGCAGGTAGGACAGTAGTAGCATCCTTGTGATCAGTCATAAGGGTGGGTAGATTGCCAAGTGTCTAATTTTTGACTACATGACTGTAGGGGTGCTAAAGTAGCCATAACTTAGAGTACAGTTGTAAGTCCCTTTGTTCAGCACCATTGTAATTTTGAACAGCCACTAATGAATTATTGCAAGTTGAGGACAGCCAGTAAACTTATTCTTCATTTTAAAAAAGTCATTTATTTCAGCTGTTTTTGTGTGGTTATACAAAATTGGCAAATTGCAGCATTCCTGACTGTAACAAATCTCTGAACGAAATCAAAATTGCTTTTCATTATTACCAGCATCTTTGTACTGTACTTGATTGTTATTCCATTTTCATGAAGATCTCTTGAGTTTTCAGGAATAAGGAGAGCAAAATAAACATGCTGCAATATTTAGTAGTATAGATCTCGCTTCATTGTTTTAAATTAAGTAATGCATAAAAATTAAGTGCTGGTTTGCTTTTGATAAATTTAACCTACTATCTTGTGTGATGTGCCTGTCACTTCATTAGATTCCTGAAAGTGACATACGCTAAGCAAATCACCTTGGACAAGATTGATCTTCTGTGATATATTTAGCTAATTGTTTCATTTTTCCCCACTTTAAAATATAATTAAGAGAGCAAATGTTGATAAATACAGTAACCGATGAGCACAAGAAGACTATACTACAAGAAATTGAAGTGAACCAGGGATGACAATCAACAGTCTATTGTCTATTTTATAGCTCTAGACTCCATAACATCACACAACTAAATTTTTCAGGAAATCAATGACTGCTGGTAACACAAATTTTCAGTTTTAAATAGACTGGAGGTTAAACATATGAAGAACAATTGCAGGAATTGGATATGTCTAGTTTAATAAAAAAGGGACTAGGGATGACATGATAGCAGTATTCCAATATTTCAGAGGTTGCCACAAAGAAGAGGGAGTCAAGCTATTCTCCAAAGCACCTGAAGGCACAGCAAGAAGCAATGGATGGAAACTAATCAAGGAGAGAACCAACCTAGAACTAAGGAGAAATGTTCTGACAGAGCAATTAATCAGTGGAATGTCTTTCCTCCATTACTGGAGTTTTTAAAGAAGAGATTGGATAACCATTTGTTTGAAATGGTATAGGGTCACCTCCTTAAGCAGGGGATTGGGCTAAAAGACCTCCAATGTCCCTTCTAACTCTGTTATTCTGTTTTTATCTAGACATTACAACTTGTTAGTTAACCTCATCATTCTGTGTTAATGAAAGCAACAAATGAAAACATTAGCCTTTTCTTTCTCTTGTAATATTGCTTCATTGTAATTCCACTCTGGTAGTCTTTAAATGCCAAATATGAACAGAGAAGCTCAAGATATTTCAAGGGAAATTTTCACCATTTGGAGACGGTGAAAACAATGGTTAAATGCTCCTTATTATTTGCTGAGAAATAGCTCTGAAAACAGAAAGAAACAGAAATTGTAATTGGACTTTGTAATAAGTTTAGTTACTGACCCAGAACCCCAGTCAACATCAGATTCTCCACCCACATCATAAAAAGAAGCTGCAAGAGGGAGTAAATCTTTTTTATTGTCAACTGCAAAAGAAATTTTATTGCCACCTCTAGGAAAGCTAATAGGGCTATGTTAATCAGGCTATTTTTATTGAAAAAATCCTCAGCAATCTCAGTGATCAATAAGAGATACTCACCTGCCTATTCCATACAATTGGCATTGTCATGCTAATTATGTATGTGTGCTTGTATGTATTTTTATGCAGTAATAAATGGAGGGGCTACTATTCTTGACCTCGTTACTATCTTTGGCAAGACAGATGATTTTAGCCATGTCAGAAAGTTTAAAGTTCATTTCTAGAATTCAAAAATATAGTCCTTGGGCTTCGAAGAACACTTCAGTGCTGATAAGAAAGGAAGATGAGATATTCATTTTCAAGGAAGGAGAATGGAAATTAAATTTGGACTCACTTGGCGAATTTTCTCCTCTGCCATTTGAAAGCTAATGATAATAAGATTTCGTGCACAGCATCTCATGCATGTCCTTGGAATTGTAGGTACCCAGTAGAGCTTTAAATATAGATCTCTTTCTCTCCCTCCCTCTGGTTTGTTTTTAAAATAGATATACTTCCCACAAGAAAGACAAGGAAAAAAAGAATATCATTTAAAACAATGTAATTAACACTACAGAGAGAGGGCACCCAGGCAGGAAAGAGAATAAATACAGAATAATTCAATAATATCACCATCAACAACAAAATATTTGGCAGGAAGAAGGTAGGAAAACATACCCTGCTTGGATGAAAATCCCAAGGGAGGTGTCAGCATCAGCTGACAGGAGCACTGTCTTTTTTATCTACATTGTACAATTGAAAGTCCAAGTTACAATTTGTATTCAATTGGTGTATAATTTAAATAATCTAAGACTTCATTCAACAAGCTATCATTAAAACAATCCATGGCTGAATACAGTGTATGGATCCAGTTAAAATGTTAGTGATTTTCTACTGGGGAGGAACTGCAGTTTCAATCTTTAATTGGCTATCTCACAGGTAATATATGTCAGTGATCCTTCGAGAGGTTATCAGTATAGATAATTGTAGTCAGCTATAGGTGGTGCCCCAGTCTTAAAAGTGAATGGTGTTATCTGTCATGGCAAGTTGGAATTATGGAAGCACTACAGACCCCAATATAATATGCTATTATTGGATTTGACCCCCAAAAGGGGGCATTTTACATTTTGCTGTGAATTAAAATTTGAGGTCAATAAGAATTTTCTATATTTCCTTCTACTCTCACCCCAATCTACAAATTATCCATGGTCAGTGGAAAAATATACTATCCCAAAAAATGGAAGGCATTTAATTCTATAGAAAAAAATGAAAGGAGAGATTGAATTTTTCCTGTTTATTAAATATAAATATATCCCAAATAAAAATGCTACTTGATATTTCTGACTCAACCAATACTACTACCACTACCACTACTACTACTACTATTTCTTCTCCTCCTCCTTCTTCCTCTTCTTCTTCCATTTCTTTTTCCTCCTCCTCCTCCTCCCCTTCCAACATGAAATGTAGAGAATGATCTTTCATACCTATAGCTGTAGGATAGAATATCCCTATGGTACTGGTGACAGTTTGTCAGCTATACAAATCAAGACTCTAAAATAAAAGAAAAAGAAACATCAGTGCTTGTCAAAAATGTAATCTTGGAAGTGGAAACTGTCTCTTGAAATGTATGATAGGATTGTAGCATTATGTTCTTCCACCCCTTATCCTTTAAGAGTTAAGCATGATATCTTCATTGTTCGTCTCCCTGTGTATCTTTTCTCAGTCAGGTTTCGCGACTGATTTATTTTCTTTAAAAAATACTGTGTAACTATAGCTCAAGATACTGTCCAAATATTAATCATAACTTGAAAAACTCCTGAATAGCTTAATGCCAGAGCTGTGCATAAGAAGCAGACTCCATGTATCCTGAGAGTTGTGACTTCAAAGTCAACAATTAATTTTGGGGAAATCAGGAAAATTAAAACCACAATCATCATAAGGAAGAGATTTAATAAAAAGATTTAATAAAGAGATTTAATCACAAGAGATCCCGATTTTCAACCTTTTCAACCTTAATCGTTAATTGGAATGGAATACTGGACACAGATTGTTCTGGATCCTTCTCTAATACCTAAGTTCTTCCCATCTGCAGAAGTCCTTTGTACAATACTAATAGGAATTGGGTTTCTTTTTCATCATTGAAAACGGTTAGACATACTTGGAACTTTTGAGGTGAAAGGTTTACGCTTAGTTTTTTCTTTTCTTTTTTCTTTCCATGAGAAATTGATGTTTTGGAGTGATTCTAACTTAAAAATGTCTGTTAGTTGTTTTACAATTTCTCACTTTTTTTTTCATTCTGTGAAAGAAGCTATTTTCCACTTTATTCTCTAGCCACTAATTGAAAAAGTTTGCATCCAGAAATATCCTTGTTATTTAATCAGAAATCATACACGCAAATCATTGAAAACAAATGCAAAAAAGCTGTCATCTTTGCCAAGCACTGAGAAGAATAGGAATTGTGACATAAATGATTAAAATTAAACATATTAAATTCTATTTTCAGTCATGGATGGTCAGAGGTACTGTCATAGAAAAATTTTATAGTACTTTTTGCTTCTGGAAAAAAGTTTATTTTAACAATTTAATATTTTTTTTAAAAAGACAACAGATTGTATACTATTCTCTATAACTGTGATGATGAACCTATGACATGCATGCCCCAGGTGGCACACAGAGCCATTTGTGAGGGCACGCAAGCCCCACCAAATTTACCTGCATTGCACCTGAGCGCGCTTCCCAGCTGATTTTTGGCCTGTTTGAGGCTGATTTCGCCCTCCCGGAGGTTCGAGAGAAGTCTCTGCAGCCTTGGGAGGCCGAAAAACGGGCATTCCGGAAATACCAGAAGTGCCCGTTTTCAGCTTCCGGAGGGCCTCTGGAGCCAGGGGGAGGCCGTTTTCGCCCTCCTGGAGGCTCGAGGGAAGCCTCTGCAGCCTTTGGAGGCCGAAAAATGGGCCCATTTTGCCACTTCTGATATTTCCTCACACACGCTTTCGGCACATCCCAACAAAAAGGTTCGCCATCACTGCTCTATAATTATGCCACAAATGTCTGCATAATTTGAATAAAAATATCTGATAAATTAAACCAGAAAATAAGCCTAACCCTACCAAACAAAAAGAAAACAAGTACAGATAGTTCTCAACTTACGGCCACATCTGAGCCCAAAATTTCTGTTGCTAAGTGAGAGGTTTGCCCAGTTTTACCACCTTTCTGGCCATAATTGTTAAGTGAATCACTGCAGTTGTTAAGTTAAGTAACATGTTTTTTAAGTGAATCTGGCTTCCCCATTGACTTTGCATGTCAGAAGGTTTCATAGGTGATGACATGACCCCAGGACTCTGCACCTATGTCACAAATATTCAGGAGCTAGTTGCCAAGCTCCTGAATTTTGATCACATGACCATGGGGATGCTGCAATGGTCATAAGTGAGAAAAATGATTATGAGTCACTTTTTTCAATACCGTTCTAATATTGAACAGTCACTCAACAAACTGTTGTTAGTTAAGGACTATTTGCATGAACAATATGGCCAGAACAACTATAGGAAGAGAGGAAGGTTGACTGACTCTAAAAACTGAGGTCTGAAGATAGGTAGGAGGGAAATAAAAATGTGGGCATCTAAACATGGACAAACACATTTTCATTGTTGAGTACTAAGTCATGTCTGACGCTTCATGACCCCATGGACCATAGAACACCGGATTCCTGAGGCCTCAGCTGTCTCCCAGAATTTGTCCAAAGGACAAATATTTCTCCATAATTTGCCTTCCAGTATTTAAATTACTTCTCTTTCCTTTGGTTTATATTGAAATATGAAAGAATAAACAATAAGTTTTAATGTCTTTTTAGTTCCCAGAACAGATGGTCCTCTGTCTTTAGACCTGTGCTAGATCCTTTCCATAAACAACAACCACAGCATGTTACTACCTGGAATTTGTGGTTTCAATTGAACTAGTCTTCATATCTAATGTACTCTAAGTTACTATTTGTCTTGAAGGTTTTGTGCTGGATATCAAACATGAAACCTTGCCCATAGTTGGTTTAGAATGATAATTCCACCAACAATCTTAATAGATTTGAAAATTTCTCATTTTTAGTTAAAGATATTGATTATTTAAAAAATAAGAAGTCTTTGGTGAGTTTTAAAACTGGGGCATAGGTACCCCTTTGAGTTCCGCTTCTACCCACATAGCTGTAAATGTCCAATCCACTAATGAATGATGCCCCAAGTATTCTCATTAGTGCTTATGTACCAGATGGTACTATATACGTTATTGGTCAACAGAGCAGGATTACAATGAAGACAAATTGAACTAATAAAGTAGAACACACTGGTGAATTCCAAATAAGACTCTGCATTCAGATGGAGCTCCAATACAAACCTATATTGTTACACAGAGAATGGAGAAAGAATCTCATAAAATCCTGACAGGAGGGCAATCGGCTATGTTAATCGATGTAAGCAAAGCCTTGGAGTTCATAACCAGCAAAAGATAACTCAGATTAGATTATTTGAAAACAAACAACTGAAACAGTAACTGTGTTCAGAATGCTAATAGCAACTCAATTGCCTGTTTTCTCCAGCTGTGAATCTGGAATATGGCAGGAAATTTAGAGCCGGCTGATATAATGGAGCATTTGAGTTGCAATTAATTTTAATTTGACAATTACAAAAGTAATTGATTTAGGAACATAAGAGCGACCCCAGAGACTCTAGATGATGCCAAACTACTTCTCTAGTTCTTAAAGATGGTTTGTAATATGGGAAATATTTGAATCAGCAAATTGATTGAAGAGGATTGTTCACTTCCCATGAAGTTTGGAGGAAGGGAATCTGAGTAAGAACAGGGTTTGACCAGTTTTGGCTGCCTTTGCTAGCCAATGAACTTGCAAAGGAATTGTCAGGAAACTCTAAGGGATTCCTGTGCAAAAATCAAAACATAGCTATTCTCTATATTTAAGTTTTCACAGTTTGAATAGCTCCAATATCTCTTCAGAAGGAGATTCCTTTGTATCCGATGCTCAGCTACTTTAGAGAGAAATTTGCAATTCTCTCCCATTAGCTTGATGGTGTCTATCTTGTGAAGCACGTTCTCTAATTCCATATGTGGTTAACTATTTCTTCTTCTATAACTGTTAATTTTGTTACTTCAACATAATCAGTAATACTTCCCGCACTGAAAAACAGCATATTTTTAACTTTGTCCTACTATTTGCCAAAATTAAAACTGTGCCACTGAGCCTGGTTTCAGATTTACTTAGTTCCAAGTTATTGCCCTTTCTCAATGCCAGTACTGCACTGCGGTAACCCTAAGTAGTAGCTTGAACCTGGGACATTAATGATACAGTAGCAATAGCATTTATATACCACTTCACAGTGATTTACAGCCCTATCTAAGCGGTTTACAGAGTCAGCATATTGTCCCCGACAATCTGGGCCCTCATTTTACTGACCTTGAAAGATGGAAGGCTGAGTCAACCTTGAGCCTGATAAGATTTGAACTGCCAAATTGCAGACAGCCAGCAGTTAGCAGAACTAGCCTGCAGTACTGCACTCTAACCACTGCGCCACCTTGGCTCTTAAGCCAACTAAAACATCTTCTAAAGCTTGAAGCCTGAGTCTTTAAGGCAGATTCTAAAGGATTGCTTAAATTTGTCTTGTGTTTGGAGACTAAGACTAGACTTTCAGAGTATCGTAGCCTTGATTTGTTAGGAAGATGCTAATGAGAATAAATTTTTTTTTTTTAAAATAGCCTTTATAAAAAAAACAGTTGTGACTGAGCAATAAGTCATTTAATCAAGGATTAAAGAGATTTGAATGCACACATGCACAAAAGTACCAATAGAGATGCTACATGTAGTTGAACTGTGGAGTCCTTAGTGCTCTCTGAACTTGGTTGTCTTTTTGCAGATGTTTCCATTCAGTGCTACAAGGGAGTAGGCTTTGCCTCTATTTATATATGTAGACTGCTCTGTCAATGTTGGTGAGGGTATTGTTTTCTCTTTGGTAGTTCCTTGATTTGGCTGTTGTTTACTACTTGTTTGTCTAAGTTGCTCTTAATGTTAAATTTTGTTTTTCTGGATATTCATTACTGATGAGGAGATGTTCTGGTCCTTTTGTTTTCTTTTTAGCTTTCTTATTGTCTCTCTGTATAAATGCTGTTTAACTCTGTGTGTCTGTTGATGGCTGATTTGTCTGAATGCCAGGTTTTCAGCAATTCCCTAACATTTTTGGAATTAGCTTGATCTAGGATACTTACAGTTTCTCAGTTGAAAGTGTAGTTAGTCTGTCCATTTGTTATTAAGGAGTTGTCATTATATCTTCTGACTGCTAGTTGTTTGATGGATACATTCTCCTCGTCTTCTGCCTTTTGCTCTATGTACTGTCTGTTGCAGTCCTTACACTATATGACACCTTTTTTTTCTTCTGGGGCTGCTTGGTCTTTTGGTTTACTTATGATTTATTTATTTTTATTTGATTTATCAATCACTTACAAGATAATAGGTAAATGTATAAACATGAGTAAGAATGCATGAAATAGGTATGAATTAATGGGGACAATAGGACAGGGACAGTGGCATGATGGTGCACTTATGCACGCCCTTTACAGACTTCTTAGGAATGGGGTGAGGTCAATAGTGGATAGTTTGAGGTTAAAGGAGTGGAGATTAGAGGATATAACAACAGAGTCAGGTAATGCATCCTAGGCATTGACCACTTTGTTGCTGAAGTTGTACTTTCTGCAATCGAGTTTGAAGAGGTTTACATTGAGTTTGTATCTGTTGTGTGCTCTTGTATTGTTGTGGTTGAAGCTGAAGTAGTCATTGAGTAGTAGGACATTGTAGCAGATAATTTTGTGTGCTACACTTAAGTCTAACTGTAGGCGGCATAGTTCAAGGTTGTCCAAGCCCAAAATCTCAAGACTGGAGATATAGGGTATTCTGCTGCGAGCAGGGGTTTTGGAGGTTTTGATGCCATGTAGTTGTAGTAGTCCATTGGTGGTTTCTGAGGAATTTTTGATGTATGGCATTGCTATTCTTTTCATAGCTTGTGTTAGCTGTGCTATACTGGATTAAGTGGTCATGCACTTTTTGATGAAGTTGTGTGGATAACAGTTTCATTGGAAGATGTCTGACAGATGATAGTCTGTTCCTTTTTCTGGTGTTCTGGACTACTGCAGCGTGGTTGGGCTTGACTAAATAATATTCTTACACAGCTTCTCTTGTGGGAAGTTAGATTATAACTTTGACAGTGGAGTACTTGTTTAGCGTGGGTGATTTTTCAATTGATTTTGTTGCCGTTTCCTCTACTGATGTGAATATCAAGTGAAAAGTTGTGTGTTGTTATTTTTTTCTTTCCTTGTGAAAATGCTAGGGAATTCCTGGAAGCTTGGCATTCAGACAAATCAGCTATCAACAGGCACATAGAGATAAACAACATTTACACATCATTCAAAAGAGACAAACTTTAAAAAGACCAGAACACCCCTTCATAATTAATCAATGCATGTAGGAATTAACATCAGGAGCAACAACCACACAAACAATCAAGCAGTAATCAACAACCTAAACAAGAAACAAACAAAGAGAAAACAACAACCTCTACCAACACTGACAGGGCAAGCAATTTGTATGTATACACCTCTACCAACACTGACGGGGCAAGCAATTTGTATGTATACAGAGAGCAAACCCCACTACCTTTAGCACTGATAATGTTAACTAGCAGGATAATGAAATGTCTGCAAGAAAATAACCAAGCTCAGAGAGCAAGGACTCCACCACAAAAGTGCTTCCAGATAAAGAGGTATCAACATTTCCAAATAAATAGATTTCATTTATAGCTTTTATTTGGTGAATCTTTGCAAGCCAAGATGGATGAATCAGACTCGTAGGAAAAAAAACAGGGCTTGGTAAACTCTAATGAGTTCTCCATCTGCAGATATAAGTGACAGATGGCACTTTTACAAACTTTAGCTGTTTCAAATGTTGGATTGGACCTATCGTCTGGCAGCTGATTGGTACTGTGGGACTTGACAAAAGAGTTTAATGCTCCTTAATGGATAGAACCTCCTCTCCATCCTTTGAGAATGTATTAGCCTTCAGCCAGAAGTACATAAATAAATAAATAAGTGGGGCAGAAATTGTGATTGGTATGTATGTGGCGGAAGTCCAGGAGAAGAGTAATAAATTAAACCAGCCACGGTAAACTTATTTCCTGAATAAAGAAGGTAATGTATTGAGTTGACAAAGATAGTATCAATGTAATTGAAGGAAACTTCCAAGAATCTTCTCCAGTTAATCCAGCAGAGAGTTTGGAAAGGTCAGAGACCCACAGTGTACCAGATGTTAACAATGCCAAAAATGTATTCATGGAATCAGATGGATCAATTTGAACATCAGTATTTGCGATATAGCAAAAAAAAAAAAAAGTCAGCACTCTTTCAACTCACATTTCCGAATCTAGTGTTTTCCAGGTATGCTGGGTTTAAAATGTTCCCTAAATACTCACTTGCTTTGACTAAATTTGGAGTTGTCCCAACATGTAAGGAGAAATGTGGTTGGAGAATATCTCTCTAGACTTTCCTTCTGTGCTGAATTCAACAACAGGATTCAAGAAAAATGGAAATAAAATATTTTAGGTTCTTGTGATATTAAAGAATTGTCAACCCTGAAGCAAACCTGGCTGAGGCCATCTTGGAGGCTTCAGGGTTGTCACAAGGAAGAAGACGGGACGGGGGGGGGGGAATAGATAGCTGGGGTTTTTTGGGTGCATTACTTGGATTGCTGACAAGAACAGAATCAAGTATGCTCTCTACAGGCTGTAAGTTTGGAGTCCCAGTTTTGGTGTTGTTGTTATTGGAGCTACTGCCTCACCTCATGGAGATATTCTCCACTATCTTATCAGTCTCAGACAGTTAAGCACAGCTTTTTCCATCTATCCAAGAAGGTGGATTCTGCATCATTAGATGGCTCCTCCAGCCTATAAGGGTTGAAGTCTAGTCCCTGTAATTTCAAGGAGATGGATGTAGATCATGTAGGTGAATTAGGACAGCTGCCAATAAGAAGCAATGCAGGGGCAAAGAAATGATTTATAGCTTGGTACTTAGGTTTTTAAGGATGCTATAATATTCTAATTATGGAGCTGGGGCTGTGCATTATAACCTCAAATCTTCTACTCTGTGGTTGTTGGACTAGGCCTGAAGACAGGCTATAATCACTTTTGGCTGAACATTTTTACACGCATTTGTGCAATAAGATAGCAGTCTACAACCTTTCTGACTTTGAGGACCAGCGGGGGAGCGGGGAGGGAGGGGATATGCATGCAGCTCTATCACTTTTACGGCTTGCTTTTGAGTGGCCATGGCCCATGGTTTGGGGACCCCTGCAATAAAGTACCTAGCACAGTGTTTCCTGTTTGCATGAAGCATTGTAACTATGTTCAGCAGAATTTTTATTTATTTATTATTTGTATCCCACCTTTTGTGGTTTTTTTACAAATAACTCAAGGTGGTGAATATGTCCAGCACACTTTCCTCCCCACAAAAACAACCCTGTGAGGTGAGTTGGGTCCAGAGACAGGGACTGGCCCAAGGTCACCCAGCTGGCTTTCATGGCTAAGACAGAACCTGAAATGTACTTATCCCCTTTATTTATGCTTATTACAATTTTCCCTTTTTGCCAGGGTTAGAATTTTATAATAGAGTAGAATAGTTTCAACTCCTACCCTCAAAACAACGCTATAGCGCACGTTACACACCAGAACAACTAGACACAAGAGCAGTTTTTTTTCCAAACGCTATCACTCTGCTAAACAAATAATTCCTTCAACACTGTCCAATTATCTAAAAAGTCTGCACTACTATCACTATTAATCTACCCATCCTTCCTTTCACCCAACTCCTCCCACTTGTGACTGTATGGCTATAACCTTGTCACTTGTATTCTAATGATTTTTATTGACAGTTTCCTAGTATAATTTGATTGCTTATTGTACCCTATGACTATTATTAAGTGTTGTACCTTATGACTCTTGACTCTTGACAAATGTATCTTTTCTTTTATGTACACTGAGAGTATATGTACCAAGACAAATTCCTTGTGTGTCCAATCACCCATGGCCAATAAAGAATTCTATTCTATTCTATTCTATTCTATTCTATTCTATTCTATTCTATTCTATTCTAGAATTTTATAATGCTTATGGAGGAATAGAAAGAATGTATAATTTGAAAGCTTGGAGATAACTTATAGATGAAATGTGAAGCTTTTCCGGCACAGCCTGAAATTCCTAGTAATTAAAATCAAAACTTGTCCAACATTTTTCTCACATCAGCTGTAATGGTTTCTTGGGCTATGTTATTTTTTCTTTCTTTCTAATTGGTATGGTAGATTCTTTTTGTAACTGTTGTTTTTTCTTGTTTTGGATTAGGCTAATTTTAAGGTTCAATGTAACATTTATTGATTTTTAATTTATGTTTCAATGTGTGAAATACATAAGTGAATGTAACTTCCACTTCCTGGAACTAAATTTTGGGTCAGTGAAATGTCCCCAATACAGAATCTTTTACTTTGTGACTTGGCTCAGTCTTGTAAAACTGCACAATTAGAAGTGATTTAATAGAGTGAATGCCTGCAAACGGTTGAAAAGAAAGGATGGATCTTGCCTTGAGGGTGGGTATTCCAAAGGGTGGGTACTTCAGCAGTAAATGCTCTCCTCCTGGATCCTGTTGGATGACATTTCTTTGTCGATGAGATTCAGAACTTTCCTTTTCTGCCAGATCTGATCTCTTGGGCTGATGTAGGGTTGTGGTGGTCCCTGAAATACCCTGGTTCTATTTGTCATTAAATGGCCATGATTGGTTCATTTTACCCATGCGGCTAGGTGATACCAAGCTTAAGGATTCTGTAAATGTGATTTTAGCCAACTAAATTTGGGGCAGGTACACCTTCCAAGCACTGAGAATATTCAAAGACCTGAAATCTATGCTTCCACTAATTGAAGTGTGTTTATACTGTTGGAAGGAAAATCCATCAGGTTCAGTTCCAAGCTGGGAGAAAGATGCTGGAAACAACATGGAGGCTGATTGGAAAGAAAGTTTATTGAACAGAATCACAAAGACAGTGATTCTGGGTCAGCCAAACAAATGGTTGAATGAGTGGATGGATCTTTATAGGTTTTTGTGACTTTAAAGTTCGAACTATTCTGGGGGTTGTGCAATGAAGGAGCTTGTGTTCTGACAAGGTATTGGGCAATTCCTATTGTGGCTGATGGCTTTTGTTCTGTGTTGGATCTTGGGTGAGGGGCCATTTGTTCTAATCCTACCCTTCTGTCTTGGTTAGCTGTCAAACTTTGTTGTGAGGAGTTCCGAAATATCTTGTATGGATTTCTGCCTGCAGTATTAACTTTGCTTATGAATACAGCTATCTAAATAGCTGTCTTCCTATTTCAATAAGCTCATTATCTCTTAAATGTTGGCATCTGCTGTGTGCTATTAAGAAAGATTTGGGGGCTGCTTTTTGCCTCTAAAAACATGTTTCTCCATTTTTTCTTTAGGGAAATATAATATTCTGCCTTTTTCATTCTTCTGAGGTGGGTGGCTTCCCACAATACCATTGCTAAAGTAGAGATAGATTTCATTACTTTTAAATCTCTTGCTCAGAAAACTGTAGAAGAGGAGGAAGAGCAAGAGGGAATTAAACATGACAGCATTTTCTGAAGAATTTTATCAGAGTGCACAAAAGAGACTGATTGAATTTAGGTGAAAGAATTCATATTCCTTGCTAAGTATTGCTCATTTTCAGAGTCAGTTTTCAGGCTGTGCTTTTCCAGTTGCCTTTGATGCAGTTTACACTGAATTTGTAGCAAATGAAGAGTCTAAGGATAGGGTGGCAATACTTAGAACCTTTTACAAGGAATCATAATATCCCAAGCAGGTATTGTTTTCTTTGTAATTCACATTCTGCGAAGTGAAGTCATTCTACACAGTAACAGTCTTCTTGTTGTAATATCATGGATACTACAGAGTGTTTGAATATAAATTAAGTTGCACTCCGGCCAGCTAAGATGGTATATCACAAATGGTTTATTTTATCTAAAAAAATGTTGGTGTCAGCGCTGTACCCTGGCAAGTAACTTTCTTTAATGATTTCCATGTATGCAGCTGCAAAGCATTTATTCATTTTCACTAAATAAGAACAATGAATGTTTTCTTCTGGCCAGCATTTGTTCAGTACAGCGAGTTAATAATAATAATAATGGCATTTTCCAAAGCCAATCCTTTTAAAACATAGTGTTCCTCTCTTCTTTTAACTAAGGCAGATAGCAAAGCCAAAACTATATTTCAGTTCTTAATTACCTAGGTTTGCCTTCCATTCTAGATAAGACCGCTGCCATCATGTCTAGCCTATTTAATATAGTGTAATATTTCTTTTTCTTTTTCTGGCCTCAAAATGGGGAAAAATATTGGATTACTTTAAAAACTCAAGTTTGAAGCTGCCTTTCCATAAAAACAGAAGACCTTTCAGTTGATAGTTGCCATAGATACATCTCCCATACTTCAGCTGACTTCAGATGAATTATAGGACACTGTAAACAGATATACTAGCAGAGGTAATATTATCACCTTGTTCAGAATTGAGTATATTTTATAAAAAAAGACGTGAAACTTTCAGATACATGAAGCTTCTTGGATGGGAATCTTAATGTCTTCAAGGAAAAAAACAAATTTCAGTTGCTGATTGGAAAAAAGCACTTTTGGGACAACCATGAATTAGATGACTGAGAATTTCCATAGACGCTTTCTAGGTCAATGTTTCTCAGGTTTGACGTCTTTTACTTCAACTCCCAGAATTCCCCAGCCAGCTGTTGGCTTGGGAATTCTGGGAGATGAAATCCACACATCTTAAAAGATGCTGAGATTGGGAAACACTAGAGTTCTTGTCTTGGCTTAGATACAAAGAAAATTGAGTGAGTCTCTTGGACTTAGGAAAAAGGCAACACAAACCATTTCTGGAAAAAAAAAAAACTTGTCAAGAGTCTTGTCTAGTAGAGGCAAATATTAGGAATCAGGTACAAAAAACACCTAAAGGGCATAAGTCCTTTGGAATGCTGATACTAATGTTGTGCATCTTTCATACTCACCAGGGGTGGGATTCAAATTTTGTAACAACCGGTTCTGTGGGCATGGTTTAATTTGTGGGTGTGGCTTGGTGGTCATGTGATTGGGTGGTCATGGCTTAGTGGTCATGTGACTGGGTGGGTGTGTTTGGTGGTCACATGATTGGATGGGTGTGACTTGGTGGCCATGTGGCTGGGTGGTTGTGGCCAGGTGGCCATGTGACTGGCAATGGATGGCCCTGGCAGCTATGTAAGCCAGACAGGGACAGGGACAGCTAGCTAGGCCATGAGCGCTGAGGGTGGCAGTAGCACAGCGGTAGCAGTCTAGGCCAGCCTGGGAGTTGGGACTGAACCGGGGCTTGTGGCAGCAGTGGTGGCAAGGGCGGTGGCAGTAGTTATAGTGCAGTGGTGGCAGCCTATGCTGGCCCAGGAGTCGGGACTCAACTGGGGCTGGCAGCAGCAGCAGCAGCAGCAGCAGCAGCAGCAGCATGTAGGCGACTAAAGCTTGCAGAGCCTCACTCTAGGGAGGTCATGGTGGAGATCATGGTGGAAGGCAGACAGCAATGGCTGACTGGTGGGTGAAGACAGATGGCAGGCATCAATGGCACATGGTTGAGATAAGGAGGGGCAGGACGGGCAGGGTTAGAGTGCAGTCAGAGTGCAGGGTTAGAGTGCAGTCAGCTTGTCGTGCATGCATGCGATGTTGCGCATGTGTGATAAGGATTGACTGTGAGGGAGCAGAGAAGTGGGCGGAGAGGGGTGGGGCCAACCAGGGGCCCGTTTTACTGGTTCTCCGAACTACTGGTAACAACCTGTTCTATAGAACCAGGCCAAACCGGTAAATCCCACTCCTGATACTCACTAATAACACAACCAAATCTCTCCCTTTCCTTCTTATTTTCCTGCTTCTCTCTTCTCTCCATCTATGTCCTATATTTCTCTACATGTGTTGTCCTTTTCCTGCCTTTAGGCTTCCCATTCTTGAGAAACAGTGGAAGTGGTTATTTTCTTCAAAAGATTAATTGCTGTGCAGGCAACAGCTTGAAGTTAGCTGGTATTTTCCTACAGTGACATCTGAGTATTCCACTTTATAATAATACTCTATTAGTACAAATGAAGGCTTTGTAACAACGCGGAGGGGGATGCTGCACAATGTTAATCTTCTACTGATTTGTTTACAGTTGCTATTTTCCATCCTCTCAAGTTTCCGAGCAGTCAGTTGGATGTCTTTATGTCAGCTTGAACACTCCTGCTGAATCGACCGTCTTAGAGCTTTGTGGAGCTGCAGGTTTAGAGAGAAGAATGGAGACATTCAGCAGGGCTTCTTTTCTTGGTTATTGACCAGCTCAAAGTTTCTTGGTTTCCAATGGAAATAGGGCTGTATGTGTAATCCCATTCTTCTGCAGGATACCTTATCTGTCTGAAACCAGACACTGATGCTACTGGTTGGCCAAAGATTCAATGGAAGCTATAAATACATGCATTCTGAATTGACCCTTGGAAAATCCATCTGGATTTTAACATACTTACCTGAAAGATAGGAGGTCATTTTCATTTGCAGACCAGAAGAAGCAGCTTTCAGAAAGGAGTAGCTTTAGCTTTGGCTTTTTTGAGAATCTGTGAAAATATGTGGTTTCTATGGATGGAAGGCTCTAAAGGACAATCCATACATCTTATTTTCCACAGGGTGAGGACATTCACCTATCATTTCTTAATGACCTATCCAGTGACAGAGGCTCCATTTCATTGTCAGGCTGATGCTAATCTAAGCTGTAGTGTGCTCTCAGGTGTTGCAGTAGATCTCACAATTGGACAATGAGGAGGATCTTTCAGAAATTAATGATCTGCTGGGTTCCAATCTGTTGATTACTCCTCCCATCTGGCCACAGGGCTATGTGTCTGCTTGGCTCCATGCTGTGCTGTGCCTCAACAATTCTTCTGATAGCTGTTTTCTTTTTTTTGTGTGTACACGATTTGGCCAAGGGAATATCTACCTCAAACACCAAATGCAAGTCTCCCACAAGGGATATTCCCATAGGTAAGCTGAAAGCAAAAACTCATCCAGTAACATTTTTCCCCTAGGAAAAAAAGTGGTTTCAGAGCATGTCTTCTTTTTGAATGCTTATCTTCCACCTAGGGCAGAAAAAAACTAAAATCATTGGACAGAAGATGTCTTTTCAGTGCAAATTTAGGTGGCTCACAATCTTTTTAATAGATATCACAATTGAACATCCATTTTTTCTTGAGCTTTCAGTGTAGAAGAGAAGAAATTTAACTCCCAATTTAAGTTTTCCAAGGACAAACAGAAGAGTTCTTCCTAAATGCACCATTTCTCCAACGATTAGTAATTATTAACCAAGCTAGTGGATCACAGCAGTCTTTAACAAGTCTGCCAGATCCTTCCCTGTCCAATTCTCAATCTTGGCCCTCACAAGGTGTGACCAATTGTTGCTTTGAAACTGCCACCAGTTTTAATTGTGTGAGAGCACTAATATTGCCAGCCTCATTGTTGAGGCATAATGAAATGTAGGCTGTGAAGGGACCACTTTTTCTATCAACATGCTTTCTTCCTGACTTAACAATGAGAACAAAGTATATTAAGGCCACTGCATGGTTGAACCCCTGAAGTCTTCAGTCTTAGTGAGACTGGAGATATGACAGTGACTTCTTCACCTCTCCTAATCCATTGCAAATTCTCTTTTCTTTCTTTTGCTTGTTTGTATAGTTAGCTTTTCTCACCTGTCTTGTATTCCTCTTCTTCACTTATTTATTTCTGTTGGAAGAAGGGAGGGAGGGAGACATCTGAGAGTTTGTGTATTCTTATATTCTTATACACAATGTGTATTGTGTGTAAAAGGGTAGGTTCAGTTTAGTTTGAGTTTGTATATATTGATGGAGAGCACTAACTTCACAAATAAATGCCTTATTTGAGCTGCGGTGGCACAGTGGTTAGAATGCAGTACTGCAGGCTACTTCTGCTGACTGCCGGCTGCCAGCAGTTTGGCAGTTCGAATCTCACCAGGCTCAAGGTTGACTCAGCCTTCCACCCTTCCGAGGTCATTAAAATGAGGACCCAGATTATTGCGGGCAATATGCTGACTCTGTAAATAACTTAGAAAGGGCTAAGCACTGAGAAGCAGTGTATAAGTCTAAGTGCTATTGCTATTGCTTATTTTACAGCTAATTTGTTTTAATCAGTGTTCATTCAACCAATAATTAATTTATTACACTTTTTTTGGTTTTGTATGTATGGTTTCTGACTGGTCTATACAAACATACACATAGGCACATATATTTTTCTTTATTCTTTATTGGCCAAGTGTGATTGGACACACAGGGTATTTAACTTCGGTGCATAAGCTCTCAGTATGCATGCAAGCAACAAAGAGATAAATCATAAAGTATAGTCATGAATCTAAGATATTGTTAGGAATCTGTCCACAAATTAGTTGGGTTGGCAATATATAAACCAACAATGTATGTTTGTAGCTTTAAGACAAAGTCACTGGTTTGATTTGTACTATGTTCCGATTGATTGATAGAATTGTGAATTGCCATAAGAGGGAGCCAGAGATCATGGCTTGCTCTCTTTGACATTCAGTCTTTCTGACATTCTGTTTCTCTGTCATTCTGTTGTATTTATGATGTGCTTATACTTTGATATTTTTGTTTACAGAAAATGACAAAGGCAACCGGTAAGAAGACTTTGTAATTGGATATTCTTTGGACTGTTAAATGTATATCACCTGGACCGTTTATGGGACTGTGCTGTTTCTTAAAGTAAACTTTAACTCAATTTAGTGTATCTGTGGCTGAATAATTATTCATAACTATTCTCATAAACGTTTCCATGTGCATATGCTTGTTACTCAAGGGTTATTCTGTACATATCATAACAGATACAACCAACAAGTGATAGTCATAAGATATCAATGGGAGTAGGCAATAAGAAAGGTGAGAAGGATAATAGTAATACAGTCCTATTACGTGATTAGATATCCTTAGGCATAAAACAGTGTTGTGGGAATGATATATACATATGTGCAAAGCTATCTGAGTCACAAAAATATAGATAAGCATGTGGTGGCATCAAAAGAGATACGAACATCCTATTTTTTTTTTCTTGCCATGTCTTGGTCATGGGTACCAAATTTGGTACTTTTATAACAAAGTGTGGCTTGGGAGACAAGTGATGTTTTAATTTATCTACTGCGTTTGTTCTGGATTTTGAATCTTCTTCCTTCATTGAGCCCAGATGTCAATAACTATGAATCGTGTGTGTGTGTGTGTGTGTGTGTGTGTGTCTGTAATTTAATAGCATGACTTTAATAGCATTTGTCATCTTCAGCCTGCTGCTGTTCAGATAGGTTGAGATCACATATGTCAAAATTATTGCATACACTGACTCTGGCATCTGGAACTTGGATATTGGCAATCATGTCTCTGAAAGCTTATGCTGCTTCAGGTTTCCGAGAATAGACTGCCTTTTCTGTAATTTGTTGAGTGATGGTCTGTATTTTTTTCTGATTATTATTTATCAGAGATGTAGTAATAAAAACTGAATTAATAATACTAGATGTGATGACGGTGCAAACAGAAATATAAAGCAACTGAAACAAAGTCACAATGGGCAAATTTGTAGGTCATGTTACCTTTGCCATCACAAAGACATTTGAGAATGAAATAAATAATTGATGATGAATGGTCACTTTGCCCCAAACATGCAATGAACAGTGACACTTGAAATTAACCAAGGGTACAGCTGTGTATTTTTGTAGAAAAAGCTCTAGTTTCAGTTACCAGTAATCTCTCTCTCTCTCCCTCCCCCTTTTCTTTGCCTTAGCCTTTGAGAGGTTATAGAACATTGCCATGGTCACAATTATTGAAAAGTGAATTCACTAACCTTTAAATCTTTGGGATCAATCAAAATAAATAAAATCAGGATGTGAGCAGAAAGTTCATGTGCAGCATAGATCCACACTAACAGTGCCTTGGGTTTACAAAACTTTCTGAAAGTATCTAGTTCTGAGATCAGCAACTTTCCTTGAAATGGGGGCACTTTTCAGATTTTGAAACCACGTTCTCATCATAATTTGTCAAATTTCTGAGGTAGTCCACACAAGAAGCCCAACAAGGGATACTACATCGTCATTTTTATCTACATTAGCAGATCCTTGCAAATATGAAAGTGAATCTCTCAAAGTCAAGTTTGTAAGAGGGAATATGAAAAATACTAAGGCATGTGCTAATTGCTCTGGGTATCCCTTATTTAAGCAAAGACAAGCCTTAAATTGGTTTTTTAATATTAATTAGTTACTTGAATGACATTTCCATCTTTGCAGTCCAACCATTTCAGTCATTTTACAGACTTGGCATGAATGTAAGCATCAGAATAACAGAATGATAGAGTTGGAAGGGACCTTGGAGGTCTTCTAATCCAACACCCTGCTCAGGCAGAAGCCCTGTATCATTTCAGACAAATGGTTGTTCTTTAATTTCTTCTTAGAAACTTCCAGTGTTGGAGCATTCACAACTTCTGAAGGCAAGTTATTCCACTGAAAAACTAGTTTTAATTTCCCAGAAAAATCCAGATGAAGCACCATCATTCCACAATATTCTGAGGGTACCTTCAAGTCCTCCATCCATAGACAAGAATAGATTCTGATACACAGCAGGCTTATGAAGTTAGGTTGCTTTTTAAAGTATTGTTTCTGTTTTTTTGTTAAAGAACAGAGGTGAGTCAAGTGATTCATTTTGATATTTATGTTAACTCATAACTTGGTGACTGCCAAGCAAGCAAAGAAATATGACAGCCAAGTTGCTTTTTCTCATCAATGGAAAGAGTTGGCTTTGGCCACTGGAATGAGACTTCCTCCCAATTCACACTTGAGCTTGGTACTTGCAGAATTACAAGTTATATAATTATCAAAATTGGTAGAAAGTAAATCAGAAAGAGGCTGGTAGCATTCCAGATTTTTTTTTACCGGTATCATCTAACATGGCTCTTATCTTACACTGTAAAGATAGGGAGACTGAATAAGTATTGCTAATACCATTGCTTATTTTCAGAGTAAATGTAATGTAATGTGAAGATATTCAATTTGTGAAGGCAGCATTTTTTTTCTCTTTAGGATGCTATAAATCACTTCTACATTTCCCTCAGCTGTTACTGTGACTTGCTATACAAATTTAACTCTCGGGGTTTTTTTGGTCTTCTCCATCATTTTGGTTGCTATTATAGAAAATAAGATGGTTCATTGCATAGTTACCACATTGAAAATATTTTAATGCCTTTGAAAAGTATGGAATTTAAGTGTAGGTGTTAGTCTAGATTTTAAGAGGGCAGCGGTTGTGGGAAATTTAAATTTGTCTCTTAACAAACAGGAGAAAATAATCTTTGTAAAGAATAATAATGAGTTAATCATAGACAGGTGGTTGAGTAACAATTGATAAGGGTTTATGGGTATTGCTAATCAATGTTTCAATTTCTTTCTGTTATGAGTGAAATTTGGTTATTATACTTGAGAATATAAAGAACCAAACTGTAGCCATTTTGTGTTCGCAGTTTGAACTTTTAAAGCTCAGAACAGTTATGAAATGTTTTCTGCTAGGAATAATTACTAATATTACTATTTATTTGGCATAACTTAGAGGTATGTTCCAGGGTGATCTGACATTATAAATGTCACATTAAGGAATATTAATGTTTTCTTATATTTTTCTGGAATTTGAAAAACAGGAAATCTGAAAAAGTTGGAAGTTTTCCATGGAAGGTTGTATAACGTCCATATATGGAAAAAGGAAGTGTTATGTAACCATGTGATTTGATAAACCTATATAAGCTGTATTCACTAAATGGAAGGTGTCTCCTTCCTCTTAGAAAATGTTTTTTTTTCTCTTTTTCTGGAGTATAGGAGTCCATACTGCAGTATTTTCCCTAATAGAGCATCCTATGGATCAGATTATCAAAAGTTTGTTGTTTCATTTTTATATGCTTATAACACTTTCCATTTCTCTTGTTTTATTATCGTTCACTGCTGTTCCTTTTCAAGATGCATTTAAAATTTGTTATTTATTTTTATGGAGTAATGCTATGAAATTCAACACTGTGATCATGATTTAACTTAAGATATTAATTCCGAAGGAACTTATTCAATCTGAATAGATCATGATTTAGTCTCAGAGATTTTAAAAAATAATGTGTTTAGAAAAGCACTATATTAGCTCCATTATATATTAATGAAATAAATGTAATATTAGCAGTATATTTTAGCAAGTTGCCATCAACACCTAATGCATGCAATACTTCATTTCATCAATTTATTTAATAGAAAACAATATATTTGTTACTCTGAAGCATTTTAGGTGCTAAAGTTTATTCTCCCATATCCTTGAGCATTCAGAAACTGGTGGCCAACTATAGGAATCTCAATAGTCCAAGCCAAGAACTCATAGTAAAAATCAAATCAAGGAAGTAAATAAGTTTGGCAGTAGCAGTTTGAGGCTTGTTCTGGTACTTACCTCAATAGTCTAAATAAGCTTTTCAAGCTTTAGCTGTGAATATTCCTTGTGTAGTCTCTGGTTACTTCCTTCTCTAAGGTTTCCTACCTTAAGGAACTAGTTCTGTTCTCTCTGTCATCCTGGGCAATGAGCAAAGTTTCAACCAAGCAATGTGTAGGGATGAGGGAGTTAGTACAGGGCTAATAAGGCTAATTCCAGCAGGCTTATCTTTGTTGTCCTGTGGCATATGCTATCACTTTCATTTTATTTCTCCAACATCCATATCTGCCATTTCTTCAGAATAGCTTTTATGTATAGTAAGTACTGAGACTGTATGGTGTTTTTCCAAAAGACAACTGGACTTTCAGTGAAAACGTTTCGCTTCTCATCCAATAAGCTTTTTCAGTTCTGAAGAACTTGCATGAGAAGTGAAACATTTTAAGGAAAAGGCCAAATTGCCTTTTGGAAAAGCATCTTTAAGACAACCATGACCATGATGACTGATCATCTCCATAGAAACTGAGTTTGTAGGCACATATAGTCTGGAGCTATAGTTTACTAATAGTCTCATGTTTTTCCTTCATTACAATTGCCAAGGAAATAAATGGACTACAGAACAAACTAATGTCTTCACTCAAGATACAAATGAATATTCCCAAATTATAATATTCGGCTCATATTACATGAAGACAGCTTCCTTAAGTCCAGAGAGCTAGGAAAGGTAGAAGGGAAAAGAAATGAAAAACCAGCACAAGATGGATGGAATTGATTGGCATAGCAATGAGTGCAGCAATGGAAGATCTAAAGGGCCAAAGTGAGGTACAATAATTCTAGAGAAGATCTATCATTGCAATCACAAATAGTCAACATTGACATGATGACACATAGTCATCAATAATTTATACCTTGTCTTTCTTCTGTATGCTGTATTCTTCTCCATGCACACATGGAGGTCTCCAGAGATGGTATTCAGCAGGTTCTGACCAGTTCTGGAGAACCAGTAGCGGAAATTTTGAGTAGTTCGAAGAACCGGCAAATACCACCTCTGACTGGAGATTTTACAGTATCCTTCCCCTGCCACACCCTCCAAGCCATGCCCACAGAACTGGTAGTGAAAAAATTTGAATCCCACCACTGGAGGTCTCCCCAAATTTTATGTCTTTATTACAAGATATGTTGGGATGAGATAATATAAATGATGTAGCTTCAAATCGTGGACTGAGTTCTATGGCTAAGGTGGGTTTTGACTCTAGTCATCCCACTTCAGTGTTTCTCTTTCATGGGATCCTCCAATTAAAGATTTTCTAAACATACTTTGAGTTGCTGCAAATTCTCAGGTCTGTCTGCACCCTGTTATTTCGGGGCCACATAAACAAAAGCAAAAACCTAAACAAAGGAGATAAAAACAACACTTAAGATCTACAGCAGATTTTATGGAGTAGAGTGCTGGTTGTCCAATTATTTGGCCACTTTGTGATTAAGGGTGGGGGAAATAAATTCATTTGATCAACATTTTAATAATATTGACGCAGGTGTAGAGATGTGTATACCTGTGCTTTGCACAAAATTGTATCTAAGTCACAGAGCACACTCTACAAACTGTAGCATTCTGGACCTTAAAAAATTGCTAATATCATGTAGTGAATATTTTGAAGTGTACCTCCTATATATTTAGTTATACTGGTGGAATTGATTAAAATTGTCATCCAGACAATTTAAAGGGCTCCAGGTTAGGGAAGGTCTAATTTAGTTAGATACAGCAGCTAGGAGTGCTTATTGATTTCACTCAGGCTATTTTCTTAGGGGTAAAAAAACCTATCATGCATCTTTTTACTATTTTTTTTTCTTCCTCACCTCTTTTGCACAAACCCACCTGGTTAGCTGTAGTCCTTTTGCAAAAAGAGTCAATTAGACCTGAGTGTTCATATCAGTTCTCTTATCCTTGGGGCAAGCTTGGTACCCATTTTGACAAAGGAGCTCTTTGTGAACTACTGCAGAGAGCATAAGGAGATACTTTTAAATTTCAGGAGCTAATCCCTTTGAAGTGCAGGTAAGCAACCTGATAATTTGTATAAAAAATACAAATTTGTATGCTGCTTGATGATTTAGCTCAGTGACACATCAGAAAGCACAAAGGATCCCTGATGGGAAAAAGATAAGCAATATGTCTTAAGTACCATCTTCTCACAAGGCCTTTAGTTTTAATAGGATATTTTGTAAGAATCTCATTAGACTGTAACTAAAATTAACATATTGAACCAGAATGGAGTTTGGTCTTCCTTGAAGGAGGAAAGAGGTAGGCACAGTTGACTCCTTGCACACATAAAATACTCCGTGCAAGTTATTTTTATTTTTGCAGATTAGCTGTGGTAGCCCTTCTCTCCACAGCTTCTCTCATATCCCACTCATTCTCGGGACTGACTGGAATATTGTGTCTCTGCATGGAGAATATATGTATGTTCTGGGATTGATATTTCTGCCTGAAATGTGAAGCCTATCCTTAAGAAATCATCAGAATGGAATAAAAAAAAAAGTTGAGGATAGTTTGGTCTGGAATGGCTAAGGCACCAGGCTAGAAACCAAGAGATTGTGAGTTCTAATTTCATTTTAGGAATAAAAGCCAGGTGAATGACTTTGGACCAATCACTGGGTGACTGTGAGTTCTAGCCCCACCTTATGAAAGCAGATTGGATGACTTTGGACCAGTTGCCAGGGAATTGTGAGTCTAGTCTGCCTCAGACATGAAAGCCGCTGTGACAGTCACTATCTCTCAACCCAACTCACTTCATAGAATTATTTTTGTGAGGAAAATAGAATGACCCTTTTGAGTTATTTATAAATACAATAAAGATAAGACAAAGCATATTTTTATAAGGTTATATTTTTAATTACAAGAAAAAAAGTATGTCTGCCTGTGGCCAATTTTCCCTTGAACATTCTGATTTTTGTTTTAATTAGACAATAATGTAGTTGCTAAGTCTTGTCACAGGAAGACTATTGCCAGAATGTTGATTCTATAATTCATTATCCATTTGATTTATATTACAGCCTGTCTAAAATTCATGGGGGGGGGGGGGTCTAAGAATACTTAAAATAATTAAATAATTAAAAGTAGCATTAAAAGGGAGAACATGGGAATATGGACATAAGCTAGAGCTGAGGTGAAAACAACACAAATCAGCATACTCATTCCTTGCTCAAATATGCCCCTACATCTCCAGGCCAAATAACAGAACTATTAACTTCCAGATCACTGTAAATACAAACCTTAGATTTCCCCTTAGAATTTTATTATTTTATTTTATTATTTATTTACACTTTTGAATTTTTTTTCTAGAAGTTAGTCCCACCCCAAAAACCAGGCACCCAGTGAGATGGGTTTTATTGAGAGAGAATGAGTGGTCCAAAGTCATCCAGCTGAACACTATACCTAAAGGAGGACTAGAACTCACCTCTTCCAAATTCTAATCCATCACCTTAAACACTACACCAATTTGGCTCTTTAGGGCAGCAAAACTGAGATACTACTATGGCACATTCTAAACATACTGATCATGTTTATTCTTACCTGAACAATTAAATACCATTTTTATGAATCTCTATCGCTGTGTATCGAAGCAATGGACCTTCATACATTGTTCAAACTGTGTTTTGAAATATGCAGTACAAATGGGATAGAATTGATATACATGCCTACATGGAACTGGCATGTAAAAATTATATAAAAGGTGTAAGGCAAATAAATCACAGTTCTTTTCTACTGAAAATATCAATTAAGCCAAGATTGCTGTAAAGCTTTTGTGAGCAGTCTGAAGAAATTTTAATAGTTGATAAGATTCTTCAAAGAGAATATTCATAATTTGTGCCTAGAAATGCCAAGCTGACAAATGACAGTAACTATGCTTCCTATTGCAATCATATTAAGAAAAATTACTATTACTTTTTGGATGTCTCTGGATTGTAATTTCCATGTTGATGGAGCATTATGGCAATTTTAGTTTCAGTTTATCCTGAGAGCAATAGGGGAGGAGAGAGCTTTTTGACACTGCTGAACTGAGGGACTTCTTGCCTATTTCTTTTGGCAGGAAGCAATATGTGTGCAAGACATTTGCAATCCCTGTTGTCCTTCAGTTGCTTGTGTTCCCCATCATTGCCAGGCAGTTGACAAATTTTACAGATTTTGCTCACCTTGAAACTTGGACAGTGTTGGGATAAGGGTAAAATGTTACTTTAACTCTGGGACTGTTGAAGATGACTTAAAGATGTCTCACTCATGGACTGGGGACAAGATAAATGCAGTTTGATGGAGACAAAGGAGAAAATAAGTATGTATTGCCTGGATATTACTGTGGTGCAGTTACAAGCAAATGGGGAAACTTCTTTGCACTATGCCTGCAGTCCTATAAGTGGTTTGCTGTCCCATTGGTCTTCTAAGTAAACCCTCCAGTGTCAAACTTTACTTCCTGCCGGCAAATGTCCACACCAAGGACATAAGATTGACTGTTTTGTTGCTCTGCTTTCAAATCATTGGATGTTTATATTGTGCAATGTTTTCTGAACTCCAATTTTAATGCTGCTCTCACATTTCAGAGTAGGATTGTTTTGCTCCTGTCTTGATTTGACTATAAGGAGGACCACTGTGTGTTCTATTCGTCAACCCTTCTCAATTTGTGTTTAGAGTCTGTGTTTTATAACATTAATAAAATAAACAGATAAACAGAGGTGGTTGTTGAGGCTGGTTTCAGTCTTCTGACAATGTCTGGGAGAAAGCATCACTGAAAAAAATTGAATTTACATCAACATAAAAATCATAATTGTCTCAAAGCTTCTTTTTCAAGAGGTAACTGGCCTTTCTACGATTTTCTTGAAGATATTTCACTTCTCATCCAGCTTGAAAAAGTACCTATGGGACAATCATGACCTGGATGCCTGAGAATCTCCACAGACCTAAAAATCCTAGGATAACACTGTCAAGTGGCAATAATCAATATATGCAACACATTCAGAAAAAATAAATCCAACTAGACATTGTTAAATTTCTTCTGGGTAAATACTAGCGCTTTGGAGAACTTTTAAGAAATGTCTCATAGGTATTTGATTGATTATGTTCTGCTAAGTCAAGACTTTATGGAAGGACCTTTTCCAGGGTCATTTGTCCATAGCTTGGCCCTTCAGTTCTTCTAGTGGTGCACCCATTGCTACTATAATAGAATCCATCCATCTTGCTAATGGTTGTCCTTTTCATCTCCTTCTATCTTTCCCAGCATAATGGACTTCTAAAAGGTGTTGGATCTTTGAGTAGTGTGCTCCAAAGTAATAATTCGAACCTGAGCATTTGTGCCTCAAATAAGAACTCAAGATTGATTTTTGCTAATTTTGCAGGAAAATTTTAATAGCTGTGCTTTGACATGCAATCATTTTGACTTCCATATTTTTTTTATAATTGTGCATTGCCTTCTATTGAAAAGATACCTACATAAATTTTATAAATTAAACGGTGCCATTAAAAAATATTCTTTCTTTACTGTGAAAAAATGTGGAAGCATAAGATGAAAATTCAGGTATTAAAAAACTGAGTTACGAGAGGAGATTTTCCATATAAGAAATGTATTTCTTGCTTAATATATGCCTGTTTAGCAAATGGGGAATTGATTTCATAACTACATCTCCAACGGTGCTCAGGGTTCCTGAACCATCAAACTTATTGAACATCAGACTTTTGTTTCTTTGTAGGTTTACAAATCAATTGTGCTGAAAGAACAAAGCATTTGTTCCTTTTATTTTCCTGCCTGCTATAGAAGTTATGCTCATTAAATCCTGGGTTAAGATGGAAAAATAATTGAATTTCAATATGCATTCCTTTGGTTTTCAAACACTGGGATAAAGTAGCTATCTAAAATGATAAATGAATCTGTGTGAACATTCCCACCCTTTCATAACAGTAATGATTTCACTGGGGCCAGTACTAGGCAAGAAATGAATACACAACTTACCAAAAGATTTGTACCTTTCACAATATATTCTTGATTTCATCTTTTATCAGCACTGCCAGAAGATTGATTGTGTCTAGTTTTTCTGTTGCCACCCAATAATCCCTTTTTTTATATTGGAAGATTAGAAGTTTGAAATAATGGATATAAATACTATACTTCAAACATACTATTTTACAGTCCCTCCTGACTAACATATAGTAGTATATGCCAGGCTAAAAGTCATCAGCCAGAAGGAAATTAATTCACCATTCACAATAATATTGTACTGACATTGGCGGTTGGTTTTGACAGGTGACTGGACCAATTTACCCATCTTTCAAATGTTACTCTGGCCTTTGATTCTTGCTTTGTCAATGCTGATGTTTTTCAAACTTGGCAAGTTTGATCTATGTGGACTCCCAATTCCCAGAATTCCCCAGCCAGCATTTTGGAAGCTGAAGCCCATACATCTTAAAGTTGTCACATTTCTTTTTTTATCTGTTTGTTAAATGTTTATGCTGTCCATCTTCCTTGTAAAGCAACTCTGGCAGTTTGCAGATTATAAAACAAATAGAAAAAGAATCAAAATATATTAAACTATTAAAACTATGCAAAAAACAGAACTAATAAATGGATGGCCATGCTGTGGGAAGAAATATCCATTTGGTTCATTTCCAAGCTGGGAGAAACACACTGGAAACATGGAGGCTGATTGTAAAGATGATTTAATGATGAACAGAACCACAAATGCTTGTGGTTCTGGTGCAGCTGACCCAATGAAGTTGAGGGGGGGGGTTATACTTCTTTTGGGCTTGTGCTTGTGTTTCCTGTTCCTGTGCAAGAACATGTCCTTTAATATTTTATTGGCTGTTGCCAGATTCCTATGGGGTCATGGCTGGCTCTATAGGCAAAAGGGGAAATGCAAATCCTAGGTACTTATCTCAGCTAACTTTGTCAAATTTTTGTTTTTACTTATCTGAGTTTTTGTCTTGACCCAGTCTTTCTGGATGGATTACCAAATCTGCATTTCTAAAAGCTGGCTTCTCAGTTTCTGCTTGGAGCTATTGAGAACTGGGGCTGGTTTCTGAATAAGCTGGCCCAATTTTTTTAATGGGCACAGAATAACTGCTAGGGGCTATTGAGAAAGACTGAGTGTGCTTTCTGTTTTTTGGAGCATGTTTTTCCATTTCTCCTTTGGGGAAATATAATATTCTGCCTTTTTAATATTTCCCAAAATATTTAATTCTTCTGAGGGGTAGGTGCTGACTTTCTACACACTATTTGAAAAACACTGGTCTGTGCAGACCTTCTATGGCCTTATCCATGCAAGTGCAAACATGTTTTGACAGGATTCTTACTCTGCTGAGTAATCCTGATCTGCTTTACAAAAAAAAGTGATCCCTCTCTAAGTTGCTTGTGTCAGCCTCAGAAGACATATTTTACTTGGAAGTTTTGAGGCTGCCACATTTAGTGCCTGGGAATTTGGGAGTAGAAGAGTAGATTCAACAACATTCTTTCTTAAAAGTCAAGGACAAGTTACCCTGTACCTGGAGAGGAATGTCTGGAGGAATGGCTCCAGTTGGGATATGTTTGATTGGGCCATGTGATGAACTGATGGGTGCAGGGGATGGATCCTTGAATTTATCTTGGGGAAGGGAAAACCCAGAACTCTCACATTTGGGTTTTCCAGATGTGCCAATATGACAACTCTAATAGATTCTTACTTGGATGGATTTTGTTTCTGAGTGCTGAATGATTATGGGAGAGTTTTGGAATGCTGAAAGCTTGTAAACCCTGACTCCTATATAAAATTGTTATGGGCTTTGTTTTGTTTTTTTCTACATTCAGTATTTCTCTTTCTTTAAATCCTTCCAAGGTTAGGCTTTTTTAAAATTTAAACTTTTACAATAGTGCAACCCATTCCTCACGAAACACACTGCATCTGATAAATATGTTTATTGTAGTCCTTTGCAAATTTAACCAACATTGAGTGAATCTTATAGCCAAAATATTTATGCATCATATTTCAGTCTTAAACATGTGTTTTAGACAAAATTTCAGTACTCACCATTTTGGAAATAAGCGCCATCACTTACTCCCTTATTCATTAGCATGGATTCCTGTGAACACCACTAGTTTTATTGCATTTTATTCCTTTGCATGGCTGGTAGAATTAGAAAAATGAGATCTCTCTCTCCTCTCCACACACACAAAAACACTTTAACATGAAAAAGTAAAATAAAAAGTAGTTTTGCTCAGGTAAATGATGAAAGAAGGTCTCACCGATGGAAAGTGACCTGGGAAGGAATATTATCCCATTGTCCAACATTACAAGAAGTTGCATACATCGTATTCATATTCTCAGTTGACTCTTGTCATTTCCACATTAGCAACTTGTAGCATCTTCATAACATCACCCCACCACTGTTGAAAGGATATAAAGCCCATGTTTATGATTCTTAAATTGGAATAACAATCTGTGGATAACTTTAGAAGACTCTTGTAAGTCAGAAAAGCAGAAATGACCTAAGATAGATATGATAAATCAATAGATCTGTATATTAACTGCTTAAATGGATAAAAGGAATCCCTGTGGGTTTTACTCTGCTAATCATACTTGAGTTTAGGGATGGTGCTCATCTCTGTTTCTTTAAGCTATTGAACCAGTGCTGTCCAAAGATATTTCCATGGTCATGTGCCCAGCATGACATCACACGGCAGTGCAAAACATATAGCAAAACATGGAACACTGTTACCTTCCCACCAAGGTGGTACCTATTTATCTATTTGCAGATACATGCTTTCAAATTGTGAGGGTGGGGTGGCAGGAGCTGAGGCAAGTAATGGGAGCTCACTCCACTGTGCTGTGTTAAGGACTCAAACTGATCTACTGACTTTCTCCAGTATTTTTTAAGCCACTGAGCCACTGCACCTCTTAAATGGATAGGAATGTCAAAAACTCCCATTTGTGATGACCCCTGAGAGTGAACCTTGCCAGTTTTGGGTACATTCTGGGTGCAGTAGGCCAGTGTTAGCCTATTCATATTCACAATATTTTTAATAAAGATATTCATAAAGGAAAATATCACTTCAGAGACATGTAAATCCTTTTAAATTAATTGAATAAGGATTTATGGAAACATGTTCCACATTTCATAGGATTAAATATCTATATTACAGTGGGTACTCTAAAGTGTTTGTAACAGAAAGATCTTCATTTGCTTCCAGGCATGTGAGCTACAGGAAGAGAGAGAAAAGGTGGTGGAATTCTTGTGTAAAATAGACCATTTCCAACCCATTATACTAAGATGTAGTGATGAAATATTGTAAAAGAAAAGTAACTCCTGGATGGTGTCCAGGCATCTGTTTTAAAAGCCTTATTAATTTCCCCAGTTGATTCCATTTTAGCTTTAATAAGGATGAGTCAAATCAGAATACATATGTATAAATCATTGTGCATTAATGCAGTGACAGAAATGGCCCCATGTACTCATATATTGCTTTCTTTATCAGTTTTCAAGGAGGGGAAAAGGATTTTTATGATTCAAACAGCCAGAGATCTTTTCTGCAATAAATCTGCCAAAGGACTGAGTTGCTGTCTTAACCTTTTGTGTGCATGTTATGTGCATGTGTGTTTGTGTCTGTGAGATTTTATTTTTTTAAAATAAACCATTGACTGATTTACAATTTGCACATCACTATCGCATATAGGATGTACGCATACTTAAAAGATAGCACAGTCCTAAATTTAAAAGAAAATTGGATACTAGGACTTGGGTGATAATAAATCACAATAAGGATGTTGATATTGCAATGACATAGTAAGTGTCATTGTTACATATTCTTCCCTATCCTTTTTTTAAAAAAAGGATAGACCTTTCTGTATGGCCTTATTGTTCAAGAAAAATGGTTGGCACTATTTTGTTACTTTATTTATGTGGTGCAATATTTGAAAATTAATCTTTTGCCATTTTTTTAGGGTGACCCTATCTGAGCTGCAAAAATGCTGATGATTGCTGGGTAGTTGAAAAGAACTCCATTTTCTGTATCTCTTTCCTGCCATTCATATTTTTTACAACCACAATATGTTGGTCCTTTAAAAAAAAACAGATTGATGTTTTTATTGGAGTACTCAGGTTGAAAAATGGTGTGCAATTCTTTGAGATCTCCAGATTATTTTTGTCATGTAAGATGGTAAATAAGCAAGAAAAATATAATAAAGCTAAATAAAGGGTAAAGGGGTTAGCTGAAATAATGAAATAATGGCAGACATTCAAACTATCAAATATGTAGTTAGTTACAAGCTCAAAATGGAATTTAGAGGTAAACTGTAAATATTCAAACTTGGTTTTGTTAGTTTGATAGAAGGCTTCATGTATCATTTGACACTATTGTTATAGCAACTTACCCAGCCATTATTAATGGAAATCCAAAAAAAAACCCTTCTCTTTATTACTGATATATTAGCACAGCAATAATTTAAGCAACACTAAAAATCACTGGTGAGGACATGGTTTTTGGACTGTCTAAATTGTTAGGTTAAAGAAACTGACCACATAAATCCTAAAGACCTTTTGAGGAAAATGATCTTCAATAATTGATATGAAGGTCAGAAAAATATTTCCAAGGACACATGAGTAAATATACTGAAGCAATTCACAAATATAGAAAGCTTTGTAAACAGCAGAAAAAATCTAAAAAGATCATTTGAGATCTTTGTGTTAAAGTACCTTTCTTTCCAGAACTTCTTTATATGTTTATATTTATAAATAATATTAACAAAGATTGGCTTTAGATTTCTTCAAGAATGGTTGGATGATGCTATTAACACACTATACACCAAAATTTGTAGGAGAAGACTCAAGAGAGGTAGACTCAAGAGAGGAACTAGGTGTGATTTTTCACACCTGACTTTGGTAGAAAGGCATAGGGGAACTTACAGGTGCAATGTTTTAATTTCATGCTATCATGACATTTGTTGAGAGTTCCTTGCAGATAGATCATTTCTTTCTTTCTTTCTTTCTTTTCTTCCTTCCTTCCATCCATCCATCCATCCATCCATCCATCCATCCATCTAAATAGCTAAATAGCTGATGATAGATAAATATAGATATTAATTTTTTGTTGTTGCCCATTTCACTATCTAAAGATGTCCCTGCTAAGAAGATCATGCTTTGATAACATGCTTCAAAAAGTTTAAAGGATGTAACCCAAAAGGAAAAGGCTTATTCTTTATTATCACACAGGGTAAGATGAAAAATTATGTGCCTAGGTTACAGGAAGGCAAATGTTGATTAAATGCTATGGGAAAAACAAAATAGCAAACAACAACACAATATGTTCATATGTCTACCAAGTGGACTCTCTTGCAAACTGAGTAGCTTTTAAAATTGAATTGTCTAAGCACTAAGAAATAACAGCTGGTCTGTTCTGCCAATTTGGGAGCCTTAGGCTGCTGTCTGGGAGGTTTGGTGTTCGAGAGGTACGAATCTTAATCTTATTTGAACTTATTTGAACTTGAACTTATGATTCTCTTTCCAATGTGCTCTTTGCTCTCCCAATCTAGTATAAAACCTGAGATTGATTAGAATGTAATGAACTCGGGGAATTCTGGAATTCCAAATTAGATTGAAGAATTGATCCTTCACAAACAGTATTGTGTTAATCAGGATCATTGCAGCTGGATAAGCATACAATTAAATTTTGCTTAGGTTTAACCGGTGGCTGAATTCTGCTAGGATATGATTCACTGCTGTAATTGTGGTTTGAGAAGAATGTTCTTCTTAGTTACGCACAACAGAAAATTAAGACAGTTGCTATTGAGCTAAATTGAAGATCGGGAAAAACAAGTGATGTCATGTTGTAGGAACAGGAAAGATACATGAGGATGGTCAGCTACAAAACAATGCAAATTTACATATTATGGGTAAAGGCAGAATTTGCTGTTTTCTCGCCCATTAGCTTTGTGACCTCATCACATTGACAAATCTAATTAGCTACAAGACGATATGATAATCCCTGAGTGGTAGCTGACATTCTCCGGAGGATTTTTCTAAGTTTAGCACCCACACTCCATTTATCTTTTGCACTGCTTCATTTGTATCAAAAACTGAAGCCAGAGAAAGAACATTGCAAATAGGAGAAAACAAATGCATAAAGCAAAAAAACAAAATCAACCCTAAAAGTCCCCCCCCCCCAATCATTTTTGTAGGGAAATAGCTGGCACATCCCTATATTCTTATTTTGCTTTCCCACATTTGGAATTCATCAGTCATTCTGATAGGTAATTTGAATGAATATATGAGTTTTAGATCTTGGGGAAAATGCATTAAAGGGCCCTTTAGAGACTATAGAATGCATTGTTCATTGCAATATGAACAATCAATGTATATGTATGTATCTGTTTTGTCATGACAGATAACCAAAGTATGGATGAAATCAAAGTCAGGGGAGAGGTGCATGTGCCCTGAAATGCACAGCTGTCTACCCTATGTTGGACAACCATTTGTCTGAAGTGGTGTAGGGTTTCCTGCCTAAGCAGGGGGTTGGACTAGAAGACCTCCAAGGTCCCTTCCAACTCTGTTTTTCTATTCCATTTCATTCCATTCATTTATCTCGAGCATGGATCACTTTTTAGACAACCCAAATGGCTTTCTGTGCACATGAAAAACAGTCCAGAGAGCCAATGTATGAGGATTGATTGTTGGATAGCAGTTACATAGATAAATATTCTCTCCATGGTCCTTAACCTGGTCTTTCTAATTTTTCCAACAGTGACCTTGTTGCCATTATAACTGAGTCTATCCATCTCGCTGCTAGTCATCCTCATCTTTCCTTCTGCCTTTCCCAGGTTAACAGCCTTCTCCAGAAAGCTGGGTCTTTTCATAATGTATCTGAAGTAGGATAATTTGAACCTGCCCATTTGTGTCTCAAGTGAAAATAAATATCTGGTGATACTTACTAGGGTTATCACATGGTAAGATAAATTTGATGAATAAAACAAACAAATAAATTTGTTTCTTTACTTGCTTGTCTATGGCACTCTCAGCAGTTCTTCTCCAACACCAAAGTTCAAAGCATCAATATTCTTTCTATCCTGCTTCTTCAAAATCCAACTTTAACTTCCATAGATTGTCACAGAGAATACCGCGATTTGTATGGTTTTGATCTTTGAGGCATCAGGGCATTTGAATGTCTTTTCCAAGGTTTTTGTGGCTGCTGTACCAAATTTGCAGCATATTTCTTGACTGCCTTTTCATTTACATTTGGCAATTGATCCTAAAATGCAAAAGCTATCCACCACTTCAATAACTTCATTGCTAATTCTAAGGCTAGTTCTACCCTTTGTCATTAGTTTGGACTTTATATTAGTCCCATTTTTTCCCACTGCGCTTCTTTACTTTTATTACCTGAGCTTGCAGATCCTTTGCATTTCTGTCAATCAGAGTATAGCATAGATTATTGATACTTCTTCCAATTTTAAAACCATACTCATCTTCTTTCAATCCAGCTTCCCTTAATATATATTCAGCATATAGACTGAATAAATGAGTAATTAACCTTGACATAATCCTTTATCAAACTGGAGGCAGGATATTTCATCATGTTTTGTCAAAACTAATATCGACATGTATGTTTCTCATAAAGACAATGAGATTCTTTGGGATTCCCTTTTTTTGGGAAAATATGCTACAGATAGATATGATCAACACAATCAAAGGCCTTTATATATTCAATGAAGCAGATAGTGACTTCCTTTTTGATATTCGTTGGCTTTCTCAATTATCCAGTGTGTATCAGCAATTATGTCTGTTTTCTAAAGCCAGCTTGAACATCTGGCATCTCTTTTTCCACATAAAGCTCTAATCTGTGTTGGATGATCCTAACTATTATTTTGCTAGCACGTGAAAATAAGGATATGGTAGGATAGTTTGGACACTCTGTCAAGTCTCCAGTTTTTGATATTGGAATGTAAATTAACCTCTTCTGATCTGTCAGCCACTGACAGTTCTCTATATTTGCTGGTATAGCTTTAAGGTTTTTTATGACCTTGACTGATTCTTCTTCTGTTGCTTGTCATATTTCAGTGAGTGTCGGACAGAGACTGGCTAATCCAGAGTGAGAAGTGAAATAGGGAATTAGTTTGGAATCCCTACATGCATAAGAAGATAAGATCTGACCTCCCCACCTGCTTGAATGTCACTAAACCTTAACTAGTCTGACCCAGATGCAAACCACCAATCTGAGAAGATTCCTGTGTTATAGACATGAGCAATAAAACACGTGATTGAACCCTTTGTGTTTGGGTCTAATTGTTTGCACCTGATAGGGAATATTTCACCAGTTCCTGTAGCCTTTTGATTTCATAATAACCACAGTGGTGATCTGAGTTCAATTTCTAGTCTAGTTTGAATATCTTCTAAGGTATCTTGGATGTTGATGCCTTTAGTTTATTATGAGTCCTCTCTGAGTTGGTTGTTTTCTTACAGACACTTCGTAACCCAAACTAGGTAATAACATCATGGGGTTTGTTTGCAATTTATATTCTAGTTACTTGCCCTGTCAGTGTTGGTGGGGAGTGGTTTTGGAGGTTCTTTGGGCTGTTTACTTACAAAGAACCTCTAAGACCACTCCCACCAACACTAACATGGCAAGCAACTAGAATATAAATTAGAGGATGAGCTTTCTTTTTCATTCTTTGTCTCCAGCTTCATTTCTTTAATCAATTGACTGAGTTTAGGTATTCATAGAATCATAGAATGTAAACAGTGGAAGGGACTTGATCCAGTGTTTCTAAAGTTTAGCAGTGGGTTTAAAGTGGACTTTAAAGCTACCAGAATTCCTCAGTCAACGTGGAAGTTGAAGTCCATATGGTTGAAAAACACTGATCTGATCAACTTTAATTCTTTCCCAATGCATCCTCAACAGCAAGCCATCTACCCTCTGTTTAAATTCCTCCAATGAAAGGTATTTAATAAGGCAACCTGCTTCATTAAGAAATTCTTCCTGATGTCCACTAAAAAAAACCTAATTCTTTACCCATTGTTTCTTGTCCTTTCTCTTGAAGCAACTCTGAACTATTTTTCCCTGCCTTACAGTACAGATCTTGTTACCTGAATAGATATTTGTGTCTTCTTATAATCTTATCAATGTCTCCTGATAAATATTCCTCCCAGGGCCTCTATCATCTTGGCTGCTCTCCTCTCCAGAGAATAGCAGCCAAAATGATAGAGACCCTGGGACAGTGGTGAGATTAAAAAAAATTACTACCGGTTCTGTGGGCGTGGCTTAGTGGGCATGCTTGATAGGCATGGCAGGGGAAGAATATTGTAAAATCTTAATTTGAACCCCATTCCTGGGGGAAGGTTACTGCAAAATCCCCATTCCCTCCCCATCCCATTAACCTGCTTTCCAGCTCCGTTCTCCTGTGCAGGGCAACAAAAGAAGATCCAGCCAATCAGCTGGGACTTGGAAGGCAGAAAATAGATGGGAGTGGGGCCAGTCAGAGGTCAATTCTCCAAACTATTCAAAATTTTCGCTACCGGTTCTCCAGAACTGGTCAGGAAACTGCTGCATACCACCTCTGCCCTAGTAGAAATATCTCCTCTGGATATGTTCCAGTTTATTAGTGTACTTAAAGTGCAAGAGTTGGATCTCCTATTCCAGGTGCATTAGGATCAATGAATAATAAGGAAAAAAGTGATCTTGATAAAATGCTTTTATTAATACAGGTTAAGATTGCATTTTATGTGACAGCTGCATCACATAGTTGGCTCATATTCATCTTTTGATCCCCAAAATCTTTTTTGCATCCTATGTTTTTGTTGCTGAGTCATGTCTGACTCTTCATGACCCATGGACAAATTCATGTTCATTGTGTCAGTGACATTATCTATCCATCTCATCCTCTACCACCCTCTTCTCCTTTTGCCTTCCTTCTTTCCCAAAATCAGGGTCTTTTCCAGTAAATCCTCTCTTCTCATTAGTTGGCCAAAGTATTTGAGTTTCTGCTTCAGTATCTGTCCTTCAAAGAAGCAGTCAGGATTGATCCTATACTTTGATGTTTCTTTCACAAGTGTGGGATCTTGCATTTGTCTTCCATCAGGGGTGGGATTCAAATTTTTTAACAACCGGTTCTGTGGGCATGGCTTAATTTGTAGGTGTGGCTTGGTAGTCATGTGACTGGGTGGGCATGGCCTGTTGGTCACATGACTGGCTGGATGTGGTTTGGTGGTCACATGACTGGCTGGGTGTGGCTTGGTGGTCATGTGACTGGGTGGGTGTGGCCAGGTGGCCAGCTGACTGGCAAATCAAATACAAGTGGTCCTCGCTTAATGGCCAATTGCTTAGCAAGAGTTCTAATTTATGACTGACCTCCCCAGAGCTACTTGACCTGTTTTTTGAGTTTTGTCAGCCATGCACACACACACACACACACACACACACCCTTCTAACCTTGCTAGAGCAAGGGGTTGGACTAGAAGATGACCTCCGAGATCCCTTGCAGGCCAGCCCTAGATTGCTGTGCTGTTTCAAAGAGTCTTCTGAAGCCAGGGTTTGTGTCCTTCCTTCCTTTTTCTCTCTCCCTCCCTCCCTCTCTCTTTTCATGTATCTATCTATCCATTCATATATCTCATTCACTTTCTCTTCCCTCTCTTTCTTTCTTTCTTTCTTTCTTTCTTTCTTTCTTTCTTTCTTTCTTTCTTTCTTTCTTTCTTTCTTTCTTTCTTTCTTTCTTTCCTTCCTTCCTTCCTTCCTTCCTTCCTTCCTCTTTCTTTCAGTCCCTTCCTTCCATCCCCTTTCTTTGTCTATCCCCTTTCTTCCTTTCTCTTCCTTTCTCTCTCCCTTTTTCTTTCTTTCCTTTTCTCTTTTTCTCTTTCTCTCTCTCTCTCTCCCTCCCTCCATATCCCATTCACTTTTTCCTCCCTCCCTCCCTCCCTCCCTTCCTCTTTCATTCTTTCCCTCTCTTTCCCTTTCTTTTCTCTCTCTTTCTCTCTCTCTTTCCCCCCTCTTTCTGTCCCTTTCTTCCATCCCCCTTTCTTTGTCTATCCCATTTCTTCCCTTCTCTTCCTTTCTCTCTCCCTTTTTCTTTCTTTACTTTCTGGTCTGTCCCTTCTCTTTCTCTCTCTCTTTCCATCTCTTCTCTCTCTTTCTCTCTCCCTCTCTCTCTCCATATCTCATTCACTTTCTCCTCCCTCCCTCCCTCTTTCTTTTGTTCTCTTTCTCTCTCTCTTTCCCTTTCTTTTCTCTCTCTCTCTCCCTCTCTTTCCCCCTCTCTTTCTGTCCCTTCGTTCCATCCCCCCTTTCTTTGTCTATCCCATTTCTTCCTTTCTCTTCCTTTCTCTCTCCCTTTTCTTTCTTTCCCTTTTCTTTCTTGTCTGCCCCTTCTCTTTCTCTCTTTCCATCTCTTTCTCTCCCACCCTCCCTCTATATCCCATTCACTTTCTCCTCCCTCCCTCCCTTTCTTTCTTTCCCTGTATTTCCCTTTCTTTTTTCTTTCTCCCTCTCTTTGTCCCTTCCTTCCATCCTCCCTTTTCTCTTCTTCTCTCTTTCCCTTTTTCTTTCTTTCCCTTTTCTTCTACTTTCTTGCCTGTTCCTTCTTTTTCTCTCTCTTTCCCTCTTTCTCTTTCCCTCTCTTTTTCTTTCTCTCTCTTTCCCTTTGTTTCTTTCCCCTTCTCTCCCTCTCTTCCCCCCCTCTTTCTCTCTGTCTCTCTTTTTCCTTCTCTTTCTCTTTCTTCCTCTCTTTCTCTTCCTCTCTCTCTCTTTCCCTCTCTTTCTATCCCTTCTCTTCCTCCTTCCCTCTCTCCTTCTAAAGCTAGGAGATCTACCTAAAACAAACACACACACACACACACACACACACACACACACACACACACACACACACGCTTCCAAGCACTCGGCAGCATCGCTCATTACTAGGGTTCTTCCCAGCCTGTCTCCAATCCCACGTTGCCTGAAAAGGCCAGCAGGCAAGGCTTCCACATCTAACAAAGGGCTGCGGGCAGGACTTCCTCCCCTCCCACTTTTGGGGAAAGTTAAGGGCTGGGAAATTCAAGCATGGCATGTGCTGCAGCCTCACTTCGCCACCCCACCCAACAGCAGCTCTGGGCTAGGCAGCTTGTTTTTGGCTTTCCTGACTGCCTGAAACCTTACCTTCCTCTCACTCTTGGCATGAGATGCCTGTAGCTGCCATGTTTTTTTTCCCATATGGCTGGATTCCAGGAGTGGCGGCTGGAGGATTCTCCTGCTAGCAAATAGGTGGTGCTTGGAGGTTTCTTGGCAGGGGGATGGGGACATGGCGAGACTCAGAAGGCAGCTCCTGCACCCTGCCTGTCCCATTTTGATCCTTCCCTCTGCATCAAAATACCTTGAAGGGACAGGCTGGGTTGGTTGCCTTCTGAGCAACAGCAGAGTGAAGTGAAGGGAGTCAGAAAATTTCACCCAAGTCTTCTCCTCCTTCTCAGGCATATACAGAGCAATGCATCTCATGGTGCCACAGGGACTCACACATATGCCATCTCCTCACAGAAGGTCCCAGCCTCACATGTGCACATGTGAGGTCCTGTTGAGGTATTCCCCGTTAGGAGAATGAGTGCTCTCAGAGAAGCATAGTGAGAGTGGTGATGAATAACACACAACTAGCACACATATACACTGAATAGTAAAATGTAGGTTTTACTTCCAGTAAGTGGGTAAGGCAAAGTCCAACAAACAGTCCAAGTCATACGGTTAAAGCAGTTAGTATCAGTCCAGGGATAATCCAAAAACAAAGTCCAGTATCATAAACAAAGTCCAGTAAATGTAGTTTGCTAACAGTTGCAAGACTCACAGCAATCTGAGCAGAACGATGATGAGGCAACAGGCAATAGGGAAAATGCAAGAAGAACAAACCAGGTTTTTGGCTCCATCTTATGGCTGTTGGAGGAACCACACCCAATTACAATTACAGCATTCTCTTAAAGAGACAGTATTAAAAGATTATCCTGGTTTATATATTGCCAATCCAACTGTTAGGTGACTATCATTCCTAACAGGTCCCGGGACCTTCTGCTAGGAGATGACTACTAGCTGAGTTCCAGCTGGGAAAGAAGGAGCAGCTAGACTCATCTCCCTATTCTTCGCACTAGGGTGCACTTCATTGCCTACTGTGCCAGAGTGGAAGTGCGGGCTGGCAGGGAGCCCAGTGGCTCTCAGCCCTGGCTTACCTTCCCTGATACTATGCTGCTCGGGTGATGTGGGCCCGGGTGGTATAGCATCGTGCTCCCTGGTCACTCCCCTACCCTTGCTCCTAACAGGCAAGACCCAGCAGGTGCAGAGAATCCAGGCGGGACCCAAACGGAACAGGTCAGCCCTGGCTTGCCTTCCTCTTGGCTACCAGCAAGTCAGGCAAGTGGCAGGGAAAGCTTGCTAGGTCATGAGTGCGGCATGGAGCCATGGCACTGGTGGCTAAGCAAGCCAGGAAAATGGGGAGGGGGGAAGCTTGCTAGGACGGGAGTGCTGAGGGTGGTGGCAGCATGGCAATGGCGGCCTAGGCCGGACCGGGAGTCAGGACTCAGGTGGGGCTTGTGGCAGTGGTGGTGGCAAGGGCAAGGGTGTCAGTGACAGCAACTGGGGCTGGCAGCAGCAGCGGCATGCAGGCGACCAGGGCTTGTAGAGCCTCACTCACCTAGGGAGATTAGATGGTAGAAGGCTGGCTGGCCGGCTAGCTGGCTGGCTGGCTGCTGCTGGAAGTGAGGCGGCAGGTGGGAAAATGTGGGAAGCGATGTAGCACACATGCACTATAAGGAGTGACTGGGTGGAGCAGGTGGTGGGAGAATGCCGTCAGTGATTGTCTTGCAAGCCTGCGATGTCACACATGTGCAATAAAGACTGACTGGACAGGGAACGGAAGAGTGGGCGGAGGGGGGCGGGGCTAATCAGGGGCCCATTTTACTGGTTCTCCTAACTATCGGGAATGGTAACAACCAGTTCTACTGAACTGGTGCGAACCAGTAGAATGCTACCCCTATCCCCAATGAAATTCTTCATGCTGATTTCAGCCAATTGTCAAAGCATGTCAGAATCTTCTGAACCTTGATGAACTCCTCCAAAGTTTTTCCTGTGCCCAGCGGTGGGAAAGAACCAATTGTTAAGTTTCTGAGCAGTTTTGTGAACTGGTTATTGGAAGAACTCATTAGGGCAGGGAACCAGTGGTTAAATTATTTGAATCCCACCACTGCCTGTGCCCCATATCATTGTGTCTTCTACAAAGTTGGTAATATTCTATGTACAGCTCAATGAGAAAGACCTTGTCCTATGAGATCTGAGTGTATGGTTTCTGCAACAACCATTTTCTCTGAGAATTGCAGTAGCCCAGAGAATCATAAGCAAACTGGTAACTGGAATTCTGAGCAAAAGCTTGTATGCATTCTGCTCTCTGAACTGTGGATTTCAGCCCCTCCTTTTCTTCCATTCTTCATTCATATCTCTGCCTGTTGCATCTTTTAAGCAAAAAAAAAAAACAGCTGCCCTGTTCCCTTTTTAAAGACGGGTGCAAAAGTAATTGCTAAAAAGAGCCTTCCTGTTCTTTTATACTGCATTGCTTCCCTTTCTCATTGCCAGTTGTTCGGTATATAATTATGCCTAAAATGTTCTTTGGTATTAACTCAAATCCTCAGTGCTATTTGATGCTCAATTTTCAATTTGGTTTTCTCAAGTATTTTTCATTGCCTTTGGGCTCTTGTCATCATTTACATATTCCTTCTGTTTCCCAGATCTATGCTTTTTAAGACTCTCATTTTTTATTCTTGATATAGTTTTCTTCCTTTCTCATTCTCCTGTTATTGACTTTTCTTTTCCTGCATGATGACAAATACTGCAGGCATTTTATTGGGACAAGGAGATATTGCAAAATCTTCTTTCATAATGGTTGGCTTTTAAGACTGTGCTTATTTCATGTACATTTTCGCAACCTAATTTCATGAGAAGGGGAGTGAAAAGACAATTTATTTGAAATGGTAGTAAGAACACTATTTTAATCTGAAAATGTTTGGCAACAGTTGTATCAGGCATAATATCTTATATTCAGGGGTGGGATTCAAAAATTTTAACAACCGGTTCTGTGGGTGTGGCTTAGGTGGTGGGCATGGCTTGGTGGTCATGTGACTGGGTGGACATGGCTTGGTGGTCATGTTATTGGCTGGGCGTGACCAACTCAATATCACTCACATCGAGGCACGCATCTCCTCACCTGGTCTCTCATAAATGTGAGGATGCTGCAACAGTCATAAGTGTGAAAAATGGTCATAAGTCACTTTTTTCAGTGCCATTGAAACTTTAAATGGTCATTCCACACAAGCAAAGTACCAGCAAAGGAGAGGAAAAAAACTCCAAAGATGTTCCTGAGACAGGAAGTCTAGTCCTGCCAAGAATGTAATAAGGGTTAACGGAGAGGCAGTTTCTGTAAGCAACACCAGAATATTTCCTTCCTGCCTTCCTTACAGGATTAGGCCAGTAATTTCTTCTAACAACCGGTTCTCCAAACTGCTTAGAATGTTAACAACCAGTTCTAGTGAATAGGTGCAAACTGGTAGAATCCCATCCCTGCTTATATTCCTGAATTTATAGTAGCTACTACAAACATGTGGCTATTCTAATTATTTGCTTGGATATCAGACAAAACAAAATGATAATTATATTAAAAAGGTAGTTTATTGCCTTGTGTTTAGCACTCTGGAGATTGGCTGGTTTGTGATTTGCTGCTTGATTCTTAGCTTAGCTTTAATGTTTTTCCAGGAATGACTGTTGGCAATAAATATCATCAGTTGAGCTAAGTGAAAGAAAAGTTTTGTTATCTAGTTGTAACTGTATTTCTAGCTCAAATGGGAAGCATATAAGAGTTTCAGGCAGATGTTGATCTGAAAAAAACAACTGATTTTTTAAAAATAAATCTGATGAGATGAAGCCAGCTAGGGATCAAATATTTCCAAGTTGAAGGTCATCACAATGGACCATTGTTTATTTAGCTCATTTATAGAGAAGAGACAAATGACTGTCAGCTAATCCATTTTCCTCATCTCAAAGCCTTTAAGCTAGTCATGTATGCATGTACAAAAAAAAACAAAAGCACTCTTTTGCATGAGAATTGCAATAAAATCCGTGTATACAAAGATTCAAGTGAAAAGCTAATGCAATCTACTCCAGTCATAAAAAAAACACGAAACTCTGCTTGCATTTGGGACAAATCGAACACAGGGCCTTTCTTGTCCAACATTTTGTTCCTAAAAGCTGGCAAGCAGATAACATAAGAGACTCGCAAGCAGAGTAAAGAAGCTCTGCCAGAACTGTTACATATCCGTGTCACATATCCTTCTCATTTTTTTAAAAAAATATTCAGATAGAATTGCTCTCAGGCTGGCAACTGAACTGGGTGGCAAAAAGGAGGAGGAGAATAAGTACTGAACACATGTGAAAGACTGAATTTTTATGTTATTGGTTTATTTGGAAACTGCTTTGCTTTTCTGTCTCAGTGATTAATTAAATATCCACTGGAACAGTAACTTGAAGTTCTTGCATACTACACTCTTTGACTGAATCACTTTGGCTCCCTTCCTCACAGTTTCATTCACTGCAGAATATGCTTATTACCCAAAGCTAATGGCTGCCTTCCATGAGCTATAATATTTACTGGTGTTTCAGAAGTCTTTGTACCGTAGCTTAAGATCAGTAAATACTGGATAAAATTCAAGGGATTCAAGGGATTGTTAAGCTGTTATTGCTGGCTACAGGAAAGTCACCCTCTTTGATTTATTTTCATTTCTCATTTGACCCAAGAGGCTAACCGCTACTCGGAGATCGATGGACATGACTTAGCTGCACAAGGATCTCTGATATCTGATGAATGGGGCAAGTAAAATAGATTTAGAGCAGCAATGGTTGGGGAATACACAGCTGTGGAATCAGAACAGCAACAGAACAGTTTTACAGAACCAAGGGAAAGACCACAAAATCAAGGAGAGATCTAAGAGGATGCAGTGGGTTAGTGAGTTCTGTTAGAACTCAATGAGCAAAATAGATACAGTTTTAATTTTGAAATAGGACAATTAATCATGTGTTCAGGATGATAGATGAGAAACTAAATTCTAGCTTGTTAGGCAGCCAGTGTCCAGAGTGAGATCTTGCTGCCTTTCCTCATTTAATTATTGATTTATTGAAACGATTTATATGGCTGCCCGTATTAAGCGACTCTTGGCAACTCATAACAACCAAAAAAAACCCCAATAAATAAAATAATAATAAAAAACAGCAAAACAATAAACCAAAAAAACATGCAACCTCATCATGCCCCATTAGGGTGTCCCACAGAAGGTTAAACTACCCTCTTTCCATACCTTTTATCCATACAATCCCAGAGCCTCAGTAAAAAAGCAAGGTCTTAATGGCCCTTTGAAAGGCTAGAAGGGAAGGAGCTCATCCAATCACCAGTGGGAAAGTGTTTCACAAAGGAGAGGAAGTCATGAAAAAGGGCACATTTCCAAGATCCCCCTAGATGACAAGATCCCAGGGAACAGGCCTGGAGCATGCCCACCCTATAGAATATTCCTATTTAGAGGTGGTCTTGCAAATAACCTGGTCTTATGCCATGTACAGTTTCAAAGGCAATAACTGACACCTTGGAATGCACCTGTAAGAAAACCAGGAATAAGTGTGACTAGCACAACACACTCATGGCTGTGTTTGCACATTTTCACAATACAGTCATTAAAATGAATCTCCTGACAGTGAGATTGGTAGGCATATAAATTAAACAAATGTTGGATATTGGTTAGCGGATGATGAAAATGGATTCTGCTTTAAACAGTGATCTCTAATCTAAAGGAGTATCTCTTTCCAGATCTGTTTACTTGAATTTATATAATTTTGGCTGAGCTTTGATTGAAATCAATTGATTCTTAGATATCCAACCAGTTTCTCCAGCAAATAAAGCGAGACAGTGGGCACAGGAAAAAAGCCATATTCAGTAGTAACATGTTGTCTGTTATTAGAGAAGTGTTATTTCTATACCAGGGATATTCTGAGTAGAAAACATCTTTTAAACATTTATTTGTTTACCATATTACTAGAACTCTGATTTCAGTTTTGTAGTGGTTTACAAACCTGCAAGATCTATGGAAACATAAAATTGAAACATTTTCCCATCCCTGGAAAGCCTTGGCATTTAATTTACCCAGGGTTTTTAAGATCGTGTTAGATTCTTAGCATCTTTTGTTCTTGTTGCTTGTTTTAATTGCAGCTTTATTTTATGACACATTATTTTATCTCTCTGCTTCTGGTTTATCACACACTGTTTTATTTCTACTACTGTCTTGCTATCTTGGTTTTGTTCTGTTTTTAAAATCTCTGAACTATCTAGGACTCTTCAGTTATTCAGTGCTCTAAAAATGTAATAAATAATTAGGTAATCAAGATCAGGCTGATTCCAAGTCAGAATGTCTACAGAGCTGAAGTTAATGTTGCTCTGTTGAATTACGAACTCCACCTTGATTGTTCTCAGATTAGTCTTGTGTGTTTTAATAACCAGTCAGAACCTGCTGAATACTACTTCTGATTCAAATTTACAATGGCATCGAAAAAAAGTGATTTATAACAGGTCTTCACTCTTATAGCCATTGTTTCATCTCAAGAGTCACATGATCAAAATATGGGTGCTTAGCAACTGGCATGTATTTATGATGGTTTCTTCATCCCAGGTCACATGACCATTTGCAATCTTCCCAGCTGATTTTCAACAAGCAAAGTCAATGGAGGAAGCCTGATTTGCTTAGCAACAGCATGATTCAGTTAACAACAACTGTGGATAAAAAGGTTGTAAAGTTCAATGTGACTCACTTAACAACTCGCTTGTTTAGCAACCAAAATTCGGATTTCAATTCAAGTCAAAGACTAAATGTCTGTGGAGATTCTCAGGTCATAGTTGTCCCATAAGTGCTTTTTCAAAAGGCCACTGAACTTTCTGATTTTTCTTTGAAGACATTTTTCTTCCCATCCGAGAGAGCAGAAGAATTTTCTTGGATGAGAAGCAAAATGTTTTCAAAGAAAAACCAGAAAATCCAGTGACCTCTTCAAAAAACACCTTTGGGACAGTCAAGGTCTTACTTTATAGGAGTTGTTGTTAGTTGCCAAGTCATGTCTGACCCATCGCAACCCCACGAACAACGTTCCTCCAGGTCTTCCTGTTCTCTACCATCTTCTGGAATCTATTTAAGCTCATGCCTACTGCTTCAATAACTATCCAGCCACCTCATTCTCTGTCATCTCCTTCTTCTATTGCCCTCTATCTTTCCTAGCATTAGGCTCTTCTCCAGTGAGTCCTTCCTTCTCGTTAGGTGGCCAAAGTCTTTGAGTTTCATCTACAGGATCTGGCCTTCCAAAGAACAGTCAGGGTTGATCTCCTCTAGGACTGACCTGTTTGATTGCCTTGGAGTCCAAGGGACCCACAGGAGCCTTCTCCAGCACCATAGTTCAAAGGCATCAATTTTTTGATGCTCAGCCTTTTTTATGGTCCAACTTTCACAGCCATACATTACAACTGGGAAAACCATAGCCTTGACTATATGCACTCCATGAACAGAACAGCCTGGTGTTCACAGTTCATAGTTTGATCATGTGAGTCAGATTTTTAAAAGAATGGGCAGAGCTTACACAGCACCATCACAGTTGCCATCTTGGCTTTGGCATACCACATCCAGCATATATCCCAGGATGAGTCATGCCCTTGGTAGAGTCGGACTCTGAGGGAGAAGAGGAACAGTCAACAGGGAGTAGAGGTGTGGCTCCGGAGGTTGTGGAGGCTGGGGAAGGGCAGAGGCCGGCTGGGCAGTCAGAGGAAGAACCAGGCCCATCCCCTCTGCATCCTAGGACACGCAGGGAGGAACAGAGAAGGCAACAACTTGGCTTATGATAGAGGAAGCGGCCATGATCCTCCTCATTGGTTGCAGCTGGGGAGACTAGTATATAAGAGAGATGATTACAACACAGCGTTGCCAGAAGCAAAGCATGTTTTATTTTGGGCTGAAGTTATCTTGGTTGGCGTCCTTCCAACAAACTGTGCCTTATTATCTCCTTGAATTTGGTAATTACTTATCCTGGTCCATTGTGGAAATTTCGTCACTGTAGTTTGTTTGGTTTTTTATTTTACCTCTATCTGCTCATTAAGTTCGGACTGTATTGCTTTCTTTTGAAGACTATTTTTGAGTACGTTTTATGTCCAACTGCGAATTATTGAACAGTGGGGCCAAGTTGGAGGCATTAAAGGACATTTATTTACGTTTTGGATTTTGTTACATTTGTGTTACACTCCGGGTCATCACAGGATATTTCCTGGCAACAGCATATTGTGACTGTTACAGTGATCAACCTCCCAGGGCATCCCACTCTGATCAATAATATTCTGGGAATTCCCATCTATTTTTATGTTCCATTCTAATGAAATACAGAGAGCCCTGAATCTTGGAATAGGGTGTTTTTTTAGTCTATTGAACTAAACTCATCAACTTTTTGTCTAATAGATCATGGAAATAGACATAAAGTAGTTATTTTAGTCACTCTTCAGCTTCATTCATCCATTCATCGTTTCACAAGTGTATATAATGCCCCAGACTCAGATAGGGCAGCTTGCTAGTATGAAAATAATATCATTAAATCATCAAACCATACAATCATGGCTGAATTTACATTCAGTGTAGCTATATATGATAGCACAATCCCAGCATTATTTCCTTGAAAAAGAAAGAAAGACAATTACTTGGATTATTTAGAAAAAAAAGAGAGTTCACCCATGTCCTTCTCACCCCAAATCTTCAGAGAGGCTTACAATAAAAAATGTAGCAGAATTTCACTACGTTACACCTATTTTAGTGCACTGGGTAATATAGTCCATTGATTAGTGATAATTAGGTATAGAGGTGATAAGGCATAGCCCTAATTGTATCTGAAGCTAATTGACAGTGACTTAGTCTGTTCTGTAAATGGCTCCAAAGTATGACATCATGAGTTTAAGTCTACAAAATTGCTCCTCAGATCAGTGGCTTCAGCCTGATCCTGAGGAGAGTTAAAGTCCATATCTACCAGGCCTCATTATCCTCCTTTTACCTGATGTTGCTTTTTAAAGCAGGGGCAATCTTATTTATTTATTTTTTATCAGGTTTTTATCCTGCCTTTATAGGTAACTCAAAGTGTTGAATATGCCTAATACTCTTTCTTCTACTGATTTGCCCCACCACCACAATGCTGTGAGATGGACTGGACTGAGAGAGAATGAATGGCCCAAATGGCTTTCATACCTAAAAAGGGACTAGAACTCAGAGTCTCCTCTTGATTGGCCCAAGCCACACAGCCAGCTTTAATGTCTAAGGTGGGGCTAGAACCAGTGGTGGAATTCAAATTTTTTTACTACCGGTTCTGTGAGCGTGGCTTGGTGGGCATGGCAAGGGAAAGATACTGTAAAATCTCCAATTAGAGGTGATACTTGCTGGTTCTCTGAACTACTCAAAATTTCCGCTACCGTTTCTCCAGAACTGGTCAGAACCCGCTGAATACCACCTCTGGCTAGAACTCACCAACTCCTGGTTTTCCCCAGCACCTTAACCACTACATCAAACTGGCTGGATAATGTCCATTCCTTGAAGCATAATCTCTCCTCAGGGTAGTCAAGTTTGAAATAAGGAATGACTAAGCCCAGAAGACACAGTGTTAGGAGAGAATCACTTTTTGGGGATATGTATTAATAGTTATCCATTCATTTTTTATATCTCTCTGGTCTTATTTCTCATGCTTCATTTTTTATTGTCCCCCTCTCCCTTTCTTTAAAGCAGCAAGCTTGGAAAGAAAAACAGAGTGGATCTTACCATAAGTCTACACTAATCTTTTGCAGAGTGCTTTTAAATTAGTCTGAGTATCATATAAAGCTAAGCTAAAGGCTGTTGGTTACCTATCTCTGTCTTAGGGAATTTTTTCTTTAGGAAAGAAGTTGCTAGGATTCAGCTGGATTTGTAAAGCCAGTGGAAAACTGACATTATCTAGAATGCTAATTCGTTTTTCAGATCTCTCCTCTATATTTTCCATGAACATAATTATCATGCACTAACATCTAAGATGAGAGAGGCTCAAAGGCAATTTAAACCCTTCATAAAAAAAAAATGTTCTCAGTGAATTTCTGCCATCTGTGGATTCCGTTGTTACTGTTCCTGGAATGTCTCCAGAGATTAAATAGACAACTGCTTCTGTTTCATCTTCATCGACTCCTAGAGGGACATCTGGAATAGAACAAAAGTTCTGCAGCTGGGTGGACAGAAGTTAGTTGACTTCTATTCCTTGAATTCACAACTGGGAAAATATACAGGTAATCCTTGACTTACGGCCACAATTAAGCCGAGAATTTCTATTGCTAAGGAGACAGTTGTTAAGTGAATGTTGCCGCATTTTACAACTTACAACCATTTAACAACTGTTAAGTGAATCACTGCAGTTGTTAATTTAGTAACCTGGTTATTAAATGAATCTGGCTTCCCCATTGACTTTGCTTGCCAGAAGGTCACAAAAGGGGATGATGACGTGACTCTGCAACTGTCATAAATATGAACCAGTTGTCAAATGTCAGAATTTTGATCATGTGACTATGGGTATGCTGCAATGGTCATATGTGTGAAAAATTGTCACTTTTTTCAGTGCTATTTGAATGGTCACTAAATAAATTGTTGTAAGTAGATGACTTCTTTTTCTCCTGGTTTGTTACCTATTTGATTTTCAAAAAAGGAATATTATCAAGGGCTAGGCAGCTACAGTAAATGATAGGTGGATTGTATTTATTGACATTCCTATTTTATTTTTCCTTCCTTCCTTCCCTCCCTCCCTCCTTCCATTTTGACTCTTGGTGATTGCCTGGAGAAGACCCTGCAGTTTTCTTGGCAAGATTTGAAAAGTGGTATGCCATTGCCTGTTTTCTAGGGCTGAGGGAGAGTGACCAGCCCATGATCACCAAGCTGGCTTCATGCCTAGGGAAGGATCAGAACTCATCCCCTCCTGGTTTGTAGCCTATTAGTACCAAAATGAGCAAAGCTACAATTTTGCATAAAAATTGTGTGCGCTGATTTATATACAAATAAGTTCTACAAGTTAAACCTATAGAATAGAATAGAATAGAATAGAATAGAATAGAACAGAACAAAATACTTTATTGGCCAAGTGTGATTGGACACACAAGGAATTTGTCTTGGTGTAAAAATACTTTCAGTATACATAAAATAAAAGATACATTCGTCAAGAGTTGAGAATCATAGGTACGACACTTAATGATAGTCAATATAACAGTCAATATAAATCGTAAGGATACAAGTGACAAAGTTGCAGTCATATAGTTATAAGTGGGAGAGGATGGATGATAAGAAGTGATGAGAAGATTAACAGTATATAGAAGACCCTTCAAATGATCAAGCAGGAGGTAGCCAGATGGATGATTATAACCATTGTCCACTTTCAACTGAAAGTGATAACTTTCCAGGAAAGACTATTTGCTTCAGTTCTGGGCCATACCATGTCTGATGGAAATCACTGACAAAGTCTAATCCTGGTTTGTTGGGACATCCACTATTCTTGACTGCAGTAAAATTGGAGTTATTCTTACATACAATCCACATAGGGCTAGAGAAAAGTATAGAGTTCTTCCAGGCCAGCCTCCTTCTCAAGCAGGAGATCCACCCCAGTCCAGACAAATGGCTGTCCATTTTCTTCCTATAAACCTCTAATGATAGAACAGCCACAATTTCAGGAGTCAAGCTGTTCCACATTCTCAATCATTCTCAATGCCAGGAAATTCCTTCTTATTTTCAGGTTGATCTCCCTCTGACAACTTCCACCCATTGCTTCTTGTCCTGCCTTTAGGTGCTTTGGAGAATAAATCGACCCCCTCTTTTCTGTGACAACCTCTCAAGTACTGGAAGACTGCTACCATCACCCCAGTCTTTCTCTGCATTAAGGTAGACTATTTTGCAAATAAGTGGGAGAAATGTAATCCTTAGCTCACCCATGAGACTTTCAAATTTGGATAAGAAAAATGGAATTTCACTTCAAGCCTTTGGATAGAGAGAAACAAAATAGGATGCATAAAAGCACGGTTCCATTGTTACTATTGTTAAAAGTGAAATTAAGAGCTTCAAAGTTTTCTGACACTGATTTAACAAATCTGATAATTTCTCTCTTTCTCTCTCTCTCCTCCCTTTCTCCCTCTCCCTCTCTCTCTCTGTGTGTATCTGTGTGTAACTATAGCTATATAGAGACAGACAGACAGACAGACAGATTGATAGAAATAGACAGAGAGATATGTGAAAATACTGTGGTATGACCTTTGGTAAGGGGCACGGCACACTATTTATTACACAGACTTTGCTGCATTGATCGTTGTCTCATTGTCTGAGTGCACAGCATGTTTAAGCTCCCCACCCTACCCTTTTAAAATATGCTTTTAAAAAGGCCTGTCATTAGTTCTAAGAAATAAATTACATGGAAATACATGACACTATGGAGGAGCGCTGCTGAGTTGCCGCCAGATGACCGGCCTGATATGTATAATGTAATGCAGTGAATGAATACAAATGGCTGAGGAATTAATTTCTTCAAAGTGTCCCTTTCGTTACCTCAGGGATATTAAACACATTGAAATCTGTTATCATTAGGACAGAAATAAGTTGTGTTGACGCCTTGCATACCTGGAGATATTATCCTGTCAATGGTTTGGTACTTTAAATTCCAGTGGAGCAATCTGATTTATAGAATATTGTGTGAGTAGACTGTGAAGAGGGAAGTAATTTAATGAGTTCATATTTTAAAGTAGAGTCACCTGATCTGCAATGCCTTCAGGTTGGATGTAGGCCTACACAGAGTTTATTACTTCCTCCTCCTCCTCTTCTATTTCTTTCTCCTTGCTGAAAACTGTTCAGCCCATATTACTGACTATTCAGCACGAATAATAACTCCCAGGATCATTTACATTCCGGTAGTAAAGAAGCAACTTTTATTCAGGCCCACAATCTGATCTCTGCAAGTACAGAAGGTAGCAAACTTCCCAGACATACAACAGAAAAACTGAAAACTTTTTTCCCAAATAGATTTCTTCTTATTTCTCTCTCCCCCCCACCCCCCAATTTATATGGAAATGGGATAACAATGTTGCCCTATTGGGGAGCTGAGCAGCATATAAATTTAATATATATATATATAAACAAACAAACAAATAAATAGTCCTGATAGTGTACCAAAGAAAGGCGAAATGTGACAGTTTTAATCCTCTTTATAAACCAGTTTGTTTTAAAGCTTCAAATTTTTTTCTTGACATTTTCTTTCAGCAATAATCAGATGCAGTGGTGTCACACACATGCACACACATACTTGTTTCTGTAGTGTATTTGTAGCCTGTAAATCTTACCAACAACAGTGGCTTCCACTTTCCTTGGCACAAGATACCTAATTATTGTAGTATTTTCTTTTTTTCCCCCTCTCCTCTGATGGTATCTTTTATATTTGGAAATTTTTGAGAACAGATGTTGAGAAATTACATCATGTAAGGAAGCCTGGATACGGTGGTGGGCTGCTGGATGGTTGGTAGGGTTTGGGCGAACGCCTAGCTGTGATCTCTGGCTGGGCCTGCCCACCTGCCCTTGTGCTATGCATTCCCCAAATAACTAACTTTTCCCCTGCCCAAGCTGGCCAGGGGAGTTCGGCGCCACTCTGCTATACTCACTGAAGCTGCCTGAGTTGATTAGCTGCCTGTGAGAAGCTGCGTTTCAGCCCTGTTTCAGCTCATGACCAGCGAACCCCTTGTCAACAAAAGTGCAGCCTATCTCTGCCTGAATCCTTATGAAAATGGGACTGGACACTCCTTTCCCAATCTCCAGCACTGAGGTTGCCCACAGTTTCTGCTTTTTAACTCCACTATTGGTATTCTGAAGAAATGGGACAAGCATTTTAAGTGGTAGTTTTTTATCTCCAGGGACAAGTAATGGCTATAGAAATTCCTTCTCTTAAGCTCCTGGACTTTCAGTTGAAGGATGCTTTGCAAAATCTGGAAGTTAAATTCTGAAAAATGATAGTAAAGGTAAAGGTTCCCCTCACACATATGTGCTAGTTGTTTCTGGCTCTAGGGGGCAGTGCTCATCTCCATTAGAAAGCTGAAGACATGTCCATGGTCATGTGGCCGGTATGACTAAACACCAAAGGCGCATGGAACACTGTTATCTTTCCACCAAAGTGGTTCCTATTTTTCTACTTAGATTTTTACATGCTTTCAAACTGCTAGATTGGCTGAAGCTGGGACAAGTAACGGGAGCTCACTTTGTTACATGGCACTAGGGATTCGAACCACCAAAATGCTGCCCTTTCTGGTCAAAAATGAAAAAATGATATTACAGAACAAAGAAAACAACAAAACAAAACAGAACCCTATCCTCTCTTTTTAAATTTCTGGTCATTGGAATTGATTAAAGTAAATTTGCTTTCAAAACTCCTTGGGAGTACTTACAACCCAAATTCAGGGTTCAGACAGCTGCCTCCCCATGATCACCTGACTCCATTTGGGGTGCTTGGCATTCTGGCTGTTTGCAACATCCCACTCCTACCCATAATCCATTTTTGGCAATGGGTTTGCCAAAAAAATGGTTTTTACTTCTGATTTTCAACAAAATTTAATCAATTTTTTAACTACTATAAAAAAGGGTTGTAAAATTGGGTCAGCCATGTGGGTGACCCAACTTACAACTATCATAGGTTATGACCGTGAGGGCAGAAACTATAAGGAAATTCCAGCTCCTACAAAGTTATCACTATAAAGTGATTAGAACTGTGTTAACATTTGACACCACTACTCTGACTTGCTTGTTTCTAGGAGTAATGAAAAGTCAATAAATCTCAACATGGTGTAGGTTGAGATTACCAATTTACAGTTTGATCAGCCTCACTTTATAGCCGATTAAGTGGGGGAGGTACGATTTAGAACAAATCCTTTCAGAGGTAGGTCTCTTGAAAATATATAGGTTGATGTAAGAGAAGAGGATGAGGCTGGAGTCAAAAGAGGAATCAATCTGGGGTTATCATGAACTAACAAGCAATCCAAATGCAGCCTTCCTTGAATTAACTCTTATCTAATAACAATTTAGTGCTGACCATTAGTTGACTAGATTCTTATGTAAAGTCTTGAGCAATAAATCTTCTTAATTGGAACTTAACATGTGGTTCTGATTGTTCCCATTAACAGCTCCATGTTCCTAATGTTTGTAAAGCCATGAAAAAGTAGATTTTTTGGTAGGGTGTAATTCTTGTGGCATGGGTCAAGTTAACTCTTAACTTTTTTTGAATTATGTTTTGTTTTTTTTAAAAAATCTTGGTGGTTATCTTTACCTATTAATTACCTGAAGTAATAGGAACTTGGTGGGGTATCAATTTTAACGAATCTGTCAATCTAAGAATTTATTGATATCTAAGTTTCAGAAAATAAAAGATTACACATGCAAGCTTACGTATTTAAAAAAAAACCTATGGCAGGAAATCCAGCAGAGTTTCTAATTTTTCTTCCCCGTTTTCACTCCAGTTATTTTTGCATGAAATCTCAATTAGCATTCTGATCAAATGTCAATAAAAGAAGCTGTGTGCTTAATTAGACCTGCCACATTATTTGATCTTGGTCATCCAGCTGTAAAATGTTTTTCCCCTTTTAGCCTTCAACTGGGCAGTAAAATTCAGAAAAACCCTCCATCCAGTCCTTGTCCTCCTGAGGTATTCCTTAATTCCCTTTAAACTAAAATCTGAATGGATTTTGTAATATTTGGCACAGGTTTTGAAGGCATGACTTTTATAGATATCAGCAGTGATAACACTGATCCTTTGGGAATGCTCTTCTATTCCCATGCCCCAAAGTATAATATTGGATATTTGAAAGGTTTCAATCTCAATAAGGGGAAAAATTCATCAAGCAATAAAAATTAGAATTTCAATCAATTTGATCAGTTATTTTCAAAGGAGACATTGAATGATAATAGGTTTTCCTGCATGATCACTTTCTTCTGCTTAGAAATTACATGGATAGGTATCAGGTGAGGTACGGTAGAAAGATCAAGATAAATAATTGAGATTCAAATCACTGACACCAGGAATATGCCAACTAAGGTGTAAGTGCCACCCACTACTAACCAAAAATTTGGAGCTAATTTTTTGATGGGGCAGAAGTGGAAGATAGAGAATAATTGTCCTATAATTCAGTTAATCGATTTAATTGAATTAATGTAATTACGTTTTAACGTAAGCACTAATTAAAGTGGGTTTTTAAAAATAGTTTACCCTGTTCTTTGGAGTATGTCAGATAAGTATCATCAATTATTTTTAGCTTTGATCATACCCATTCTTTTGTTGTGTGTGCCTTTAAATTGATCTTGACTCTTGATGACAGCATTTTGACATTTGGGCTGAGAGAGATGGAGGCACCCAATATCCTCCAGCTGACTTTGTACCTAAGGCAGAACTAAAACTCAAGGTCTCTCTGCTTTTAGCTTGTTGTTTATAACCACTACACCAAACAGACTCTTGATCCCACTTACTACCTTCAGTAGATCAAGAAGCTGTGGCTCTTAATATAAAAAAATGCCTTCACATTCCTAGTCCTGCATATTCTCTCTCTCTCTCTCCCTCTCCCCCCCCCATAAATTCTCTTTAAATTGAGAAGTAGCTTTTAAAGTATGTTTAGTCTTTTCTGTTATCCAGAAACTTAAATTGTTCTAGAACAGAGCAGCATGTATAGTTATGGGCACAGCTTGTTCTCTCCATGGAACACCTCAACTTCATGAGGTGTACTGATTCTCAGCAGATTTATTGGTGTGATCAGAGATGATGGTACAACATGGCATAGGATAGGATTGCCTTCTTGCAACCTGCCCCACACACTACCATAATAAAAGATTCACTCTTCTAAACTCTAGGGACCTACAGTACGTAGCATGCTTTGAGGGGAGGCTTCTTCTGTGTTCTGGAACAATCTCTCTCTTCCCCATTCCCCAGACAATGATAGTCCCCAACTTTAGAAAAACAAGTTGGGAAAGTCCCAACTTTCCCCCAAGTATTTGTTCCACCCTTTAGGTTGTTTTTTAGAGTTTGCAGCAGAAATTCAAGACCAGAAAACACAGAGATGATTGACTCAGCAGGATTTGTTAAACTTCTTTTTATATAAAATAAGTAAATGTACAATACCAGTAGCTTCTTCCAACGTGGAAAGGTTACAAGCAAACCCAAACAAAAGCAGACATGTTACAGCTCCAGTTCATAGCAGAGCTCAGTTCCAGCAAGCAAGCAAGTCTAGTTTCTATTTCACTTTAGAGCTGAGTCCAGAACAGAGATAAACCAGGCCCATATTCTCTCTTTAAGTTTCAGCCCCCAATTCAGCTCTTACTGGCTGACCTTGTTACTAAGCTCTATTCCAGTTCATGAATATACTCTTGACGGTTTCTGAGTTTTCTTACTGTGATCACCATTTTATAATTTGTGTATGTGTCTGTCTGTCTGTCTGTCTGTCTGTATATATGTTGTGTTTCAATGTTACATGGTTTTCTATTTGATTTGTTGTTGTTGTTGTTGTTGTTGTTTTTGTTGTTAGGTACATGACCCAGAATCACAGTCTTTAAGGTGGGTGACTATAAATCTAGTAAATTAAATCAATATACCAAAACAGTTATTGCTACCTATAAGCCATGCCTAAGCTAAACATTGTGCATATAAGAATTAATGTCTGTAACTGAATATTAAAATAGGATTGTTCACTTGAAATTTAAAACTCTACAAATTGTTCACTATGGTTTTCTAGTCCTAATTTTTAATTCTGTTGCATTCATAGATACGATCCCTGTTCTTTGTATGGTAGGAAAAAGGAAACAAAAACTTGCATATTAACAAAATGAGTAACAATGTATATATGCTGGGTATATTAAAAATATCAATCATTTTGAAAACAGTGACATACAAAATAATAGAAATATGAGGTTAGTAACACCAAGTCTGGGAAGCTCTCAGAAACCATGAAAATAAAATTTGCTTGGTTCGATATCAATTGTAACTCAAAATTAACTGTTTTGTACATGATATTTTCTTTACCAAAGCAATGATATCTTCCTTCTACCTTGAGTGGCTGCAGGCTTTAAAACTTGATAACTCTTACCTGGTAAAATAAATGGTATGATTTTCCTTTCTCCAGCTGTTAGGGAAAGCTTGCTTTATGGTAACTAGCACCACAGCCATTAAAACTTGACAATAATGATACTAGATGGCCAATGGACTGTGCTCAAAAAGGAACCATCACAATGACAGAAGTATCTTTATGATGATGAACAGCTTGTGAAAGATGGTAGCTTTAGATAGATCATTCCTAATGACTGATGTTCCAAGGGGAAACTTATAAGCCATACAGCAAGGTGATTTATCAGGTCACCATATGAAGCTCCTCTTAGCCTGCAAATTGCACTGACAATCACTCTCTTCTGAAGGTCTTTTCTGCCACTAGCGAGGAGGACCTGACATAAGTCTCCATTCCTTGGCTGATAAATGATGATTGAACTCTTACCTATTTCACTCTATGATATTTGGAGGCATTTAGAACAAAGGCATCTATCCATTACAAGCCACCAGACAATGGATCATAGACTACTGAGAGAGGTCTAGGAGATGGCTAGTCCAATATGACATCAAGCAAGCAATAAACAATACCCCAATCAAGGAACTACTAACTCAGACATACAAGCTAATAGTAAACAGCAGCCTAATCAAGGAGCCACCAAGAACACTCACTCCAACACTTTATTTATTTATTTATTTATTTTGTCAAACAATTATTAGATAACTGGTATAAGTATAAACATGGTTATAACTACATGAAATAGATACGAATAAGAAAAAAGAAACAATAGGACAGGGATGGTAGGCACATTTTTGTGCGCTTATGCACGCCCCCTCTAGCCCTGATACAACACTGATAGGACATGCTATTAATCTCTAAAAAGAGAGCAAACACCACTCCCTTATAGCACTGATGATGTTACCTAGTTGGATAATGAAACATCTGCAAGGAATCAATCAAGCTCTGAGAACACCAAGGACCTCATATCAATCCATGCGCCTTTCCTGATTTGTATATTTAGATGTATTCACAGATACAGTTCTTATCAATGGAAACCTAAAAATGTTTTTACAATAGGCAACTGGACTTTCTGGTTTTGTTTTGAAGATGTTTCGCTTCTCATCCAAGAAGCTTTTTGAGAGGTGAAGCTCTTGAGCTCACCCAAGAAGCTTTTTGAGAGGTGAAGAAGCTTCTTGGATGAGAAGCGAAATGTCTTCAAAGAAGAACCAGAAAGTCCAGTTGCCTCTTGAAAAAGCACCTTTGTGACAGCCATGACCTGGATGACTGAGAACCTCCATAGACATTAAGCTATGGGAACCTAGTTTGTTGTAGCTTCTCTTAATTTCCACAATTCACCTTGCATAAGTCTTACAGTTTCAGTAATTCCTTTGAAGATTTCGATAAAAGGAAAAATAGGCAAACCATTATTGCACATATCAAAGATATGCTCCAAAAAGAGAAGCCGCAGTTCACTGTTTTTCCATTTATTACATTAGGAATCAATATCTTCTTTGAAGGATGGTAGGGTAGTGTGCTTAATCTCCATTTTATTTCATCATAGTTCCTGAAAGCTAAGGAAAGGGTAAAATACAAACGATTAGCCCAAAATCACACTGAGAATGTCATGGCTGAATTAAGATTCCAACCAGTTTTTTCCTGTTGAAATCCAGCAGTTGAATCACTACACCAGAATTAAGCAACTTTGGTGATCAAAACGGAAGTGGCGGTTGATGGATAACAAAATGGGACTTTACCTTCTTTGAATATAGGAGGAGGGTCTAATTCCATCGCTCAAAAATATCTAAGTGTATTAAGTTTATTTATGGATTACATACCAGCTTTTAAAAAAGGTTTCTTATTTTTTTCAAAAAAATATAGAAAATTATGCTTTTCTTATTAGCCAATTTGCCACTTTTGGGGGGGAGGGTCACTATCTCAGGTAGTACCTAAGATTAGGGCCACATAGAGTTCATGAGAATGGATATGGCCTTTGTGGGAACAGAATGGCACAATTAAACGCAGACTGCCATTTTGTCAAAGTGGCAGTGGTGCAAGCTATACTTGCAACTGATAAACCTAACTGGGAAAAATTCCAAAGATGGAAGAGATCCCTCACTCTATCCTGCCCAGATTTCCTAAGGGAGAAGAGAATTCAAAAATCAACATTCTGCTAGTCTTGAAGGGTTGCCAACTGACTTTGTCTGAAGTTCTTGATCAATTGAAGTTTACTATAGCAGCATACATAATAATAACTTAGATCGTGGTGTCAAACTCACGTCATGGCGGTGTCATGTGACATATCAGGACATTTTCCCCCTTTGCTAAACCGGGCATGGGTGTGGCCAGCGCATGATGCATCTGGCCCATGGGCCAGGAGTTTGGCAGTCCTGGTATAGATTATGGGTGAGTTACCTTTTAGCTTGCCTAAGCCGCATTGAGTAAAGAGGAATTGTCTTAGGCCACATGTAAAATATATAATATAGTTAATATATATAAATAAACAATAGTAAAAGTTTTTCTATTTTGTACAGCCACATTACTAGCTGTCCAGGGCCACATGCAACCCATGAACCATGGGTTTGACACACTTGTTTTAGATACATGCACTTCTGGAGGGAAAAAAAACTTTGCAGGCAGGAAAATACTTAATTGCTGAGCAGTTGCAATCATAAAGTGATTTCCTGTTTTTATTGCATTCCAACATTTTTATGGCAGACAACAGAAGGGAGGGAGATCTGAAGATGTTTGTTTATTTGCTTTAGCTGGATGCCACTTGCAGAGCTATCTAGCTGTGAAAATAAAACTCTCAGAGAAACTGACATTTTTCTATCCTACAGGGCTACAAATAAGGGGAGGAAATGATATGCTTTACGAGTGCTGTGTGCTGCTTGTTTCAAGAACCTCTTCTGTACACCCCATGACATGACATATAGCTAGAAGGGATTTTGGAGGTCTTCTAGCCCAGCCCACTGCTCAAGCAGGATATCCTATACCATTTCAGACAAGTAACTGTCCAGTCCCTTCTTAAAAACTACCAGTGATGAAGCACCCACGACTGAAGGCAAGCTGTTCCACTGGTTGAATTGTCGTCACTGTTAGGAAGTTTCTCCTTAATTCCAGGTTGCTTCTCTCCTTGATTAGTTTCCATCCATTGTTTCTTGCCCTGCCCTCTGGTGCTTTGATAAATAAGTTGACCCCCTCCTCTTTGTGGCAGCCTCTCAAATAGTGGAATACTGCTATCATGCCCCCCCACCACCCCAGTCCTTCTTTTCTCTAAACTAGCTAAACCCAAATCCTGCAACTGTTCTTCATATGGTTTAGTCTCCAGGGCAGAGGTGGTATTCAGCAGGTTCTGACCAGTTCTGGAGAACCGGTAACGGGAATTTTGAGTAGTTTGGAGAACTGGCAAATGCCACCTCTGACTGGCCCCCATCTATTCTCTGCCTCCTGAGTCCCAGCTGATCGACTGGGTCTTCTTTTGTTGCCCTGGACAGGAGAATGGAGCTGGAAAGCAGATTAGTGGGGTGTAGAAGGAATGGGAATTTTACAGTATCTTTCCCCTGCCATGCCCACCAAGACACACCACACCCACCAAGTCATGCCTTACAGAACCGGTAGTAAATTTTTTTGAATACCACCACTGCTCCAGACCTTCAATCATCTTAGTTGCTCTTCTTTGTACTTTTTCCAAAGTCTCAACATCTTTCTTGTAATGTGGTGACCAAAATTGAAAGCAGTATTCCAAGTGTGGCCTTATTAAGCCTTTAAAAAGTGATACTAATACTTCATGTGATTTTGATTCTATGCCTCTGTTTATACAACCAAGGATGGTATTAACTTTTTTGACTGCTGCCACACACTGCTGACTCATGTTTATGTAAATCGTCCACTAGGGTTCCAAGGTCCTTCTCACAGTTATTGCTTTTGAGCCAGGGTTCACCTAATCTGTACTTGTACCTTTGTTTTTTCCTGCCCAAGTGTAAAATCTTGCCACATTAAATTTCATTTCGTTGAATAGGACCCATTGTTCAAACGAATATGATGGATATGAGACATTGCCTTGTAGAACTTGTCATTTGCTCCTTCCAATATCTTTTCCATGAAAGATACCTGATCCTTGAGGAGGAGTCATAAGGGCCTGCAGATTATGCACAGGGTCTATTTGGGGCAGTGCAACCCCATCAAATACCAAAGATGGTTACATTCCAGAAGCAAGGAGGCTCAAAAACCAAAGCTATTCAGCAATAGCAATAGCACTTAGACTTATATACTGCTTCACAGTGCTTTAAAACTCACCCTAAGCAGTTTACAAAGTCAGCATATTGTCTCCAACAATCTGGGTCCTCATTTTACCGAGCTTGGAAGGATAGAAGGCTGAGTCAACTTTGAGACAGTGAGAATTGAACTTCTGGAAGTTGGCAGAATTATCTTGAAATGCTGCATTCTAACCATTGTGCCACCAGTGGTTGCTCAGTCTTGCTAATATTTAGTTGGCATCTATTTTTAATTCCCCTGAACAGAACAAAGCACACATTTTCTTTGCAGTGATCCAGATGCCATAAACAATGCCATTGTTACCATAGGATGCGAGTCCTGACCACTGAAAAGGTGTTCATCCCTGTTATCTAGAACATCTCCATGTATTCTCCAACACTGGAAATTTTGAAGAAGAGGTTGGATAACCATTTGTCTGAAATGCCTAAACAGGGGTTGAACTAGAAGACCTCCAAGGTTCTATTCTATTCTATTCTATTCTATTCTATTTTATTCTATTCTATTCTATTCTATTCTACTCTACTCTACTCTACTCTACTCTACTCTACTCTACTCTACTCTACTCTACTCTATACTCCAATAAGCAATAGTTCCCAAACACTTAACCATTCCCATTCTGCTGGATATAGCAGAAATTAAATTTAGACTTTAGGGCCCAGGAAAAAAAAACATCACTACATCTTTTTTATGTCGTATAATATTCATTTTAAAAAAATACTATCTGCCCTTTGATATTCTCAAGTTGCAATTGTGGTTAAAATAATTAATTGCTTTTCATCTATGTACTTCGTCTTAACTTAGTTTCTTTTTTGAAATCCAGAGATAGTTATGGAATGGAATAATGAAGGGAAAGGAAAAAAAACCTACTAGGTTGGTATGAATTATCTTCCTTGGTGCTCTAGGGAGCCTTCTGGAACTTTTGTTCAAAAATATTTATGACAATGCAGGATTGTAAAAAGAGGGGAGGGGGAGACACATGCTGAGCTTTCTTTGAAAGAGCTGTTGAAAGCAAGAAATGTACTGTAGAGGTAGTGTCTGCCAAAAAGAAGAAGAGCTGACAATTTAAATGAGAGAGACAGGAAATGCCCTGAGAAATCCAGAAGAAGAAGAAAATACATGTGAGAGTTCTTCCATTATTAATATTGTGGTCTCATAGAAACTCTGGAAAGATTCCCTGTCAGATAATCTTTTGTCATTACCTTTCCTTCTATCACCTGCGGGAATGGGGAGTGGTATTTGTCTTAGTCAACTGGCAATCCAAATTAAAATTAAAATTAAATAAAAGCAAGCTGATAATAGGGATGGAGAAAGAAGAAGCAAGATAACTCACAAAGAAGAGTAGGTTGATATTGTGGCTGGCTTATTTCTTGTTACAGGTAATCCTCAACTTACAACAGTTCATTTAGTGACCATTGGGAAATTACAATGGGCCCTGAAAAAGTGGCTTATGACAATTTTCCATACTTATGACCATTGCAGCATCCTTATGGACATGTGATCAAAATTCAGACGCTTGATAACTGACTCATATTTATTGTAGTGTCCTGGCTTTCATGTGATCATCTTTTGTGACTTTCTGACAAGCAAATCAGTGGGAAAGCCAGATTCATTGAAGAACCGTGTTACTAACTTAATAACTACACTGGTTCACTTAACAACCATGGCAAGAAAGTTGTCAAATGGGGCAAAATGCACTTAACAATAGAAGTTTTGCGTCAGGGTAATAATTTAAAAGCTGACCAGCTGCTACAATGATATAATACTGGGAATGAGTCAGCAAGGTTTTGGGGCTGATATCACTTTAAGAGCCTGTAACAAGAAGAGGCCCTGTTGGGGCATATCTCTCTGTGTGTGTTTGCTTCCATGCCGCAGTTGCTGATTGCTGTTTGTTTGAGGTCTGAATAAAGTACGTGTATGTATATATTCTTTGTAGATAAAGCCACTATTTAAATACATCAGGGGAGTTTTCATTCAATCTAAAAGGAGAGCATCAGGAACAGAGGTGGTATTCAGCAGGTTCTGACCAGTTCTGGAGAACCGGTAGTGGAAATTTTGAGTAGTTCGGACAACCGGCAAATCCTACTTATGACTGGAGTTTTTACATTATCCTTCCCCTGCAACGCCCACCATGCCATGCCCACAGAACTGGTAGTAAAAAAATTTGAATTCCATCAGTGATCAGGAATCACCTTAAAAATAAATATCATAAGGAAGGAGGAAGTTGAAAATACTCAAGCTTCATTTGGTAACTTTTATCCTTTCTGGCATGTTTTCGATCACTTCCTTTATTCTCCTTGTAAGCGTCTGAAGAAATGGATTTCCAGCATTCCTTTGAGACATTATTACACTGAATAACTGATCTCATTACAGGAAGGCTTTGCTCATAATCAACAAGAAATTGCCTATTGGGTTATTTATTTTTCCTTTTCTATTAGTCATATCCTAAATTACCTCCTGCCTTTTGGTGTCCTTACCTTCTTGAATATCGCTGATGATCATTCTTTTACAGTACCCCATTTGCTTGGCTAAATTTTACTCCTTGTAAATGTGTCTACTTGCAGCATGGAGAGGAGAGGGGAAAATTGACCAAAATAGACAAGGGAGCCAAAAAATATGGAGAAAGAGAGTTGGAAAAAAACCCATACAGCAATAATTCTGGACTTGTAGTATAACAAGAGAAAGAATGAAATAAAGATGATGGAGGGGACAGAAAATGGATTATAGGCTGCTATAATCCTCTACCAAGTTCAAAGCAACATAAAAACCTTTATAAAATCAATAAAATAGCATAAACATTTTAGAGCCTTAGTAATTCTTGGTTTTGCTAACTGATGCTATAATTTATTTTTATTTATTTATTTGTCACATTTATAACTCACTTAGTACCAATAAAAACAAACTCATTGTGGTTTTATAATATGAAGCAAAACCTTAGCAGCAAAATCCTATCATTAACCACAAAAATAAAGCTGACACCCCAACCCTAATATAAAAGTAATACCATAGGACACATTTCCAAGAGGTCAAATTTCAGAAGCCATTCACTACAATACTGATAGTCCTTCACATACGACCACAATCCCAAAATTTCTGTTGTTAAGTGAGACATTTGTTAAATGAGTTTTGCCCCATTTTATGACCTTTCTTGCCACAGTTGTTAAGTGAATCACTGTAGTTGATAAGTTAGTAACCGGTTGTTAAGTAAATCTGGTCTCCCCATTGATTTTGCTTGGGAAAAGGTCTCAAAAGACGATCACATGATCTTGGGACACAGCCAAGGGTCATAAATATAAACCAGTTGCCAAGCACCTTTTTGGTCATATGACCATGGGGATACTGCAGAGATCGTAACTGTGAAAAAAGATCATAAGTCACCTTTTTCAGTGCTGTTGTAACTTTGAACAGTCACTAAAAGAACTGTTGTAAGTCAAGGACTACCTATTTATTTTATTTATTTATTTTATCATATTTTTATACCGCTCCCTCTCCCAAAAAAGGGACTCGGGGCAGTGTACAGCCTACCAAAAACATATAAATACATTATAAATACAATTAAAAATAAATTAAACGCGATTTTCCGGCTGTATCCCATCAAAACCAAATACAACAATATAAAATCAGGGATCTTAGATAAAAATTTAAAAGTTAATTACTAAAACCCAATTTAAAACCAGAACCCATTCATTCGGCCAGGCCAGCCTGCCTAAAAAGTAGGGTTTTAACTGCGCGCTGGAAGGTCAAGATATCCGTCATAGCTCGTATCTCCGGGGGGAGATCATTCCATAGGGAGGGAGCTCCCACAGAGAAAGCCCGAACTCTCGGGGCCGTCAGCCGACAGCGGCCGGGCGGCGGTACCCCGAGGAGGGCAACCCTGTGGGAGCGTACTGGGCGGCGGGAGGTTGATGATGGCAGCAGGCGGTCTCGTAAGTACCCAGGTCCCGAGCCATGGAGCACTTTAAATACCATCAGTACCACCTTGAATACATAATCCTTAAAAAAAAATCAGGGTATAGACATGGAATTTTAGATTCTTTCTGAAACAAGATTAAGAAGGAGAGGTCAGGCTTCAAGGCTGGCAAATGGAAGCATTTATATTACCCAGGAAGAATGCCAAGCTGTTGTAAGTTTGATGTCTCTAACATCTTCTTTACATACAGGTAGGCTTTGAATTATGACTATAATGGAGCCTGCCCACATGGTTGAAACTTGTGATGCTGTAAACGAGTCAGTCACGTGACTAACAACCTTTTATTGTGGTTATTAAATAAGCACTAGGGTTTGTAAGCAAACCGATGGTTCCCTATGGAAATGGTTTTGCGAGAAACTGGAAGTACATGCAACTTTTCAGTAAAACTACCATAAAATGAAGTCACATGGGCAATATGACCGTGGAAACTTAGAATTTAGGTTGTTTTTATCATGGCTTTGTGAAATTTAGTAATGCCTGCTTTGCAATGTAATCAAATCCCTACATTAGGCTGTGATCAATAGGACCATTTTAAAGCAATATTATTAATATTTATGCTTATTTGGAAGAACAGTATGCCAATATATGATAGATAGATAGATAGATAGATAGATAGATAGATAGATAGATAGATAGATAGATAGATAGATAGATAGATAGATAGATGAATATAATTAACTGATCAATCAATCAGAGTTTCCCAGTATCTGCTTCCTTCGTAGAAGAGAGAAATCCTTTGGTATATTTTTTTTAAAAAAAATTAAAGCAATGGGTTTGCTTATAAACTTATAGGTTAAAGGTGCATAATGTTTGATAAATGAAAATAAGTGCCTAGGTTTTATGTTTAATGAACAGAAGAAGAATCAACAAGCTGAAATAGCTTCCACAGAATATGGCAATGCATGCTAAGAACTTTTGAAATATTAACTTGTACTATATTTACATTTACTTACCATGCACACTGCATATTTTCATGTTTACAGCATTATTTTTGTTTATCACAGCAATTTCACTCTTAAGCTGATATTATTTGGTGCAAATGTACAGATATACAATGTAAAGAGAAATGTAGAAATGTAAAGCAAATATACATGCTTCTTCCCTTTTCTTCTGGCTTACAAGATTTTCTATCTTTCTCTGGTCTTGTTTTCTATCTTTCTTTGGCTATCTCTCTGATAGATGGAGATAATGTAAACTAAAAGAATTTCTTATCTTAACACAATGTTGGGGAAAGTATGAGGGCGCCCCCTCTGCAGGCTTGTCGAAGGTGGACTCATAGGAGAAATGGTCCTTTTATACAACTCAAATGCACCATTAAGTCAGAAGATGGCCTTCTCATGAAGAATAGCTTAAATAGAAAGTAGCATATAAAGGGCAAAAGATAGAGAAACTCTTTGACCTGGACTGCAGATTGCATTAAGTCATAATGTGATTTGTTAGTTTCAGAGTTCCAAGTTATATGACTCAGCCAACTGTATTTGAGAAGTTATGTCTACCCAAGCAATTGTGGTTCATTCGCTAAACCATAGCTAAACCAAGCATAAATTAATACACTGAATCTAAGCCTTCTCTGTTTCCGGTCAGAAAAGGAAGAGATTTATTTGTTTGTTTACTTGTTTATTTGATTTGATTTGTCAATTGCTTACAAGATAATAGGTATATGTATAAACATGAGTAAGAATACAGGAAATAGGTATGAATAAATGGGGACAATAGGATAGGGATGGTAGGCACGATGGTGCACTTATGCACGCCCCTTACAGACCTCTTAGGAAAGGGGTGAGGTCAATAGTGGATAGTTTCTATAGTAGATAGGTTCTAGAAACAAAGTCGGATTTTGTTCTTTCATGTACCAAACAGACAATATAATACAATACGATATTCTTTATGGACCATGTGTGATTGGACACACAAGGAATTTGTCTCTGGTGCAAAAGCTCTCAGTGTAACTACAAACATACTCAGACAATCATGCTTTACAAAATAAAGATGTGACTTTCTCTCCTATGTATTTCTTCTTTCCACGGAGCAATTAAAAATGGAAGAGTACATTAAACCTACGAGATTGCAACTATAACAACAACTTAGATAAGGATCAGCCTTACAAATTTCAGATGTCATTCTTTCTCAGTATATTGGGTTTCATTGCTCATTGGAGACCTCTTTGGAGGCCAGTTCAGATGGTTGGTGAAATTTCTTATTGGATGGCTCAGTATGTATACTGTCTGTTTAGTTGGACTTTGAACTGGACACCTCAGGAACTGCTTCATCCTAATTAGTTCCCCAAGCTTTTATTTGAGTAAACTTATTCATGAGACTGTCATGAAAGCTTGGAGTCATTATCTACCTAATAAATGAATCCCTTGCTTAAGAAGGGAGCTTTCCAGAGGCATTTTATGCTATTTTGCCTTTTCCTCAATGCTTCCTGTCAGTTAGTCAACTTGTACTCCAGGATTAAATTTTCTGTTCTGTGATATTCAGCCCAAACTTCTAGGTTGAGTAATAGCAGTTCAGTAAAAGTGGAGCTTCCATTCCTTTGTCTTGACACATTCAAGATTTCACCAAATTCTTTCTTCTGACTCATTCATTTTTTAATTAAATTTATATGCTGCCCATTTCGTTGTTCAGAGTGACTCTGAGCAGCTTATGTCTCCTCTACTAATGAGCATAACTACCTGCTTCCGTTTTTATGTCCAAAGTGATGGTGTCTCAATTTCTCATCAATGATTCATTTCCTTTATTAAGCTGAAAAAAGCTTGATTAATTATCTTAAACAATAATTTGTGATTAAAAGGCACATTGTGTACTCTTCCACCTACTATGTATTATGTAAAACATGTATCAGAATCTGACAATTTTCCTAAGCTTTATTAATAAGTTTGCCATGCAACAGAACTAATACTTTGCACCCCATTCCCACTACAGACATACAAATATGCAGAATATAGAATCTAACCTTTTATTAAAGATTTAAATAAACCCAAGAATTGAGATAAAAATATTTTGCCAGCTATGAAAAGAGTAGATATACATTACATTATAATAAAGTACTGAATATTGTTGGTGAATTTATGTTTCATTATTATCCTCAATGTTCTAACTTGACTTATAAATGGAAACTCACAATTTGGACTCTGAGAATTTATTTTATTTATCATTGCTGATGCTTTTCACACTAAAGTCTTTTCAGAGATCTTTCAAAAGATAATAAATTACAGAGGATTCAATATTGCTTATAGACTGGAATGCTGTAGTTTCACACACTTTCAAAGACATTTGCAATGTTCTAAATCAGAATGATCTTCTGGTTTAGATCTTCTAGATCAAGGATGCCAAACTTGTGGCATTACATTGTCATCATGTGATGTACTCCCTTTACTAAAATGGGTGTGGGCATGGCCAGCATATGACACATCTGGCCTGTGGGTCACAAGTTTGATACCCCTGTTCTAGATCTTCTGGTTTTTCTACAGCCCTGGTGATGCAGTGGTTAGAATGTAGTATTTCAGGCAAACTCTACTCACAAACGTGGCACAGTATACAAGTCTAAGTGCTATTGCTATTGCTACCTTCTTACATATGTACTTGTGATCTACTGTTGCTATTTCAAGCTTCCTGTTTTCATGCCAGCCCTTTCTGACTTTATATTTTTCAGTATGTTGGGGCTACAATCCCAGATTTCCCTATGCGTTCTTTGCTGATATTGAAAATTGAAGATTAGGAAAAGTTGCTGTATTTGTTCCCCAAGCCTTCACCCTGCCGGTTCTATTTTACTCCCTGGATACTCTCATATTTTAATGAAGAGAAGAGCTTGGATTTTAGATCGACATTCTCCAGAATGTGTTGGACAAGACTTTTTTTTTTTTTGCCTGCAGACAGCATTGTCAATAATAATGAAGAAAATTAAAGTTGTGGATCACCAAATCTGGAAGACACATGTGTCAACTTTCCATTCTACAATCACCTTTCATACTTACATGATAAAGTAATTTAGGCTATGAAGCTAAATCTATATAGTAATTTAGATAGCAGATCAATGAAGTTAATCTATGTATAGTGAGGAAGTAGTGGCCATAGCAGAGATGGGAGAAACTCTTAAATGGAAGATATCTTAGCACTGTTACCTCTATCTTTAATAGCCTTAGTTCTTGCTTATAATTCCTGATTAAATGAAACAAGTATCTTTGTAGTTCACATTCAAATGTATTATTCCTTCATTATGTTTCTCAACACATTACCTTTGGCAAGTTGATTAAGTTTTCTCAATCTTTGGCATTCAGCTGAAGATAGAGATTTTGTAGACAACATCAATAGGTTCCCATAACATGTTAGACTAGGCAGGGTTGAGAATATAATAATTCACAATGCTGTGAGAGACCAGCCCATGCCCTAACATGCAGCATGAATGAGGCTACTGTAATCAGTCATAATTTGTCATAGTGTGCTAGGTAAGTGTGAGCTGAGTTTCACCAACCTGGATTTAACATGCTATATGAATCCAATCATAGGATACTAGTTGTAAGTGGATATAGCCTTCATGATTTTTATCCAATCTCTTTAACAGCCACAATCACACAGTGTGAGAACTCTTTAGGTATTGTGTTTTCTTCATCCCTTTCTATGGGTACTGTGGATTGCTTCAGAAGTACCTTTGTTTATGCAAAATGGGTGGCTTGTCTCCTATAAAATACTATTCCATAAATACATCTTATGCTTTTCTGCCCAATGTGAAGGCTCAGCTCCATTCATTAAATTCAGAAGTCTTGATACAGCTTGCAAATGGTCAAACATATTTTATTTATTTCCCAAGGGATCCAATTTATAATCCAGAGCCAGCTTTACCATAAGAAAAAGTGACTCCTCACCTGCCTCAGACAGTATATTCTTTAAGTACTATTAAAGGACACACAATGGTCAAATCCAGCCCTTTAGAGTTTCTCTCTGAAGCTTCGAAAATGTCTTGGACAATCTCTATTTTTCTCTATAGATTTATCAGATAAAGATTTATTTAAAAAGTACTGAGGGACTGTTCTGTTCTGTGTGAGTTGTAGCATATGTGTCACCATTACAAACCATTTGCAAGTCGTAGAAGTTTTTGTACTTATACCTCCAATTTGAAATGTTAATCAAAATGACACATTTTTAAGAGAGAGAGAAAATTGCTTATCCTTCAGAGAAACATTAGCTGCCGTGCATAAAGTTTTGTGAAATAAGTATAGCTCTTTAAAGAAAGAAGGGATTGTAGGGATACAAACACTCTTGCTAATTTCCATTTCTTTTCTTTTTTCTCATTTTTTCCAAACTTAAATTAGTTTCATCTCTTTCTGGCATCCGTTGGCAAATTTGTCTTTCAAGCTGGCACAAAATTTGTATGCATTTCCAGGTACATGACTCCCAATGTACACATTACCTTCCCTAATATGCACATATTTTTGCAAACACTTTTTCCTTAAAGTAATATCCTTTTGCATTTGATTTTCATTATTTTTCTGTATGCTTTCTCCAATACATGCATTTTCGTATACATAACTTTTAACTGGATAACTGCAGGACAAAATGCAGAGAATCAGTGGCACAATGGCTTGTAGGCAGCTTGGAAAAGGCAAATTGATACATAACCTGAGCAAATTTATCCTTTCTCCTTTGGTCATTACATACTTTGCCTGAAGGAGTTTTGCTATTTGATTCCCTAAAGGATCCATGGGGTGGATAGATAGATAGATAGATAGATAGATAGATAGATAGATAGATAGATAGATAGATAGATAGATAGATAGATAGATAGATAGATAGACAGATAGATAGTCTGTAGCAGTTTTTTAGAGTGAATCCATATTCTTGAAATGTACTGGGATTAAAGCTCCTAGCTCTGGGCTCCAACCTCTGAACCACAGTCTTTTGCCATATACCTACCAATCAAAGTATAGAGCATTCTCTTCTCTCATGACCAAATAGCAATTGCTAAGCTGCAGTTTCTTTTATTGTGATTTGTTAAATGATAAAAAAGCCACCAGGGAATTGCACGTTATGTGGTAAGGCTAAATGAGGAAAATCCATATTGTATCTTAGCTCAATGAACAAAAGTTTTCATTCTTTGAAGTCCACAAGATTTACTCATTTGTTCACAGGTAGTTCAGTATTGCAGAATTTGTTAATCAATCAATCAATCAATCAAAGAACCTTGATCTAGAGACAAAATTTTAATGAGAGAAAATTGCCTGCATTTTAGATAGATAGATAGATAGATAGATAGATAGATAGATAGAGAGATAGATAGATAGATAGATAGATAGATAGATAGATAGATAGATAGATAGATAGATAGATATCTTTAGTCTCTCACAGAACCTTATCAAATGTTAGAAGAATCCTAGATTTTGTGCCACATAGTTTGAAAAACCTTAAGAGCACACTATAGTTCAAAGTCATTGTCAGGCACAACCTAGCAAACCAGATCCAATGGTGGGATTCATTTTTTTTTACTATAGGTTCTGTGGGAATGGCTTGGTGGGCATGGCAGGGGAAGGATACTGTAAAATCTCCAGTCAGAGGTGGTATTAGCCGGTTTTCTGAACTACTCAAAATTTCCTCTACCAGTTCTCCAGAACTGGTCAGAACCTGCTGAATACCACCTCTGATCCATATGTGTAAAGTTCAACTATTAACTACTTTATTATACAGGAATCTCCCTAGATTGCCAGCCTTTGCCTGGGAATAGGTACTTCAGGCTCTGTGGAATTTAAAGGGATCTCTTGAGGCTGAGCAAGGATTTGATGCTAATTCTACACTTGAGGACTCCCCATTGCCTGTCTGGGTGCTTCCCAAGTGTAATCAAAGGATGGGAAATGGTCTCCAGATGCTTCATAATCTTACATCACCAGTTATAATGAGATGTAATAGGAGTCATAATTTAAAATGTTACCTGATTCTAGCGTTAAATGACTCAGGTTCATTCATATGTATATTTCAAGCATACTGTAGGTATACAGCTATGAAATCTATTCACTTATAGGCAAATATGTAAATATATCAATGTCATACTCAGATATACTCCAACCACGTTGCCATTTAGAAAGGCATTAAAACATGGCTCTTCTCCAAGGTTTTGAAGCCAGGAGATCTTGTCTTGTGAGGTAAAATGTGATTGAAGGTCCTCAATCATCTCTTACTTGTTTTAATGGTAACTGAACTTTTGAAATTTTTCAGTTGATGTATGCTGCCCAGAGTAACATTAATACCAGGTGGCTAAATAACTTTCCCAAGTAAATACATAAAGTTAAAATAAGATTCCAAAAAGACCATACTTTTAAAGAATTTAATGTGCCTCAGCTGATGTGCCCTGGCTGATGGAGGCCAAATGTGCCCCGGCTGATGAACTCCATTTACATGTATCTAAATATCTAAATGTAAGATAATTGCTGTTAAGTTTGTAAACAAGATATGGAGGGAGTTTTAGACAGAGATTAATTTGATATGTTCTAAAAAAACAGCAATGTTTTGTTTATTATTTTAATATGGCATATATACATGGAATGAGGAAATACACATTATATGTGAGGATAATGTGGATATTTGATTCAATGGAAATATGAATGCTTTGGTGGAATAGAAATTGCTTCAGGAATGAATAGAATCATTCTATCCAAGGTCACTCAACACTATTACATATTAGCTCCTTCTTCTAGATAGTTTTTTTTCCAACCCAATTTCCAACGTGGTTAACAATATAAATTCAAAAGGATAATCTTTCTTAAAGGCCTGCAATTAACATATGGCTAGCTTAATAGATGTTGCTCAATTCTCAGAAGCTCCAGAGGCACAGTCAGGGTTAACAGAGGCTGGAAACTATAGTTCAGTACATATGTCCACATAATTTCAATACCCAAAGCATAGGAAGAAGTCAACTCCATAACTAGGAATGTTCACTTGAGGAAAAAAAATGATCTTCATCAGTTACAAGAGAAAGGGCATTTTACTCATCTTAAAAAAATTAACCATCAGGAATATATTCCTAATTTTAATTCCAGTCCCAGTGCTTTTCCACTCTGATTTGCCTCCATCTACAACTTGGCCTTCTGGCTTACAAACTTGCTGTCAGGTTTCCAAGTGATGAAATCCATTTAAAAAGAAAAGAGCAAAGTCCATCTTCCAAGACAATTTCTTTTATTTAGGAGAGCATCAAATTGGCAAAGTCCATGATAATTCCGGATCTGACACAACCCAGAATTACCCCACAATATCAGAAGTTAAAAACAACCCCCAAAAGTCACATTCTGCAAAAGAAGTAATTCAATGTTGCGTTATCTCATAAATCTCTACCTCAAGGGGCCTCAGCCTGGTCAGTTCTTGTTCCCATGGGAAGAAGAAACACCTAGACTAAACAACTCTATCTATCTCTACTCCTTCCTCCTAAGGAATGTGGCAAGTCCGAAGCCCTTTCCCCATAATCGCCGAAGAGAAAGTAAGAAAAAGAATATATACTAAGCCTAACTAAAATGACTACACATATGTCAGTTTTGGGCCTGACACATGCATTGCATATGTGTAGAAGTCCCATTTATTGATGGAGTAAAGCAGCAAAACTGCTGCACTTCAGCACTTAGAAGTCAGAGAATGACTTCGGTTTGTTGAAGCCTTTCAAAAGGGCACTTTCATGGAAGATTTATTGAGGTGAAATAGCCCTTTGAAGAACCAATAGCTCCATAAAGCAGCAAAGTGTTTTGAAGGAGATCTTATGAAAAGAATACTGGAGGCTATCCAAAAAACTAATCCTCTTTTTAGGGATGGGGGCCATGAAAATACCAGCCAAAGGTCAGGTGAGGTCCTCAGAACTACCAATATGTCCACATGGAAGCAAGCTTCATTGCTAATCCTCTTGGCCAGTTTTCCCTAACTATGGCAATTTTTCAGGTATGTGGAATTCAACTCCTATGTTTTTCATTGATTCTACCTATGGAATTCTGGGAGTTGAAGTCTACATACCTAGACATTGTAAAATTGAGAAACAATGCTCCAGACTCAGCACTGAATTCGTTTAGCTTATTCTGCAGGCAGTTTATTTCTATAGACTATATTTTTATGTGATTGCTGTAAGAGTTGAACTAGGTTGTTTCAAAAGACATGCAATAGCTTGAACTTTAGGACTTTTTTTCCATTCCTTCTTTGGTTGATTTTTCTGGACATTTCCCTCTTATGCTCTGGAATAACATGAGCATTACAATTGGAATAACATGAGCATGGCAAGTGGATATAGAATAATGCAGGCTGTAGAATATAGTAGAATGAAAAACCAAGCACTGAATGTGAATATGGGAAGTCCTGAAAGTTGTTCAAAAGAAAACTTTACTTTCACAATTTGATTCAGCTCCCCAGTTTGGTATTGATAGCTGTGATGAGGGCCAAGGATGCAAATGACTTCAAAGAATTGCATAAATACATGGAACTTAGAACTATAAGTGATTATCAGTATGTTTACACAAACACATGCAATTTAATCTTTAATGTAGCTATACATTAGTTACTTAAACAACGTAATATCAATTGTTAAGAAGCAACAATAGAAGAGAGTTCGACACTCCTTTTTATGGATTTCTGAATGCACCTTATATAATTTTGAGTGACATAGGCTTTTGATAAATGATGTGTATGCTGTGCTGTTTCTATCCTTGGAATTGCTGTGGAGACAAAATGGAGTTTTCCCATCAGTGCAAAAGTTTTGTCTTGGGAAAAAACAAAGTATACTCTTCTGAAAGCAGAATAGCAATAGCACTTAAATTTATATACTGCTTTACAATGCTTTACAGCCCTCTCTAAGTGATTTACAGAGACAGCCATACCCAACAATCTGGATCCTCATTTTACTGACCTTGGAAGGATGGAAGTCTGAATCAACCTTGAGCCTGTCAGGATCGAACTCCAGGCTATGAGCAGAGTTTACCTGCAATACTGCATTCTAACCACTGCACCACCAGGGTTTCTCAACCAGCTCCTGAAATAACAATAGCAGTAGCACTTACATATATGCTGCTTAAGAGTTTGTTACAGCCCTCTCTAAGTGGTTTACAGAGTCTCATTTTGCCCCCAACAATCTGGGTCCTCATTTTACCCACCTCAAAAGGATGGAAGGCTGAGTCAATCCTGACAATAATCTATTCCATGAACTGTATTCAGAAAATGTCTATTTCACACGGTTGCCAGCCATTGGCTGCTTTGCTTAGTTCAACTGTCTTTTTGTCTTGTTAAGGTTTTCTGTTTTTATAATAGCAAGAATAACGGTCTAGCTAGAACATTAGGAGAATACAAAATATTGGTCAGAATAGCCACACTGATGCTTATATAGGTTAGTTCTCGACTTAAGATCATAATTGAACCCAAAATTTCCATTGCTAAGCAACACAATTGTTAAAAGTGAGTGGTGCCCCATTTTATAACCTTTTTGTCACAGTTTTTAAGAGAACCACCAACATTGTTAAGTGAATCATAAGCAAATCTGAATTCCCCCCATTGACTTTGCTTGTCCCAGTTGCTTGCCAACTGGGAAAGTTCCAAATGGTGAACACATGATCACGGGACAATGAGACACAAATCAGTTCCAAGTGGCTTCATTTTGATCATGGGGATGTTCCAACAGTCTTAAGTCATTTTTTCCCAGTGTCATTTTCATTTAATGAAATTAATAATTTCATTTAATAACGTTCATTATATAAATGGTTATAAGTTGAGAACTATTTGTGTTTGCTGTCATGGAGGTGTGCAGGACTCTTTCAAAACCACCATTAGGCCTAATCAGGGGTGTAATTCAACTGATGTTACTACCGGTTCGGTGACTACGTTAAGCTGTGCCACCCGGACAGCTGAAAAGCGTTGTACGTGGGTGCACAGCATTTGAAAAGCCATTTTTTCCTGCTTTTTCAACCTCAGCTTGCTGCGCAAAGCAGCTGAGGTTGAAAAAGCAGGAAATAAAAGGACAGGTAAGAGCCCGGGCAGGCGGGCCAAACAACAGCAAACACAGAATCGGTTTGGTGTCTGCTGCTCTTCAGAATTACCGGTTCTATAGAACCGGGCAGAACCAGTAACATCCCACCCATGGGCGTAGTTAAATGAATTTGAGCTGCTTACACACATGACTTTAATGATACATTCCATTATCAAAGCTGGCTTTCTAAAGATTTCAGTGTGAGGTAATCTATCAAGATGTTCCAGGAAGTAGAATCCCCTTAACTACTTAACAGCTGGCCCTTGCTAAATCATCATTTGTTTAACGACTGTTCAAAGTTACAATGGTGCTGAAAAAAAGTGACTTACAATAAATCTTTGCACTTATGATTGTCAAAGCTTGTCTCTTGTCATGGGATCACTCTCTAGGTCAGGGATGTCAAACTCAAGGCCCTTGGGCAGGATCTGGCCTGAGGGATACTTAAATCTGACCCATGGGGCTGTCCTGGAAACAGTGAAGGATTGGCTCGTGGTGCTTCTGCCAGTGAAAACGAAGCTCAGGAGGGCCGTGCGTGGCCCTCGCTAACTCCATTTTTTCTGGCAGAAGGTTGCAGGAGGTCATCACAGCTGAAAACAGAGTTCACCAGGGCCGTGCGTGGCCCTTCCAAAGAGGCTGTCGAGCTGAAAACAGAACTTGGAAGACTGTTTTCTCTGGCAGAGCACTCGGGCCACATTAGTGACATCGAGCTGGTAACACCTATTCTGGCTATGCCCTTCCCATCCTCCCAAGATCAAACTCAACCCTGATGTAGCGCTCAATGATATCGAGTTTGACACCTCTGCTCTGGGTGCTTTGCAACCAGCTTGTACTTAACATAAGTTACAGCATTCTGTAGTAATGGGTTCACCATTTCTGACCTTTCCAGCCAGCTTCTAAGAAGAAAAATCAATGGTGAAGCTAGCAGGAGATACAAGTTGCAGTCATGTGATGTTGTGCTTAATGAGCAGAGAAGATTCAACTTAATGACTGTGACAAAAAAGATTATAAAAGGTGATGTGATTACATGATGGTTACCACTGAATGATGAATTTTCCAGTTGTTATTGTGATTGTAAGATCCTTATGTACAGCAGAATTCCCCAACCTGTGGGCTGCAACCCATTACTGATCCATGGTCTATTCGCAACCAGACTGTATAGTTTATTCACAATTGCATTGCAGATCCTCGGGGCTCCTCATGCATAAGCACTATGGGTGCTCAGGGCCTCACTTGTGCAAGCGTCATGGGTGCTTGGTGCCCCATTTTATGTGCATGTGCCTAGACCTCCCAAAAAACCATCCCCTCTTCCCACCCTCTCCCTCCTACTCCAGGCCGCCAATCTGGAAATTTTGGACGACTCTGCTGTACATTGTAGTATATTCATGAATATTATATAGTATAAGCCTGCTATATCATGCATTCCTGCTAGTTTGATTAAGAATCAGCCTGCTCCTAAAGGCATAACAAAGGAAAACAATATTCAGTCTGAAAAGTATCTGTTATCGATGCAGCAATCTGGCTATATCAGATGTGAAATAATATAGGTCCATATCAAGTTGGTCATCAACTTGAAAACATCTCACTATGCTGTTTTAGAAACTTGCCATTCCTTTTATTTTTTTCTCCCCTTCCCTATGTTTTAACATAATGAACTCTGTGCATGGCTAAAAAAACACCAAAGGAAATTCTTACTTGCTGTGGATTTTCAGTTTGTTCGTTTGCCTTTGAATCAGTATTGAAACCAGGCAACTGCCTGGAGTAATTGTAGTTTGAGGGTAGGGTCAAATATGTCATCAGTTTAGAGTAACTAAGCTTCCACAAGAGATCTAAATCCAGTCCACCATGAATTCTGTTGATTCTAATTGAGCACAAATTTTCTTTGACTGTTAATAGTCCAAACTCTTGTGTATAGGTAGGAGGAAATAAACTAGTAATACTTTCCTATAATATTCTACCTCCTGGTTTCTTGCACCTGACAGTAATCCCTGAAGTTTTCTAGGTGAGATTTTCAGAAGTGGTTTGGCATTGCCTCCTTCCTAGGGCTGAAACAGAGTGACTGGCCCAAGCTCACCTAATTGGTTTTGTGTCTGAGAAGATACTTGAACCCACAGTCTTCCAGTTCCTAACCCAGTGCCTTAACCATCTCACCAGGTTGGCTTTCTTTGCATGGACTACACAGATACATATTACCAGTCATTGTGTGTAACAAAAATCTGATAATTAATGTTCAAGAATATTGGAACAAGCTTTATCCTAAATTAGACCATTTGGTTTAACAAGAATGCTGTGTCACATTAGATTTTGGGTTTCCCGAATTTTAGATACAGCATTTGGCAGCTCTACTGGGAGAAAAGTAAAGAAAGAGAGATTCTCTTTTTTCCTCAGTATTAAAATGTGGAATTACTGAGATTCAGTAATTACAATGCAAAGTTCAATTATACAATACCCTGGCAGCAGATGTGATGATGGCTACCAGTTGGTACTGTTTTCAAAAGAGATTAGACAAATTCATGGGCGAATGGATGATCAGTGGCTATAAATTTTAATAGCTGTTTATGTCCTCTAAAAATGAAAGGTACAGGCAGTCCTCAACTTGCGATCATAATTGAGCCCAAAATTTATGTTGCTAAGTGAGATGTTTGTTAAGTAAAGCTTGCCTCATTTTTGACCTTTCTTGCCACAGTTATTAAGTGAATCACTGCAGTTCTTAGTGACATAGTTGTTAACTGAATCTGGCTTCCCCATTGTCAGAAGTTCACAAAAGGGGATCACTTGACCCCAGGACCCTGTAACAGTCATAAATATGAACCAATTGTCAAGCATCCAAATGTAGATCATGTGACCATGGAGAAGCTGCAACGGTCATCAGAGTGAAAAATCATTGTATGTCGAGGACTTACCTATAATGTGTTTTAAGTGCCAGTTGTTAGGGAGCAACTGTGGAAGATGCCAGTCATTTTTATGGCCTCCTTGCTACTGTCAGAGGCCAACAGAGAAAGAGATGGAAACTATATGCTTTTTTTTTTACATTCCAGGAAATTGTAGTACTATTAGACCGTCATATTTCAAACTTTTATATTTGCTTTCAGTGATGTAAGAAGATGAGACTCAGTTTTCCTCTCACCTCCAAGCTTCATAATATTAATTGATAATGAATATTTGTTTACATTCTCTGCATTCCTGTGGCCCCAGTCAGATAAGCTTTGATCAAAAGTGATTAATGGAAGAATTGACTTCGGGAGGGAGAGAAAGAAAAGATCCAGACACAGAATAGCTCTGAGAGGTCTTGGAGATGAGAGCTTTTTTCTGTGTTACATTTCCAATGAGCTATTCCAGTCACACAGGAAGGCAAGAATGAAAGAAAAGCACATGGCCTTAAGGAACTGCCTTTATAATGGGAGAAACAGTAAGTAGAAAAAGGGGGAAAGGAAAAAAAAAGTTATTTTTCTTCCTTCCACTATTTCACTTTTGTTATGATGTTCTCTTTACTTAAATGGAACTTGGTTACATTATTTGCTTAAAAGAAGAATCTATCCAGAGATTTTTTTTAAAAAAAGAAACCTTAATAAGTTTCACCAATGAGGAAAATGGTTTCTTTGTTTAATTAGGATTATTTTATTTATTTATATTTCATATTTTTTAATCACCCATCTCCCTCAGATTATTATGCAACCGTGTTTGTCCCAGCACATATCACTGGAATCTTGAGAACATGTTATGAGTGTCCCCATAAAATGGCATCTGAATAATAATGACTCATCTCAGTTCTTTACTCTGAAGCTTCCTAAGGTGGAAAAAAAATAGAGGAGGAGAGGGGTTTGGGAAGATTCCCTCACAGTGGTGGGATTCAATTTTTTTAAACTGCATATTACATTCTTTCCTCTTTTTTTTTTAACATAACAACTACTCATTGTGATAGGATGGGTTTAGAGAGAATATGCTTCCATAAGATGGAGTTTAACGAATTTAGTCCAGTAGTTATACCATTGCATCATATAGGAAATCCTTGAGTAGCAACCCAAATAGGACTGGCAACTTGGTTGTTAAGTAGTTACTAATTGAAACTGCAATTGTGCTTATGATCTTACTTTAGTATACCTTTACTTTACAGGCCTGCAAAATTGTAAAATGTGAGGATTGGTAAAAAAATTATATTTTCCTTACTACTACTGTAACTGTGAACAATCACTGTCCAAGGCAGTTGCTAAATGAAGATTGTGTGTACAGTCCTGATCAGTAGTGGGATTCAAATTTTTTTACTATCAGTTCTGTGGGTGTGGCTTGGTGGGTGTGCAGTGAAAGGATACTATAAAATCTCCAGTCAGAGGTGGTATTTGCTGGTTCTCTGAATTACTCAAAATTTCCTCTACCGGTTCTCCAGAACTGGTCAGAACCTGCTGAATACCACCTCTGTTCCCTCAATATGTCTTCTGTAGGGATTGAAATGAAATGACCAAAGCCAGGAACTTTCCAGACCAGGGCTGTCAAACTTACAGCCTATGGGGGCAGATGCGTCATGCGCTAGTCATGCCCACCCTCATTTTAGCGAAGGAGAAAAAAGTTGCAATATGTCACATGATGACAATGTGTCATCACGAGTTTGACACCCCTGCTTCAGACCATTGGTGGAATCATTGTTCAATGGAGAGCAGGACTTAAAAAAAAAAAAAACAATCTTAAGAAAAGTATATATAAAACTAATTCTCAGTTATCAGAGCTGAATGAAAATTGGTAGAAAATAAATGAAAGCTAATTTTCCTTCAATTTTTTTTTAGATTGTGTGATTAATGGACATATTTTTATTGATGTCTCCCTAAACAAAGTGGCAATTCACTCTGATATAAAAAGTGTAGCTCTGAAGAGAGGTTAGTCTTCCTGTTGGAACATGCTCCAGATATGGTGGCCCTTAAACCATTTCAACAACTTCCACTAGTATAAAATGAATTGTGATGTGGATGGCCAAGATGCCCAGTAGGACTATCCTTGTGATCCTTTTATATCATTCTAGCTTTTGTACCCATAAAACACTCATTTCCCTAAAAAGAGGTCTTTTGGATAAGCCATATATTATAGAGGTAGGATGGCTCAGCAGTTAAAGACACTGAGCTTGTCAGCTGGAAAGATGATAGCTTGAGTTCAAGATCTGAGTACTGTACAATGGGATGAGCTCCCATTACTTGCTCCAGCTCCTACCCATCTAGCAGTTCAAAAGCACACAAATGCAAGTAGATAAATAGGTATCACTTTAGTGGAAAGGTAATAGTGTGCCTTGTTGTACAGTCATGCTGACCACATGACTACAGAAATGTTTTTGGACAATGCTGACTCCCTCAACTAAGAAATGAAGATGAGCACTGCCCCCTAGAGTCAGACACGACTTGACAGGGGAAACCTTTAATTACACTTAATTATACAATTAAGTGTATGCATTCACAGGCACAGAGATCGATGTGCATACTAAAGAGATAAAAGGATGCTGAAACAGAGCTCTCGATTAGATCCAGTTTGGAATGCCAATTTGGCCTTGCACTGTTGTTCTTTTACTCATACATGTGAAAAATGATCATTTAAAAAATATGGGAAGAAATAAACTGCAGGAGATGGTCCCATTGGACTGGAATTAAAAGTCCCTTGATGTATAGAAAATCTGAGATGAGAAGCAAATCTCCATTTTTGAGCTATTGTAATCTCTTTATTCTTGAGTGTGTTTTGGGTTGGAGTGAGATATAAGTTAATGACCTTATAAAATTATACATGTGTGCATGAATGTGTTACATATTCTTTCTCTCTCTGTGTCCCTCCCTCCCGCTCTCTCTCTCTGTCTTTCTCCCTCTCCCTCTCTGCTTTAATTCTGCAGAATTCCGAGTTCTGCAAACTCAGCCTACTTTTGGTTCAAAATTCACCCACCAGCAAATTTTTCTTCTTCCATTTCTGGCTGCATTCCCCAGTTGTCTTCTCCACCCTGGGTTTCAGTTTTTAGCAGCAGTAATTACCCAGTTAACTCACTCAGTCAACTAAATCAAACAAACAAGCAACCCTTGATCAATTACTGAAGTTAGTCCAATTAATCAGATAAGCGATTTTTCAAAAAAAAAAAAGTCATTTTAAATAGAAGTGTTTACAAAGCTGAGAAGTAATGAGCACCATGATAAAAGAAGCTGTGCTTTATTCCCCTCACCGGGAGTGCCTGACTAGCATGTACAAAGCTTCCATAATGCAACTGTACAGATAAAGAAGCTAAGGAAGGTTATGAAATGTATACTATTCCAATATTATAAATATTAATATTTCATTAATCTGCCAAACATTATGGAGACATCTTCATGTGATGCCCATCAAATTATACAGCCCTGTTCTCGTATACAGCACAGTGACTGTTAGTAACCATGAAATCTATCAGGACTTCCTGAATATTTGGTGCCCTGAGATTTTCATCCTGCTTGACCCTCAGTACACTCCAATTATTTAGAGCTTCATCTTTTATTAAGCAGTTTATTGACATTGCATAGCTGATTCTTCCTATTAAAAATCATCTCTGCATCCAAGGCAATTTATTACCCAGCCATGTGATATTTACACATCTTTGAATACTAAGAACCCCAAAGGCATTCCAAAATTAAACTTGATGGAGTATCGGAGTTTTAGAGTTTGCTCCACACCTAAGAAGAAAAAGTACATTAAGATAGACTGTCAGTGTTCCAAGTAACAACCTCCAAGAACAAAGACTCCTAGGCTAGCATTTACTCAAAGTTCCATTTTATTAGAGATGTCATTTTGGCACATCTGGGAAAACCCAAATCTGAGAGTTCTGGGTTTTCTCCCACCCAAAAGAAAATCAAGAATCCACCCCCTACACCCACGAGTCCATCACATGGTCCAATCATATCTTCATCCCAACTGGAGACTATCTCCAGTCATTCCCCTCCAGGTGCAGATCAATTGCCCTTGACTCTCAGAGAAAGGAATGTTGTGCTAATCTTCCAACACTCCTTGCAATCCCCCTCCCACTTTCCCAAGCACTAAATGTGGTAGCCTTTAGAAGCTCCAAAGGAAAAAAACGGCTTCCAAGCCTGACATAGACACTTTGAAATGCCCATGTAATGAAGCAAGTTGCACATAGTGTTATCAGGTCCAAAAAGCAGTGGACAGAAAATAATCAAAGAAAGAACCAAACTAGAAGTAAGGAGAAATTTCCTGATGGTTAGAACAATTAATCAGTGGAATCACTGGCCTTCAGAAGTTGTGGGTGCTCCATCACTGGAGTTTTTAAAGAAGAGATTGGATAACCATTTTTCTGAAATGGTACAGGATCTCCTGCTTGAGTAGGGTGTTGGATTAGAAGGTCTTTTCCAACTTTGTTATTCTAAAGATGTAAAACAAGTGAACAAAATAACCAAGCAGTTAGATAGCCTTCTCTAAGAGGTGACAAGCTTGAGAAAAGCTATGCTGCCCATTCTCATATTAAACCTCTGAGAGCTACAGTGGCTTTTGCAGCGATTGCATGAGAAGGGGCTATGGTGAAATGTTTGTGCCCATTTTCCCTATTGGGGAATATTTATTTCTTTAAAATAAGACAGTAGTGGTAGAAGTGAAAAAAAGAAATATGCCTCGAGTTACCCATCCCTGCCTAAAGAAACAGAATAAAGCTGGATTATTTCAGTTGGGGAAAAAACAAAAATGAGTAAGGAGCACAAAAGAGATGGCTAGAGAATAAAACAATTCTAGGTTCCTTCTTCACAGCAGACAGTCTTACATATCAAGGAGTAAATAGACTGCAGTCTTTGAGGGACAGTAGTCCTCTAAAACCTGCTTTTAGACCCAAGAATCTTCCCATAGTAGATTGGACTTATCTGTCTTGTCTTGTCTTGTCTTATTTCATCTCAACTCAAACTCAACTCATCTCTTATCTCTTATCATATCTTATGTCTTATCCTATTCTATCCTATCTTTTTATTATTTATTTTATTTGTACAGCTTTCAAGTAACGTTTTTATCAATCTTCCAAAACAAGCAGTTATTTCTAGTTTAAGCTTTACAGGGTTTTAAAATACCTGAAAACTCAAAAATAAATTTAAATATTTGCCCCTATCCAGTTATGTAATTATGTTATCAACCTTTGTCTCCTGGAGGTCAGTTAGATTAAGAAGATAGCTTACTCAACTATCTCTAAAAATGTCCTCTACTTGAAGGACTATCCTATCTCAACCTGGTCTAAAAAGAATGAACTGCAGGTGGGAAAACTCAATCCTTCACTATTCCTATTGGCTCTTAGTACCGGGACAACACAGGGACAACAGACTAAACAGGATTTAGATCAGTTTACTACATTCTGTTTTGGTGCATTAGGGAAGAGCAATTCCCATTCTCCACCCCTGAGCTCAAGCTGCCTAGATGTATTTACAACTCCCCAAATTTCCCAGTCAGAATAACATTATGCACAGTACTATAAGAGAATATGGATCCTGAACTATGAATAATGAAACTGAGGTTTCACGTTATGTATACAGGTAGTCTCCAAGTTGTGACCATGATAGAGCTTGTCCATGATGGTTGTAACTTGTAATGTATTCCCCAGGTAGGTCTGTCAAAACTTCAAATAGTTGCTAAGTGACCGGTCATAAATTGAGGACTACTTGTATACAGAAAAACCTACCTCTGAATCTCCAAGGTGCTCTTGTACTTCTTAAATCCTGTAGTTCCTGATATGAGATAAAAGGATAACCAACTTAACTTGGGGAGGAAGACGAAAATTGCAAGAGGTAAAATGAGGAAGGAAAGTGGATTGGACAATATTACATCCATGGTGTTCTGTGTCTATGGAGATTCTCAATTATCCAGGTCATGGTTGTCCCAAAAGTGCTTTTCCCAAAAGCAACTGGACTTTCTTTGTTTTCCAAGAAGATGTTTTGCTTCTCTTCCAAGAAGCTTTTTCAGTTCATGTTGGCAACTGAAGTATCTTCTTGGAACAGAAGCAAACCACCTTGAAGCAAAACCAAAGGAAGTCCAGTTGCTTTTGGGAAAAGCACTTTTGGGGTGGTTGTCCTTTGATTTCTTGGTTGTTCATGGAAGCATGTGAGATTTTCCTTGGGATTTTGAAAAATCAATTGTTATGATTAACTTATGGATTATATTACTTTTTCCAACTGTTTTCTTCCTTTGAAGATGCAGTAAACCGGTTGTCAATTTTCATAGCTATGATTTAAGGGGGTTTTGCATCCCCACAAAAGAGAGGTGTTCGGAGTGCCTGGCATTAGCCAATAGAAAATGTGTGTGTGTGTGTGTGTGTGTGTGTGTGTGTGTGTGTGTGAATGGTTTCTTATGAATGATCTCTTTCACTACCAGTGCAGGTTCCTACCGCATCACATTTCACTGTAGATACAATTTAAATTTAAAATAAATATCCAGCATGTTGATTTTGATATTTCAAGTAGACTAGGCAAACTTTGTACAAAATTATCCTGACACTACTACAAACATTAGTCTACACTTGTCTGCCACCAAACCTTAGGAGCAGAAAAGATTTTATCAAATTTTCTGACAGGTTTAGACCTTGCCTGGAGTTCTCTACACACTGGACTTGTGAATGCATTTGGGATGCCCTGCTGAACATGAGTATTTTGAAGCTGACACTGTTTAGTCACATCGGGGGAGTGGGGAATGTAACTTAACATTGTGTAAGCAGAAAAAGGAGACTCCTGTTGAATGAGTATGATATATGAGCAGTTTCCTAGGAAAAAGATATTGAATATTTACTTTTTAGCATGCCACTAGTTCTATGAGGAAGATAGCTTTTGGAAATGGACAGAGAAATTCATAGAGATGTCAAACAGTGGTTAAATCTATCAGGTTGCTGGAAATAACATTCATGATTGGAGACAGTATATTTTTGAATGTCAGATATTTGAAGCAAAACAGGGAAGGGTTTTAGCTTTGTAGGAAAAATTTCTAAAGAATCTAGTTGGGGTTAAAAAGTGAAGGATGTCAATGATCCACCAGGGCTCTTTTATTCATAACCTGAAAGTTTTTGAGGGATTCTTGGTGCTCTCTGAACTTGGTGGTTTTCTTGCAGACATTTCATTACCCAACTCGGTAACTTCATCAGTGCTAGAAGAGAGTAAGGTTCCTCTTATTTTTGTATACTTGTGGCTTGCCTTATCAATGTTGGCAGAAATGTTCTTGGTGTTTTAATCCTTAATTAGGCTGCTGTTTACTGTTAGCTTATTTGTCTGTATTGGTATTTCCTTAATTGGGGTGTTGCTTACATCTTAATTGTTGGTCAAATGTTAATCTTGGAGCTAATCTCTGCTCATGGATGTTGATTTCTGATGTTGATGAGTTTTTGGTCTTCTTGTTTCCTTTTGGACTTTCTGTTTGTCTCTTTTGAGTGGCATGTAGATGTTGTTGTTTTTTAATCTCTATGTGCCTGAAAAGTTTTTCTTTCTTTCTTTTCTTTGTTAGATTATTTCAAATCAACTTTTAAATTAGGTTTAATTATGCTTAGAAGAGACTCTTTGCCATCCATGGAACTTAAGGTAGACATGCAGAATTGAAATCTTTATGAGTTTTCAATGTCTCTACTCTAAGTAGAACTTCAACCCAGAATACATATAGAATTTAAAGGAAACACAACATACATGAATTGGTAATTGGTGAGATGGGCAGCTGTATAAACTAACCAACAAATTAATTGCACACATTGATTAAAATATGCTTCTGCTGTTATCTCTAGCCAGCATCTTAAAAAGCCCCACTGGAAATATAAATCTAGCCAATGTAAAAGCTGCCAGTTAGCTAGGCTTTCACTGTTTTCTCTGGCAGCTTACCTTGTCTCCAGCTCTGTCATCAATGAGCTTCATTAGAGAGGTAGTTGGAAAAAGTTTGGCATTTCATGGATTTTTTCCTTTTTTTCTGTTTCATCACCATCAATATTTTCTGGAGTTGCCATATTCCATATCCAGCTTCAATATTTAGAAGTCTCCAGTCACAAATCCTATCTCTTTCAATACATCGATTTTGTCTTCATATACACAGTATATGAAGTATATATAATGTATTTTGTAATTCTGTCTGTCTGTCCGTCCATCCATCCATCCATCCATCCATCCATCCATCCATCCATCCATCCATCCATCTATCTTCTAAGAACAATTATCTTTGTGGATTCTCTTGAATCATACAATTCCTGACTGATTTTATCATTTCATAGTGACCTAGGAGTTGAGAGAACCAAGGTAAGACACTGATGTAGGTGACGAATGTCAGGATAGATATAGAACTATACTTGGATAAACCATCCAGTAAAGATCCAAATGCCTGGAGCCCATAATTTTTGTAAAGAAGATTGTACTGAGCACAAAATTCCTTTTAGGAAAGAGAATATGTTGCAAGTACAGACTTCTGCAGCCTCAGAGGCATTTGTCAAAATGAAGGAAGCAACAGAAGTTCTTCCTTTCTCAATCGCAACCTACTTACAGAAGGAGTGGTGCTTGCATCATGACACACGATGCTGCTTCCATCTTTTGCTCTTTTTTGACCTCTGATGGATGCTTCTGGCTGCAACATTTGTTTATGGGGCTCGTTGTGCATTTTTATGTATTCAGCAGTCTGAACCGATATATTTTTTCCCTTGCTGGGCCATAGCACTGTAAAAGATGCCGGAAGAAAAGGGATCCATGCTGAAAGGCATGTTCATTTTAGAAACACGTTAAAAAAAAAATCACAAGAAAAAAAATCCAGCTCTATCTATAAACCCAGTCTAGAGAAGCTTCTGATTTCAGTTAGGTCTGTTTAGAGATTCAGACTTTGATTTAGTGATGATAAAGCAATCATGTATTACATTTTTTTACATATTGACCAACAGATTTTGAGAACATCCTTAGCTAGCTTGTCTACCTGGGTGGACAGGTAAATATTTTAGGGGGGGGGGGGGGGCTAATTGACTGAAAATAGGCAGTGTATTTCCTGTTGTGTCTTTGGTGTTCTCTAAGTTTGGTTGTTCATTTGCAGATGTTTCATTATCCAAGTAGGTAACATCATCAGTGCTGACAACAACATGATGTTAACAAACATCAGTGATGATATTACCTAGTTGGGCAATGAAAGAGAACAACCAGTTGGCCTGCAAGAGAACAACCAAGCCCAGAAAGCACCAAGGATTCAACAGTTCAACCCCATCTACATATATATTCTCCTCTGTTGAAATGTACTTTCTGACTCTACCTCCACATATGGATATTATGTAGGTATTAAAATTAACTTAGTCATGATCAAGGTTAGTCTGGTCACCTTAGTGCTGTGATGGCAAGCCTATGGCACGTGTGCCATTTCTCCAGCCACCGCCTGTTACTCTTTCAGTTTCCAACACATGCATGTGTGCTGATGTGATGACCCAGGGTGGGATACAAAACAAACACAGTCACAGAAAACAGGTGAAGCCCCTTTTATTCCTTTACTTTGCTTCCAAACTTCGAATACCTTTGATGGAAGACAAAAAACTCCCACATAAACAGTTACAAGAAGAAGGGAAAAAGCAACACAAATCAGGCAAGATAAGGGCCAGAGGATGTCCGCAGATAACACATGCTGGAAAGAATGCCAAACTCAGAGAGGAAGCATAAACTAGAGATATTTCCACGCTTTATTTCCAGCGTTCACCCATACGCAGGTCCTCTTATTCAGTTGTCACAGCTGCAGCCCATGAAGAGGATCAAGGCCCTCTCCTCCTGAGTAGACCACATCTCTCCATTATCCTCTCCTCCCTGCATGCCCTAGGATGGATAGGGGATGGGCCTGGGTCCTCCTCTGACTGCTCAGCCGGCCTCTGCCCCTCCCCAGCCTTCTCCACAACCTCCTCCTCTCCCTTAGAGTCAGTCTCCACCAGGAGCATGACAGCTGGTCAGCTGGTCTTTATGCATGCATGCATGCCAGAAACTGGAAGCTCAGCGTACATGGGTGCTGCTCTCCCAGTTTCTGTTGCTCCCGCATGTGTGCATTGGGAAGCTGCTCTTCTGGTTTCTGGCGCTCCATCGCACACATGTGCATGCTTCCATTTTGGCACTCAGTGCCAAAAAAGTTCACCGACACTGCCTTAGTGTATCTCTCCCTGAAAAGAAAGAGGAAGAATATGGAATGTTCAGAATAGTTGGGATAGGACCATTAAAATAATAGTTTGGGGAGAAGCCATGGTCAGTATCATAAAATAGGGGTGACAGGGTACAGGTTACCCTTCACTTAAAACCATAGTTGGGGCCCGAGTTTCCATTGCTAAACAAGGCAATTGTTAAGTGAGTCACTCATGATTTTATGACCTTTTTTTTTTTGCCCTGTTTGTTAAGTGAATCACACAGTGAACCCTAATCCCAGTTCCCCCCATTAACTTTGCTTAGATTGGAATCTGGCAAGGAAGGTTGCATATGGTGTTCACATGATGCCAGGATGCTGCAGTCATCATAAATATATGCTAGTTGTCAAATGCCTGGATTTTTGATCATGTGACCATGGGAATGCTGCAACAGTTGTAAGTATGAGAATCAGTTGTAAGTCTTTTTTTTCAGCACCCTTGAACAGACACTAAAATGCAAGTTGCAAGTTGATGATTACCTACATTCAGATGCTGATTTAGTATAAGTTCTTTCCTTCAACTGTAAAATGGGATTTGTTTGACCTACAATCAGTAGAAAATGGAAGGGAATAGTTGTAGCTCAGGGTTGAACCTCGGGATCCTTGGTGCTCACCAAGCAGCAAAGAGGGACATCTAAAATTCTTGTTCCTTTATGTCGGATGGCCCCAGAATTTATTCTTTGCATCTAGATATAGAGCTAATTAAGAAGGCAGAATAGGCTCCTTACAGTAAATGCTCTAAACAGATGAGTTGTCTTGAAAGGAGAAGAAAGGGAGGAAGGGAGACAAGAGGAATAAAAGCTCCTGTTATTCCCCTCTTGACCACTAGGGGTACCTTTGTACCATTTTTCATCTAGCAGCAATTTGGGAGTTGAGAACCGTAATAGAGGAAAAGCAACGTTTTCTCGGTATTCTTTCTCTCTCTTTTCCTTTTAGCGAGCGCTATGCATCTAGGAGAGAGAGAGAAGGAGAAAGAGAGAGCGAGCGAGATTAAACTATCCATACAGAGAGAAAATTCTTCTGACGCGGTGTGTGGTGAGAAATCACCTCACTGGACCTCAAGCAAAGGGACTTCCATTTAGAGGGCAATTTCAGATCGAGGCAAAATCTATTGGATTTAGTCGGATTATCTGGGTGGCATCCGAAAAAAAAAAAAAAGAAGTAGCGTTTCGATCATTTCCTAGGTCTTGCCTGGATGGTGGATTTAAATGGAGGTGGCGGAGACGGTGGCTTGGTTCGGAAGCTCGACGCCGATGAATTCCGGATGGGATAGTGGGGTTTTGCCCCTTTTTCATTTCGCAGTCTTGGGAAAAGGACGGAGGGGGAGAAATTCTAGGAACCGCTGCGATTTGGAAGCGTCCAGGGGAATAATTTAAGAACCGCCTCGCGGCTACAGCTTCGGGGAAACGTGGGGTAAACGCTTGGGATTCGAATGAATTACGCTTTTTAAGCGATGGACTTTGCGTGAAAAAGAAAGAAAAAAGGCAGCCTTTGTGAATTGGTAAATACTTTCCTTCCTTTTCTATTCCCCCTTTCCCCCCCCCCTGTTCTCAATTAACCAAAAGGCTTCCCCCCTCCAGCCTCTCTTGTTTTTGGTTTTGTTGGGTTGCTGGTTTGATTTTTTTTTAAAAAATCTTTATCAAGTGAAAAATGCTCCGCTTAAAAGGGGTGGGTGCAAACCTGCCGTGCCACATCAGGGGAGAAAAAGAAAATCTTGGCTGGGGAAGGCACCTTTATGGCTTCTTTTCTAAAGAAAAAGGGGGATTTTTTTTTTGTCAGGAGGCCAAAGCGTTTTTTTTTTGGGGGGGGGGGGGGGAGAAGGAAGATGCTTCAGGAGGGCGGCGGGGGGTTAGAAACTAGGCTGGCGCTTGCCTTCTCTCTCGGCCGGGGGTTGGCGGGGCGAACGCGTACCGAGGAGGCTGCCGAAGTAGCGGTAGCCGACGGTGAGTTCCCCCCGCGATCGGCAGATCCTTTGGTGGGACGCGGAACCTCGGCTGAGGCCGGGGGTGGAGTGAGGGGGTGCGGAGTGGGAGAAGAGCTCCCGTCTCCCCCCAAGTTTGCGGGGTCGTAAGTCAGCCGCGCTACTTACGTGCCAGAGCTCAGCGGATCGGGGGATGCGTGAAAAAAAAAAGCTTTGTGCGTGTGAAATAGACCCCTGGATCGAGGAATGCGGGAGTTTACTCCAGCCTCATTTGGGGGGGGGGGGGCTGCCGCCTTCTGATACCCTGCCGATTCGCGGTTGGGAGAAATTTTTGCAAGCGCCCGATCTCTTGCAGGGGCAACCGGGGATGGGGTTGCTTCGTTCGGAGAACCGAGCCTAAATCTCTTCCCCTCCTCCCTTTTTCTGATCGTGGTTTCTTCTCCTTGGGTTGCGGCTGCAGCGAAACTTTGCGGCCAATAAGTCTGGGCTGCAGCGGCAGCGGCAGCAGCTGGCTGCGGGTGCTGGATCCGAGGGGGTCCAAGGCTCGCCCGCCCGCCCGCTTGCCCTTCCATCGGACGAGGTCCGAGAAGCGGAGCCTCGCTGCAATCTGTTTTGCCTTGCGTTCGGCGGTGTAGGTGGCTTGCAAAGGGGGTTGGAGGTGCGCGTGTGAAACCCATTTCGCTTGCACACAACACACACAGACACTCACACAGACAACAGCCGTTACCCTTTGACAACAACGGAGCCTGGGTTGCACCGTGTCAGCAGCAGACGGGGGGGGGGGGTGTTGAGCCGCTGGCATTGCCGCCTCTAGGCGTGAGCCTGGCCCAGTGAATTGCAACTTGCTTCTTGCGACCCTGATGATCCCGGGGGTATTATTATTATTATTATTATTATTATTATTATTATTATTATTAAAATTTCATTGACATGAGACTCGATTTATCTAGCCCAGCCCCTTCATCTTCATCCCATCTTCGGGGAGCTTGGTCACCCTGGAGCAGGACGAAGGGCTGGGAAACGCTGGCCAATCTCTTCGGAGTTCCATTCCCATTGCAATTCCAGAAGAGCCGGGTGTGTGATTTTTGGATGCATCCGCCAGGGGCGCTGTTTGAAGGCTCAGAAAAGAGCGAATGGGGGTTGGGGAGGGGGTTGGGGAGAAAGGGGAATGTTACTCGTGCCGTCGTGGGAAAGGGGTGGAGTGGAAGAAGAGGGCCATGGGAAAATGTTTGTGGGTTTTCGTTGGAAACTCGTGAGTTTTCATTAAGGCGCCCAATTAGATGTGGAATGGGTGTAGGTCTCAAAGACTACCCGGAATTGTATCCAGGACTTTGGGGTGGGTAGGATTGGAGCATGGGTTGCTACTCATCATAGGTTTCCATGACATCAAAAGAGATTTGTCTACAAGTTGAAAAGGCTCCCATGATGACAGCTTTGAAATGTTCATATCTGGGAGATGTTTCAGAAATTATGCGACTGGGAATAAGAATGCTTATTGTAGCTCTCTTCCAGCCTCCAATTTATGAAATCCGCCTCAAAGTTATAAGTTCAGAATTGCTCAGTATGGGTTGCTGATCTGCAGGGATGTGGATTTTGGCTTTTCCACTTCAGATCAGGAAGGTTTAAATTAACCCTCTGAAAATCATCTTTGATCATATGGCTGACTGGGGAAAAAAATATTTAGAGCTGTGATGGCCTGAGCATTTTTGTACGAGGAAGGAAATCCTTTTGAACTAGGTGGATCTACTCCTTTGTAAGCATGCATAGGTTTGAGCTGCTAAATTGTAATCTTTTGACATTATTTACATTATTAGTAATTCCTGCTAAAATTTTAATGCTTAGCTGTATAGAAGCAGGAAAAATTGGGCTTGGAATTGAATCGCATGATTACAGAGCTGCATTCAGTGTGCATATTGAACTTACAGCAACCATAATCTCGTTTAAACCTTACAAGGAGGTACAGGAAAATAAATTGGGTAAATAAATTATTCTTAAAATATTGTCATGTGTCTGCATTTTCATCTATTGACAATTTCACCTACCTTATTATTTCAGAGATTAAGACTCCCTTTAGGGGAAAAAAACCCATAAGCAGTTTATTAGTTTATATTGTAGATAAAGAATAGAAGGAAAAGGAAGGAAATTAACAGCCATGCAGGATTTTTTTTTTCTCTTTTCCATTGGACTGAATTAGAAATTTACTTTCACATGAGAGGAGCAAAACCAATCTTCAGCTTATTTAATTAATGTTATATTACTTAATATTAATTGACTGTTAATGAAAGCTAGAAGTTACCTGGGAATCTGAAGAACAATCTAATTTTGAATTATTTTAAGGAATCATATGGCAGTAATTAAGTTAAAACATTTTATGAATATAAGCAGCTTGGTTTTAATGACCATAAATCTTGCTTCGGGAAACCTCATCTTTATAAACTACCACAAGCACTCCTCAAGCTTTTTTTTTTAGCAATCTTTTAAAAAGATTAAAATAAAATAATAATTAAAAAAACCCTGGCTTGCTTTAGATTTTGGAGCCCAATCTTTAATGTAATGCAGTTGTTGTCCAAATGCTTATACTCCTTGTGGTTATTTTCAATATCAAAAACAAATCTTTAGTGTGTGTGAGTTTTTTTTTTTTTTAAATATTAAGATGAAATACTTACCTGAGACATTTGGGGAATATTTTTCAAGCAATTCTGTTCTTTTGAAGAAGCTCTTCTTGCATTTATACAGCTGCTTGTTCCTTGTCAATAAACAATATGTAATTCACACTAGAAAACATTTATTCATGAACAGATTGTAAACTGCAATCTAAGCCTTTTGTGCATCTGGCTGGGCCATTTATTTATACTGAATTTATTTTATATGGCTGTGCCCAACAACTCCAGGAGGTTGTCATTGTAGCAACTTGGATCAACAGATAGAGAACATTCATGTGGAAAGATTTGGGGATTCAGACATTACTTCATAATGTATTCAATTCTGATTCCCATTATAATCCAAAATAAAAACTTCTGTGCATTTTAAATATTAAGGGCAAGAAAAACTATAGGAAAACTATAGGAAAGTTTCTAAGTGGTAGTTAGACCCCCATCAGAATAATTTAGAATAACAATAATTCAGAATGTTTAGAATTACAATGAACCAATGAGTTAGGAATAACTTGCCCTCTCTTAATTCATATTTTAGTTTAGATTGTCATTGAAGTCTTAGTGGATGATCATTAAAACATGACTCAGCAGTGTGCGGCATCAACCAAAAAAGCCAATACAATCCTTGGTTGTATAAACAGAGGCATAGAATCAAAATCACGTGAAGTATTAGTTCTGCTTTATAGAGCCTTAGTAAGACCACACCTAGAATACTGCATCCAGTTTTGGTCACCACATTACAAAACAGATGTTGAGACTTTGGAAAAAGTGCAAAGGAGCAACTAAGATGATTAAAGGCCTGGAGATTAAAACATATGACAAACGGTGGCAGGATTTAGGTTTGGTAGTCTAGAGAAAAGAAGGACTAGGGGGGACATGATAGCAGTATTCTAGTATTTGAGAGGCTTCCACAAAGAGGAGGGGGTCAACTTGTTTATCAAAGCACCAGAGGGCAGGACAAGAAACAATGGATGGAAACTAATCAAGGAGAGAAGCAACCTGGAATTAAGGAGAAACTTCCTAACAGTGAGCACAATTAACCAATAGAACAGTTTGCCTTCAGGTTTTTTAAGAAGAGACGGGACAGTCACTTGTCTGAAATTACATAGGATCTCATTGAGCAGGGGTTGGACTAGAAGACCTCCAAGATTCCCTTCCCGCTCTATTCTGATGAAAGTATTTCTATTTGTAAAGGTGTAGCCCTGGGAGAGAAATGTGTTCGGCATCTTAGTGCCACAAGAACTAATTAAATAGTTCCTTCTATATTAGGGATGTGGAAATGGGAGTTGAGGATTCAGATTTTCGATATTTTGGATTATTTTAATATTCAATTTTTGTCATTTTTCTCTGGAGTGGCTGTACTCAAGAAAGTAATAGAGGCAGTTTTTGACTTACAGCTATTCGTTTGGTGACTGTTTGAAGCTATAATGGCACTGGAAAAAGTGACTATTTTTCACGCTTACAACCCTTGCAGTATTCCCCCATGTCACCTGATCAAAATTTGGGCGCTTAGCAACTGGCATGTATTTATGACAGTTTCACTGTCCCAGGGTCACGTGATGACCATTTGTAACCTTCCCAATTGGCTTCTGACAAGCAAAGTCAGTGTGGGAAGCCCAATTCACTTAATCACCACATGATCCACTTAACAATTGCAGTGATTTGTTTACATGTCGTGGCAAAAAAAAGTCATAAAATGAGACGCAACTCACTTAACAGCTTCCTCACTTAGCAATGGAAATTTGGGGCTCAACTGTGGTCATAAGTCAAGGACTCCCTGTATGTTCTCCCCCTTCTCGTGTTTTTTTCTTGAGACTATTATAGTTGATTTACCGGTTAATGACTCCAGTCTAAAGGTTGAAAGATCTTTGCCCCATAAAGAATCACTCTTCCACTGGGAAATTAGACCATATACAGTTAATATAATGGATAGAGTTGGAATCCAAATTTCCCAGATGTACATTGTAATGTTTAGGATATTTGATTGCAACCGGGGAGACGCAGGTTCAACAATGCAGCTCAGTGTTTGACTTGGTATCAGCCTGGGTTTGTGGCACAAAGTGCTGCTTTCAACTCCCAATGAAAAAACAGGATACAAATGTAAAAAACTAAAAAATAAAAAGAGGATTGCTTCTCTGATTATCTTTCCATCTGGACCATTGTATCTGAAGTCAGGATGAGAATAGTGTGAAAAAGATGCAAAGGCTTTCTGTAGTCCAGAAACTTCAAACTTCCCATCCAGGGGTGGGTTTCAAAAATTTTACCAAAGGGTTCTCTGCCCAGTTGGGTGTGTGGGGCCTACTTAGCCTGCTGCTGCACCATGGCTGGGGGGCATTTTTGCCCACCTTGGGCTCCAGTACCTTTCCTCTAGCCTCTGGGAGGGCAAAAATGGCCTCTCGTGGGCCTATTTCCACCCTTTCTGAACTTCTGGGTGGCCCATTTTTTGCTCTCCCCATGCTTCTGTGCGCGCCCTGCACTCAAAAGCAGGCCACGTTTCGACTCCTGGGAATGGAGGGGCAGGGTGGGCGGAGCCAGCCAGGAGTGGGATTTGGGGGTTCTCCGAACTGCACAGAATCTTAGCTAGGGGCTCTCCTGAATCCCTGCGAACTCCCAGCATCCTGCTCCTGTTCCCATCCCACATCTGAATGAAGTGGTATACACACTCTTGTTCTAATGACAATGATGTCACAGTTCTGTATTCAGTGTATCTGAGAATAAGATTTATGAGTAAACATGTATACTGTAAAATAATACCAAGGTTCAGTACAATACTTTCATACATATTTGTCTAATGTTCTCAAACATGCTGAATACTTCTTCACTGATTATGGTCTTTTATCATCTCAGTGGGATAAATCAATCCTATTAAGTAGACCAGACTAAGATATCAACTCCATAGTAAGGCTATTATTGAAATAAGCAGTCTTTCAAGTCTGTGTTGTACCTTCTTCTCCTTCTCATAGTTCAGTGAAGTAGGGAGTTGTCTGAACTCTTTCTGAAACTTATCTGGACATTCTGGGCTGAAACAATGTTTTTTTAACCGCTTCTTACCTCGGCAAGGAAAGTTAAACTGGGGCTCCAATGGAAAAACAGCAATGGGACCCCACAGTGGAGGTGGTTGATTGAGTAACAACACATCACCAACATGCCTACCGTCCCTGTCCTATTGTTTCTTCCCCAAGCCCCAAAAACTTTAATCTTAGACTGTCTACTATTGACCTCACCTCTTTCCTAAGAGGTCTATAGGGGGCGTGCATAAGCGCACCAACGTGCCTACCGTCCCTGTCCTGTTTCTTTTATTTTTCTTATATGTATCCATGTATTCATACCTATGTTTTTACTTATACCTTTTATCTTGTAAGCAATTGACAAAATAAATAAATAAAAAATAAAATCTCCCCTTAGATTTTAATGTTTGATTTTATTTTTTAAAAAATATTTTAATGTCTATGCATATATAGTACATAGTTTAATGACTGTAAGCTGCCCAGAGTTACCCTATGGTAAGATGGGCAGCCAGTAAATTTTACAAATGAATAAATGAATGAATGAATGAATGAATGTCTCTGACAAAATTAAAGTTAGGATTCCCTTAATTCTCTCACTCTCTACAGGTTCTGTTTAAAATAGAAGTCTGTAATACTGGATGTGTAAGGGTGTGTTCTCTTGCATTAGAAATGTTTGCTTATTGTTGTAAAAGCAGAGAAAATATATATATAATGCAGGCTAGCTTGATGTAATCAAACAGATGCCAGAAACACCAACTAAATAAATGTGTTATGAAAAGAGCTTTAATACTTAGCAGAGTTTCTCTAAAATTTGAAAATATCTGCAGTCCACTGATGAGTGTTGTTTTGATCCATTTAGCCCAGATTTTTACAGAATAGTTTTAGGTTTGTGCATCTCAGGATGCTATTCAAAACCTCTGTAAAAACATCATAATGGAAGTTGAAAACATGTGGCTTACCAACAACTGAGATACAGCAATTGAGTAAAATGCTTTTCCCCCCCTTTTTCCAAAACGATTTTTGTAATCTTCTTAGATTACATAAAGATTATATTGCTGTAATTGGATTTTTTTTGAAAGGGATACACACTTCTGCAGTTGTAATAAAGATTCCCTGGAGCTGAGCTTGACTTCTGATGAATACCAGAACATATACAATTGTTTGCTTGTCATCATCATGGTGGTGAGATGTCATTGCCTTCTCCCAATGTATGTTTTTCTCGTCTCTCTCTAACCTGCCATGCTGAGATTCCCTACTGATCTTTCATTAAAGTACAAAACTCTATTATCCTTCCAAAGATGTGAAGTGTTGAACTCACATTCTGCACTACTAACATATAAAATAACTTTGCCTGAACTTGGAAGACAATAAAATATCTCTTCTATTTGCAATATTAACTGTTAACCACATGCATGAAATTGAGTAGAAGAATAGACAGCATGGCTTCCATAGGTACGTAGGTATCCACAACCAGTCTTTGTGCACTTAAAACAACCAGTCTTTGTTCTATTGAACAGTGTAGTGTTCAATAGCAACAGTTCCATCATCATAAATGAAGGCAAAGAGTTCCATCATCACTGTTATTTCCACAAATGTCGTTGAGATCAACCAATGTCCTTTAAGTACTTTTGGAAGTTAAGAATCTGTTTGCATTCCCATTCTGAATTTTTTTTCCATTTTCCTATACCCATATGTACATAGTAGGAATAAAAACAAACATACAAACAGCAACAATAGCAATAAAAGGAATGATGGATGATTTGCATTGGATGCTTCATAATAGAATGGATCCATCAAGTATGAGAAATCAGGAAACCCAGGCAGTTCAAATGAATATAAAGGTTTATTGCAAGCTTAAGCTCTCTACAAGAATCTGAACTACTAACAGTCCAGCCAAATTGGCAACAGATAAGGGTCAATGGAACTCAAGGTGGGTTGAATTTAGATCACTTGTGAGGACAAAGGGACTCAAGTCTCATGACGCATTTGATCCCTCCCTCGGGCTACATCTGGTTATCTACAGATCATATTTTATGGACTTGGTTTTTGCTGATCTTAAACTATATTTACAATTAAAAATGGGCAATTATAACTTTGCAATTGTGTATTAAATTCTTTTCCATTTCTCTCATGTTAACATTTGGCATTTAATGATTTTTGGAAGTTTTCTGGGAGACAATCCTAAAGATTACAGGGACTTTTTTTATTTCTAGAGCACTGAACATTTCTGCTTTAGATGATGGTGAAGTGGCACTTATTTCCCTCTTTCAACTTGAAAAAAAAATATCTGACACATTTATAGCAGGTTGAAATTCTTTAAAGGAACTAATTCTTTTGTTCCACTGTTTCCAAGAACACGTTATGGTTTCAGGGAATGTTGGAATAAAATAGTATTCTCAAAAGAATTTTGACATTGCTATAAGTATGCCAGCATTTTAAAAAGCTTTTCAAAAGAAACAGTATTTGTCAGCTGCTTTACAGAACATCCAATTCCCTCCCATCCCAGTTTCTAACTTGATTTTTTTCCTAAAATTTAGGCTGGAATTTTGCCAGTTTGGAAAAAAAATAATCTCAAAAATTAGTAGTAAAAACAAATAGATTTATTCTGGTGTCTTAATTCTTAATAGACACTTTTGCAGATGTTGGGGGTAACAACACATTCTTAAAATTTCAAATCTAGTTTGAAAAGTTTTTCCTAACCGTAGGAAAAAAGGACAAGATTAATTTCATGGTAATTATATAAAATGTGCTTGAGTTGAACTTTTGGCTGAACATATCTAATTCTGAGGATTACCCAAAACAAAGAAAAACAAAAAGGCTGAGAAGATAAACCATTAAATAGAGAGGTGGATGGATGAGTGGGTGTGTTTAAATTGGGAAATGATACATTTCTCCAGTCATATTGTTATTACAATATCTGCAAAATTCTACATTCAAAATTGTGCTGTGATGGTGCAGTATCCAAACTAATTCTGCTGGCTGCCAGCAGTTCGATCCTGACCGCCTCAAGGTTGGCTCAGCTTTCCATCCTTGGTAAAATGACAATCCAGATTGTTGGGGACAATATGCTGACTCTAAACCACTTAGAGAAGCACTATGAAGCAGCATATAAGCTATTGCTATTGAAATAAGTTTGCTTTTTTTGGGGGGGGGCAGGGGATGGTTTAGCTTATTTTTATAATTTATTTATTTCAAAATTAAAGTGTAATCCCATTAACCCAGGGATGCCTCTTAAGAATTTATTTCAATAAGGTTTTGCTGATTTGGGAGGAAGAGCCTATATTAGCATGCATTGACTGACAGATCCATTAAGCTAAACATCACATACTCCCAGGGGTGGGATTCAATTTTTTTAACAACTGGTTCTGTGGGCATGGCTTAATTGGTGGGTCATGTGGCCTGGTGGTCATGTGACTGGGTGAACATGGCTTGGTGGTCATGTTATTGGCTGGGCATGGCCAACTCAATATCACTCACATCGAGGCACGCATCTCTCCCCTGGCCGCTCATGACTGTGGGGATGCTGCAACAGTCGTAAGTGTGAAAAATGGTCATAAGCCACTTTTTTCAGTGCCATTGTAACTTTGAATGGTCACTCCACACAAGCAAAGTACCAGCAAAGGAGGGGAACAAAAGCTCCAGAGAAGTTCCAGAGACAGGAAGTCTAGTCCTGCCAAGAATATAATAAGGGTTAATGGAGAGGCAGTTTCTGTAAGCAACACCAGAATGTTTCCTTCCTGCCTTCCTTACAGGATTAGGCCAGTAATATCTTCTTACAACTGGTTCTCTGAACTGCTTAGAAAGTTAGTAACCGGTTCTAGTGAATAGGTGCGAACTGGTAGAATCCCACCCCTGCATACTCCCCAATTTGATTATTTTCAGACACCCATTGCCCTGCTAACAATAAATAATAAGTGCAACATCTTTAAAACGCACCATTTGGAGAGTTTAAATTGTTGAAGCAACTATGAAATACTCAAAATACTCTTCTCAATAGATGAGACTATTTGTAGCTCAGGGTTGAATTGTAGGGTCCTTGGTGCTTTCTGAGCTAGTTCATTAGTGCTAGTAGGGTTGGCTCTCTATTTCTGAACAGTAGCTTGCCCTGTCAGTGTTGGTAGGAAAGTTATTAGTAGTTCCTTGATTAGGCTATTGTTTACTGTTTGATTGGTGACCTGGTGTTAATGAATGATACTCCTGATGTTAATCTGTGCTTATCTACTTGCTGACTGCTGGTGGGGATATGTCTGTCTCTTTTCTTCTGTTTAACTTTTTGATTGTCTCTTTTAAATGGCATGTAGAGGTTGTTTGTCTCTATGTGCCTGTTGATGGTCTATTTTGCCTAAGTGCCAGGCTTTCAGAAATTCTCCAGTGCTAGATATCTGCAAGAGAGAGAGCCTGTTGAAGGTCTGCTCCTACCATACCACAGTAGGCAGTGAGAGAAGACCCATTGGTGAGTGGTCTCTTCGGCTTATTTGTCAAGATGTTCTTGTGTACATGGCCTTCTGAAGCTTGTGAAAATTTGCGGGCTTTGGGGGAAGACATTTGGGGGCTGAAAAATATGGAATTATTCTCAGATGTATTAGTATTATCATTAAGTATTACTGATATAACATAATGTTGTTTACATAAGTCGGATTTTGACTATATTTGATTATATTGACTAAGTTTTATGTGAGATAAAATGATTGCATATAAATAAATGGTTTTTCATCATTACATAATTATCCAGCTGTAATTCTCTATGTTAGCCAACAATGTTCCTTTATATTCTGCATGGTTTTCACTGCAATTGTCTAGCTTCATTTGAATAATTTGTTGAACGCTTTATTGATTGGGTTTTCTAGCACAGATAAAGAGAAAACTCTTAATGCTGAATAAGAGGATCAGCACAATGTGTTGAGTCACTGAAATGGCAGCAATAAATAACCATGGGTTCATTAGTAAATGTGACAAGAGAAAAATCCTCTTTTAAAACAACAACAACCCTATACAAATGCAATTTATTTTTTTTTTTTCCTGGTAAACAGTATCATTTTTCAGCCTGCTAGCAATATATACAACAATCTAAAATTGTAACTCTCTCTTGTTAAAAACAAACAAGCTCAAGGAAAAGTTAGTAAAAGATACTTGCCTTTCGCCTTATAGAGACATATAGAAATATACTGATTTCTATTTTTTTTTCCAAAAGGAAAAATGAGTGATGCAGTTTAAAGAAGGACTGTGCAGCAGTGTTGCCAAAAGGAAAGAAAGGAAAAAGAGAGAAAGAGAGTTAGAGAGAAAGAGATGTTATGGTCTGAGTAAGCTGTATATGCATAAACCAGCTTACACATATATAAACAGATTCATCAGTGCATAAGTGAGTGATCCATGAGCATAAATAAAATGTGTTTTTAAATAAGGTTGCAGGGCTAAATCATGCTAACTACATAGTAAACCTCATTGAGTGCCACATTCCCAGTAGATTTACATATGGATGCCCAGCATTACAAATTCTAGTTGGTGAAGAATAATTTCTGCTGCATATTTTTCCTACAACTCTTTTATGTTAAATGGGTCATGCTTTTTCAAAACTCGACCAAAGGATGCATTGTGTCACCAGAGAACACTTCCCCAATCCAGGGAAATCCCTCCCCTCCCTCCCCGCTTTCCATATAGAGTAAATCCCCTTTGACAACCGAGTGTGAAATTACTAGCATTGAGAAGAAATCAGGCTCATTTTTCCGTGATTCAGCTTTGCTCCTTACACCTGGCTTTAAAGATCTACATGTTTTCCCAACACTCACTGTTTTATTTTTTCATAATTACCGACTTCACTGGGCCGCTAATCTTCAAGCAGCAGTTGGAAACAGGTGGGGCTGACTCTGAACAGAAGCTATTTGTTCCAGTTTTTAGAGAAAATAAATGTCCTGCCCCATAACTTTGTCAGCTCATCAACCCACTCTGTCTCCCCTCTTCCACCAAAACCAACCAGCAAAGGGTCCAAGAACAGTATTGGCTCCATGGCATTCTTCAAGAGGAAATTGAGTTATTAGGGAAGACAGCTTGCCTTACAAGGCGCCCATTTCCACTCTCTTAGCACCTTTAAATAACGCTTGGATAACCATAAGCAACATTATAGAAGAGTATTTAATAACTTGTCTGGGGAAATCAGGTGTGGGATATGCAATTTTAACAGAAGCTCTGCTTTTCCCAAGCTGCCCAAGATTGGGGAAATTATTGCTTTCTACCATACATGCTTCTCTATGGTCCACCTCTACCATTTTTCTTTTGAAAACTTCCTCTTAGCCAATGCATCTAACTAAAACAATTCAGAAATCCAGTGTTCGCATCTTGAAAGGATATTTTAAAAAGTATGCATGAGAAATTTTTTTTTTCCAGTATTCAGGATAAGAGAGTTCTAAAGCACTGGAGTCGGTTTTGTAAAAAACATATTATTTTTCCTCCCTCCCTCTTTTTCTCCCTCCCTCCTTCCCTCCCTCCCTCCCTCCCTCCCTCCCATCCTTCCTTCTTTCATTCCTTTCTTCTTTTTTATTTATTTTTTCAACAGTTGTTGGGTGACTGGGTTACAACTTTCCTAGATGAATTTGAAAAATAAGAGAGTAAAAGACTAATTTTTTGGTACCTGATAAACAAATAGCAGCTTGTGGATTTCTGAACACTGAAAGATGGTTGCTGTAATTGCCAATAGCCTGGATATTATATTTTGTATATCATTTTGTGATGTGTTTTGAAGTGGCACCCCCCCCCCCCAATAGCAATCTGTAAATTGTCTTTAATCTCCACAACTAGGGGACCTTAACTGGACTACTTCTGTAGGTAGCCCAGGATTATGGCTATCCTCAACTTGCAGTGATTTTGATGTTAGAAAGGCACTGAAAAAAATGATTTATTGCTGGTCTTTGCACTTATGACTGTCACAACCACAGTCCCATGAGCAGATTTCAGGTGCTTGGCAACTGGCATGTATTTATGGTGGTTTCAGTATCCAGGGGTCATGGGTTCTCTTTCTGTGATCTTCTCAGCTGATTTTTGACAAGCAAGGTCAGTAGAGGAAACTGTATTCCCTTAAGAAATGCAGTGCCATAAAATCAGGCATGACTCATTAACAACCACCTGGTTTAGCAATGGAAATTCTGTTCCCAATTCTGGTTGTAAATCGAGGACTACCTGTATCTGCTAAGGCTAGTAATTACCTTGTCAGGAAAGTGAGGGGGGGAAAAGCCTATCTCATCTCTTGCTTTTCTGACATGAGATGTTGAGAGTTTAATCTGGCTACTACCGAGATAAAGTCCAATGTGGAAGTTGAATATGGATTAGAATTATGTCCCTCTGACTGTCTCATTCTACCATGGGCTTCTAATGCATAAACTTCAATCAAGGTAGTATAAGCTTTACTTACAAATGCTTAAATACACAGGTGTAAGTAGAACTTACCATGTCTTGACCTGAATCTTCTCAGGGTCCCACTAGGTTGTGCCCCTGATTTGACATGGCTGAAGAACACACACGTGTATTTATTTTTTAAATTTATATATTATTTATTTATTAAGTGAATTTAATAAACAAATTTAATTAATAAGGTAATAAATAAATCAAGAACTTGTTTAATAAAAACAAGTTGATCTTGTTTTATATATACATATGTGTGTGTGTAATATATATAATGCACACCTAATATGAAATAAGATCAACCTGTTTTTATTAAACAAGTTCTTGACAAATATATCTAATTTCTATCTATCTATCTATCTATCTATCTATCTATCTATCTATCTATCTATCTATCTATCTATCTCTATCTTAAGAACTTGTTTAATAAAAACAGGTTGGTCTTGTTTTTAAGATCTACATATATATGGAAATTGAATATAGTTTAGAATTCTATCTTGTGATATATATGGTATATCACAAGTTGCAAAGAAGAGGAAGAATTGAAAGATCAACCTCTAACTGCAGATATACAATACATAGTACAATAGTTTATCAGAGGGTTTTCCTTTAGGCAAGTTTAGGGAAAATTTAGGAAAACGTCTATGAAATGAATGTAAAGGGATTATAAGTGGCTTCTACATTCATAGACATTGGAAAATAAGAACTGTGTTATGCTACTGGGGCACAAAATCAGGAATTTGGTAGTGACTTTTCTGATTAACAGACCTTATTAAAATAGATAACTTTCATGAGCTGAAAAACATGTTACCAGGTTTTAGATTTTCTACATTTGTAAAAAAGCACAAATGTTATGGATGCCTTTAAATAATGCAGAGTTAATTTTGAAACCTAACATGGAATTCGTGGACAGCTTTCTTTTAAATTGTACTGGGGCTGCAAGTGCACTCTAATTTTGTTAGAAAATTTAAAATCATCATTGATGAATATTAAAGGAAACTACAAACTTTGACGATTACGATTTTCACTTTGCTTTTATCCTTTGATCAAGTTAGATTTTTTTTTAAAAGTTGCTGAAAAACTGAGTTTTAGCATCTGTTTTTTTAAATTTTTCATAAGGTCTGAAATACATTTAATGGTTGGTATACAGTTCCACAAGTAGCCATTAGCTCTGATACTTGTTCTTGTACTTTTATCCATTTCAACTAATACATAATTTAAATTGTAATCTATTCTAAAATTGTGTCTAAATATTGGATGGAGACAACAATTCAAGTCCATAAAAAACCTATTATATATCTATCATTTTTATTCTGATATAAACTAACATGTATAATATTAATAGCTTTCTTTACTCTTTGAGCTAAGCTTTATTTTTTGTGGTTGTTATATTTTGTTAAAATATTGATATTTTCTTTTATTGTATTGTGTATTTTTTCTTTTATAAATTTATTGTTGCTATACTATTTATCCTTTTTGGGAAAGTGGGCTGGAAATTTTGGTTTTTCATAATCAATCAAGAATATTTATTTTTTATTTGATTTGATTTGTCAATTGCTTACAAGATAATACGTATAAGTAAAAACATAATTATGAATACATGGATACATATAAGAAAAATAAAAGAAACAGGACAGGGACGATAGGCACGTTGGTGCGCTTAGGCACGCCCCCTACAGACCTCTTAGGAAAGGGGTGAGGTCAATAGTAGACAGTCTAAGGTTAAAGTTTTTGGGGTTTGGGGAAGAAACCACAGAGTCAGGTAGACTACTCCAGACATTGACCATACTGTTGCTGAAGTCGTATTTCCTGCAATCAAGTTTGGTGCGGTTTACCTTGAGTTTGTATCTATTGTGTGCTCTTGTATTGTTATGGTTGAAGCTGAAGTATTCATTGACAGGTAGGATATTGCAATGTATGATTTTATGAACTATACTTAGATCGGAATGAAGGCGGCATAGTTCTAGGTTTTCTAGGTCTAGAATTTCAAATCTGGTGGCATAAGGTATTCTGCAACGAGTAGAGGAGTGGAGAACTCTTCTTGCGAAATATTTCTGGACTTTCTCAACTGTGTTAATATCATGTAATGTGGGTTCCAGACTGATGAGCTGTATTTGAGTATTGGTCTAGCAAATGTTTTACATGCTCTAGTTATTAGTGTAATATTACCAGAGAAAAAGCTACGTAAGATTAGGTTAACAACTCTTAACGCCTTTTTGTCTATGTAGTTACAGTGGGCCCTAGCACTTAGATCATTAGAGATGTGTACTCCAAGATCCTTGACAGAGTTTGGATCATCAACAATATGAATTAATTAACAATAATATGAATTAATCTATCTGTGTCCTATAGCCAGTGGTAGGATTCAACTAATTCAACAACCTTTTCTTCCTAAAGACTGGCTGGGTTGCATGGCTGGAGTCTGTGTGTCCTGTGACTGAATGGGCAATGTTACTCACAGCAAGGTGGGCCGAAGCAGCCATGGTGAGCCTTAGTGTGGGAGTGAAGCATCCTTCTACTTATCTTTGTATATCAACAGCAATGGTGGAGAGAAGCAGCCGGGGTTGATTCTCTGGCGCTTCATCTCTTGCTGAGTCTTGCTGCCTGACAGTCAGGGTTTTCAAAAGATTTTTGCAATAGGAAACTGCAGGTGACTACTTCTGGCCTTTGTTGGGGCAGCTGGGCATGACTCCACCCTGAGACACTGGCCTGAGGAGGCCACAGCCACCTCATTGCTATCCCAAACAGCCTGCACCCTGGCTGCCTCATTGCCATCCAGAACTACCTGCTGCCATGACCGCCTCATTGCTGGCCCAAACAGCCTGCCGCTGCCACCACCGCCAGCCTTTTGACCTGAACTATGTTGCGACTGATGCTGCTTCTGGTGCTGAGGTGAGCCCACATTGTGGCTATGTGTCATAATAGGCTCCAGGAGGAAGAGGATATTCTGTCTTCCATTGTGAAGCATGCTCAATTTCACTGTGCTGCGCAAGGCACTGCGCAGGCCACTTCGGTCATGAGGCAGCAACAGCAGGCGGCTCGGGCCAGCAATGTGGTGGTGGCGGTAGACAGTTTGGGACAGCAATGAGATGATGACCGCAGGCAATTCAGGCTGGCAATGAGGCAGGAGGCAGCAGAGAACAGGAGGCAGTGGAGAATGGCGTAGGAAGGCTTACCAGGCAGGCAGGGAGCTGGGTGACATGGGAGGCCGGGGAGAAGGCAGGTAAGCAGGCTGGGCTGCGGGGGCCATGTGGTTGAGGAAAGCCAGCTAGCGAGCCAGGGAACCAGACAACAGCAGGACCTATGCCACGGATATGATTCTAGGCACTGGCCAAGTGGGTGAGGTAAGATAAGGAATGGCTGGGACTCCTCGGAGGGGCAGGATGGGGTGGGGCAGGGCCAGCCAGTGGTGAGATTAGCCAGTTCTCCGAACTGCACAAAAAGTTAACAACTGGTTCGCCTGAACTGGCTGAATCCCACCTCTGCCTATATCTATTACTCCCTGTAGTGTACTGTACAGTATATAGATATAGTATGATTACTTTTCTTACTGAGTTAACACTGCCTAGCAAACCAGACCATGACTAATGTATGAAAGTAAGCTTGGATTATAGTAAGTTAAAATAAATATGTAGTAAGAATACATATTAGCTACAATGTGAATACAAAATACATAAGCTGATTGAAGGAAGGAAGAAACTGATATATGGGAATTAGTTGTCAGTTACTTACATTAAAAGCATTGGAATTACTTTGCCAGAAGTGATTTAAAAATCAGTCAGGTCAGTTCAATCCATCTTTACATTTTTCTTCATATACAACTTAATAAATGTGAAATTATATAAATGTGAACAGCTACTGGCTAATCATGAAATAAAGCCAATGAATAATCACTGTCTAGCACAATCATGTTCTATTTATGATTTTGTGTAGTATTTAGACATTATTAAATGCCAAGTATAGTAAACAAAATACGCCGTAATTGAACAGACCAAATTTTTGTGATAGTCATCCTTCAGTTCATATTGGGTCAAGCAAATATAACTTGGAAGTCCATTAAATGGACAGAAATATAAGAGCACTCTCTCAGTTCTGCCTGTGGTACTGGAAATACAGATATATAAATCTTTTTAACACCTTAAATAATTGGTTGTCGTGAACAATCTTGTTCCTTTCACTACTTATTCTGACACCAGGTAAAAATGCACTCAGAGTGGATTTTTGTTGACTCTTATTTACACCTTTGACCAGGTCTCTCCCTTTTTAATTAATCGTGGATATATATGTAGTCTTCTGTCATTTTTTGAAATCTAAGTTAGTTAATAAAATATTTAGTGAAGAATTTTGCCAAATGTCCTTTGAAAATCCAAATAAGCTATCCGACTAGGATCATATTCAAATTTTTATTCATATTTTCAAGAATTCTAAAGTATAATAAGATGGGTTTTACCTTGCCTGTCAGTATATTAATACTTTTATCTGTAACGATGCTCTATGCCAGGTTTCTGATAATAGACATTAATTTAAACCAACCTATAATTTTCTACATATTCCTCAAATCCTTTTTTTAATGATTGAAGTTACATTGACCTTACATTAAATTGGTAATAATACGGTCAATGCTCCACCTCTTCTAATTGTTTCTTGCCCTGCTTCTCAGTTTAGATGTTGATATCCATCCAAAGTGTTGAGAATGAACACAGCCCAAAGAATTTATTCAGCTAATATCATCAGATGGTTTGCTTGCCTCCAAACTGTTTTTCCAATTGATCCATGTGTTTTAAAACTTCTTACTGGTATTAACATTGTGTTCTTCTCTTAAGAATTAAATGTAATGTTTAATTTATGTTCCATTTTGATCTTGTTTTTATTTAAGGAGGGCCTCGCTTTGTTTTTCTTTCTTAAAAACTGAAGTCTGTATCCATTTCTACAATGGCTCTCACATCATAAAGGGAGACTGGAGAGGTTTGAACCTGTGGGGTTTTGATTGACATGTTTTGTTTGCTACATTTTCAGTGTATTTAATTTTTAATGCCACATTTGAAAAATATCTTCTGGGACCAAAGATTTAAGCAGAAAACAAAACTTGTTTAGGCTATGTAAGAGAATAAGAGGAATCAAAATAACATTGAGAAGACCAAACAATTTGTTCTTGGTTGCCCGAGAGGTTAGAACTTGATTGGATGGATTTACTCTGCAGTGCTTTAACTGAGAGAGAAACAATCTGATCAGTTGTCAATGGAGATTCTCAGTTATCCAGGTCATGGTTGTCCCAAAAGTGCTTTTTCTCCAAACAGAAAGGGAGTGACATGACATTTTCTATCTCCAGTCAACAACACAGTCCTTTCAACAGTTCAAAGAAAGCTCCACACCCATTTGAACTACTCAGGTGACCCTGATGACACAGATAAACCTCCAGGTGGCCTTAATGACTTGCTTAAAAGAATGCAAATGACCAGCTATCTGCAAGAAGTATAAATTTTTCCATTCCCCCCATTAGAAGAAGAAGTGTTTTGGATGAGAAGTGAAACGTCTTCAAAGAAAAACCAGGAAGTCCAGTTGCCTCTTGAAAAAGCACCTTTGGGACAATATGATTAGTTATTAAGAAACTGTGTATCTATCTGTTTGGTCATCAAGGAGGTGGGATTAGACAATTTCCCAAATTTTCCTTTAACATGGTGATTAGAGAATAATTTAATTTGTCTCTATGTTATCAGCTTATTGTTATTTTCAACTTTTGAATAATCAAATGTAGGCAAAATGTCGTTTCCACACTTACAAGCAAAGAGTGATTTGAATTCACTTGGTGTAACTTTTTAGCTACTGTTGAAGTTTTCTTAACAGTTAATTTTGGATAGATGGTTTTAGTACTCCTCCATTTATAAGAATTCAGTTAGTGACAGTTCAAAGTTACAATGGGACTGAAAAAAGTGACTTAGACCATTTCCCACATGTATAACAATTGCAGCTTCCCCATGGTGACATGATTTACAATTGGATGCTTGACATCTGGTTTATATCTATGACAGTTGCAGCTTCCTGGGGTCATGTGATCACCTTTTCATGACCTTCTGACAAGCAAAGTCAATGAGGAAGTTCTGTTACTAATTTAATAATTGCAGTGATTCACTTAACAACTGGGGCAAGAAAAGTTGTAAAACGGGGCAAAACTCACTTGAGACAAATGTCTCAAATATCTTGAGACAAATATCGCAATTTGAGCCCTCAAATTTTGGGCTCAATTGCGATCATAAGTTGAGGACTACCTGTATATGAAGACTCAAATTGTTGGGGGCAATATGCTGATTCTGTAAACTACTTAGAGACGGCTGTGAAGCACTGTAAAGTGGTATATAAGTCTAAGTGCTGCTGCTGTTTCCTTAACAACTCAAGATCATCATTTCGCGATAGGAGAAAGTGCTTCAGGAATTACTCTTTGCTAAGTGGTAAAGTGCAATGGCATCATGTTTTAAAACCAAATCACTTTATGACCAAATCACTTATGACCAAATCTCTGGAAAATCCAGGCCCAATTGTGGTTATAACTTAAGGACTACCTGTAGAGAGATTTTGAGGAAACAGATTTTTTAAAAAAGAGGAAAAGAGAAGTGGAAGTAAAGACTAAAGGATTGAGGTAATTCTGAAAAGAATTAAGATTTGAGAATGACAGTGATATATTTAAAGAAATGAAGGCTATTAGTGTTTGTGCAAGGAAAAAAAAAGTTGAAAAAGTCACAAAGGCTGTAGGAATATTTAAAAAAAGCTAGGCCTGCAGGTGTAGAAAGTATTACCGAGAAGTTTTTAAATATGGAAATTGTTCAATCATACTGTGAGAGATTTGTTTAATCTGTGTGCAAAGACTGTAATCGGTGATTGATGATGGGAATCGTGCTAATATTGTCCCTATGTACAAAATGAAAATACAAAAAGTGAATGCAGAAACTATAGGGAAATTATTCTAGCAAACATACAGTATATTGTGAAATTTCTTTTGAATTTCTGCTTGAAAGGTAGAAGATGCGACAATAAACAAAATTAGGAAGTGGCTCACAGCTTTGTGTTAGGCCAGGGATGTCAAACTCAATTTCATTGAGGACTGCATCATCAGGTTTGTGTTGACCTGGAGGGGTGGACATGACTGGGATGGGCGTGGCCAGGGTGGATATGGCCAGCTCGACATCAATTGTTGAGGCTCCGTTTTCGGCCACGACAGCCTTTTGCCGTCCTCTGCCAGTGAAAACGGAACTCAAGGAGGCCTGTCCAGGCTCAGTTTTTGGCCGCAATGGCCTCCTGCAGCCTTCTGCTAGTAAAAATGCAGTCTCCCCGAGCTCCATTTTCGTTGGCAGAGGGCTGCAGGAGGCCATCACAGCTGAAAACAGAACCCGGGTGGGCCATACGTGATCTCCCCAACTTCTGTTTTTGCTGGGAGAGGGCTGCAGAAGGCCGTCACAGCCGAAAATGGAGCCCGGGAGAACTATGCGTAGCTCTCCCGACCTCTATTTCCCCTGGTAGAGGCACTGTGGGCCAGTCCTTCGCTGTTTCCAGGGCAGCCCTGTGGACCAGATCTAAGCATCCCGGGAGCCGGATCTGGCCCGTGGGCCTTGAATTTGACACATCTGTGTTAGGCAAGGGGGCAATGTTTGTAAGATGTTTGTAAGATATGGTAAAAAAAATAAATTACAATTGTGGCTGTGATTGCCTCTCTGTCTGAGTTTTATACATGTCATACACATGCTACATACCAAAACCAGGCAGGGCTTTGACCGCAACATCATGGCTACTGTCTTCACGTTTTGACCATACACTGTGGAGGTGGAAAAGCAATATGAAGACTTTTTTCTTCTCTTCAGCATGTCACTGTGAGGTGAGGAGAAAGAATGTTTTTAATATGTTCGTTGATAAAGACAAAATATATGATGAATTGTTTTGGGTGAATGCAGAGTTGAGGGATTGTTGCTGAAAGTGATAAGAACCGTAGGGGATGAAAGTAAAATAAGCATGGGAATAAGTGAGTATGCTAGAAGATCAGAGTATTTTTGCTAATGTGATAGCAAAGAATTGTTGAATAACTTCCAGGCAACACAATATCAGAAATATTGTAAACAACTATTTTTTTAAAGAATTATGGAGCACAAACAGTCCACAGGTGAAGAAGGTCTCACTTAAGGACAACATCTTGATACCAATGGGTTACCTATTATTAAAAATGGCAGATAGTATTGCCTTTCCTTGAGCCAACAAAGCACTAAATCTCCACAATGCTTTCAGGAAGTCTTGAAAACCCCTGAAAACAGGTTATGTATATTAATAATGTGTGGCTTCTGCAGTCCCTTTGTAAGTACACATTCTGGTTAAATACAAATTCATAGAAGAGAATGAAACTCTGTCTGTATTCACTCTTATGCAGCCATCTCCAGCTATCTTTGAGAAATAATAGAAGAACATGTTGATCAATAAAAGACTTGTCCATAGTCACCATGCCCCATATTCTGTAGGGATATTGATAGAGTTCACTGAATCTTGAGACCATCCCTTCCTCCTATGAAAGCAACCCTGGTTTCTCTAAATGTATATATGCTTGCAGATAATTGTTCTAAATGCTACATAGGAAGTAATAAAATTTTATTTGGCAGTGTGCCGAATATGGCACCACTATACAGAGGAACACAAGGTCTGCTGCAGTAAGAATGATTGGATTATATATTGCTTTTTATGGACTTTTAAATATTTGACATTGGCCTGTGATTCTAATAATAATGTGATAGACTGATTGATAAATAGGGTTATAATTTAAGTATTTTAATGTCTTAATAGCTTATTAATTTAGCATTTTGACATTCTAATAGCTGACTATATTAATATTTTATTTACTTAGTAATGTGGCAATTTACTAATTTGAATAAATCTGAGCTTTACGACTCCCTATGGAATTGTACTCTATATACAGATTGTATGATACCAAAGGATTATAACTCCAAAAATGAATATATCAAAGATTAAAGTAGGGCTTATCACTGGGAAAATGGTGTGAGTAGTTGCAAGTTATTCATACATGGTAAACCACTTGAGCAAGTAAATGTGTTTGTGTACTGCAGTAAAGGTGGAAATGGACAGGAAATTCCTGAAATATACAAAAGGTAATAGACAAGTAGGGGGCGATATACGTTCTACTGCAAAGAGAAAATGATTCTTAACCACTTTATACAAAACCAAGTGCTAGGTAATATCATAAGAAATATTTTCTTCATGATAATCCTTGTAACATTTTGCTTAAGTTTTTGGGGATACTTTATTTTTCATATTCAGTAACAAAAAAAACCCTCTCCTTCAGACGTTTGTGTGTGAATGTAGCACTGATCTGAAACTATTTAAAATAACAGTGTTCTTTTTTTTTAGGATCACATGGACAGCACAAAAGACAGCTGTGCAATTCCAAGAAAAATGTAGCTACTTGGAAAAGTTGCATTAGACTATCTGATGCTTTTTACGTTTATTTTAGATTTATTGGTTACCTGATATTTGTTGGCTATTCACCCTGACAAATTTATTGCTTAAATTGATTGATGGTGATGTCTACTGCCTGCTTTTTACAGTCTTTAAAATTGTATTCATATTTTATCTTTTATATCTAGCTTATAAAAAACATATTTTTATGATTAAAAGAAAGAAAGAGAAATTGCTATGTTTGCACTCCCCATGCTTTTCAAATATATTTTTGACATAGATTTGAATTGTTGAAATCCCCTTCAAATGATTTTCTCTGTTGCAGACAGGCAGATTAAGACTGAACTAGAATACCTTGCCCGGAGCCACTTCATACTTTTACAACAGTACTGCGATTTAAATTGGATACTGTCTGAATCACAGCCACGTTCTTGCCACTGTGTTAAATAACATGGGAGCATGGTATTTACCATAGATTCTATCACTAAATGGAATTCTATCACTAGATTCTATCATAAATGTCAGTCAGCCATTTAATACTTCTGACTTTACTGATACACTGCAATTTGCCAAAAGAGTTTGGAAGTCCCAACCTGTGTTTTGCCCAGTTCTGAATTCATGTAATTTAGTGTGATATTGCCTAGCAACCACAATGTAATGAGATTTAGTGCAACATATTCCTTTCCCATCTCACATTTTTAAACTTTATAATGGGTTCTTTATTAACGGTGATATTTGCATCACATTTTAGTTTGCTCAAATAACCTAGTTTTGGAGGTTCATCTCTTGATGAACCATAAACTAACCACATGGATAGTGTTTGCAATACATAGTAGATTAAAGTGCACTTGGCAAGCTTGTGATTTTGTGTTGCGTTGGTCAATCCATGACCATTTCAGAGATATTTTCTTACCTAAACAGAGGAAAAATAATGACCAAGTGGGTGAGCAAAAAATCAGGGGGGGGAGAAGTAATGTCTGGCTTCTTGCTTGAGATTTTTTTTTTGGGTGGTGGTGGTAGGAATTTGCAGGAACAATTATAAACTTCTTTTCCTTTGTGACAGATAAGTAGCTGTTGCAGGTGGGATGAGTTGAGGGAACAAGGGATTGCTAGACTGGCTAGGAAACTGTCATGGAACATTGAAAATGAAAATCATATGATTGCAACAACAGCCCAGCAGTGCAGCTGTAGCTAGTAGCCACGAAACAGCCATAGCTTTCCCAAATTTCATTCCCTTGGGTGCCATGAGCCTCAGATTTTGGATACTTAGCCCATTTACTATAACTTGGTTCAAAAATTGTTGCCCTCTAATGTACTGTTTTGCCCAGGTAAAGGTCATGACAATGAGAGTTTTAGTTCATACATAGATAGATATCAACTTAGCCAGTGGCAAGGTCCAGATACTTTGCAAATTAATAATGCAACTTGCTCATGTGTTATTCTGATGTGCAAGATGTGTTGATGGGATAAATGAATAAATCATACTCTATTTTAAGTCAGAAAACCCATTTTGAATTCTTTGCCCGATACTCATTTATTGATTGTAAGCATGGCTTTGCAAAATACAGATTTACATGGTTGGTTTATGAAAATCTCTCAACAACTCATTGAGCCAGAGACAAGAATGCTTAAAATGGAGGGGAAAGGAAGCAACAAATCAAGAAGCAAGTGAAAGAAACATGTTGCTTTGCGTGCCTGTTTACTTGTTTTGGTTTGTTAAATGAATTGTAGTTAAAACTTTGCATAACATAATGAATTCAGCTCTCTGGAAGAAGTTTATCTGTCATCATGGAAAGAAGGATGAAACAAAAGCTATCAAAAACTCTCTGTTGATATCAAGATACTTGAAAACCTCTATCTGGAGTTTTGTAGCTCAGATCTCGTAGCCCTAGTTCCTACTGTTTTTGAAAGAGTTAAATGAATAGCACATCCTATTCAGTACAACAATTCTCAGACTACCCTTATCAAGCAGGACATGGGTATTTTTCTCTGCAGAATGGGAAATAATGAGAAGAGCAACAAAGATGATTAGGGGACTGAAGGTTAAGACGTATGAACAATTGCAGGAATTGGGTATGTATAATTTAATGAAAAGAAGGACTAGGGATGACATGACAGCAGTGTTCCAATATCTGAGGGGCTGTCACAAAGAAGAGGGAGTCAAGCTATTCTCCAAAGCACCTGAGGGCAGGACGAGAAGCAATGGGTGGAAACTAATCAAGGAGAGATAATCTAGAACTAAGAAAAAATTTCCTGACAGACCATTAATCAGTGGAACATGTTGTTTTGAAAAGTTGTGGGTGCTCCAACTAGAAGTTTTTAAGAGGAGATTGGACAGCCCTTTGTCTGAAATGGTATAAGGTTGAAATGTGTTTGAATATCAGTAGGGCTGGTTCATGGGTGGGATTCAGAATGTTTAACAACCAGTTCTGTGGGTGTGGCTTAGTTGGTGGGTGTGGCTTGGTGGTCATGTTATTGGATGGATGTGGTCAACTCAATATTACTCACATCGAGGTACACATCTCCTCCTCTGGCCTCTCATGACTGTGGGGATGCTGCAACAGTCGTAAGCGTGAAAAACGGTCATAAGTCACTTTTTTCAGTGCCATTGTAACTTTGAATGATCACTCCACACAAGCAAAGTACCAGCAAAGGAGGGGAAAAAAACCTCCAGAGAAGTTCCTGAGACAGGAAGTCTAGTCCTGCCAAGAATATAATAAGGGTTAACGATGAGGCAGTTTCTGTAAGCAAAACCAGAATGTTTCCTTCCTGCCTTCTTTACAGGATTAGGCCAGTAATTTCTTCTAACAACAGTTCTCCGAACTGCTTAGAATGTTAACAACCGATTCTAGCGAATACGTGTGAACTGGTAGAATCCCACCCCTGGGTTGGTTGTAAGGTAGTTTGAGCTCCGAGCTTGTCAATTTGATTGCAAACGTTTCATCAGCATTTGAGGAGACATTGTCAGTTCATTTTTTAGTCTGGCTTCTCTTTATGGTATAGGGCAGTGGTGGCTAACATTTTTCGGCTCCTGTGCCGATAATTGCATGCGTGCTCGCTTGTGCACGCTCGTGTGCCAACACCCAGAAGGCAATGCATTCTGGCCCCTCCCACTTCCCCTGCACATGTGTGCATGACCCCCCTTGCATGCTGCACATCTGGGCATGCATGCATGATTCCACCTTGTGTACCGTGCAACTTTGCACATGCGCACGTGCCTCCTTCGTGCACAGCACATCCCTGTACATGCACATGCATCCCCCCCCCATTTGCCCCTTGCACATGCACACCAGATACGTGACAATCAGCTGTTGGGCGGTGGTGACGCGACCTCTCGCGTTCCGGGGGAAATGGCTTTGCATGCCACTTCTGACACACGTGGCATAGGTTCACCAACACGGGTATAGGGTTTCTCGCCTGAGTAGGGGGTTGAACTAGAAGACCTTTAAGGTCCATTTCCAACTCTGTTATTCTGCGTTAGGACAAAAAGCCCACATTTTAAGCTCTTGTGCCAGACGTTAGGTCAGAAATATGTAAAGGCTGAGTTTCTGTTTCAAGTCACCATATTTGCATGTTGTCAATCTTAGTTTGTACAAATTCTTATAGAGATAGATTTTGGATGCCCAGGGATGTGTCAAATCAGGAAGTGCGTCCAAAGTCAAGAAGATGACTTAATTGTTTGATCAAAACTTTGCCCTTCCTTTTATTTTACATGTGTTGTGATGATTGTAAGAAATGGCAGGATTTTGATTGCATCGCTACAATCACTATTATGACTTTAATGCCTTCTTCCTGCAGACACTACGGTGGACTGGCTCTCAGACCAACCAGCCTTTTTTGTCAAAGCAAATAATAGAAATTTTATTAAATCACCTCAATTTATCAAAATGGCTCCCCTCTTCATGGCAACAAGGTGTTGATGCTTTCTGTGGGAATAATGAGGAGGAGTAACAGAACATGACCATAAGATGACTCGAAATTAGTCTTTTTTTTTTTTTTTGCAAGTTAAATAGGGGATATTTGCCACAGAAAAACACTAAAAGAATTGGAAAACAAGAAAGCCATCAAATAATAAGATCTTAGCATGAATTCAATCGAAAATAAATAAATCATTGTAGACATTCTATAAAATTTTATGGGAAATTTTGATTTTTTTTCTCCCTTTGTAATAACAAATTTGTTCTCTACTACATCTATTTTTATTTTCCTGCATGTAAAAAACATTTCTGTGACACTATTTTACTACGGTCATTCCCACAGACTTAATAGATCTGAAAGGTGTCAGTATGTTACCTTTAGCCATATTGCTTTTCTGTTTGAAACCTTAAGGGACTTTCTCATTCTAAAAACTCATAAAAACAATCTTGCCTCCCTGTTTATTATTTAATTTCCTCTCTCTATAAAGCAGTTGTGAAGAAATACAAACACACACAAACACACACACGCCTACGCATACTGACTTGTTCTCACACAAATGCATTCAAAGCTAGCAATGACAGACAAGTAGGCATGGGGCTAATTAGTCTTAATTATGCCTTACAGGTGCCAATGAGGAAGTTTTAATTAAGAATAAAACAAGGCAATTATGAAATTGAGCTTTGGAACACACAAGTGATGCGATAACCACAGATGTACAAGAAAAACTCAACTCTAGCTCAGTGTCAGAGTTTACAAGTGCTCTGAGGGAGAATCATTTTGACTTAGGCCCCAAGATCCTAATTTGGTCACTTCGCAAAGGGTTTACGGTCTTGCCTAAGAATGTTTGGATGGAGAAAACATGTGAATGAATGGCTGGGTGAGCATAATCCTAGGAGGGAGGAAATAGAAGCAGGGATGTGATTCAACCAGTATAACAACCGTTTTGGTGACTGTGCGCAAATTGCTGCGTGAATCAGCTGTGTTCTAACAAAAAGACATAAAGCACAGGACAGAGCAGGAGCATCAGATGGTCATCGGAGAGAACCAGTTCAGAGCCAGCTGATTGTGGGAACAAGGGGTTCGCCCAAATGGGTCTGAACCAGGAGAATCCTACCCCTGTATGGAAGGCATATTGAGAATCCTATCAGCCAAAGAATTGCAACTGGTGGGATCAAGGAAGAGAGTCTATGCTGCCATTGCCCCCAGAGGTGAGGTGGGCCACCACTCTCCTAGTCTTCTGGAAAGGCATGAAAACATGGCTTTGTGGTCTTGCTTGGAGTGCACAGGGGAGCATGCAGACAGCCTTCCCTGTCATGCCCCTGTTGGAGTCTGACTCCGAGGGAGAAATGGAACAGCTGACAGGGACTGTGAGTGTGGCTCCAGTGGTTGTGGAGGAAACTGGGGAAGGGCACAGGTCAAATGGGCATTCAGAGGAAGACCCAGACCCATCCCCTCTTCATCCTAGGGCATGCAGGGAGGAGTGGATAAGGGAAAAATATGAGTGGCATGATCTATGGGAGAGGAAGGGGCCCTGATCCCCTTCATGGGCTGCAGCTGGGAGGACTGGTTAAAAGGACAAACTGCATGGCAAAGTTGCTGGAAGCAAAGCATGCATTCTTGTCGAAGCTTAGCTGTGTTTTGGCTTCCTCCCAACTGTGGTTGCTGCGTTATCTGGTAGAAGTCTGCAATTAATCATCCTTGCCTGCTGTAGTAATTCCTTCAGTGTGGTGTGTTGGATTTTTTATTTCGAATTAACTTTGGGTGCAAACTGCATTTACTCCCTCCGTAAACTCTTTTCTTTAAGAGTTTAGAATAGAATAGAATAGAATAGAATAGAATAGAATAGAATAGAATAGAATAGAATACTTTATTGGCCAAGTGTGATTGGACACACAAGGAATTTGTCTTGGTGTAAATACTCTCAGTATACATAAAGAAGGAACATTTGTTAAGAATCAAGAATCATAATGTACAACACTTAATGATAGTCATAGGGTACAATCAACATCAAATCATACTAGGAAACAGAGGATACAAGCAACAAAGTTATAGTCACAAGTGGGAGGGGATGGGTGATAAGGAGTGATGAGAAGATTAACAGTAATAGTAGTGTACACTTTGTAAATATTGAACAGTGTTGAGGGAATTCTTTAAGAGTTTGATATCTTGCCAAGGATAATTGGACATTGGGGCCAAGTTGGAGGCATTAAAGAGACTTTCTTCTATTTTTGTGACTTGGTTATCTTTGTGTCATGCCCCGGTTCATCACATTCCATCTCCCTTTTAATTAACTTCCAACTTTGCCTCTTTCAAATGTTATATACTGTTTTTATACATTCTTTAATTCATTAGATTTATACCCTGTTTAATTTACAGATACCGAAGGTAACTTACATAGCGAGAAAATAATTTACATTTAATATCTGCAAAAATCATGTGTAGTAGGGTAAAATGACAGAAAGTGTCTGGTATGAATGATGAAGGTCACAGATAAGTTCTAATTCAGAAGATTTATTGTTGAAGCCTATACACAAGAATCTAGTCAGCTAACTAACTGTCAGCACTAAATTGGTGCTAGATAAAGATCAAAAGAATTCAAGGGGCAGTAGACTTTGATCATTTGTGGCAATGTAAGGACTCTAGGCTGTTGACATGTTTAACTCTACCTCCCAACTCTGTCTGCTCTTCTAGAGAAAGTAGGCATTCCATCTTTTTGTGAGGGCCAGAAAAAGATACAGAAAGCTTTTCTGCCATGCAGTAGAGTTTTGAAATTTAGTAGTTCAAATGCAATATACCTAAAGGAGTGTGAGTTTCCATGGCTCCACACTACATTGGCTTTAGTTGGGGTGTGGTTCAGTAGTTATGCAGCTGCTGAGATATGCTAGAGTAAGTAAGTAAATAAAGAAAATTGGGGTGACAGACAGGTCAGAGAAATGAGCTCTTTCTAACCATCAGTCTGTTATTGTGAGGTCAAGATTCTTAATGGCCTTTTGTTCTACTGTAGGTTGGAGGGAGATGCAACAAGCAAATAGCTTACAGTATGTTATATGTTTCCTTCCTATTAAAATGCTAAATGGGACAAGAGAGGGAATGAAGCTACCCTGCTTGGCAGGTTTCCTAATGTGAAAGCTTTGATAGATTTGCTAAACACCAAATTAGAAGGTCAAATCTTATTTATGTCATTCCATGACTAGTCCTAGATTACTAAATTTAGTGCAAATTATAACAAATTAATTCTTCAGTGAACCAAAACTAATATGTCTAGCAACTTTAAGGGTTGTTCTTTTTCAAATTTCATTACTCAAGAAAAGGAAGTAGACTTGCTATCCAAACAAGAGAAGAGATTAATATTTTTTCAGGGAAATGCATACAATATATACATCCATGGACACATGGAATTTTAATATTTCAGAATTATTCTTAGCTGGTTTATGTTTTTGTTAAGTAAAAAGAAAATGATAACTTTTCACAATCCAGAAATTTCACTCCTACATGCAGATTATGAAAGTGAAAATGGTACAGAACTAACTCTTCATACAGTAACTGCCTCTTATTTGTTAGATGCATGTAACAATATAAACTCATGTGTTGTAGGTTCTTTAGAACTAAGTTTTCTGGGTGGGTTAATTCATGTGCTCTATTCATTTTAGAGCCAGTTTGATGTAGTGGTTGATGCTGGGTGATTTGGAATATCACTGTCTCTCAGACCAATCTTTCCCAAAAAGTTGTCGAAGAAATAGGAAGGGTGCAGCATACATCACCTTGAGCTTCTGAAAGCAAGCTCTCTCTCCTCTACCTTGTTCCATTTGCCAGCAAGGGACAAGTCTCAAGATCTGAGGACTGGTGAATACTTTTATAGGAGAGAGGTTTGTATTCATGGTCTTAAAGACGTTTGTGGTGCAACATTTTCTGAAGATGCCCTCCCTCAGTTCATAGGTTATGGACCCTTCCCTTTGGGTTCAAAACTCTCTTTCTTGAGAAGGGTTGAGAAAAGGGAAGCAAGGGATTAATCTGGATTCCTTCCAGTCAGTTTTTAGGCATAGTCATGAGATTGAAACAACAGTAGACATTCTTGTGGATGACCTATATTAAAGCTTGAATTGAGGGAATTTGTGAATGAAAATAAATAATGAAGGAGGTGGACTCTTCTGACTCTGCTAGACCTCTTAGCAGCATTCTGTAGCATTGATCATGCCATCTTTTGAGTTGTATACAAGATATTTTGATTGGAGACCCTATGTGGTAGTTGTCCCCAATTAATTGTAATGGGGAATAATAGGGTGAGACCTTGGCAACTCCAGTATCCAGTATGAGGTGCCCCAAGGCTTGGTTCTCTCCCCCATTTTATTCAATGTCTACCCAAAACCCCTGGGACATTGTCTGTCTGTCTGTCTGTCTGTCTGTCTGTCCGTCCGTCCATCCATCCATCCATCCATCCATCCATCCATCCATCCATCTATCTATCTATCTATCTATCTATCTATCTATCTATCGTATCTAATGATGGCCAATTCCAATTCATCTGATTAATGCTTCTCTTGTGAGAGGTGCTTTGGCTAGCTGTAGGTTTTGGGATATGATTGGAAGTACTGGTTATTTCAAGACTTTCTCCTGGACTTGTGGCTCCCATTGGAAGAACACGTGGCAATTATGACCAGGGAGTTTTTGCACAAATTTATCTTGTGTGACATGTGTACCCATTCCTGAATCAAGATATTTGCTCACTAGGTGTGTATAAGCATACAATCACGCCTACTGTCCCTGTCCTATTGTCCCCAATTATTAGTTCCTATTTCTTGTATTTAAACTTACGTTTATTTTTGTTTCTGTTATATTGTAAGCTTTTGACAAATAAAATAAAATAAAATTAATAGATAGATAGATAGATAGATAGATAGATAGATAGATAGATAGATAGATAGATAATAACTTTCTGATTAGATTACTGTTCTGCAGTGTGCCCTACATGGGCTTCCAGATCATCTGGAAGCTACAATTGATCCAGAAGGCAGCAGTGTGTGCAAAGTTTCCGAGTGTCATATCCATTTGATTGGGAGAAAAAAAAAACAAGGCTTTGAAGTCTTTACTCCCCTACCAGTTGCATATTTACAAATCGGCAAATTGACTGAAGTATTCACACAGTGTAAGAGTTAGCTACAAATTGCTAAAAGGAATAAACATTCACTTCAGTACCCATTATATTCCAAGCCAGCACAACTGTCATTTTAAATTTAATTCTGTATTACTTAGCTGTCTAAAACTTTGCATGCAAGTGACAAGAGTTATCCCCCCTTTTCTTTTTTCTTTTTGTTATGGGGAAAATCACTTTTTTTTTTGCCGCCTACACACGGGATAAAATGTCATAGTTCTGCTCTGCATTAAGAAGTATGGAAAATAAATAACTGTTGTTGATTTTTTTTTAAATCTTCCATTAAAGTGTAGACATAGTTTAAGAAAGAGAGAAAGAAGAAAAAACATTTTAATGCAACTTTGATTATACATCCAAATTAACATGATAATAAAGTGAAGTGAATTGTCAGGGTTAAATCAATTTGTTTTTATTAAAATAATAACAGTGATAAATTCAAGTCCATCATCCTTTGGAACTAAAGGATAGAAATAACAGGTAGTTCTCACTTAGTATAATAATTGGGACTGCCAATTCTGTTGCTAAGTGCCACATGCATAAAGTACAACATGATGTGATTTTGCCAGCTTATGACAACAGCTGGGGCAGTCTCAGTTCTCATAGTTAGGTGAATCCTGTGCCATCCCAGCATCCTGTGGTTGTGTGATTACCATCTGTGACCTCCAGCTAACTTCCCCATTGACTTTACTTGTCAGAAGCTAGCAGGGAAGATTGCAAATGGTGACCACTGAACATGAATTGCTGCCATGTCATAACTGTGAGCCAGTTGCCAAGCATGCAAATCATGATCATGTGACTACAGTGGCTGCAACTGTGAGGACCCATTGTAAATCTCCTTTGTTGAGCATGGTTATGATTTTGAATCATTGCCGAATAAGTGATTGTTTAGTGAAGGGGTGTCAAACTCAAGGCTTGCGGGCTGGATGTGGCCCACGGGGTGCTTAGATCTGGCCTGTGGGGCCACCCTGAAAACAGCAAAGGATCAGCTTGAGGTGCCTCGGACAGAGAAAATGGGCTCCCGAGCTCCATTTTAGGCTGCACCAGTCTCCTGCAACCCTATACCAGCAAAATGGAGCAACCCTCCAGAGCTCCATTTTCGTTGGCAGAGGGTTGCAGGACGCCATTGCAGCTGAAAACGGAGCTCTGGAGCCTGTTTTTGCTGGCAGAGCACTCACCCCCCTGACATGATGTCGAGCTGGCCATGCTCCCCCGGCCACACTCCCCCAGGTCAAACACAGCCCTGATGCAGCTCTCAATAAAATTGGGTTTGAAACGCCTATTATAATGCAATCTTCCTATACGCAGATGATGGTTGCTGTCTCTCATACTATTTGGCCTAAAAACAACACTGCACATGCAGTAGAGCTCAAGAGTAATTACACAAAAACATGCTTTTCATTTTTGTTAAACTAAAATTCATGCTTGGCAACTGAATGGGATGAGTATACCTTCAAGGATTTAATACTACTAGAAAACATGGAAAGTTTGTGCTTGTTGGTTTTGACACTGTGAGAAGTGCTGCATATAATGAATTTGGAATATAGATCTCCAAACAAATTTAAGCAAAGTGTCACACTCTGATATTTATCATATTCTTCCAAAAGCGTTTGCTCCACTCTTCTATTTATTACCATAATAAATCTGAAATTTCATAAGGCTATCACTTTAGCCAAGTTCTGTAAATTGCCCTCCCACAGTCTTCAGTTTTATGAGTTTTCCTATGTACCAATAAAGGTACATAGGAATATTTGTAGCTCATGGCCTAAATGAAAACTCTTTGCTGCTCTCTGAGTTTGGTTGTTTTCTTGCAGACATTTCATTAGATAACATCATCAGTGCTAGTAAAAAGCTGAGTTTGTTATCAGTTTCTATTCCAGTGGCTTGCCCTGTCAGTGTTGAGTATTCCTATGGGGAGTATTCCTATGTATGTTCAATTATGGTCCACCAGAAACTCAATTGTATCTGGCCATAGGGCTACAATAGACTGATTTTTAATTTGTATTTCCTTGTTTGTATTTGCAGCTACTAGCACAAATCTGAATCCATAGGGTTTCAGGTTCAAATATCCTGCATAAGGTCCAATATTTTTTCCAGGCATTGAATAAAAATAAGGAATGCTTTTTGAATAACTAGGATATACTTGTAATAAAGAGAATACAAGCTTATTTAATAATGTCCTGATTTTTTTATTTTACCTGATGTGTTTTTCAATGCATTTTGGTGCCAGTTAGTTGGTTTTATATATAAATCTTGTTTTTCCATTAATGAGGGACTTACCATTAAGCAAATCAGCATGACATTACAGTAATGAATGATGTCCTTTTAATGGAGAGGTCGTTAATTTTAATAAATTATTTGTGCAAAAAGTTGAATAAATTATATATTCATTAACAACAGAACAAGATTTGTGTATTGAGGTTCTGGGAATCAGCCTCAGGAATCATGATTCCTAAATTTATGTTTTCAAAAATAAAAGCCAAATTTTTATTTGTTATGAAAAAAAGTCTTCGTATTGTGTGTTCTGTGCAACCTGATCAGGTGTCTTGCAATAATGTATTCACTGGAGGAATCTTTTGAGTCAGTGAACTTTCATTACAATGTACAGCTATAGGGCAAGTTATGTCGGTTTTTTAATGTACGTTCCAATGTGGAAATAAAAGTAAACAAGGCTGGTGTCAGTACATTATTCAGTGCATGGGTTACAATATTTCACACCTTTCTGTGCAATGCATGAAGGTTCGGTGATGCAGCATGAAGAGATTCTTCCAACAAATCTGTTGAAGTGAAAAATTGTCTGGGCCTAAAGTTTTGGAACGAAGTTGTTCAAGTGAAGATACAACTCAATGCAAGCATAGAATACTATATTATTACATTATACAGATTTAGAAATATAGATACAGAGAAGGAATTAATTTTTTTCTCAGCTTGTTAGAACTTCTATTCAACCTTCATAAGTAATGAAAGGCAGATTCAGAAAGCATATTTTTGCACAACATAAATTCTGTTATTATATATACAACATGTGGCAGTAGCATGGATGGTTTTAATATAAAAAAGACTGAAGAAATGAATTGAGTACAAGTAGTTCATGAGTTACGACCATTTTAGAGCATATGCACCAAGACAAATTCCTTGTGTGTCCAATCACACTTGGCCAATAAAGAATTCTATTCTATTCTGTTCTGTTGTTATGTTCTGTTAGTGACCATTTGAAGTTACAATGGACCCCCCTAAAAAGTGACCCAATTCTGAAATTCTGATACCCTTTATCCTGTCTTAATAACCATCAAATGGGAAGATGTGGTAGCAGCTGTCTGTGCCATTATAACTCTGCCAGTTTGCAAAATTCCATTAAAATCTTACAATAGGAACTCAATCACTCTAGAAATTTCATCTATTTGTTTATTTACATTAAAATACTTACATAGCTGCCATATTATAATAACAACTTTGGGTGATGCACAAAGAACAGAAAAAGCGACTCCCAACCACAAAATAAAAATCAATAAAAACTCAAATGATATGCAAACATCAGAGACAGATAACTATATAGATTAATAAGTAAACATGAAACATCTTTTAATGATCCCATAATCCTTTGCGGTAGAGTCTGAGCAACTGAATGGAGCTGAGTGTTTACTGGACAGATGCCCTTCCTGTCATCAATACGGAGTTATATTCAGCAGATATAATCTCAACGTGTCCAGAGAGAGAAATATCTGCCTCTACCCAGGATAGAACTCACAGCCTCCTAATTGTGAGGAGTGAGCTCCACCACTAGGCCACCTACCTATTTGTTTCAAGTAAACATGAAACAAATGCAGATATACAATAATATATGTATATATTGCAAATACTTAAATTCAACATCTATTCAAAATGACATATACTTCTTAAAGGATAATTATTATTTTTTATAAAGGTTCAAATGTCAAAGATAATAAGAACAGTACTCAATGTTGTGCTTATAAGTATGGATATATACTTGTTTACAGATATAGCCAGATATATCTGTAAACAAGTATATATCCATACTTATAAGCACAACAGTGAGTACTGTTTTTATTATCTTTGAAATTTGAACCTTTATAAAAAATAATAATTATCCTTTAAGAAGTATATGTCATTTTGAATAGATGTTGAATTTAAGTATTTGCAGTATTCCAGAAAAAAGAAAGAGGAAAAGAAAGATTATCTCCAATTCTCTACATTCCAGACTAATCTTCTGATCCCTTGAGGAGAATGATGGATATACTCCTGCCTTAATACAGTTTTGCAGAAAACTATATTAATGCAGTTAATTAAAACAGTTTTACAGAAAACATGTTATTAAAATTAGAAAAGAGATAATAATGCATGAGTGAAATAGTCCAAAAGCTCCTTTTATTGCTTTATTGCCTTTGGAGAAAGATTGTTCAAAAATACTAAAATATGCATCCCTCCCTGCTATTCTATGCTGCTTTTATAATCTCCTTTGTAAAATAAGTTAAATGGCAAAGCAGATGGGCTTTTAAGCAGATTCGCCTTTTGAATTTGCTCTGCAAAATTATGTAAGGCGCTGATAAAATACATTCTCATTAGAAACTGCTAATTCTCCTTTTAATAAAACAAAAAACAGTCTCTCTCCAGTTAAAGGTGAACTGTATTTTCTTGTATATTTCTTTTGTAGGTAATAAAATGCACTGGGAGGGAAAAAAAACAAAAGGAATATGATTCTTAATGAACAATGTTTTTCAAAGAACTCCATGTTGTTTTTATTACAGTGGAAACATAGAAAAAAATGTGGAATTTTAGAACATTGAATGGCAAGCGAGAAAGTTACTCAGATAAGGTACAGCACCCCAAAAATGTGCTAGAATATAGAATAACAGAGTTGGAAGGGACCATGGAGGTCTTCTAGTCCAACCCCCTGCTCAGGCAAGAAACCCTATACCATTTCAGACAATTGATTGTCCTTTCCCATCTCTTCTTAAAAACTTCCAGTAAGGGAGCATTCACGACTTCTGGAAGCAAGTTGTTCTGCTCATGAATTATTCTTTGGAGAATAGCTTGACTCCCTCTTTTTTGTGGCTAGGATTTTTCTGCTGATGTTTTATATTCTATTAGGCTCCTGTTTCAAAAATAGTTTTAGACTTTTGAGCCAAAAGTCTGTTTCAGGGTTAATTATTTAAAACAGGACAGGAACTGCTGAGATGACTTTGGAAGAGTTGCTTAGAAGCTTGCTCTTTTCCTAGTTTTGTCAAGTGTACTTACACAATCACCTGCCACTTGTGTTGCTTGCCTACCATTTATGCAGCCTGGTTCCTGCGGGTTGGGGACCCTTGTTCTAGTAGTGGCTTGCCCTGTTGGTAGGAGTGGAAGTTAGTTAGTTCTTTCTTAAAAGTTCTTTGGTTGACTGTTTACTGTTGGCTTGATTGGAGTATTGTTTACTTGATTGTTGGTCTGATGTTAATGTTGGAGTTAATCTATGCTCATCTGGGTGCAGATTGCTGGTGGGGAGGGGTTTTTGGTCTTTGTTCCCTTTCTGGCTTGTTGGCTATCTCTTTTGCATAGTAGGAAGATATTGTTTGTGTCTATGTGTCTATTGATAGCTAATATGCCAAAGTGGCTTCTAGAAATCCCCTAGGTTTTTGGACTTGGCTTGGTCTAGGATGGTCACAATATCCAAACTGAAGCTATGATTAAGTCTGTCCATATGATATGAAATTTAAAAAGTTTTCATTGTGTCTTCTGACTGCTAGTTGGTGATCATGGATTCATTCTATTGTCGGTCTTCTGCTTATTTGATCTATGTAATAGCTTTTTTTGCATCCCTTACACTGTATGTTGTAGATGATTCCTGTTTTTCTTCTTCTGGGGCTTTTGAGTCTTTTGGTTTATTTAGGATGTTTTGACAGGCTTTAGTTGGAAGGAAGGAAAGAAGTCTAATAATCATAAGAACATTACACTTGACCTGGCAATCAAATGTCTCCAATCTTTCTTCTTAAAATTGTTAGTTGCATAATTATCTCACTTATAAGGATTTAGGAATCAGGAAGACAGAAAGTATCTTTTTGGCTTCGATCTCTTTAGGAAATTGGCAGAGAGAGAGGAAACTAAACTCGGGATGTCCTCCTGATTGCTTTGTGGTGTGTTTGAAGATGTTTTTGGAGGCATTTACCTGGGTGGAGTGGACTATTGGAGATTAGAGTGCACCATCTTGGAAGATCGCCATTCCTGTTGATCTATGGCATTTTGTGAGCCACACCTGCTGCACCATCCTTGGCTGGCTGCACTGTCCTTGTTATGGACTTGGCAGCAGTTTTCTGGACCTGGTGTCAGCATTTGGACTGTTGTTCTGGAGAGCAATTTGGGCTTCACTGAACACTGCTGTGCTGGCTGCCTCTGGTGACTGCTGCTGCTTTTTTGCTGATACTGGATGCTTTCTGGATGCTGGGGCTTCTGCTTCTGGTCACTTGTTTTATTGAGTGGTCTCTTCCATCTACCCTTCTGGGGCTTTGAAGCAGAGGTGGTATTCAGCAGGTTCTGACCAGTTCTGGAGAACCGGTGGTGGAAATTTTGAGTAATTCGCAGAACCGGCAAATACCACCTCTGACTGGAGATTTTACAGTATCCTTCCCCTGCCAGGCCCACCAAGCCATGCCCACAAAACTGGTAGTAAGAAAATTTGAATCCCACCACTGCTTTGAAGATGTGAGTGGTGAGACAGATAGATTGGAGTGGAGTGGAGTGGAGTATCAGGCTACTATGGAACCCTTTCCCCCCTGAAAGCAAGTGATGGGGGAATGAAGGAGGCCTTCTACAACTTGTGGAAGTAGCACAGGGAGAGATATTGTTTCTGTGCATGAATATGTTGTAGCATAGGTGAGGGAGGTCTTGTATTATGTAGGGAGATGGTGCTTGGATACTGTGAGGCTGCTTAGAGATAGTTTAGCTAAAGTTCTTTGAAGTGCTCAGCATCTCTTCCAAGGGGTTGATTGGAAAAGGCAGTGGGAGGTGTCATTGGAAAGGTGGAGGTGGGCTATAGCAATGGTTGCCAACCAGTGGGCCGGGGACCACTGGTGGTCTGCAAGAAAATTTTGGTAGTCTGCAGAGAAATGCCACCCATACAGCATCCCCAAAGCAATTAATCCAGGCTGCGTGGGAACACAAGGCTGCACCACCCACATGGTCCATGGAAACACAAGGCTTGCATCACTTGCATTGTGAACAACATGAGGTATGGGGGGGGGGGGAACAGTGGAAGTGAGGACTTGTCCCACTCACCCCACTTGCCTTGCCTGGCCACTGGGCTGCTTCTTTCTTCTTCTGCTTTTGCACGCAAGGAAAGCAGCAAAAGTCTTCCTTTTTCTCCTCCAAACTCCACCAGAAATGAATCTTTGTGACCCTGCAAGGCATCGTGTTCCAAGAGGCTGCACTGCAAAAACTCATTTATGGTGGAGTTTGGGGGAGAGAAAGAAAGACTTCTGCTGCTTCTGCTGTTTTCCTTGCATGAAGTATCTCTGTCTCTCTTTCTCCCCCTGAGAACAGAGCTGGAGACGGTATCCTGCAATCTCAAATAAGGAATGATCAATCGGTAGGAAAACAGGGTGGGGGATTTTCCTGCAGACTTTTGTTGGGATTTTACCAGGGTCTCTGGTCCACTGGGTTTAAAATTATGAGTCTGTTGGTCCCTGAAGTCCAAAAGGTTGGCGACTCCTGGGCTATAGTAATACTGTTAATGGGCATGGCAAGATCTGGTGGGAGACAAAGAAGAGACTACTCTTGGGGAATGTGGGACAGTTATCTTACACCAGATTTGCATTTGGGTTCCTTGGTCTCAATGCCAGAATTCTTTCAGTAGATCTTCAGTGGCCCCAGTAATATTCTACAATGGCTTCATGAATGCAGTAGATGTTTACTCTCTCCTATACATTTAGTTTTATATTTTAATAATAATTAGTTTTATATTTTTAATAATGAGTATTTTTAATATATTTATTTTTTTACTTATTGTTGTATTCCAGCCATGGGCAACCATATAAATTTGATGAATGAATGAATAAAATCTTCTCTCATCTTCATAGCTTAATTTGACTATGTAGCTTATGTCACAGAAGGCACTTTTGTCATTGAAAGCATTATGTACTGATCAGAATAACTGCTCATTTCCAGCTTCATTTAAAGAGGAAGAAAGTAAAATCAAATAAAAGGCTTTGACTTAGAAGAAAAGTCTAGCACAAAATGAGGCACCGAGGTGATTCTGAGTATCTTCTGAGTTTAGGAACTCATATTGAATTCTAAGGTCCATACTACAGGCTATGTGTTTTCTGTATGTGGTGAATAGAATTGTAATGTGCTTTACGTTACACTGTCCTTGAAAATACAACTTCCAGAAATAGTTCACAGAGATCTCAGAACATCAGGGTTGAAAGAGCTGTAATGATCACCTACTTGTTTCCAGCCAAATTCAAGATACTGGTAAACATAGGATCCAGGGAGATATAGAAACATTTCTCATTGTTTTGGTCTGAGAACATTCTGAGATTTAAAGAATGCTTGCTTTTCCCTACAGTTCCCACTATATCCATGATGGTGAACCTTTGGCACATGTGCCGGAAGTGGCACATAGAACCATCTCTCCGGGCAGACCAGCCATCACCTGTTGCCAGCTGGTCTTCACATGCGTGGAAGTGCCAGTAACTGGAGCACATGCACGTCGGGAAGCTGAGCTTCTGATTTCCAGCGTGTGCATGCACGCTGACAGGCTGGTTTCTGCGCGTATGCATGCTAGAAACCGGGAGACCAGGTGGCCAGTGTGCACGCATGCACCGGAAAGCAGAAGCTCGGGTTCCCAACGTGCACATGCGCCAGGGAGCTGCTCTTTCCAGAGCACATGCACGCATGCCAGGGAGCTGTTCTTCCAGTTTCGGCGCTCCCATGCACACACGCTCCCATTTCGGCACTTAGTGCTGCAAAAGTTCAATAACACTGCTCGATATAGTGACATATTAGACACATGTATTTATGAGGAAATGAATGGACAATATATTCCTGTAAGAAATGCCTCAGATTTATTTAAGAGCTGGATGTATTCATCAGTCATTGACTGCCAAGAGATAGTATCTGTATTTTTTGAAATTTAATTTGTTTTGGGTCTAATTAATCTGTTATTGGTCCTGTTGATTGAGAGTTATTGTTGCTTTAATCTTGATGAATTAGCTTGTTATGTGAAAGATGGGTTATCCTCCAAAATACTTAAAAGCATGTACAGGTAGTCCTTGACTTACAACAATTCATTTAGTGACTGTTCAAAGTTACAACAGCACTGGAAAAAATGACATATGACCGTTTTTCACACTTATGACTGTTCCAGCATCTCCATGGATGCGTGATCAAAATCCAGACACTTGGCATCTGACTCATAGTTATGACGGTTGCAGTGTCCTGAGGTCATGTGTTTCCCTTTTGTGACTTTCTGACCAGCAAAGTCAATGGGGAAGCCAGATTTACTTAATAACCATGTTACTAGCCTATCAACTGCAGTGATTCACTTAACAACCAGGGCAGAACTCACTTAACAAATGTCTCACTTGACAACAGAAATTGTGGACATAAATCAAGGACTACTTGTACTGTAATTCTTCCTTGTTTCACAAGGTGATGAGGCATTTGCTATCTATTCTAAGTGATTTTGTTGCTATTTTTAATGTATTACAAGTCAAAAACTTTTTCAGAACTAAACCACATGATTCAGAAATCTGGTTGTCAGTTTTTCTTTAACAATGCAGGATGATTTCATAAGGAAATAATGTTTTCATATGTGAGGATGAGTGAAGGGGCCTCAGCAGAAAGAATTAGGCTCTTTGGATCAAACCATATTTTCAGAAGTTACTTCAGAACTAGTGTATTGAAAAAACTGATTCTAGTTTGCTGATGTCTGGCAACTTACGTTAGATCACCAAGGTTCTCTGTAGAAGTTTCATACCATCTTAGTGTTTACTGCCTCTCTCAGAGTTGTGTAAAATTATAATTGATTTGTGGTTCCAAATTGCCTAATATTAATCAGCTTGAAATTGATCACAAGCCTCTTTATTAGTTAAAGAATGTGGCATTACAAATAAACTGTATGCACATTTATTCCAGCCCTTAAATCCATGTGTCCAGTTTTAGAAAAGTGAAATTAAATTCATTTCTCTAAAGAAACTCAGCAAATGACATCATAAATATCCAGTTAATCAGTATTTTACCTGCCATCTCGGGAAACTATAAATTATTTGCGTTTTTTTTTTTACATGGCTCTGGCAACTATTAATATACGCACAGTAACTTGTAAAACATGTAGTTATTATTCTGCCTATATTAATTCTTTCATACTAATGATTTATTTTTCATTTTCTCCAGGCTATAGACCTGAAGTTAACTGGAATTGATTTATAAGTGAGGAATCTGTATTAAATGGATGCTCTCTTCATCTTGCTACAGTGGAAAACTGAATTGTCAATCGAATATAGCCTGATAAATAAGACTCGGAAGATGCTATATCAGCAAGAATGAAATCACTGGAAGATACCATACAAAGAGCCTTTTGGGTATTCTCAGACTTATTTGATTTTTGATTTTTCTGGTTTCCGTGGGAGTGGGAAAACCTCCTTTCTGCCTTGCTGGATACAAATCACCTTGTTTTAACCATAGATGTACAACTCATGTGGGACCATGGCTTTCCCAATATCTGTATGGCTGAACTGTGTGTGGAGGGCAACACAAGCTCGCTTGTTGCACATGGGATTGGATGTCACATGTACGTTTTGCGTACTTGGATTCTTGATTCACACGACTGCTGTGTCATCCCAAAAGTTGGATGATATTGACCCTGTGGTGACCACCAATTTTGGAAAGCTGAGGGGGATGAAGAAGGAATTGAACAATGAAATTTTGGGGCCAGTGATCGAGTTTCTTGGAGTTCCTTATGCTGCCCCACCTATTGGAGAACACCGATTTCAACCGCCTGAGCCACCTATTCCATGGCCAGACATAAAAAATGCAACACAATTTGCACCAGTATGTCCTCAAAACATCATCGAGGGCAGATTACCAGAAGTCATGCTTCCTGTTTGGTTTACGAATAACTTGGATATAGTTTCTACTTTCGTACAGGATCAGAATGAAGACTGCCTTTATTTGAATATATATGTCCCAACTGAAGATGGTGAGTTATTTACTTAAGGAGCAGGGGAAACTTTTGTTTACTTTTCTGTTTGATATTTCTTTAAACGATGAAACCTTGTGTACTGGTAGCCAGCACGGCTTTTTCTGTCTGCATGCTAATTTCTTTCCCTTTGTTTTTTTTTTAACCTGTGTGCATGTGGCTTCTCTATGTATGCATCAGTACTTAGCCAATGCTGTCCTTTTTCTTCTCTTAGTCTAGACTTCTTTTCAGCACGTTTATCCTTAGGTCAAAGTTGGTACCTAATTCTCATTCCCATTGACTCCTGAGAAAGATGCATCAACATCTCGATCCATTGCATGGATAGGCAAGAAGGAGATTCTTCTGCGCTCAAACGATACATATAATAAGCAGCCCATATTGAAGCTAATGGTATTGCATGCTCCTACCGTCTATCATTGGAGCTCCATGTTATTTTCTAGTCTTCTATTCATTTTTCAGTCAAAAGAATATCCAAGGAATGTGCCAGAAAACCCGGCAAGAAAATTTGTAGAAAAGGAGGTATGTATAAAAGTGGACACAAACGAATCCTGGGTTGGAAAAACAAAACAAAACAAAAACTAAACTGTTCAAAACCGTAGGGAGGAACATCGCCATCTTAAAAGAGAATTAGGTTGTTGCTGTTGATGGTGGTGGTACAGAAAGAAGAAATTGTTCATAATTAATAGGATTGGAAACCAGTGAAATAGGACAATATTTTAAAAACAAGAGAATTAAACAAAATTTCCTTTCACTTTCTGAAGCATTAATGCACAGGGTATTAGAGAGTTGTTTGCATGTAATCATCTGATAAAGAAGTGGAGTTCAGTGGTAATGTGTGTTTTTCACATGTAGAGCCAGTGACTTAGTAGAGCTTAATGAGCGGAAGCTTTTATAGCCGTGATTCCCTTGAATGAAACAGAGACGATTTTTGTAGTTGATGTATAAAATTACTCTCTTTCCCCCTCCCCTCCTGGGTATTTGATTAAAAGACTGAATGCTGTTTCCAAAAAGATAGAATTACAGTTACTTTCTTCTGGCAGAAGACAAAGTATAGATTGCAAAATAATTACTTTGTTTACCAGGTTTATTATTTCATAGCATTTTACCGAAAGTGTACATAACACCTCGTATTGGTTTTATATTTCTAGTAATACACAGCTTTGTATTCGATATCACAGATGGAGATATATTGGACTATCATCAATTGACAAATGTTTTCAGATTAGGTGGTTTTTTTGTTTTTTTTTTGAGGCATTATAATGAAGATTCTGAATTTGTTTTCCCTTGCATTTTCCATTTTGTTTAGCTTTGCAGTCCTAATTGTTTACCAAAACAAAGTATTCTGGAAATCAGTTAGAAACCTGAGCATTCAATTAAAATTTTATGGCAATATCACGTTCTTCAACTATCACCAATACAATCATACCTTTGACAAGGATCATTTGATTAGCCATTGACATAATTTGCTATTTTGTGATTATTTTCTTTCTTTGCTTTGCAAATCTATTTAGTGAAAAACAAAATGATGCAATTCAACTTTATTTCTTCAATCAATAGCTTTTGCTATTTTGCTTTTAATTTCATGAATGTTAAAAATGGAACCTGGCAACGTTTGAGTTGAACTGAAAGAAAGTTCATGAGTTTTCCATTTGTACTGATAGGGTTTAGGTGATGGTTTGGTTTATGAAGCTGGAAATAATTTTGGGAGGAAAATACTCTTCCTTAATTCCTTTTTATCATGAATTGCATCCAGTAAGAACAATCTTGGCTTATATTAATCAGAGTGCTTGTTTTGTAATTTTTTAACCATCATTAAACTAAAGTTTGAAGTGGGATATAATGCTACGTAATACCACAATTAATTAATGATAGTTTACTATCCAAGGTAGATGAATGCATAGATTCACTACTTGATTAGCTTATAACACCTCAAATAATTTTTGATTCATTATTTGTATATTTGAAAAGTGTGTCAGTAAATTTTACTTTATGCATAAGATGTAGAAATCTGAGGCAAATTAGAGAAGAGCGCTGTAGAATATAATTACACAGACATTGCATTAAAAAACAATTATAACCATGTTAAATGCCAGTCAAGCGCCATAATATGTTCTGTATTCTGTGACATTTGAAAGCGCTGTTCCAACATTAAGACCTAAGACTGTTTGCTTGTTTACTAATTAAAATCCAACATTGTAACAATGATGCAACATTACTTTAATATGATTACCTTTGGATTGTGCACTTAAAAATTTTTCAGAAAACAGAAGGGAAAAATATTCTGTATTTGTTTCAAAGACCCTTCCCATCCTCTGCTTCAAAATTATTCTTCTATTAAGATTTCTTTTTTAAAAAAAATGGATCTAGAAATGAGAATGGAGGTTGATTATTCCTGTCATTCTTTTAGTGTTGCTAAAGTTGTAGACTTTATCTTAATTTGCATTTTCTTTTTTGACTAGTAGAGTCTACAGAGAGCTATATCAGATACAATATACCATTAACCTACAGTATTAACTTGAATTAGCTTATTTTCTCAGTTTATACAGTACGTTGAATCATAAACTAACTAAACAGACTGGACTTTGCAATGGGCTAAGTCATAAAAAACAAGCTGTGGTTAAAACTTTCTAAGAGATTAGCATGTTTATCTAAATTCTGTGCAACATTTAGCAATTTAAACCAGCTGTTCTGCTATCCTTACCCTGAATGAATAAGTAGACACATCCCCTTGTTTCCAATCTTAGAAGACTGATCAGAATCCTGTGGACATGGATTCCCAGGAGAGTAGAGGATGCATTCTATAGGAGTAAGATGAAACTCTATCGAAGTATTATGTGTGAGAGAAAGAAGGTGAAGACAGACCCTCCCTATCAATTTCATAGACTGTATTGTAGATGCAGATAGTAGAAGCTTCAGTCTGCAAGACTGATCTCAGGCACCAAACCAAGTGTGACATATGACTTTTCTTCCAAACTGAGTTATTTATTACTTCATACCTATACATATAATCTTGCATGGGAATCTACCTCCTTTCTACATTTCATCATGCTTACAGATCATCAATGTGCAGGGAATACTGACTGAGTTGACATCCTTTTCCTGCAGAAACGACCTCTCTATATTGCTACAAACAATGGTTGACTTTTCATATAGAATATAGACCGGGAGTGTCAAAATCAATTTCATTGAGGGCCACATCAGGGCTATGGTTGACCTCGGGAGAGTGGGCAGGCATGGACGACCGGGTGGGCAGGACCACCTTGATGCCACTCACTGGGCATAGCCAATTGGGTGGGCATGGCCAGCTTGACACCATTCCCCAAACTGCTGGCATGTTTCCTCTTTGCATTGGGTAGACCAGGCCAAAGCCACACTGGTTTGATCTCATTGGGTAGTCTCAGGGGTGGGATTCAATTGGTGTTACTACCAGTTTGGTGATTACGTTTTGCGCACATGTACTACAACTTAAGCTGTGCTGCCCGGACAGCTGATAAGCACTGCATGCAGGTGCACAGCATTTGAAAAACTGCTTTTTTACTGCTTTTTCAACCTCAGCTGTGCTGCGCAAAGCAGCTGGGTTGAAAAAGCAGGAAATAAAGGTTAGGTAACAGCCCGGGCGGGTGGGTGGGCCAAACAGCAGCAGACACAGAACCGATTCTATGTCTGCTGCTCTTCAGAGCTACCGGTTCTACAGAGCTGGGCAGAACCGGTAGCATCCCACCCCTGGGTAGACCGGGCTAAAGCCACCCGGGTAGATCAGGCCGGCCTCACAGGCAGGATCCAATCACAATTAAGGCCAGATCCAGTCCCGGTCCTTGAGTTTGACACCCCTGATATAGACAGTTGATGTATAAGTATAGTAGATAGTGAGATGAGCCCATATTGTCTTCCTTGCCCTCTTACTCAGACCTGGAAGCTACTGTATGGGCAAATGCCACCATTCAGAAGTAGAACCTATGGGGAGATGTCAGTAGAACCTCCTCTCTCGTTTAAAGCAGTGATGCTAAAGGTCCATTGGTATCTGCGGCAAAATGTTCAATTGATAAATGACATTTTAGTTATTTGTTGCTTGTATCCTTATGATTTATATTGACTGATTCCTGGTATGATTTGATTGCTGATTGTACCCAGTGATTATCATTAAGTGTTGTACATTATGATTCTTGATTCTTAACAAATGTATTTTTTCATTTATGTATACTGAGAGTATTTACATCAAGACAAATTCCTTGTGTGTCCAATCACACTTGGCCAATAAAGTATTCTATTCTATTCTATTCTATTCTATTCTATTCTATTCTATTCCAGAGTCTCCCACTTCTATTGCATTGTATTGTGTTCTATAGTGCTACCAAAATGGAAGAATTGCCTTACTAGCTTACATACATATGAAGGACAATCCTTCATTTCACAGAACTGTGGATTTTGATTTATTTGTGCTTCGAAACCTCATTTTGTCCTCAATTTACGACCATAATTGACCCAAAGTTGCTAAGTGAGACAGTTGTTAAGTAAGTTTTGCCTGATTGATGACCTTTCTTGCCACAGTTGTTAAGTGAATCTCTTCAGTTGTTCAGTTAGTAACATGGTTGTTAAATGAATCTGGCTTCCCCATTCTTTCCTTGTCCGAAAATTGCAAAAAGTGATCACATTACCCTGGAATACTGCAATTGTCATTAATAGAAACCATTTGCCAAGCATTTGAATTTTGAATTTTGACTTTGGGAATACTTCAATGATCATAAGTGTAAAAAAGTCAGCTACTTCTGCTGACTGCCAGCTGCCTACAATTTAGCAGTTTGAATCTTACCAGGGCCAAGGTTGACTCAGCCTTCCATCCTTCTGAGGTGGGTAAAATGGGGACCCAAATTGTTAGGGGCAATAATGCTGACTCTGTAAACCACTTAGAGAGGTCTGTAAAGCACTGTGAAGCAGTATATAAATCTAAGTGCTATTGCTATAAGTCACTTTTTTCAATGCTGTTGCAAATTCACTCATTAAATGAACTGTTGTAAGTAGAGAACCATTTGTATTTTGATAATTTAACTTTTATTGTACAAATGGTATCACATAATACAGTCTTTCACATTCATGTGAAAATTAGAGAAATTGAATCTTTTTTTAAAAAATAAATTTACATATTCTATTTTACTTTAGATACCACATTTTATCAGAATATGCATTTTTGTAACTTTTTTTGGCTTTGCTCTTGAATTTACTTTTGTAAAGCAAACCTATAAACAATTAAGATTTTTTATTCTTACGAACTCTTTCAGATTTGACTTTTTTCAGGTTTGTCCTTTATTTTTTCCAAGAGAAGTGGTCACAGTAAGCTAGCCACAAAAGGAGTTATTATTCTAAAATATTTGATATGTGGTCAGCCAGCCATTATCTAATATAGTTTTTTAAATTAGTTTGTGCTGGTTTTATATCTATTGTATTCTAGATGATAGCTTAATGCTAAAAATATTACATTCTTCAGAATAACTCTGGTGTCAATGTTACATTCTTAGTGTGATAATATCCTATAATCCTTCATTTTTCCACTTGAGCTGTGTGAAACTTGTTCTGGGATTAAGCTTTGTACTTTCTATTTGTCCATCTATTTACTTTGTGCTGGTCATTGACTGAATAAAGGTTACTAGACTTAAGCATTTCCTACCACCTTACTTAGGGTATATGACAATTTGCTGCAGCCAACTTGTAGGACAACTCATTACAGGACAAGAGTTACACTAATATCAAAGAAATGGTGGAATAGAATCTTAAAGAAAGGATGAAAAAGGATGTACAGAATGAAATGTGAATGACAAAAATTAAAATAATTATGTATTTATTTTAAATAATTAATTTGAATTGTTAAATTCTCCCACGGTGAGTTGGCTGTGGCAATTTGGCTGTGACCAGTTGGTCACAGCGAGTTAGCTGCGGCAAGTTGTCCATTCCATTTGGTATTTATTACTTGATTAACATCATTTGCAGATACAGCAAAACATTAATAACAACTTTTTCAACATTTTTTACAAAATTTAAGAGAAGAGCAGGAAAGAGAGCAGGAAGTGGTCTTCTCCTATTTTCATCGGTGTCCCCTAATTGACCTCAATCCTCACCTATTTATTTATTTATTTATTTATTTATTTATTTGAATTTATATTGCTGCCTATTCACCAATGGTGACTTGAGGTGGCTTACACAATATAAAATCATATTTACAATAAAAAAAACCAATAAAAACCAACAAAAAGAATCAAATAAATTAATCAAGTACAATAGAACAAAATCTGGAAAAATAGAAAAAATTAAAAATTACCCTGCAACTCCCATCCACCCTGCCCCAACAACAGCAGATCACACGAGCCATTTGATGGGCTCCATCCCGCACTGGGTTCCCCAGGCCCACTGGCAGAACCAGGTCTTCAGTGCATTCCAGAAGAGTGCTAGAGTAGGAGGCATTCTAATCTCTGGGAGGGGAGGGGGAAATGATGTTCCAGAGAGCGGGAGCCACCACAGAGAAGGTCCTTAGATGACTTTCTGCATCTCTGTGTAGATTCAGAGATGGCATTGTTTGATGTCTCTAACATTCCCTACTTTTTATTATTTATTTATTTTTATTTTAATTATAAGAATACAACACAGTGAATCTGTTCTGGCATTACAATTGTTATACATGTATAAATTTTACCTTACCATTTACAATCCTCTTGTTTGATACATTGTTTATTAATTATTCTAGAATAGAATAAAATATACAATAGAATAGAATTCTTTTTTTATTGGCCAAGTGTGATTGGACACACAAGGAATTTGTCTTGGTGCAAATGCTTTCAGTGTACATAAAAGAAAAGATACATTCGTCAAGAGTCAAGAAGCATAGGTACAACACTTAATGATAATCGTCATAGCTACTTATGTTCCAACCTTACCTGCTTCTATGCAACCACTGATAGAATTATTTTTTGTGCTAAACAACGGAGACCCAATACTGGAGGTTTTTAAGAAGAGATTGGACAACCATTTGTCTGAAATGGTATAGAGTTTCATCAGGGGGTTGGATTACAAGACCTCCAGCTCTCTTATTCTGTTATATCAATCTGTTCTGGTAATACTGTACATTTCATGTTGCCATGGCTTTAATTTCTGACACATGGCATAATTATCCTCTCATTGGGTTTCTAAGATAGACATAATGTATACAGCTATTTTAAAGTAAGTTCTAAGGTGAACCTTCGTGATGAGAAACCTTCAGATGAATTTAGAAGTTATTGTAGGGGTCTTCAAACTTGACAGCTTTAAGTCTTGTGGACTTCAACTACCACAATTCCTCTTCCAGTCATGTTAGCTCAGGAAAATTCTAGGAGTTGAAGTCCACAAGTCTTAAAGCTGTCAAGTTTGAAGACCCTTGAGTTATTGGCTGTAACTGAACAAAAACAATAATCGCAATCTCGTAAAAGGAAAATGTATGGCTCCATTTGTTCAATGGGCTGAAGACCTGATTGCATTTGTCTGTTATGAGCAGATTGTCTATCGATGTAGATTTTGTACAGACAAGTACAAGTAGTCCTTCACTTATGACCACATTTGGGATCATAATTTCTGTTACTAAGCAAGGCAGTTAAGTTTTTTTGTTTTGTATTTCTTTTACTTTGCTTTAATTAAAGCACTCTGTGTGCTTTTCCCCCACTTGGACAATGTATATGTTACCATAACTATTATTTTGTGTGTGTGTGTGTTTTTTTTCCTTTTTGTGTGTATTAGCATTTAATGAAATGCAATAAAAAAATTTTTTTAAAAAAACCTGCAGCTTTGTAGGTATCCTGCAACTGCTATTTGCCCACCTTCTGCATAGCATAAGCTATTTTAGACTCATGAATAAAATGTTTAGAGAAAGTTGTGGCTACTCTGAGGTTTTCTGACTATATTAATAAATTTTAAACTACCATCCGTATAAAAATGGCCAGTTGTAGCTTCAGAGGCACTATAGAGAATGCTGGCCTTAGCCAAGCTCTAGGAGCTTCTACAAGGATAATAAGTTCAATTCATTTCTGGGAGACTTAATTTTCCTGCAGCCCTTTCTTTGTACGTGGGATTATGAAGATGCCATTTATTGCCTTTGAGGTTTGCAGATGACCAGAACAATGTGTGTCGAGGGAAATCAGGAGGCTCTTTGGAACAATACCCACTCTGCACTGCTCTATTCACTTTGAATGAAAATGACTGCAGCAATTTACATGCCTCAGCTAATGTGCATTGCAGCCGAATTCTTCTTAGCTGTTGTGCTGTTTATCAAGCATGTGTAATTAGCTGAGTGACTTTTCCTTCCTATTACTAAGCATTGATTTCACATAGTCATAAATAAAGAGTTGAGGTTTTATCATTTTTAAAGGTACAAAAGCCAATCAGACTTTTTTTTTTAATGCCCCAGAGATATCAGCATGTTGATAAAGAGGTATCAATCTATAGGTGCAGAGATGGCCAAATTAACTGCTTTAATCAAAGCGGTTTAATCAAAGAAAAGAACACATCCCATTTTTTCTTACTCAGAAGCTGCTTTTAGATTTTGTGCTTGAGACAAAAAAAAGTGAAATTCTGATTGGGGATTTGTTGAGTAGATAAGCTTGTCATGGAAATGTCTATCCTAAGCAAAAGTAAAAAAGTTGAGACTGCAATGTTAATAACTTTATTCCACTGTGCTGAAAAAAGTTGGAAGTTAATGTATTTTATTCTGTTTTTCTCCTCATCCCATACTTTTCTGTTCTTCTTTCCCCCAATCTTTATTTTTACTTGTATTTTATATTTTGATCGCATACACACACATATACACAAAGATACTATATATCTGTTGTTAAGTCGCTGGTGAATTTGGACTGTGGAACAATGAAGAGGTTTGACTTCTAAATGCTCTTCTAACTTTTTGAGTCCATTTAATGCTATGTTGAATATTTGCTACTGACCTTTGATTCACTGAATGGTGTGGGGGAATAAAACTGCTGTCTATTTTAAGACTTAGGCAAGAATAATCACATTTATAGCGTGATAGCATGAAATACCATCTTCATTCTGGTTGCTTCACCTAGAATCCATTAAGTGTTTTTTTTTAATGAAGAAAAATAAATAAATAAATAAATAAATAATGAGAACTGTAATTACATTCCTGGTGTAATAAGTGTGAAACATGTTTCATCTTGGTTTTGGATGAAAGAATACATAGGAAATTTCATAATTTCCAAGAAATTAATACCTTATTATTAAATTATGGCAGCGATTGGAGGTGTTTAGAGAGGCCTCTGTATGTTGGCTCTTTCTAGGCTATATTCAGTGATTCTTATAGAAATTATATGTACAGCAGCAGCTGGCAGGAATTTTCTGCATGCCATCATTGTAACATACGTGCTTATGTCAAAAGAAATCCATCCTGCTTTCTAAAAAGAAAGAATACAGAAGAGATTTATATGGATATATTGTATATACTATTGCTGAAAGAAATATCATTCTGGGTTCAGTTCCAAGTGGGGAAAAAGACACTGGAAACATGGAGGCTGCTTGGAAAGTTTAATGGTATACAGGACCACATGGCCTGGAGCTCCAGAGAAGTTGATCTCATACTCAAGGTGAGAAGGTCAAGAAAAAAGAGTCTGAGATACTGAGAGTGCTGGGTTTTATACCCTCTGTTGGGATTTGAATTGGAGCTTGTATTCTAATTGTTGTCAGACTCCCAGGGGCAACTCTGTAGGCTATCCTGAGTTCCAGGCTTGGTCTCACCTTGCTGGGTGATTATGCCTTTAAAAGGGCTTTTGGCAATTTCTATAGCTTTACCTGGAGTTCCTTCTTGTGTAAAGTATTCTGGCCCAGGCCTTAATGGCCCACCCATTAACAAAGTTGGGGGTGAGTTTCTTCTTTTGGGGTGAGTTTCTGCTTCTTGAGTTTCTACTCTTTTTAGGAGAACTATTCTGCCTTTTTAATATTTCCTAGGTTATTTCAATTTTCTAGGAGAGGGGTGGGTGCTAACTTCCTACACTATAAACAGAAAATAGGATATAAATCCATTAAATACTTCATCACATCCAGATTAGACTGTTAATTAAGTGTGGAACTGGATAGTTATGACAATTAGGTAGGGGTTTTTTTGCCAAGTGTCAAGGCAGTGATCAGGTGCCCAAGCAATTGGTTATTTTGGATCAAAAGACAATAAGCACATCAGTGAATAATGGGATTTTAAGGTTTATTATTAGCTCAAGGAAAGCATAACATAGAAAGCATAAATACCAGGCAAAATGATACTCAAATCTCTTACAAGCTGTCAGGAGCTCTTTAATAATGACAGCAGAGTTATTTAGGTGGCTAGTTTCCACAATACCCAATTCTAGATTATATGCCGAAGCTCCTAGTTTAAAAAGCTAGTCCTGGGGATTTTATTAAAATCTGCCACCCTGACTTCATGGCCCTGTTTCTGTGGTCATAAGATTGCAAATCACTGTTCTTGACTTTGCGTTGGGAATTGAAAATCTGAGATTTTCACATATTTATAGCTATTGAAGTTTCCCACCCCCTTCTCTCTTACTCAGTAGACTAGAGCAAAAAGCCAAGCAGGTTAGCCCAGAATGAATTCCGTACCTCTAGGCTTTTCTTAACAAGGACGAAACACTTTTTTTTTAAATATGTTTATTGAAAGTTTAAAAAAAAATAATATATTTTTAAAAAAGAGGAACATGTTCTCACATTTTTGCAATGTTTTCATAGCAGTGTACATTTCTAAGTGTCAATTAAAGTCATTTGTTACAAGTAAATCTATAACTTGTTTCCTAGACCCTTACTTTTTTGTTTATTATTATAATTATAATACAATATTTATTTAATTATATTACTTTACATACATACATAGCTATATATACATTTATCCTTATTTCCTTTTTCCCTTGTTGTTTGTTTAATCGGTTTCACTAGACATCTTTACTTCCTTTTTATACAACCATTTGTACCATATATTCCAAGTTGTAAAAAAACTCCCACTCTTCCTTATTTTTTAGTAACATGGTTAATCTAACTATTTCTGCACATTGGTGGATTTTATTAGTTATTGCCAGGTCTGTGGGTGTCATTATTGATTTCCAATTTTGGGCAAAGACTATCCTTGCTGCTGTAATGATATGTGATATCAGATGCTGGTGTTTTTTGCTCCATGTCAGTTCTGTCATTCCAAGTAGAAAAGTCTCTGGGTTGAATTTAATCTTTAGTTTTGTCATCTCTTCTAACCATGTTTGTATCTTCTTAGACCGGTACTTTTGGGCTTTAGGACATGTCCACCACATGTGAAAATACGTTCCCTGGCTAAAGTTACATTTCCAACATTTGGGTGACATATTAGGGAACATTGTAGCAAGTCTTGCTGGTAGGAGGTACCAGCGATAGAACATTTTATAAATATTTTCTTTATATGAGACTGATAACATTAATTTATAGTTAGTTTGCCAAATTCATTCCCATTGTTCTAATTCAATATTGTGGCTACAGTTTTTAGCCCATGTTACCATGCTCTCCTTAACCGTTTCCTCTTCCATTTTAAATTTCAATAAATTGTACATTTTGGTAATCAACTTTTTTTTACTTCCTTGTAAAATTTTGTCTAATTCCTGATCTATATTATAAAATCCAAATTGTTCCTTTTTTTGTGTGTGTTTTGTTTGAATTTGAACATACGGCCACCACCCAATTTCAATTCCCTGTGTTTTTAATTGTATCTGTGTTTTCAAGTCGCCTTCATCTGTTATTCATTCTTTATATTTTATTGTTTTGTTCAAATCCATAACATTGGGATATACTAGTGCCTCCATTGGAGATAGCCAGAGAGGTATTTTCACATAAGGGTTTATTTTAATTCTTTCCCATATATATAACAAAGCATCCTTTATCCAATGTCTTTGAAAGTAGCTATGGGTTTTATTTTTTCCATCCCAGAGAAATGCATGCCGGCCAATCTGTCAATCGAAGCCTATTGTCAATATTCTTTTGTCCTCCAGGTTAATCCAATCTTTGATCCAGGTACTTATTGCAGCTTGATAGTATAACTCAAAGTCTGGGAGTGCCAGTCCTCCCTTGCTTCTACTATCTTGCATTAATTTGTATTTTACTCTAGCTTTTTTCTTTTGCCAAATAAATTTACTAATTATTTTATTCAGGTCTTCGAAGAATTTTTTCCCTCGTTTGACTGGCACAGTTTGAAAGAGTTATAACAGTTTTGGTAGTACATTTGTTTTAATGGTGGCTATCCTTCCCATCCAGGAGAGTTGTAAATTTACCCATCTATCTAGGTCTTTTTGTATCTGGTCTATCAACTTGTCATAGTTATCAGCCTTTATTGTAGAGCATTTTGCTGTAAGCCAGATTCCTAAATATTTTACTTTTTTTGTTATCTGAATCCCTAATTCTTTTGTCAGTTCCTCATTTTGCCTTTTAGTACAATTTTTAGTTATTATCTTAGTCTTTTCTCTATTGATTTTGAGTCCTGCTACTTTATTGAATGCCTCTATCTCTTGTATTAAATTTTTGCTTGATTCTTTTGGGTCCTCCATTATGAAGACCATGTTATCAGCGAACACTTGGAGTTTGTATGTTTCCTGTTTAATAGTCAACCCTTGGATATTTCGATTTTTCCTTATCTGGGTTAACAACACTTCCACTGATAAGATATAATAATGGGGCAAGAGGACATCCCTGTCTCACTCCTTTGTTTATTTTTATATTGTTTGTGGTTTCTCCATTGATTACTAATTTTGCATTTTGTATAAAATATATTGTTTTAATTAGTCCTATAAATTTTTCACCAAATTTCATCCTAGATATTTGCTCAATCAAAAATTGCCAATTTAAATTGTCAAATGCCTTTTGGGCATCCAAAAATATTAATGCCATCTGGTTGTTAGATTTAGTTTCATAATATTCTAGGACATCCATTATTATTCTGATATTTTTTTTAATATATCTATTTGGGAGAAAACCATTCTGGTCTGGATGAATAATATCATTCAATATTTTTTAATCTATCTGCAATTATTACCGCTAAAATTTTATAATCTACAATCAGGAGTGAGATAGGTCTGTAATTTCTAATTTGGTGAGGATCTGTTCGTTATTTTGGGAATGAGGGATATCAGAGCTTCCGTCCATGTTTAAGGTATTTTGGCACAATTCAGGGCCTCATCATATATTTCTACCAGCCAGTCGCCTACTATATCTTGGAATTCTTTATAGAATTCCGCAGGTATTCCAAAGGACAAGACGTTTAAATATATCATTAAAACTCCTTGAAATAATGACAGTCTTCTGCATCACCACTGCAGATAGCTACTTAGCTGGCTCAAAAATTATAATCAAATTTAAAATTTAATTGGCGTAGAATATGTGCCTACTTCTTAAAAAAGCTATCCACTGCCATAGCCAAACCTTTCAGCATAATCTTTGAAAAATCTTTCAGGATCAGCTCCTTGCCAAACCTATGGTTAAAAGCCACGGTCATCCCCATCTTCAAAAAGGGAGACCCCACCCTAGTTGAAAATTACAGACTAATCTCTTTATGCTGCATCACCTGTAAAGTCATGGAATCAATTATTAACCAATCCATTATCCTCCACTTAGAAACAAATAACCTACTCTTTAATAAACAATTTGGTTTCAGGAAAAAACTATCCTGTAATCTGCAACTCTTACACTGCAAAAACATATGGACTACACAACTCAATCAGGGCAAAACAATAGATGCAATCTACACAGACTTCTATAAAGCCTTTGATTCAGTGGTACATGACAAATTACTCCTAAAACTAAAATCTTATGGTATCTCTAGACAACTGCATAACTGGATAGAAGCATTCCTGTCAAACAGACAATAAATGGTCAAAACTGGGAGCGTCTTATCAAATTCTGTACCTGTCAACAGTAGTGTCCCCCAAGGCAGGACCATCTTTCTTCATACTCTTTATAAATGACCTCTGTGATCATATTAAGAACAACTGCGTGCTCTTTGCTGATGGTGTAAAGCTATTCAACCCACAGACAATACTGCTACCCTTCCAAAAGACCTCGATTATGTATCAAAATGGTCAAACAAATGGCAACTTCAAATCTCAACAAATAAATGCTCTGTCTTACATATTGGCAAAAAAAAAATATCAGAAAATAAAATGCAAGCTGAATAGTCAAGACCTTGTTGATGATCCAAACTTTGTCAAGGACCTTGGAATACTCATCTCTAATGATCTAAGTGCTAGAGCCCACTGTAACTACATAGCCAAAGAGGCATTAAGAGTTGTTAACCTAATCCTATGTAGCTTTTTTCTCTGGTAATATCACACTACTGATTAGGGCATACAAAACATTTACTAGACCAATACTCGAATATAGCTCATCAGAATGGAACCCCCATCACGTATCTGATATTAACACAGTTGAGAAAGTCCAGAAATATTTCACAAAAAGAATTCTACACTCCTCTACTTGTTGCAGAATACCTTATTCCACCAGACTTGAAATTCTAGACCTAGAAAATCTAGAACTACACCGTCTTCGGTCTGATCTAAGTATGGTATATAAAATCATACATTGCAATGTCCTACCAGTCAATGAACACTTCAGTTTCAATCATAAAAATACAAGAGCACACAATAGATACAAACTCAAGGTTAACTGAACCAAACTTGATTGCAGGAAATATGATTTCAGCAACAGAGTGGTCAATGTCTGGAATACTCTACCTGACTCTGTGGTTTCCTCCCCAAACCTCAAAAACTTTAACCTTAGACTTTCTACTATTGACCTCACCTCTTTCCTAAGAGGTCTGTAGGGGGCGTGCATAAGTGCACCAATGTGCCTACTGTCCCTGTCCTATTGTTTCTTTTATTTTTCTTATATGTATTCATTTCATGTATTCATAACTATGTTTATCCTTATTATTTTGTAAGCGATTGACAAATCAAATAAAAATAAAATAAATAAAAGTAGGTTTTTTTCCTAAACTAACCCATCTGGAAGAAACCAAAAAGTGTGAATATTAGTACTGAATTTAGGAATGGCTTTAAAAAAAAATTTTTTTTTTCTCATATGTGATATTCTGAATTGGATGCTGATAAATGCTGGCACAGTAAATTGAATAGCTGTGTTTGCACAACACACCTAGTTTGTTTTTTATACATTTTTTGGGAATTTGTATAATGTATTGAACCAAACAGACCAGGGGTTTTTTTTTTTACATCAAGGCAAGTCTCCTCAAATTAATCAAAAACAACAGACACCAAACATACCAGGATGTGTGAAAGCAACTGCTAGGTCATTACCTGGCCTTAGGAAATACATTGTGTGAACTCAACCAATTATTAATCTAAGGAGACCTGGTTTTCCAAGCTTTGGGACCTTGAGGCAATCACTTTCTTGAATTTCTGCTCATGTTGTTGTTGAGTATAAAAAGGAGAATATATTTAACTAGTTTTTGAAGCAAAGTTATAATGGCAACCCTGTGTTGTCAGAATAAAAATTTGGGGTTTCAATTTGAGTCAGAGTTACACAAGAATAAATAAAAATGAGATCCACAGAGCTGTGAGGAAAGAAGAAATATTTATTCCTAAAAGCAAAACAGTTCGCTTTTCTTGCACCAAGGTCAATGGGGAAGCTGGCAGAAAGTTGCAATCAAGTGAGGTATGCAGTTAATTGGCCCTTGAAGTCTTCAGTTAACAAGGGGAACCAAAATTGCCAAAATCATCATTGCTAAGTGACTATGGAGATTCTCAATCATCCAGGTTATGGTTGTCCTAACGGTGCTTTTTCAAGAGTCAACTGGACTTTCTAGTTTTTCTTTGAAGACATTTCGTTTCTCATCCAAGAAGTTTCTTCAGCTCTGACCGGTTGGTGGGGAATGGAAGGATTTATACTCCTTGCAGACATCTGGTCATTTGCATTCTTTTAGCGAGCCGTTAAGGTCACATGGACATTGGGGAAACAAAACAACCACGTCATAAGCTCATGGCACAGCATAGGAGAAGAACCACATCAGGGCTAGATTCAGCAGTCCACCTGCATTTAAAAGACACAGGCCACATTTTGGACAGAGAGGACCACTGGTTTGAAAGAGGGGTCAAAGATGTCATTTATGTCAAAATTGAACAGCCTTCACTTAACAAAGGGGGAGGGATACGACATCATTTATCTCCAACATACAACTGCAGTCCTTTCAACAGTTCCAAAAAGGCTTCACATCCATTTGCAGCACTCAGGTGACCCTGATGACATAGGTAAAGCTCCAGGTGACCTTAACAACTCACTAAAAGAATGCATATGATCAGCTGTCTCCAAGGATAATAAATCCTTTCATTCTGCACCATCTGGTCAGAGCTGAAGAAGCTTCTTGGATGAGAAGCAAAATGTCTTCAAAGAAAATCCAGAAAATCCAGTTGCCTCTTGAAAAAAGCACCTTTGGACATTGCTGAGTATGACTTTGCACTTTATGATCATGGTGCTTAATGATGACAGTTCTGAACTCAATTACTGTCATTAACTGAGGACTACCTGTATACAAAAATCGTTATATGTTTTTCAGCCCTGAAGCCAAATTCATTCTGGAAAGTCAATTAAAATAATTTGACCTCATAACCTATGCCAGTGCTTGTTAGGAATGATAGTCACCTAATAGTTGGGTTGGCAGTATATAAACCAGGATAGTCATTTAATACTATATCTTTAAGAGAATGCTGTAATTGTAATTGGGTGTGGTTCCTCCAATGGCCATAAAATGGAGCCAGAAAACTGGTTTGTTCCTTCTTGTATTTTCCTTATTGCCTGTTGCCTGATCGCGTTCTGCTCGGATTGCTGTGAGTCTTGCAACTGCTAGCAAACTCTGTTTACTGAACTTTGTTTATGATACTGGACTTTGTTTTTGGATTATCCCTAGACTGAATACTGACTGCTTTAACTGTGTATGACCTGGACTGTTTGTTGGACTTTGCTTACCCGATTCCTGGAAGTAAAACCTACATTTTATTATTCTCACTCTCATTACGTTTCTCTGAGAGCACTCATTCTCCTAACAGGAAATACCTCAACACTGGTTATGAGCCCAGGCTCAGATAACTGAGAGTTAGTGTGAATATATAGTACCGTATACAGACAGCTGTTTACTGTTTAATTGTGGACTCTTGTCCTGGTAAAGATGGCACAAGACCCATCAACAAGTCTCTCACTGATAACCTGATTGGATGGAACAAACTATGTTTCCTGGTCTATGAAGTGCAGTCTACTTCTGCATAGGGAAGGGGTATGGGCTGCAGTTCAGGATCCACCGGATGTAAATGCTTGGGATCCAAATAATGAGGATGATGCCAAGAAGTTAGCTGACTTTATAATTGGACTAACACTGAGTGACCAGCAGCTAGTCCATATTCATGGAGAAGAGTCTGCTGCTAGGTGTTGGGAAAATTTGAAGAGGATTTATGTTTGTGACAGTGTAGGTGCACACATATATCTTACACGTAAACTGTTTAGAGCATGTCCTTTGAAAGGTGGAGATATGGTAGCTCTTTTTAATTTCATGAAAAGAACTTTTCAAGAACTACATGAAAAGGAACTGATTTTTTTCAGAGCTGCATCAGGTTTACATCATTCTTTCCTCATTAGATGAAAGTTATGATGATTATGTATCTTCACTGGAAGTCCTGACCAGAAATGAACTGACATTGACTGACATAACTGGAAGATTGTTAGAAAAGGCAAGAAGATGGCAGGATATGGAACAACTGAGAGAGAAACAAGCACAAGAAGAGAATTTGTTTTCAACTACCTATATTGTTAAGAAATGTTTTTCTTGTGGGGCTAGGGGACATATAGCTAGATTCTGTAAGAAGAGAAAACGGCAGAATACTGGTAATCACCAGAAGGCTAAGAAGAATGTTAATTTAGCTATGTCTAGCAATTCAACTGTAAACCATGATTTGTGGGTAGTTGATAATGGAGCATCGCAGTGCATTACTAGAAATAGAGAGAGATTTGTAAAGATATCCACGAGTAAGCAACATGTATCATTGGCAAATGGATGGAAGATGAAAGCATCTGGTGAAGGTACTGCATATTGTTCATGTGTAAATGAGCATTTATCTATGTTATATGTACCAAAATTAAAATTTAATTTGTTATCAGTAAGGGCTTTAGTTAATATTGGTTATGTAGTAACCTTTAGGGGAGATAACTGTATAATAGAGAAAGAGGGTAAAAGTGTTACTGCTACTTTAGAGAATGATTTATGTGTGATATATGATGACCAGTTGCAGATAGATAACTTGGTGTATAATAATGTTAAGCCACATGATGAATGTATACATTCACTGCATAGACATCTGGGGCACATTAATTTCAAAATGCTGAAACAAACTGTTAAATTGTCAGAAGGAGTAAAATTAAAACCCTGTAGCAAGTACTTAAACTGTAATACCTGTAATAAACTGTAATCAGGAGAAAAGCAAGGTTACTCCAGCAAACAGACTTAATGGGTTTAAGACCAAAGAACCTTTAGAGGTTGTTTTTGCTGACATAATTTTGCTTTTCGCCGGAGTTGTTTTTGCTGACATAATTTTTGCTTTCGCCGGAGTTTCCTCCGACCCGGGTGGTCTTCAATGCGAGCCCCCATGCCCCCTGGGCCCCCTCGCCAGTGGCAGAGGTGGGGGAAGGCCAGGGGAGACCGGCGGTTTCCAGCAGGAGCTGGTTGGGGGCTTGTCGGAGCCATGGGGCCGGAGAGAACGATAGCGTTGGCGCGGCGGCCCCGGCGGCCTCGGAGCGGCCTCGGAGGCTTCGGTTTCGGCTTCGGAGGTTTCCGGGGCTTTGGAGGCCTCGACCTGGCTGCAGGGGTCTCGGAGCAGTTTGTGGGCGGCCTCGGTGGCCGCGAGAGTGATGGTGTCGGTGCGGAGCGGTCCTGGCGGACTCACGGTGTCGGATCCAGCGCGACCAACGCGGAGTTCCGCCGCCGCTCTCTCCGGTCTGGACGGCCTCAGCTATGGCCCCCCTTGTCCCCTGGGCCCCCCCGCCGGTGGCAGAGGCGGGGGAGGATCGGGGAAGACCAGTCGGGACATCTGAAAACTGGCTGGGGGTCGGCTGGAGCCGCGGGACCGGTGTGGAGGGCGGCGTGGTTACGATGGCCCCGGCGGCTCCGGGCTGATTCTGGAGGCCTCGGAGGCCTTCTCCGGTGGTCGGCGGAGCGGGGCGGCTGCGGACGGGCGCTCGGCGGTGATGGACGGGTGCTCGGCGGCGGCGGCCCTTCCCGGCGGCCGGCAGAGCGGAGAGGCCGCAGACGGGTGTTCGGCGGCGGCGGCAGTGGCAGCTGCGGCCTCCGGACTTGCTGTGACGGCGCTCCCTGTGTTCGGTGTGCTGGTGGTCTTGGTGTGGGCTCGGCGGCCTTGTTCGGGCCGCGGCGGTCGTGGGAGGCCCCAGTTGGTTCGGATACGGGCCTGCTGTGGTCAGGGCGGCCCTGGAGCGGACCTGGGGCACCCTTGATGGCCTCGAAGATGGTGTGGAGGCTGGGAGACCCACGGAGGGGCTCGGCTGAAGAGTGGTGGTGCCGATGCCCCCGTGGGCCGCTTGGACGGAGCTATGGTGTCCCTCCCTTTTCTGGGGCCCCCACCGGTGGCAGAGGTGGTGGGCCTGGGGGAGGGTCTGGCTCTGCCTGTGACTCTTTCCCCCCCGGGGGTCTCACCGGTGGCAGAGGTGGGACGACCGGGGGGAGGCGGCATACACCCCAGCCTGACTGGACTTCAACATCCGCGGCCAGAGGACGGCAGAGACCGCAGACGCTCCGGGACTGTAGAGATGAGGCGGCCGGGTCCACGGATGTACCCGAGGGCAGAGCTGTGGGCCCTGAGGGATGTCCCCCTCTCCCTTAGGTGGCCTTCGAAGCTTTCTAAGACCTTCCGTAATGATGGATCCTGGGATCCGGAGCGATGGTGGGACCGGGGAAACCGGGGAAAGCATTGTAATTCTGGGGTTATCAAATTTTTAATGGGGTTTTTTAAGGGGGAAAGGTCCAGGGCGGGTGGGGGAGACAGCCCGCACAGAACTGGGGGCAGCCGGGCCGGCTTGCGCGCCTGGGGGGCCTCGGGGGTTCCCGTGTCGGGGGGGCAGACAGAGGGTGGGCAGCCGGGGGCCAATTTTATTAGCACGGTGACTGGGAGAGGTAGGTATGCGGGGGGTAGAGGGCCATATCCGGTTAGGGGATCGCGCTCCCGATGTTTACAAGCGGTAGCGCGCTCCGACCCTCCTTACCCATCCTGTAGTCCTGGTTGTCCAGAATCTCAGGCCCTGAATACCCGGCTGCTGTTGTGCAATGCCAGGTCCGTAATTAATAAGGCCCCCCTGATCTCTGAGTTGGTTCAGGAGGAGGCCGCGGACCTGGTAGGTGTCACCGAAACCTGGTTGGGCCCAGAGGGAGGTGTCCCTCTGGTTGAGATGTGCCCACCAGGTTTCCTTGCATTTCACCAGCCTAGGGCTCAGGGAAGGGGTGGCGGGGTGGCGGTGCTTATAAAGGAAGTCCTTTGTCCTAGGGAGGCCACTGTCCCTCAGACGGCTGGCTGTGAATCTCTTTTTGTGAAGTGGGGGCAAGGGGTTCAGATGGGCCTTTTGTTGACGTACCTGGCTCCCTGCCACGTCTCATCAGCCCTGCCCGGACTCCTAGAGGTGATAGCCGGGCTGGCGGTTGAGACCCCCAGGCTTTTGGTCATGGGGGATTTCAACCTGCCATCGCTCGGTGAAACCTCTGGGTTGGTCCGGGAGTTCTTGGCTTCCATGACGGCCATGGACCTGACCCATTTAGTTTCTGCTCCCACTCACATAGGAGGACACACGCTGGACCTGATTTTTGTCTCTGGGCAGTGGTCGAATGACTGTAAGTGCGGGGATTTAGTCATTACTCCCTTGTCATGGACAGATCATTCCCTCCTTAGACTGGACTTCTGTTCCGCCACCCCCCACCGCAGGGAGGCGGAGCCACTTAGATGGTTCCGCCCCAGGCGCCTAATGGACCCGGAGCGGTTCCAGAGGGAGCTTGGGCCATTTCCTGAGTCTCTGGCTCTCAGCTCGCCTGGAGACCTGGTGGCCACCTGGGATGGGTTGGCCGCCGGGGCTCTAGACCGAGTTGTGCCTCTGCAACCTCTGACCCGGCACAGATCCCATTTGGCTCCGTGGTTTACGGAGGAGCTACGGGAGATGAAGTGCCGGAAAAGACGTCTAGAGGGCATTTGGAGGGCGACTCGTTCTGAATCTGACCGAACACAGGTAAGATCTCATATTAAGACTTACCTTGTGGCGATAGGGGCGGCGAAATCTTCGTATTTCTCCGCCCTTATTGCGTCGGCAGGAAATCGGCCTGCCGCCCTGTTTAGAGTGACCCGCTCTCTGCTCGAACCGAGAGTGCGGGATGACCTCTTGCAGGGTAGAGCAGAGGAGTTTTCTCGATTCCTGCATGATAAAATCGCTCAGATCCGGGAGGGGCTTAACTCCAATTGGATGGTCCTGGGGGAGGTGTCCGGGGCAGGTCTTGTGAATGTTATTTGGGGAGAGTTCGATCCTGTGACCGCCGAGGGTGTGGACAGGTTGCTGGGGAGTCTGAATGCCACCACCTGTTTATTGGACCCGTGCCCTTCCTGGCTGGTTTCGGCCGCCAGGGAGACGACATGAGGCTGGCTCCAGGGGATTATCAATGCTTCTCTGAGAGAGGGGTCACTCCCGACCGCCCTGAAGATGGCGGTGGTGCGGCCCCTCCTCAAGAAGCCTTCCCTGGATCCAGCTGTTTTAAATAACTTTCGTCCAGTCTCCAACCTGCCCTTTGTGGCGAAGGTTGTTGAGAGTGTGGTGGCACGTCAGCTTCCTCAGTACCTGGAGGAAACAACTTACCTCGATCCGTTCCAATCGGGCTTCAGGCCTGGGCACAGCACTGAGACGGCATTGGTCGCGTTGGTTGATGATCTCTGGAGGGCTCGTGACAGAGGGTTCTCCTCTGTCCTGGTCCTATTAGATCTCTCGGCGGCTTTCGATACTATCGACCATAGTATCCTGTTGCGACGGTTGGAGGGGTTGGGAATTGGGGGAACCGTCTTTCGATGGTTCTCCTCCTTCCTCTCCGACCGTTCGCAATTTGTGTTGGCGGGAGGGGAGAGGTCCACCTCTAGGCCCCTGGTTTGTGGGGTGCCTCAGGGGTCGGTTCTCTCCCCTCTTTTGTTCAACATCTATATGAAACCGCTGGGCGAGATCATCCGTGGTCTTGGGGTGAAGTGTCATCTCTATGCAGATGACACTCAGTTATACATCTCCACCCCGGACCACCCCAACGATGCTGTGGGGACTATGTCCAGGTGCCTGGAGGCCGTGCGGGATTGGATGGGCGGGAACAGGCTCCGGCTCAACCCATCCAAGACCGAGTGGCTGTGGTTCCCGGCGCCCCGATATAGCCAGTTGACTCCGTCGCTGGCTATTGGGGGGGAAATTTTGCCCCCCACAGAGAGGGCTCGCAATCTGGGAGTCCTCCTGGATGTGCGGCTGTCGCTTGAACACCATGTCGCGGCCGTCTCCAGGGGGGCATTTCATCAGATCCGTCGGATCTACCGGTTGCGGCCCTTTCTGGATCGGGACGCCCTGCGCACGGTCACTCAGGCCCTTGTCACCTCTCGCCTGGACTATTGTAATGCCCTCTACATGGGGCTCCCTGCGGGGAGCACCCGGAGACTCCAACTGGTGCAGAATGCGGCTGCGCGGGTGATCATGGGGGCGTCACGTAGCGCCCACGTGACGCCTCTCCTGCGCGAGCTGCATTGGCTGCCAGTGGCTTTCCGGGTTCGCTTTAAGGTTCTGGTTCTGACCTTTAAGGCGATCCATGGCATTGGACCAGGTTACCTACAGGACCGCATCCTACCGGTGATCTCCAGCAGGCCAGTGCGTGCACACAGGGAGGGCCTTCTCCGGGTTCCGTCGGCTGCCATGTGTCGCCTGGCGGTCCCAAGGGGTAGGGCCTTCTCTGTGGCGGCCCCTGCCCTCTGGAATACTCTGCCACCGGAACTGCGTACCGGCATGGACCTGAGGTCCTTCAGGCGCGCGTTGAAGACCTGGCTTTTCGAGCAGGCCGGCCTGGGCTGAGAGAGGGTTTTAATGTGTCTCCAGTAATTTTAATTTGGGGGTTTTAAGGGGGTGGGGTGGGCTTTTTATTCGGCCAAATATTCAATTTAATCTTTTTTAACTTTTGTATTATTGTTGGGGTTTTAGATTGGCTGTACACCGCCCTGAGTCCCCAGGGAGAAGGGCGGTATAAAAAATTAAATAAATAAATAAATAAATAATTGGTCCTAAGAAATCCAGTTTGGGAGATGCCTGTTATGTTTTGAGTATAATGGACCATTACTCACGGTACGGGTTCTGCTATTTAATGAAAAACAAAACAGAAACATTCCCACATTTCTTTAACTGGCTAAGATTTGCTGAGAGAAAAATGAGATGTAGGGTAATTACTTAGGACTGAGTATATTAATACAAGATTACAAATGATGTTAAAATTGGCTGATATCGAGCATAAACATTCTGCACCTTACAGGCCACAACATAACTTGTTTATAGAACGAAGGAAGCAAACGTTATAAGCCATGGCTCACACTATGTTATCTGATTCGGATTTTCCTGAAACACTGTGGGGTGAAGCCATATTGTGTTCCAACCATGTGTTAAACAATGTAGTGAACACAACAACTGGTGAATTGCCATTCACTCATTGGCATGGCAGAAAACCAAATTTAAGTTATCTACATACATTTGGAGCTCCAGCATGGGTGCATATTCCCTCACAAGTAAGACTAAAAGGGCTCTATAGAGCTAGGAAATTAGTTTTCGTAGGTTACGTGGCCAACCATAGATCGTTTAGATTTTGGGATCCAGGCACAGCTAATGTTTACTGTAGCGCTAGTGCTAAATTTCTTGAGCACGTGGGGTGGCATAAACTAGAATAGGAATTCAACAATGATGTTGTTATTGACACCCAAGTAGTCCCTAATGATGAGATAGTTAAACCATTAATAGCCATTAAAAAGGAAGAACAGGCACAGGAGGAAGTAGAAGAACAGGAGCAGGTGGAACAGGAGAGTCCACCAGTAAGCCTGGAATTACCTAGATGTTCAACCCGTGTAACACAACCATGAGATAAATATCAGGCTAGTATGGTATGCCAAGTAAATATAGTTCCTACTAACTATAATGAACTGAAACTGTAATCTGCTAAAGATCAGGCTGCTTGGCAGGAAGCAATGGATAAGGAACTGAATTCCTTACAAAGGTTGGAGGTGAATGAAAATGTCAGGTTACCACCAGGTAAACATGCCATAGGGTGTAAATGGATTTATAAAATTAAGAAAGGTGTGGATGGGACTGTTACCCATAAAGCCAGGTTAGTAGCACAAGGGTTCGATCAGACAGCCAATGACTACGATGAAGTGTTTGCACCTAGTCTGAAGGCTACTACATTACGAGAAGCATTAGTATGGGCAGCTAAGGAGAAATACATAATAAATCATTTAGATGTTGAGATGGCATATCTACATGCACTGTTGCAACATACTATATATTTAAAGAAACCTTTGGGGATAAAAGCTGATAACTCAATTGATTGCTGGAGATTGAAAAAGAGTCTTTATGGCTTTAAGCAATCAGGCTATGAATGGAACCAGTGCATAGTGAAGAAATTAACAAAGATAGGTTTTGTAGCTGGCATGGCTGATCCATGTTTATTTAAAAAGGAAAGTGATGGTGTAATTTCATTGTTGCTATTGTTCACTGATGACATAGCATTAATCACCGAAACTGAGCAAGAAGCTACTGGGATTATTTCACTGTTAAGAGAAGAAATTTAGAATCAAACATTTAGATGAGATTAAACAGTATCTTGGTTTGAAAATAGATAAAACTAGGGGAGGCTACAAAATCTCACAGGCAGATAAAATTAACCAGTTACTGAAGAACTTTAAAATGGAACTTTGTAAACCGGCTAAGACACCAATGAGCCAGGAGTTTAGTTACTGTGATGTACAAAGTCCTGTTTTTGATAAAGACATTTATCAATCATTAATTGGTAGCTTATTCTATCTTAGTAATTGGTCTAAGCCAGACATAGCATATAATGTTAACCAATTAGCCAGGTTTAACACTGAGCCTACTGAAAGGCACTGGCAAGTTGCGAAGCATGTGTTGAGATATCTTAAACAAACGATGCATTATGCATTATATTTGGAGCCTAAGAATGAACTAAGTTTAACTGCATATGCCGATGAAAGTTTCGTTACAGAAGTACCTAAACGTAAATCAACGTCAGGTACTGTAGTATTATTAGGAAAGGTGTTAATTGGATGGTGGTCTTTTCAACAAAAACATCTAAGCTTATCAACAATGGAGGCTGAATTCTCATGTTTGTATCTATTATGTACGGATTTAGTATGTTATAAACAACTAATGATAGATATGGGAATTAATGTAAAGGATCCTGTTGTTGTATATGAAGACAACCAATCAGCAATTCAGATAGCTTCCAATCTCGACATAAAGACAAGATCAAAACACACAGATCTACGATATCTGAATGTGAGACAATGTGTGCAAAGTAAAATTATTAAACTGGAGTACTGCATGTCAGAGAATAACAATGCAGATCAATTTGTGAAAACCCAAGGCACTGTAAAACATATGGCTTGCTGTGAGGAATATGGACTTAAACTGTAAGGTGGTGTAGTGTATATTGTCCTACTCAAAGGGGAGAATGTTAGGAATGAGAGTCACCTAACAGTTAGTTTGGCAATATATAAACCAGGATAGTCATTTAATACTATATCTTTAAGAGACTGCTGTAATTGTAATTGGGTGTGGTTCCTCCAACGGCCATAAGATGGAGCCAGAAAACTGATTTGTTCCTTCTTGTATTTTCCTTATTGCCTGTTGCCTGATCGCGTTCTGCTCGGATTGCTGTGAGTCTTGCAACTGCTAGCAAACTCTGTTTACTGAACTTTGTTTATGATACTGGACTTTGTTTTTGGATTATTCCTGGACTGAATACTGACTGCTTTAACCGTGTATGACTTGGACTGTTTGTTGGACTTTGCTTATCTGTTATTGGAAGTAAAACCTACATTTTACTATTCAGTGTATCTGTGTGCTAGTTGTGTGTTATTCTTCACCACTCTCACTACGTTTCTCTGAGAGCACTCATTCTCCTAACAGGGAATACCTCAACAGTGCTGCCTCAAAGGATCAAGCACTATAATTTGCATTCACTCAGTTTCAGATAATTTTGTCAAGTCTTTCTTTTTCTTTTCTTATACTATTTAAAGGCCTTTCCTTTTTCCTATGCAGCTTTTCATAATAATACATCCAGTCAGATATTGAGCCAAACATTATCTAGTGTAGAACTTTAGATCCTTTTGTAATCTAAAGCTGTTAGTATCACTAGCTTTTTCCAAACAATAGGAGAACACTTACATTTAACATAAAATGTTTGATATTACCATCTTTTGTAGTGTGATCTTTCTTGTAAAAGTAACACTTGTTAGGTTGGCTGCACGTGAAAGTCATTCCTCTTTTCTGCCTGCACTACATTCATATTTAAGAATGAATATGTGCTTTGCTTTGTTGGCTTCATAACTTCATTCTGACTTCTGTCAAAACTGCAATCTTTATGCCTCCCAGAAAGAGGAATCCTTGAGAAATAAGAATGTTTGTGTGTTTGTGTGTGAGAGAAAGAAAGGGCAGGCAGGCAGGCAGGCAGGCAGGCAGGCAGGCAGGCAGGCAGGAAGGAAGGAAGGAAGGAAGGAAGGAAGGAAGGAAGGAAGGAAGGAAGGAAGGAAGGAAGGAAGATGGAGAGAGAAGGCTGGGATACAATCTGGATCCTTTAATATATCAATTGCCTTCATTCAAGGAAAAAGCTAGATTTAGACTAAAGAAAATTCATTGCAGAATAGAATACTACTCTCCAGGTAGGAGGCACCACTAGCCAATCTCAGCAGATCTTGAAAAAATTAAGCAAGTTTAGATTGCTGGGCTGTAGATTGCACGGGAATATTTAAATACAATCAAGGTGCCACTGGAAAGCCACCTCCATATAGTTGCCAAGAAACTACAAAAGCATGTCCATAAAGTTATCAGAACTGAAATTGAATTCAAATAAAATTTTTACATTTCAAATAGAATAATAGAAACAAAGTCATCTTGCCACCCTTAAGCCCCAAAAATTTTGATGGATCTATTTTATTGTGTCTCTGACAGTTGGAAAAAAAGATAATATTCTACTTGTGGGTGCTGTTCCATGAGTAGAACATATTATTAATAGCTCCGCTTCTTCAACGTCCTTGGAACAGACTGGAAGACAAGGTGTGCTTTGGAAGCAGGAACACAAATTCTTACCTGGAGAAGTATGCTTAAGTGGATTGGATATAATTCTTTGTCTACCTCACCATATATTTTTAAACCAGCTGGTTTTCTTACATAACAATCTCCTTCTCAATTGGCTTGCTGTGAACTGCCCATGCTCACAGCAAGAAAAGACCCAAGCATTATTTTAAGAATTCAGAAACCATTAAACAGTTGTAGAATGTTAATTGATACTCCTATGCAAATAAGAAGTTCATTTGTATTATGGAAGTGTCTGGCATTCTTGTGGTATCTTTTCCTATATATGTAAGGGTGCAGGAAAGCACAACAAAGATGATTAGGAGCAGGGGTGGGTTTCTACCAGTTCTGTCCACTTCTGTAGAACCAGTAGCTCTGAAGAGCAGCAGATATAGAACCGGTTCTATGTCTGTTGATGTTTTTGCCCACACGCTCACCCGGGCTCTTACCTGACCTTTATTTCCTGATTTTTTCAACTTCAGCTGTCATGCGAGGCACAGCTGCACTTAAAAAAGCAGGAAAAAAGGGCTTTTTGAAAGGCTGCTTCTCTGCACGCAGCATGCTGATGACGATTTACAGACGCGCTGATGGCAGCATGCAGGGAAGCACATTGTAAATCACCGAACCTCATAAATGACTGAACCGATAATTAACCCTATTGGATCCCACCCCTGATTAGGAGCCTGAAACATATGAAGAATGGTTGCAGGAATTGGATTTGTCTAGTCTGGTGAAAACAAGGACTGGACTGACTAACTACCAGTGTTCCAATATTTGAGAGGCTGTCACAAAGAAGAAGGGGTCCACCTATTTTCCAAAGCATCAGAAAAGCAAGGCAAGGAACGATGGATGGAAACTAATTAAGGAGAGAAGCAAACTAGAACTAAGGAGAAATTTCCTGACAGTTAGAACAGTTAATCAGTGGAACAGCTTGCCTTCAGAAGTTGAGGGTGCTCCATCATTGGAGGTCTTTTAAGAAGAGACTGGACAGCCACTTATCTGGAATGGTATAGGGTCTCATTCTTGTACAGGGGTTTGGACTAGAAGACCTCCGAGGTCTTTTCCTACACTGTTATTCTATTCTGAGTCTATCATTTAGGATAATGTTTGTCAACCTTGGCAACTTTAAGATCGCAACTCCCAGAATTCCCCAGCCAGTATTTGCAGGGGTTGTGATTTATTTTTTGTGAGTTTTGCTTTGCATACATCTGAAAATGCTATATTTTTATTCTTGAAATGTCTTTTCTGGAATTGCTATTTAATGCATGTTTTTGATTCAAAGTTGGGATTAATTCATAGGACACTGTTAACCATAAATATGGCTTATCAGCAAATTTAACCTGGCAATGTTCCACTTATCTTTCTTTATTTCTCTCCTGAGAAATGGGAACAGTGTTGTTGTGGCCTGTTGGCCGCCAGCCCCTCCAACAGCTGAACCAAATGAGGAGGAGGCATGGGATTCAGGGTCACCATCAAAGTAACCTGGAGCTCCGAGAGGGAAGTGGGAATGGAGCTGGCAGAGACAGAGCAACAGAGGCAGAGCCTGGGCCATCTGTCAGCCCTCAGATGGAGAGTCAACAGCCCCCAGGTTTGGAGGTGGCTGATGGAGAAACAGCTGGGTTCACTGCCTGATGTGCAAATGCGCTGAAGGCAGAGGAGAGGAGAGCAGTGGAAATCCTTGGGCTGATCCTTGGGAAGGAAGAGCCACCACTGCTCATGAAGCCCCACCCTAGCTCTGGGGATAAAAGGAAGGAGGTGGAGATGAATAGATGTTGCAGACAATTATTCATCTCCCTGTCAGATAGACTTGTTATCCTGTGGTGAGAGAGAAACTTTTTGCCAGGTTTGCTGATACTCCTAATAAAGGAATCCTTGAGTTAACTTCAGAGGGTTTTGTCATGTTTGGGTAGCTGGGTCAGAACAGGGTTTTAAACCACTATATATACTGTATTATAGGTTAAACATGCTATCCAAATGTAGACTATGTCCTATCTATGATTGCTGCAAATCATAGGATAGAGCCAGGGGTGGGATTCTACCAGTTTGTACCTATTTGCTAGAACCGGTTGTTAACATTCTAAGCAGTTCAGAGAACCGGTTGTTAGAAGAAATTACTGGCCTAATCCTGTAAGGAAGGCAGGAAGGAAACATTCTGGTGTTGCTTACAGAAACTGCCTCTCCATTAAGACTTATTACGTTCTTGGCAGGACTAGACTTCCTGTCTCAGGAACTTCTCTGGAGGTTTTTTTCCCCTACTTTGCTGGTACTTTGCTTGTGTGGAGTGGCCTTTCAAAGTTACAATGGCATTGAAAAAAGTGACTTATGACCATTTTTCACACTTACAACTGTTTCAGCATCCCCACAGTCATGAGGGGCCAGGCGAGGAGATGCGTGCCTTGATTTGAATGGTATTAAGTTGGCCACACCCAGCCAATAACATGACCACCAAGCCATGTCCACTCAGTCACATGACCACCAAGCCACGCCCACCACCTAAGCCACGCCCACAAACCAGTTGTTAAAAATTTGAGTCCCACGCCTGGATAGAGCCATGGTTTGTTATGATTTTAAAGTATACTATGTTGAAAAGACTTCACCAATAAGAAAGCACATAGTTTTGAACTCTGTACTACACCAGTCATTTTGTGCAAGAACATGTAGGCACCACCAGCAGATTTGCTATATTATTTTATGATTAAATTAAGTCTGCCAGTGTGGCTGATGTCTATATCCAATCATTCTTCATTTTTATTTATGTACATCTAACCTTTATTTTATGTCCCATGCCAATAAAACAGTGTCAAATTTTAATTTAGTCAAGTCTGGCCATTGAGCAAAGCACTGAGTAATTTCAATATGCTGAGGAATATGGCTTGGATATTTTAACAATTCATTTATTTGAGAATGTCTCAATTATTAAAATGTTAATAAGCTACTAATTGCCTTTCTTTATGAATAAATAGCATTTGGCTAGCCCTCTTCAATATAGGTTTCAGGTTTCTGTTTTCAAGGGGCTTCCTCTCTCTTCTCAGTTTCTTTCATATTTACATATTACAATATTAACAGATACTGCATAAAGAGAGAGGAGTTAGTCTATAATAGCCAAAAATCAAAAATATGTCTGGTGGCATATTTTCAGATTTATTCCTTCTAATAAAACCGGTTAACCTGAAAAAGTGCTAGAAGGCTCTTCCTGTTTTCCAATACTATTAGCTAATAGATAGTCCTCCACCATTCATTTAACAACAATTGAAATTTATGATGGCTTCTGAAAAAACAATGCCTGTCCTCAAAGCTATTACCGTTATGCCACCCCCCCCTGATCACATGACCTCAATTTGGGCACTTAGTAACTGCTTTGCATTTATAACAGTTGCAGTATCTTACAGTCATATGATCACAATTTGCAGACTTCCAAGCCAAATTTTGATGGGCAAAGTCAATGGTCAGTAATTTGCAACAGGCTGAACCATGGGTGGGATTCAAATTTTTTAACAACCGGTTCTGTGGGCGTGGCTAAGTTGGTGGGTGTGGCTTGGTGGTCATGTTATTGGCTGGGTGTGGCCAACTCAATATCACTCACATCGAGGCACGCATCTCCTCTCCTGTCCTCTTATGACTGTGGGGATGCTGCAACAGTCGTAAGTGTGAAAAATGGTCATAAGTCACTTTTTTCAGTGCCATTGTAACTTTGAATGGTCACTCCACACAAGCAAAGTACCAGCAAAGTAGAGGAAAAAAACTCCAGAGAAGTTCCTGAGGCAGGAAGTCTAGTCCTGCCAAGAATGTAATAAGGGTTTACAGAGAGGCAGTTTCTGTAAGCAACACCAGAATGTTTCCTTCCTGCCTTCCTTACAGGATTAGGCCAGTAATTTCTTCTAACAACCAGTTCTTCGAACTGCTTAGAATATTAACAACCGGTTCTAGTGAGTAGGTGCGAACTGCTAGAATCCCACCCCTGGGCTGAACTTTATGGCAAGGCCAAAATTCCTTTCCCTGGTGATGAGGTTCTTATGTAAACAAAAGAAAGGAAGTTTGTGGGGGTTTTTTCTCCGTACCTGCATATGGGAAGGTATGTATGTGTGTGGCTCATTGGCAAGACTGTGGCAAATGACGGGATAGCAGTGTTCCAATATTTGAGGGACTGCCATAAAGAAGAGTGGTTCAATCTATCTTCTAAAGCACCCACAGGCAGGACAAGAAGCAATGGATGAAACTAATCAAGGAGAGAACTGATCTAGAACTAAGGAAAGATTTCCTGAAAGCTAGAAAATTAGTGGAACGACTTGCCTCCAGAAGTTGTGGGTGCTAAGAAGAGATTTGACAGTCATTTGTCTGAAATGTTATAGGGTTTCCTGCTTGAGGAGGGGTTGGACTAGAAGACCTCCAAGGTCCCTTCAAATTATGTTATTCTGTTAAATTTCCCAGATACCGAGTTCAGCATGGCTTACTAAGGCTCTAGGCTTGTGCTTAGGAATTGAATGTTTCCTGAATTACTCAAGAGGAATATGCCATTGTATAAATTAAGGCCATTATTCTGTGTTCTGTACATTTTTAGATCGCAGTAAACAGGACATGTTCTTCTGGAGGATTCATAATGTCTCCACTGTGTCATCTGCTTTTATTTTGGGACACTATTTCCAATCCCCTTGACTATTCTTTGCACCTGTTCCAATTTGTACGAAATCTTCCTTTAAAATGCAGCAGAGCCCAGAATACTTGAAGTAGGATCTGCCTAATGTAGCATAAAATGGAATAATTACTTCCCATGTTTTGGAAATCGTATTTCTTTGATGCAGTCTAAAATTATATTCACCCTTTTGCAGCTTTCCTATTAAGCTTATGATCAACCACAATTCAAAGATTTCTTTCATATACCCGGCAAGCAATTTTCCATTTCCTATTCCTTGGCATTTTATGCCGTTTCCCTATGTCCCTATTAAATCTTACACAGTGTTATTTCCAGCCACTTCTCTATCTTATCAAGCATGTTTTTAATATTGCTTTTGTCTTTTAGAACATTAATTATCTCATTTGGCATTGTGTCATCTGAAGTTCCCTCCGTTAGCATTTGAGGAGAAGGTTGGTAATGATTATAGTGGAAGACAGTAATAATGGAGATGGATTTTTACCTTTATGGATGTTGTCTGAAAGAATATGCATGAAGTATAAAAAGATGTAATACGTGTCTTTTGGGTAAAGGATCGCAGAGCTAATAGGTAGAGAACAGATGGTAACAGTTTTAAAGTACTGCCATTACTATGGATTTTATGGTATTTCCCATGTAATGCTTTTTATTCCAGAGGGCTCTCTGACACTGACTTGATACATTTATCAGGAAGCTTGACTGGAACTAAGTAGGAATTAGGATGCTCACATTTTACTGGCTGAAAAGTGCATAGGAATCTTTCTTTTCCTCATGTTAGTGTAGAGAAACTGTTGTAATAATATGCCTGGGGTACCTGTTCCGTACAGGCATTGCTGGACTATTTGGGAAATCCTTACATTGCTATGGAATACACAGCGCATTAGCTATGCTGCTTCATAGTGAGATGGATGGCATATAAATTTAAGAAATAAAATAAAAAATTAAAATGAAATAGGACTTGTAAAGACCATAACGTGACTCAGCCACCTTATCCTGAAGGTGCTTTTTCAAAAGGCAACTGGACTTTGTTTTTCCTTGAAGATGTTTCATTTCTCATCCAAGAAGCTTCTTCAGAACTCTTTTCAGAACTGAAGAAGCTTCTTGGATAAAAAGTGAAACATCTTCAAAAAGTCCAGTTGCCTTTTAGAAAAGCACCTTCGGGACAATGATGACCTGGATGATTGAAAATCTCCATAGATTACATACACATTCAGCCACCTTATGTTTTAAGCAGATGGTGGAGGCAGGAAAATAAAATCAGATGTAGAATGTATTTACCACCTTGAGTTATTTGTAAAAAAAGTCAGGAAGTGAGGAAACAACAAACAAACAAATAAGCAGGCAGGCAGCACCAAGGGAGAAAAATTGAGCTATCCTGCAGAAGAACAAGAAGAGAGTTGATACATGGATTTCAGGTTTATAGAAAAGACGGTTGGCTGAGAACGAATTGTTGTGAAAATCAAGATGGTGGTACTAGTGTCTCATATTAGAATTTGGGAAATCCCCAAGTCCCTACTGAAGGGACGGCACTTACAGTGACATTCCGTTGTGCTTAGCTACAGTAGTTTGTTTAGCTTCTTCCTGTCCTGTCATGAAAATCCAATCATTTGTCAACAGTGATTTATGATGTGGGATGATGCATGAAACCACCCAATTATGGTATATTCAATAAACCATGGTTAAGCAAACTGCCTTACACTGTGCAAATCCAGTCAGTGTGGTTGATTTATGGTGTGAACCCAGCCAGTTGAACTAATTCAATAGTCCATGGTTAAAAAAAATCAGGATTTTTGCCATAATAAGTGAAAAGATCCTTTTTTTAATGCCTCACCTAATTTATAGAGTTGCTCTAAGAATAGATGGAGTTGGATCAAATGAGTTTGGCTCCAGATGTGCAGTTCTGATAGGCATAAAATTGAGGGGCTGAGAAATGATTTGCTATCTGATTTCAGGAACACGGTATTTTCTTTGAAAATGAGTTGGGAAGGGGAAGATATGCAAGAAATTTAATAGGAAGTAATCATATGTCATATAAATGAACAGCATTCTATGACAGAGAAACTTCTGTAGATGACATTTTACCCATTTTAAGAAGCTTCTTACAAGTAAGTGTTCACTGAAAATCAGGTATTTATACAATTACCATAATTATATCTATGCATCTGCTGTGTGTACCTATAATTATTTCATTAAAAACTGTAATTATAATATAATTGCAGGTGAAAATGAAGTGTTTGGAGCACATTGCAGAAATCCTTAATATGGGTGAACTCAGAATCATTTTACAGCTATGCACTTTATTTTCATGGAAATATCAGAAGTATTACCACAGCTAGTGAACTGGCTGCAAATATTATGCCAAAATCATAAATCTTTTTTCTTCTCTCCTGGAAGAAAACATCAAATCCAAACTAACATCTGTGCCAGGATGTTTTTTCCCCCTCCCACTGTGGCAGTTATTTATGTAGAATACTTTAGAAAAGATAAAAAAAATAATGGTAATCCTTAGAGAAAATCAGAAAAGAAATAGCACATCCCATGGGAAAAAGGAGATAAATAGGGACACCAAGTAGCATTAATTAATGCTAATTTATACACATGTATGGATTCACACATACAAAAATTGACATTAAAAGGTGGTATGTGGGAATGACTTTAGGAAAGAGGAGGGAGAGCTGCAGATTAGACAACAGTCAGACAAAAGGCAGCTAAGCCTGCAGAAGGAATAGGTGCATGACAAATATTTCATAAGGAACCCTCCCTAGTTTCCTAATCTGTGAAGGGGAGGGAATAGAACTTTCGAGCTTTCTGTCAATAATTATAGTAGAATGAATATTTCTGGTTATGTTTCTGTCTGCATTACTCATAAGTATGACACCTTTAAATAAAGGGCTGACTTCTCTAAAGCAGGCATTTCTTAGCAATCCTTGCGGAAACACGAATGCTACTACATTGTTAAGTTCAGAAAGCATTCTTACATTCAACAGGGATATACCTAATGACTTGAAACAATGCATTCGTTAAATTTTGCATTCAACTGTATTTGCATTTTGAACCTATTAGAACATTCCACGACAAAATGACTATTATATACATTCTTAGGGTGGAATCCAAAATAAGGCTTATATAAATAATGGAAATGGCTGCAGTGACAGCAGAATTCCTGCCCTGTCCCCACCCCTTGCTGAAAATGTGTTTTTTATTGTTTCAACTTGGAATATATTAAGTTTGTGGTGACAAAGTGCTTCAGTTTTAAAAACCTGCCCTGGCGGATGAGACCATTTGCAATAATTTAATTTAAAATCATGATCTTATGATCTTAATCAAGAAAATGGTATGTAGTTTTAATGGACAAATGTGAGAAAGTAAAGTTTTTTTTCTTTTGTTTATCATAAAACAAATCTGGTTACCTTCCTACCATCTTCATTGAGCTTTATTTCTTCCATACAAGTAAACAGTCATAATTTTTTGTTCCTATGTAAAATGAGGGCCCAGATTGTTGGGGGCAATATGCTGACTCTGTAAACTGCTTAGAGAGGGTTGTAAAGCACTATGAAGCAGTATACGAGTCTAAGTTCTATTGCTATGTATAGCATTTTTATAGTTGGGCAAAAATATCTCCTGAAGGAATCATGTTTTAGTTTCATTATTGAATAGATTCCCTCCTCCCCTCATCCTGGAATATGTCGAATCATGCTAAAATCTGATGACATTTTTTTTTTGCTTTCTACTCAGCTTACAATACTTACTCACTAATCCAAGCTTGATTCTTTTCAAATCTTTGTCCAATTGGTTGTCCTTTGATTAATGAGGAGAATGAGAGAAAAACAGATTTTTTTTTAAATTAGTCAACAGTAGTGAACTTCAAGTACAGATCTATTTCTCTTGAAATTTGGGGCTTTAGCCAATGGAAGAAGTAAAATCTTTAAGTCAGGTGCAGCTCTTCATGACTTTACATCATGGGTATCTAACCTTTATGACTTGTGGATTTCAACTCCATGAATTCTACATCTAACCATGGAGTTGAAGTCCACAAGTCTTAAAGTTGTCAAGGTTGGACACCCATGATCTAAAGTCATGTAGATGGTTTGACATGGCTTTTTTTCTAGGGTTTTTTTTTTCTGCCCCCAGCCTAAAGTTTGGTATTCTCTTGGAGTTTCCCATCTAAGTACTGACCAGGCCCAACCTTGCATAGTGTCCAAACCCAGATAAGCTTGACCAGTTGCTTTCAACTAATGCTTTGAAAATTACTCGGAATGTGGTTGTTGGTTTGTTTTAGCAACTGCAACAAGGATGGATTTATTCAGCCGTATCAGAAATCTTTTATAATCCATGCTTACCTTTTTTCTTAGTGTGTGAGTAAGGGCAAGAAGAGATATTACACAACACTCAGTGCCTCTGAGAACTGCTTCTTTGAAGTATATTATGAAATTGCTTCAGCATTCTGAGTCCTAACCCTACCAGTACAAGTTCCCCAAATAACTAATGAATTGCTTTCCTCAAAACTCCAGAGAAATTAGGAGTCAGTCAAGGAAGAATGAGAAGAGAAGGGACTATAAATAAATGGAATGCATCAACCTACCAGTATTTTTTTTCTACATTTGCTTTTTCCCTTCTGATTTTCAGACTCTTTCTGCTAACTGTCTGGCTGTCCATCATCATGTAGGCATATCCTCTTCATTATTAGGTTTTAAATCAAGATAAGTAACACAATATTAAAAATCTGCTGTCTGCCATAGTGTTGTAGTGTTATCACAAAATGTGGGGCTTGCTTTGAAAAAAAAGCTGATTGAATTGAATGGCTATTTTATTTAGCTTGATGATAAATCCTATTCTCGATACACTTATACATTGTTCCTTTAAAATAAATGGGATCTTTTTTATCCCCACTTATTGAGAAATAAATTGAACCTGAAAGGAATTTCTTCTTAATACATCCTTACGAATCGTTTTATTTTTTCAGCAGTTTCAGAGTTATATATGGCCCTCTATCAGTTCTATCCTGTTTCCATACCAAGATCTAAATAAATTTATGTTTATGTGCAATTTCATAAAATTCATGCCTACTTTGTCTGCATTTTCCCCTCAGATACACAGTTATACAGAGGTTTTGAACAAAAAGTGGATAGTTCTTTTATGCTTTAGTAAATTCAGACAAAAAAAATTGCACCACTAAATCTAGCAAGATTACATTCCAAAGGCAAATTAGTCTGGAAAGAAAGGTAGTTGCTTAAAAATGTGGCCTAAATGAATACTTTCTCCATTGTGGAGGTCTGCATAAAACGGCTTTATTTAAATTTGGAAAATACGAATCTATATAAACTTTCAGAAAGTAAATTTCATGGAAATAGCTGGGCATTTTAAAAAACTGGGCATTTTAAAAGTTAAAATCCAAATAGTTGAATTGTAAGCTATCAGCAAATTGAGCAAAATGAGGACCCAAGATTGTTGGGGGCAATAAGCTGACTTTGTAAAAATGCCACTTGGGGGGTGGGGGGGGGCAAAAAGCCCTAGTAATAAGCAGGCATGTACAATGGAATGAAGGCTATTGCCGAGCACTTAGCATGGTGCTCTAAAGACTGTAAGCCACCCTGAGTCTCCGGAGAAGGGCGGCATATAAATAAAATTAAAAAAAATATAAAAAATTCAGACAGTGCAGTTTACTTATGTTGTGTGCAAACAGCCAGTATGGATTCTTTTGATACATTTTGCATACAGTTTAATTCTAGGAGCAATATATATATGGATTGAAATGCAACTTGATAGATATAGTCATTTATCTATCAGATAAAGAATTCATCTTTGTTTAACTGCATAGACTACCCTGAAAAGTTTAAAACAGGCAGCCTCTATGAAGACCCAATTCAAAAAGGAATGAGGACTTAACAGGAAATTCCATTGGTCATTTCCCTTACTGTCTACAGTTAGGGCAGTGGTTGCAGCTCTAGAGCCACATGTGGCTCTTTCATATCTCTGCTGCGGCTCCCTGTCGTCAGTCGGCACCACAATTTTGAGAGGACCTTCCGTTTGGGAACAAATGTGCCAGGAGGGGACTCTATAGCAATGGGCGGGTTTTCCAGTTGGCTGCACAATTGATAGAGCTTTCGGTTAGGACAGGTAGAGGAAAAAAGATGCCATGCTAGGAGGAGATTCTATGATGGGGGAACCGGACTTCCGGTTGGCTCCAGAATTGAACGGGAGGCTTCCGGTTAGGATCTTTGTGGCTCTTTGAGTGTTTAAGGTTGCCAACCCCTGAGTTAGGGTTACCAGATATCTGTACAGGCAAAAGAGGACACAGGCCATTGGAAAGGAGGATACACACTGTTGAACCTTCTTGGCATCTGCTACAAAAAATATAGAGAAAAAGTACAGAACAAAACAAAGCAAAAATTCTACATCCAATATACATAAAGCACCCGAAGGCCAGACAAGGAATAATGGATGGAAACTGAACAAGGAGAGATTTAACCTGGAAATAAGGAGAAACTTTCTGACAGTGAGAACAATCAACCTTAATGGAACAGCTTGTCCTCGGAAGTTGTGGGAGCGCCATCACTTGAGACCTTCAAGAAGAGATTGGACTCCCATCTGTCAGAAAATGTGTAGGGTCTCCTGCTTGGGCAGGGGGTTAGACTAGATGACTTACAAGGTCCCTTCCAACTCTGATTATCTGTTATCTATTAGTTAAACTTCCTAGCATCAGAAAATACTAGTTTTGTTATGAGGTAAAAGCCTTCATTCCTGTAATTGATCTTGTCAATTTCAGGAAGCAGTAAAAACTGGCAGGGGGTATCACAGCTAATCCTCTACCTACCAGAATTTCTACTGCTAAGCAAGGGCTTGTTAATTGAGTCACACTTATTTTACAACCTCTTTGTCACGGTTGTTAAGCGAATCACAGTGATTGTTAATTGAAGCACATTGTCATTAAGCAAATCTGGATTCCCCCATTGACTTTGCTTCTCAGAAGACAGCTGGAAAGATCACAGATGATGATTATGTGACCCTGGGATGTTGCAACCCTTACAAGTTCATGCTGGTTGCCAAGAACCTGAATTTTGATCTGTGATGATGCAGCAACAGTTGCAGGTGTGAATACCAGTCATTAGTCACTTTTTCTGCATCATTGTAACATTGTATGGTCACTAAATGAATGGTTGTAAGTCAAGGACCATCTATAATTAACTAATTAAGGTAATAGAGCAGAGCTTGTTAACATGCAGTTAGTACTTATTAGGGAAACCCTCCTTTGTGGAAAACACCTCTTGGGAAGAGAAAACATATTAGATATTCAAATGGCTGTACAATATTTGATTTTAAGGTCATGCCTACCAGATAACATGAGAACAAAAAGGAGGATAGGTCTTCCTTTTGCCAGACATCTGGTAACCCCATCTAGGATTTCACATCTCTGCATTTAATTCTTCTATTTCTTCAAAATTATTTATTACTGGCGGCTTTAGGCTCACCATGGTATCTAACATATTCATTGCCTTCCACATTCTTGCTAATATGATGCCTGTGTAGCATTAGAAGCCCTATATACCTCCTGCCTTCATATCATCTTTACACGTTTCCTAAATAATCCTGGAACTGTCGTGCTGGTACCATCTCAGCAACTCAAGCCAACCACTAAATTTGGTATTGAAATGGCTGATCATAGCAGGATTTTTTTCTTCTTTAAATGTAGATAGTACTAGGAAGTGGGACCCTTTATGAAGCACACTATTTCTGGCTCTACCTTTAACCTAGTCACCCTATCCAAAATCAAACCATCAAATTTAGGTGCTGATTTTCAGTACCTTAATTTTGAAGTTGGGGATGGAAGTTGGAAATAGGATAATTTTGCCTCCGAGGCTACTCTTCCTCCCCTTCTTATCCTTATATTTCCAATTTGTTTTTGTTTTTTTAAATTAACAGAAATATTTTCTGTAATGCTATCACTCTTGTGTTACATTGGGGGAATTGGTGACAATGTCAACATACTGTAAACATGGCCAATCTTTGTGTCAGGCTATTTGTGGAATTCAAAGGCAGAAAAATCTGCGATGGAGGAAGAATCATAACATTTCAAAGTTGGTTGGACTTATTTAAGCAAACCAGAAATGGGAAGGCAGCTTGTATTGTTTTTATGTTTATTTCATATAGTTTTGTAAAAAAAAAAAGTATCTCATTAGCTGCAGGTTTAATTTTTTTCCCATCAGCACCATTTTAGCACTATGGGCCAAGGAAAACAGGAGCAAATTTCTCCCTTGATTAGATTCTATTCTCTTCGAATATTTCCAAGTGCCTCCCCACATTTAATTTTATTTTTTGCAAAATCAACTCCATGATTCCACCTATTGCTGGTTTGTACAGACTTCAAGGGACATTTGTATTGAGAGGAGCAATATGAGGTTGCACTGTGTGTTTGTGTTTGTGTATACATTATCTGAAGCATTTGAGCATATGAAATTGTATGTATGTATGTATGTATGTATGTATGTATGTTCGAGTATTTTCCCACGTCATTATTGTTGTGCTTTTAAAGTTGTAGTGACGTTTTGGCAGAATCTCATCTACCATCATCAGGCTTGTGTATTGTGTTCGTCTGTGAGTCAGGTTTTCACAGCTGTTTCTGTTTTAAATTTGGTGCTAGCCTACTTGCTGTGTTAGAGGGTTTTTCTTCATCCTGATTGATTGGGAGTCTTGGTCTGTGTTTATTGGTCTTGGAGTTTCCGCATTATGCCCTGCCACATACATCAGACAGACCAATAGAAGAATAAGTACCCGCCTGGATGAACACAAAATGCAATAAAAAAGCTGGAACACACTTCCTCACTAGTCCAACACATGGAAGCCACAGGTCACAGCATCGACTTCAATGGCACCAAAACCCTAGCCACTATAGAAAACTACAGCTACAGAATTATCAGAGAAGCCATAGAGATTGAAAAAAGATCTGAAAGCATGAATAGAAGAGATGACTCCACCAGACTGTCAATTATCTGGAAGCCTGCACTCACAAACAAAAAAATCTCTACACCACAAGCCAAGCAAACACCTGGGCACAAACAGATCCGCCCCCCGATACCTTCAGCTCAAATACACCCCAACCAGGCACTCAGAGGAAACCTAGCTTCTTAATAAATGAAAGCCATCCGTTTATCCGAAGCCAAGTCGCACTAAAAGCCTCCAATACAGGAAATACAATGTTGCCAGCCAATCAAGACCAAAAATGCTACCAAACAGACAGAAGATATTAGAAACACCAATCAAGCAGAACACAGCAAACTCCAAGACCAATAAACACAGACCAAGACTCCCAACCAATCAGGATGAAGAAAAAACCATTCTAACACAGCAGTAGGCTAGTACCAAATTTAAAACAGAAAAGGCTGACACACAGACGAACACAATACACAAGCCTGATGATGGCAGATGAGATTCTGCCGAAACGTCATTACAAACTTTAAAAGCACAACTATAATGACTTGGAAAAATACTCGAACAAAGCTGAATACCATACATAGAAATACCTGCGAAAACTTAAGAAAACAAATATATATATAGGTAGACCCATGCACATAAAGAAAGCTTGCAAATTGTACTTTGCCATTTCTCACATGATAGGGAGCAAGGTTCATTTCCAACTGCTGATAGCGTCTTTAAGACATTTTCTCCTGGTGTCCATATCCTCTTTAGTTTCAGATCACAGCTGCACAAGCAATTTCAGAATAAAAGAGAACTCATCAGTGCATTATAGCAAAGGAATTGGGTTTGCAAAGAGTTTAGATAGCTAGAAGTGAAAGGTTTTAAAGATATCTCAGTTCGATCTCTATGATCCTGAAGGGTACAAATTTGCCTGCAGCTGAGGTATGAATGATAGTAGATAGAGTTGATCTAATTTTCCCCAGCACTTAGTCTTGAGAGCTTTAATTGTTCAGCTATAAGACTTGCACTTGAAACTTCATAAGTATAAGATAAACAGATAAACAAGACAACACAATGATTAGATTCTCACTGCACTACATCACAGTTTGTTGGCAAAGCTACAATTCTCCAAGCATACTAAGGTACATCAAGTCAAAACCGAACTCAAACCAATCATATTTTTCCATAATACAGAGAGTATTAATGAAAATAGTATTTGTGTTTAAGCTTGATTTTGGCATTATTGAAAAATTAGTTTTCCATAATAGTAACCTCATTATCTTTTTTCTCCCCCTATTCATTATTTAAATTTGACATATTTAAATTCCTTGGGTATTAGGATAATGCTATGGCTCACTAAAGCATTCTCAAAACCATGGTTCATGATGTTATGGTTCAAGAAAGTCCTCTAATATGATAAACTAATAGAGCGACAAAAGACTTCTACCATAGGACTGAATAGCTGCTATAGGATAGAACCAACAGTTCTTGTAATAGAGTAGGTAGATACCTGGGTTGCAAAAATATAAATGCCCACAAGATGATAGTCAAAAGAAGCAGAAGCATCTAATAGCACTAGCACAAAGTCTGTAGAGATTCTCAGTCATCCAGGTCAGGGGTCTCCAACCTTGGCAACTTTAAGACTTGTGGACTTCAACTCCCAGAGTTCCTCAGCCAGCAAAGCCATGGTTGTCCCAAAGGTGCTTTTTCAGGAGGCAATTGGACTTTCTTGTTTTGTCTTTTGAAGACGTTTCACTTCTCATCCAAGAAGCATCTTCAGCTCTGACAGGATAGTGCACTTAGACTTATATACTGCTAATAGCAATAGCACTTAGATTTATATACTGCTTCACAGTGTTTACATCCCTCTCTAAGCAGTTTACAGAGTCAGCATTTTGGGTCCTCATTTTACTGACTTTGGAAGGATGGAAGTCAACCTTGAGCCAGTGAGACTCAAACTGCCAATCTGCAGGCAGCTGGCAATCAGCAGAAATAGCCTGCAGTACTGCATTCTAACCACTGTGGCTCGTCTAATGCTGGGGTAGGCAATTTTTCGCACGAGGTCATATCAGAAACTGGGATTGTTGTGGAGGGCTCTGAAAGTCCATAAACATGCAAACACCCACATAATTTTTTTAAAAATAGCAGACATTATTTTCAAAATAAAAGCAATATATGTGGGCCATACAGGAACAGGCAAAAGGTTGGATATTGTCTGCACCGTAAAATGCCCAGGTCTGATTTTACATTTAGTTGATGACTAGTGGTCATCTACAATACACTGTTGTTTTGCAAATGGCCACATTTTCCCCATACTATTTTTGTGCTGAGGAGGATTAAAATTTTCTGCATTCTTTCCTTGCCTGTGAGTTTTTAGTTCAAACCAAATTTCCAAAGATTTAACACACTTTTATTGGGTTTTTTTCCCCTCATCAAACATTGATGGGAATTTTTATTACATCTATAAGCCATAGAAAAACATTCACCAATATGCATGTCCTAGCACTATGCTAGATGGGGTCTCCTTTCTGTATTTTTCTAAGTAATAATCAGGCAAACTAACCTTTTAGTGACGTTGCTAACAGTATACTTCTGACTTTTGAAGCTATTATGTACAAAAGATTGGTTTCTATGGAAATAGTTGGTGATGAGACCATCTTACAAAGGAATTTTTTTTAAAAAAAAATCACCTGAGCTTTTATATAAATCCATCGTGATGATAGAAAACATTCAGAGTCTTTAGTTCAGTGCATCTATGTTAGATAATCCATCCATTGTCTCCAACTAAATTACCTTTTAATTGAAGGAGTGAATGACAGTGCAAAAGCTCCTATTCTCCTTCCACAATTGTCGTTTCTTCTTCTTCATCATCATCTTTGAGAGAAAATTTACTTCTATATGAAAGCTGCAACTTCCTGTAACTTCAATTTAGAAACACCAAACAATCTTGCTAGTTCCATTTGTTATTCATGATACATGCAAGTATCCATAATTCTTTTGGATCTGCTTGCTTTCAGTGAGCAAGTTCCATTTATTTACAGGTTGTCTTCTCCCGCCATTGGCAATTTTTCAGTTAAAATCCGAAGCTCTGTCTTTTCACAGTAGCTTGATTTGTAGCAATTAATTATCAGCCAATATTGTTTATCACAATGACATCTGGTGATCAATGCTAATTGTATAGTTCAAGCAGTAGCTCTGGGAGCTAAAACTTGACAGCCCATTTTTTTTCCAGATGAGTCTCCTATAACTTGAACTTGAGATGTTCAACAGGGGTCTTGGGCATAGTTGAATCCCCTTGCTAAGTAAGGTAAAGTCTTCAAATTTCAACTCAACGTGCAACATTAATGGTGTAGAATCCTAATTGGAGGAAGAAAAGCTCATCTGAAAGTCAACAATGAATACTATATTCTTCTCACTAATTGTGTGTATCAAAATTGATCTTGCTCTTTATTTCAGATAAGTATGTTAGAGCTTGAAGTGTTCCTTCCCTGGGAAGCTGACTCATGTTTATATATAGAATACACAAGTAAACACTTTAATCTCAGTAATTTAAACTCTTTAGAAAATAAGAAAATTGTCCAAAATTGCAGGACTTCAGTACTTCATGCATCTGGGCATTCACAAATTTGCATATCATTCTGCGAAATGTAGCAGTGTAAGTTCAAATACTGCTGGAAACCAGACTGAGGGAGTTTAATTCAGATACCGCTTAACAGAATCTCTATCAGCTGATCAACACAGTTGGCAACTAACAGCTGAGCAATGTTACTGGTGCTTATAGTACTGTTTTCAGTAGTTAGTTGCAGTTCATCTATCACTTTTTTGATTGAAATCTTAACAGCTGTTAAAAGAGGGGAAAAACGGCATGCAGACTGATTTACAAAACATGTCTATGGAGATTCTCAGTCATCCAGGTAATTGGTTCTTCCAAAGATGATTTTTCAGGAGGCAACTGGATTTTCCTTGGATGAGAAGCAAAATTTCTTCAAAGAAAAACAAGAAAGTCCAGTTGCCTCCTGAAAAAGCACCCTTGGGACACTCCCAAAACATATTTCTGTGTTCCAGTTTCAGTGCAATATTTCAGATTTTACCCTACCCATCTTCTGAAAGGTTATAGCTAATATGCCATCTTGAATGCGTTCTTAGCATATCTTTGCTATATGCATACATAAAATAAAAGTGGAAATGATCTTTGTCAGATGACATATAGATTAAAGCTGCACAGGCTTCAAAAAATTACTCAAAAGAACTGTTTCAGAGCTCACCTAAGTGCTGTACCTCTTGCTATACATTAAAATATAGACATCCTTTTTCATGTGAGCTTCAAAATGTGAACCTTGTGTGAGCCTCAAAAAATCTATTTCTGCTGTAAGAGCTTATTAAAGACACACTGGCTAATTATTTGACTCACTTACACAGTAATACCTTTAAGTTGGTTTTAAGTTCTTTTCATGTGTATATATGCAGAAATGTGCAGTTTGTCATCCCATCAAAAATGAACAAGGATATCTTTGTTTAAAAGGAAGTACCTAACACAAATGTTCATCAAAGGTTTTTAAGGGCTCAGCTCGGATCAGCAATTTTTTTTCTTCCTGCCTCCATTTTAAAATTAAGTTTAATCCATTCTATTTTTTTTGTAATAATGTCACCCAATCTGCTAGTTGCTTTCCTGATCAGACATTTGTTCTATTTTCTCTTTGACTTCTGTTGCGTTCAGCAGGATTCTAAATGTTCTGTGCACCCATGGGTGAGTGACAGAATGAAAGACGAAACAAAGGAAAGATTTCTGTTTGATTAGTGTTAGCTCCAGAAAAGAGGTTCATAACTACATATACATAGCTAGAAAACACTTCCAAGTGCTAAATATATTCTTTAAACCAGGAGCTCTGGTGATGCAGTAGTTAGAATAGAGTATTACAGACTAACTCTGCCCACAGTCTGCAGTCCAATCCTGTTAGAATTTGAAGGTAACTCAGCTTTCTATCATTCTAAGTTTGGTAAAATGAGGACTCAGATTATTGGTAGCAATATTCTGATTCTGTAAACCACTTAGAGAGGGTTGTAAAGCACCATGGAGCAATATATAAGCCTAAATGTTATTTTTATTGCTGTTAGAGTTTTGATATGATGAATGCTATTGACCAATCTGAATCCCTGAGAAATCTGGCTTCTATGAATTGCCAAGAACACTAGTTGGATTAGGCCCTTTTTCAGTATTTATTGTGGGAGGTGCCAAAAACTTTAAAGAGGACAGTGATGCCTGGTTCTCAAGAAGTTGTTGCTTAAATCTCTAAGCCAGAGGGGTCAAACTCAAGGCCCATGGGCTAGATCCGGCTCATGGGTGCTTAGAAGTGGCCTGTGGGGCCGCCCTGGAAATAGTGAAGGATCGGCCCGTGGTGCCTCTGCCAGCAAAAATGGAGTTCTGCCAGCAAAAATGGAGCAGGCTCTGTTTTCAGTCTGCTGCTCTCTGCCAGCAAAAATGGAGTTCAGGAGGCCATGTGTGGGCCCCCAGCTCCATTTTCAGTGACAGAGAGAGGCAGTAGGCCGTTGCGGCCAAAACCACGGCCCCCCCTAGCTTAGTTTTTGCTGGCAAAGGAAAGCAGAAGGCTTTCCCAGCCAAAAATGGAACTCGGGAGTCAGTTTTCACTTGGCAGAGTGCTCAGACCATCACAGATGCCCCCAACACAAGTGACATCAATATGGACACTGCCACCCTGGCCACTCACCCCAGCCCCCGATGTCAAAAACAACCCTGATGCGGCCCACAATGAAATCAAGTTTGACACCCCTGCTCTAAACTTTGGGCAATTATAATAAGCTATTGAAGAAGCAGATTATCTGATTCACTGCAATCAGGATTCAAACCTACACTTGAGACATTTATTTATTTATTTATTTACACATTTATATACCGCCCTTCTCCCGAAAGACTCAGGGCGGTGTACAGCCAACTATAAAACATTCCACATTATAAAAGTTAAAAGAAGATTAAACATCCTAAGGTTGCCACTAAAATTTATGCCCAACCCAATAAATTAACAATAAAAACCCGAATTTAAAATCCTGAAATTTAAAACCCAAAATTCTAAAATTACTCTTTAAAACTCCCATTTCAGTCCAGGCCGGCCTGCTCGAAGAGCCAACTTTTCAGTGCATGTCTGAATGCTCTTAGGTCGGTGTTGTTACGTAGCTCAGGAGGCAGCACATTCCAGAGGGTGCGTGCCCCCACAGAGAAGGCCCTATTCCTTGGGAACACCAGGCAGCACATAAATGCCATCGGGACCCGAAGGAGGCCCTCCCTGTGGGAGCGCACAGGTCAATGGGAGACTACCGGCAGAACGCGGTCTTGCAGATAGCCTGGTCCAATGCCATGGATCGCTTTAAAGGTCCAAACCAGAACCTTAAAGCAAACCCAGAAGGCCACCGGCAGCCAATGCAGCTCGCGCAGGAGAGGCGTCACATGGGAGTTTCTTGACGCCCCCATAACCACCCGCGCGGCCGCATTTTGCACCAGTTGAAGCCTCCGGGTGCTCCCCGCAGGGAGCCCCATGTAAAGAGCATTACAATAGTCCAGGCGGGAGGTGACAAGGGCATAAGTGACCGTGCGTAAGGCATCCCGATCCAGAAAGGGCTGCAACTGGTGAATCAGGCGAACCTGATAAAAAGCCCCCCTGGAGACGGCCGTAATAAGATCTTCTAAAAACAGCCGTGCATCCAGGAGGACACCCAAATTGCAAGCCCTCTCTGTGAGGGTTAAGATCTCTCCCCCAATAGCCAGTGATGGAGTCAACTGACTATATCGGGGTGCCGGAAACCACAGCCACTCAGTCTTGGAAGGGTTGAGCTTGAGCCTGTTTCCGCCCATCCAACATAAAACCATATTGGTTGCTCTCATTAATGACCTCAGTTGGGACTTAGATGGCTGGTGCAGGGCTGTCAAACTCCCAGCCCATTGGCCGGATGCATCAGATGCTGATACGTCCATGCCCAGTTTAGCAAAGGGGGGGGGTCCCAATATGTCACGTGACAGTGCCGTGAAAACATGAGTTTGACACCCCTGGGCTAGTGCATCTCTGCTGACCTTCCAGGATTGCCCTTCAGAAAAATCGACTATGGAACCTTTTTGAACTGCCTATAAAAACTGGGGATTGGAGAGAACATTTTATGGGAGTTCTAATCCTTCCAGAATGGGTGGTTCTATTTAGTTTGTATGTGGGAGAGAAGAGACTGGACCTTTGGATAGTCCAATAAGAAATGCTCCAGGACATGACTCCCCTACACTCTATCTCATTCAAGGTTTACATAAAATAGTTGGTTGTTTAATGGTTTGAGTTATATTTATCCATCCCAGAGTAAATACAGTAATACAATACAAATACTGAAACATTTGATAGTTTCACTTGAACGTCAAGAAATGACTCCATACATAGGTAGATGTTTAGCTGTTCTCTAAAAGAACAAAGTGTCTTCAGCTACTGGTCCATTAGAAAAGACCCATGATGTAGCAACTTGTTATATAGGTGGGATCATCATCAAGCCTTCCCTAGTAGATATTGTATAGCAGTGTGGTCAGTATTGGATATCAATTAACCAGGTTCAAAGGCCTTTGTATGACAGTACCAGCACTATAAATTAAGTCCTGGCATTCTATCCAATCCAGAGCCCATAAAGCAGGAGTAACAACTTTCTGTGATTCAAGTCCACAATACAACCCTGGTTCCAATATTCTATACCAGCTATAATCTCCAGATCTTCTTAAAGACCAGTCTCTCTCCCCCCCACATAGAACATGTTATAGTCAAGGGGTTACCAATATATGCACTACCCTCTACCCAAAAATATGCACAAGGTCACTTTGTAATGATTTTAATAAGATCTCCAATCTAGTCTGGATTTGTCTCCAAGTACTAGTAATATGATTGATGGCCTTCATAAATCAAGAAAGATTAATTTATTTTCTTCAGAGTTTTCATGAAAACTCATCTCATCCAGGTAGCAACATAAGATTCATTAACATTTTAGATGCTAGAAAAAAATCATAGAAATCTGGTTGATATAATATCTTGGTTCATGGAGCTCTTAGGATATTAGGACATTTTTTAAAATAATAGTTGCATCTTCTTCCTGGTTTTCTCACATCTAATCTAATATTGTCTTTTGATATTCTAATCTGATCGATCTGGTTGTGCTGCAGTTTTGTTGTAGCCTAAACTTCTGGCATAATTTATCTTTTTTATATATAATGAGGGGAATACAGGTTTTTCCAATTCAAAAAGCCACTAAGTACAGCCATTATTAATAGAAAACAGTAGGCCTTTGACAGGGGCAAAAATCGTTTTTGTTTTTGTTTTTTGGAAGGGGAAGATTTTTTTTCTCTAATGACTGTTTGCAAGTCATTATATAAACTTAATTCTAACGATAGTCTCTGATGCTAATCCTGTATTGGAACAGGCCCAACTACTGCAAAATTTTGTGTTAAATGTCATAAAGAAGCTCTTTTGAATATTTCCCTCAATACAGGTAGTTGTGAACTTACTAGCACAATTTGGACTAGGATTTCCATTGCTAAGTGACCTGGTTGTTAAATGAACCGTGCTCAATTTTAGCGCTGTTTTGCTGTGTTTGTTAAGCAAATCACCCTGAACATTAAGTGAATCATGCTGAAAAGAAAGAAATATTAACACAAGCTACCCAGTTAGCATTCCTTTATACATTGATTATGCAATTTAAATTAGTTTTCCTTTACACTAAAATCTATTTTACACTTTTGAACATTTTTCACAAGAGGAGGAGAAAAAGGTGGCAAATAGAAGAGAGGCAAGGAACTCTTCCTGCAGAATCGCCATGCTGCCACATGCTTAATTTTTTCTTGCTCCTACATGGGATTATGCTACCTTAAAATGACTGTAATTCTGCAAAATCTACATTACGTTTTCCATCTAATGTATCCTTTTAAATATTAGATATAAGCTTTTCAAATAGGTTGACACTCAGTTGCTTTCTTTTGAGAATTTTGTTATTAGCTCTGGATTAAAGAAAGTAAGGTTAACGATGGGCTTTTTTTCCCCTTAGGCTTGCATGTCATAAGTTTATCCTACTTTAAATTTAATTGGAAACACCTAGTTGAAAATCAAAAGGCATATTTAATGGTATTAAGCATTTGAGCAGCTAAATGACCTTATTTTTACTTTTAACAATTTCCTCATTACATTCCTGGACACCTCTGCTCAAGTTCATGTCAGGTTTCATGAGCCATCCTTGGTCTCAGAAGATTTTAAATTACAGTAACATCTGGAGTTGACCAAAGCAGAGGAGGAGACTCAAAGCTTTCAAGACTCCCTAAGATTATCTCAGTGCTGGACATCCAAATCCAGTGCCATTGATCCTTTACTTCATAACATATTGACCACAGAGGCTATAGAGAGCTAAGGATTTACTCTGTGTCCCTTCTTTGTTTACTATTCTACCAACTCCTTGCCTGAGAGATTGCTAATCTGAGTCATTTCCTTCTATCTTTCTGCCAGGCATAGAACACTTGAAATTGATCTCTAATAGAATCTAATTAGTTAGTTAATGCATTTTCTATAAATAAAACCATCTCCTTTACCATTATAGAATTCTTAAGTTCATATTCCTAATGTCATAAATGCATGCATACCCACACGCAGGACATGTACATATAGCTGCCAACACTTGTAACATCTTCCGGAGAGGCTAACGTTGTAATGTGAGTTGGAATTGAAACATGTGGAAAGGATCAACATGCAGCTTTTTTGAAACCAAGTTTCTAAATATGGAGAGAACCTGCTAGTGAATCACTAGTGAATCACTAGTGACCGGAAGAAATGGGAGATACTGTCTCGCTCTATTCTGCTATTGTTGGGAATGGGGCTTTAATTAATAAAATTTGTTTGTGAATATTCAGATAAAAATTAGGGCTGCTCTTCCTTTGTATCCATAAAGGCAAACAACAGGACATCAACATCGATTTTCCATATCCAATACTCAAGGAGATTTTCTAAAGAATTATTTTTTTAAGAAGAAAAAAGTATAATTGAAATATTGATATTTGAAGAGAGAAAATAACCCATACAATAAATAAATAATTTTAAAAAACAACCTGAAGCTGCTCAGACTGGCTTTGACAGAGACTATCAATGCTGTCCCTTTTGTGTGTCACAAAAAGGGCAAATCAAAATATCAGTTTGGAAGCATTTAGTGCAGGGGTCTCCAACTTTGGCAACTCTAAGATTTGTGGATTTCAACTCCCAGAGTTCTTCTGCCAGATTTGCTGGCTGAGGAATTCTGGGAGTTAAAGTCCATATGTCTTAAAATTGCCAAGGTTGGAGACCCCTGATTTAGTGGATTAAGAGGTTACACCAAAGCAAGCAGCTTGCAAGAGACAAGCCTGAAACACAATGCAAAAATTAAATTTGGCTGCTGCTTTTGTGGTGACAAAATTGTAGCCTATCGATATTGTTTATTTCCTGGCTGATCCAGAACACTTTCTTTCTAGGAAGTCTAAAGAAAACTCAATATACAAATTTGAGATGGAAACTGTCAAGGTATCCCAATTAGCTCTTGCAGCATTTCACTTCTTTTTAAGAATTTTTCTTTGTTTGGGAAGAGACATAAAAGACAAAAATGATTAATTTTGTCACTGTTCCTTGTCTTGCTATAAGTATGTCAACATCACAATGGTGTTCATACAACACATTAATCATGACAAAACTCTGTTATTCTTGCTTGACTCCTGCAGTAAAAATAAAATAAAAGCAGCTAAATGAATGGTGGAAATGCTTGTTCTGGTTTGTTTAGCAAAGCATGCAAAATGTGAATGGTGGCTTCTTCCTGGTCTATTATCAGAATTGGAAACCAGAAGTGAAGCATGATTGTCAACTCTGACTTTTTGACTGTAAGTGGGAACTTACTTTCTGAGGCAAAACATTGTAATTTATAACCATCTTCACATACTTTAATGCAAGCAGGCTTAAAAATGGGTTGGTTTGTTTTGCTTACTTATGCCACTTCAATCTGAATGGTTTATAGTTCCAAAATAAATAATTTTAGATTTTTATAGTGGTTTTTTTAAATTTTTAACAATGACTTTTATATAGTTATGATTGTTTTTATATATAAGTAGTCCTTGATGTACAACAGTTCATTTAGTCACTATTCAAAGTAACAATGGCACTGAAAAAACTTGATTTATGACTGTTTTTCACACTTATGATCACTGCAGCATCCTCATGGTTATGTAATGTTCTGACCCAAGCCTTGTTCAAATGAAACAAACACAAAGTATGTATAAAAGCAAACCTTTTTAATGTGGTGCTGTGAATTCTGTGCATTCACAGCCAAGAGTTATTGAAAACTAATCATCCCAGATAAGAACAAGCCCTTTCAAGGTTGCAAAAGGCTGCCAAAAACAAAAGACTAGTTGCAGATAAATATCCAAAGCCAGAAGTTTCAAAAAACAAACTGTAGTAAGCAATGCTTCAATGAGGGTTCTGAGTAGGAAAAACTTCTTTGCTTCCTGCAAAGAAGCCAACCCCAAAGGCTGGCTTTTATCCCTTATGGGAGGAGCCATCACCTTCCAGCCTTACTCCCAAGTTGCCTGTGTGCTTCAGCTGCTCTTTCCTTTGAGCAGCCCTGCGCGCACGCACACTGGGCACAGGCTCCCCAAGGTCCTCTTCATCACTGCTGCCAGACTTCATGACCTCCGAAGACAGCACCCCACTCTCCGATAGTCCTGGCCCCATCCCTGCATCCCATGCAGGCCCCTCATCCGAGTCCTCACTCTCAGAGACCTCTGCCATCCACACGTTCTCCCAGCGAACCACAACATGTAATCAAAAGTCATATGCTTGGCAACTAATTCATATTTATGACCATTGCAGTATCCCAGGATCATGTGATCACCTTTTGTGACCTTCTGACAAGCAAAGTTAATGGGGAAGCCAGATTCACTTAACAATTTTGGAAAACCAGGCTATACAATCCTAAGCTTGTTCATTTAAGAGAGAGATGAAATTCAACATTCTTGTATGGGAAACTATGGTACATGTCGTGGTCACAGCCTGAAGACTTCACATGAGGAAGCACCTTATTTAATGTTCAGCAACTCTGCTTTAGGAGTGTAAAGTAGTAGAGAATAAGAAAAACTAAAGTGTCCAAGATGTGTTGGCTGACATATTACACACTATTGTGATAAGCTGGGGTAAGACAGTTTCCAGTGTACTAATAAAGGAGAATATTTGTAGTTGTAATGAAGAGTCCTTGTTGCTCTCTGAGCTTGGTTGTTTTCTTGCAGATGTTTCATTACCCAAACCAGATAACAATATCATGCCCCAGTGCAATGCAATGCAATGCAATGATATTACCTAGTTATGGTATGAAATATCTGCAAGAAAACAACCATGCTCAGAGAGCAATAAGGACCCATCAGTATGGAGTTTCTAGTTGGTGTGCCTTCAGCGTTGTTCCCTGAGGACTGCCTGAATAAGTGCCTGCAGTTTTCTTGGCCAGATTTTTCGGAAGTGGTTTGTCATTGCCTACTTCCTAGGGCTGAGACAGAACAATTGTCCCAAGGTAATCCACTGGCTTTCTGCCTAAGGCAGGACTAGAATTCATACTCTCTGAGTTTCTAGCCTGGTGCCTTACCAACTACACCAAACTGTCTATAAGATTTCTAATACTCATTCTTTATTTCTCCCTGTATATGTTACTGTTACTGTTAAAAGGTAAATATACAGCCTAAAGAAAATAATATTGTAGATAAATATACAACCACCTTTGTGGTGAGATGGGCTGCAAATAAATTTAATAAATAAATCAAAATAAAATACAGAAGCAAGCTAAATGTATAAACGTTTGTAGTAAATATAACCATGGAGTGGATAGCAACCACACCATTACAGAGAAATACATCTCTATAAGTGTCGGGTGGAATGTGTTCCAATGGCAATTCTGATTTTTCAAAATCTAATATGAGAACTGATAGTATACAATAGAGCAGTGGACTTTTAGAAGAGATTGTCTGCTATTTTGTTTTATGACGCCTCCTAAGCCCTTAACAAGTGACTAAATCAGATACTGTAGGAAAGCAAAGGTTTCTTCTTCCTCTTTCCTCACTTTTCAAATCCCACAGCTTGCGTTTAAAGAGGAGAAAAAAAGAAATGTAATAGAATGAATATGAACTCTGACCTACTTATTACATTTAGTGGGTTGTCTTGGTGATTGGAGCACTGTGTATATATATTTATGAGTATGGCCTGAATGGAAAAAAGAACTTATTTTCTTACAAGGCTCCATTTGCCTGCAACAAAAGCCTGTTCTTAGAAGTTGGAGCTGTAAACAGCCCTGCTTTTCTTTTTTTCCATATGAAGATGAAGATGTCCATATGTGTCTGTTGGTGACCAACACTTAGCCATTCTTCTAATATCTTGGGAGCTACACCTGGTGACTCATGACAAGCCCTATCAGTCTTTTTGTTCAGATGAAAGGCAATCTGAAGCTATTTTCCAATATATAGTAAATCATTCTGTAAGTCTACATTGGTGCTGCTGCACTGCAGTTAGAAGAAGCCACTTATCTAGCAAGGGCAGATTGCGGCCATCTTGGCTGAAGGATGACCTTTCCATTTGTCAGGCCACAGACAAAATATTTTTAGTAACTTCCATGCCAAAACAGAAATGCCTCAGGAGTTTTTTCTTCTTTAGAGAATCATGAGGCAAAAGCTGTAACTCTGTAAAAGATTCAGCTGCCATGTGAAAAACTGCCCCATTAGCTCTGCTGGTCTATATTACCTAGGAATTGTATAGAAGTCATATGGAAACTGTACAGATTGAACATATCTAGGTGTAAGCTTTTCAAAAACTCCATTATGAGGTTGCTATGGAGCCACCCTTTCCCTTCTCTGTCCTTGTACTTTGCAAGGCCTAAAATAATAATTCACAACCACATTATTTCTGTGTTAAGAACAGAACATGGATCAAAATAACCTAAGATCAATCCCCAACCACTGCAAAGCACTATGGGTAATTGTAGAGCTTCATTCTTCCTCAGCCCAACATAGAAGACCCCCAATTACCTACTGAGCATCCACTAATGACCAGATGTTTGCAAGAAATCTAATTCTTTCCCTTCTCCACCGTTCAGTCAGAATTGAAGAAATTCCTTGGATGAGAAGTCTCCAAGGAAAAAACAAACAATAACAAAAGAAAGTCCAGTTGTGTCTTGAAAAAAGCACATTTGGGATACCCAGCACTGCTTTTTTGGAAGTAAAAAGAGAAAGACACCCATGCATACTGTTTTAAGCTTCCAGAGAAAAAAGGTGGATATAGATGCGAAAAATAATAAAGTACAATTCAGACCAATCTTTCCCAAAACTGTTTCCTTCCAGATCGGTAAACACTCAGGTAAACTGCCCACTAGCTTCAAAATTCCAGGTGAAACTGTCCAAAACAAATCCAGAAAAGACACCTGATTACTGGAATGGTAGCATCCCTTGCATCTCCACACAATCCAAAAAGCTTAGATTCGCACATGTGTTATTTAAAAAATGTGGAAAAGAAAAAAAATGGTGTGAGGTTATAGAATCTTAGAAACCAGATGGGTGTATATTAGTACCCCATTTATCAGTAATGTGTTTAAGGTATAGATTTCTTGTTCTGGTTTCTGATTGCCCTTTAATATAGAGAAATAATTGTTATACAGGAGGAACAATCCAGCTGTGTAACATTTTTCAAACTACTATCTACTTTCCCTGGCTTTGAGAAATCCACTACAGATAATGATTGATCCTAAGCCGGCAATAGATAAAAATTTATAGGGAATGCCTTTGATGATCAAAAATATATCATCAGTTTCAAATACCTCCAGATCATTAAATAAATAAATAGGAAGAAGACCTGATGGGGTGATAATCCTAATTCATTTCTTTTGGTCTAGCAGCTAAATAGATTGACACAACTGATATGAAAAGTCTGATTTCCAAAGCCTAAAAGCTAGAAGAGTGCCATGTTGATTTGATATAAGGATCATTCATTCTACTTTATGTATTTTATTTGAATGTTGAAATACTGTACTTACAGAGTATTATTTATTCAAAATTTGAGTGTAAAGCCATTTTAATAAACATTGTAAAAATCAGTAATATAAATAAAGTTAAAGACTCAAACATACCTCCCTATGATTATTTAGACATATTAAGAATTAAGTTTTTCCTTATTGACTTCATCCACAAAATACATAATTTTGAAATACTTCAAAAATATGACCAATTATTCATCTCCTTTCTAGACTAAAAAACCTCCAAAGACACAACCTTTCCTTATAAGGAAGCTGTCCCACCCTCTTGATCATCTTAGTTCTCTTTCTTTGAATCTTCACTAGCTCTGCTTGCCTCATGATACTAACCTAGTCTTTGCAAGATGGGCTTGCTTTCTATCATCAGAATAATTTTTGACCTGCTGTATTCTGCTTTGGAAAGGAATGGCTCAGAGAAATTTCTGAACAGGAATTGGGATCAAAACAGACATGTGATGAAGTAGACAGCATGCAGAAATTGCTGTGCTATAGAATCCACACAGGGCAATGAAAGAATGCAGCAGTGGTCCTGTTTTGTAATGGATAAAGGATTGACTTTGAGGAACAGGAGGAAGACCTTATGCCCAAACCACAGCCAGATAAAGAAACTTGTGTCCAGAACAAAGCTGTAATCTAAAAAAGTATTTCAAGCAAGACATTCTCTAGTTCTGTAGGGGGCGTGATAGCACAGTGGTTAGTATGCAATAATGCAGACTGACTCTGCCCACAGCCAGGAGTTTGATCCTAACCAGCTCAAGGTTTCCTCAACTTTTCATCCTTCTGAGGTCAGTAAAATGAAGACGCAGATTGTTGGGGCAATATACTGCTTCTGTAAACCACTTAGAGAATACTGTAAAGTACTTTGGAGTGATATATAAGTCTAAATACTATTGCTATTGTTAGTTCTCACAAAGATAAATAAAAGGAAGAAGGTGAAAAGAGCATTCCAACTTGCAAGAGGCTATTAAAATCTGTTTGTCAGCTTGGAAGCAATTTTTCTTTGTGGCTTCTGGGCTGCCACATTCAGTGCCTGGGAATTTGGGAGGGGGACTTCAAGGAGCGGTGGAAAATTAGCCACAACAACATTCCTTCCTCAGACAGTCAAGGACATGTTACTCTGCATCTGGAGGGGAGTGACTAGGAATAGTCTCTAATTGGAACGAAGTAATGATTGGCCATATGATGAATTATTGGGTGCAGGGGTTGGATTTTTCATTCTCTTTGGGCTAAGGAAAACTTGGAAATCTCAGGTTCGGGTTTTCCTCAGATGTGATAATATGACATCTCTAATAAAATGGATCTTTGAGAAGATGACAGTCTCAGAGTCTTTTAATTTGGAGGTTGTTACTTGGACTCTGACACTGTTAATAAAAATAGGCTAAGCCTGGATGACTTTGGTATCCTAGTCTGGTCTACCTTGAATGGCTGAAACTTGCCCAATCTCCAGCTGCACCCTTTGTTCAGCTGATATTGAGCCACAACTATCTAGAATTAAACATATGAGCTGCGGAGTGCATTCCTCCCCGACACAGATAAGTATAGGAAGGTAATCCTTTCATAATAGTAGAAAGTGCATAAGAGCCAGATTTGAAAGAACTAATATAATTATCCAGAACACTTATCTATTATCCAAAGAGAGTGTCACTCTTTTAATAATTTTCTTCATATGGTATTTCCCTGTTCACTATTGGCAGTTCATTGATATCATGATTTGGATTCAGCACTTCTCTTTCATTTGAATCTGTGCCTTCTAAGAGATGCATGTTGTCATAACAATTATACATCTATAGTCTAGTGTTTTTCAACTCCAGCAATTCCAAGATGTGTGGACTTTAACTTGCAGAATTTTGAGTTGCAGTCCATACATCTTAAAGTCACAAACATTGCTACAGATGTCTCAAAGGTGCTTTTCCAAAAGGCAACTGGACTGATATTTTTTCTCCCTGAGGAAGGAGCACAAAACGTTTTGTTTCTTATCCAAGAAACTGCATCAGTTGTTCTCGTCCAAGTTCATCCAGTGATGGAGTTTCTTGGATGAGAAATGAAATGTTTTGTGCTTCTTCCTCAAAGGGAAACAAAAAAAAAAACAGTCCAGTTGCCTTTTGAAAGAGCATCTTTGAGACAACTGTGACCAGAATGACTGAGAATCTCCACAGACATTGCTATGGATGGTTAAAGATTAGGGGAAAAGCTGAACAATGATTCCCTTGATGTGGTCTCTTTCCCTGAAGTACTGAACTTCTGCTCTTGATTGTAAGAGATGGTTAACATAAAATTGGCATGTGGCCAGTTTTGTCTGGAGTAAAGGGCATAATAAATGCCAGAAGCATATGATTATGGTTTACTTCTCTCCTAATTAGATATGATCAGCTTTCTGTTAATTAAATTCTACTGTGGTTTGATTGCTAAAGGCATAAAGCTGTCAGGACTTAAGTAAATTTTCCGACTCATGGTTTTCCGCCCCCTATCCTCTTTGCCATGCATTGTTGCAAAACACATTCTGTGGATTGGATTAAAAATCTTTTCTTTTAGAATTTCATGCCTCCCATGAATAAGATAATCTTATAGTTGAAATACATATTTTTTCAACTGGGAATGATGACGTCAGGAGAACTCAGGGACTTTCTCTTGCTCACATGCATTTTATTGATTTATAATGTTTGTAGACTTGCTCATGGAATCATGAGGCTTGAAGGCATTTAAGACAGGGGTGTCAAACTCAAAGCCCCAGGGCCTAGATCTGGCCCATGGGGTGCTTAGATCTGGCCAGTAGTTCTGCCCTGGAAACAGTAAAGGACTGGCCCATGGTGCTTCTGCCAGCACCATGGGCTCCATTTTGGGCCACAACAGCCTCCTGCAATTCTCTGCCAGCAAAAATGGAGTTCGGGGAGGCCCACATGCATGGCCTCCACAAGCTCTGTTTTCCCTGGCAGAGGGCTGCAGGAGGCTGTCATGGCCGAAAATGAAGCCTGGGAGGGCCAGCATGGCTAAAAATGGGGCCAAATGAAGAGTTAGTTAGTTTAGTTAGTTTATTAGATTTTTATACCGCCCCCTCTCCCAAAAACGGGACTCGGGGCGGTGTACAGCCAGATAAAACAGAAACAGAGTAAAGTTATAAAGTTAAAAAGTTTAAAATGATTAAATTAGTGGCCGAATATAAAATTAACAAGTATAAAAACTGATAAAAATTTAAAAATACCAAATTTAAAACCCCACAAATTATTACTGGGCCAGGCCGGCCTGTTGAAAAAACAGGATCTTTACTGCACACCGGAAGGTCTGAATGTCGGTGATGGTGTCAATGTCAAGAGTGACATTGAGCTGGCCATGCTCCCCCACTCAGCCACACACACACATCCTGGCCCCCTGAGGTCAAACACAACCCTGAGGCAGCTCTCAATGAAATTGTGTTTAACACCCCTGAATCTAAGAGATCATGATGTCCCACACTCTGTACACTGCATGATTGACATCAGAATATCTGATGCAGAATTATCCAGCGTCTGTTTTAAAACCTCCTGCAAAGGGAAGAAATCAATCCAGGCAGTAATCTAGCATACTTCCCTGGAGCCACATGTTCCTAGTCATTATGAGGAGAGAACAGGAGAGAAAGCATAATATTTTCATTTGAGGGATTTCAGAGAAACATAATAAGTAATTCCTAGTTTTAGCCATTATTACCATCAAACATCGCTTACTCTGATAAATATCTATTACTGATTGATTGGTAATAATCCCTCTATAATCTGCTGCCCAGATAAATTGAGAAAAGAATCTGAAGAATATTAACTAGCAGTCATGCTAGCTGCAAAGTCAGAAATTCTCAGCCCTCAAACATCTGGAAAAGGTAAAGTTGGGAAATACTGGTTTAAAAGATACCAGTTGAGAAAGAAACTGAATGGAAGTTGTGAGGTATATTCTTGAAACTGTTAAATCCTAGATTTAAATAAATGGGAAGGTCCAGGATTATTCCAGGTTAAATTACTTTAAACAATCTATTCATCAATGATTAATTGTATTTCATTGAAACAATTAAGGGAATAATTAATCTATTACACAAAACATGATACCACATAAACACATATAAACCATAATTCATGGGTATTTTCTTTTATTTTTCACTCCCCGGTGAATCTATTAGTTAAGCATTCATCAATGAATAGGAGCAGTTAGGATTAATTGCCAATTATAGACACAATAAAAATAATATTCCTATAGCAAGCAAACTAGATTTGATAAAATAATACCTTACACTCCAGCCCATCATTTTAATTTTTAGATAATGCAGTGCTAATCTCAGTGATGGACTGTTTTAGTGGTACATTTAAAATTTCTCTCTGTGTCTCTCCCCCTCCCTCCCTATATCCATTCCTCTCCTTCAGATCTGTTTAGTTTGCAGTTTGAAAAGTTTAAATTGAAAGCTGGGGAGAAGAGTTTTTGATCTGTATCACCTCTAAATATAAACAACATTACGGTTCAAAGTGAAACCTACCATTCTATATGAATAATATTCCATACAATAACTCACATCATTTTATAAAACTCAAGAGAAAATAGACTATTATCTGAAAGTGTCAACTTTGATCTACATCATTTCCTTATTACAAATTTTCTTGTGCCTAAACTTTCTGCTTAGATGCAAATGACTTATTTTTCTCTTGCAAAAGCTAAGGACTCACCCCCGCACCCCCCCGCTTTTTCTCTCCCTATGAGGAGAGTTTATAATGCTAATCTCTTTTGATCTCTGCTACTTCACATAGAATATTAGTTTATGTCTTAAAATAACAAGATGAAGCTCCCACGGAGATTGTCAAAACAGCTCCAAACATTAGAGTAATGGCATTGTTTCATAACTATTATGGCTAAATTCTGCCCTAATATGCATTTTATGTAGACAGAAATATAGCAGCATGAGTATATCTAATGAGTTAGTTCCCAGATTTAGAAACACATGGATGGGTGTAGACATAATGGAGAGAGATATGTTGTCTTTCAAGTGGAAATAATACATTTCAGGGTTGGCTGCAGCGTGCACCATAATATATAAGCTCTGGTGAATTCCATAGTTTGAACACATTTAGATATATCTGAATAAATGTAGAAATTACTTCAAATGAGAATAAATGCAGAAGAAGCATTGGTTGTTATAACCAGAACCATCTAAAGGTACTGTAAAATCCATTTGCATCTGTCGTGAGAATATTGTTATATGTGGTATTCTGTCCAAGCTGACATTTTGTCCTTCTCACAAGAACCTAAACAGTGAACATCATGTGTTCTCTCTCTTTTCCCATTATTGCCCTCTATTTTTAATTCTCCTAATATCCCTTTGAAACAGATAAATCTGGAATGAGGTTATCATTACAATTGTTATTATGCCTTGAGCATGACTTGGTGGAAATTAAATAAATATGTACATGATGAAACCAAAGCCATCCAGTGCAGAGTTGTTGTTCCTCTAGTTATTTTGGAAGATCACATCACGGCCGTCTCCAGGGGGGCTTTTTATCAGGTTCACCTGATATGCCAGATGTGGCCCTTTCTTGATCGGGACGCCTTACGCACGGTCACCCACACCCTGGTCACCTCCCGCCTGGACTACTGTAATGCCCTCTACTTGGGGCTCCCTGCAGGGAGCACCCGGAGGCTCCAACTGGTGCAAAATGCGGCTGCGCGGGTGGTTATGGGGGCGTCGAGATATTCCCATGTGACGCCTCTGCTACGCGAGCTGCATTGGTTACCGGTAGCCTCCTGGGTTCACTTTAAAGTATTGGTTTTGGCCTTTAAAGCGCTCCATGGCATCGGACCAGGATATTTACAAGACCGCATTCTGCCAGTAGTCTCCCACCGACCGGTGCGTTCCCACAGAGAGGGTCTCCTTCGGGTCCCGATGGCATCTATGTGCCGCCTGGTGACCCCAAGGAATAGGGCCTTCTCTGTGGGGGCACCTGCGCTTTGGAATGGGCTGCCCCCGTGGCTTCGGACAACCACTGACCTGAGGGCATTCAGATGTGATCTGAAAACCTGGCTCTTTGAGCAGGCCGGCCTGAGCTGACTTCAAATGGGATTTTAAATAAGGGGTTTTAGAATTGATTGGTTGGGGTATGAAAATTTTAGCTTATTTTTAATCGGGGGTTTTAAATTTTTAAATGGCAGCCTATAATTTAATTCTCTTTTAATTGTATTTGTATTTGTAATTTATATATATTTTAGTTGGCTGTTCACCACTCTGAGTCTTTCGGGAGAAGGGCGGTATATAAAATTATTTAATAAATAAATAAATAAAATAAATTTTATAATCCAAGCCTGATTCTAATCACCAAACAGTATGGTATGCCATAGTACAGGAGTGTCAAACTCAATTTAATTGAGGGCAGCATCTGGGTTGCATTTGACCTTGGGGGGGGGGGCAGGATGGGTGTGGCCAGGGTGGGTGTGGCCAGCTCAACATCACTTGTGTTGGGGCATCTATGGCAGCCTGCGCACTGTGCTAGTGAAAACTGGCTCCCAAGCTCCGTTTTTGGCTGCAACAGCTCCCAAGCTCCATTTTCGGCTGCAACAGCCTCCTGCAACCCTTGCCAGTGAAAATTAGCTCCATTTTCATTGGCAGAGGCACAAAGAGCCAATCCTTTGCTATTTCCAGGGCAGTCCTGTGGACCAGATCTAAGTACCTCGTGGGCTGGATCTGGTCCCTGGGCCTTGAGCTTGACATCCCTGCCATAATATATCTGAATTGAAGATATCATGCAAAAGCCTATCATGAAACCAGGCTGTAGGAGAACAGCAGGCAGAGGTGGAGGGAGGAGTTAAATATATCATCAGTTTTGCATTGCCACAAGAGATCCAAGTCCATCTCCCTGTGAATTCCATTGACCTTTATCTAGCAGTAATTTAGTTTGACCACATTCTTATGTATAAATCTTTATTCTTTATATAGAATAAATCTTCTATGCTACAACTTTATGGATGGTCCTGATTTTGTGTGCCTGACATAGATATTTAGTCTACAAAAGGTAGCCTTAGCAGACTATTGTTTGAAATAAAGTATTTCTACTTCACATTACTCTTCTCTAAGTCTGCTTTACAGATGCCAGGGGGGTGGGGGGGTGGGGGGGGTGGGGGAAGAGATCAAGACTTTGGTTACCTTCAATAAAAGACAAATGTATTTATTTAACTAGACACTAAAATGCCTTTGGTATCTCTCAAAACAGACCTATATATCCTTTTTTAACTGTTCTATAAAACTGTCTCTTGAATCCAGTATGGAGTCCTCCTTCAATTGTATGCCCAGAAGTTCCCTTTCACATTAACAATACATGCAGGTGTATTATGGTATTCAGCATAGACATATGATGGTATTTTATTTTCTCCTTTTTGTAGAATCAGAATTAGAGAGTTGGTTGGGGTCATACGAGTCATTGAGTACAGCCACCAGAACGTCAGGGCAGGAATTCAAAATAAAGGGCTTGTGACAAATACCTGTCTATGCATGCTTGGCTTGAACATCTCCAGTGCAGGAAACCTATAACCAACTCTTGAGAATTTATGCCTCTATAGAAAAACTTGATTCAGAAGTGATTTATCTACCATTCTTCTGTAATCTGTTTTTCTGTACCTTAAACCTGCTTACTCCATGTTGGGACACTGAGATGAAAGACAACTGATCTTGATGTCCTTCTTTATGATATCATTTCATATATTCAAAAAGGTATAGGGTACACTTGCTAAATAATTCAGAACTGCTGGGGTTTAGGTCTGTTCGTCTGAATTGTGAGCAGGAGCTCTTGAGTTTAATTTCTAATGTAGTTTCCTCAGTCAAATTCCCATATTGCCATTGGAGTCATAGTCACAACATCAATGGAGGTCAAATGTCTATGGAGATTCTCAGTCATCCACATCATGGTTGCCCCAAAGGTGCTTTTTCAAGAGTTGGACTTTCTACTTTTTCTTTAAAGATGTTTCATTTCTCATCCAAGAAGCTTCTTCAGCTCTGATTGGATGGTGGGGAATGGCCTTTGGAAGAGGGGTCAAAGAGGCCATCTATGTCAAAAGAGTCCACTTGCAACAGAGGGAGAGAGATATGGCATCATCTATCTCCACTCTACAACTCAGTCCTTTCAGTAGTTTCAAGAAGGCTCCACAGCCATTTGCACTACTCAGGTGACCTGAAGACACATATAAACCTCCAAGGGGCCTCAACGACTCTCTAAAAGAATGCAAATGACCAGTTGTCTGCAAGGACTATATATTCTTCCATTCCTTACCACCATCCAGTCAGAGCTGAAGAAGCTTCTTGGATGAGAAGTGAAATGTCTTCAAAAGTACAACAAGAAAGTCAAGTTGGCTTTTGAAATGCACCTTTGAGATAAATGTGTGTACTGTGTATATACATACAATGAAAGTAAAGTGTTATTGTTGTTGGAGGAGGACATTCAGCAGGGAAAGCCTGCATAAAGTAGTTTTAAACAAACTGCCCTTTTAATTTTACCTCTCAGCTAGTATTTGCAATGTGGAGTGTTTATAATCCTAGTCTATTTTAGATGTCAGGATATGCAAGAGCCAAAGAACAAGGGCCATGAATGTTCAAATGAAAACATTATAGTCCAATAAAATGCAGCTAGTTATTTCTGGATTAAGGGATGTTAATGTATAAGGGAATAAATCAGAGACTGACTTCCTTTTAGTCCTGTAACCTGCATTGCTAAAGGTGTTGTCAAGAAGAATAAACTTAATTCCATGGAAATGGAAGAACTGTTCCAAGAATATGGAATGCATTCTGAATTTTTGTGCACATAAATGTATCAAGTCTGCCAAGTGCTTTATCAAATTTCTTTTGTTGCTTTGTCATAAATGCCATATCTAGGTACCATGGTTGAAAATACAAGGACAGTAACTGCTAGAGTTTTGTGTATTTAAAGATGTCACATACAGTACTGTGGGTAGTTGCGTGCTGCTTTTTTACCTTCTGATATATAGGGGATATTCTCCTCATTATAGCTGATATTAAAAACGTCAGAGGCCCTTAGCATGAAAGAAAAAGTTTCAAAGACCCTACTTCCTGCTTCCCCCCCTTGTGCAGTTACATCTGGTATTTATTTTATTTATTTGTTTATTTTTGTCAATTGCTTACAATAGGTATAAGTAAAAGCATAGTTATTAATATATGCATACATATAAGAAAAAAAAAAGAAACAATAGGACAGGGATGGTAGGCATGTTGGTGCGCTTATGCACGTCCCCTACAGACCACTTAGGAAAGTGGTGAGGTCAATAGTAGACAGTTTAAGGTTAAAGTTTTTAGGGTTTGGGGATGAAACCACAGAGTCAGGTAGAGTATTCCAGACATTGACCACTCTGTTGCTGAAGTCGTATTTCCTGCAATCAAATTTGGTGCGATTAACCTTGAGTTTGTATCTATTGTTTGCTCTTGTGTTGTTATGGTTGAAGCTGAAGTATTTATTGACAGGTAGGACATTGCAATGTATGATTTTATATACTATACTTAGATCGGACCGAAGGCGGTGTAGTTCTAGGTTTTTAGGTCTAGAATTTCGAGTCTGGTGGCATAAGGTATTCTGCTAATAAGACAGTAGGTAAAAGGAAGCTCACCTTAGTGAAGTTATATGAGAGAGTAAAACAGCATAACAACATGATAGCAAGAGGCAGCAGAAGGCTGTTTCTTGTGAGGTATTTTATCACCTGAATCTCCTTTATAAAGGTACACATCTTATAGTCCCAAAGTCTCATGTGAGCCTCCAAATCTCATGTGAGTCCCCAAAGGATCACTTCTCAAAGTGGCCACCAAATATAATTTTTCACATGATGGAACAGTCAAGTTATGAAGCACTTGAGTAATCACATTAATCATCTTTAATGCCATTATGCTTGCATTTCAATTGAACTAAAAAAATACCTTCAACTGAAGGGACTATAGATTTTTATAGTCCCCAAATCTAAAGAGATTTTGGGACTGTAACACTATTAAATTACATGAAAAATTATATTTGATGGCCCCTTTGAGAAGTGATCCTGGAACTACAACCAATGCTTTTGGAGGCTCACATGAGATTTTGGGACTATAAGGCTATCCTGTGTTTGCCATCGTTGGAAAATCAGCTCCCCGCACATCACATAATGGCCATTAGTCGTACTGGAGTTGTGATCCTTTCAAAATCAAAGAATTGGAAGGGGCTGCTTAAATCATTGTCTCCATCAGATTAGAGCCTGAAAGCAACTGTCTCTGAGAGATAGCAGTCTAGGCTTTGCTTGAACCCAAGCAACGATGAAGGAATTCATGACTTCTCTGAACAATTAGTCACACTTAGTGTTCTGGCTAACTATTAAAAGATTCAACTGGAATATGCTTTTCTATAATTGAAATCATGATTCGATGACCTATATAATGTGGAACATACTTTGGTGAGTCATAGACATAGGGATGAGTGTGCTAGCTCACTGTCTTCCTTCTATAGAGGAAATTATTGTGCTATGGAGAATCTGTTCCATTTATAGACACTTTATTTCAGAACTGGTCTAATATTAGGTACAATGATAGTAGCCTCAGGAGAGTAATGTTACAAAGATGACCATTAAGTTAGAGTCAATAAGTACCACATGACCTGTCTTCTACTGTCTAAACTAACTTCTGTCTTCAGGTGCAAAACAGAATGACCCATTACCAGAGCCAGTGCATGACAAAAATGAAACATGGTACAAATTTTAAAGAAAAGACAATAGCGATAATTGGGAAGCAGAAAACAAATTACTGCTAAAAATACCTAGAGATGATAGTTGCATTTGTCCATTCTGGAAGATTTGGGGTGTCAAAAATTCTTCATATGGCAAACTGATAAGAAGGAAAATAAAGAAGTACTGTATTTGAGCTACATCTGTATTAGGCACCAGTGTTAGCTGGACTGATATGATAATGCACTAATATGATAATACAGGTAGTGACTAATGTTAGATTATAGAGCAGGGTTATCCCAAAGCGTATTAGAAAGAAGCAGCTGGCAAATTCTCAATTTTGAAAAAATAATCCTGCTATTAAAGTCAGGATTGTTTCCAATTTATGAAAGTTACTTGGTTCCCTTGCCTGATAGACAAAGAAGAGACAAATTTTATATTAAATATCTGAGATGTTGATTTAGAATAAGTTGACATGGTCTAGTCTGCATGAACCTTTCTCCTAATTTTCAGACCCCTACAGTTGGTATAGCCCAGTTCTGAATTAGAGAACTGTCTTGACTTTGTGTAATGTAGAAGAGTAACATTGAGGGCAAAATTAGGCATGCTCCCCATCTCAAATTACTCTTTTTGATGTTTGATGACTAAGAGTCTGTACATCTCAGAGTTTCAGAACATTGATGAAGCTTCATTTGATACTGCACTACAGACCCGTTGATGGTCAAGGGCTTAATGACTAGGTGGGACTGCATTGCCAATCTCTCTGTTTAAAGGCAAAGAAGCTTTGTTAATGCTGAGGAAATATTTTGCTAAGCATTTACAAACTTGGAAAGTTAATGATGTGTAGAATAAGAGGGTTGGAAAGGATTTTGGAGATCTTCTAGTCCAGGAGTCTTCAAACTTGACAGCTTTAAGACTTGTGGACTTCAACTCCCAGATTTCATCCTCCAGTCATGTTAGCTCAAGAATTCTGGGAGTTGAAGGCCACAAGTCTTAAAGCTGTCAAGTTTGAAGACCCTTGTTCTTGTCCAATCCCATGCTCAAGCAGGACATTCTATATTGTTTCAGACAAATGGTTGTAGAGTCTCTTCTTAAAAACCTCCAGTGTTGGAGCACCCACAACTTCTGAAGGGAAGTGATTCCACTGTCCATTAATTGTTCTAACTGTCAGGAAATTTCTCCTTAGTTCTAGGTTGGTTCTCTCCTAGGTTAGTTTCCATCATTGCTTCTTGTCCTGCCTTCAGGTGCTTTGGAGAATAGCTTGACGCCCTCTTCTTTGTGGCAGCCATGTAGAAATTTTGGATTGTTTTGCTCTTCACAAAATGGAACACATTTTGTTCCATTTTGGACACTGCTTTGGGTTTTGACCTTGCTAACAACAGCTTTGTGTTACAGAATAGAGACTATATGTGGCAGACAGCAGCCTAATGTACAAAGACTTGTGCAATTCACAGTTCTATAGACTGTATAAAGTGCATAGAAAACATTGATGAGTAGGGAGGCATCAGACTTCAAAGGTTTACTCTTCAAGTTCTGGTGGGCTGCAGAAGAAGGGGAAATGACCCAACCATCTACTAGATAATTCCCAAAGGGAGATATGGGAACCATCAGTTCTTGTACTTCCCAAAAAGTTAAATAGTGCCAGATTCAGTTAGAAGTTTAGACTATTGACCTAGAAAAGGTCCTTTAAAGTCAAGAGATGTTCTTAGTAAATGTAGGTAGCTCTGGGTAATGATCTGACTCAACAGAAGTGTTCTTTTTTAAACAAGACAAAATAAAGCAAGAATATCTGTTGTCTACTTGGACTTTTAGATTCCATTTCATTATGCTAGTTAAATAAGCTGGAAAATATGTACACTTTTTGGAAATTCTCAAATCTATGGTTCCATGATTCCATGGAGAAAGGTTTTTCCACGGACTGGAGGAGCATGGTTTTGCATGCTGCCTGCACCCCATGGATGAAGCTTCACTTGTTTGTGTGGCCCGGTTGCTGTCATGCCATGGACCAGTGCTGATCCATGGACCAGGGATTGGGCTCTCCTGCTCTAATCATTACTTTGTACTCTGCATCAACAGCAGAAGTTGCTGTCAGCATTCCAAGTAATGCACCCAAAGGAAGTAGAACTCTGAGGCAGGTAGATTCCTCAAGAAATAATTTATTGGATACTTCATATTGGCAGAACTGGTGAAAACCGACTCTGAAGGTTCCCTTAGTTTTCACCTAATTTAAAAGTAAAAGTTCCCCCTTTCCCAAATTATAGTCACATTGTCCAATCAAAGTGCTAGCTGGTTGCTTGGTTAGTTCATTCCTCCACTCTGTTAGAATTTGCAGCAGAAATTCAAATCCAGAAAGCACACAGATGACTGATTTAGAGGATTCATTAACTTCTTTATATATATAATGACATATGAAGTAAAGTTTACAATACTAATAGTAAATTCTTCCAACGTGGTAAAGTTACAATCAAAACACAAGTAGCAGCTTCAGAGCTTAGAACAGACAGGTTTCAGTTTAGAGCTGAGAGCACAGACCAGAGCCACACCCAGGTTACTTCTAGTTTCATTTTCCAATTCAGCTCCCATTGGCCGGTCTGTTGCCATGCCTATCCATTGGCTGACTTTGGTACTAAGCTCTATTCCATAGCATACTCTATTCCATATATATAAGCTCTATTCCAGAACATACTCTGACACTCTCCCTAGCCACCTATTGGAATGTCCTTGGTTCCCACAGGAAAATGTTTTGTTTTGACTACAAAACCCCAGCTATTTATTTTCCCCCTCCCTGTCCCTTCTTCTTCCTTGTGGCAACCCTGAAGCCTCCAAGATGGCCTCAGCCAGGCTCACTTCAGGGTTGACAGTTGCTTTATCTCACTAAACTTACAACTTGAGTGTACAACTTGCTTTACACTCATTAAACTTGACCCAATTGTAAATTATAATGATTCAAAGAAGTTACTTAGCATGAGGAATTAGAAAAGCTTTATTTGACATAGGCTTCTTTCCTCCCTTCTAACCTAAAAGATTAGGAAATTCTTTTTTGATATGCCAGAGTTTTTTTTAAAAAAAACCTTTATTTTTTAAGAAAATAAATGAAAACACCAGACGATAGCTCATGGCAAGGTGATATAAAATGTATTTATGACCTTCCTTTCAAGTTTTAAAATGAGAATTGAGAAAGACTGATGTCTTGATGGATAATTGGCTCTTAACTTCTCCCTAACTTGAAATATCTTCTAAAATGCAGGAAGAGATTTATAATAGTGTTATTGTAAGTATCATTCTAAACAATATCTTTTGAAGATTGGATCCCCATAAACAAAATAAGTACTATATAATTTTTTTTTAATCTCACCTCGACACATCATCTTACTCAGAGATCTGGTTATTCGGTTTAAAAAATGAATTTGGTTGACCAGTAAAATCAAGAATCTGCTCTTAGTAAACTCAAGGCATTTTTTTTTAGATAATTCACAGAGATGCTGCATACATTCTGAACTTTCCCAAGATCTTGACATTCCAGATGATTTGGATTTATTCCTGGTATGGAGCCAATACCGTTCTTGAATATCTATTATGAATGAAAATTGTGTGTACAGGTAAATTTGAATTTATGATCACAATTGAGCCCAGCATTTCTGTTGCTAAAGGAGACATTTGTTAAGTGAATTTTGTCCCATTTTATGACCTTTCTTGCTACAGTTGTTAAGAGAACCACTGCAGTTGTTAAGTTAGTAACATGGTTGTTAAGTGACTCTGGCTTTCCCATTGACTTTGACAATGTGATCACATGATCCCAGGACTCTGCAACCATCATAAATATGAACTAGTTGCCAAGCATCCAAATTTTGATGACATGACCATGGGAATGCTGCAATGCTGTACGTGTGAAAAATGGTCATAAGTCACTTTCTTCACTGTTGTTGTAACATTGAATGGTCACTAAATGAATTGTTGTAAGTCGAGAACTATCTGTACTTATACCACATGATTCTTTAGATTTAATTTTCTTCATCATCTGTAGCATATTGGACCATAAAATAAACAAATGTATTGGGTTCATAAAGCACGCTAAGCCACAGAATGCATCTTGAGGTGGAGTTTTACAATTCAAATACCTCCCAAAACACACATATGCACACCAACCTTGCCTCCCGTTTAAAACTAACAAAGCTATGGGTTTGATCAGCCAATATAACATAGTGATTAAGGCCTTGAACTAGGGCTGAAGGTTCAGTGGGTTCAGATGTACTCTCAATCATGGATAATATTGGGCCAATTGTTTTCTCTCAGTTCAACCTTCCTTGCGGGACAAATATGGAGACAGAAAGCTTCCCCAAACTTCTGAAGAAAATATGAAATATAAATCTAATCTATAAAGAAATCAACAAACATCTCATATTGTTCTGAACCTGCTTAATTGCCTTGTGTACACATAGCACTTAGATAATTAGAAATGCATCTGATTTGTCTTAGATATTCAGTATTCCATTACAATGGGTAGAAATTAAAAACAGTATTTTGAGTGTTCACAAGGTGTGGTAAAAATATCAAGTTGATAGTCCCATTGGTGTAATTGAAATTCCACCCATTTTTATTCATTGCTTCACTTATTTTTCTATACCTTATGAAGACTCCTGGAATGTAAAATGATACAAACTTATTTTAAAGTAAAGGCTTCTATAGATCAGCTCTTCTAGGAACAATTACATTAGCGGGCTATTTTTCTGTATTCTTTTACAACTGTATTTTCACCTGTACAGTATTATTTTATTTCATGTATTTCGTAGATGGCAATGCTGCTGGTTAATCTAAGTTCTGATTAATTCAGGAGGGAGTGGACTAGATCAGTTTATATTGCCATTTGCTATGATTGCATTCTTTATACAATGATTTTTTTCCCCACCGTATCCAATTACATTAAATCGTTTCACTGTTTCCATGGTAAATGACTCTTCACACAATATTGTGGAAAGAAGACATGACAATTAAATGCTGACACACTGGAGGCCTGTTCAAGGTTGTTTGAAGAAGTAGAATGGATTAGGATGCTCCTAGCCCTTGTGTCATTCAAAGGCTTAGAGTACCAGTTCTCTGATCAAGCTAAGTCTCCCTGTGATCACCTTGTCATCAGAAAGGACCTAGGACATTCAAGTATACAACTAAATCACACATTTGCCAAAGGAAAGAGCAAGGGTAAAGAAAACAGGAAAATTTAATCAGTGCCATAACTGAGAAGACATTTTCCTTACAAGAATGAGGTCATAGGTGCTTACAAATATTTGCCATAATGATGGAAAAATATAGTGTACATTACTGGTGACATCACAGCATAAACCCTGGTTTATATATTCTTGTTCTGATGTTGTATCTGATGGTGCAGATATATAAGTCATGGATTTCATGATGTATGTTTTATACATGCCCATGAAAACCTATGAACGGAGCCAAAGCAATGTTTCCTTCCTACAGATTCCAAGGTATCCTTCAATATCTTTTTCTCCTTTTCTTGAAGACTATGCAGAAATTAAAACTGATAAAGTATATACAGTCACTCACATCTTGGTCACTTCCCATGAGAGACCAAGATGTGAGTGACCGCAAACAAGGACTCTTGGTCCACAAATTGGCACAATTAGCACACAAGATAAATCTGTGCAAACAAAAAGAGATTTGTCATTATGAAATTTAAACAAGTTGGGAAATACATCCATTTACCAGACAATAGATGAGCACTAATTGTCTAAGATAATTTGCTGGTCCTCCATTAGCCAACAATTGACAATAGGGTTGACTCCTGGTTCTCTGGCAGCTCTGGAAAATTGCTGGTTTATTCCCACTGTATCATCATAAATTATTTCATCAGAACAACCTCCTGAAACTATAGCTCCTTTTGAATGACAGAAAGATTGGTTGGCTGGAAGTGACCTAGCATTTTAATAGATGAATGTGGCATGGATTCATTTTTATTAATTGGTAGAAGAGCAATCTTATTTTATTTTGATGAACTGTGCTTCTTGAATTATCTTGAAAATTATCTTGAATTTTATCTTGAATTATCTTTTTTTAAAAATATATTTTATCTCACATTCAATTTTAATGATCGATAGTCCTCTCTTGTTTTGTTCAAAAAAAAGGAAAGGAAAAATGAATCTCTAAGGTCAATTTCATTCTGAAGCTTCTACTTAGATTCAACTGAACAATAAGGTTAGAACTATTATCACTCACCAGACCCCAACCAAAAAGATCTTTGAGAAGATGCTTTCACTTCTCACTGTATTGATAAAGCCTTTGATGTACATATACTTCAAGTGTCTAGGCCACTTTGAAGAGTGATCTGACAATCATCATTTTTCCTTTGAGAATTAATAAGTAGACTAGGTTTCCCCCCCAAAAAAATGAGATATAAAAATGTTTGCCATTCCAATTTACTCATAAACCACCATCTAGAGATTTCTAAACTGGCAGCAGCTATATTGGAGAATGTCAGCATATTCCTTAATTTATTTAATGTGTTATATATGTAGTCCTTGCTTAATGACCATGCAATCAATGAACATCCAAACTTGCAATAGCACTAATGAGTGATAATTATGACCAGTTTTTGGAGCTCTGGCCATTGTAGTGACCCTGTGCCATATTGGCATGATCCAGGTACTTGATACCTGGCTCATGATTAAGATATTGCAGCAATCCACAATCACATGATGGCAATTTCAGTCATTCCCCACTGGCTTCCCACAAGTGAAGTCAATGGGGAAGCCAGCAGAAAGTCAGAGATTATAGTGTCATTATATCTTTGTTTAACAATTGCAACTGAGACTGTGGGCGCTCCCATTGCTAACCAGCATGGTCACATAACATTATGAGGACTACTTATAATCTATAAGTAATGATAGCAATGCCTTTCAAAATTCAGAATATTTGTATTACTTTGAAACTTGGTTAAGGTTATTTTATGCTTTTCTGTTAAATATATAGAGATAGCTGCCTTAACTAGCTGTAGTGGTGCAGTGGTTAGAATGCAGTACTGCAGACTAATTCTGCTGACTGCTGACTGCCAGCAGTTCAGCAGTTTAATTCTCATCAGCTCAAGGTTGACTCAGCCTTCCATCCTTCCCAGGTTGGTAAAATGAGGATCCAGATTGTTGGGGCCATATGGTGACTCAGTAAACCATTTAGAGAGGGCTATAAAGCACTGTGAAGTGGTATATAAATCTAAGTGATATTGCTGTTGCCTTTTCACCAGTCATTACTTAACCATTGTGCAGTAATAGCATTTTAAACAATGAGATATTATTCTTTACATTTGCTTTGGACCCATCCCAGTTTGTATCTTTTTGTTTTGTTTTGTTAAAATAAGACAATTTGCTTTAAATGCTTTATTTTAGTTTTTATTTTAGTTTTAATTCCATGTGGCTTTATTTTTTTTCCATACTAATGAAGTGCCTATAAAATGAACAATGAAATACAATTGCAAAGTCAGCCACTTCTGCCCTCTATCCTCATTTAAGAAAATGAAGGCTTCAGATGAGATTTTAATTTATGGGAACTGGTTCTGCATTAAATGTCAAGAAACATTGGAACAGAACACATTAATGGGAGGTAAAACAAAGTAGACCATACTGCCTTGGCACAATTGAATATGTCATTGAAAATCGTGTTCCAAAAATGTGCAGTCACAGAAAGAAGTATTTCTTGGATTATTTAGCTGGCTACTAAATAATGAGCCACAGTGGTGCAATGGTTAGAGTGCAGGTTGACTGCCGGCTGCCTGCAATTTGGCAGATCGAATCTCACCAGGCTCAAGATTGACTCAGCCTTCCATCCTTCCGAGGTGGATAAAATGAGGATCCAAATTGTTGGGACAATCTGCTGACTCTGTAAACTGCTTAAAGAGGGCTGTAAAGTGGTATATAAGTCTAAGTGCTATTGCTACTACCTTGATCTTCCAATGCTTCATTCCTTTTCTTTATTAAAGAAAGCATGAAATAAATTGTTGCCTGGAGCAGCAACTTTTCCAAGAAAAAACAAAAACATACCCATAATTCCAAGGCAAACATTAGCTACACTGGCCTGGAATTTTTGGAGCTGTTGGCTTAATGCATCTGGAGAATCTCAAATTAAGGCAAATTACAGGTAGTTCTTGATTTATGGCCACAACAGAGCTCAAAGCTCAAAATTTCTGTTGCTAAGACATTGGTTAAGTGAATTTTGCCCCATTCTGTGACTGTTCTTGCCACAGTTGTTAAGTGAATCACTGCTTTAAGTTAGTCCCATGGTTATTAAGTGAATCTGGCTTCCCCATTGACTTTGCTTATATAGAGGCATTGTGCAGACTCGATCAGTCAAGGATTTTTTGCTGGTGTTGTCCACCGAGATGGGCCTTCTCTGCCATGGTGTCCATATGCTAGAATACCATATAACTCCCACCCCAAGATGTAATCTGCTTCTGTCCTTTTAGCCTTTCATAAAGGCCTTAAAATGTGGGTCTTCAGATTAGCCTAGGGCCCGGGATGGGGCATGCATTTCCTGGAGGTAGTTACTGCATTAGAAGATCCCTCTGTTGTGGTTTGCCGGCAGCCTGTGCAGATGGCAGCAGAATTGGACAGTGGGGAAGAACAGGGACCAGTCCGGGACTCTGAGGAGGACTTAGACGAGGGTCCTGCATCAGAAACAGAGATGGGGTCAGGATCATCTGGGAGTTATGTGGTGACTCTGGATCCTCCAGAATCTGGCAGCAGTGAGGCAGAGGAACAAGGGGAGCCTGTTCCCAATGCACGTGTGTGCAGAACTGCCAGAAAGCAAGAGCAGCTAAGACAAAAAGGATGACTCGGGAGTAAGCTTTGAGGTGATTGCCCCTCCCATAAGGTATAAAGGAAGTGCAAAGGTAGGAAAATCTTTGCAGGAAGCAACGTTGTTCGCTCAGATCAGTTTGGACTCTGAAAGCTCCATGCTTGATTTGTTCTTTGTTTTGGTTTAGAATGACTAATTGGGACTTTAGTCATTGGCAGCACTTCAAGTCAGATAAGGTGCGTTCTTATCAGAAGTATTTTGAAGAACTTTGGCAGACGTTCCTGGGACTATTTATAACTGGTTAAACTCATTACAGGCTGTGAATGACGATAATTCACAGCCATTGAACTAAAATAAAAGGGTTTGGGATTTTATGTGTGTTTGTTGGTGTCTCAAGAAGCCTTGGTCAGAACACCCTCCTCCACTCTATTGTATACCCTAACACCGCCATCTTAGCTACTTTTTTGTTAATTATGTATTTATTACCTTAATCTTTTACAATATTGTTTTATTGTGAGCTGCCCCAGAGTCTCAGGATAGCAAGATGAATAAATTAAAATCAGTAAGTAAGTGAGTAAATAAGTAAGTAAGTAAGTAATACTTGGACTTCAGGACTCTCTAACAATTGCTGGTAAGAAGAAGTCTTTGAAAAAATAGAAATCGGTGGCAAGTTACAATTGGTGGGAGGTACAGAACTTTTCAGCCACTGAAATGGTGAATATAGCTCTTTGTTTGTTGCCTATACTGAATTTCTCTTATTGTTTCTATTGTCCCCATTACATTTTAAAAGCTTTTTTAATGGCAGTCATTATGTGATATTTTTTTGTTAGTCCTTTTGGGCATAGCTTGGCATTGATTGATTGACTGATGAAATTGATATAACCTCTGCTACTCTTATTTTTTGTTGTTGTAGCGTATCTTTTTACTTCTTTATATAATATAGGATACTATATCCTTATATGTTGTTTCAGTATGCAGACGTTCTTTGATGTTACTCGAAATTGCTTTGTATATAAACTTTATTAAAATTCTACACATAAAGTAGACATAAAAACACAAAACATAAAACTAAGCATCTAACTTTATGTCTGTGTTCCACTACAGCCCTTCATTTTCCTTATGGATCCATTAACCATTTCTTATTCTTTTTATACCATTGTAAATTTTCTTTTATCTCCCCTTGTAACCATACAACCCTTTATCATCAAGGAATTTCTTTATTAGTATTTAGAATTCCTTACAGATTATATTCTGAAAATTCTGATTTTATAGATTTTATTTTGTGAAATCATTACAGAATTGCATATTATTTCTGATTTTATAGGTACTGTACACAGTTACTGTAAGTAAAAAGATATTGATTGATTTTCATGGAACAATCCTGTGAGGTGAGACAAGTTACCCAAAGTCTCAGAATAAGTTTCCATGGCTGTTGGGTAGACTTGAACCAGTGTTTTCCTATGATTCTTCATCATTCTACCTATTGCATTCTGGAATGATCCATACTATCTTCTTGCCCTAGTTCTGTGTTAGCCTATTCTTTATCAGGACATGTCTGCATCACTCTGTCTCTATCTTCCCACATATAAAACAGTCTGAGGAAGACTTAAAACGCTGCATTCTAAAATGATATTTGTCCTAATATCCTACCTTAAGATCCTATGTGCTAGCAATAAGGGTACATTGATATATATACCAGTGGTGGTTAACTTCTTTGGGCTACTGTGCGAAAATTGTGCACGTGCTCGCTTGCTTGCGCTTGCGTGCCAGCATCCAGAAGGCAATATACACGGGGGGCCCACGTCCCCTGTGCATGTGTGTGCAACACCCCACAAATGTGCCATGCATCCATGTGTATGCGTGCATGATCCCCACACATGCTATCCTCTATGTGCATGCATGTGCATAGTGCCATGCATATCTATGCGCATGCACACACATCTCCCATGCTCCCTGCCCCCCATACATGCGTGCCAGATACAGGCAATCAGCTAGTGGGCGGGCAGCGCCGCACATACACAGTGGGGCTCTTCCAGGCCACCTCTCATGTGCCAGCAGAAGTGGCTCTGGGTGCCACTTCCAGCACGTGTGCCATAGCTTTGCCATCACTGATGGAAAGACAGCTGAAATCTGTCTTTTTGCTGTCAGATTGGCTAGCATTGTGCTAGCACTTTGAAGCCCATTTCCAATTTAATACATGTAATTGAAAGTATATGTAGGAGATGACCAGGCTGACTGAGGGAGGGATCAAACGTATTATCAGTCATGAGTCCCAGAGTGTTCATCATAGTGATGGGATTAAAATTTTTTTACTATCGTCTTGGTGGGCATGGCGGGAGAAGGTTACTGCAAAATCCCCATTCCCTGCCCAGCCCACTAACCTGCTTTCCAGCTCTGTTCTCCTATGCAGGGCAACAAAAGAAGACCCAGCCAATCATCTGGGACTCGGGAGGCAGAGAATAGATGGGGGTGGGACCAGTCAGAGGTGGTATTTGCCAGTTCCCTGAACTACTCAAAATTTCTGCTACCATTTCTCCAGAACTGCTCAGCACCTGCTGAATACCACCTCTGGTTCATCAGAGATCTAAGTCCAGCCCACCTTGAATGCCTTTCTTAACTCCTGCTAATTTCCCTTGACTGTTAGTAGCTCAGATTCTTGTGGAGAGCTTAAATAAATCTTTGTACTCCTTTGAACTGTCTAAATCTACCGATTTCCCCTTTACTTGATAGTATATTTGAAAAAACTGGATTTTTTGTATTTTGGCAATGTGCCAAGTAGGGAATTCCCTTTTTAGTTGCTCCTGTACCCAGAGAAACCCTGCCCCGTCATTGCTTCTCCTCACATTATGGCATGAGAATTGATTACACTTTCCACAGTAATCTCTACAGCTAAGTCCTTTCCTCAAATATATACTGATAGCCTCTCTGTCACTTAACCATTCTCTGCTCCTTGGCAGCACAAAGCCAGAACACTATTAGATGACAACCCAGAGTTATAAAACCACTAACTCTTTGCTGCCACCCAGTGAGCAGTAGGACATGCAACCAAATGATTGATCTTATGTTTGAAAAGTTTTTTTTTTTACCTTAAATCAATTGATGGACAGTTTGACAGAAAAGAAAAATAATGGATTAATCAAGGTGTTGTACCTGCCAATTGGTGCAGGCTTTTAATGTGGTCAATGGGATGGGGCAGGCTAGAATTTCCAACCACCTATCAGGTCCTTAGAATGTTGTGCATAACAATAGGATGCATGGCAGAGGGGGTACTCAGCAGGTTCTGAGCAGTTCGGGAGAACCGGTAGCAGAAATTTTGAGTAGTTTGAGAACCGGCAAATACCACCTGTGACTCTCCCCACCCCCATCTATTCTCCACCTCCTGAGTCGCAGCTGATCGGAGTCCCAGCTGATCAGAGTCCCAGCTGATCGACTAGATCTTCTTTTGTTGCCCTGCACAGGGGAATGGAGCTGGAAAGCAGGTTAGTGGTGTGGGGAGGTAATGGGATTTTGCAGTATCCTTCCACTGCCTTGCCCATCAAGTCACTCCATACGTTTGCCCACCAAGCCACACCCACAGTACTGGTAGTAAATTTTTTTGAATTCAACCACTGATGGATGGGCACACAGTGCAGCCCTGTTCTGCACACATGAAGCAGCAAGATTTAGGGAGCATGATTTTCTGTTGGTTCCAGAATTGGAAAAAAGCACAGCCAAGGAGCTGCATTACATATATAGATTTAAAGAGAATTTCAAATCTGCTATCCCTTATGGGGATTCTCAGGGAGACAGTAGGTAGTCATAAACAACATCTCACAACTGTTTCAATGGGTCATTTCTGTTCTCAGATGATTATATAATAAACTAACAACGGGCTTGCAAACTCTTTTCTCAACAGAAAATCAATGCCGAAATTGCAGCGTGTAACACAATAGATGGAGCATCAAGTGAGCTACATTAGACAGTTTCTTAAATACCACAGAAACAAAAACACTGCAGAGCCATTCTCTTTTGAAAATATTCCTTTAGTACCATGGATCCATCAAGCTCCATAGCTTCTCTTCTGACAGGGAACAGCTCTCTAAGGTCACAGGGTAGGCAGCAATTTCTATCTGACAGGGATTGAACTCAGGACTTTGTGAAGCAAAGCATGCGATTTAACAGGGAGCTTTGACTCACCCTCCACATTCTGTATTAATGGAAACAGGCAATGTTACAAGAAAGAGGCACGGAATGAAATGAGTAAACCCTTCAATAATGTGGACTTAAAACTCTTTTCCTGCACAAAGAGCATCAGTTCCTGGCTCCGGTGAGCCATGAAGGTGAATTGACCAGTAATTTCAATGCTTGATAAACCATTGCTGGTTTGAAAAAAAAAAAGCAAGCTTCTTCGGTCACTATGTTGACCATGGGTCAATGTTTCCATCTATTATTTTTTTAAAAAAAAAAAAAAAACCCCTTCTCTGCCCTTAATTTTTACAACAAGGAATTCCACCGAGATCCTCATCTTGTCCATTAAACAGAAATGGAAGTGGGATGCTTAACCACTTTAGAATTGCAACTTTGTTCTGGTACGATAAAAAAAGAGAAAGTTGCAAGGAAAATGAGTCAGTATAAAGATGCTGCACCAGGATGGATAATGGAACCCATTAGAACTCATCTTCTAAACTTAAAAGTAGTCCAGTTTAGTGAAACCCTGGGTTTGTGATGAGACAAAAGGCTGCGATCAGAAGGGGACAAGATCGAAGAGTCGTGGTGGTGCAGTGGTTAGAATGCCAGATTGCAGGCTAATTCTGCTAACTGCTAGCAGTTCGATCCTGACTAGTTCAAGATTGATTCAGCTTTCCATCCCTCCAAGGTCGATAAAATGAGGACCCAGATTGTTGGGGGCCATATGCTGACTCCTGTAAAACCACTTAGCTTTACTAACCGCTTAGTATCTAAGTCTAAGTGCAGGGTCACACAGTACTTAATGATATGTGCTTTGCTGGAAACAAAGCAGGAGCTAGCCTAGTGTTTTTCAAACTTATTAATTTTAAGGATGTGGATGTTAACTCCCAGAATTCCCCAGCTAGCATGCTAAAGTCCATGTTGAAGTCCACACAACTTAAAATTCCCAAGGTTGGGAAATCCCAGCCGAGAATATCTACCTCTATCATTTCTACGTGTACAAGTCACAGCATAGAAACTGAAAAAGAGACTGTTTATCATGAAAAAAAACATGAGTGTATTCTGTTCAAAATGTGTATTACTTGAATGATCTGTCCAAACCCACTGCGATTTCTCCAAAAATATTTTGAAGAATTTTTTTATCTACCCTTCCCCCTGACTCTGAGATACATAATTCATTGTCACCCTTTATCCTGCTTCCCACCCCACCCCTCTGGGTGTATCATCCAATGAAACACGTCCATAGCCAAGAGTCATCAATCATGCTCTCCAATTATATTTTTGTGCGGCAGAAGCTTCAGTCATCTAATCAATCTCTAAGAAAATATGAATGGAATGTACTTTGATTCCACACTGCAGCCTGCTCTTTGAAACTCTTCCCCTTCTTTCTGTTGACAACTATAAAAAGTATATGCAAAATGTTTTATGAGATGACAGATAGCTCATAGTGCTCCAATCTGAGCCATGCACAGCAATATAAATAAATAAATAAATAAAATAAAATAAAAACAAATATAATAGTCATCTTAAGGACATTTCAGAATAATAGCAGCACTAAACGGAAGTTCCAGGAATTACCACAGAGGAGGGCTTCCTTCATCTAGCATTTAAAACAATTGATCTGAATGTTAATCAGGATGTCTTGCGTGTCTCAGAAATATGTTAAAATTGAACAGGAGCTGCTTTGAGCTCAAAATACTTCCACACTGATTGGAGCAACCTATTTTAGGTTCAAAACAGTTATTTTGCACTCAAAACAGCCATGCTAAACTCACAACAGGGCATCTGGAATGCAAAACAGGATGTTTTGGATTTGGAAAGTTCAAGTTGGAAACATGATACGTTCAATCCTACAAAGGATGTTTGGAATTGAGAAAAGCAATCCTGCCATGAAAATCATGCCTTTTGTTCCCTAATAAAATCAAAATCAAGTTGTCTTTCATTGAAACCAATGAGAATTGCGGAAAAAAAATTCAGGGGGACTGGATCATCTTAGCTTCATAAATGCAGCTAGCTCCTTTCATAGAGGTTTAGCAGGGTTCAGCCAAACATTTGAAAGAGGTTATTCACCAGGAAGTTGGAGTATGTACAAAGTATCTCTACTTATATCCTGAAGAGCAGGTGAATCTTTCAAAGGAACACATGACTGATTTTATGATTTTAGTCCTTTCATGCATATTTATGTACAACTTCAAACCCAACAATCAAATTTTTATTGCAGGTCGTAGACCAGCCTAAATGTACAACCTCAACATTCCCATATCACCTCCTGTCCTTATCTTTTTCAAATGCTTTGCACATTTAAAAAAACAAAAACCCCTGCACAATCTCATTATTTAGAGCAAGGTTCTTCAAAAGTGGCAGCTTTAAGACTTGTGGACTTCAATTCCCAGAATTCCTCAGCCACAAGTCCACAAGTCTTAAAGTTGCCAAATTTGGAGATTTTTGATTTAAAAAAACAAATACTGTACATAATAAGGTGGGCTTATGCTTTTTCATTAAAAATGGATTGCTAAAAATGGTTGACAGGAATCTTGCATCCCCCATTGAAGGAGGAAATTTCAATAAGAAGTTATGTATCTTCCATCTGGGAAATCATTCACTGGCACCTTTGCTTGAGAAGGGTTAGAAAGCAGACATTCTAAATAATAATAATACGCCTTGAATTTTCAGCAACTATGAATAGATAATACTGGCATACATTGATAAAAGAATCTTTGGGAAGACATTGAGTTTTGTACATATGAATGCTAAAGTTGTGATGAGTTATATTTCCACAGTTTTTTAAACTTTGAATATGAGGACACTGAGAGAAGTATGCCATCTTTGCAACTTTCTCCAACTTTAGGAAGATTTCCAAAACAGTCAGATTTTTTAATATATTCAAGTGAAATGTATTTAACAACCCCCTGCCCCATGGAAGGCTCTCATTGCCAAATTGCATTTCTAACTTGAATCTAGAACAGAACATCCTCAGAAGGTAAACATTTTTATCTGGTAAGGCCTGCTTTCTTATACATATAAGGGTGTCATGTCCCTAGCAGCAGAGTATAATACAAAAAGAATGATTCATAATGAGTCTCATTAGTTAGGCTTATTGTCAACAAGGCAAAGAGTTAAAATACGGAATCTTGGCAACTGAATTAAACCCACACTGTATCATTGGTTAAAGGATAGGGCGGTATGCTTAAACCTCTCTTGTTCTAGAAGGCTGTGCTGTTAAGGCTAGCCATTTTTTTCTCAGATAAGATTAATCTGAAAAATCTATTTGCTCATCATTAATTATGTTTTGAGATATTCCTGTTTCTTCCAAGCTCCAGAGACTCTCTTACAAGGATTTCTTGTATTACAGATGGTCTGGATAGGAGCTGCATTATAATTGCACTAAGTACATGAAAAACAGCTCACCAGTGGCCATCATGTAAATAAGTTTTTGTCAGCTTTGATCCTTCAGGTATTGGCTAAGATTTCTGGGAATTGTAGTTTTCTGGAGAGTACAAGGTTAAGGAAGGGAGTTGTAGTCAAGACATCTTACAAGAAAAAGTTGTTTGCTTGGCTCATCACTTGACTGTTTGGTTCCAAGCAGGAGAATATTTGTCAGAAAGGGAAGATCGTGACTAAAGCTGTTTACTGAATCCAAAAGTAAATGGAGAAAAAAATATTGTAACAGCTGTAAACTTCTACATTACTTTGATTTGATAAGCAGATGTGTGACTTTCAGCTTAGGCATGATGTTTCCTATCATCCCAATTCAAAATAGACTTGACTATCTTAGCATGTACATTTCTTTGGGATAGTGGTGAAAAGACAAGAATTGTATTTCATTGGATTGCAGTAGAAGGCTGCATGATACAACGTGCCTAATTTCAATTCTCCTGTGCAAAAAGACCATAGATTCATACCAAACCACGTCACTGAAAAATTAGCATCCCCATGGTACATTGTATATTTATATGATAGGAAAGTAAAAAAAAGGTACATTGAAATTAATTGATACATTTAAAATTTAGGGTGTGGTTTCTTACTTTTCCAGAATGGTTCATTCTTATATATTTACTTGTTTGTTTTAGGAAGCAAATTCATTTTTACAATTATAATTACTATAGGAATCATTCAGAATTATTTATTTCTTTATGACATCATGCCCAGAATACACCTAATTAAATGTCAGTTCTTCCATCTGTAAAATGGGAATAATTAATTCCACTCTCTCTTAAAATCATGGAAGAAAGGTCTATATGAATGAATTATAGTAAACTGCTTCAAACACACCAGTTAAACCTATTATGACACCTTTCTAACATTTTATGATGGACCCCAGATATTTTTTTAATATGCCACAACATTCCTACAGTATGGACTTTAAAGGAACATTTTTCTTAACAATTGCTTTATAACATCTCATAATTTAATAAGCCATTTCACTTAATATAGCATTTCACTAATATGCACATTTTTATCAATGATATCCATTAAATAGATATAAAAATAAATACTCTACAAAATTAAGATCAAATTCTGATGAATATATTCCCTTGGTTCTTTTTACAATAATGCATTGCCTTCTTCTGATATGAATTTTTGATTTCCCTAGTACTACAACATTTGAAAAACTGCAGATTTTGAACAGGTATTCCACTTCATATATTAATGTATTGATCTGTAGAATTTAATAAGTTGGTAACAAATATTATAATTAATATTAAGGTGTTGCTGTAATCTTAAGAAGGTGCACCATGTTGTTGATTTGTACAATGCCAGGTCTCCTGGAAGATGTCATGGCAACTGGACTAATCCCAGCAGAGATTATAACCACCTGAGACTTCTCAGAAAACAACAACTGAATGAAAAACTGCTGGTGACCTTCTACTGCTGAACCATAGAGGGCATCTTAACTTACTGCACCTCTGTATGGTTTGCCAATTGCACAGTGGCAGATAGGACAGCATTCTAGGGCATTAATGTCATTGCCCAGAAGATCATCGGTTGCGCTCTTCCCTCTTTGGAAGAGCTTTATAGCTCCCGCTGCCTTAAGGAAGTTCAAAACATTCTCAAAGATCCATCTCATCTTGGGAACCCTTTTTTTGAACTATTACCATCTGGCAGATGGTACAGAATATTAAAAACAAGGACAAATAGGCTGAAAAACAGCTTCTATCCCAGGGCAGTAGCTCTTTTGAATTCTGCTGTATAGTGCATTGTTGGTGTGGTGTCGGAGGTTTCCGGTTCAATGTGTGAAGGATGAAGGATGTGTGTTTGTGTTTATTTTCATAGTCATGGTCATGATGTGCACTGATGATGGTGTTTGATTTCATTGTACGAGGTGCAATGACAATAAAGTAAACTAAACATAGTTCAAAATACTTCGCTGCTAATCCAAATAGCTCCTTTAGTCGGAGCAAGTTGGTTAGGGGGATCCTATATGGTAGTGCACAAAGTGTTCTTTCCCCTCTTTTTCCTCTCACAAACTTCCATCTCGTGTGAGACAAGGATAACCCCAAAGTTCCCCAATTATTAGCCCTATGAGATTGTCCAGTCAAGGAGCCCAACCAGGGTTACTGGCTCTATCTTTATTCTTAGATTAGATTAACAAAATCTTGCTAGACTGAAATACTAAGAGGGCTACTTCTGAAATGTGTCCTATGTCATACCTCTGTGGACTGAGAATATTTTATATACCAGTTGTCCCATCTGTGACTTTTCTATCTCACAAGGTCCTTTCCACATACATTACACCAGTGAAATTCTGTACTTGAGAGTGGTTTAGAACTTGGGTCTTTTCATTGCCAGTTATAGCAGTGCAACCTTTATACCATGCTGACTTGCATTTTCCCACTATCTGAAATCTGATCAATATGGCATCTCCATAAGGATCATATTGTCTTGCGTTGGTATATCCTTGAATCTTTAAATGCAAATATTTCCACTGTCTCCTGCAGTCTGCAGAACAGGTATAGTAACTTGCACTCCTGGGGCAAATATATCCACCCCTGCCAGTGGTGGCATTCAAAATTTTTTACTGCCGGTTCTGTGGCATGGCTAGTGGGGATGGCTAGGGGGCATGGCCATGTGACTAGGTGGTTGTGACTTTTTTTGCTTTTTGCAGCACCCCCCATTTTGGAGGCTTTTTTGGGCCTCAGGCAAGCCTGCTGGGTTTTTTGCTCCCAGAAGGTGCCCCTAGGGCTCTGGAAGGCAGAAAACTGAACCTGGGGGGGGGTGTGCACAGCATCCCCCATGCTTCATTTTGGGGCCTCCCTGGGGCCCAGGAAGGAAAAAAAATGGAGGGGCTTTTTTTGCCTTCCAAGGCCTAAGGGAAGCCTCCTGGGCAAAGCAGTAAGTAAGCGAGGGGAATCCTGGCACAGCTGATAGTAGGAACAGCTTATTGTCAGGAGGGGAAAAAGAAATACCTTAAGGAGTGACTGTGCATCAGGAGGGCGGGGTGAGCAAGCATTGGGCAGGTGTCAGCATTCCAGTAAACCTCCATCCCAATCAATAACTCCAAGACAAGCATAATCTCAAAAATACCTTTATTGGAATAGCACCTGGCACATCCGTGGAATCTTGAAACTAAAAGTTTCCCAGACTTCCCACAATGTCCCAAACTACAATCCATCCCCTTTTTCACCATCATCACATCACATGGACCAATCATGATCCGTCCCAGTGTAAGATCCTTTTTCTCTGCTGCGCCACACTTAATAACCTTGAACTAAGAAAATAATTTTATTTTGTCTACTTAGAACTACTCAATTGAAATAATCCCCCTCCCACTTTCTCAGGCTATGTGGAAGCATGGAATATGGCTTCAAAAGCTGACAGCAGGTGGGGCAAGTGAGCAAGTGGCAACCGGGTGACTGGCCAGAAATTGCTACCAGTTCGGTGACCGATGCCAAATCCTTGCTACCAGTTCGTGTGAACTGGTGTGAACCAGCTGAATACCACCACTGACTCCTGCTCATAGTGGTGAAGCAGAAGAGATTGTGGAAGATCTACAGATCTCCTTAATGTGGTTTGATACAAACAAAATGAAACCAAATGAAATCACCAATGAATGGAGACAACTTGGATTAGGACCAAGTTGTTGAGAGAAGGACAGGCACTCTTCTCATTTGGAGAGTCCCCTATTCCAAGCTACTTTTGGAAGTTTACTGTTACGTTATATTGTGCTATAAAACATGTTTTCCCCATCAGCCTATTTTGTGTTTAGAAATGTGAGTACCTATATTGAGCCACTGTACTCCATATTGACAGCTGAAGAAGTCTTAGCTTTTGGGTTCCTTGGTGTTTTTTGAACTTAGTGGTTTTATTGCAAATGTTTCATTACTCAACCAGATAATATCATTGGTGCTAGAAAAAAGTGGGGTTTGTTTGCTGTTTATATAAAAGTAGCTAGCCCTATCAGTGTTGGTAGGTATAGTTCCTTGTTTGGGCTATTGGTAGTTGGTCTGCATCGGTAGTTCCTTGATTGTGTTATTTATTTACTTGGTTTATTTATTCTATTTATTAAATGTGTTTGCTGCCCATCTCATTGCAAGGTGGCTCTTACAACATCAAAATAAAACCATAAGTAATGATTATTAGTCTAGTGGTAATCTTGGTGTTTATATCTGTTCATGTGGATGTTGATTGCTGGTGAGAACGTATTTTTGGTCCTTTTAATTCCTTTGGGGAGTTTTAATTGTTTCTTTTGAGTGATATGCAGACATTGTTTTCTTCTGCGTGCCTGCTTATGGCCAATTTGTCTGAGTGTCAGGCCTTCAGGAATTATCTGGCATTTTTGGACTTGGCTTGATCACAGTTTCCCAGATGAAACTATACTTGTCCATGTGTTGTGAAATTAAGGCATTTTAAACATTCGTTTGTCAGTAGTCTTAGCTTCTTTTGTGTTTTCTCCATAAGAGAAAAGTCAAATACACTTCTTTTCTCGATGGTGTCAGACAAGCTCTTTCTCGCCAAAGCCATAGCTATTTATATCCATAGCCCATAGGCAGGAAGGCCTGTGTACCTGTAGTGCTGCTTTTGCTCTCCAGTGACTCGCATTATTGCTACCACATTAACTGGAGATAACTATGTCAATAACTCTTGCTGTCCCACCAAAGACACACACATACACACACACAGACACAGTCAAGTACTAATAAATACAATTAACACAAAGACCTGCAGCGAAAGTCCTTGGATTTCTTTTGCAGGAAAATGATTAAGGGAATAATAATAATTGAAAAAAGTCTGCAGAACAGCCTGTATTCCTGCTGTATTGTAAACTGCAAGGCTTTTATATATTTACAGATTGTACTACACAAGATGCTTAACCTGATTACTAAATGAATCCATTTTCTGGGTTTTCACAAAACATTGAATCATAACCTACTGTCCTTGTGCAAGCACAATGTCCACAGTATGCAAAACCACAGACATAGGGAATGCACACATCAAACCGGGGTTTGTAATCTGAGAGTAGGCTTAAAGAATTAAAAACAAAACTAGACTCCATTTTGTTAAATTCTGCAAAAATTATCCTCAGCTGTTACGGTAGGGAAATTTAAATTTCAAAATACATATAGCAATCAGTCTATTAAAATTGATGCAAATGAAGCTCAGTGAGCAATTACAATAGCATTATTCATCAGCTTTCCCCCCTAACTCTTGATGAATTGAGGAGAAGTTTAAAATGAACTCACAGTAAAAAGTCCTGTGGAATTTTTTTCACCCAAGCAGGATTACAAAATCTAAACCTCATAGTTTTGCCTAGACAATGTGGTGGTGCAATAGTTAGAATGCCGTATTGCAGGCTAACTCTGCTCACTGCCAGGAGTTTGATCCTAACTGGCTCAAGGTTGACTCAGTCTTCCATTCTTCCAAGATCAGTAAGACGAGGCCCAGATTGTTTGGGGCAATTGTTCAGTTGATCAATCCCTAGTCATCTCATGACTGGATTACTGTAATACACTCTACATGGGACTGTCCTTGAAGTGCAATCAGAAGCTATAGCAGATGTGTAGTTTTGCACCCCTCCCAAAAAAAGTAATGGGCCCTGTAACACCACTGCTCTGAGAACTGCATTGGTTACCAGTCTGCTACGGAGTGCAATTCAAGGTCCAGGTGATCCCTTTAAAGCCCTTCATGGAATGGGTCCAGGACTATTTCATCCACTGGGATTGACCAGTACCACTCGTGCCAGCAGAGGAAGCATGCTGTGGATCTCATCATCCCAAATAATCCAGCTGGCAGGGTCCAGGAGGAGGACCTCCTCTGCTGGAACATCTTGCCTCCTGATATGAGGTTGGCACCAACCCTCCTATCTTGTCATAAAAATCTCAAGACCAGTGGTGGGATTCAGCTGGTTTACACCTGTTCAGCACAACCAGTTGTTAAATTACCACCACCACCACTCCTGCTATCAAAGTGGATCCTGGGTGCTGTGCTGCAGTGGAGAAACGGATGATGGTGGCTAATATGACGGAAGAAGAAGGCCACTTTCCCTCTTTCTTCTCCCTACTCCTCCTCCTTTCCTTGTGCCAACTGCTCCATTTCTGATTTTTTCATCTTTGATAGTTGGGGGTGGTAATTTAACATCCGGTTTACTCAGGGTCAGGTTGGCCATCACTGGAGGCTCATCCCACATGTTCAGCGGAGCTGAGGATGGGATCGGCCATGCCTCCCACAACAGCCAACTTGACGCTAGGCGAACCAGTTGTTAAATTATTTGAATCCGTCCACTGCTCAAGACCTTGTTCTACCAATTGGCCTGAAACCCTAATGGAGAAACAACGCAATTGATTGAGTAATAACATAAACCACCTCTCCTCCCACTCCATCACCACCCTCCCCATGGGTCTTTGGTTTTAATGTTTGTTTTTAACTTTTTATGTTTTAGCTTAGATGTAACTATAAGCTTTCCAGAGTTACTCTATGGTGAGATAATAAATTTTATAAAATAAATATGTAAATATACAGATATGTAGATATGTAAGTACACACACACATACACATACATACATATTTACATACATAATAAGTATGCTGACTCTGTAAACCTCTTAGAGAGGGTGTAAAGTCCTATGAAGTGGTATATAAATCTAAGAGCTATTTTTATTTTTTTAACATTTGGAGATGTGGAGTGACCATAGTTCATTAGGTCTGCACAAGAATGCAAAATCCTAGGGAAAATACTCCAGGGCAGCAGTCGCCAACCAGTGGGCTGAAGCCCACTAGTGGGCCACAAGAAAATTTTGGTGGGCCGGAGAGAAATTTCACCCCCAGAGCACCCCCCCCAAAGCCATTAATCCAGGCTGCACAGAAACACAAAGCTGCGCCTCCACATGGCCCACGGGAACCCTCCCCACCCACTCACTCCTTACCCAGCAAACTTGCCTGCTAAACTGCTATTTTTCCGACCATCAGCTGAGATTTAGATTAGCTAGGAAGCAGGAAATGGTTAGATTTCTTGCTTTCTAGCTAGTCTTTAGATCTTCGGCTCTGCTTTTAAGCACAGCCGAGCCTCCCTTAGGACTGAAGGTTCTATTATTCAGTGAGACTCATGGCAAGCAAATTTTATGTGACATACTGAGCTAGCTGATGGCAGATAGATAGAGCACTGAATGATTCTGTGAGCAACTCAATCTGCCTTCCTGCTTTGTCTGATTTTGGGTAAAAGTTGCTCTTTTTATATAACAAAAATATTTACATACATGGTGTGTTGTGAGTTAATATTTTGAGTTTGCTTGCTAGCAAATTTTATGAATTTGCTTGCAAGCAAATTTTATGTGACAGATTGAGCTAACCGATGGCAGATAGATAGATATCTGAATAAATCTGTGATTCTGTGAGCAACTCAATCTGCTTGCCTGCTTTGTCTGATTTTGGGTAAAAGTTGCTCTTTTTTTATAAAAAAATTCAATATTTATATAAATATTTATAATATTTACATACAAGCCATGCCCAGCCAGTCACATGACCACCAAGCCACACCCACAAATTAGGCCATGCCCACAGGTTAGTGGTCCCTGGGATTTAAAATTATGAGTTTGGTGGTCCCTGAGGTCCAAAAGGTTGGCATCCCTTGCTTCAGATTTCTTTCTAGCTCTTAGTTTGCTTTCGCTGAATTTCAACAAATGCTTTTCCCAAATGGGAATCTTGAAATGTAGCCAAACATGCAAAAAAAGGATAAAAAAAGAATATACAAATATGAATTTTGAATGAATATAACCATGCTTATTAAACAAATTAATTTCCTTAAATTCATTTTTAAATTTAGTTGATTGCTCAACCCTTTAATTGTTTTTCCCTTCTGTCATCTTAAAAAATAATCAATTAGCAAAAGATTTGCATGACTTCTAAAGCTACCTCAAGACTTTAGCTATTGATTTCTAGAGCAATGATTATAAAGCTTTCAAAGCATCTTCTCCTAATAAACGTTTCTCACTTTCATTTGATTGGGTTCTCTTTGATCCCAGGGTACCCTCTGCTTCCCATTTCTTCAGGCCAGCTTAACTAGCTCACAGTAGTTTATTTCAAATCTCTGTAAAGCTGCAAAAATGTTCTGTTGCATCTGACTGATGTGACAGAACACAACAGGAAATCCCATAATAAAAGAAATTGTACTTTTAGAGAAGGGTGAAACTCACTGAAAACGATATGAATCCTGGGGACAAGGAGGAAAACAGAGAAGCCTTTTGTGAGCAATGGTATTTTGTTTGATTGCTCTTGCACTCCCCCTTCCTATTTTGAAAAAAAGTACAAAAACAATCAAGTTCAGTGGGATTTATCTGAAGTAAGTACTACAGGACTATTTCCAAAATTCGATTCTTATCCATTTCCTAGAGACAAGAGCCTATTAACAGAATAGAACTGAATTCTAAGTAGATTCAGTATTACTATTGTACATGTAATCTATGGAAAAAGACTTAGTTAATTCCAGTGAAAACTTTTTTGCCATATTAGGACCCTATTAGAACCTCTGTTCCTTTCCTTTCCTTTCCTTTCCTTTCCTTTCCTTTCCTTTCCTTTCCTTTCCTTTCCTTTCCTTTCCTTTCCTTTCCTTTCCTTTCCTTTCCACTTACAAATTAAACTGTAATGCCTTTCTTCAATATGAATAAATAGCCTTCTATGCTCAAGTGCTTCATTGGTGGCTAACACACTCTTTCCAATGACTTCCTGGAGAAGAGGGATTGTGCATTCTTGCAATTTTTCACCATGCTCATAAACCACTCAGGCAACAAAGTCCTGATAAAAATAAAGCAAGGCATCTGTCTGTGCTATTTGGCAGCTGAGAGCAAGAAATATCAGGTTAAGAATGTAGGTCATGCTGGACAACATTTTCCTAGTCAGGGGGGAAAAAATCAGAAAGCATTGTATGGATAATAGTTTTCATATTAGATTTGATGTACAGAAAATGTTAATTTCCTTCACCCAAATGGTCATTCCTATAAAATAGTTTCATCTGCTTCAGAAAGAAGAAAAAAGTGGCATGTTAGAGATCTAACTGCACTTACTCTATATCGAGATAATGGTTATTATTCTCTCCAAAGCATCTGAAGTCAGGTCAAGAAACAATGGATGGAAACTACTCAAGGAGAGATCCAATCTAAAACTATAGAGAAGTTTCCTGATAATCTATGGAGATTCTCAGTCTTCCAGGTCATGGTTATCCCCAAAGTGCTTTTTCAAGAGGCAACTGGGCTTTCTGGTTTTTCTTTGAAGATGTTTAGTTTCTCATCCAAGAAGCTTCTTCAGCATTGATTGGATGGTGAGGAATAGAAGGATTTATACTCCTTACAGACAGCTGGTCATTTGCATTCTTTTAGTGAATCATTAAGGCCACCTGGAGGTTTATCTGTGTCATCAGGGTCACCTGAGTGGTGTAAATGGGTGTGGAAGTGAAAACAATTAATCAGTGGAACGACTTGCCTTCAGAAGTTGTGGGTGCTCCAACACTGGAGGTTTGTAGGAAGAGATTGAATAACCATTTGTCTGAAATGGTATGGGATTTCCTGCTTGAGCTTCCTGCTTGAGCAAGCAGAGGTTGGATTCAAATTTTTTAACAACCGGTTCTGTGGGCATGGCTTAGTTAGAGGGCATGGCTTGGTGGTCATGTGACTGAGTGGACGTGGCTTGGTGGTCATGTTATTGGCTGGGCAACTCAATATCATGGAGGCATGCATCTCTCACCTGACCTCTCATGACTGTGGAGATGCTGCAGCAGTTGTAAGTGTGAAAAATGGTCATGTCACTTTTTTCAATGCCATTAAAACTTTAAATGGTCACTCCACACAAGCAAAGTACCAGCAAAGGAGGGGGAAAAGACTCCAAAGAAGTTCCTGAGACAGGAAGTTTAGTTCTGCCAAGAATGTAATAAGGGTTAACAGAGGGGCAGTTTCTGTAAGCAATACCAGAATGTTTCCTTCCTGCCTTCCTTACAGGATTAGGCCAGTAATTTCTTCTAACAACCCGTTCTCCGAACTGCTTAGAATGATAACAACCATTTCTAGCAAATAGGTGCGAACTGGTAGAATCCCATCCCTGGTTTCAAGGTTCCCTCCAACTCTGTTATTCTGTTTCTCCACCACCAGCTCCACTTGACTAGGACATTTCTCGTGTCTATCATGAAAGTACTTGACTTTATAAACATTGCGAAAGATCCATAAACGGGTGTTACTGTCTGAAGTTTGCTTCAAATCACCTTCGATATTCACACAGAGATGGAGATTGAAACTGGTCAGGTCTTGCTTCCCTAATCTTCTTTAATCTTCCCTCCCTTGCTTTCTGCATGTTTAGATAGTAGAGCAGTCTTTAGAACTTTGCAATGTCCTAGAGATAGAAATATATATTATTGCATAAAGCATTCTAGTGTAGAAAGTTAGCACCCACCTCTGCCTTAGAAGAATGAAATATTCTAAGAAATATTTAAAAAGACAGAATATTATACCTCCCTGGATAAGAGAAGGAGAAACATGCTCTTTGAAAGCAGCTCCCACCTTTGTTAATAGTCCCAGAAAGACTGAGCCATCCTATCTATAAGACAACAGGTCTTCAGCTCCAGGGTGATAGGATTAGCTCTCACTCAAGATCCAAACCAGGACAAAGCCATTAAGGCATGATAGGAATTGCCCAACACCCTTTCAGAACACAACCCTCTTCATTACGTCAGCACCCATCAAGATTCAACTAAGCCTGGGACACAGAGAGGCTACAAGGTTAGCTGGACCTTTACACAGCCCTCTGAAAATCTGACAACCAATAGGATACATTTCTTGCAAGGCCCAAAAGAGGCAGGGGTGGGATCCAACAGGGTTAACTACCAGTTCAATCATTTACAAGGTTCGGTGATTTACGATGTGCTTTTCTGCATGCTGCCAGCATGTGCTTGTAAATCATCATCAGCATGCTGTGTGCAGAGAAGCAGCCTTTCAAAAAGCCCCTTTTTCCTGCTTTTTTAAGTGCAGCTGTGCCTTGCACGGCAGCTGAAGTTGAAAAAAATCAGGAAATAAAAGTCAGGTAAAAGCCTGGGTGGGCAAAAGCATCATCAGACATAGAACCGGTTCTATGTCTGCTGCTCTTCAGAGCTACCGGTTCTACAGAGGTAGACAGAACTGGTAGAAACCCACCTCTGAAGAGAGAGTATAAATATATCTCACCATTTCTAAAAAGTTTACCACTAGTTTGGTGGGCGTGGGTTGGTGGGTGCACTTTGTACATGTGCACACACTTTGCGCATGCACGTGCACCAAATGCGCACTTTGCACAGGCACAAAAGCTTTCCGACTCACCTCCTGCACTCCTGCACTCTCCTTGCCGCTTCAGCAGCTGACATGCGGCAATCTGTTGCGCTGCACAAAGCAGCTGCACTTCAAAAGCAGGACATAAAGGTCAGTATGGGAGCCTGGTGCAGAGCATCTTAGAGAACCGATTTGGTCTCCGCTGCTCTTCAGTGCTACTGGTACAGCAGAACAGGGCCAAACCGGAAGAATACCCCCACTGTATCTCATTCTCCACTCCATGTGGTCATCTACCCAGAATCACATGTGCTTGGTGGTTCTGCTGCTTCACCATTAAACCATCCTTCCAAGCAGCCTCCATGTTTCCAATGTCTTTCTTCCCACTTGAAACTCAACCCAGATGGATATTTCTTCCAACACTAGCAATTGATTCATTGTTAATTTATTTACTTTTCACAATGCTATCAGTGTGTGGGCAAAAGGCAATTTGGTCTAGCCGTTAAAGCATCAGGCTAAAAACTAGGAATTTGGGAGTTCTAGTGCTGCCTTAGCTGGATAATCTTGGTCCAGTCTCCCTCTCTCTCCTTCCCTTTCTCCCCGCACTCTCTCCACCGTTTTGCACAGGAATTTCTGAGATTTATCTAGAACATCTAAAATATTCTTCTTTTTTGCCTGAATGTTGCCCTACTGATGGTGATGTGAATTGTAAATGAGGTGCTGGATATGCCTTCACATAGTTTTAAATAAAGGAAAAATGGCAGAAGATTATTTTTTCTCAGCTGAGTGCCAGCAGCAGTTCTCTAAAAGTCTTAGAAAAGGGTCTTTCTTAATTATTTATTTAATCACACTTTTATACCGCTCCCTCTCCCAAAAAGGGACTCGGGGCGGTGTACAGCCTACTAAAAAATATACAATAAATATACAATAAATATAATTAAAAATAGATTAAATAATTTGATCCGGCTGTGTATTCAATTCAATTAAAAATTAAAAACTAATAAAACCCCAATTAAAATTAGTTAAAACCACAAATACAGTTACTGGGCCAGGCCGGCCTGTTTAAAAAATAGGGTTTTCACTGCGCGCCGGAAGGTCAGAATATCCGTCATAGCCCGTATCTCCGGGGGGAGATCATTCCATAGGGAGGGAGCTCCCACAGAGAAAGCCCGAACTCTCGGGGCCGTCAGCCGACAGCGGCCAGGCGGCGGGACCCCAAGTAGGGCAACCCTGTGGGAGCGTACTGGGCGGCGGGAGGTTGACGATGGCAGTAGGCGGTCTCGTAAGTACCCAGGTCCCGAGCCATGGAGCGCTTTAAATACCATCAGTACCACCTTGAATCGAATCCGGTAGGCCACAGGAAGCCAGTGCAGCCTGCGGAGAAGCGGTGTAACGTGGGAGCTCCGAGGGGCACCCACAATCACCCGCGCGGCTGCATGCTGGACCAACTGTAACCTCCGGAGACTCTTCAAGGGGAGCCCCATGTAGAGAGCATTGCAATAATCCAGGCGGGAAATAACGAGGGCGGACGTGACTGTGTGAAGTGCGCCCAGATCCAGAAAGGGCCGCAACTGGTGAATCAGACGTATCTGATAAAAAGCCCCCCTGGCGACGGCTGCAATGTGCTCTTCTAAAAACAGCCGTACATCCAGGAGGACACCCAAATTGCGCGCCCTTTCCACGGGGGTCAAAACCTCTCCCCCCACGGCCAGCGAAGGAACCAGCTGGCTGTATCTGGGCGCAGGAAACCACAGCCACTCGGTTTTGGACGGGTTGAGACGGAGCCTGTTACGACCCATCCAACTCCGCACAGCCTCCAGGCACTGGGACATCACTTCGACGGCTTCGTTGGGGTGGCCCGGGGTGGAGATGTACAGCTGCGTATCATCAGCGTACTGATGGAACTCCACCCCGAAGCCACGGATGATCTCACCCAGCGGCTTCACATAAATGTTGAACAGCAGGGGCGAGAGCACCGACCCCTGAGGCACCCCACACAGTAGGGGCCTCGGGGCCGACCTCTGCCCCCCTGTCAACACAGATTGCGAACGGTCGGAGAGGAAGGAGGTGAACCACCGCAACACGGTGCCCCCCACTCCTAACCCCTCCAACCGCCGCAATAAGATACTGTGGTCGACAGTATCAAAAGCCGCTGAGAGATCCAATAGGACCAGGACAGAGGAACAACCCCTGTCCCGAGCCCTCCAGAGATCCTCAACCAACGCGACCAAAGCCGTCTCCGTGCTGTGCCCAGGCCTGAAACCCGATTGGAGGGGGTCAAGATAACTCGCTTCATCCAGGTACTGCGGGAGCTGACGTGCCACCACATTCTCAACAACCTTCGCAACAAAACGAAGGTTGGAGACAGGACGATAATTAGATAACAATGCTGGGTCCAGGGACGGTTTCTTGAGGAGGGGCCGCACCACCGCCTCTTTCAAGGCAGCAGGCAGCAGCCCCTCTCTCAAGGAAGCGTTTATAATACCCTGGAACCAGCCTCGTGTCACCTCCCGAGTGGCCAAAACCAGCCAGGAGGGACACGGGTCCAACAAACAGGTGGTGGCATTAAGCCCCCCCAGTATCCTGTCCACGTCCTCCAAAGTAACAGGGTCGAACTCAACCCAATTGACCTCACCGATATCCACCCCCATCCCCCCGCCCGGAGATGGCCAATCAGAGTCCAGTTCGCTCCGGATCTGAGCGATTTTGTCCTGCAGAAACCTAGAAAACTCCTCAGCCCGTCCCTGCAAGGGGTCCTTCCGCACTCCCACCTCCAGGAGGGAGCGGGTCACCCTAAACAGGGCGGCTGGGCGGTTTTCCGCGGACGCAATAAGGGTGGAGAGGTAAGATCTCCTCGCCATCCTTATCGCCACTAAATACGTCTTAATATAAGAACGTAGTAGTGTTCGGTCAGACCCAGAGCGGCTAGCCCTCCAACTGCTCTCTAGGCGTCTTTTCCGGCGCTTCATCTCCCTTAGCTCCTCCGAGAACCAGGGAGCCAGATGGGATCGGCACCGGGTCAGAGGCCGCAAGGGCACGACTCGGTCAAGGGCCCCAGCAGCCACCCTATCCCAGGTGGCGACCAAGCCCTTAACTGAGTCGTGTGTGTGAGCTACGGGAAATGGCCCAAGCTCCGTCAGGAACCTATCAGGGTCCATCAGGCGCCTGGGGCGGTACCATTTTAATGGCCCCGCCTCCCTGCGGTCAGGGGGCGCGGAACGGAAGTCGAGCTTCAGGAGCGAGTGATCCGTCCATGACAGGGGTTCCACAACTATATCCCCCATACCCAGATCACTCTGCCACTGATCAGAGACAAAAACCAGATCCAAGGTGTGACCTCTCATGTGGGTAGGGTCCCGAATTAACTGGGTCAGGCCCATGGCCGTCATGGAAGCCATGAACTCTTGGGCAATCCCCGAGGTGCCGCCGGCAGATGGCAGGTTGAAATCCCCCATGACCATAAGCCTGGGGGTCCCAACCGCCACGCCAGCTATAACCTCGAGGAGCTCAAGCAGGGCCGCTGCCGCATAGCAGGGAGCCAGGTATGCGACCAGCAAGCCCACCTGAACCTTGGAACCGAACTTCACGAAAAGGAGCTCACACCCGGTCGTCTGAGATACAGTGGCTTCCCTCGGACACAGATCCTCCTTAATAACTACCGCAAGCCCCCCTCCCCTCCCCTGGGCCCTCGGCCGATGAAAGACCCGAAACCCGGCTGGGCACATCTCCACCAGAGGGACTCCCCCTTCCTGGCCCAGCCAGGTCTCGGTAACTCCCACCAGGTCCGCACCCCCCTCACAAATCAAATCATGGATGAGGGGGGCTTTATTAACAACGGACCTGGCGTTACACAACATCAGCCGAAGGCCCAGGGCCCGATTGCTCAAACCCCCTGGGGAACGGGAAATAACAAGGGGGTCGGAGCGCGCCACAGCAAACAAACAGCGAGGGTGTGCTCCCAGCACAGAATATGGCCCCCTACAACCGCCAAATCTGCCCCTCCCGCTCACCGTATCAATAGATTTAATTCCACCCTCCCTGATGACCCCCCCCCCATCCTCAATACAGTCCTGTCCGGATTCTGACTCTCCCGGCAGCGCCCAACCCTCGGCCTGGTCCCAGCCTCCGGCGAGTTGTCCCCCAACTCCCGCCCGGACCTACCTAACCCCCTTAAAAACCTGACTAAAAATTTAGTAAGATACCCCTCCCTCCTACGTTTCTTAACACCCCACCATCTCTCCGGATCCCATAATCCGTCCTTGAGATGGGCCCTCGAGAGAGAGGAGGGCCATTCCCGAGACAGGGGGACACGTCTCAGGGCCCATAGGTCTCTCATGGAGTAAGACAGCGACCCGGGCAGGATCTTCTCTTTTTGCTGATCAGTCCCAAGTCCAGGCCGCCCCTGTCGCCTCCAAACAGATGAAAATCGTGGGGGCAGTTCTCCATCCTCAACTCCAGCCACAGGGGCAGCTCTCCGGCCCCGGCTCCGATAGCAGCAACAGTCCACCAGCCGCCCCGGCTCCAACTGTGGCGGCCATGTTCCAACTTAATGCTGCAGTTGTTGCAGTGATAAACCTGGAAGCTCATCTGGAAGCTAACACACATCTGGGCTATTCTGTTACATAGCCTCAGTCCATCAAACAATCAAAATATCCTGAATGGAAGAAAAAATAATAAATGGTTCACATAGTGATAAATAATAAATTACTATGTAAATGAATAAATGAAATAAAACGAACCTGGCAATAAATCCCGTTAAATCCAGTCATTTACTTTTGACTGAGTGAGTTCAAATTATAAAAACATGAATTTTAGCAAGAGATCTTTAGCTGGTTTTTGCCTTTTAATTAGAAATTCAACAGCCTTAATAGAGAAAAGGTTACTCTGGGGAGCTCGCGAAGAGAAAACAGGAACCACTTCAAAGGGAAGGAAGGAATTATCCAAATTTTTGCTTGGCTGTTTTTCTTAATGAATCATTGCATGTACGAAATTTGAAAACTGGAGTCTCAACCTCTCTGGAACAGCAATCTCTGCCAGAATACTTTGGGCTCTGAATGGCAAGAAGACCATTGTAGTTGCATTAGTTTGAATAATTGCTAGTTTCTCAACTTTGTCACTTCCCCATATGATTCCCCACTCCCCGTCAGCTTTCATCAAGGGATCGTTTTGTAGCACTTTGGTTAAAGTTCAGAATTTCAGGCAAACTCTACCCATAGCCTGGATTTCAATCCTGATGGAACTCAAGGTTGACTCAGCCTTCTACCCTTCCGACGTTGGTAAAATGAGGATCCGGATTGTTGTGGGAAATATGCAAATAATGCTTCTACATTGTAAATGCTGCGGGGCACAGTAGCTAGAGTGTAGTACTGCAGGCTACTTCTGCTGCCTGCCGGCTGCCTGCAATTTGGCAGTTCAAATCTCACCAGGCTCAAGGTTGACTCAGCCTTCCATCCTTCCAAAGTTGGTAAAATGAGGACCCAGATTGTTGGGGGCAATATGGTGACTCTGTAAACTGCTTAGAGAGGGCTGCAAAACACTGTGAAGTGGTATATAAATCTAAGTGCTATTGCTAAACCATCCAGTGAGTGCTATAAAGCCCTATGGGACAGTGTAGAAGCCCAAATGCTACTGCTCTTGTAACATGTCTATTAACCAGGGATCTGAGATCTTTATGGAACATCAATTATCAGAACCCTTCTGCTGATCTGAAGGTTGGACTGGCAAGAAGGCTTGAATGTCAATACTTCCCAAGTACGATTGCTCTCAGAGATCTAAGATCAAATGTTAAGTGCTAACAGTGAATATATAAAGATGGCTGTCATTTTTATAACCAACTAGGTGGAGGACTCTTTCCCCACATAATCATTATGGATTTTGTAATTAAATTTAGAGGTTGCTTTCTTTTTTGCAAAAGAGAAACTATTTGAGCAGAAGAAGAATTGTTACTGGCATGGTCATGTTGCTCATAGCTATATTTTTTTATATCTTTATTGAATTTCAGTATCAAACATTAAAATACAAACTAACATAAAGGGAAAAGGAAATAACAAAAACAAATTAAATGTGTCAAAAATTATGCAGCAAACTAATATTACAATAATGACCTCCAATATTTTTAGTACAGAGATAATAATAATAAAAACACCTCTCTCTGAGTTTAAACAAATAACACCAACTATAAAATATATTAAAATACTACTAATCAACATACTAAAAACCTGTATTCATAGAATAGAATAGAATAGAATAGAATAGAATAGAATAGAATAGAATAGAATAGAATAGAATAACAGAGTTGGAAGGGACTATGAAGGTCTTCTAGTCCAACCCCCTGCTTATGCAGGAAACCGTATACCAGGGGTGGGATTTTACCAGTTTGCACCTGTTCACTAGAACTGGTTGTTAACATTCTAAGCAGTTTGAAGAACTGGCTGTTAGAAGAAATTACTGGCCTAATCCTGTAAGGAAGGCAGGAAGGAAACATTCTGGTGTTGCTTACAGAAAATGCCTCTCCGTTAACCCTTATTACATTCTTGGCTGGACTACTCTTCCTGTCTCAGGAACATCTCTGGAGTTTTTCCCTCCTCCTTTGCTGGTACTTTGCTTGTGTATAGTGACCATGTAAAGTTACAATGGCACTGGAAAAAGTGACTTATGACCATTTTTCACACTTACGACTGTTGGCAGCATCCCCACAGTCATGAGAGGCCAGGCAAGGAGATGTGTGCCTCAATGTGAGAGATATTGAGTTGGCCACACCCAGCCAATAATATGACCACCAAGCCATGTCCACCCAGTCACATGACCACCAAGCCACACCCACCACCTAAGCCATGCCCACAGAATTGGTTGTTAAAATTTTTGAATTCCTCCCCTGCCCCATACCATTTCAGACAAAAATCCAAAAAGTCCAGAATTATTGTTCTCTTAATTCCATTTAAAATATAGTAAATTGTCAAATGTGAGTAATCTTATATATTTTTTAAAGAAGCTACAATGTCTCTAGTCAGATAGGTGTGATCTCCTAATCCCAAAAGTCAAGCTCAGAGCTTTATTTTTAAGTGGAATGGTTTGCTTTGTGAGAAAGAATTGGGTTTTGTAGTCTTACCTGCATTTAGCCTTTTGTTGACCTGCCTTACAGTTTCTCCAATTCAAATCCTAATAGCAATTAGTAGCTACTAACATCTCACACATATTGTGCCACCGCTCTCAAAGAGCTCTTTTCTCTTTCTACCATTTCATGTACACTTCGTCTCTCTGTCTTGCTTTCTTTCAAGGCAGCAGTGGCCAATATAGGATTTTCAGTTCTCTTTGAATGTTTCTCGATAAAATTACTAAAAGAAGAACCTCGGCGGTTGTACAATGTGGTGTGGGAGAATAGGACATTGCTCCCGTGGTTTAATGAATTATTTGCAGCCCAGTTCAATAAAAGATAAAATGTCAAGTGTGCAATTCTTCCTTTTTTTTAATTCTTTCCTGCTGACAATGAGCAAATCCAAAAGTGCCCACGAGGTACCTTTTGCTATATCTTCCCGTTGCAGCCCTTTAAAATTTCTAAATCCCCTCAAGAGTTTTCCCCAACTTTCACAAGTATTCTGCCTTTGGGGAATGGATGACAATTAGTTTTAGGCATTATTTCTTTATCACAATCTTCCTCAGTTTGATATACTCCAGAACTGCTAAAATGCCAAGTTCCTGTTGAAAATTCTGGGAAGTCCCCATGCATCCGGAAGGCACCGGCTTAGAAAAAGTTGCTTTAGAGGAATTAAACTTTTTTTCTCTCCTCTCTTTAATAATAATGAGAGTTTGTTTGAGCCTGAATGTTGTAGGAAAGCATATCCTTTGGGTACTGCAGAATTGGTGTAAACAAATGCACATCTAGAAACCCTTGCAGTGAATCAAGATCGCAGAGCGCATAGAAAAAAAGATGCAAAAATTTCTGTAAAAATCTTCCGCTTTTTAAATATGTATGTTTAATCCAATATGGAATTTCACTAAATCTGAATCTTCTTAAGAGGCGGAGATATTTGATTAAAAAAAAAGATTCCACAGTATACCAGATTCAGTACAGATTCAAAGAGAATTCAGAACTGCTTTTCATCAGAATTCATCTATGGGTGATGCACGTTTTATGATTGTGATATGCAAATATCCAGCTAGAGAACTGGAGAAAGAGGTTGAAGCAGTTTGTCTTTAATATTTTGCAGTGATAGAGTTGAATGGGAATAGATAGATTTGGTTTGAAATATTAAGGGCTGTGATACCTACCTCCCCTCTGAGTAACCTGTATTCTAGAACCACACATAACTGCCTGCATGACACATTCATCACTGAAGCTTCTGGATATTATTCAAGGATAATCCCATGTAGTATATTACATAATTATAATTATAGTAACCAGGAGGTGACTAGGAGATGAGTAATTGTGAATAAAGTCTCTTGAATTAGGAACAGATGCAACTGATACACAACACAAAGTTGAACCAAGGGCCTTCCAGCCATGACTGTCACCTGCTCCATGAGAAGGAGTTGTGAGTCTCCAATTGTGCAGAAAATACAATGGAATGGAATAGACTTCTTTATTGTCCAAGTGTGATTGGACACACGAGGAATTTGTCTTGGTGCAAATACTCCCTGTATACATAAAAGAAAAGATACATTCATCAAGAGTCAACAATCATAAGGTACAATACTTAATAATAGTCATAGGGTACAATAAGCAATCAAATTATACTATATATATGTATACAAACAATACTCTCTCAACCATATGATGGAATCATTAAATTAATGGATAAACCAAAAGAGCAACCCACAAAATTATAGTGAGCTGGCTGACAATACTAAAGCCAATGACTTGAGAGATAATTTTGGAATAGGGATACCATAATTGTTCCCTCCCGGTTGAATTTTATCATGGTTTGTTTTCCTAGTTTGGGTAATAATATAATTCTGAAATCATGCTTTATGAATTAAAACTATGTTTTTAAAGGAGTAGCTTTTACAACAATACATGGTTTATTTACATTAACCAAGGACAAGTTTAATAAATATTTGACAGATTAAAATGGTTTTAATTCTGAAGCTGATTGGTAGATGATACAGTATATATGGTTTGACAAATGACAGTCAGAAAGAAGTCCAATAGCAATTACAATTTCCATCTCTCTGTGTCTTAGCCATCACCTGCTAACTTTATAAAGCATCTTGTTATTCCCTTTAACAAAAGGGAAGGCCATGGGGGGTGGTCATACTTATAGTTTCCCTCTCTGGTGTGGTGTCGGAGGCTTTCGGTTCAATGTGTGGACGGTGAAGGATGAAGTGTTTGTGTTTATTTTCATGATCATGGTCATGATGTGCACTGAAGATGGTGTTTGATTTTGTTGTACAAGGTGCAATGACAATAAAGTAAACTAAACTAAACTCAGCAAATATTCAAAGAAACATTAACGAAGAGAAAAGAAAATATATTCAAGTTTATTAGAATTAAAATTAGAATTAGGATTATTTTATTGGCCAAGTGTGATTGGACACACAAGTAATTTGTCTTGGTGCAAATGCTCTCTGTATACATAAAAGAAAAGATACATTTGTCGAGAGTCAAGAATCATCAGGTACAACACTTAATAATAGTCATAGGGTACAATAAGCAATCAGGTCATACTAGGAAACAGTTAATATAAGTCGTAAGGATACAAGCAACAAAGTTACAGTCATACAGTCACAAGAGGGAGGGGATGGGTGATAAGGTGTGATGAGAAGATTAATAGTAATAGTAGTGCAGACTTTGTAAATAGTTGAACATTGTTGAGGGAATTATTTGTTTAGCAGAGTGATGGCTTTCAGGGAAAAACTGTTCTTGTGTCTAGTTGTTCTGATGTGCAGTGCTCTATAGCATCGTTTTGAGGGAAGGAATTGAAACAGTTTGTGTCTGGGATGTGAGGGTTCTGTAAATATTTTCACAGCCCTCTTTTTTGACTCGTGCAGTGTACAGGTCCTTGATTGAAGGCAGGTTGGTAGTAATTGTTTTTTCTGCAGTCCTAATTACTCTCTGAAGTCTGTATTTGTCCTGTTGGGTTGCAGAACCAAATCAGACAGTTATAGAGGTGCAAATGACAGACCAGGGGAGGAATTCAAAATTTTTAACAACCGGTTCTGTGGGTGTGGCTTAGTTGGTGGGTGTGGCTTAGTGGTCATGTGACTGGTTGGACTTGGCTTAGTGGTCATGTTATTGGCTGGGCGTGGCCAACTCAATATCACTCACATCGAGGCATGCATCTCCTCCCCTGGCCTCTCATGACTGTGGGGATGCTACAACAGTCGTAAGTGTGAAAAATGGTCATAAGTCACTTTTTTCAGTGCCATTGTAACTTTGAATGGTCACTCCACACAAGCAAAGTACCAGCAAAGGAGGGGGAAAAGCTCCTGAGACGTTCCAGAGATAGGAAGTCTAGTCCTGCCAAGAATATAATAAGTGTTAACAGAGGGACAGTTTCTGTAAGCAACACCAGAATGTTTCCTTCCTGTGTTTCTTACAGGATTAGGCCAGTAATTTCTTCTAACAACTGGTTCTCCGAACTGCTTAGAATGTTAACAACCATTTCTAGCAAATAGGTGCAAACTGGTAGAATCCCACCCCTGTGACAGACCCAATAATTATTACAGCACCATTTTACGTAACTTGTCTTTCTAGGTGGTCCTCAACTTACAAACCATTTGTTTAATGACCATTCAAACTTAACAATGGCACTGAAAAAAGTGACTTATGGACCTTTTTCACACTTATAACCCTCTTCACAGTCACATAATCAAAATTCAGATGCTTGGCAATTTATCACATTTATGACAATTGCAGTGTCATGTTATATTTTTGTGACCTTCTGACAAGCGAAGTCATTGGGGAAGCCAGATTCACTTAACAGCTGTGTGACTAACTGACAAACTGCAGTGATTCACTTAACAACCATGGCAAGAAAGATTGTAAAATGGAGCAAAACTCACTTAACAACTGTCTCACCTTAGCAATGGAAATTTTAGTCATAAGTCAAGGATTACCTGTACCATAACAATACAGTATATCCATTACTTATTCTCATTAATCTCATTAACTCCCTTCAGACACAACTTTACTGATAATTTTTTTATCCTAATTGGTCATTAACTTTTTTTTCTGATTTCTTCCTCTTTGCATTACCAAACAACTTCAATGAACTTCTTTCTTAACCTCTAACTTCGTGATTGAATTCATGTTCATTCAGCACCCCTGAGCCTTTCTCTGGTTTTATTACACACACATATATATAATATCTCACACATAAATACATTATACCAATATTTCTCAACATTGGCAGCTTTAAGATGGGCAGACTTCAACTGTCAAAATTCTGGAAGTTAAGTCTATCCATCTTAAAACTGCTAATGTTAAGGAACATTGCACTGTACTTTTACATTTCTCCTAGCACACTCAGCTCTTGTATCCTTCCAGTGAAATTGGCAAAGACAGACTTATTCACAGCCAGTTTTACTTCTTTTGACAAACATTGATTTTTTTTTGCAATAAGCCAAGTGCTATCCACCACCTTTCCATAGGTATTTGTACTTATTCAACAATTTCTATCCCTTTTCCAATCTTTAGTAAACATTCTAACCAGCTACACAAATGTATCAAATTGTTTTACTTTTTCTCTGTTTATGTATAATTTGCAATCATTTACTTCCGTTTTCCTGTCAGATGTTGCATTTGGTGTTTGGTACATTGATTTTCATAACCACCCTCTTGGTTGCCTCATAAAACTGTCTTAACATTTGCTGTAGATCATTAGGAGTCTTAGTCAACATCCCTAGAGGCTGAATTTGCACAACAAACTGATCTTCATTTCAACCATTTACTTAACAGCGTGCTGTTCAAATTCACTCATTGAGAGTGTAATTAGGTATGAGTGGAACTCAGATATGATCAAACTCTGAAAGAGGTCATGCCTAGAGAAATGTGTTGTTTTCTTGTGCATGACAAAAAGCAAGCCCTGGAAGGTATAGTAACTTCTTAAAAAAACCAGCAAAATATCTTATAATGTATTATAAGACTTAATCACAAGGGGTTTTATAAGTGCTTTATCAGCCAATGTGGAAATCAGAAGCATGTTTCCTTTGACTTGGAATAAAATGTCTACAACTGGGGTCTTCAACCTTGACAGCTTTAAGACTGCCAGAATTCCTAAACCAACCATGTTGGCTGGTTGGCATTCTAGAATTTGAAATCTATAAATCTTAAATTTACCGAGCTTGAAGACCCCTGGTCTATAAGTAAGTTATCATGACCAAGGCTGCTTCAATACCAACAATACCAACAACTAAGGGAGAAAATGGAAAAGTGCCAATTTTAAAAAAAATCCACCGGGGTTATTTAGATCCATCTCATAATATGATTACATGGACAGAGGCCTTCAATGAAACAAAAATTACCCCTGAAGGAAGTTGTTTAAATGCCACTGCTTAGTTCAGAGTACCTTTTCCTATTTCACATCTAATTCTGCAGCATAGAAAGTAAGGGTTTTTTGCTGAAGGACAGTTCAATGCTACAGTTTTCTATCTGTTTCCTACATGGAATTAAAGAATACACTTTAGCAGATGATTGTATAGTGGTATGAAAGATATACTAACTTCAAGTAAGACAGTGTTTTAGAATCAGAGTTTGTGTCTATCATCAATTTAGCACATCATCAGTTGATGACAGTAGTGGACATGCAGTTACTAAATTTAATTTGGGAAGTGTTCAGTTTGGTTCATTTGTTTATTTTGCTTTAGTGTACGTATATGAATGAGAGAGGAAGTAAAATGTGATTCTGTCAATAAATTTTACCATTAAACTTGCCAATTTATTTTTTAAAATACAATTTTCGTCCTTGTACAGCTAAGAGGTTTAGGGAAAAAAAAACGGATTTGGGAATATTTTAAGATTCCAGGTTAGTCTGGGCTTCTTTTGTTGGCAATCTTCTGATTCCAAGCTATAGAATTGGAATTTACATAGGAATGTAAAATCGACTCAATTAAAAGAAAGCTCTTTAGTGAAGTCTTTCCTGTGTGTTTATTCTGATTTTCCCCTGGATTGGAGCAAAAAACATCTGGTGGCAGGCTTTAAGTAACAATCCCACACTTATTTTACTCCATGTGTGGCCTACCCACTATTTAATTTACCACTTCTGTTTGTTCTTCTTTCCCAAACTATATACTTTTCTCCCCCCTCTCTCTCTCACACACAGATCCATGGTAAAAGTTGTCTTCCATGAAACCAGTCCCTAGTGCCAGAAAGGTTAGGAATCTCTGAATTAGACCATGCAGGACCCTCCAGGAGAGCCCCTTTTAAGTATTATATATTAATAGAAAAGCAACTAATTTAACTCTGGTCCTAAATGCTAGAAAACAGAGGAGCTCTGATAAACTATCACAGCCACATTTTGGATCTGAGTTGAGGGCCTGGGAAAGGTGTCAGAATAATAGGATAACATTTAGAAGGGACCTTGGGAGGGACCCTATACATATCAGAGAAATTGCTGTCCAGTCTTTTCTTAAAAACTTCCAGTGTTGGAGCACCCAGAACTTCTGGAGACAAGCAGTTCCACTGGTTAATTGTTCTCACTGCCAGGAAATTTCTCCTTAGTTTTAGGTTGCTTCTCTTGTCGTTCAGTTTCCATCCATTGCTTCTTGTTTTGCCTTCTGCTTCTTTGGAAAATACATTGCCCCCCCCCCCCCCCCTCCTTCTTTGTGGCAGCCTTAAAATCCTGTTGCCTATCACACTCTTAGGCAAAGCATGTGAGCCATTTCCTCCTTTCAGTGATCCATGAAAATACATCTATAGTACATAGATAATAAAGTCAAAAAAAGGTGAACAACATTTTTACAGGACTATAGATACGTTGTGACTGGGTATGACAAGGAATGGCTGGGAGGGGAGGGGCCAGGCGAGGCACCCTTTGACATGAGTGACATTGAGTTGGTCACACCCACCCAGTCACGTGACCACCAAGCCACGCCCAGCCACTCATGTGACCACCAAGTCCCACCAACCAGCAAGCCACACCCACCCAGTCACATCACCACCAAGCTACACACACAAATTAAGCCATGCCCACAGAAGTGGTTGTTAAGAAATTTGAATCCCACCCCTGAGTGAAAGAATCATTGAAACCAGCCAACATATTTTTTAAAATTCTGTCCATTTTATGCTGACACATGATGAATGTTAATCTTACACCTAATTAAATATCTAACTGGTTTTATTAAAATATCTACTTTCACAGTAAAACGATTCCATTTCCTTAAGTGTGACAATGCTGTTGTGTTTGTTATGTTGCATCTAGGATGTGCAGCAGTATGTTAAATAGATTACCTTTTCAGTTAATTGGTTAATCAGTTTTATGTCTTCTTCTTCTTCTTCTTCTTCTTCTTCTTCTTCTTCTTCTTCTTCTTCTTCTTCCTCTTCCTCTTCCTCTTCTTCTTTTTCTTCTTCCTCCTCCTCCTCCTCCTCTTCCTCCTCCTCCTCTTTTGGTACACTGGGTTGCAAAATATATTAATCGATCAGTAGAAATTTATTTCAACTTCAACTCCAAGAATTCCTGAGCTAAAAAGACCCCTGTGTTAAACAATATTGAAGCCATAGTTTAATCAGTCATGTTATCTACTTTGTATGAACACCAGAAACTAGGTTTACAAAATGCATTCATAATATGTCAGGTTCATGTGTTGGTAGATCCACCAGATGAAGGTTTTTTTGGCAGTTATGATCTTACATGAGAATCTCAGTTGACTAGCTGAAACTCTGATTGTGTATCCCTGACATAATTTTAACCTAGTACATTGGTGTTAGTTTATTGTTCAGTGTGCCATATAAATCCAGAAAATCAGGTTGAGTAAGTCATAGTTAAGTGTATCATGGAGAAGCATAGTGGCTGAACAGAATTTTATTCAATGTCATAAACACCGTTCAAATCTAAATGCTACTAAAACTGTCCAGTCTGTAGCCTTTAACTGGGTGAAATGGTGCATCACAGGGCAAAATATTTTGAACCGAAACACTTCGAATGGGCTATTTTACAAAATGCATCCAAAATCCAAGACCCATGATTCCTGTGGAATTGAAATTTGGCAAAATTTATAAAACATTTTACAACATAAAAATGATCATAAAACATTTATGACAGACTACATCATGTCATAAAACATTTCCTCTGGTCAGGTCCTGGTGTTTGATGGTGCTGTTAAGTTCAACGTGGGCTACTTCCATGACAGATAGATCCCTGTATTTTTAGGAACTTTTCAAATGCATTAGAAGCTCTGTCACTGTGGAGGGAATTGAAGAATCTGACAAGGAAATATCTTTGAAATGATGACCCAAGGGGTCATGGGTTGTCTAGTTCTATTTATGAATCTTGCTTTGGCTTTCATCTTTTGTTGTCTTCATACTGGCAAATTTTTTGAAGCTCAGCTTTTCTGATCTTAATTGTAGTTTAATCATTTAACATGCCTTCTTCATCTGGAACAATACATTTACCTCAGGGTCCTCTTGAAACAAAAGGCCATGAGTAGAAAAGTACTATTGTATAATGTCATGCATTGTTAAAAATGATTTTGAAAAGTGTTACAGAGAGCAGGACCTCTCTGCTTTTCAATAGAGTGATGTGGAGAAGTTTGCAGGATGACTTAAAGAATCCATTCGTTGAAATTTAACTCGATTCTTAAAACTCAACAGCTTCCCTCGGACTCACATCGAAGTCTAACCATTGTTCAGATACTTTAATGAATGAGTGAGAGGAGTTGCAACAACATGAGGTCCACTACACTTTTTCCAAGCTTTTGAAATGGGTCAAACTTGGATACTAAATTAGAGCTGGGATGTCTTTGCCAACTCTGGGTGTACATGCTTTCTACTTGCTTCCTTAGGTTATAGAGAGTTCTGGCTTCACAGGCACCACACATGGAACCATTACCTAGGAGCATAGGAAGGGCAGAAGTGTATACATTTAAGAATCAGGGAGCAGGTCCTTCTGAGTATTGGACTACATCTGTACAAAGCTTTCCTACTAGAACCATTGTACTGCAAACTGATTGTCAGCAATTGAGTCTTTAGACTCATAGATCATCAGAGCTTTCAATTCAAGGTGCTGATTGCTAACACAAGACTTGCTTTGATCATTGCTAGCCCTTTATTCGTTGACATTGCCGAAATGTATTTCCGTTCCACAAGGTCAGGTGCTTCTCTTTGTGCACGAGTTGGCCTTTGCTTTCGCTTGTAAGGAACAGCTTCCTTCTACTGAAGACAATCTATTTCTGTGAATGGTACTGGTGCAGCCAATAAACATGCAGTAATCCTGATAGCTGAATAATCCAGTTTATTGTATTGGTAAAATAATTCAATCTACCAACTATACGGCTACTAATATCTATGAGTTCTGGGTAGATAATACTACTCTTAATACTGACCACTTGAATTATGAGAGAGATGGAAATAAAACATGCCATTAGAAATGAGACAGTAGGCGACAGTCATGTGACTGGGCTAGCAATATTTCAAAATTTGGATGAGAAAAGAACCCACATCACTCCAATTTGAGGACTGGGCAGCCACCCAGCATCCTTCTGTACCTGTCTTTTAATCTAGAGCAGAGGTGTAAAACTCAAGGCCCATGGGCCAGGTCTGACCTGGGGAGTGCTTATATCTGGCCTGCGGGGCCACCCTGGAAACAGCAAAAGATTGGCTCGTGTGCCTGTGTCAGCTAAAATGGGCTCCTGAGCTCCATCTTCAGCTATGATGGCCTTCTGCAATCCTCTGTCAGTGAAAACAAAGCTCAGGAGGGTGGAGCACTGAAGAGCTGCGTTTTCGCTGGCAGAGGGTTGCAGAAAGTTGTCGCAGCTGAAAATGGAGCTTGGGAGCCTCTTTTCACTGGCAAGAGCGCTTGGGCCACCACTGGCACCCCTGACATGAGTGATGTCAAGCTGGTCATGTCCACCCTGACCACTCCCACTCTGCCCCCTCAAGGTCAAACACAACCCTGATGTGGCCCTCAATGAAATCAAGTTTTGATACCCCTGATCTAGAGATAAAGAAAAATATTTGCATCATTACAAACCAGCTCTGCGTATCTTAACTCTTTTACAGTTGTAATGGTGCTCACATGAATGAAAGGTTTGACTCCCAACTCCACGTCCAATTTCCTATAAATGGGAGCAGAAGCAATCTCTCCACCTAATAGCTTTATGAGCTTTGGAGTCTGTCAGTGTGTGTGGTTATTTGCTTTGCGCTGAAGAATGGCTAGATCAATGGAATAGATTTGAGCAATCTCTATGCTGTTTAAGGTGCTTTTCAGTTTAAGTCCTACTAGGGTGTCCAGTAACTCAATTCATTTACAGTTTTATAGTGTTTATATATCATGTGCATTTTATTTTCTTTAGAAAGCAACAGGTTGCAAAAAAACCAAAAGTGCATATATTTTACAGAAAGGGCTTTAAAATAGCTTTTCTTATGGAATATGTTAGCAAATCCATGGAATATTAATGTCATAGTGAAGTTATTCTATTAAGAGTCTCTTTTGTGTTGCTTCTTCCCTTCCTTTGCTCTTCATATATATCGCACTTCATTAAAGGTTACAGCATTGGTAATTTGCGCCTGGCAATTTTATGGCAACTCTTCCTTAATTGCAAATGCAGTGGTTGTTTAGTTAATTGGTAACATTTTAAAATAAAGAGTTCCTGTTTATAAATTATGTATTAACACACAGTTTTTGGATAATAGATATGGTGCTGCTATTCTTTAGCTCACTGGAAATTGTGCTAAAATTCTGATGGTGATACAGAGCAGAACTCTGATAGATCACATTAGAATTCACAGGATGTTGATACAGATGCTTGGGTGTGTCTGTTGTTTTGGGTTTTTTTTTTACTACAGCAGGCTTGAGAATCTATAACGCACTCGCAGAATATTGTAACTGTAATTCCAAGATGATAGTGAAAATGGCAAGGATTTGCGGTTCAGCATCTAAAGGAGGCCTTGTTTATAGGAATTATGGATTTTAGCATAAATATAGGTCAGAGAAGAGAGAGGATGAGGTTTAAGAACTCTTGTTGGACAGCATGATCAGCACCAGGAAAATAGTTGGTAATCTTGGATGGATTAGTCTTGGTCTTTATCTGAGAAAGTGCATGAATGATGTTTGGCTTCTGGGGTTACTGGATGGCACACAAATTTAGATAAAGTGGAAGATGTGGCTTAACTCCATGAACAGTTTTGTAATATTTATCCTCTGTAAGTCAAACCTGGGAAAGCCAAGGGAAATCATCAAAGCCATAAAAAAGTAAAAGTTAGAATATTTTTTTAAATTTTAATTTGATTTACAAGATAATAGGTATAAGAATAAACATAGTTATGAATACATGAAATGGATACATATAAGAAAGATAAAAGAAACAATACAACTGGGATGGTAGGCACATTGGTGCGCTTATGTGAGAGCACTTAGGAAAGGGGTGAGGTCAATAGTAGACAGTCTAAGGTTAAAGTTTTTGGGGTTTGGAGAAGAAATCACATAGTCAGGTAGAGTGTTCCAGACATTGACCACTTTGTTGCTGAAGTCATATTTCCTGCAATCAAGTTTGGTGCAGTTAACCTTGAGTTTGTATCTATTGTGTGTATTTTGGACATGTGATGCAATGCCCAGAATACTTCATTTAATCCTCCAAGGAAAGATTGAAGGCAAACAGGCAGAAGAAGAACATTGTGACTTCAAAATCTAAGGGAGTGGTTTGAACAAAACTCAATAGCACTTTTTCTTGCAGCTATTGATAAAAATAGGATTGCCAACATGATTGCCAATGTCTGATGACGGATATGGCACAAGAAGAAGAAGAAGTCAATGGTGGCAATCTTTGGAAGCAGGGGTTCTGTCATGGAATGATACAATTAATCACATTATTCCCATTTATTTCCCCTTTTCTCACATTCAGCTTACAATTCAGGGACAGTGCTGAAGTTTGGAGAACTGGTTTAGAAAGCTTTAATTTCAGTTTGTGCATCACAGATTTGAAAAAAAAAAGTTTTCTGTGTTCCAATGCCATATCACAGTTTAAAATTGGAGATATGGTTAATTTAACACGGTGAATGAAATTTTCTGATCCTAGAGCTCCTACTGAGTTGAAGAGCAGTTACTTATTTATATGGCAAGAGACTCTATCTTCTTGTTATTTAGAAACTGAGTTCCTACCCGACTTTGTAACAAGTGTATATTAATATTCACACATCTTTTAATGTCATCAAATTATTCTTTGTTGGGAAACCGAGTTGCTATAGTGCAGAAATAAATTTTCAAATGGCCACATTTCCTGTGACTAATTTTATTGGAGGGCATAACTTTAATTTGATGCCCATCAGAAACTGTCTATTTTTTTAAGAAGCTGATGAGAAGAGTCTGTCTTTGAAGCAATTTACCAATGTAAAAAAAGTTGTATATATAATTTATAGGGCTGCTGTTTCGATTTTCTTTTTTCTTTTCACAAATTATAGTGCGAGTCATTAATGCATAAATTTCTATATATATATTTTTTTGAGCAAATCGTTGCATCTGTCTCAGATGGGGGAAAAAGATCCTACTGAACTGTAAGGATACGTATAGTTTGAAGGCAAATATACATATCTCAGAATAATGTTGCAGGGTTCAATCTGGGTTGGTCATTGGAACCAGGAGCCTAGTCTGTCGAGCTTTCGGACTTGTGCTGAATAGACAGGGAAGTGCTTGAAGCCTGGGAAACAGGCCCCTTGTCAGTCAACAGGAGTACTGATTTATCACCAACTTATCAGTTAAGAGGTGAGGGCATGGCAGCACAACAGCCAATGACTTAATAACTGAATCAGCTGTATTAATATCAACACTCAAATCAACAACTACAGAAAGCCATACACAACCAGGCACCATATAAACACCACACACAGAATAGCTCGAAGCACACGTTAGACCCGTGTTAGTGAACCTATGCCATGCATGCCGGAAGTGGCATGCAGAGCCATTTTCCCCGGCACATGAGAGGTTGCCCAGAAGAGCCGTATTGTGCATGCACACACACGGCACTGCCCGACAGCTAATTGTCGGGTATCTGGTGTGCAGGTGGAGGGGATGTGTGCGGGAGATGTGCACGCATGCACAGGGACATGGTGCGTGTGATGGAGAATTGCGTGTACATGCACAAAGTTGTGCGGCGCATGAGGAGGAAATCATGCGCGCATGTGCAGATGCATGACACATGAGAGGGAAATTGTGCGTGCATGCACAGAGACACATGGCACATGAGGGGGGAATTGCGCACACATGCACAGACGCGCAGCAGGTGAGGGGGGTTGTGCATGCATGCACTGGGAGCATGGGGGGCAGCACACATTGCCTTCTGGGTGCTGGCACACGAGCGTGCACAAGCGAGTGAGCGCACAATTTTCAGCACGGGAGCCGAAAAAGGTTAGCCACCACTGCATTAGAACATAAAACATAGAATAACAGAGTTGGAAGGGACCTTGGAAGTTTTCTAGTCCAACCTATTGCTTAGGCTGGAATCCCTACACCACTTCAGACAAATGGTTTTCCAATCTCTTCTTAAACGCTTCCATTGTTGGAGCATCCACAACTTCTAGAGGCAAGTTGTTCCACTGATTAATTGTTCTAACTGTCAGGAAATTTCTCCTTAGTTCTAAGTAGTTTCTACCCATTACTTCTTGTCCTGCCTTCAAGAGCTTTGGAGAATCGTTTGACTCCCTTTTCTTTGTGGCAGTCTCTGAGATATTGGAACACTGCTGTCATATCATCATCTAGTTCTTCTTTTCATTAAACTAGACATGCCCAATTCCAGGAACCGTTCTTCATATGTTTTAGCCCACTAATCATCTTAGTTGCTCTTCTCTGCACTCTTTCTAGAGTCCCAACCAGGGGTGGGATTCTATCAGTTCTCACCTATTTGCTAGAACCAGTTGTTAACATTCTAAGCAGTTCAGAGAACCAGTTGTTAGAAGAAATTACTGGCCTAATCCTGTAAGGAAGGCAGGAAGGAAACATTCTGGTGTTGCTTACAGAAACTGCCTCTCCGTTAACCCTTATTACATTCTTGGCAGGACTAGACGTCCTGTCTCTGGAACCTCTCTGGAGTTCTTTCCCCCTCCTCTGCTGGTACTTTGCTTGTGTGGGGTGACCATTCAAAGTTACAATGGCACTGAAAAAAATGACTTATGACCATTTTTCACACTTATGACTGTTGCAGCATCCCCACAGTCATGAGAGGCCAGGTGAGGAGATGCGTGCCTCAATGTGAGTGATATTGAATTGGCCACGCCCAGCCAATAACATGACCACCAAGCCATGTCCACCCAGTCACACGACCACCAAGCCACACCCACCAAGTAAGCCACGCCCACAGAACTGGTTGTTAAAAAAATTGAATCCCATCCCTGGTCCCAACATCTTTTTTACATTGTGGCGACCAAAACTGGATGCAGTATTCCAAGTGTGGCCTTACCAAGGCATTATAAAGTGGTATTAACACTTCACATGATCTTGATTTTATCCCTCTGATTCTATTCCTCTGTACTACTTTACTACAGTAGAGAGAAGTTCCCTGAGGATGAGCTTCAGCACAACTCCAAAAGCTCAGAAGACTAAATCTCTGGTCCCAATGACCAGCCCAGATTGGATCCTTCATATATAGTTTATTTGCCAATTTAGTTTAAAAGGATCTGAAGTCACAATACTTATAAAACCATAATCTGAATTTCTGGGGTAGCTACTAAAATGCAAATATTGAAACAGTATCTGTTCTACTACAAAGAATTACACATGTTCAGGTATGTATATGAACTGTAACCCTAATCATCATTGTGCAATCTTCTGCCATTACAGCAGCACCGCAAACATTTTCATATTCTCATGCCAGATTTCATGAGAAGTTGGCATTGTGTGAAATTTTAGCTATGGGGCGAACACAGGAACACAAGGCTGCGCCGCCCACATGGCCCATGGAAACACAAGGCTTGCATCTCTTGCATTGCAAACAACACAATGTAGTGAGGGGAGGGGGGGAAAGGACAAGAGGAGAACTTGCCCCACTCGTCCCACATGCATTTCCTGGCTACCGGGTTGCTTCTTTCTGCTTTTTTCTTCTTCTACTTTTGGCTGCATGCAAGGAAAGCAGCAAAAGTCTTTCTTTCTCTCCCCCAAACTTCACCAGAAATGAGTCTTTGGGATCCTGCAAGGTGTCCTGCTCCAAGAGGCTGCGCTGGTGCAACAAGTCTCACAAAAACTCATTTCTGGTGGAGTTTGGGGGAGAGAAAGCAAGGCTTCTGCTGCTTTCCCAGCATGAAGCCAATAGTCTCTCTTTTTCTATCTCTCCCCCTGAGAACAGAGCTGGAGACGGTATCCTGTGGTCCCAAATAAAGAATGATTGATTGATAGGAAAATGGGGTGGGGAGTTTTCCTGCAGACTTTTTTTGGTATTTTCCCAGGGTCTCTGCTGCTTTCTTCAGAGACCCTGGGAAAATGTCAGCAAGCCACCGTCACTCAAAATTCATATTAGTGGTCCGCAGGATTTGAAATTATGAGTTTGGTGGTCCCTGAGGTCCAAAAAGTCGGCGACCCCATAGACTAGGGGTGTCAAACTCGTGGCTCATAGACCGGATACATCACATGCTGGCCACGCCCATGCCTGGTTTAATGAAGGGAAAAAAAGTCACAGTATGTATGTTATGATGTCATGATGATATGCGTTTGACTCCCTGCCATAGATTATAAATATTAGGAAAATATAAATAAGTCATATTTTTGACTTTTATTTATTAAACTTAAAGGAAGGGGATTTTAGGTTGCAGTGCTTCAAAAAGCATGGTGTCACATTGAGAGCGGTTGATAGATTAATAACAGATCTCACTACCACCCCCTGCTCATTGTACTCCTTCACTCCCCATCTTTTAGTTAGGGCTGTGTACAGGTAGTCCTCAACTTACAACAGTTCATTTAGTGACCGTTCAAAGTTACAACGGCACTGAAAATAATGATTTAGGACCATGTTTCACACTTACGACTTTTGTAGCAGCTCCATGATCATGTGATCAAAATTCAAATGCATGCCAACTGGTTCATACTTATGACTGTAGCCCAGGGTCATGTGATCCCTTTTGCAACCTCCTGACACGCAAAATCAGTGGGGGAGCCAGATTCACTTAACAATCGTGTGACTAACTTACAGTATCTACAATGATTCACTTAACAACTGTGGCAAGATAGGTTGTAAAATGGGACAATGTTCACTTAACAAATGTTTCACTTAACAACATAAATTTTGGGCTGTATTGTAGGCATAAGTCGAGGACTGTATTGCATTTTGCATTTTTGTAATACTTTATTTTTACAGTTTTATCTTTTTAATATTGTAAGCTGCCCAGAATTATCCTGTGGTAGGATGGGTAACCGATAAATGTAAACGAACAAATAAATAAAATAAAAGTTTCCAAGAAAGGAAAAGCACAGAAATATATAAGTCAAGACCCAAAATAAGGGTAAGATTTTTTAAAAAAATTCAGAAAGTCTAATTTGGCTACCCCAGTGTAGAGTTGTGTGTGTTTTCCTTTTTGTATACTGCTTTATCCTAAATGGTTTAAATGTGTCTCATAGAAGAGAACGTCCCCAGACAGCCTTCATTTCAGCCGTAGACCCACAGAGTAAAGTGTGCATAGGAACATCCTGAAGATGAAATGATTTGTAGATGCCTTTTTAAAGGAATCTTCCATTCCCTTCGGTAACTTGCGATGGCGTCTTCATGAATAATTGCTATGCCATTCACAGCCTATTGTTGCTGTACAAGATGGAAAAGGCAATAAGTGGAAAGGGCCATAACTGAACAGTTGGCTCTGATGGGCACTAATGAACTGCCAGTTCAATTTGCTGGTGTGAATTCATTTCTAGTGTTTGATTTCCCCTCTAGCTACCACGGCAAGTTACTTTCTGTTAAATGACTGCTGATAAACAGATGGCTTTAACTTTTTCTTATTTAGGCTCTTGCACAGTGTTATTCCACAGGGATGGCAGTCTTCCCTTACTTAGGGCCCTCAGGATAAGTAGATCGAAGGAAGTTGGCCTCTTCCTTCCTTGCATATTTATTAGAGTACTTTTGTGTTTCTGAGTATCTGTGGTGAACTTACTTCATTAACAAGTAATAGTTGCCTGGCATGATTGTCTCCAGACTTTTTAAACAGCTTTTAGTAAATAAATATTTTTTTAAAAGGAAATGATAGAGGTAACAAAGACTAGAGAAATAAACAGTTGTTTCTTCTCCCATGAATTTATGATAAAATACAAGTATTTTAACAATAACCTACCTTTCTTTTTAATTTATTTGAGGTCCTCATAGACCTAGTGTCCTTGGAAACCTTTACCACCCATTAGTTAGACTATACAGGATCAGTGGTAGTATTCAGCAGATTCTGACCTGGAGAACCGATAGCGGAAATTTTGGGTAGTTTGGAGAACTGGCAAATACCACCTCTGACTGGAGATTTTACAATATCCTTCCCCTGCCACGCCTACCAAGCCACAGCCACAGAACCAATAGTAAAAAAAAATTGAATCCCACTACTGTACAGGATGCTTTATTTCTGTCTGCCTTTAAAGTGACTCGGAAGCAAAAGTGATGCACCTCAACTCCTACCATAATTGAACCTGGCACTACAGTGGTAAATTGTGATGGCATCCCACACTTGCCTTATTCTTTGCTTTGGTGCCAGTCTGCCATGAGCTACAGGGGGGATGGAAACCAAACGGGAGTGGGGGAGGATGCTATTTTTCACTGTGCCACCCAGAGGCACAAATTCAAGGATACACAAAGGAATGTAGCTATGTATCAAGGATGACCATTCCAACAACATTTAGTTTCAACATGACAGTGTCAGCCTTGAAAGCCATTTTTTACTTGGAAGCTTCAAGGCTGCCACATTCAGTGCCTGGGAATTTGGGAGGGGATTTCATAGTGGGGTAGAAGACTAGACACAACAATATTCTTTCTCAGAGAGTCAAGGATAAGTTTCCCTGCACGTGGAAGGGGAGTGACTGGGGAGGATGTCTCCAGTTGGGACGAAGATTTGATTGGGCCATGTGATGGACTGATAGGTGCAGGGGATGGATCTTTGATTTCTCTTTTGGGAAGGGAAATCCTGGAACTCTCAGATTTGGGTTTTCCCAGTTGTGCCAATATGACAACTCTAATAAAATGGAACTTTGAGGAATTATTTGTCTTGGAATTTATTGGTTTGGAGTTGGTTAGTTGGAACGCTGACAGATGGTACAATCAAGGGCTAATGGCAGAGAGGAAATTGGAAGGGGGGAATTTGGCATGCGAACCTTAGATCTGGCCTTGCCTTACAGTACTTCACTTGATCTTTAGTAAAATATATCTTTCTCATAAAAGGGAGGCATGGATCATTGTTGCCTAAGGTTCAGGTTGAGGCAGGTGTGACAGTTGATCCTGAAGTGAGTCACCTCATGACTAGACTCCTTTTTGTGACTTTTTTTTTTGCATCAGTTGTTCATCATTATAAACTTATATATAAACTTAAATAAATAAATAAATCATTAGAATTCTTTATTGGGCAAATGTGATTGGACACACAAGGAATTTGTCTTTGGTGCATAAGCTCTCAGTGTACATAAAAAAATATATTTAATCAAGAATCATAAGACATAAGGTATCACAACACTTAGTGATAGTCATAGGATACTAACTAAGCAATAAAAACAATAATAGAAAACTAAATAAAACAATATAAATCATAAAGATGCAACCCACAAGGTTATAGTCGTAAGTAGAAAGGAGATAGGTAACAGAAGGATGAGAAGAAGAATAGTAATACAGACTTAGTAAATAATTGGACAGTGTTGTGGGAATTAGTTGTTTCGCAGAGTGATGGCATGTAGGGAAAAAAACTGTTCTTGTGTCTAGTTGTTCTGGTGTGCAATGCTCTATAATGTCGTTTTGAGGGTAGAAGTTGAAACAATTTATGTCCAGGATGTGAGGGCTCTGTAGATATTTTCACAGCCCTCTTTTTGACTCGTGCAGTATAAATAAGTTAAGCAGAAACTGTGGTTGTTAAGTGAACTCATTATTTGCTATGGACCAGGTTTTGCTAGAAACTGGGAGTAAACAACAGTTTCCATCAAAACTGTTGCAAGTCATGGTCATGTGACTGTCGGGCACTGTGGATAGCTGGACCAGGTGATGATTGTCCAAAATGAGAGTGTGTGACATCAGAACTTCAAAACTGGGTTATAAGTAGTTTTTTGGGGGGTCCATTGTAACTATAAACAGTTGATAAGTAACTGGTTGTAAATTGAGGATTCCCTGTACAGAAACTAGTGGTGAGACAGGGAATACTTGCCTTTCCAGAATAATTCTTATTTTTTTATGGTTGCCACACTGGTTGATAGTTTCCATTGCTTAGGGATTATCATGTACAAAAAGAGCCGAACCTGTTAGTTCACTGTAGATCAATTCTTAGTTCACTATAGATTTTTTTTTTAAAAAAATCACCATATACTACTATGAGAGCTAGCTAATACAGAAGTTAAAAGCATTGGATTGCAAGTAGGAAAAGTGTGCGCTTAGTCCTTCCTGTCACAGGCACAAGAACATTTAGATGACTTTGAAACCAATGGCTCTCTTTCAACTTTAGGAAGAAGACAAGAGCAAAACGTTTGCAAAAAGATAAGAAATCCCAGTGTCATGAAAACTGCGGGGACTTGTAGTTGCCAGTAGACAAGATGGACTGTGGGTGTGTTTTGAAATTGCTACTTGAGATTCTTATATATTGCCCCTAGAGTTGTAAAGGTGGCATGGAACTTAGATTAATAATAAAATAGGCTCCTTCAGTAACCAATTAAATATTTTATGTGAATGCAGCCACCTATTCCCACAAGTCATTGTGGGAACTTCATATAGCTGTACACTAACATGCATCAGCTAGGAGCATCGAGCAAAACACATTAGGGTTGTGAATATTTGATTTTGCCCTCATTTAATTGCTGTCTAGCAGACTTCCAGGTGATGTTTCTCTTTGTTAGGCTTGGATGCAAAACAAAAAAGCTGACCTTCTGTATACCCCAGAGTCTTTTGTGCTTTAGAACAAAGTTTAAGCTTGCAAAGAATTCATTTCTTCTCTTTGCTTGCTCTCAGGAGCAAAGAATGCTCCTTTTTCTACCCTTTGTTCTCTGCACATATTCTGCCTTTAATTTATTTACTAATGGATGAAAGCATTGAAGAGCAGTAGTGAGAAACACGAGAGCTCCCCCCCCCCTTCTTCTGTTTTCCCAAACACAGCTGTGATCGGATACAGCAGCTGTGAGGATCTGCAGTGGAGGTGGAGGCAGCAAGGGAAAAAGTGTGCAACCAGATGCAAGCTTCACTCTTTCACACCCACATCAAGAAAAGGTGGCATTTGTGTTGGGGCGTCATAATGTGTCATCATTTGGGCACCATCAAATGCCAAAATGCTTTTAACTGCAGTTTAAGGACCAGAAGTGTAGATGTTCCCTGATGCTTGATGTTGGATGGGCTAGAGGAGGGCTGTCAAACTCCTGGCCCACAGGCTGGATGTGTCATGTGCTGGCCAAGCCCATGCCCGGTTTAACGAAAGGGGGAAAAGTCCCAATACGTCATGTGACACCGCCTTTACGGGTGAGATTGATACCCCTAAACTAGAGATATTTTTCCCTGTCCATCTTTTTATTTAAGGTCTTTTTTCTCTTAGCATTTTCCCATTAGTCCATTTGGGGTGGGGTGGGGGGGGGAAGGTGTTGCTTAAGGTGAGACTACAACTCACAGTCTCCTGGTTTTTAGCCTGGTGCCTTTATTACTAAACTAAATTCTGAGCAAAATGTGCTCTTCAAAATGGAAAGGGATGTGCGTAAAATTCCTTCTGACCACTGGGCTATTTGGAATGGGCTTATGTCAAAGGGAGATCATTTGGAACAGCCCATTTCCAATGTGGATTTGCAAATGGAATGTTAAATGTGTGCTTGAGAGAACAATTTCCAGTGCTTCAGTGCCATTTTATTGTTTCCTCCTCCTCCTCCACCACATTTGCTTTGAACCATGTGCTATTTCTATATGGATCCAAATTTCAACCAGTACTGGAGTATCCAGCAAGCCATCTTTCTCTGATTTTTTTTTTACGTCCAAGGATGATATTGAACAATTTAGCCAGAATTCAGTACTTTCTTTGGTTACACACAGCAGACAGAATCTTGCCAGACTAAACCCTTACTACTGCTGGCCTGATGTATATACCCTGAGAGATCTTAGGCAATGGTTATTCTATCTCTCTTCCTTTGTCTCCTATACCATTCTGGACTGTGTGCTACCTCTTGTCTCCCTCTACTTTCTGGAATGTGCTCCTTCCTTCCAGGGGAACTTGCCACTTCACTGTAGTCCATCAACCCAATTCCCCTCCGCAGGTACCATCTCTCACATTTGCACCTTTTGTCAAACTATGAAGTTGTGCAGGACTTAGGAACTGTCCCATAATTCTGTAATTCTATTCTCCTCATCCATAGTGTGCTGCCAATGATAAAAGTTCATTAAGCTAAATGTGGCTCCACCTGCCTAATTAACCACCTCTGGCCTTCAAATAATATGCAGCCATATTGCTTAACCTACAGTTGTGCTTAGAAGTGGGAAGAGAGCTGCCCTTATTTCTTTTAGCACCTAGACCTGTATTAAAAATGGTATTAGTGCTGCATGTTTTGCGGGAAAGAACAGTTTTAGTGCTGCCTTTATTACCTACAAAATGCATAGAAACTTTAAAATGAATAGTGACCAATGTACAGTAGCGGAGCAGAAAATAAAAGGATACGGTTATTGCAAACAAGCATCTGCTTCACTTTCTCTCTCAGAAAGCAGGGAACAGAGAAGCACCAGACCTTCGCATAAAATAAAGTGTTTCTCCATTCCCCCTTGCAGAGTAAAGCGTGTTCTTCTCTTCTTCACTCAGCATTGGCAAGAGAGAGGGAGAGAGAGAGAGACATTGTGAAAACAATGTCTAATTTTAGTTTGGAAAAACAAAGCTAATTTTGGCTGTAATGACAAAAGAAGTTTTTTTAAGAAAATATGCCTTTCTTTCTTTCTTTCTTTCTTTCTTTCTTTCTTTCTTTCTTTCTTTCTTTCTTTCTTTCTTTCTTTCTTTCTTTCTTTCTTTCTTTCTTTCTTTCTTTCATCTATTGCTTACAAGATAATAGGTATAAGTAAAAACATAGTTATGAATACATGGATACATATAAGAAAATATAAGACGTGCCAATATAAATGGAACCTTGAGGAAATGCTAGCCTCAGAGTCTTCTTTTTTGGAGGTTGTTACTTGGAACGCTGATAGCTAGTTCCCAATTTCAAATAACAAAGTGGGTAAAAAATGAGTTCTTATATCACATCCATTTTCACTTCTTTCAATAAATATTTTTTCTTTACAACGGACCACGTAACCTTTCTACAGCAAACATTTGTCTTTAAAGTTTTCCACCCTTAGTAAACTTTCTACCAGGGAACGCAACATTCAACTATTTTTTTCCCCATTTCTATATAACTGATAAACATTCACTCCATGTTTCATGTCAAATACATCTATCTTGTGTTCAAGAAATTAAATTTGAGGTGCATATTCCATGTTGCATTGCATGGGTTATCTACTACTCTCTGCAAATTGTTTGGATTCTTCTGAGGAGCATACAGAGAAGGAGTTCAGTGGGTATGAGAAAAGATGGCATAATCTATTGGGGGGGTAGGGGGTAATTGTGAATATATATCTCCGAAAACAAATATATATATATATATATTTCCTCAAGGTTCCATTTATATTGGCACGTCTGGGAAAATCCAAATCTGAGAGTTCTGAGTTTTCCCCCACCCAAAAGAAGGTCAAAAATCCATCCCCTGCACCACAGCTGGTATTCAGCAGATTCTGACCAGTTCTGGAGAACCGGTAGCAGAAATTTTTAGTAGTTTGGAATGTCAAAGCGAAAAAAAATCAGCTTTCATAAAATAGAGGTGCTTTTCTTTGCTATATACTTTTATTAACAAAAACTAGGAAGGAAGTTCTTTTTTTTTTTAAGCATGCGCAGTAAATCAGACATCACAAGACACCCATATCTTAGTTGCTATAGAAACAAGATAACAATATTCTAGCAGACTCTGGACATTTAGCAGACAAATCAAAAAGAACATAGTGACACGGAATACCACCTCTGACTGGCCCTGCCTCCATCTATTCTCTGCCTCCCAAGTCCCAGCTGATTGTCTGGGTCTTTTTTTGTTGCCCTGCACAGGAGAACGGAGCTGGAAAGCAGGTTAGTGGGGTGGGGTGGGGAGGGAATGGGGATTTTACAATATCCTTTCCCTGCCATGCCCACCAAACCATGCCACGCCATGCTCACAGAACCGTAATAAAAAATTTTGAACCCCATCATTGCCCTGCACCCACAAGTCCATCACATGGTCCAATCATATCTTCTGCCAGTGGAAGATAAATTATTTTTTTTCAGAGGGAGCCAACATGATTCTCTAAAAGAGGGAGATGAAAAAATTAAAAAGGCAAAGGGTATGTGCAAAACAGTTGATAGATGGGGCGGCAACAATCATGTTTTGCAAAGGTAGAATGCAGAGTTTAGTTTGCTTTACTCTTATTACTTTTCTGTACTTTATCCCAAAAGGGAGGAATGTGATGTGTGTGTGTTTGTATATGTATTTTATATGTATTTTTAAAATACACACACACTTATATATAGCAATGTATTTATGGACTTTGGGGTTCAACTTAATTAATTGCACATGTTTCTGCTTGTGCTGTTAATAGCAATACCAATAGCACTAAGTCTTATATACCACTTCATAGTGCTTTACAGCCCTCTCTAAGTGGTTTACAGTCAGCATACGGCCCCCAACAATCTGTGTCCTCATTTTAACAACTTTAGAAGGATGGAAGGCTAAACCTTGAGCCTGGTGAGATTCGAACTGCCAAATTGTAGGCAGACAGTAGTCAACAGAAGTAACCTGCAGTACTACACTTTAACCACTGTGTCACCAAGGCTGTTAATGTTGTTAACATTACTCCTGAATCCTACTGTTTTGTTACAATTCCCTCTTGTCACACTCAGTTTGACCTCCCCATTCCTTACTATGCAAGGCAAGAGTTATAGTTTTGGGGAGAATTTTTGGTGCCAGCCTATAGTCTTTGCTGTATCTCGTTTTAAAGAAGGATAAATTGAATCTACTCACTTGACAAAAATCTCACTTCCTATAGAGTTCATAAACATCTTAATCTGGCAACAAAATAACAGGCAATCTCTCTGGAAGATATTCCACAGCTAAGATGTCCAGTGAACAAAGCCTCACTCAATAGTTATCAGGAGAGTCAGTTTCTTCTAGTGGCTAAGGAACAAGGCTAGGAAAAGAAGACCATGATTTCCAGTCCTACCTTAGGCACAAAGCCAACTGGCTGTCCTTGGGCCAGTCATCCTCTCTAAGCCCTAGGAAGCAGGCAATGACAAAGCACTTCCAAGAATCTTTCCAAGAAACACGCTGGGCTTATCCAGGCAGTCTCCAGGAGTCAACCAGCAATCACAACCATGCAGTACCTATACAGTGGAGCACCCTAGAACTGCTTAACCATGGAAGCTAAATAGCTCCTGAAAACAAGTGGATCAAGGCAAATTGGCACTCTTGTGATGCTTATGGAAGTAGAGAAACTCACATCCACATGTGTGCCATGTCAAGGGTGAGGGATGAAACCATGTGAAAGTGCTTCATCCTGTCAGATCAGTTTCCATAGCCTTTTGGTTTAGTTATTACCTAGCCAACATGTTGCGAGGGTCCTTCTTTTTCAACATACCACAATCTTGTCTCCAGTGATGCACACACTCCTTGGCATCTCCATTTTCATGTATGCCCAAGGAAAAGCAAGAGCAAGGACTTTGTCTCTCTGAGCCATTTTGGTTGCACTATTATCCAAACTAAATGATAATTTTGCATTGAGTAAGTTCTTTATTCCATAGACTTGGGAAAAATCATCTACTCAGTTTCATTGTCCCTAAATTTGGGGCAATATTAATGTGATCCACACAAAGTGGACAGAGTTGGGCTTTTAAAACCAAATGCTTTTTCTAATGGTTGTGGTGTAGTTATTTTCAACAAGTTTTTTTTTCTTTTGAGCTGCAGTTGCTTTTTAAAACTCTTTAAATTGTTCTAGCGAACAGCATAAGCTGTGTAGGTGTAGCAGATTTGAGAATTGGATTGTGTTATAAAAGCAATCCACATGCTGCTTGAAATTTGCTAATAGGCCTTGCTTTCTGCTGTGTTTGTGATGCCAATGCAAATACATTTGGCAATTCTGATTTGTGCTGTTTGTGACAGATGCACATCAATACATTCACCTCCTCCCTTTTTTCTTCTTTAACTCACATGTGGGAAAAAAACAGCTTTTTTACACCTTTAATTGGGCTAATTAAACATGAGTGAAGGCTCCAATTATGACTATGTGCATGAATTTTTAAAAGACAGACTTAGAAATTGGATAGGAGAAGAACTCTGTACCTGAACATTTTAACAAATGAGCACCATTTGTGATTTGCATGAGATATTCAGCTGCATCAAATTTAGAAGCAATTCAAATGATTAGTGTGAATTTTGTAACTAGCAACTTTTCTCCACTTCAAAATGAAAGTGTTGAAATAGCACCAAAAGATGAAGTCAATGCAGGTAGTTCTCAACCACAATTGGGACCAGAATTTCTGTTGCTAAACAAGAAGTTGTTAATTGAGTCCACCTGATTTTATGACCTTTTTTACAGTTGTTAAGCAAATCACTCCAGTTTTTAAGTGAATTGCTTGACCATTAACAAATCTGACTTCCCCCATTGACTTTGTTTGTTGGAAACAGGCTGGGAAGATTGAAAATGATAATGGTATGATTCTGGGTCACTTCAACCATCATAAATACCCACTGGTTGTCAAGTACCCAATAGTGGGATGCAGTGACAATTGTGTGAGGACCAGTTGTAAGTCACTTCTTTCAGTACTGTTCCAACTTCAGACTTTTACAAAGTTGAAGACCAGCAGTAAATATATTTATGAATCTGCGCTTCATTTTTGGACCTCCTGGGCCTCAGGGAAGCCTCCTGGGGGGCGTTTCTGCTCCCAGGAAGCTTCCTGAGACCCAGGAAGGCAAAAAATGAAGTACAGGGAGGGGTGCACAGCAACGCATCCCCACGGACCCTTTTTTGCCTTCTCGGCCTCAGGGAAGACTCCTGGGCAAAGCAGTAAGACAGTGAATGGAATTGCGGCACAGCTGATCATCAGAACAGCTGATCGTAGGGAGGAAAAAAAATACCTTAAGGAGTGACTGGGAGGGGGAGAATTCAGTCAGTGATGTTGGGCATCACACATCACACATGCATGAGCAGGGAAGGGAGGAGTGGACAGAGAGAGCCAGCCGGGGGGAACGATTTGCCAGTTCTCCAAACTCTGCAGAATCAAAACAACTGGTTCTACAGAACTGGTCCCATCCCGGTATAGATTCTCCATGTCTACAACATATTCATAATGTGGGAGAATCAGCCACAAGTACATTTCCATTTTGCTGTCTCAAAGGATATTTCATCACATTTATCTGGATTTGGTGATTCTAATACATATAGTAGTTGGCTATAGTAACCTAGATAATAGGGTAGAAGTATTGTTTTAGTAGCTTTGGAGCAATTCTCTCTGGTGCAAGAAATCAGGAACCAAGGTTGTTCAAATGAGTACAAGTTTATTCCATGTTATCTCTAAACAAGAATCTGAACTACTAACGGTGAAGGCAAATTGGTGGTAGATAAAGTGTCAATGGAATTCAAGAAGGGCTGACATAGATATCTTGTGGGCACAAAGGAACTTCAAACTAATGGCACATTTGATCCCTCCTTTGGGCTCAGCCTGCTCATCTCCTGTACTTCAGTACTGGAGCCTAGGAGATATTCAGTGCTTGGTTGCAAGGAAAAGGGTGGAAAGAGACATCTTGCCTCCCTGTTTGTGGATGTGTTGGATAGCCACAAGAATTTGAATCCAATATATGCACCACCCCTTCCAACACAACCTCTGGCCAACCTCTGCAATGGTCTTAGAATTTCTGCCATCAGAAAGCAATTGCTGTGGAGCCTATGGGAAGGGTATTGAAGGGGGTTTCACTTTTTGAATCTCTCTCTGATGTCTGAATAATCCTATGATCCTTAGCACCAAAGTACAGTTGAAACATTGTCCCTTGTAAGCAGTAATTGTACACACTGCAGAGAAAGTCTTTTCATTTTTTGAATATTTTGTATATTACATAACAATAAGAAAACAGGTATAACTCTATTAAAAGAAATATGCAGGTGTGTTGTTTTTTTCCACAAGAATAGATACTTGCCACCTGGCATGTTCAGATATAAATATATGTTCTTAATAGAAATAAGTATCATTAGCAGGTTGAGTTGTGGGTGACAACTTTAACTATTAACTATTACAAAAACAAAGATAATGAACTGGAAAGAATAAGAATCTTTCTGGAACTTATCATCTAAATTAGTTTTGCTTTTTGATCTTCACATGCAGTTCTGAAAAAAAAAAGGGTCAATACATATATGATTGGCTGAGATGGTGCAGCCCAGGGGTGTCAAACTCACATCATCGTGGCAGTGTCACATGATGTATCAGGATTTTTCCCCCCTTTCTTAAACTGGGTGGAGACGCGGTCAGCACATGACACATCCAGCTTGTAGGCCGGGATTTGACAGCCCTGCTGCAGGCCATTTTAAGAGCATCCCTTCTTACCCAAAAGGGACATGGTAGCTCAGTGGTTAGGACACTAAGTTGTAGATCATTAAAGGCCAACAGCTTGGCAGTTTGAGACCCGAGGGCCACAAGGTAGAGTGAGTTCCAGTCACTTGCCAACCTAGCAATTTGAAAGCATGTACAATGAATGCAAGTAGATGAATATGTACCATGTACAAGCATGTACCAAGGTAACAGCATTCCATGTTTTGCCATATGCTCTGTGTTGCAGTGTGATATCATGCTGGCCACATAACTGCAGAAATGTCTCCAGACAATGCTGGTTCTTTGGCTTAAGAAACAGAGATGAGCACCATGTCTTAAAGTTGGTCATGACTAGTGGGGTAAAAACTGCAGGGACCCCTTTACTCTTCACCTCTTTACCTAGGCACTGGCAGTTGTTGGGCTGCACAGCAGTACATCCTTAAGTGGCCCCAGTCTTGTGTGCATACTGGCTTGTCTTTAAAATGTCTTAATAATATCCTGTCTTGAATGAGACACTTAGGAACAGCTTGCAAATTATTCAGTTCATGCTGCAGGTTACAACATCCTCCGCTTCACTCCTGCGTCCTCTCCCCAATTTGCTCTAGGAACCAATTACCAGTTTTGTTAAACCTCCCAAATGCACATTTAAGCAGCTTTGAAGCAGTGCGCAGATGAACTTTCTTAAAGAGGGGGCGGGGGAGCCAAGAGGGAAAGTAGATGCATCATGGAAATAAAACAGTATTTTTTATTTTTATTTATTTTTTAAAAAAGGAGGTTTCCAGGTTTTAAATTGGAGATGTTCTGCATGTCAGGCATGTGTTAAACCACCGTGCTAGTGAGAAGCCTTTGCTGTAAAAGACTTTATTCAGAAGAAGTTGGAAAAATGAGGCTGGGGGCATCCTTTTCTCCATAAAGCAGCCAATCGAAGCAAAGAGGCTTTCTTAAAGAAAGTGAAGTGAACCAAGCAAAACCGAGAGCAGCTCTTCAGCCAACAGAAATAGGAAAAACACACACCTTGAAAACAGAAGAAAGCTTGCCTAGAGATTCTGTTTGTGGTGAGCAAGTTACAGTATTGAGAAAATATAGAAAAAATAGGAGCAACTCTCTCCTACCGATGCTCGCTGGACTTTCCCCACTTATCAGTTGGAAGGCTCAAATCTAGGAAGCCTCCAGGGGCATTTACACAACACCTGTTTAACAACATTGTTTCCCAGTGGAAATCTAAATGGATTGCTGAATACCCAGACTCAGGAAGATATATAGTTGAACCTATGCAAAAGTTGCCAGATTTTTGAACTACCAGAAATGTACAATACTGAATATTGTCACACAGTATTTGCCAGGAATCACTGTATTTAATCGATTTAACAGATCAACAGATTAAAAGAGTTGGAAGGGACTTTGTAGGTCATCTTAGTCCAATCCCCCACCCAAGCAGGAGGCTCTACACCATTTCTGAAAATGGCAGTCCAATCTCTTCTTGAAAGCCTCCAGTGATGAAGCTCCCACAACTTCCGAAGGCAAGCTATTCCATAAGTTGATTATGCTCAGTATCAGAAACTTTCTCCTTATTTCTAGGTTGAATCTCTCCTTGATCAGTTTCCATCCATTATTCATTATCTGTCCTTTCAGTGCCTTGGAAAATAGCTTGACCCCTTCCTCTCTGTGGCAGCCCCTCAAATATTGGAACACTGCTATCGTGTCTCCTCTGGTCTGTCTCTTCACTAGACTAGCCATGCACAGTTCCTGTAACCATTCTTCATATGTTTTAACTCCCCTAATCATCCCGGTTGCTCTTCTCTGTACTCTTTCCATAATCTCAACATCTTTTTTATAGTGTGGTGACCAAAACTGAATGCAGTACTCTAGGTGTGGTCTTACTAAGGCTTTATAGAGTGGTATTTGTACCTCCCTTGATCTTGATTGTATCTCTCAGTTAATGCAACTTAGGGCGTATAAATGGGGTAATAGCATACCTGCAGTCACATTGAGAGTCCCAGGTCAAACTGTCGATCACATCATGACTGGCTGTAAGCTGAAGGCATATCCAGTTAAACCTCGACCTACAACAGTCCACTTAGTGTCCATTCAAAGTTACAATGGCACTGAAAAAAGTGACTTATGACCATTTTTCACACATGTGACCTTGGGATCAAAATCCAGATGCTTGGCAACTAATTCATACTTACGACACTTGCAGTATCCCACGGTCATGTGATCCCCTTTTGCGACCTTCTGATGAGCAAAGTCAATGGGGGAACCAGATTCACTTAACAGCCGTGTTACTCATTTATTGTTACTCTCTGATCAACTGCGGTGAATCACTTAACAACTGTGGCAAGGAAGATCGTAAAATGGGACAAAACGTAACACATCTCTCTTAATAACATAAATTTTGGGCTCGATTGTGATTGTAAATCAAGGACTGCCCGTACTGGTCTGATTTTTTTTAAAAAATATATAAACAATGCTGTGCTTCAGTGGTGAGATGGCCTAGATCCGTGATGGTGAACCTTTTCCACGTTGCGTGCCAAAAGTGCGCTCACGGGCCTGCACCCATTATGCAATGCACCTGCGACCCCCTGTGCATGCACAGCATGCTTCTGCATATGCGCACGCACCTCCCCACATACCGCATATCTCTGCGCATGCACTCACATCTCCCATACATGCGTCTTCCCCCACACATGCATGGCAGATACCTGACAATCAGCTGGTTGGCTGGGGGTGCACGCATATGCACAGTGGGGCTCTTCTGGGTGACCTCTTGCATTCCGGCAGAAGTGGCTCTACGTGCCACTTCCGGCACGCATGCCATAGGTTCACCATCTTGGTGGCACAGTGGTTAGAGTGCAGTACTGCAAGCTACTCCTATTGCAATTTGACAGATTGAATCCCACCAGGCTCAAGGTTGACTCAGCCTTCCATCCTTCCGAGGTGGGTAAAATGAGAACTTAGATTTTGGGGGCAAGAGGCTGACTCTGTAAACCGCTTTGAGAGGGTTGGAAAGCACTATAAAGTGGTATATAAGTCTAAGTGCTATTGCTAGACACTGTATCCGAACATAGATCTTTCTAATGTTCCTATTATACTATGTTTTTAATTTAGGTGAAATGTTAATGTACATTATAAGTCCATGTTCATTATGCTGCATGCTAAATAAATTGTGGTGAGCTAGAGACCTCCAAAAATGATGATTGCAATGTCCTGGCAATGGGACAACCTGGAAATGTGGATAACCACTTTCTACCAGGGATTGCTTGCTCCTTTGCTATTCAACCCAGGATTTCTCTCTGCTTGGCTTTGATAAAGAATTTGTCCACAATTCAGATTTTTCTTCTCAGATTTTAAGATAAAAATCACTGATTATTGCATTTCTAATAATAAAATGTTATACCACAACATGTTGTGGTTATCCGGCAGCAGGTGCAGATGGCTGAGGAGAGCGAGGACTCTGATGAGGGGCCAGGACCATCAGGGAGTAGACTGCTGCCTTCAGAGATTGTGGGGGCTGGCAGCAGTGATGAGGAGGTTCCCGAGGAGTCTGTGCCAAGTGCATGTGCACAAAGGACTACTTGGAAGTAAGAACAATTACAGCAGCACAGGTGACTCAGGAGTAAGGCTGCAAGGTAATGGCCTCTCCCTCAAGAGGATAAAAGCCAGGTTTGGAAAAGCGTTCTTTGCAGACAGCAAAGAAACTCTTAAACTCAACTGGTGGACATCTTAGTTCATGTTTGGAGAATTTTGTAAATTAGTTCTTATCTCTGGGTTTTTGGCAGCCTTGACAAACAACTTGGCAAGGCTCTTTCTTGTCGGAGCTAATTAGTGGAAAGCAGCCTTCAGAACAGAATTCGTTATTAAACCTGAAAAGGTGGGGGCTGCTGCCTTTGTCTGTGTTTGCTCTTTGGGAACCCGGTTGGGTCAGAACACAACATTTGAGTGCCACCTATTCTATGCCCACAGTTTTTCGATTACAGTTATTTCACATATTGCTTCTATACATCCTTAACATATATACAGGTAGTCCTCAACTTATAACCACCCAAAATTTATGTTGCTATCTGAGACACTTATTAAATGAATTTTGCCCTATGTTGTGACCTTTCTTGCCACTGTTGTTAAGTGAATCACTGCAGTTATTAAATGAATGGATGAATGAAGCCGAAGTTGTTAAATTAGTAACATGGTTGTTAGGTAAATCTAGCCTTCCCATTGACTTTGCTTATCAGAAGTTTGCAAAAGGTGATCACGTGACCATGTGGATGCTGCAATGGTTATAAGTGTGAAAACGGTCAGTAGTCACTTTTTCCACTGTTGTTGGTCACTAACTGTTTTAAGTCAAGGACTAGCTGCACTTAAATCTATATATTAGTTAAATTAAATCTATCAGTTATACTTACATTGATAATGTATGCCAACAAATTATGTTCATACAATCAGCACACATAAATATTCTGTCCTCTACTCCACCACCCTAATAGTTAACAATTTACTAGCACACGTTGACAGCATATAGATCAGAGAACTGAAAGTTTTAGCAAATGGCTAACATTCTCCTTCTGGAATTAATTTTAGTAATTTTAGCTAAACTGGAATTAACAAGCACTAGAATAACAGTCAGAACAAACTAGATGAATCAAATTATTTCTAATCTGTGTCACTGTTGCCTAGAGAATAAATCAGATCCAATTTCCATATGAATATGTAATTCGCTAAAAAAAAGAAAAAGAAAAAAATGCTGGTGTAGAATTGAACATTGAACTCCATTTAGTATAAAAACTGCCATATCAGATGAATTGGAATTGGCAAAGGTGAAATTTTTCTAAGACTATTTTAGAACAAATCACTTCTAAAATTTAGTTCTTCTTTTGACTTGGGAACTGATGCTTTTAAATAATCAATCTATAGTAAATGTGAAGCGGAAAACATCCAACAGCTTTTTTATTTATTTTTGGCCCATTCAAATTATTTTTTTAAATAATTGCTGAAGGAAAAAGAATTTGTGAAACTTTGTATTAATACAAATATAGAGAGAGCCTTTTTAAAGTGAAAAAAGGAGAGATATCGGTCCTTGAGGAAAGTTGTCTTCTTTCTTTCCCTATGAATTCTGAATTTCTGTTCACACTACACTGAATTTGACTGTAGTCTTTCACAAATGGGAAGCAAAGCTCAACATATCATGTTTCCCCAAAAATAAGACACTGTATTATATTTTTTTTGCCACAAAAAAAGACACCAGGTCTTATTTTCGGGGGAGGTCATCCACTGACTAACCTCACTTGTGCGTGTTGCCTGCGGCCTCTTTTTCGCTGTCAGAGGCCTTCAGGAACTTCTTTTTTTGTGGCCAGCTAGGCTTTCCTGAAGGCCTCTGCAGCCAATAACAGACCTCGGAACAATCCAGAGCTTTGTTATCAGTTACAGAGGCCTTCAGAAAAGCCTTGCCAGCCTTGTCAGCTGCAGAAGAAATAGGCCGGCAAGGCAGGTGTCGGGGTGTGCGAGGCCTGGCTACAACTGTCCGAAGGTAAGTAGTAGGACAGCTCCATTCCCCCTATCCCCACCCTCACTTAATTTCTACCCGTTCACTATGGAGTGGGTGGAGTCTCAATTAGGGCTTATATTAGGCACATGTGTAAAAATTAAGCTAGGACTTACTTTCAGGGTAGGTCTTATTTTCAGGGAAACAGGGTACATGTACACACACAAGCATATGTTAAATGTACCTGCATTTCACTCTGTGACACCTGTTTGATACATGTCCTTCCCCATACACTTGTTAATGCTAATTTTAAGAGCCAAATGTAGAAAATAAGAACATTTAAGAGTAACTGTAATTCAGTTGCTTATTCACTGTAATTTACTGGCTATTGTGTACCATATGTGAAAACATGGAAACGCTGAAACTGATGTAGAGGAGATCTAGAAAGTATGAACAACAGTCAGAGGAGCTCAGCATGCTTAGCCTGCAATAGAGAAGACAAAGGGATATATATCAGCATCCTACAACTATCTAATAGGCTCACATGCAAGAGAGGGCAAATCTGTTCTCTGCTGAAAATGAGGGTACTCCATCTATATCAAGGATTAATGGTTCAGTTTGTAAGAAAAGAAGAGTAAAGCTGAAAATCAAGATCTGTTAAGCAATGGGACCATCTAATAATGTGTTTTATTTTGCTGGAGTTTTGAAACGTGGGCTGGAGATCATCAGTCATGGCCAATTTATGGATTCTCATTCTGCGTGGGAAGTTGGACTGGATTAATTAAAAGGTCTTCTTCAATGATGATGTGATCTAGCTTGTTAACATGTTTGAGAGGAAAAGCTAGCTCAAAACTCAAGAAACCCATCAATTCAGCCCTGAGCTACCTATATTTTTCAGGTCTTTCAAATCAGACATTCTGTGACTATACAGCAAGTGTCGATGACATCCAATCTATGTTAGAAGTGGACCAAATAAAATCTTTCACCATCCTTTGCCCAAGTACCTGGAACAATTTGATGTTACCTGTTGTACTTCCTCAAAGCAGGACTTCACAGAATACCTTGCTGGAAATGTATTGCCTTCCACTTGGTTGCTTAGTGATTAGTTTGATATATGCTTAAGTACTTCATAATGCTGTTGTATACCTCCTGCAATCTTCTGATCTGAGTGAGTCTATCCATCATGAAGCTTGAGAAGGTGTGGCTGTTTGAAATAATCAGCTAGAGGTTATCATTCTTATTCATGCATATGAGCTCCTTCGTGGTTGCCTGCTTCATTTTGTGAAAGGTTATGTATGTGTACGTTCAGTTTCTGTGCTTTTAAAAAGCTTGGATTTATTATTATTTATTATGCTTATAGTTGTAAAAGTTACTCTGGGTGGCTCCCAGAATGAAGATAGCATCAGAATGTAACCCGGAATGCATGAAAACAGTTATAATTGTTTTGAAATCAGAAATTATAATCAGGTATGTGTTTTAAAAGCAGCCAGTTCCAAATCTGATTATCAATGCAAAGGAATTGTAATGCTAACATTAGGATGATTCACAATTTGAGATTTGGGATCCTCTCAGAATTCCAGGTGTTTCCTTTATGCATCAGTTGATGTTCTCAAATATTTTTCAAAGGTAGAGTATTTTGCGATAAATCTAACTGAGTTGTGATCAAGTCATGTGTATAGTAAGATAATCTTACCTTTTCCTAGCAAGTATTGGTGGAAACTGAGTAAAGGTACCCTTGACCACAGCTGCTTTTTATCCTTCCAGAAATTGCATTTCTGAGAGTCAGCACAGAGATTGCTGACATTTGGATCGTCCCCAAGCTTCGTACACTGGACTGTCATTCTACTAATTTGTAATTTTTTTAAAGAGATGGGCTGAAACATTTTTGGAAGAAGGATGAGGTTCCGAGAAGTTGCAAGAACACTTAAACAGAGTGAAAAAAAGAACAGCTATGATAATATATATTGAAATACTCATCCTGGAGAGACATTTTGTCCTGAAAGGAAGCCCTTCTGATTACTTTCCACATCACGTTTGTAAGAAAAATTGTGGTATTTTAGCCATTGCTTGGTTGCCTAGGATACGCAGGCTATGTAGGTCTCAGATGATTCTGGCAGACACACTTTCAGGCCATGGTTCTAAGGGCTGCGATTAGCTGGTTGCTGTTTGAAGATGGAGGAAATGCTGTTGAACTAGAAACAAAGTGGTTTCTTGAAGACATTTGTTATTTTGCTAACAAACTGTCGAGAGCAACTTAATTATATAGCTTGGAATAGTGCTGCTTATGAAACACCAGTTTTCCCATACTTATAGAAAAGGTACATGACAAATACGATTCTCTGTTGATCTGTGTATGCAGTAAATTGAATGTAAGTGCTAGGAAAAAGTTGTGCAATCTCCAGCAGTGTAGAAACAGAACAGTGTCTTACTGTAGAGTGGTAAGAAGTTGTAAGATTGGACGCTCTTGCACTTTAGGTTCCAAAACTTCCCTCAAGCTTTGACTTGGGTATGATCTAAGTTCATTTTTGATGCAATGGTTGCCTGTTCCATGGGCAAACTTTTTAATGGCTTTTTGTCAGGCTCCAAAAACCCAAGAAAGATAAGCTAAGAATCTTACAAGTAGTTTCCTTTATTGTTTCTCAACTATAGGCAGAAATCTTGCCAAACTAAAGCAGACTACTTGCATCGTAAATCATATACATAAGGGAACTATTAGGGAGCAGCTGTCTTCACCCTCTTTCTCCCACACAAACTGCACTGTCTCTTGCTACTCTGGAATGCAGCCCCTCCCTCCTTAGAATCCAGACAACACTCTATCACATTTTCTTTCATCAATAAGGTGCTGTTTTGTTGATGGTTTGCCTTCCAGAATCACATGCTGATTGGGTGGCCATATACATGTATTAAATAAATAAAGACAGCCATGCCTGAAAAGAAGTTATAACAGCAAATGTACTAGAGGGAATCTCCATCAAATTCATGTTGCTTGCTGGTTCACTGAACAATTGTTGTACCCAGGTGCACAGCTGTTTATCTGTACAGAATGGTTTATACAGTACAGCCAAATCTGTTTCGCTCAAGTTATCTCCATGCTTCTCTGCACAAATTCAGACCTGGTATAGTCATTGTGTATCTGGTTGCTACAAAACAACAACAAAAAAGAAACCCCACCACATATTATAGAGAAGTAGATTGTTAACTTCCTAAGAGTCAGTTAAACTTTTGGGTGAGCTTTGTTTATTATAATAGAATAACAATAGCACTTAGATTTATATACCACTTTATAGTGCTTTAACAGCCCTCTCAAAGAAGTTTACAGAGTCAGCATATTCCCCCCAACCATTTGGGTCTTCATTTTACCCACCTCGGAAGGATAGAAGGCTGAGTCAACCTTGAGCCTGGTGGGATTCGATCTACCAAATTGCAGTAGGAGTAACTTGCAGTACTGCACTCTAATCACTGTGCCACCAAAGTTCCTTTAATACTTGTAATGTGAATATATTTTCTTGAAAAACACATATTTCTGAAGACATTATTCCTAAAAGTCACATTTGATTTTTCTAAGCTGAGAGAGAGACAAAACAAAAAATTAAATGGAAAATCCAAAAGACAGCAGTTACAACTTATACATTAGTCTGATTTCCAATATAGACTGAATAAAATCTTGGAACATATTAATTGTCAAGGTCTATTAGAAAAAATAATTGAAGATCCATGTATGTCTATTAGCCATTTTTCATCCCCAGTTTAATATTTTAGGAAAGCTAGTATATACAACATTAACATTACTAATAACTTAATTTCAAGACCTTGAATGGTTTAGCTGATTAGCTACAGTTTTTTTGTTTCCCAATTGTCTGTGTGTGTAAAGAAAAGGAAAATATTCTAAATTGTTCTGTGTTAAGTGCCATTTTTGTTTTGTTCTCATCATGGCCCAGCAGCAGCTAAATGACACAATAAAGATAATTACAGTATAGAATTAAGGATTTGCAGCATGCTGAACAAGTCATATTGCCTCTTATTAATTGTCATTACAAGAAAAGAATGGGACAGTAGTTTCCTGCACATAGCTAAATGCATGAGTTATTCACTCAACACTAACCCATTTTATATCTATTTTGCTCCTGCGATTTCTGGCTTTGGGTAAACCATGGCAATTCAATAGCTGGCAGAATAGATTATTTCTCATTTCCAAATTCAGATCTCAGGCAAAGGAGGGGTAGGAAGAATGAAAGATAATTCTACCCACTTCTTATCCAGATCCCAGAGAAATCTATTCTCAAATAATTTAAGTGCACGTACATCCCATCACACTTACTTTTATACTATATGTACTCTGTATGAGAATTGCATTGTTTTAGCTCTTTATTCTGCCTTGCTCATTCCTGCAAGATAGTTGGTGTGAAAGAATTAATTCAGTAAAAAATATATCTGACAGATAGAAATAGGTCTTTCTCATGGAGAGCCAGTTTGGTTTAGTGCTTAAGTGGTGGCCCAGAAACCAGGAGACTGTGAATTCTAGTGCTGTCTTGGGCATGAAAGCCAGCTAGGTGCAGTACTGTAGGCTACTTCTGCTGATCACCAGCTGCCAGCAGTTTAGCAGTTCGGGTCTCACTGGCTCAGCCCTCCACCCTTCCGAGGTCGGTAAAATGAGGACCCAGATTGTTGGGGGCAATATGCTGACTCTTGTAAACTGCTTAGAGAGGGCTGTAAAGCACTGTGAAGTGGTATGTAAGTCTAAGTGTTAGTACTAGTGCTAGGTGATTTGGGACAAGTCACTCTGTCTCAGGCCAACCCACCTCAGAGGCTTGTGGTTATGGGCAAAATAGAAGGACGAAGGAGTATTAGGTATTCAAATCAATAAATATAAGACTGGCTGATCCATTAAGGGCAGGAATGAGAAACAGGCACAGAAGGATTTGAATTTTGTTTCTATAGTGAGAGTTTGCTCTTAAATGACGGCGGTCCTAATTTTCTTTCATTATGGCTTCTAGGCTTCAAAAATGTTTGTGTCAGAAGTTCTTGGATTTTTCTGAGGTTGCTTAACTGGGTCCAGTCATTGCCTATTGGGTAAAGCTCAACAGTTGCACCAAAAAGTTGAACAGGTATTGGTATAATAGGCGTAGAAGAATCTCAGTTTCACTATTGGGTCTGACCCATTTAATCAGAATGCCTGTAGGGATGTGGCAGTTTAATAGCTTCCACTGTATTTCTTTACTACTAACTCCACTTTCTCCTCTCAAATAGGAAATCTATTTAATACTGAACAATAAAAAGTGCACTTTCAGCCAAGTATGTTGGTAGATATTCAAGAGACTCAGATTGACTACGACATGTGGCCGGATTGCAACCCCCAGACACAAAATTGGCAGCAGAAAGTTCTTTATTCCTTTAATTCCAGTGGAGTCTGTTGTTTATTTATTTTGGTATTATTGAGAGTTTATTTAAGATGCATATTAGCCAAGGGAAACAAAAACAGGTGAGTGTTAAGCATGGAAAAATGGCTTATAGCAGGGCAGTGTTTTTCAATCTCAACCACTTTAAGATTTGTGGACTGGGGAATTCTGCGAGTTGAAATCTGCACATCTTAATATAGGAATAACAAAATAGCAGTGCTGGAAGGAAATTTGGAGGTCTTCTAATACAACCTCCTGCTTAAGCAGGAAAAACCTATACCATTTCAGACAAATTGTTCAGTGGTGGTATTCTACCAGTTCAGCCCGGTTCTGCCGAGCCAGTAACAGTGATGAGCAGCGGAGACCAAACAGGTTCTCTTCGCTCACTCTGCTATTGGGCCCACCTACCCGCCCAGGCTCCCATACTCACCTTTATCCCCTGCTTTTGAAGTGCAGCTGCTTTGCGTGGCACAGCAGAGTGTTGCGCAAGGCAGCTGCTGAAGTGATCGGGAGAATGCAGGCTTGCAAGAAGTGAGTTGGAATGCTCCTGCGCCTGCACAAAGTGCGTGTTTGGCATGCACATGCAAAGTGTGTGCACACACACAAAGTGCGCCCACCAAGCCATGCCCACCAAACTGGTGGTAAAACGTTTTGAATCCCACCACTGAAATCGTTGTCCAATCTCTTCTTAAAAAACCTCCAGTGATGGAGCACCCACAAATTCTGGAGGCAAGTTGTTCCACTGGTTAATTGTTCTAACTGTCAGGAAATTTCTCCTTAGTTCTAGATTGGTGAGGTTGAGAGGTTGAGAAACATTAGAATAGGAAAAGAAAAATGGAAAGATCTCTAATACACTCCAATTACTTAATGCATCTAAAATCCTACTACTTTATATTTCTCTTTCTAAATATCAGAAGACTGCAATCTCCTAAGGGCTTTTCTTCCTTTCTCCTTTCCCAGAACTAAGCTGTTGCTTTTTTGAAAAGATTGAAAGAAAATAATTCTTTTATCAAGCATTATTCCTGCTCTTTAAACTTTGGGGAGGGAAGTAGTGTTGCTCATTAGCCTTCCTTAACTTCAGTACTGAAGATTAAGAAGAGATTATATTAAGAGTAAACAGTGTGTGGTTTTTGATTTAATGGTGGATTCTGGAGCTTGCCTTGCCAGAGGTCCCCGTTATATAAACAAATAGATGAGAAATCATAGAAAAACAAGCTAGGAAATTATTAACACATAATAAATGAATTATAAAATGGTGATTCAAGTGAAGTGAAGCAATTGCAGTGTCACTCTCCAAACTCAATAAATGGCAAATCCTAGATTAAATGAGGCATAATCAGTAATAAAAGGTGTACTAATTAATTTCCTACCCTTACTAGTCCCATTTGTAGTGTAATCATATTGAAGCATTTTTAATATTTAAGCTGAAAGGAAAACTTAGCTACTTAAGCGGAGACTTAAAATTCTGAAGACAGTTTTCAGGTTGAGAGAAAGTGTCAAGAATACCGAGACAAGTTGTAAAAATTAGCAAAGACATTCTGAAAAAGATAACTCTATAGAGTCACATTCATGAGATAGGTGGCTGTATAAATTTAATAAATATGTAAAGTAGCAGCTAAAGGAAATACAGTAATTTAACACTGCTTGTCCATTGTGAAAAAGGCTAAAGCTTGACTTAGAAGTATACTTGGAAATATACAGGTAGTTGTTGATCACAATTGAACTCAAAATTTTTGTTGCTAAACAAGACGGTTGTTAAGTGAATTTTGCCCTAATTGTGGACAATTGAACATTTTTTCCAATTTTAATATTGAAAATCATAATATCTAACAAGAGTATGAATAAATAGCATACACGTTTGCTTGATTTAGTACTCCAGAGATAAATACTGGCATACTCTCTTATCTTTGGTTTCTTTTGTGAACCTGTGTTTAGTCTCTGTCACTGAACAGCAAGGTGGACTAACTGTACCATTGTTCAATTTGTCTTCATTGCTTAAATATTCCCTGCAGGTAATTATATGTCCACACTTGATTAAAGACTTAGTTATGTTGGAATAACAGGCTAAAACAATTTCAGCTGTAACATAACAAAATGTTTTTCTGTTTGGCTGGGTGGCCTTGATGCCAGACCTTGGCAAGAAATACAGTAGAAATTCAGTTGATTAAAATGCTGTGCTTCCGAGAAATTAAGGAAGGGGAAAAATGGAAGAGGAACAATACGTGAAGGGGTAAAGACCAGTAAGCAGCAAAATTGGCAAGTAAGCAGTACATAAAACATAGAATAATACTGGTAGAGTTGTAAGGGTCCTCAGAGGTCTTCAAGTCTAACCCCCTGCTCAAGCAGGAGACCTGATACCATTTCAGACATACTGTTGTCCAGTGTCTTTTTGAAAACCTCCACTTTGCATGATCTTGATTCTGTTTCTCTATTTAGGTTTACATTGACTTTTTTTTTGATTGTTGCTGTACACTGTTGACTCATATTTAAGTGATTGTCTTCTAGGACTCCAAGATCCCTCTCACAGATACTGGCATTAAGTCAAGTCTCACCTAGTCTATAACTATACATTTGTTTTTTCCTGCCTAAGTATAAAACCTTACTTTTATCTACATTGAATTTCATTTTGTTAGATAAGGCCTAGAGTTCAAGTATGTCAACATCTTTTTGGATCTTGAGCTTGTTTACGAGATGTTGGCTATTCCTACCAGCTTAGTGTCATCTGCAAATTTAATGAGTTCCCCTTCAGTTCCCTCATCTAGTTCGTTTATGAAGATATTGAATGGGAGCTTGGGGTATTCCACAGCTTACTTCTTTCAAGTGGATGTAGTTCAGTTGAGGACTATACATTGTCCTCAGTGTGTAGTCTCCACTGAAAGACTACACATTGTATAGTGCTTCTATACCAGGACTATACATTTATCAACCAGTTACAAACCCACTTGGTGAGTAGAGCTGTCTATCCTACATTTTACTAGCTTGCCAAGAAGTGGGTTGTGGTCAAATGCTTTACTGAAATCTAAGTATACTATGTTCACAGTATTTCATTGATTTGGTCACTTTGTATGTAGCTAACCTTCACTGGACCTCAAAAAAGACTTAAGCAGTATAGGACCTATTTAGCATTCAGATGGGAGAACGCTACACTGAAAAGTCACAAAAACATCCCAAAAGAAAGGCATGGCAAATATTTGCATTATCAATGAAAGCTATTCAGAAATATCCAGATAACCAACAGGACTTGAGAGAGTATTTAAGAAGAAGGAGAAGGAGGAGGAGGAGGAGAAGGAGAAGAAGGAGGAGGAGGAGTATTTTCAGGTTTCATGAGGAGAAATTGTGTTTTAAAGTAGGCTTAAGTGATTTTGCATGTAAACTTAAGCTATTATCCTTTCAAATGGGTTTCTTGGACTTTTAGTGTAGCTCTCTAATCAGGAGTACTTTAAACATATTTTTTAAAAAGTTACACAGATAGATTAGATATGCAGTTAGGGAAATAAAAAGGAGCCAATTTGGTGTCATGGTTAAGATAAATCAGACCAGACACCAAAAGCCTGTGAGTTCTAGTTCCACCTTAGGTACAAAGCCATCTGGGTGACTTTGGATCAGCACTGTGGGCCTTTACTGTTTCCAGGATAGCCCCTTGGGCCAGATCTAAACATCCCGTGCACCGGATCCAGCCCACAGGCCTTAAGTTTGACACCCCTCTTCTGGAAATAAGACCTCTGATATTTGGAAATCAGATGATTGGAAACTGGGAAGCTGATTGACAATTTCATCCCTTCCTGTTTTATGTATTTTTATATTCCTATAGTAATCCTTTCCTAAATAACAGCTCTCCTAGTTCTAATCCATTGCTTTAGATGACTGTAGAAAAAACACATTAAAAAAAAGGCATTCTAAGGTACATGCCTGAGGACATATAATGTCTGTATAGGAGACTCTGATTTTATAGTAGAAAGATGTCAGCAGAGAAACATTCCGGATAAATAAAGCAAGAAGCATTTCTGCTTCATCTACACAAATGTTACCTTTGCACGCATATTGCTTCCAGCTTTACAGTGCAGACTCTAACTTGGGTTTTCTCATTTAAACAAGCCTTATATACTCTTTCATTTCATTGAGGCCTATGGGAAGATTGACAGTTCGTAGAAGGAAGGAACACATATAACTGAAACAACAGAGGAATCACACTGCCCTGGTTCTATGAATTAGAAAGATGAAAGACTGGTTCATTATTATTGATTATAGATTTCCTTTGTAGCTTGAAATAACTTCCATTACTGGCTATTTTAATAAGATGTCAAAAAGGCTGTAAAAATGAAGAAACATTGAAAAAATAATACAAATATCAAGTATACTTCTTAGAAGAAAGTGGAGTAGTTATCCTCAACCAATAATAATTTAGATTAAAGGAAACACTTCATGCTTACAAGGTGAAATATTTCAGTCGTTCTCTTGGTGGGCCTGGAAAAGACTATTGAAAACCTGATAAAGCACCAATGCTTATCAGTGGGTCTTTAAATGAAGCTGCTTGAGCTAAACCATTCTGGCTTAGTGTCTGGAACCATCCATTGTGGCTTATTTAGTCAATAAAGTTTTAAAAAATCTGGTGAAGCGCAGGATGTCTATGGAGATTCTCAAACATCCAGGTCACAGTTGTCCCAAAGGTGTTTTTCCAAAAGACAACTGGACTTCCTTGTTTCTTTGTTTTTCCTTGAAAATGTTTTGCTTCTCATCCAAGTTAGAACTGAAAAAGCTTCTTGGATGAGATGTGAAACATGAGAAGAACTGTGGTGGTGCAGTGGCTAGAATGCAGTGTTGAAGACTGACTCTGCCCATTGGCAGGAGTTTGATCCTGACCAACTCAAGGTTGACTCAGCTTCCCGTCCTTTCAAGGTTAGTAAAATGAGGACCTGGATTGTTATGGATAATATCTGATATTTGTAAATGCATAGAGTGCTGTTAAGTACAAGTGTAAGTGTTCTTGCTAGTTTCAAAGAAGAAAACTCAAGAAAATCCAATTGGTTTTTGGCAGGCACTTTTGGGTTAAGCGCAGTATGTTAACTTAAGAATGCTATGTTAACGATTGCTCATGCGCAGCTTCTTCAGAGAACGAACCAAGCTACTCTTAGGATAGGAGTAGCAGTGGGTCGTGATAGGTGAGAGGAAGAGCCACAATTTTCCTAACCATGATATGGTGTCTCTTGCAAAGAAAAGACAGTGTTGACTGAGAATAGAAATAGAAATAATTAAAATAGAAATTGAGCTGGAAGGGACCTTGGAGGTCTTCTAGTCCAGCCTCCTGCTCAAGCAGGAGACCCTATACCATTTCAGATAAGTGATTGTCTAGTTTCTTCTTAAAAAAGAAATGATGGAGCACCCATGATTTCTGAAGGCAAGCTATTCCACTGGTTAATTGTCCTCACTGTTAGGAAGTTTCTCCTTAACTCCCGGTTGCTTCTCTCTTTGGTTAGTTTCTAACCATTGTTTCTTGTCCTGTTCCCTGGTGCTTTGTAGAATAATTTGACCCCCTCTTCTTTGTGAGAAACACTGCTCTTTTTGGGATTTGCCTTTCCAACTCACTTGGGAGCTGTTGCTTCTTAGAAAGGGAAGACAAATAGAGATAGGCATAAAAAAGGTACTGGATCTAGTAATATGACCTGTTATATCAGACATTTCTTTACCTTAAAGGTCTAGCAGGGGTGGGCTGCTGGGGGTTCACAGGGGTTCAGGAGATCCTATAGCTGAGATTCAGCACAGTTCGGAGAGCCCCCAAATCCCACCCCGCCTGCCCCTCCCAACAGTCCTCACGCATCCCATTTTGGATGCAGATAAGTGCAGGGCATGCACAGAGGCTCAGGGACGGCAAAAAACTGGCCTCCTGGAAGTTTGGAAGGCTGAAAACGGGCTGGTTTCCAGTTTCCAGAGAGCCTCTGGAGCCTTGGGTCACCATTTTCGCCCTCCCAGAGGCTTGAGGAAAACCTCCGGAGCTCAGGGAGGGCAAAAATGCCCCCCCCCGCCACAGTGCAGGAGACCGAGTAGGCCACACCCACCATGGCCACACCCACCCAGCAACTGGGCAGAGAACCCATTGCTAAAATTTTTGAAGCCCACTCCTGAGGTCTAGCCCTTACAATGGTTCAGACTCAGAACCATGTCCTGCTTCAAACTGGTCTGTTCTGCGCTGTCACGAAATTACATTGCAGCCAGCACCCACAACTCCATTTTGCAGATTGACTAAGTGTGTTTATAGCAGTGGTTCTTCATCAGTTAGGAAAACGCCAATAAATTTCCTCAGGTTGCCTGTTCTCTCCAGAAAACACCATATAAATCTCTCTGGGTCTCTTGTCCAGTGACTGAAGACTCTATAAATCTTGCCATATCTCCTGTCTTCACCATCAAAGCATCTCTGGCTCTCTTCATGCCACCTGTCCCAATGCAGTGAGTTGAAGGGCAAAGATTTATATATCTGGTTCCCTGCATAATAAATCTTTGTATCTTAATTCATTACATTGTGGATAGATGGCATATGGGTGAGTGGGTGAGTTTACAGCCACACAGCCACAGAGAGAGAGAGACAGAGACAGAGAGACAGAGAGAGAGAAAGAGAGATGTGATTTTTGATGGCTAAAACTGAGACAGGGATTTAGGCCAATAAAATGTTTGCGGTAAATTCATTCCTAGTCCTCTTCCCCATAAAACCTTTTTAAATGGCAATTAAGCTATAAATTCCCAAACTTTGAATCCCTGATTAATTTTTGCTAGACAGTTGTATGGACAGATCTACTGCTTTCTAGACAGTTGTATGGACAGATCTACTGCTTTCTTTTGTTTCTTCTTTCCTTCCTGAAATTTACTAACCTTGACATCAGAGATATGCCATTCATTTCCTTTTCTAATTAACGGAGTAGAGGAGATGATCAGACTTTAATCAGTGCTGTGATATATGTGGGAACGTAGGATGGCTGAGGATTGCAGCAAAATTTTCTTCTGAAAGCTAAGCAGAAGGAGCTTTTTGTTCAGCTATTTCTCCCTGATAGGGATTCATCTGAGCTATTTCACTGTTCAAGCAGGAGCTCACCCAACTCAAAGATTTTACTACTATTGAGGGTAGGTGTCACAACATCCTAATCCCTTATTCCTAGAAAACTAGCATCATCTTCTTTTATCTTCTTTTAATGACCCCATAATCTCTTGTGGGTGGAGTCTGGGCAACTAAATGGAGCCCAGTGTTTACTGGCCGGATGCCCTTCCTGTCACCAATGTGGAGCTTTGTTCAGCAGAGATATTATCATTGTGCCCAGAGAGAGAACTATCTGCATCTACCTAGGATCAAACTCATAGTCTCCTGATTGTGAGGCGAGAACTCCACCTCTAGGCCACCGCACCACTCATTCATAAAAAACTAGCATATAATTAAAAAAAAACTTTGTTAAAAAAAGAAAAAGAAAACTAAGTATAGGGAAGAAATGGTACCATCTGGTTTTTCCTTGATATAACACTTTCTAATGGTCAGAAAATGCATTTTGAGCAATGGATTACTTGTTCATTTTTTGCTTGTATTATCAGCAGATTGAATTAAAGGGTAGCTGCTCCTTTTTGTACAGGATATGTGATTACCAACATGGTGGGGACCTTCCAAAAAGTTAATGTGTCTTTTTTTTTTTCTTTGAGGATCAGGGAAATACAGTTGGAAACATATTTGGCTATATTATTATGAAAATGGTATCTCCAGTAAGGTATATATCTTTGATGCTTCAGAAAAGAAATCTTAGATTAAGTTGTTTTTCATCCTCTTGGATGAAAGTCTTTTAAGATATATGTTCCTTCAGTGGATAAGAAGATGCTCCAGAGAGTTATAAACACAGCACAAAAAATCATTGGTTGCTCTCTTTCTTTTTTGGAAGAGATTGCGAAGACCAGACTCCTCTCTAGAACACTAAAAATCTCCACAGACTGTTCTCATCCTGGACACTCATATTTCAAACTGTTACCATTAGGGAGACGTTATAGGTGTCTTAAAATGAGGACTGATAGATTGAGAAACAGTTTCTTTTCCAAGGCAGTAATTGTATTGAATCAAACAGTGCAGTTTGTGATTTAGTTCTATTATTATTATAATTATTTTAAATTTTAAATACTCTGTAGTGTGATTGTGATGTGGTGTTTGGGGCACTGTACTGGAGTAGTTTTCAAATTTCATTGTATTCGTGGAATGCAATGACAATAAAGGTATTCTAACTTCAGTTGGAAACATATTTGGCTATATTATTATGAAAACGATATCTCCAGTAAGGTATATATACAGTATATACAGTATATCTTTGCTGCTTCAGAAAAGAGCTTATGTCTGGGGTCCAAAATTTGAGGAGGTGAGAAAAAGCAAAAAGGTCTTTGTATTTTGATCTTTTCTTTGTTAGAACATCATTTTGAAATTGGAACATTTTTCACTTTTTAATGAACAAAGGGGGGGAAATACATGGATCCTTTTTTCTGTACTCCTTGAAGTTGTTTTATATATAATAAACATCAGTAGGAAGATGATTCTATTAGTGCAAACTTATATACAGATAGACAGAGTGAATCTTTCTATCACTGGGTAATCGCTGTTTTTATTATTATGGTTTCTGTTCTGAGACTGGTAACCACTTCAAGATTTGAAACAATTGGCTTGCTATTTCAGAGATGCCAAGATAGGATTTATGCATTTTATCAACAGAGTGTACAGCCGGCAGTTTAGTTGGGCTGGCCAACGGACCAAGTCATTCCATAAACTATTTTTAAAAATTATAATAGGCAATAGAAACAGAAGTGGTCCTGCAGATGATATGGAATCCATGACAATAGACTGAATTAGTCACATCGTATGGAATCGGTGATTAAAGCATTTTTGTCCATTAGTATTGCTTTGGGTGTTTTTGGGCAGTGTCTTTTGAAGGAAGAGATTATGATGGCTGAATTCTAATAGCTGCTTTTTTAAAGTTGTACAGTGGGGATCTGCAACCAATAGTTTTTAAGGTTAGGATTAGGAAAAGCACTTCATATTCTCTGTAAACAAAAATTGCTAAATTAAAAAATAAAGATCTCAGTGAAAAGCTGGCTTGATCTGGGCATTAAAAAATGGAACAAAAGCATGCATGCTATCAGTCAAAGAAATAGAGACATAAATCCGTAGTGTCATTGTGAGCTCAGGTTATGAAAGAGATGCAATATGTTTTAATGCGTCCATGTTAAATTGAGGAGGCAGAAGATTTTGCAATTCCACCTCTTTTATCAACAAGAAGAGAATAAACCTTTTTCTCCTGCCAGTAAATGCTCAAGCACCATTCAGTCACCTCAACTCCACCCCGGTGCGAGGGATTACAGGGTTATTAAAAGAAAAAAATGTAGGACAACTCACCGCAGCCAACTCGCTGTGGGACAATTCATCATGGCCAACTCATTGTGGGAGAATTTGCCATGGAACAAGAGTTAATACTAATATTGAAGAAATGGTGGAATATAATAATTAAAGAAAGGATGCCAAAGGAGGGACAAAATGAAATATGAATTGAATTTTTGAATTGTTCCACAGTGAGTTGTCCTGTGACATTGACATCTCTAAATCACTATGCTTTGGGTGCAAAAAAAAAAAAAAACCTCTGGTATTTTGCTTTGTAATGTTGAAGGGTTGAAGTAGGAATCCAACATGTTCCCTGTGAATTAAGATGAAGGCACCAACAGGAAGAAGAGACAGAACTAAAAGCAAAAATCATAACATCAAACACGACTCAGGATGGTCCCATCTTTAGCAAATGATATAAAAGGAAAGAGATTGCTTCCAAGGTTATCTACATTTTGAAGTTCCTTTTCTTTTCTTAAAGAGGACAGCAAGTTTAAAACAGTAGGCTCATCAGCACAAGGTTTATATCATTAAACACCAAGAAGGTCCTTGATGAAATAAGGACAATCTGACCCCAAAACTGAATTGGTTAGGATACAAAGTAAGGGCAGATTATTCTGGCTTTGTAGCTATTTTTGGATCTCATACATTACTTCATTATAAGTTGGGCACTTCTGCAATTGCCCAAAAAGGACAAGAAGACACAGATTAGCATAAAATTTCATATGCTAATAGACATGTCTAAATGCAAATTTAGTCCTAGTGATTATAATTTAAATAAAGAGTATAATCTCCATCACTTTGAGCTGAACTCCTAGTGACTACATGGTCATATCCATGAAGTTTTTTTCACAACAGTGCAGAAATTATTTGTTTGCTATTGCTGTCTTTGGTATTTATTGGTTTGTCAATTTTTTTTTATACTGCTCGACTCCCATACAACTTTGGGCAATTTCACAAGATTAAAAAGAAAACATCATAGAAAAAGGACATACAACATCATAAAGGAATGCAGTAATAATCTGAGGGAACAACATAACACATTTACTGTTTGGCCTACAGTCCTGGGATTTGGCCTCCAGTCCTGGGATTTTAATTAAGCTCCAATTAAGATGAATTTATTTTATTAATCAAACTTATGCATCTACAGAACATTTTTTGTGTTACACTGCTTAGTTTCTAAGAGGAGATCTCTTTAACCTAATGCTGCCATATGCTGAGACATTGTTTGAGTAGAGAGATTTTGTCACACTTACCCACACAGTATAGGACAAACTGCCCCAAATGTCTGATGAAATTGTTCTTGAAATGATGGCTGCAAGATCTCTTTTCTCACTTTTTATGAGTGGGAAATCCTTCAAGTACAAGACTGATTGCAATAGAAGAGAATATTTGTAACTCAATTGAACTGTGGGGTCCTTGTTGCTTTCTGAGCTGGGTTTTTTTTTGGGGGGTAGATGTTTCATTACCCAGCTAGATAACATCATCAGTGCTAGAAGGGAGCAAGGTTTGGTCTCTGTTTATATACAAGTGGCTTGCCCTGTCAGTATTGGTGGGAGTATTCTTTTCTTCTTGGCAATTCCTTAATTCATTGTTGTTTGCTGTTTGATCGTTTGAGTTGGTAGTTCCTTGACTGAGGTATTGCTTACTGCTTGGTTGTTGGTCTAGTATTAATGAACATTAAGAACATTCCCCTAACATTGAGAGGGCAAGCCATTTCTATATAAACAGAAACTAAAATCCACTCCCCTCTAACACTGATGATGTTACTAGTTGAGAAATGAAACAATTGCAAGAAAGCAACCAAGCTCATAGAGGACAAGGACACCATTCAAGATTGATTATTTATCTGTGTATTTTGTATATCTCTCTCTCTTTCATCTATCAAGGAAAACATGGGACCAATCCTTGATTTTTCTTTTATCCTACCAACAAGAGATAGCTTGAACTAAAAGATAGTGACTGGTCTCCCACCAATGTCAATTCTTTGGTTAGTAGTCTGAACTGAAACTAATCCCTCCCCCCTATTTTTTTCTAAGTGTGAACTTCACAACTTTCTCTTTATTGGATTTTATAAAGATGAAAAGGAATTCTTGTACAAGATTTACAGGGAATGAACATCATTTTCAATTTAGGATCAATATATCAATTGAATTACTGTATAGGAATGAGACTTTCTGAGCAGGTCCCCCCCGCCCCATGGCTTGGTTGTTACTGGCTGTTCTCAAAATGATCATCCAAACATTTATCAGTCCAAGAAGAAATTGTTTCAATATCTCAGGAGCTGCCACAAAGAAGAGGGGGTCAAGCTATTCTCCAAAGCTGCTGAGGGCAGGACAAGAAGCAATGGGTGGAAACTAATAAAGGAGAGAAGCAACCTAGAACTAAGAAGAAATTTCCTGACAGTTAAAACAATTAACCAGTGGGACAACTTGCCTCCAGAAGTTTTGAATGCTCCAACACTGGAAGTTTTTAAAAAGATGTTGGATAACCATTTGTCTAAAGTGGTGTAGGGTTTTCTGCCTAGGCAGGGGGTTGGACTAGAAAATCTCCAAGATCCCTTCCAACTCTGTTATTCTGTTCTGTTCTATTCTAAATTTTCAGCAGTTGAATGAAAACTTGAATCTTCCTGATGCTGGTCTGAGACTCTGATTACTACTCTACACTAGGTTTCTGAAGAATAGGATACCGAATAACAGACTTGGAAGAGACGTTGGAGGTCTTCTAATCCAAAACCCTCCTCAAGCAGGAGACCCTACATCAGGGGTGTCAAATTCAAGGCCTGGGGGCTGGATCTGGCCCCAGGTTGCTTAGATCTGGCCCGTGAGGCCGCCCTAGAAACATCAAAGGACCAGCCAACAGTACCTCTGTCAGCAAAACAGAACTCAGGAGGGCTGCATGCTGCTCTCCTGAGCTCCATCTTCACTGGCAGAGGATTGTAGGAGGCTAATGCAGCCGAAAACAGAGCTTGCAAGGATCACAGGCAGCACTCCCAAGCTCCATCTTCACTGGCAAAGGGTTGCAGGAGGCTGTCATAGCAGAAATCAGAGCTCAGGAGCCCATTTTCGCTGGCAGAGTGCTCAGACCACCACAGTGCCCCAACACGAGTGATGTCAAGCTGGCCATGGCCACCCCGGCCCTCCAAGGTCAAACACAACCCTGCTGCAGCCCCCAATTAAATTGAGTTTGACACCCTTGCTTGCTGTGGTTAGCCAGCAGCAGGTGCGGACAGCTGAGGAGAGTGAGGACTCAGATGCCTCTCATTAGGGAGTGGACTGCTATCTTCAGAAATTGTGGGGGCTGGCAGCCGTGATGAGGAGGTTCCTAAGGAGCCTGTGCCAAGTGCACATGAATGCAGGATTGCTCGCAGGAAAGAGCAGCTGCAACAGCACAAGCAACTCGGGAGTAAGGCTGCAAGGTAATGGCCCCTCCTTCAAGAAGATAAAAGGCAGCTGTGAAGCTAACGTTCTTTGCAGGAAGCAAGATGTTTTGAAACTCAGCCTTGTGGACATTACAGTATCTTAAGTTGGTATTTGAAGACTTTTGTGTTGTGAAATATTTCTTATCTGTGATTCTTGATAGTCTCGTACAGTTTTGGCAAGGTTTGTAATTAGTTTGCAGCAGCCTTTTAACCGGGGGTTCGTAAGATTCATTAAAAAGTTTCTGTTCCCTTTGGTTATTGTTTGTCTTATTGGAAAAGGGTTTGGGTCAGAACATTGCCCAATATCATTTCAAACAAATGGCTGTCCAATCTCTTTTGAAAAACCTCCAGTGATGGAGAGCATCCACAACTTCTGAAGGCAAGCTATTCCAATAAATTAATCATTGTGTCAATAAATTTATCCTTATTTCTAGGTTGGTTCCTCTCTTCTCTGTGATAGCCCTTCAAATATTGAAACAAAACATTTTATAATAGAGTGAGAAGTAAAGCAAGATAACCAGGAAATTGATTAATGTTTTATGTCAATTGTCAGGACCAACCTAACTTCTGGGTATTAGGAAATTTCAGCAGTAGAGAGTATTATAATATACCCTTCAAAAATCCTAGCTGTGCTCTAAATGATATCTGTTGATGGAAAAGTGTTGAGTTAGGGAGAAGACTAAGGAGGCTACTTCCCACCAAACTCTTAGTGGGATCCAATTGGGACAAAAATCAATCATATAGAATTAGATTTCTTGCCAGGCTGCGATTAAATCTGCAAGTTTCCATTGGAGGGAGCAAAATGAAACTTGAGATGATTGTCCCATTCATTTGAATTCTCAATTGCTTCCCACTTATTTCAATATCTCATAATGAGAATATTTGATTAATTGACGCATCCAGAGGCAAAAAAGTAATCAAGCAAAACATATTCAAATATACATGGCCAGCACATAAATGAGGCAAAAATGACCCTTTTAACCAAGATATTAAATTAGATTTATAGCTTGCTTTATTGAAAAGTAGAGAATGCACTGTTCTCATGTTATCATTGTTTCACATGTGCCAGTGTGTCAGACACCTTCAGCTACTGAATATGCCAACTTCATTGAGTAAACCACAATTGCAGACTCAACTATCCAAATCCTCCTATTATCTGTTTCCATAGAATACTATCACACAGTGTTAACAAGCTGTTTGAGGGTATCTGCCCATCCCGTTAAATCAGATAGGGTGGTCACACTACAAGTTCCTTCCCTAAAATATTTCCTAAAATATTGTCACCTAGTGGGACATAAGAAGCATGGCTTTCCTTGCCTTATAGTTTACCCTGATCATCCAAGCAGACCATGTCCCTTTCAGCTTCTGAAGATTGAAGTCTATACATCTGGAAATGGTGGGATACCCTGAAATAATTTCACTGATATTTTTGCACAGCCTTATGCTCTGTGGTTTGATTGAATTCTACTGTATAGTGCAATATTAATGTAATATCAGGAATTTTCAGTTCAGTGTATAGAATGTGAAGGATGTGTGCTTGTGTTTATTTTCATAGTCATAATGTACACTGAAGATGGTATTTAATTTCATTGTAAGAGGTGCAATGACAATAAAGGAAACTAATTGGATTTTTATTGCAGCTCTGCAATTCCGCTCTTCTGCAAACAGGGGAGTGTAACTTAGTAGTAGAGCATGATCTTTTTATGCAGAAGGCACCAGGTGCTATCCTTTGCAGTCAAAAGGCTGATGGGAAAGTTCATACTCTATTGAAGAACCTAGAGAACTGCTGCCAGTACTGGACGACTAGATGAGTCAAAGTTGAGTTAGATGACCAAAATTAATCTTTCACTTCAACTGTGCCTGGCCAAATGCATTGAAGTTGAGAAATCAGAGGGCTACAAACATACCAATTTGCATAAAATGTGTTTTTTCTGTTTCCATTTTTTGTAAAGCATATCACTAAATTTTATTTTATATTTTGTAATCCCAAGTATTCTGATTCAAAAGTAACACAACCTGACCAACTGCAGCATCCTTTCCTTCAGAATGAGAGTTTTTTTTACTTCACTACATCTTACTGGTTTCATAAAATTCATATTGCTTTGGAGATGTCAGTAATAATGAAGAATCGGGCTTTATAATAAATCCTTGTTGTGCAGTTTTCTTTTTTCTTTTGCTGCAGGATAAAAAAAGGAGAAAGGTTCAGGATCTTTTCATGGTTAAAGAAAAATGTGGCCGAAAATTTTAAATGTTGGGTTTTTTTTCAGTATTGCAGTAGTTTGGTTATTGTTGTTCTGTTATTATTCCAATTATGTGTGTATCACATCTTAGGAGCAAAAAGTTGTTTAAATTAGACAGACATTGATTGCCACCTTTGAATCTAACCAGGGGTGGGATTCAAAAATCCCAACAACCAATTGTCTGCTGGGTTGCTGGGTGGGCATGGCCATGGTGGGCGTGGCCTACTGGAACTTCTGGGAGGGCCGTTTTTCATCTTCTCCAGAGTCTAGAGGCTTCCCTTAGGCCTCTGAGAGGGCAAAAACAGCCTCCCCTGGGCTCCGGAGGGCCTCTGGAAACCGGAATAAGGCCCACTTCCAGAACTTCAAGGAGGGCCATTTTTCACCCTTCCGGTTCCTCCATGCAGACCCAACTTACCTGTATCCAAAATGGGCTTCCTGGAGACTCCTAGGAGGGGAAAGGCAGAGTGGGCGGGGCCAGCTAGTCAGTTCAAACTACCGGTTCGGTGAACCAGGTATAAATTTAACATCCGGTTAGCAAGAACTGGCCCGAACCAGCTGAATTCCACCCCTAAATCTAGCACCAAGTGCAATATCTTGTTTTGTTTTTACTTTATTTTTTATTTTTGTTTTAAATTGTAACCATAATCTGTAGCTAACAAAAATAGTCTATTTCTCTCTTTGTCTCTGTCTCTCTCACACACAGAGACACACACACCTCTTAGAAATTATTACAAATAAATAAAATTTCCTCTTTTTTAAAAAATCTGTATACAATGCTTCTCCTAATTCAACTGGTGAGATTTCATAACTGTGTAGGTTTGAGTATGATCACCCAATGGAAAATGAACACAGGTGGAGTAGAGATTGGTACTATGCAATAGCTTTCTTGCCTCAAGTTAGCTTTAGTCTGAAGTGATCTGTGTTTGCTGAAAACTTTTGTCCTTCCCTCCCTCCCTCCTTCCTTCCCTGCCCCCCCCTCTCTTTTGATGTATACCAAATATTTCACCACCTTCTGCGCCTCTAAAGCTTAGATGCTAGTTTTAGAATAGTTTCATTCCAATTTAGATTCCTACCCCTGAGTCACTTGAGTTGACATTTGTTGTACATTTTCAGGCTCTGCAATATGCTTCCGATAATCCGCCTGCCAAAACCGCAAACAGGGTTTCAAATATGATCTTGTTAGTGATTTTTTTAAAAAAAGAACATGCAAAAGGTCTCCTAAACTTTTTAAGTGTTAAAGCTACTGTTCTTGTCAAAATGCCACAAGAAGACAAGAGACCTTCTTGCAAAGTGGCTAAGTGTGAGTAACATCCTTTTATGGCATTTCTTGACTTGTTTTGATTGTGATCTAAGATACACCAAAAAAAAAAAAAAAGAACAGAAATTTTGGACATTAGAGTTGAAGATCTGGGTATATTTTGAAGCCACCAGCCAAATAGTCCATCCAGCATGTATGCAGGCAAGATGTTTTTTTAACCTGTTTTATATTTCACCTAAGTAAGCTTTAAAATCAGGACATTTTCTTAGATGTACAGAAGCTGTTTTCTCTGTCTAGCCTATAGAACAGAGCAACTCAGTTAAACGAATTGTCTGTCTAGATATGTATTGTCCAGATTGACAGGCAGAAGCTGTCCAAAATTTCAGCAGGAGTCCTTCTCATCCCTGCCCACCAGGAGCTGTGAGCAGTTGTAATTTGGGCCATCTGCAGACAGAATACAAGCTTCTGTCATATAAGCTGGATGATCCCTTCCATTCTGCTTCTATGTTGTTGAAGCTAAAGCTGAAATACTATTTTCAAAGATTAAAAGGTTGGAAGATCTAGAAAGTATAAATGACAGATGTCTGTAGAGATTCTCAGTCATGCAGGTTATGGCTGTCCCAAAGGTGCTTTTTCAGGAGGCATGTTGACTTTTTTGTTTTTTTTTCTTTTGAAGACATTTCGTTTCTCATCCAAGAAGCTTCTTCAGCTTTGACTGGATGGTGGGGAATGGAAAGATTTATATTCCTTGCAGACAGCTGGTCATTTGCATCCTTTAGAGGGTAGTTGAAGCACTTGGAAATTTTTCTGTGTCCTCAAAGTCACCTGAGTGTTTCTAATGATTCCTATAGTCCGCAATTTTTTTCTGGAAATCCATTCATACTCCCACACCATTCGAAGGGTATTCATCCCAAATTGCATGGCTAAAAAGTCTATAAATGGCAGGAATCTTCTAAACAATCCAAAAAAATAGGAAAATATTCTAATGCTTAGAATAGAATTCTTAGAATAGAATAGAATAGAATAGAATAGAATAGAATAGAATAGAATAGAGCAGAGCAGAGCAGAGCAGAGCAGAACAGAACAGAACAGAACAGAACAGAACAGAATAGAATAGAATAGAATGTCCTTTTTGCCAACCAACTAACAAACATATGCAGGAAACACACAACAATAGTAATGGGAGACTTCAATTATCCTGATATCAATTGGAAAACTAATACTGCACCAAGTGAGAAATCAAATAAGTTCCTAACCAACCTAGCTGACAACTTTGTTGTCCAAAAGGTAGAGGCTGAAACTAGAGGGACAGCCATACTGGACTTAATTCTTACAAACAGAGAAGTGATAGAGGGAGTTGAAACTGCAGGAACCTTGGGTGAGAGTGACCATGTCATACTAGAATTCAACATAACAAAAACACATGCAATGGAACATAATGACACCAGAGTCTTGGATTTTAAAAGAGCTGATTTTAATAAACCCAGAGAGAACTTGGGAAAGATTCCGTGGATGAAAATCCTAAAGGGGAAAACAACTCAAGAATCTTGGGAAACTCTGAAAAGTATGACCATAGAAGCCCAGACCAGCATAATACAATTGAGAAAGAAAAACAAGAAATCCAAGAAGAAACTAGCATGGCTGCACAAAGATCTCTCTGGCAAATTGAAACAAAAAAAAGGACAAGTACAAAAAATGGAAAGAAGGATATACAACTAAGGCAGAATATCAGCAGATAGCCAGAATCTGCAAAGATGAAGTCAGGATAGCAAAGGCTCAGAATAAACAAAGTCTTGCAACAAAAGTCAAAAATAATAATAATAAAAGTTTCTTCCAACATATAAATAACAAGAAAAAAATCAAGGCAACAATTGGTCCACTAAAGAGAGAAGATGGAAAGGAAGTAACAGGCAACAGAGAGAAAGCAGACTGTTTAACTCATTCTTTCCATCGGTATTCAAGCAAAAAGAAACTATAGCTCAACCCACCAAAAACGTAACTATAAAAGACAGACCAGAAATAAAAGTTAAAATAAGAAAAAAAATAGTAAGAGAACACCTGTCTGATCTTGATGTACACAAATCATCAGGGACTGATGGATTACATCCCAGAGTTTTAAAGGAGCTGGCAGAGGTCATCTCAGAACCACTGCACCATATCTTTCAAAAATCCTGGAGTACCAGAGAACTACCAGAGGACTGGAAAAGAGCTGATGTGGTTCCCATCTTCAAAAAAGGGGGAAAAAAAAAACCAGATCCAGGAAACTATAGACTAATCAGCCTAACCTCAATACCCGGGAAGATACTGGAAAAGATAATAAAAAAACAGATCTGCCAACATCTAGAAACAAGTAAAGTAATAACTAGCAGTCAGCATGGGTTTGTTAAGAACAGATCATGCCAAACCAATCTCATTTCATTCTTCAACACAGTGACTAAATTAGTAGACCAGCAAAATAGTGTGGACATAATATATTTAGATTTCAGCAAGGCATTTGACAAAGTAGACCACAACCTACTTCTTAGTAAGCTAGAAAAAAATGGAATAGATAGCACCACCACTAGATGGACTCGCAACTGGCTGACAAACTGTACTCAATGAGTAGTCCTTAATGGGTCTAAGTCTACATGGAAGGAAGTAAGCAGTGGGGTGCCACAAGGTTCCATTTTAGGCCCAGTACTCTTTAATATCTTCATTAACAACTTAGATGTGGGAATAGAAGGGGAACTTTCCAAATTTGCAGATGATACTAAGCTGGCAGGAATAGCTAACACCCGAGAATATAGACTTAAGATCCAGAGAGATCTTGACAGACTAGAACACTGGGCCATATCTAACAAAATGAAATTAGTGTAGAGAAAAGTAAAGTCCTACATTTAGGCAAGAAAAACCAAAAGTACACATATAGACTGGGTGAAACCAGGCTCAATAGCAGTAGCTGTGAGAAGGATCTTGGAGTCTTAGTGGACAACCAGCTAAATATGAGCCAGCAGTATGCAGCAGCAGCCAAAAAAGCTAATGCAATCCTAAGTTGTATTAACAGAGGGATACAATCAAGATCAAGTGATGTACTAATACCACTCTATAAAGCCTTAGTAAGACCACACCTAGGGTACTGCATCCAGTTTTGTTCACCACATTACAAAAAAGATGTTGATACTCTAGAAAGAGTACAGAGAAGAGCAACCAGGATGATTAGGGGACTGGAAACTAAAACATATGAGGAATGGTTCCAGGAACTGGACTTGGCTAGTCTAGTAAAGAGAAGGACCAGGGGACGCATGATAGCAGTGTCGCCACCACGCAACACAAAATCCCAACGGAATCACGGTGGTGGCTGGAACAAGAGGGATTGCAATTCTATCTCATCAACCTTGATTCCGACTAATAACCACGAATGGTGTATTACGAGAGCTTTGTGTCACAACAATGTTAATATGATCAATGCTGCAATAATTACGTTCTCGTAACTAACCATGATCACTATGATAGGATGGTAGTGGATAATGATGGGTAATAAAGAGAACATTGCTATAAATACAGGGTCTGTTGCCGTCAGCTCAGAGCTGACTTTCCTCTCAACCGCTCTATAAGTCAAAAGCGTGGATCAAAGAAACCGAGAATGTACGCCATGACTCCAAAGGAGATGGACGAAAGGAGAAATTACATCAATAAAACTCTGGCTCATGGATTTATTCAACCAGGGAGATCACATATAGCTGCTCCTGTTTTGTTTTGCGAGAAAAAGGATGGCAGGTTACGTCTTTGTGTTGATTTTCGTGGGCTCAATGCCATCTGTGTAGACAATGTGTACCCCTTACCGTTAATCAACGATTTACTGGCCACGTTAGCTACAGGTCATTATTTCACTAAATTAGATTTACGTGAAGCTTACTATCGAATGCGGATTAAAGAGGGGGATCAATGGAAAACTACTTTCAATTGCCCCATTGGAAGCTTTCAATTTAACGTTATGCCATTTGGCCTGCAGGGAACACCCACCGTTTTCATGCAACTTATAAATGAAGTGTTCCAAGAACACATATCGTGGTGTTTTAGTATACTTAGATGATATACTGATTTACACCAAAACTATGGAAGATCATATAGCATTAGTACGAACTGTTTTGACAAAATTACTTGAGGCAAAATTGTATGTAAAACTTTCAAAATGCGAGTTTCATTACACGTCCTTAGATTATTTGGGATATCGAATATCAAACAAAGGGTTAGAGATGGATCCTAATAAAGTAAAGGCAGTAGTCGAGTGCAACGCTCCAAAAACAAGAAAGCAGTTACAAAGTTTCTTAGGCTTTGCAAATTTTTACCGACAGTTTATTCCCAAATTTGCACAAATCACATTACCATTGACAGAACTATTAAAAATGAAACATCAATCACAAAAACCAAGGCCTAATCAATCCATTGTTTGGTCCAACGAATGTCAGCAAGCATTTGATAATTTAAAAACCTTATTTTCTCAAGAGCCCATTTTAAAACATCCCGATGTTACTAAAAGTTTTATGATACAGGCTGATGTAAGTGAGGTTACTGTAGGAGCTGTCTTACTGCAATACAACATGAAAGGACAATTACAACCATGTGCCTATATATCATGAAAATTTACAATTACAGAACGAAGGTGGGGTATTTGGGAAAAGGAAACGTTCATTGTGAAATGGGCACTTAGTACTTGGTGACATCTCTTGGAAGGATTAAAGCACAAATTTGAGGTATGGACAGATCATAAAAATTTACAGGCTCTACAAAAGCCAAGAAAATTGTCCCCGAAACAAATGAGGTGGGCTTTATATTTCAAACATTTTGATTTCCAACTACGATATGTCCCTGGAGGTAGAAACTTCATGGTGGAAGCACTATCCCGACTACTCCAATACAATTTGAAGAAAGATGAAATTATCCAACCCCTAATTAATACAGGAACGTTAACCGAACAAGTTATGGTATTGAAAAGAAAAGGGATTAATAAAAGTGACTTAAAAGAGGCTACAGAAAAGGATGTCTGGATAAAAAACAATAAAGACGGGTGTTTGGATAAAGATGGATTAGTTTGGAAAGGAGACAGAATATATGTTCCATCGACATGTCAAAAACAGGTGTTGGCACAATGTCATGATGTTCGAGAAGCAGGTCACTTTGGATTTCTGAAACCTTACATTTACTGAGGCGACAATTCTGGTGGCCTCATATGAGGTCAGAAATTGAACAATACATTAAGGAATGTCATGTCTGTGCTACTGCGAAACCGAGAGTTGGAAAGCCTTTGGGGCTTTTACAGGCTGTATCTGAGCCCAACCAACCATGGCAAGACATTGCCATGGACTTTATTGTAGAATTACCTAGTAGCAAAGGATATACAGTAATCTGGACTATAATAGACCTGTTTTCGAAGCAAGCTCATTTCGTACCATGTAAGGGATTGCCATCAGCAACAAAATTAGCGGACTTATTTATAAAATACATATATCGATTACATGGTGCACCCAGGAGAATAATTTCAGATAGGGGCGTGCAATTCACTGCACGGTTTTGGCGAATATTTGTACGTCTTTTAGGATCCTCACAAGGTCTTAGTTCAGCATATCATCCTAGCACGAACGGCACCACTGAGCAAGCCAATGCCATGATTGAGAGATATTTACGATCATATGTATCCTACCAACAGCGGGAGTGGGCAGAGCTGCTTCTATTTGCCGAGGTAGCATATAATGATGCTAAACATGACAGTACAGGGTATAGTCCATTCCACGTAGTAAATGGGGTAGAATTTGTTCCTATACCTGATTTGCAATGTGATGCAATGTCCGATGAACATCAAAATATGCTCGAAAAAAGTACAAGATAGCTGGGAGAAGGTGAAGGAGAATCTTAACAAAACAACACAGGAGTACAAAAAGCAGGCAAACAAGAAAAGAAGAGAGCATAAACCATTCCAAGTTGGTGATTATGTGTATGTGTCAACAAAATATATTAAATTAAACCTAAATAGTAAGAAACTAGGGCCAAAATATATTGGACCTTTCCAAATTATTAAAGTAGTTAACCCCGTCACTGTACAACTTAAATTGCCACGATGGTTACAATGAATACATCCTGTGTTTCATGCTAGCTTACTGAAACCAGTAGGACACCAGAATATACCTAAAACAGAGGATCTTGTTATACCTAGTGATGCCACCCATGCTGAAATTGATAAAGTACTAGATTCCCGTATAAGTAGACATGTACTACAATACCTAGTGAGGTGGAAGGGATATCCAAAAACAGAGGCAACCTGAATAAAAGCATCAGACGTGTGTGCAAATAGACTCCTAAGACAGTTTCATGCCAAATATGCCAATAAGTCTGGGCCGCAATAGTAAACCGAGTATTAACGTAATGTATATTGTTTTATAGACTAGATCCTGGTAGAGGGGGCCACATGTCGCGACCACGCAACATAATGGGGCTCCCTGCGGGGAGCATCCGGAGACTCCAGCTGGTGCAAAATGCAGCTGCGCGGGTGATCATGGGGGCGTCACGTAGCGCCCATGTGACGCCTCTCCTGCGCGAGCTGCATTGGTTGCCGGTGGCTCTCCGGGTTCGCTTTAAGGTTCTAATTTTGACCTTTAGGGCGACCCATGGCATGGGACCAGGTTACCTTCAGGACCGCATTCTGCCAGCGTTCTCCAACAGGCCGGTGCGTTCCCACAGAGAGGGTCTGCTCCGGGTGCCGTCAGCCGCTATGTGCCATCTGGCGGCGCCGAGGAGTAGGGCCTTCTCTGTGGGTGCCCCTGCCCTCTGGAATACTCTGCCACCGGAGCTCCGTACCGGCACGGACCTGAGGGCCTTCAGGTGCGCGTTGAAGACCTGGCTCTTTGAGCAGGCCGGCCTTGGCTGAGATGGTTTTAATTTGGTCTCCATTTTATTAATTCTAAATTGGGTTTTAAGGGGTGGGGGGGTGGGGTTTTGTTAGTTTTATCAAGCAGCCGATTGAAATTTAATATTTTTTAACTTTTGTATTCTTTGTGGGGTTTTTAGATGGGCTGTTCACCGCCCTGAGTCCCTCGGGAGAAGGGCGGTATATAAATGGAATAAATAAATAAATAAATAAAATAAATAATAAAATCCCAACGGAATCGTGGTGGCTGGAACAAGAGGGATCGCTATTCTTCCTCATCAACCTTGATTCCGACTAATAACCATGAATGGTGTATTATGAGAGCTTTGTGTCACAACAATGTTAATATGATCAATGCTGCAATAATTACGTTCTCGTAACTAACCATGATTCATGATGACTATGATGACGTGATAGTGGATAAAAATGGGTGATAAAGAGAACGTTGCTATAAATACAGGGTTCTGTTGCCATCAGCTCAGAGCTGACTTTAACTTTATTTGCTGAACCGTTTTCATAAAGTCCTTGCAGATGAAGGAAATTAAATCCTTTTTTGTTATTTACCCAACCAACGAAGGTGTCGTATTTTCTTTGATCCACGCTTTTGACTTATAGAGCGGTTGAGAGCAGTGTTCCAATATCTGAGGGACTGCCACAGAGAGGAAGGGGTCAAGCTATTTTCTAAAGTGCCTGTAGGCCAGACAAGGAATAATGGATGGAAACTGAACAAGGAGAGATTTAACCTGGAAATAAGGAGAAACTTTCTGACAGTGAGAACAATCAACCAATGGAACAGCTTGCCCTCGGAAGTTGTGGGAGCGCCATCACTTAAAACTTTCAAGAAGAGATTGGACTGCCATTTGTCAGAAATGGTATAGGGTCTCCCGCTTGGGCGGGGGGTTGGACTAGATGACCTACAAAGTCCCTTCCAACTCTGATCATCTGTTATCAGAATAGAATAGAATAGAATAGGAGTACTTTATTGGCCAAGTGTGATTGGACACACAAGGAATTTGTCTTGGTGCAAATGCTCTCAGCATACATAGAAGAAAAGATACACTCATCAAAAGTCAAGAATCATAAGGTACAACACTTAATGATAGTCATAGGATACAATAAGCAATCAAATCATATTAGGAAACAGTCACTAAAATCATTAGGATACAAGCAACAAGGTTACATTATTGGCCAAGTGTGATTGGATACACAAGGAATTTGTCTTTGGTGCATTAAATGTCTTCAAATGTATACTCCTGTTTCTACTAATTACCATTTCAATGGGTGTCAGAATATTGGTTTCTCTGTGTATTATGGCCATGATTTCCTGCTCTCTGTTCCAACCAGCCCTATGAAGTAACCTAAGAAGACTAAGATACAGTGCTGTGTAGGCCTATAGCTATTTTAGTGGAACATCTAGTGATAGAATATTGCAAGTCTGAGAGAGCTTCCCCCTCCCTCCCTTAATTTTCACGTGAATCAGGGAAGAGTTTGCCTGGATATTTTTTTTTTTTCAAATTAATTGGTTAAAAAGGACTCAAGCTCTGCTTGTCTGACTGTTGCCTTGATAGTGATTGGTCTTCTCCTTCCAAACCAGTCCCCGTGTCCTCTATAGTTCCTTCCAACTACCTTCTGTGGAACGTAGTAAGATAGTCCTCAACTAACAATAGTTCATTTGGTAATTGTTCAAAGTTATAATGGCACTGAAAAAAAATGGCTTATGACTGTTTTTCACACTTACGACCGTTGCAGCATCCCTATGGTCAAAATTCAGATATTTGGTAAACTCATATTTATGAGGGTGGCAGTTTCTCAGGGTCATGGGATCCCCTTTTGCGACTTCTGACAAGTGAAGTTAAAGGGGAAGGCAGGTTCACTTAAATACATTACTAACTTAATAGCTACAGTGATTCACTTAACAACTGTGGCAAGAAAAGGTGTAAAATGGGGCAAAATTCACTCAACAAATGTCTCACTTAGCAACAGAAGTGTTGGGCTCAACTGTGGCCATAAGTCGAGGATCACCTATACTATGTAAGTTATATTGGACTTATGTCTCCGAAATTGTGGGACAACCTATTGATTGTAATCCCCTTCAACTCGCACCACTGGTTCCCCTTGCCAGGATCAATAGTAATTGAGATTTAGCAACATCAAGAAGGCTACCCTTCGTTCACTTCTGATTAGCTGATATCTCACCATTCTTAATTTGAGATACTCCTGTTATAGTCCTGAACATATTTAGACTGATTTTGTTTTGTAAGGTGATAGCTAATAGTAAATATCTTAGACCAAGGATAAAGAATGCAAGATTATGCAGTGAGCAATATCCTCACCTTCCTTCCTGACTGCTGAAAATAGCAATTGCACTTAAGACTTATATGCCAGTTCACAGTGCTTTACAGCCATCTCTAAGCAGTTTACAGAGTCAGCATAGGGCCCCCAACAATCTGGCCCCTCATTTTACTGACCTCAGAAGGATGGAAGGCTGAATCAACCTTGAGCCTGGTGAGATTCGAACTGCCAAACTGCTGGCAGCCGGCAGTCAGCAGAAGTAGCCTGCAGTACTGCACTCAAACCCCTGCGCCACTGTGGCTCCTCTATGGAACATCTGGAAGGAGGACTTTGCTTTAGACCAGAGGTCTTCAAACTTGACAGCTTTAAGACTTGTGGACTTCAATTCGCAGAATTCCTCCTCCAATCATGTTAGCTCAGGAATTCTGGGAGCTGAAGTCCACAAATCTTAAATTTTCCAAGTTTGAAGACCCTTGCTTTAGACCAAGAGAGGACAATATGATATTTTCAATGTCTATCACGACTAGCCAGCATGGATAATAATGAGAGATGATCATAAAAGATGATCCAAAAGCTTCTCACTGACAGACATCAGAATCTCTGTCTTGGTGAGATTGCTTTTCTTCCTGCCTTCATACTTTACAAGGATTTTGCAAAGACATTTCAATCCTATCCATGTGACTGAAAAAGCAAGTGTAGAATAGCAAATAAAGTCTAGAACTCAAGGTTAAACTCTTATTGGGTAATGGAGCTTCCAGGATGAGTTTGGGTCAGTCATTTTCTCTCAACCCTAGTCCATTTCATAGGAATATGAAATTATGCCATCAATTCTTTTTTTACTAGCAAGAATCTTTTGACTGTGCACAATGTGAAAAATAAATACATGAAATAAACCTGAACATTTTACAGAAAGGTTAAAATCATAATGTGCTTGTCATTCAAGTGTTATTCAGATGTTCCAAAAGAGTATCTATGAAGAGACTGTGTAGAACTTCATCAGAGTCCTATTTCTCTGCCTTCGGCCTTTCTATGGTGGTGCAGAGTCATGGTGGTTTAGTAATTAGAATGCAGTACAGGTAGTTCTTGACTTACGACCACAACTGAGCCCAAGTGAGGCCAAGTGAGAAATGTGTTAACTGAGTTTGTCCCATTTCAAGACTTTTCTTGCCATATTTGTTAAGTGAATCACTGCAGTTGTTAAATGAGTAACACAATTGTTAAGCGAACCTGGCTTCCTCACTGATTTTGCTTGTTGGCAGGTCACAAAAGGGGATCCCAGGACACTGCAATTGTCAAAAATGTAAGTCAGTTGTTGAAATCCGAATGTAAATCACTTCACTATGGAGATGCTGCGATGGTCACAAGGGTGAAAAATTGTCACAAGTCACCTTTTTTTCAGTGCTGTTGAGCTTCGAACAGTCACTAAGCGAACTATTGTAAGTCAAGGACCCCCTGTATCGCAGGCTAATTCTGCCCACAGCCTGGAGTTTGATCCTGATGGATTCAAGGTTAACTCAGCTCCAAGGTTGGTAAAATGAGAACCCAGATTGTTGGGGGGCAATAGGCTGACTCTGTAAACCACTTAGAAAGGACTGTAAGCACTAGGATGCGGTATATAAGTCTAAGTCAGGGGTGTCAAACTCTATTTCATTAAGGGCCGCATCAAGGTTGTGTTTGACCTTAGGGGGCAGGGTGGGCATGGTCATTGTGGGCATGGTCAGCTCGATGTCACTCGTGTCAGGGGGGCCTGAGCACTCTGCCAGTGAAAATGTGCTTCCGAGTGCCATTTTTGGCTGTGGTGGCCTCCTGCAATCTTCTGCAAGTGAAAACACATGCAGTCCTCCCGAGCTCTGTTTTTGCTGACAGAGGTATCATGGGCCAGTCCTTCACTATTTCCAGGGCAGCTGTGCATGCCAGATCTAAGCTCCCCACGGGAGATCCGACCCGCGGGCCTTGAGTTTAACATCCCTGGTCTAAGTGCTATTGCTATTGCAATGTTCGTTTGGAAAATCTGCAGTGAGAACATTAGTCCTTTGAAATGAACATGACTGCAAGCTGTCGTGTGATCAGAAACCTTTGCAGATTCTGGATTACACAGAGATTATAAGGTTCTGCCAGAGTGGATTATAATCCTCTCCAAACCTTCACAATCATCACACAGCACTGGTTGAATATAAAGGTAGAATCAAAGGAAATCTTCTGAGGTTTACTGTTTGGAATTTCCCGAAAAAGTCTAAACGCGCACAACAAATTACCATTTTCTATTGCAAGGAAATATGATCCAAGTACTAAAATGCTGAAGGGTAAAAAAGAAAAAAGAAAAGCAATTGAGCTACATGATAATTTAGTGGCATTATACCACTAACTGCCTTTTTTTTGCCTTGTTTTTTTTTTTTAATTTGACCAAAGGACAAATGAGTGTAACCTCATAAAAATTCTATATTTCTCTTTCATGAATAGATCAATCATTACTATTGGCCAGCACAGAAATAAAATCCATAACACATTTTTATTAGTCACCTTAATGCCGCTTGGAATGATTAAAAAGAGGAAAAAAGAACAGATTTTAAAATGTTGGAAAGGCTCCAGTTTTTCTTATACCGATGCTAATTAAGCTGCTGACTAATTTACTTGCTGCTTAGCCACAAAAATAACGAGGCAGAGAAGAAGGGGTGGGGGGTTAGAACAGGTTGTAGCATTTGCTACCACGATACTTATATTCCTCAAGCTGCACTTTTTTTTCTTGTTTGTTATGCTTTCTCTCAATGCAGGAAAAGAATGTGAACACAATCCAGCCACATTTTTAAACTCCATTTATTTTAGATGTAGACGAGATGCCAGCAAATGCTCCATTTTCTTTCTTGTGTTGTTAAAACTAAGTAGTTAGTATTATTTATTGTTTTTCCCAATTTTGAATCCTAAACTCTGGTGTGTTTCTTTAATTGCCAATATTATAATTACTATTCTATAATATTAACATATATGTCATTTATGTAATGGATCAGGATTGGTTAGAGTTAGGTTCCAGTTTATTCTCACCCACGAAAACTCATGCTTTTAGGGAAGTCACTTTCTCCAACCTACTTCAAGGGTTGAATTCGGTAGGATTTAAAGGGACCTAACTTTTTCCAGGTGGAGGAAACATGGGAAATGCTATGAAAAATGTAGCTATGCATTCTCTTAAGATTCGGTACATCTGAAATAAAGTTTAAAATAGAAAGAGTGGTGACCATCAGAAACCATAGGGAATAAGAAATAGGAATCTAAAGTTGCGGCAAAACTAGCGTCAGGAATAGTTTTATTTTATTTTATTTATTTTATTTGTCAATAGCTTACAAGATAATAAACATAAGTATAAGTACAGGAAATGGGTACAAATAATTGGGGACAATAGGACAGGGATGGTAGGCACGATTGTGCGCTTATGCAATAGTGGAGAAAAACCATTAAGTTCTAGTCATGGAGACAGAAGAAATTGTAAATGACTTTATGGTGTCGTCTCAGGCATTAATCAGGTCTTATGTAGCTTTCTGTGATCAGTCAAGTCTCTTAGGTGCTTCCATTTAGTCAGGCAATTGACTGTAAAAAGCCTCCAATTTTAAAGAATCTGTGCCAAAGCATATATATTGTTCAATATTATGATGCAAAAAAGCTGTGATCACACTTAAGTAAGCTTTGCTTGCAGGAATTTGATTTTTACACAAAGAATTTATTTGCTGAGTCATAATGCACAACAATGCATATTATTGGAATTCAGCGTATCAAATCATTCTTTTCAATGTTGCAAATTGTACCAAATTTTCATTGGGTACACTTACCAAAGAGCAGGGATATTAATTTTTATTTATTTATTTGATTTGTCAATTGCTTACAAGATAATACGTATAAGTATATACATAGTTATGAATACATGAAATGGGTACATATAAGAAAAATAAAAGAAATAATAGGACAGGAACGGTAGGCACGTTGGTGCGCTTATGCACACCCCTACAGACCTCTGAGGAAAGGGGTGAGGTCAATAGTAGACAGTCTAAGGTTAAAGTTTTTGGGGTTTGGGGAAGAAACCACAGAGTCAGGTAGAGTATTCCAGGCATTGACCACTCTGTTGCTGAAGTTGTATTTCCTGCAATCAAATTTGATGTGGTTAACCTTGAGTTAGTATCTATTGTGTGCTCTTGTGTTATGGTTGAAGCTGAAGTATTCATTGACAGGTAAGACATTGCAATGTATGATTTTATATACCATACTTAGTTCAGACCAAAGATGACATAATTCAAGGTTTTCTAGGTCTAGAATTTCAAGTCTGGTGGCATAAGATATTCTATAACGAGTAAGGAGTGGAGAACTCTTCTTGTGAAATATTTCTGAACTTTCTCAATTGTGCTAATATCAGATACATAATGTGGGTTCCAGACTGATGAGTTGTATTCGAGTATTGGTCTCACAAATGTTTTGTATGCACTAGTTAGTAGTGTGATATTACCAGAGAAAAAGCTACGTAGGATTAGGTTAACAACTCTTAATGCCTTTTTGACTATGTAGTTACAGTGGGCTCTAGCACTTAGATCATTAGAGATGAGTATTCCAAAGTCTGTTACAGAGCTTGGATCATCAACAAGGTCTTGACTATTCAGCTTATATTTTATTTTCTGATTTTTTTTGCCAATATGTAAGACATAGCATTTATTTGTTGAGATTTGAAGTTGCCATTTGTTTGACCATTCTGATACATAGTCAAGATCTTTTTGAAGGGTAGCAGTATTATCTGTGGTATTGAACAGCTTTACATCATCAGTGAAGAGAACACAGTTGCTCTTAATATGATCACAGAAGTCATTTATGTAGAATATGAAGTGAGTTGATCCTAGAACACTGCCTTGGGGAACACCACTATTGACAAGTACAGAATTTGATAGGACACTCCCAATTTTGACCATTTGTTGTCTGTTTGACAGGAATGCTTCTATCCAGTTATGCAGTTGTCCAGAGATATCATAAGATTTTAGTTTTAGGAGTAGTTTGTTGTGTACCACTGAATCTAAGGCTTTACAGAAGTCTATGTAGATTGTGTCTGTTGTTTTGCCCTGATTGAGTTGTGTAGTCCATATGTTTTTACAGTGTAAGAATTGCAGATTACAGGATAGTTTTTTTCTGAAACCAAATTGTTTAGTAGAGAGTAGGATGTTTGTCTCTAAGTGGAGGATAATAGATTGGTTAATAATTATTCCATGACTTTACAGGTGACGCAGCATAAAGAGATTGGTCTGTAATTTTCAACTAGGCTGGGGTCTCCTTTTTTGAAGATGAGGATGACCATGGCTTGTGGCCATAGATTAGGCAAGGAGCTGGTCCTGAAAAATTTATCAAAGATTATGCTTAGAGATTCTGCTATGGCAGTGGATAGCTTTTTTAAGAAGTAAGCACATATTCCATCCGGTTCAATAGATAGAGATGGTTTTAGATTGCGTAGTGCTTTTTCAACATTGTCTTCTCTAAAATCAATATGTATTAGATCATTGTAGTTTTCTGTGATTTGGCTAGGAAATACTGGGCATGATCCATTGATGTTTACAAATACTGAGCCAAATAATGTGTTAAAGAGGTTGGCTTTAATGGTGTCATCATTGCAGTCTTTACTATTAGGTCCTATCAGGGGTGGGATGGACCTTGAGTCTTTTAGTTTATTGTTTACAAAATTGTAAAAAGCATGGGTGGAATTCGTGCATAGAAAGTTTTCCTCTTGTTTAATGTGATAATTGGTTCATTTAGTCATCTGGTGGCATAAATTTTTGTATCGGCTTTTGAAGTTGGCAACGTGACCAGATTTGTTTTTCTGCCAGAGTGATCTCTTTTTGGATTGAAGTTTCCTTATTGTTATGGGTAATCTGTTTTTTTTGTGTTGTTGTTGTTGTTTTGGGAGTTGTTATTGGTACATATAGTTTGATGACTTTTTTAACTTCAAGTAAAAATATGTTGTAATGGTCTTCAACAATATTGCATCCAGTGAATAGAGATTGCCAATCAAGGGAGGGGAGATCGTTGTCTATAAGATCATAGTTGCCTTTTTTGAAATTATAATTGGGGATTACATCATTGTGATGATTTTTGTGTGGGCATATGTTGAGACAAAAGTCAATCATATTGTGGTCACTGTTAGAAAAGGGTTCTTTAGTTTGTATTCCATAAATTAAATTCAAACTGCAGAAGATGAGATCGAGGCAGTTGTTAAGTCTAGTAAGTCAAACTGCAGAAGATGAGATCGAGGCAGTTGTTAAGTCTAGTATTGTTGGTTACTACTTGTTCCAGCCCCAGATTTGTAACAGCATTGAGGAAGGTTGCATGTATGGGTTCAGTTGTACATTCGTTTAGGGTCCAGTTAATATGAGGTAGATTGAAGTCACCAAGAAAGATAAAAGCCTGTGGGCAGTATGTTGCCCATGTTAATAGTGAATTTAGCTTGTTTACATGTTTGATGTCATAATCAGGGGCTCTGTAACATAGTAAGAATCGAATTGTGATATTTAAGGATAGTTTGCAGATGATGGTCTCAGGAAGAGCAAGCTCCTGGGTAACTTGGATGTTTTTTAGATGTAAGGACTTTTTATAGAAGATAGCAACACCACCTCCTCTACGAATTTCACGATCTGATTGGTAAACATGATAGTCTCTTAAGGTGGTAATGGAGTTAGGGAGAGATGCGTTGAGCCATGTTTCACAGACAAATGTGATGTCGAATTTAGCCATATTTAGTAAGAGGAGAAATTCAGGTATGTTATTCACGAGGCTTCTTGCATTGAGTAGCTTGCATTTAAGGCCAGTTGTAGTTAGAATTGAGGTAGTTAGGGGCGTGTGTGCCTAACTACCTCAATTCCAACTTGGCTTGGGTGATGGTGGATTGGTTGAAGTAGGATTGTGGTTGAAGGTTAAAGCTGATTTGCGGGTTCAAATTACTTTTGATACAGTCAGCACGGTAGTCAATGTACAGGTCCTTCTTTCCATTGTCTAGATGTTTTTTGAGTTCTGTGTGGAGTATATCGGAGCGGGCACATTGCTATATGGTTAGGTCAGGGTGAGAATGGAGGTTCTTATGGTTGGTGTTGCTTTTGGCAAGTGAATTTATGGTATAAATGAATTTACGTTTGCTTGATTCATTTTTGCAAATGACCCTGCAGAAGTGTGGGGCCACAGAGCCATCTCTGTTTTTGAGCTCTCGGCCAATGTGGGAAATGTCAAGTATTTCATCAGGGGAGATGGTTGATGCTTGATAATCACTGATGATGTTTCGGACAGTTATGATATCATCATTGTCATTGATGTCCTTTATACCAAATAAGATGGCGTTTCAAAATCAATTTATTTTTGCTAATTTATTTATTTTTGCTAATTTTGAACACTTAATCTAATGAAAACATACCCTAAATATTTTCATTTAAAACCCTTCTTCATTAGAGTTCTGTGAATTTGGGTTGACATTTGTATTTTTGATTAATGAAATCTTCAAGCAGCATTGCACAATAAGTCCGATTTTAGAGCAGTATTGACCTGCTGTGATCTAATGTTAGTCAGGGTGTTTTGACTTTCATACTTTTCAGATGAACACAATTCTCTGTCATCTCCTTGTACTTTTATTTATTTATGTATTGCTGGAATACAGTGTTCAAAATGTAGCAAGTAGGGGTGCCATTCATGGGCATGACAGAAAAATAGAATTTAGTTGTTGGGATTTAACATTCACATTCTCAGTATAGAATTTCTCTGAATTGAGGATGGTCTTTAATTATGCTACTTGTCAATATTTCATTGCTGCCTCTCTTGTCACTGTTATCCTCCTAATCATGTCTCATTTGAACTGATCACATTATTCATAAAATAGCATTGCAACCCTGTCTTTGAATACATGACTTTGCTTCTTCAAAGATTTATTTCGTTTCCTCTGCTGTTTTCCAATTAGTAAAGACTTCCTTTTGCATAAGTCGTCTTTTTCCTTTTTTTGTATTTATTTGTTTCCCTCCTTTATTATGTTTAATACAATTCAACATTAAATGATATAACATAACCAGCACATTTTCCTCCTCCCATTTCCCCCATAACAGCAATCTTGTAGGTGGGTTGGGCTGAGAGAGAGTGACTGGCCAAAAGTCACCCAGCTGGTTTTCATGGCTAAGGTGGGACTAGAGCACAGTCTCCCACATTCTATCCTCATGGCTTAAACACTAGACCAAACTGCCTGATGTGTCCATCTATATGTATGTATGTAAGTATGTATGTGCCTTCAAGTCAGTCTTGAGTCCTGGCAACTTCTCAAGACTGTCAGGTTTCCATGTGATGAAATCCAATCCATCCCGAAATTGACAAAGACTTTATTTCAGGAATTTATCTTGTCAGAATAACCTAATTGGAAGAGACCATGGAGGTCTTCTAGTGCTCACAGACTTTTAAGAAGAGATTGGGCAGCCATTTGTCCGACATGGTATAGTTTTCCTGCTTGAGCAGGAGGTTGGATTATAAGACCTCCGAAGTTGCTTCCAACTCTGTTATTCTGTTATTCCTATTTTAAGATGTGCGGACTTCAACTCCCAGAATCACCCAGTCCACAAATCTTCATAAATGATCTAGGTGAGGGAACTGAAGGGGAACTCATTAAATTTGGTAGGAACAGCCAACATCCCAGAAGACAAGCTCAAGATCCAAAAAGATCTTCACATACTTGAACTCTGGGCCCTATCTAATAAAATGAAATTCAGTGTAAAGAAAAATAAGCTTTTACACTTAGGCTTAGATGTGGCTTTGTGTTTTAATAGCTTCAGTTAAAACATAATCAGGTATCTGAATAAAACCATATTAAATTTTTCCCTGAATCTTTTGCATTTCCTGCAAAGCCTTGGAAGAATAATACTTTTAAATACATATCTCAGAGAAATTTAAATGACAACAATTGTTGATTGGGTTATGTATGAAACAGAAGATATCCCAATGCTACCCTTGGCACTTTTTTGCAAGACAGATGGTTATTAATGATGTGGTAATGATGTGTCTGCAGTTATTACATAATGCAATTCTTTTTACCCCATAATGTGTTAATATAGTTTTTGTTATTGCAGGGACACTTCAGCAGATCATATTTCCACTCTTAGATAGAGCAGTTAATGTGTCTTTAATCAAATCAGCCTCTTGCTGGGGTAGAACAAAAGGACTGAACCATCCATCCAGCAGAGAAACCATTGTTAAAAGATTGAGCAGAAACACGGAAATTCACTGTCGTGTTCTTAAAAGGAAAACAAATTCTTTCTTTTAGCAGTTGGTGGCTATGAGCATATGCCATCCTAGCTTGATCAGGATAGGAATATGCTGTGTCTCTGGTTTGATTCTTTGTCACTCAAGTCAAGTAGCATCTGCTCTGACTGACCCTGGTTTCCAAGGTATTTAGAATGACATATTTCATATCACCTGCTTTTTAGTTCTGTTAGCTGGAAATACCAGGTTTTATCTTGGATCCTGCTGAAGGCATAATGTATATTATGCCACTGAGACAGAGCCACTCTCATTCACTGGCAAAAAGTAGTGAAATTGAAAATGCTATTTAGTCTCACTGAATAATTTTAAAGTTAAGATAATTGCTAGGGCTGAGATTTCCAAAATGATGCCCATCAGAAATGACTTGTATGCCTGCTGGCATCTTGCTTAGTGTCTGCTTAGTGCCTACCAGGCTACAAGCTTAACATGTGTTCAGATATTCAATGTCTCCAACAATGCTTCTGTATCAGGCATCAATACAGGATCTCCACAGCATCATTTAGTTGCCCCAGGGTGGAGATATAAAGCTGGACATCACCAGCATATTGATGATACCTAATCCTGAGCTGTTGGATTAACTGGATAAAGTGAATCACCCAGAAGCTTACTGTAGGTGTTTAAACAGGAGAGGAGAAAATAGTGAATCATTGGTAGAAAGCAGGGGCTGAGGGTGGGACCTCTCCCCTCTCATCAACACCAACTAAAACTGATCCTAGGGAGGGAAGAGAACCAGCACATCACAGTGCATCCTACAACCAAACCCTGAATCCCATGGTCAAGGATATTGAAAGCCCCTGAGAATTCAAGAAGAGCAAAGATGGATGCATTACCGCCATTCCACCCTACTAGAGGCCCTCCACAAGAGTGACCAAAATTGTTTCAATCCTATACTTAGATACAAATCCAGACTGAAAGAGGTCCAGGTCCAGATAATCCACTACATCCAGGATCCTCTGAAGCTATTGGGAGACCACCTTCCACACTAGTGGTGGGATTGAAACATTTTTATTACTGGTTCTGTGAGCATGGCATGGTTGGTGACAGGGGAAGGATACTGCAAAATCTCCATTCCTTCCCTACTCCTGGGGGAATATTACTGCAAAATCCCATTCCCTCCCCACCCCACTAACCTGCTTTTCAGCTCTGTTCTCTGTGCAGGGCAACAAAAGAAGACCCAGCCAATCAGATGGGAGTTGGGAGGCAGAGAATAGATGGGGGTGGGTCCAATCAGAGGTGATATTTGCTGGTTTTCCAAACTATTCAAAAATTCTACAATGGTTCTCCAGTACTGGTCAGAACCTGCTGAATACCACCTCTGTTCCACACTGCATAAAAAATGTATGGAATAGTTTGGTCTAGTGGTGGCTTTTTAAGGAAGGAGAAATCCCATTTCTTTGTTAAATGTATCCTAATTGATTTCTCTACTGGTAGTAGCCAAAAATAGTTGCCTGCATTGCAGTGACTTGAATTGAAGAAAGAAAAATAAAGATGAAAATAAATATTTCCAGTGTTCAAACATTAATATCTTGAAGTGTGTTCCTGAAATAATGAAATGTCAGTACCTTAATTCTGAACCTCGTCTGTACTCTTTCAGCAATGATTTGAATTAAGCACTTTCCTATTTTTCCTGCTTGAAAACATTTGAAGCTTTCAGGTGATCCAAGAATTATGAAATGATGCAGTGGGAAAGGCATGTATAGCCAATATCATGTTCCTTCAAAATCAGAGCGCCTCCCTAATCTTTCTTGATCTTGACATTCCAATAAAGAGGTTAAAATTATTGAGAGGAATACTGCTTTTAAATGACACTTTCATTCAAAAGATGAAATTGTTATTTTAACTTTCCAGGTCTAGTAAGTTTTGGAACAAGTAATGTTTTCTTTTCCTATCTTGTCAATACCATGCTTGGGGCAAAAATAATAATCCAAACTTAATTAGAATAGCTTTTCAGTTCTGTGTATGTGTTAGGGTTTAATAACATTATCCAAGAATGAGGTATTTACAGCCATGTATGCATTTAATGCAACCATTAATGCAGCCATGTTGTTTAAAGACAACATAAGGTCATATAATTGTGTCCTTGCTCTATGTTAAATAGATGTTTTGGGACAGGACAGAAAGAGAAAATCGTTTGAAGACCTTTTCTAACAATTTGGTCAAAGCTTCTTACTGGTGTAGCCTTACTTAACAAAATCATTATTTTGCCTTCACCCTGCAACATTTTAACCCTTTCAGTCCCCTTTATGTAAACTAAAAGATTGCTATAAATGTGAGTTTTCTAGTCTGCAAAAAGCATTGTAAAGGTGTCTCTTCTTAGTTTGGGCAAGTTTTTATTGACTATTTATAATTGTTCTTTGAGCAAATAAATATTTACTGAAAATGAACATGCAAAATAGATGCACACAGTTATTTTTTTAATGCTTATTGATGATACCTATTTGTGCAGTTTCTTACACTCCCTTCTTTGAATTTAATTCCCTTTCAACAAGAGTTGTTTTAAATTTATATTTAGAAAAAAACAAATGGCATTTGTGTGTGTGTGTGTGTGTTTAAATTTTAACTGAGCTATATGCTTTGATTTGATTTGTGGGGGGGTACTTAAACACTAGAAAAAAAATGAAAATCAGCCTAGATAGATAGTCCCGTCTATCTATCTATTAAATTAATATCCTCCTCTTTTTCTCTTCAGCTGATTCCAAACAATATGATAGTTCAAATGTTTCTCAAACCAATTTCAGATGCTGCTGACGGTTTTGTTTCTAATACTTCATCCTTTGGAGTTCTTAGAATTGTCTCTGGCGTAATAGCTGGCCTTTAAAAAAAAAGTCAAAGCCACTTCAGTACTGTGGTTCATAGATAAGAGTTTGTTGCTAGAGTCATCATTTTAAGGTTTAAGAAATCTGGTGCTAGATTTGAATAGAAGAGAATATCTGTACTTGTACTTTCACCTATATGTACACTCAGAACACTGCATCCAGTTTTAGTCACCATATTATAAAAAAGATGTAGACACTCTGGAAAGAGTGCAAAAGAAGGATGAAGGGAGCAGAGATGGTATTCAGCAGGTTCTGACCAGTTCTGGAGAACCGATAGTGGAAATTTTGAGTAGTTCGGAGAACCAGCAAATACCACCTCTGACTGGAGATTGCACAGTATTCTTCCCCTGCCACGCCCATCCAGCCATGCCCACAGAACCAGTAGTAAAAAAATTGAATCCCATCACTGGAAGGGAGACATGATAGCAGAGTTCCAATTTTTGAGGGGCTGCCACAAAGTAATGGTGGGGTCCACCTATTCTCCAAAGGCAGGATAAGAAGAAGGACAAGAAGTTTCCTACTATGATTTGATTGCTTATTGTAGCCTATGACTATCATTAAGTGTTGTACTTACGATTCTTGACTCTTGACGAATGTATGTTTTATTTTATGTATACCGAGAGTATTTGCACTAAGACAAATTCCTTGTGTGTCCAATCACATTTGGCCAATAAAGAATTCTATCTATCTATCTATCTATGGATGGAAACTAACCAAGGAGAGAAGAACTAGAATTAGAAATTTCCTAACAGTGAGAACAATTAACTATGTAATGGCTTGCCTTCAGAAGTTATGATGCTCCATCAATCAGGGCTTTTAAGAAGAGACTGGATGGACAGCCACTTGTCTGGAATGGTATAGGTATGTTTGAGCAGGGGATTGGGCTGGAAGACTTCCAGGGTCCCTTCCAACTTCGTTATTATGTAACATCTGTAAATCAGAACCTTAAAAACTTTACCAAAGGCTTTAAAAATAACCACATCTACTGTTTGAAAGATGAAGAAAAAAACTAACTACTAGATGTATAGGAATATGATTGTAGTAGGGATTCCAGTGCAGAAAAAAATGTTTGGCCTTTTCTATCTCATCATACTATCTACCAATGTGATGAGTATTGAGTCTCTAGAAAGAGTGCAGTGAAGAGCAACAAAGATGATTAGGATACTGGAGGCTAAAGCATATAAGGAGTACTTCTGGAATTGGGTATTTTTAATCCAATGAAGAAGAAGGAGTAGGGGTGATATGATAGCAGTGTTCCAATATTTGAGGGGTTGTCACAAAGAAGAGGGAGTCAAGATATTCTCCAAAGCACCAGAAGACAAGACAAAGAAGCAATGGATGGGAACTAATCAAGGAAAGGAGCAACCTTGAAATAGGGAGAAGTTTCCTGACAATTAGAGCAATTAACCAGTGGAAAAACTTGCCTTCAGAAGTTGTGAATGCTCTAACAGTGCAAGTTTTTAAGAGAAGATTAGAGACCATTTGTCTGAAATGGTATAGGGCCGTGATGGTATTACCTTTGGCACATGTGCCGCAGGTGGCACATAGATCCCTCTCTGTGGGCATGCGAGCCATCGCCCCAGCTCAGCTCTGCCGTGCGTGCATGGGGTGGGGGGCAGGGTGCATGTGCAGGGGGTGCATGTGGGGGTGCACATGGATTGCATTTTGGGGGTGCCTATGCGCACTTTGGACACTCAATGCCAAAAAGGTTAGCCATCACTAGTATAGGATTTCCTGCCTAAGTAGGGGATTGGACTAGAGTTGGTCCCTGCCAACTCTTCTGTTATTCTGCAATAGTTTGAACACCTGCCTCACATTTTACTCCCCCTGCCTCATTTTTTTTGTTAGTCATATTTAATGAAAATCACTTTTTGTGTACTCTGCTTTGTGCCATCTTTAAAAAAAAAAGAACACCCCAATTTTCTCTCTACTTGCCTCCTCTTTTCTGATAACAAGAACAAATGGCATGTTTAATATATCATTCTCTGAAGAAACTTGAATACCAGTGAGAGACAAGTGATGCCTTTTCCATAATTGGCAAGAACAGTTGATCCTAGCTAAGAATAATATGCTTCACTGTAGCAGGAAATGATATAAAACTTTATTCTATAACTTAAGCCTAGGTATTCCTGGATTTTATTCTCTGGAAGTGGAACTTTTTGGAAAATGGGAATTAGAGGACTCTCAGCCTCTAGTTATCTGTAGGAATTGCAGATTATTAATAGGATTATTAATTAAATCTGATATTCTCACTTAGGTAAGAATTAAATATTCTACAGAATTTAACTGGGTCATTCTGCTCTCAGAAAGGAAGTCTATCCTAGTGGAGCATAGATTAGGCTAATAATATGGGAATTCCTTGCATATAAATATTTTATTTGAGAAGTAGGCAGTACGTGTTATATGCATTAGTTGAATCCAGAGTTTAGGTTAATGTAAAAGGTGTCAGCTTTGAAATTCAGCTGCCACATTTAATGGAAGGGGGGATGGAGAAGTTGAAAAGTTCAAGGTTATTCTGTATGTTGTATTAAGAAATTCCATTTGCAGTTAATTGGTTCTTGTGATTTATGAAGTGTAGAAGTGGGAGGAGAGAAGGTGGATTCTGTGTAATTCACAAAAATACTTTCATTTCAGGAAATTGCCTTAGACATACCAGATTTGTTTCTAAATAAATCAGTTGGAGAGCAAATGTCTCGGAGTGATTGATATCATGGATACTTTCTGGATGCCTTATAAAAGGCTTTGCTTGGTTCCAGAATTCTTTATTTGGGGCAATCTCAGGCAGCTTGGGGTAAAAGTGAATGGGAAAATTAATTCCAAGAAGTTTAGAAAGATGTGAGATTGTTAAAGGATGGTGGCAGTGGGAAGTAGTGATCTAAAGACCTTTGATCCCCATACAGGTAGTCCTTGACTTACATGAGGTAATTTAGTGACTTTTCTACATTACAATGGCTCTGAAAAAAGTGACTTGTAACCATTTTTCATGCTTACAGCCATTTCATCCCCATGATCATGTGATCAAAATTTAGACACTTGGCAAATGACTGATATTTATGATGGTTGCAATGTCCCGGGGTCATGTAATCACCTTTTGCAAACTTCTGACAAGCAATGGGGTAGTCAGATTCACTACACAACTGTGTTACTAACTTAACAACTGCAGTGATTCAATTAAACTGTGGCAAGAGAGGTCATAAAATGGGACAAAATCCACTTAACAAATGTCACGACAACATAAATGTTGGGGTCAGTTGTGGTTGTAAGTTGAGTATACCTGTACTGGAATCCCAATTCACACAGTTATATATGTGTGCATATGTCCATGTATCAGGCCCCGGGCATCCTGCGACTAATCCCGGAGTTTGACACGCTGTGGGGTGGAAAGCGGGACATCTTACCAGGTGGCGACACTCGTTTAAACCTCCCGATTGGGCTGGAGAGGTAGCCAAGGATCCAGGAGCTGCAGCCAGCCAACATATTGACACTGCGCTGGGCGAGAACCCAGAGGCCGCTAGCCAACACGCCGACAGCACACTGGGCAAGAACCCACATTGGGCTGTGTATTTCATTCATTCATTCATTCATTCATTCTCAAGGGAATTCATTCCCATACTCAAAGCAAACCATAGAATAGATTAAGACTTGACTATATATTAAGTGAAAGCTTATTTAAAGACAATGGATTTCAATGGTTTTGTTTCATGTATGTTAAATCTCAATTAAATGTACCTTTAGTCTTGATAGACTCCAAAACCTTCAGTCAGTCATAAAGCACAGGTGTTATATGTGAAAGATAAGTTGGGAAAGATTCTTGTCCAAAAGCTTAAAACACCGTAACTGATCAGTGTTGAGTTTGATGATCCTGTGAAATGTCCTTCTTTATTATAACACTGCTTTTAACAATGACCTCAATTTTCCACGAAAGGTCTTGAAAAATGAAGAATTTTTTTCACCTTAGATACTTGGGAAACATGTATATGAAAGTATCCAGTTATTCTGTTTCACGATCAAGTGTATGAGATGTTGACAGCACAGGTTATACATCTCTTGTATTGCAAAATACACACATGCCATTATTCATGTTTTAGACTCTTCTTGTTATTTCATAAACTGATCTTGTGTCCCTCTGTCTGCTTGCTGTGTTAAAATAACACACACACACACCCCTACTTCTTTGGTGGGTGTGTAAGTATATAAACTTGGAGTGGAGTAAGCATAGTAAAATAATGCTATTACAGTGAGCAATTAGTTTAATTAGCTCTGATTAGGGGTTGGAATTCTCAGGCAAGTGGGAGGGAAAGGTAGTAACTTAAAGAGCTAAATTCATTTGCAAATTTAACTCTCTCTGCAGAGCTGCCACCTGCATAAGGTTAGGTACAACCCAGCTCAGTAAAAAAACAAGACATTAGGAAAAGGAAAATTAACATTGGCGCCCTTAAGACATATAAATTACTTTTTTAGCACCATGCAATAGGTGTTCGTGTTTTTCTTTTAAATAAGCTTGCCAAATTCTCATTATATAGTGGATCTTCTTATCACACACTGAATACTTAATATGCACAAGATAACACCTGTGTATAAATTAATAGGATAGCCCAATCAAGAAACTACCAACTCAGATAAACAATCCAACTGTTAACTACAGTCTAATCAAGGAACCACCAAAAACACTTCCGCTAACATTGACTGGGGAAGCCACTTGCATATAAATAAAATAGAAAACCCCATTCCCTGTTAACACTGATGATGTAATGTAAATTGGGTAATGAAACACCTGCAAAACAATCAAGTTTCGAGAACATCAGGGCTCCCACAGAATATGATATGGTTTGAAAGATCAGAAATACTGCATACTTATGCATGCAGGCAGAGGCACACAGAGAGAAATGTTTACAACAGAGTGGCAGAAGAAAATAAAATACTTTCATTTGAGCTCAATTTTCAGTAAATTCTTGGCCACTTCTATATTGTTTGCTTTGCAACTGCATGAACATATTTTACCATTATTTCTTCATGGATGCCAATTTCCTTTGGTGGAAGAGCCTTCTGATTTTCCATCTCTTCTATACTGTGTTTAAGAATTTATTTGTATGCATTGACTTCACATATTGTCATCTTTATTGAAAAACTCTATAGAAATTTAGCAATGTAGAACTTCTATGTATCCTAAATGTAGCACTGCACTGCACATGTCTTGTTAGGTAGATGTGCACTGCAAAATGTTAGCTTATCAGGCAGACTCTAATTTAGAAATCCTATCTGATGTAAAATAGGAGCAGCATGTTTGTGTTAAAATTGGACTTTGGTTATGTTTGTGACACGAAGACTTATATATTTCTTTACTATTCTTTACTATTATGAGGAACTGTTCAATAGACCATGGATACAACTAAGGCTGGTAATATAGTATAAATTATTATTTCTAAAGAGCATTAAGTTACTGTTTCATTTGAGCAAAGCCAAAGTTTAAATTTCATGGAGTTATTTGTTGAAGACCATAGCATATGGAAGATTGTGCTTTGTAATGTAAAGTACATAAATGAAGTGATGAAAGAAAGAATGAAAGAAAGAAGGAAGGAAGGAAGGAAAAGAAAGAAAGAAAGAAAGAAAGAAAGAAAGAAAGAAAGAAAGAAAGAAAGAAAGAAAGAAAGAAAGAAAGAAAGAAAGAAAGAAAGAAACTATGAAACTGAGAGACAGGAAAAGGGTCTAAATATATTTGTTTGAATGTGGTTTTATATTATGGAATGGAATTGATGAATGCATATAGAAAATCTTAGTTTAATGAAAAAGCAAAACAAATATATGCCAAAGGTATAAAGTTGTGATATTAATATTATTATGGTGGTATATGAAACTTAAGAATTTATGGGTTGGTAATAGTTGCATATTACAATCCATGGTGATGATAACAACAACAACAACAAAAAAAAAAAACTAGGGAAGAGTTTTGAGAAGAAATGTATTCCAATAAATGCAGTTTAAGGAAAAAAGTTACTTTGCTAAGGGACATGAAAAAATAAGTGACTATAAGATGAAAGAAAAAGTAATTGGGCCATTACAAAGTATATATCTATCTATGCATATACATGGCAAATGGAAGTACATATCTAAAAGTGTTTTTGATGAAATATTAAAATAATTAGTAATGGATATAAGGATTTCAAGAGATCCTGAATGTGAAGTAGACATAATGTCAAGAGGAGATATCAATCCAAAACAGGGCAATTATGGGATAAACCTATGCCATTCAAATAAGTATCTCCTAACCCTCTTTATATTTCCAATGTAATCAGCTAACACTTTTTAAGACATTCTCTGGGATGTCCAAAACATAAAGAAAAAAATGTTGGGTTGAATCAATTTAATTTTAGATCAAAAGAAATAAATTTAATAGTCTTTAAAACTGTAATCATTAATCTGTTAATATGGGATGTTTTAACTCATTATTTAGAGTTCTTGTAACTATTTAATAATCACTTTACAATGATCTTTGATTGTTTATAAAGAATGCTGCAGGCTTACATATAATCAAAACAGGTGGAAATATTGACTATGTTGGGAGGCATAGACCTGGCTAGTGGAACAAATTGTATAACCAAAAGATGTTTTAATATACTGACATTCTGCAGATATGCCAAGTTAAACTTGATGTTGTAGTAATTCAACTAGTTTAAAAACTTCATTAGCAATAAATTCAGTATTAATACTTCTGATAATCCATGACTTCCAAACACAATTTTACCTGCAGTTTCCAGATAGGCATTATATGCCTATTTTATGCATAGATTATAATTTATCTCCCATTTTAACAACTTGCAACTATCTACCATATATAGAAAAAGAACTAGAGCTAAACCATGCCATGTTATCAGAAAGTTCACACAACAGCAATCTAATAATTCCTATTTGTTTTTTTTAAAACTTGATTGCTTGCATACAACAAAAAACTAGAAGGGGCTGCAAAGATAAAACTAAAAGGAAAGATAGACCGTTGAGTTCCCTGAGATATTGTGTTAGAAGTAATTATTTATAATAATCCTGTGAGGGATTTGGAATACACGCAATCCAATTAATGAACAAATAGGAAAATGAATACTCCTGGAATACTTTTTGAACCATTAAACATAACTCTGCTCTAGGTGTCATGTTGGAAAGGAAGCAGGTAGAAGACTTATAATGAGGGAGTGAGCAAAATTTTAAACTGCTGTCCATCTAGAGATGCATTTGCGGATTTTTAATGACACCCTTTTCTCTGCAGAAGTAGGATATGGTGGACTCTCTGGCTAAATTGGAGGAAGAGGTTAAGAGGGGCATGGGTTTAGAATCTTTGCACTGCAGTGATTGTCACAGGCTGGAATCCTTAAAGACTTATTTTGCCATTCCCAAGAAATTCAGACAATATGGTGAGCTGCTTACAAAATAGTTGACTAGCAATGAAACTATTGTTGAGAGTCTCAATCAGTAGTTCTGGTTGCTTTTGCCTGACACTGGCCCTATGTAGTCCATTTTTTAACCCAGTGTTTCATATATATTTTTTAAATTTTGTTTTGCAAGGTTCTTTCCTGAAGCAAAATTCAGCCCTATTGTGCTTTGCTTTCAGACAGTTATAGTTATCCTGCTAATGAGTAAAGTCCTAAGGCTCTTTTTTGTGATTTGTTTACAAAATCCTATGCAGTTGGCCAAGACTTTGTTCAAAAATTCCCACAGCACCAGATCAAATGATATTTCTATATGTAAGATCAATACCATGTATTTCGATTTTTCTGAAGGAATATCCAGATTATCTATCTGGTGCCTGTGCCAACCTTTATGAATCCAGGTAATCACTGCTGATAAGTTAGCACCAACTTTTAACAAGGAAATAGGGCACAATCAGCAGACTTTTAACCTTGTCTTCAAACTCAGTAACGGAAACCTCACATTCGAGAAAACTTTGTTGAACAAGCATTTTACATTTCTCATACAATCTTTCTCTCTCTCTCTTCAAACTCATGTCAGACCAGTTTTTTTTGGGTTTTTTAAAAGATGGACCCCTTTAATTTAAATACAATCTTGAATAAATAGGATAACTCTTCCATATGAACCATGTAGCAATAGTGCATAAATTAAATTCACATATCTGGTCAATTAATGATCAATATATTAAAATGTAAGCAAGATAAGCATATAAAATTGATAAATAAAATAATAAAATAGGCAATTAAAACTTGTTTGATATGGAATTGAAAAAACATGTGTTCATGTTGAGAAGGACATGAGGCTGCAGTGACCAAGTTAAACTTCATTTTATAATCATCTTATAATTTCCATGTGTGATAATTAAATTTCAGTGGAACAGTATGGTAGCTCAATGAGGATCTAAAACATGTTGCATAATCATAATCATACAATGCCAGCCAAAGCAAATACTTGTTCAAAACACCTCAGTAGTCATTAATAGTTTCATAATTAATCAAATATGTTTATTAAAATGACATTTAAAATATTTTGAATATCTTATTTTATGTTCCATGATAATTTTTGAATAGTTGTTATGTTCTAATAGTTGTCTAGAGATACGTTCTATGATGATGGGCTCAAGCATGAGTCTGAAAACTCAGAAAATTAAACCGCTGGCCCCAGTGACCAACCCAGATTGGATCTTGCAACATCTGGGACATGTATAGTCACCTTCATTCATGAATAGTTGTAAATCAAAATAGCTAAAACCTAAGACCCTGATGGTGAACCTATGGCAAGTGAGCCGCAGGCAAACATACCTCACTGTGGATGCACACACCTCACAGCTGATTTTCGGCCTGTTTAAGGCCTTTTTTAGCCTCTCAGAGGCTTGAGGACAGCTTCTGCAGCCTTTGCAGGCAGAAAAATAGGGCCATTTCATCACTTCCTGTAATACCGAAAGTGATGAAATGGGCCTATTTTTTGGCCTACAAACGCTGCAGAAGCTGTCCTGAAGCCTCTGTGAGGGCCAAAAAAACATCAAACGGGCCAAAAATAATCTGGGAGGTGCAGTACAGGTAAGGGGGCAGCAGGGGGGAATTGTGCGCGCATGCGCAGGGGGCGTGGGGGGGCATGCACTGCCTTCTGGATGCTGGCACATGAGTGCACATGCACAATTTTTGGCACAGGAGCCCAAAAAAGTTAGCCACCACTGCCCTAAGAGATGTTTTTATTTTCACTAATATATACTTAACAGACCCATCTCTTATTGTGGCTTCCTTTCTCTTGTGGATGAAATGGAATTTCCTTTCTTTTTTTAAAGAAAGGCAGCTTGATATTTTAAACCACCCAATTTAATAGGTATCTGTCTGAGAAGAACATCAAAGTCGCCCTTTTACATTCTACAGATCTAACAAAGATATCTTACTGAACTGAAAAGCGAAAAATGTACAATATTTTTGTAGGTCAAAGACAAAAGAAAAAAGTGGAAAGCGAAATAGAGGAATGTAGGGAAAAAGTATTTCAGTAATTTGTATGGGAAAAATTTTAATATGTGGTAAAATTGAATTATACTTTAAATGATATAGGCCAAGAAAAACATGAAGAAAATAAAGTCATAAATGCTGTATTGTTGAGGTATAGTAAAGCTGCAAGTAGAAATGTAGACACAGAAAATGTTATGGTATGGTATGAAATATGTCATAGATTCGGTGTAGGACATGATCTTGTAAAAAAATATCTTAAATTAAAATATTAAGCGAAACATAAATATGCACAATTTCATTGTATAGATAAAATATTATAGATACATTAATGTTTATCTAAAATGACATAACTTTTAAAGATAAGTTTTGGCATAATTAATTGCTAGAAATAACTCAAAATCTCCAGCTGGTATAAAAGCAATGGCTATAGTAGTGTTTCACTGGTGAATTATCTTCACAGAGTTTTTTAACATGAGTGTGAGAACTGTATTTAACCCTGATGATTGAAAGGAACCTATTTTTATTCCCTTTGGCCAAGGGAAAACTGCAGGGAATTGGTTTATTCAGTATGTCTAGAAAACTGCTTGACAGTATTCTAGTAGAGAAAGTGATACCAAAGAGTGGCATCAATGGAATGGAATTTGACAGTATACTGATTGAAAAGGTAGAGAAAAAGATACCAAAGAATGGAGTGGCATGGCATGGCATGCTCTTAAACCAACATAAACAACAAATTAAATCTGGGAAGTTTAGTTCAGCTTTATGCAGATGAGACAGTATGCAACATGGGTTTTTGCTCTTTCCTCAGCAAGTTATTGAAATATGTACAATGAGAGAAAGAAAATGCATTGTGGATTTATTGTCTTAAAATGTATGATAAAATGAATAACTTATGATTCTGAAATGTTTCTACAAATACGTAGTTGAAGATCAACTGCTAAATGCGATAAAAACCAGTGTATGGTGGAAGCAAAGTTCATATTACCATAAAGCTCAGTGAACTGTTCAGCTTTGAACAAAGAATAAAGCATGGATACATGATGCCTGATGTCTGATGAGTTATTTTATGTATTTATAGATGGATATGTGAAGAATGTTTGTTATAATGTTTGACTGTGTAGTTGAGAACAATAATGTATGTGTGTCTTTATATGCATAGGATGTCATGTCATTGGCCAAGATCCTGAATTACCCAAAGCAAATGTTAGACAGATGTACAAAGCAGCAAGCAATATACAGTATAGATTTGAGAATTAATGTACCAAACACCAAAGTATTTGTGTTTGACAAGAAAAATAAGTGTGCATTGCTTGCAGGTTGTATATAAATGGTGAATTAGAGTAAATAGATAACGTTTTGTATTTGGGTAGACTATTAACTAAAGATGGGGAAATGGATAAGTAAATGTTTAAATGATATCAGTGAAAGATAGTGGATAGCATGCCATCTATTTTGAGGAATCGATTTTTGTTAAAATGATTAAAATGGCTGCAAATGAACACATGCTTCTGATTGTTTTGTGATATAAAAGTAAAACTTAAGACTATCAGAAGAAACAGTAACTAAAGTAAGTTTGATGCAGTATGAATGGGGACTCAAGAAGCCCCCCACTATAATTAAATAAAATGAGAGCTGAGAACAGAAGGCAATATATGCATCCCATATGTCAAGGGTAGCTTGTAAGTATAGGAAGATACGGAGTCAGTGAAGCTGTTGTTAAATAGTTTGTGTTGGATGTCCCAAAGGTACTTTTTCAGAAACTTTCTTCTTTTTTCCTTGAAGACGTTACACTTCTCATCCAAGAAGCTTCTTCAGTTGTGGCTGAATGATGGAGAATGGAAGGATGTATATTCCCTGCAATTATCTGGTCGCACTCTCTCTAGCACTCTCTCTGATGATAGATGACTTGCAAAGAATGTAAATCCTTCCATTTTCCAACATTCAGCCACAACTGAAGAAGCTTCTTGGATGAGAAGTGAAACTCTTCAAGGAAAAAACAAGAAAGTCCAGTTGCCTCCTGAAAAAGCACTTTTGGGACAACCATATCTTGGTGGACTGAGAATTTTCATAGACATTGTGTTAGATGTTTCTCCTTAGTTCCTACCCTCGATTTCTTTTGCTACCTACTTCTTCTTTTTTGCCTTACTCTCGTTATTTACCCTGAAAGGACATTACTTGGATATTGCTAAAAAAAAATTCAAAAGACCTTGAATAAGAGTTATTAAGGACCAAATCCGCTTTCCTTGGTGATGGCCTGAGGAACTATCCAGGAAACTGGAAGTCATATTTTGGCCTATATTAATGCTATTCACAGCTTCTGATTAGTTGATCGCACTAATTTTTACAGTTGCCCTAGTCATTTATTATAAAACATTTTTAAAAATTGCAAGCTTCTACAGTTAATTTTGCAGTTTCCTGAGGAAAGGTCTTTGGATGGGATTTATCTATCTGTGCTTTATATCGGAGAAACATACAACAGTTTAGATCTTTATACCGGTATTCCTCGACTTTTCACCATGATTGAACCCAAATTTTCTGTTGCTAAGTGAGACAGTTGTTAAGGAAATTTTGCCCCATTTTATGATATTTCTTGCCACAGGTATTAAGTGAATCGCTGCAGCAGTTAGTAACATTTGTTAAATGAACCTGCCTTCCCCACTGAGTTTGCTCACCAGAAGGTCATAAAAGGATATCACATGGCCCTGAGACACTGCTACCATCATAAATAAGAATCAGTTCCCAAGCATCTGAATTTTGATCACAGGACTAGGCTGCAATGGTCGTAAGTGTGAAAAACGATCATAAATCCCTTTTTCAGTGCTGTTGTAGCTTTGAATGGTCACTAAAGGAACTGTTGTAAGTCAAGGACTACCTGTGCTTATTTGGCCCATGAAAAATTGCTGGAAACATACTAGTTGCTTATTCCTTTATAGTTCTAATTTGGCACCACTGGAATACTACTTTTCTCTCTGACTACTGTTCCCCACCACTCCTTCTAGTTAGTATTCATGGCATCTTTGGATGCAGAAATGAATTGATTTTCTAGGTTTCCAGTTATGTTTGTGGATCTGGTTATTGTAAATTTATTTATTTATTTGTTTGTTTATTTATTTATTTATTTGTCAATTGCTTACAAGATAATAGGTATAAGTAAAACATAGTTATGAAGACATGGATACATATAAGAAAAAATATAAAAGAAACAATAGGACAGGAAGGTAGGCACGTTGGTGTGCTTATGCATGCCCCCTGCAGACCTCTTAGGAAAGGGGTGAGGTCAATAGTAGACAGTCTAAGGTTAAAGTTTTTGGGGTTTGGGGAAGAAACCACAGAGTCAGGTAGAGTATTCCAAACATTGACCACTTTGTTGCTGAAGTCGTATTTCCTGCAATCATGTTTGGTGTGATTAACCTTGAGTTTGTATCTATTGTTTGCTCTTGTGTTGTTATGGTTGAAGCTGAAGTATTCATTGACAGGTAGGACATTGCAATGTATGATTCTATATACTATACTTAGATCGGACTAAAGGCGGCGTAGTTCTAGATTTTCTAAGTCTAGAATTTCGAGTCTGGTGGCATAAAATATTCTGCAACGAGTAGAGGAATGGAGAACTCTTCTTGTGAAATATTTCTGGACTTTTTCAACTGTGTTAATATCAAATACATAATTTGGATTCCAGACTGATGAGCTGTATTCGAGTATTGGTCTAGGAAATGTTTTGTATGCTCTAGTTATTAGTGTAATATTACCAGAGAAAAAGCTACGTAAGATTAAGTTAACAACTCTTAATGCCTTTTTGGCTATGTAGTTACAGTGGGCTCTAGCACTCATGTCATTAGGGATGAGTACTTTATTTTATAATTTTAACATCCGTTTTATGTGAGATTCTGGAACTGTTGGAAGTGTAAGCAGAATGATTAAAACAGCTCTTGCCCCTGCATGTATCTGGTGTACCAATCAGGGTTTGTGGTCTTTTATTTATTTATTTATTTATTTAATCAAACTTTTATACCGCTCCCTCTCCCAAAAAGGGACTCGGGGCGGTGTACAGCCTACTAAAAAACATACAATAAATATACAATAAATACGATTAAAAATAGATTAAATAATTTGATCCGGCTGTCTATTCAAAATTCAATTAAAAATTAAAAGCTAATAAAACCCCAATTAAAATTAGTTAAAACCACAAACACAGTTACTGGGCCAGGCTGGCCTGTTTAAAAAATAGGGTTTTCACTGCGCGCCGGAAGGTCAGAATATCCGTCATAGCCCGTATCTCCGGGGGGAGATCATTCCATAGGGAGGGAGCTCCCACAGAGAAAGCCCGAACTCTCGGAGCCGTCAGCCGACAGCGGCCAGGCGGCGGGACCCCAAGTAGGGCAACCCTGTGGGAGCGTACTGGGCGGCGGGAGGTTGACGATGGCAGTAGGCGGTCCCGTAAGTACTCAGGTCCCGAGCCATGGAGCGCTTTAAATACCATCAATACCACCTTGAATCGAATCCGGTAGGCCACAGGAAGCCAGTGCAGCCTGCGGAGAAGCGGTGTAACGTGGAAGCTCCGAGGGGCACCCACAATCACCCGCGCGGCTGCATGCTGGGCCAACTGTAACCTCCGGAGACTCTTCAAGGGGAGCCCCATGTAGAGAGCATTGCAATAATCCAGGCGGGAAATAACGAGGGCGGACGTGACTGTGCGAAGTGCGCCCAGATCCAGAAAGGGCCGCAACTGGTAAATCAGACGTATCTGATAAAAAGCCTCCCTGGCGACTTTCCCCCCCCCCTATGGTTATGCTTTAATCCCTTTTAAATGAATAAATGTTATCTGCTTTGGTATCTCCTTAACTGGAGAAGAATTACATGCTCCATAATAATTAAGCACCAATCATATTGGTATGTCAGTGCCTTGATCACATGCCTTATAGACATTCACATGTCTTCCTTCAGGCACGCAATCTCATTCAGAAAAGATACAATATGATTTATTTTCCTCTTTAAAGCTGGTTACTTTAAACCTGGTAGGTGTCTGAGGACCAGGCTGAATTATATTTTTAGTAGAAAATGAGACCAAGGAGCAAATGTAAATGAAATGAGTTCAGAAGGAGCTTCCCCTATTTCACATACAGCAGTTTTCTTATTTCTGCCACCCAGCCATTAATTGTTATTATGAGATGCCATAATTCCTTTTGCTCCTTGCATTGCACTCCTAGGTCACTGACCTATGGTCCATTTTCCCATTAGTACTAATAAGTATCATGAGATAGTTGTGGCAGGAGTCAGATGTAAGATGACTCTGCAGCTTGATCAACGTCAAGGGACTTTCTTTTACATTTGCTAAGCAGACTATGAGATATTATATACAGTCAAAACAAAAACAAAAATCCACCACCACCACAAGTCATGACACATTTTACATTTGTTGTGGTTAGGTAGTTATAATCCAGTGTCTCGGTTTTTTTGAGGTGGTTGATTTAATTATGGATTGATATTGTGCTAAATGAGAATACAGATTCTACAAGACTCACTGGTTGGATTAAGCTTTATGGTTTACAGTAGGGTAAAGCATTAAATAAGCAATTGTATTTTACAATTGTATTACAATTGTATTACAATTGTATTTTAGAGCAGGGATCTAAATATTGGGCTGCAATATTGGTCCACAGTCTGTTAGGAACTGGGCCGTGCAAGCAACGAGCAAGTGAAGCTGGATCTGCACATGCTCAGGATCTAGGTTGTGGGCAAAACCATCCCTCCTATGCCTGGCCCATAGAAGACTTCCCCCCCGAAACTGGTGCCATAAAGGTTGGGGACTGCTCTTTTTTAGACAATTATGCAGCCAACCTTTAGGTGTCCTTAAAAAAACCACAAATGGAGTCAAGTAAAATGTGGTTCTATTTATGATGTTGAAATGTGTCAAGAAAACACTTGCATGGGTCAGTTCCTAACAGGCTGGTTTACTACAGTGTGTGAATTACATCAGTGGATGAACACATAATATATATGAGAATATGCCAGCATCAAACCCTGAGTTCCTATCCTAGAATAATTGATAAAAATCCCAAGCCTGAAACCTCTCACAATTCTGGCTATCAGAATACACTTCTTTGGCTGTGCTTGCTTAAACATAGCTTACTATTAATCATGATGAAAGCAAATCATCCTGTGGCAAATAATAACAGGCTTAAGGATGCCATCGCTATCCTTTGGAATCAGAAGTTTGTCATTGATGGTTACTGGTATTCCCTCCAATTTTGGTAGGACAAACATCAACAATGAACAGAATGGTGTCCACGGCAACATTGTAAAATCATAGGATGAAGGGAAAATAAATTGTTCTCTCTTCTTCCTCTTTCTAATCTCTACATGTTTGGAGGTCAAAAACTAAAAATGAAGCAAAAGAGATGTTATTCTGTCTTGCACTATCCTGCTTTTTCCAAGAGGAGTAAATACTAACCAACTAATCACCTAACCATTAGTCCAGATTTAGACAATATGCTGACACACATGTATTGATCTAAAGATATTTTCTGCCATTTTCAACTAAAATATCACCAACAGAGCTGCACAAAGGGACATTTTACCCACCCTTCAAGAGGGAATGTTTATTTACTTGTGTTATTATTAGTTTGAGATGAGTTGGACTGAAGGACACAGAAAGAAGGAAAATGGATATAATAGTTGAAGGTGAGCAGCCTGAATCTGAATGCCTTTCAGAATGCCATTTAATGCATTTAATGGCTGCAAAGTAGATATGAATTCAACAAGTACAGCCTTTCTTAACATGACAATGCAATAAAAAGGAGAAATTTATCTCCTGGGTTCTTGTCAGTTATGCACCAGTCAAAAATTACTATTTTAGTTTCCATTTAGAAGGAGAATCACATTTTTAGATATAGTTCAAAGACTATAGAACTCAATACCTCCCTTACACCACAATTTATCTGGTGCCTCCACTGGTGTGTGGGGTCAGAACAGTTGTCATTTTAAAATGCACTTCTGTGTTTGGTTTTGCACTTCTAGTTTCAGTTGTAGTGGTAGTGGTAGTTATTGTCGTTGTTGTTTTTTTTTGGACACAATGAGAGCCTGTGTTATGGCCTGTCAGCCACCAGTCCTTCCAGAAGTCAAATCAGATGAGGAGGAGGCATGGGAGTCAGGATCAGCATAATGTCTGTCAGCCCTCAGATGGAGAGTATAGTTCCCAGGTCTGGAGATGGCTGATGAGGAAGAGGAGGAAGAGGTAGGTCCAATGCCAGATGCGCAGAAGGCAGAGGAGAGGAGAGCTGTGGAAATATGTGGGCTGATCCTTAGGATGGAAGATCCACCACTGCTAATGAAACCACCCTAGCTCTGGGGATAAAAGGCAGGGGGCAAAGATGAATAGATATGGCAGACAACTATTCATCTCCTTGCCAGACAAACCTGTTAGCCTGCTGTGAGAGAGAGGCTTTTTGCCAGGGCTGGTAGCGCTCCTAATAAAGGAATCATTGATTGCTTACAGAAGGTTTGTCACGTTTGGGAAGTTGGGTCAGAGCAGCAGGGGCATTGTCCTACAGCATTGTCCATTTGTTCATAGTTAATAAGAAGTTGTTTGAAGTGTGCGAAGAATTTTAGTTTTTGATGCCAATGGGTATGGATTTGCTTAAGCCATAACTCAAAAAGTGAGGCAAGAAAGGACACCATCTTTAACTGTTGAAGATGTTCTTCTGGGTGTGTAATGTGCATTTGATGATCACTATCTCCATCTCTAACAGCATGATTTATTGCAAGGTTATAGGAATCAGGTGAAGATTTGTGGAACTAAATATGGTCCTTATTTCTCTCCCCAGCAACACTGAATTGTGACGCTGGGTCTGCATCTGAAATGAACATGGAAAGAGATGTTACTCTTTGCCTCAGGCAACAAACATTTTTTGGAGGGGAAATCCTACAGGTGCATTTGATTGTATTTCTCAGTCTTCTCTTCCGGTGACGGTTCTTTCTAATTTTCCATGGGGTTTTTTTCTCCTCACACTGCCAATTTCTAATCGGTTTACTATTTTATAGTCATGTGAAAAAAAAAAGATGAAAACAGAATATTTGATGCATAAATCTTTTAATGTTTCTTTGGACTGCTGTGCGCTTCTTGCCTATCCATGTTCCGGTGACTCTTTATCGCTCCCTTCTGATTTTTTCTTTTGTCCTTAGTTTCTTTCAATTGTCATCATTTTATGCATGAGATTTGTATTCTTTTCTTTTGAACTTGGTGCTTGGACGCTTTTTTAAAAACTGAATGTTCTATGATTCTACTGTATATCAGCAGGGAGAAATATCCCCCCTGTGATGCATGCAAGTGACAGAATTATGTTAGCACGAAAAAAGATTAAAATAAATGTGGTGCTGAATTTTAGTTGTTTTGGTGTGTGCTTTCAAATTATAAAAAGATGTGGTATATACAAATAGTGTCTTTCATGGCCTTTGAGTTTTCTTGAAGCAATCAGAAGAAGAAAAACACAGTACACAGAATGCTTGAGGAAAACAGTAGCCATTTTCATTTGCAAAATGTGATTAATCTTGCACTGGTTAATGGTATTTTTGTCTCCTGACACCGAATGTTTTTAAGTCTTAATTCTTTTATTCTTATGAATCAGTTTGCAATGCCTTGATCTGCTAAGATGGTAATGAATTTTGTGAAAGAAACCCTTCCAGTGTTTGGTTTTTAATCCCTATTTTGGTATCTCTCATTTTTAACAAGAATGTCAGCAGGTATATTAAAGTTCAAAGGGATTTTTATGTTCAGAACTGCATTTAAATTATATACACCGGGATGAAAAAAAAAACACCAAGTCCTTACTTAGCATTGGAAATTGTTAATTACTGTGGCTGGATTTGTGAAATTCAATTTGCATATGTTAGACTGTTTCTTTTAAAACAAATTCCTTTTTAAAAACCTTTATCTTGCTTTTTCAATTTGGAATCTTTGTAATGCAGACCAAAAGCTAAACGGTTGTTCCCTAAAATTTATGTTTCAGTGCTCATAAATAAATTTGTCAGTTCAGCAGATGAAAACATTCCTTGGCTATTATTTATATAATGGGTCTTTTATTATTATTTTTTCCTATTAAAAATATTCATGTTCAGGTTTAATATAATATCTAGATCGCATATTTGCTTTTTACATACAAGTTGATTAAAAAGCATCTCAATATACCCATTGAGAGATATTTCATTGGAAAACACATTTTCAAGATAATAAGATAATAATCTATTTCCTGGAGAATTTTTCTTGAAACATCTTTGGAAGTTTAATATTGACTTTTTTTCTTTAGTCTTGTATATTCTTGAATTGTCTTTTTCCTCCATTTTCTCCATTCTCAATCCTAGGTCCCCTAACAAAGAAACAGACAGATGATTTAGGTGCTAACGAAGGTGCGGAAGATGAAGGTATATTTTTTCCCCCTGCCAAACTGATTTGCATGACAAGGATCCCCTTTGAAAAACTTTTTTCTCCCTTTTTTTTCTTCTTGTCTTCTTTGGAAGATGTGTTTTCTTTTTTTAAATTCCCATTTTTGATGTGTTTTGTCTTCTTGCTTGTTGTTACATATTTTATTTTTTTAAAGAAAGAATGTTGTTAAGTTCTTTAAATAACAGTGTTTTTTTTTTAAAAAAAGGAGGGTGTTTTATTTTTCTTTGCTTGGGACCAACTTTTGGTGTGTTGCATCCCAACTGAATTTTGTCCATGATAACTAACACACTCTGGAAACACACTCCGTAAACCTTCTTGCATGTTTTCTAACCTCTGTTTTGATCGATTTCACTCAATATCAAGGCGATGTGTTTTGTTTCTTTTTGTCACCCACTTATTTCCATTTTTATAGAAATGTGTTTGAAAGTGTGATAAATGCTGTTATAAAAATGTTTCCTAAGCAACCATATTGTTCCGATGCTTCACTTCTCAGTATCCTCAATGCAGTTTTACTGTTGTAGAAAAAGGGAGATTGCAGAACACTTTCTTCTAATTGGAGAATATACACGAAATCTTAGACATCTGTCTGTCTGTTTATGTATATATGTATCTACCTATCTACTTACCTATCAGTAGGCTGCAACCGATTTAACAACCAGTTCTGTGAGCTCACACTTTGCGTATGCGTGCAGCACTCAGTAAACACCAATTTGAACTTCTCAAGTCACCTTCTAGCCTTCCCCGGTAAGTAGAACAGCTGAGGCGTGGTAATCCATTTTGTCATACAAATCAGCTGAGCTGCAAAAGAAAGAAATATAGGACAGGATAGGGCAGGGGCTAGTGGGCGAGGCCAGCTGATTGTCATTTGTACCGGTTCACTAGAACCACTCCGAACTGGCAGCAACCCACCACTGCATGTGTATCCCGCCTTTATTATTTTTACAAATAACTCAGCAGCAGACATACTTAACACACCTTCCTCCTCTTCTTTTTCCTATAAGAAAAGCTCTGTGAGGTCAGTTGGAATGAGAGAGAGAGAGAGAGTGATTGGCCCAAGGTCACCCAGCTGGCTTTAGTGGCTAAAGCAGGATTTGAACTCATGATTTCTACCTTTCTAGCCTGGTTCCTTAACCACTGGCTAGGCCAAACTGGCTACTCATTAACAGAAAGTATATTATTCTTGTTCTTCATGATATAAAGACAATTTTGAAGGAAAGGTAACTCCTGGTGACTACATGATTATAACTGCTGAGTTTTCTTGACAAAAAACATGGAAGTGGTTTCCTTTGACTTCTGGAATGTTTCTTCAAGTTCCAGTCTAACTATCCTCTAGTATTCCTTCTTAAACTAACCAGACCTGACCTGGTGAGTTTCCAAGTCTAGACAAGATGAATAAAGTCCTGTTATCTATACTGGGACCATAGGAATGATAGAGGTAGTCAACCGTTGAAATAAATAAATGATTGATTTGGTTTCATTTGAAAACTCTCCTGAGACATTTTACTTTTACTAGCATCTTTGTATTACTTTCCCTTTCTTACTTCTGGGATCCTGGAACAGACCAGCTGTGTGTTTCTTCTCTGATACTTAAAACTATTCAATTATATGTTAAGTGTATGTGTGTGTGTGTGTTGTTGTTTCTATTTCTACTTTGAATTAAATAAGGAAATTTACCAAGGAAAAATGCTTAACTGAGATATTGTAATATATTCTGCAACCTAGAATATATTTTGCTACCTAAATATTGGTTTTCCCCCCTGAAAGAATAATCTTGCTCTCTTAACATAGTTAATTTGTAAAACCTGGTTTTTCCCTGCTTTCAAGAGCCCTCCCATGCACCCATGAACTCTCAAATTCCACTGTGTCATTAATTCAAAGATTGACTGAAGAAGCTGAATTATTTAACACTTTAAATAAAATGAATAAACTGAAAATCGAGGGGTCAAAGGCAGAGAGATAATTAGAAAAGTGAGTTAATTTTCCCATTGGTACAATCACTGGAACCAAATTCATCTTAACCCTCTCTCATTCAGATCAAACTTTAATATGCTCACTCCAAACTTCTATCTTTAAGTCTGAGACTCTTTAAAAGGTCATAAGTTTTGCAAGAATCTTCCATTCAAAGTGTAGGCTTAGGATATCGGCATTCTATGTATGGGTACTTAATTCTTAGCCTCTACAAAAGCTTTAGGATTGTTCTTTTCTGATGTTCAAGAAATAAAACTGTACTTTTTGCGATGTTTCCAAGATGTACGTACAGAAATAGAACAAAAGTTGGACTCTCCATGATTTGAAATTATTCAGGTATATATAGATGCCTAAGATTTCCTGTAATTATTAATTGATGGGTGGTTAGAAAGTTGAATGACCATTCTGACATTATGTAAACAAACAAAAAACAACATTTTCAAAGCTAGATGCCCTCCTGTCACACACATTTGTTTAAAACACAAAGCGCCTTACAGGAAATCCTCATTTCATGACTGCCTTGATTAGCAACCCTTTGCAATTGTACAGTGATGAAAAAGTCATTTTACAACCAATCCTTGCATGTACAACCTTTCCAGTCTGCAAAGCAAAGTAATGTTGAAGTAAGCTTTAAGCACAGTCACAGTTTCAATTAGAGACCATTTCATTTAACAGCTGAGTATCCAATCCCAATTGTGGCTGCTACAGTAGAAGGCAACTAACCATATTGGTTAACCAGGACCTTGTGCATTGTAGAACCTAATTCTGTACCTTCGGTACCAAATAATATTTATCTTCAGATTTAACTGTTACACTTCTTAAAACTTCACAGAAAGATGTTTAGAAGTTGAGTCATGGCAACTGCACTTCTTCTCTTTTTTGGTTTGAAACGTTTTGCTACTTATCCAAAGAGGTTCTTCAGTGTTGTTGATTGTTGCCTTTTGCTCTTTGCCACTTAGAACATCCGAGTTACTGTATATGGAGTGATCGAAAAACAGCAAAACATTTCAAACCAGAGAGAGAGAGAGAAAGAGAATGCCATGACTCAGCTTTCAGACAACTCTACAAATTGTCATTATTTAGAAGTATAGCAAATTCTAAACAAGCCTGATTTGTTTAGAATTTACAGTCCTTGATTTGGGAGCCACAGACAAAAAGTGACATTTCTCCAAATGGTCTCATAACTAGAAAAGAAAACCCAATAATCACATTTCTGTTTGTCCCCTCCTTTTAATTTTAAAGAAGGGAAATGAAAGTAGGGCTCTTGTATATTTGACTCTTGTCTTTTGCCCCTCAGAACATCTTGTGTTGCATGGAGAGATTGAAAAACAGCAAAACTTTTCAAACTGAAGAAAAGAAATTCAGTTACCATATCTCAGTTTCTAGATAACTTTACCTGGATGACAGAGAATCTTCATTTTCCTAGAAAGATATTAAGTCCGAGATAAAATGATTTATTATTTCCCTGCATATTTATTTATTTTATTTGTTTGTCAAACATGTAAAAAGTAACAAGTATAGATATGAACATAAACATGAACAAAGGAAATAAATACAGATAAATGGGGACTGTAAGATTCTGTGCCATTTTGTCCACAGAATACTCAAGATGCCAAATAATTTAAAATAAAATAATTTAAGAAATCCTTCAAACCACAGTTAATTTGTTTACTAGTATAGCTGAAAAAGCCAGGCTGAAATGAAAGCAGAACAAGTGGGGCTAAATCCTACTGCTCTCAGAGTGCATTTGGAGTGGTGATGATGATGATGAAAATCACATGACTGTACTCTTCCCAAATCATGCTTGAATTCTTTAGATTTCACAAGTAGTTTCCATGTGTCCCTTTGAGCAAGAAGTTTCTCTGGCAAAATAAACCATTGAATTTTTAACAATGCTCTTCTACAGACCACCACAAATGGTGACCCACCAAGGTTTATGAAATGGATTGGCTCAGTTATTTAAAAGATTTACAAGCCACAGGGTAAATGTTTATTAGATTGTTGAAAACATCCATGTTCTTATAGTCTCACTTGAATAGCAAAATAAAGAAGTTGATCTGTTCCAGACTGGCGTTCATAATTAGACAGTGACTATATTAGCTTTGTAAATGGAAGAGGGAGCGGTATAAAAATTTGATAAATAAATAAATAAATAAATTAGAAGCTTCACAGACCTATCCTAAGGTGATGTCTTTTCAGGTAGGAAAATATCTTCGGGATCCAACTCACACATTTAAAATTACGTTCTCTGCTGCTTTTTGCCCACAGTCACACTTTCTTACACATTCTATGACAAGTTATTAGTTATTTACATAACCCTATTAACATTCAAAACTCTGAGAGCAATTCCCCCATTAACAATGGCCTTTCCTATACAATCAAAAATTAATAAATGGATGTTGTGTGATATTAAGAGGTTCCCAGTCCTAGTTTTTATTTGGCTTGCAGTTTGGGAAAGGCTGTGCTGTTTACAGATCTTGTTGAGAAATTACTTCAAAGATCAGCATTTCACCCTTCAGACTGTTGTGGCTTTTCTAATTTGTCACATAATTGTAGGGCAGGCACTAATAGCTAAAACATTCGTCAGATTAATCTGTACCTTTCACTCTTTGGGGGGGAAATGTAAGAACATCTCTGCGCAAAATAAACTTAGCTAACAGTGACAGGAGAAGTATCAGAAGTAACTCAGTTCTTTTTATGAAATTGATTGGGTGGCGCCTCTTCTATTAGTAACAGATGACTACTGAAGTTAGTAATAGTGAAGTTCTCTGAAGTTGTGACAAATTATCTTTAGAGGTTTCAGAGTCCTTTTTAAACTTTGAGAAATGGAGCAGAATATTCATTTCCCCTTTCAGAATATTATTACACTGACTCTTATATCAATATTTTTTTCAGTTGTTTTTTGCCTAAACAATAGAACTTCCTTAGGTTAATTCTGATGCAAGTAGTCTCAATTAAGAGACCATTTACAATTACACTAGTGATGAAAAAGGACAAGTCCTTATACTTATAACTGTCATAGTATCCCTGCAGTTGTGTGTTTGAGATTCAGGCACTTCACAATCGGTGGGTGATTATAACCATTGCATCATCCTTTGGTCATATGACCGTCCTTTGCACACTTCACAGCCAGTGTCTTTTTTGTATATAATTCTTATTAAAACTTTTACATAAGAGTAGTCAATAGAAAAGTAAAATCACCAGCATGTGGTCATGTCATGCCTTGTTTAATGGCCATGAGTGACTCACTTAATAACCATGGCACAAGTGAGGTCCACTTGTGGTAACTCCATTGGGATCGTGAAATTTCTCACTTAATTATTGCATTGCTTAATAATGGAGTTGATGGTTTAATTTGGGGATCATTATCTTTACAGTGTGTGCAGTTCTAATTTCTGGATTACTAGGAAAACAGCTAGGAGATCATTCTGAGCAAATTGTGCTACCCTGACTTTTCTATACCTATAGTTTCTCATTATTTTCTGAATGAACTTGCAAATCATTTGGAAAAAAGATCATAAAATTATAATTGAGAGCAGTGACCCAAGCTGACAATCTGGGCAGCTGTGATGTCTCATCATCTGTAAAGATATCTAGAATGTTTATCCTTCGTTGCACTTAAATATTTATTTTAGCTGAAATAAAGAAAGGAATTAAAAGTTATAAGAGACATAGATGAGCTCACTTGTGTTAGATGGATTTGAGCTGAAAAGTGGACATATTTTCTATCTTGTCCAACCATCCTATCTTTCTCTGCTAGTCCTGTGACCAGTGGTGGGTTCAAATAATTTAACAACCGGTTCTTTGTCCTAATGATTTCTTCCAACAACCAGTTCACGAAATTGCTCAGAAAGTTAACAACCGGTTCTCCCGAAGTGGTGCGAACTGGCTGAATTCCACCACTGCCTGCAACACACAAAACACACAAAAGAAGCTTTGATCAAGCCATCATGATTAGTTTCTACCATTCACTAGGGACATCCCTGCCTGAGATCCCTTTGTCCCTTCCACAAATTATTGTCATTGTTCGGAAGTTCTACTGGAAATTCTAAACAACTTTTTGATTTGGTGGCCGCACACGTAATGTGACATTTCTCCAAATGGACTCATAGTTGGAAGAGAAAACACAATGATCACACATCTGTTTCTCCCCATCTTTTAATTTTATAGAAGGGAAATTTCTTTTTGACTGTTAACTTTTGCCACTTAGCATACCCTATGTTGCATGGAGTGACTGAAAAGCAGAATGACTTCCAAGGAGAAATGAGACACAGAGCAAATAAATCCTAATAAAATATGACAGCAAGGAAGCTAACTAAATCTACTTGCTAATTTCAAGAAGAGTAAATTCATATTCTGTATAAAAAAGTCATATCAGTGGATTAGTCAGACATCATATCTTTCCCCCATTTTGGAACACTGTTTTACTGTATTTAAACCAATTCCTTAAGAAGAGGTGAACTGTTTTTGCTTTCATTGTTCCTTTGCTTCTGTTCCTTTAAAAAAAAAAATACTGATATCTCTACATTCAAAAAGTATTAAGAAAAGCTTTGAACTGTTCCTGGAACCCAGCTCTAATCAGATATATATCTTAAGTTTAATTTTAGGAGGGGCTCTTCAAAGGTTCTTGCCAAGCTGATATATAGTTGACATTTACTGATCCCAAAAATTGTGCTAGGGTCTGAATATTACTCGGATAGGAGAACATCTGGAAATCTAGGGTTCAAAGATCAAATAGGAAAATTTCTCTCCCTCTCTCTCTTTCTCCCTCCCTCCCTCCCTCTCTTTCTCTCTCTCTCTCTACCTTTCTCTCTCTCTCTCTCTCCCTTTCTCCCTCCCCCTCTCCCTCCCCCTCTCTTTGTGTGTATGTGTGTACAAATGGATAACAAACCATTTGTGAAGAAAACTAAATGGGCATGTCACGAAGTCACCAGAAATCAAGATCAACACATAGAAGAGTTTCTATTCATCTTCACAAAATATTATAATACAGTATTTCTTAACCTCGGCAACTTTAAGATGCCTGGATTTCAACTCCCAGAATTCCACAGCCAGCAAGACTGGCTGATGAATTCTGTAAGTTGAAGTCCAGATATCTTAAAGTTGCCAAACTTGCTTCCAGAAGTTGTGAATGCTCCAACACCAGAAGTTTTTTAAAAGATGTTGTATAACCATTTGTCTGAAGTGGTGTAGGGTTTCCTGCCTAGGCAGGGGGTTGGACTAGAAGACCTCCAAGGTCCCTTCCAACTCTGTTATTCTATTCTATTCTATTCTTTGCAAGTTGAGAAACACTAATATAGTACACACATTTCAGGTTACTAATCTGTTTTATAACTACCTTCCAGAAAGAATATTAGAAAGAACATATAAAATTAATTATTCTAATTTATTGATTGTAGTTAATATTGAGTAGTATGTTTTCTATTAGAATTGCTAGCATGACAATTTCATGGAACAAAGTGCGCTTTGAGAGCATATCTAATTTAATTCTCCTGAAGCGAGGCCCTTATGGGTTGGCATGGGAAAATGAGAATAATAGTATTTTTGGAAACTTCTAAACAGAATTGTGTGGGGGACTATGTGTATTAATCTGAGGTACTCTGTCAATTCCATGCTTCAGGATTCAAGTGTACTTTTACATTGCATGAATGGATGTTACAAAAAGCCTTAAATCTCTTTTTAAATCCATGAAAATATCACAAGTTAAAATTTCACATTATTTGAGCTTTCATTTTGCTATTGTTTTACATTTCTCTCCTTAGGGAAGTTTGCACTGCATTATCAGTGTATTACATATTGCATTAGTAATACTTGAAGATATGGGAATAACTTCTGACAATGTATTCAGGAAAGCAGCTCCCATATAAATTTTAGCAATGAAGAGTCTTTCAGCATTTCTATTGTTTGGTAGCATATAATGTGAAGTCATCTCTTAGTTTAATTACTGTTTTTCTTTCCAGAAAATTTCTTTTAACCCTTCTAAACCCTTCTATTGCATATTTCAATATTTATATTTATTCTAGCTGTTGTTCTTCACTCATTAACTTGAAAGCAGGCTTAACATAAATAGCACCATGACCCATGTATTTGTGGGCTTGTTGGTGCTCTCTGAACTTGGTGATCTTGCAGACTTTTCATTACCAAGCTAGGTAACATCATAGCACTGATATTTACCTAGTTTCATAATGAAATATCTATAAGAAAGCCAACAATCTCAGAGAGCACCAAGGTTCTAATATAGCTTGAAGGTACTATCTGACTGATAAAAAGACAATTGGTTCAAACAAGAAGATAGAATTTCTCTCTTCCATGAACCAGAGATCTCTAACTAATTTGACTAATTTCCAATGGCCCATAATGAATCTCTCACTATTTTAAAGTGGCCACCTTGGATTTAATTAATTTTCATTGGCATCGTTGGTCGAAGGATTCTGTAATTCATATATGGAACAGACAGTGGGAAAACACTGATTGGTTACATGGCAGAGTAACCATTAAATCATCCAGGAAGCTCTGGGCATAGATTTGAAAATTTGTGTTTCAATATTTTATTAACTTCTCTTTCTGGACTAATCAGATATATTCAAATCTTACAATTCGGCTGTTTGCCTCCATTTCTGCAAGGTCTCTCTCTCTCTCCCCCTCTCTCTTTCTGTAAATAGTACCCCATCTTATATTCATCACCCTGCGTGTCTTAGAATTAAAACATTTAAGGACCTCTTCCCCCATGGCTCTTAACAACAGCAGAAAATTTTGGCACAAACCTCTCTTGTGACATCATCACTACACTTTTCCTTTGAGGTTGAAAAAAATAAAACAAAAATTGTCCATGATTTAATTCATTTGTTTAGGTTGTCTTCCTGGAAATTAATTATCTCTTGTGTCTGTATTAGATTTGCATTTCCTAAAGTAGCTCTTGTTTTACGAATAAAGGTGGTGGCACAATGGTTAGAACTCTGCCCACTGTCAGCAGTTCAATCCTGACTAGCTCAAGGTTGACTCAGACATTTATCCTTCCATGGTTGGTAAAATGAGGACCCAGATTGTTGGGGGCAATATGATGATGCTGTAAAGTGCTTAGAGAAGACTATAAAGCACTATGGAGCAGTATATAAGTCTAAATGCTAGTGCTAGTGCTAAAGGTCTGTTGTCATCATTATCATCATCAAATTTTGCCTCTCTTTAAGTTGTTAGATTTTCCTGAGTAGTTCAATTATTCAACCACCTTTAGTAGCATGTTTATGTAGCTAGTAGACCTTGTTTATTTGCAGCCTAGTGCCAGTAGAACGCAGGTAGAAAAGTAAAAAAATTACAGAAATGCAATAGTGAGGCTAGTACAAATGTCTGCAATACAGGCAACTGATGAAGCACATGCTTTGTTATTTCTGTATGTCCAGAGTCATGGAGGCATTGTTTCTCCAGTTAGATAAACCTCACTGTATCACCCTTCAAAGGACAGGGAGCAAATGTCCTCCAGTGGTTAGGTACTTTGAATTTAGTGAAGTATGTCATAGAGGAGACAGTGGTTAATTTAAGTTTTCAGAATTGAATCTGCTCTGGCTACTCAAATGAACAGGAAATATCAAGAGCCTTGTGGACCTTTGCTAATATATAATCTCATGGGAAGAATCCGCTGTTGTTACCTCTTTGCAGGCATCTACATCCTAATTACATGAAGTACTGTGGAAATATATTTTCAAATGTCAAGAGCAGAATCTTGTAATGGCACAAATAGATTTATGAGCAGCTTCTTCCGATTATGAATTCTTTTGAAGTTATTCCTTCTGACATAGCAATGTAAGAGAGGAGAAAAGCAAGCTTGCTTTAAAGGTAAAGGTTCCCCTCGCACACACATGTTAGTCATTTCTGGCTCTAAGGGGCAATGTTCATCTCCGTTACAAAGCCGAAGAGACAGAGCTGTCCAAAGACATCTCTGTGGTCATATGGCCGGCATGACTAAATGCCAAAGTCGCACAGAACGCTGTTACCTTCCCATCAAAGTGGTCCCTATTTTTCTATTTGCATTTTTATATGCTTTCGAACTGCTAAGTTGGCAGAAGCTGGGATAAGTAATGGGAGCTCACTCCATTACTCAGTGCTAGGGATTCGAACCTCTGAACTGCCGACCTTTCTGATCAACAAACTCAGCATCTTAGCCACTGAGCCACTGCGTCTCCTTAAAGTTTGCTTTAGTATTCCATAAATAACCTGAACAACTCTTGAGCGTACAACCTTTCTTTGGCTGAAGATCCCAGTTGGTCTTTAACTAACATGTAGGGAGGCCCAATCTAGATAATGGATGGGTCTAGGACCAAGAATTAGATGGGTCAAGGGTCAAGAATAAAAGTCACATTTCAATTACACAGTTAGTAAAATTTCTCCCTCATGTATTTAATAGTTTTCCTCTTCTGTTGCCTTAAAACATAAAGTTCATCATAAATTATGGAACAGCTTGAAGAATAATACCAAGGCTTTGAAGGCTATAAATTGTATTTGCTTGGTTAGTTAAAAAAATATATGGGTCTGGTTTGAAATGGCCTCAAAATCTGGAGTAGGATCAACTTCCAACTTAACTGGAGGTGTGCCAAAGGATAATTCTATCAGTTTGATTCATGTTAATTTGTTTTAAGATAATGCAACTTGCCTTCCTTTATTTAAAAGAAGGTCCACAATTAGTTGCATTAAATGCCAATGTTTTCTGGAAGCCTATTTAGCTGATATGCTCTTGGCCAATACTAATGCCAAGATTACATTACACTAACACACAAAGAGATTTGTGGTTCCTTTCTCATTAGGAAATATATATATTTTCAAAATGACCATCAGAGCATTAGTATTTTGTATATTATTATTAACACGCTCTGATGCTAAGGAGTTCTACTCCCCCGCCACCTGAAAAGAAATTTGTTCCAAATGCAAAACACAAGCAGAGGAGTTTTAGTTTCACTTTTAGTTTCACAGCACCAAGCAGCTTTAGTACAGAACAGTTGAGCTAAGCCCTGCCCAGGGTCTTTGCTGTGTTCTCCTTGCTCACACAGCAAATACTGTTTCAGTTTCAAAACAATCCTCAACAATCCTCAACTCTCTCACACACTGACAGGACACTGACAGCCAGATGAATACTGATGGATACTGATAGGCAGAGGCAGAATTTTATTCCTTATTTTCCTCCCCAAAAATTAAGCCTGATCACATAGTTTTGTAGCGAAGCATGGGTATCCAGTTAGTAATTACATATTTGTAATTTGCTAGTCTTTAGCTGCTATTTAGAAAATTTGAGTGAACATAGATTTTCATCTTTAACAAGTATTTGCTTTTAGAGAGGGATTAGTCCAGATCTGTACCTCCCCCCCGCTTTTTTTTTTTTAAAAATCTGTGGAAAAACAGAAAACAATGTTGTTCCATCCTCAGTATTCTATTTTCCTTCAGATCTCTGAAGATTTTTCCTATGCTTCTCTTCAGTCTAAACATAGAAAACTTGTTCAAATGTTGCTCCTTATGTAATTTTGGGAGCACAAGAAATATTTTACACATATTGTGAAGTCTTCTTTACTATAGTCAGATTCTACTCAAGGATGACTCATTAATCTTACAGAGAATATCCACATGCCACCATTAAGTTGTTCTTTTTCCATGCTCATGCTAGCTTGATTCTAAGTCTGTTTAAAATGTCCTGTCAGGACCAAGACACTTGTTATAAGGTAATAACCCAGTAAGAGTAGATTCTCTTCGTGTCTCTTTGCTCCAAGTATGCCGCCTTCAGGGACAGTGAAAACAAACCTTTCCAATTGGGCTCCACTTCTATGAACTACGAACATGAATTAAATGTTTTAATTCATTCATTAATTAAATGTTTTAATTTAATTTAATGAATTAAATGAATGAAAAATGAATTGCTTGAAGATGCCCACTGGCAGCAGCCCTCATGAATTACTCTCCAATAGTTTTTCAATCATTTACTAACTACTAAGGTAGGAGTGGGATCTGGACTCAGTGGAACCATAACAAGAAGCACCGAGAGGTACTGATAGTAGATAGCTGGCTTGGAGATCCAAAAGGAGGAAAATAATCCTAATGAGACCAAGTTGATAGCCAACTTATAGATAAAAGAGAGACTGGACAACCAGCTAAATATGAGCCAGCAGTGTGCAGCAGCAGCCAAAAAAGCTAATGCAATCCTAAATTGTATTAACAGAGGGATACAATCAAGATCAAGGGAAGTACTAATACCACTCTATAAAGCCTTAGTAAGACCACACCTAGAGTACTGCATCCAGTTCTGTTCACCACATTACAAAAAAGATGTTGAGACTCTAGAAAAGGTACGGAGAAGAATAATCAGGATGATTAGGGGACTGGAGGCTAAAATATACAATGAACAGTTACAGGAATTGGGCTTGGCTAGTCTAGTAAAGAAAAGGACCAGGGGAGGCATGATAGCAGTCTTCCAATATTTGAGGGGATGCCAAAGGGAAGAAGGGGTCAAGCTATTTTCTAAAGTGCCTGTAGGCCAGACAAGGAATAATGGGTGGAAACTGAACAAGGAGAGATTTAACCTGGAAATAAGGAGAAACTTTCTGACAGTGAGAACAACCAACCAATGGAACAGCTTGCCCTCGGAAGTTGTGGGAGCGCCATCACTTGAGACTTTCAAGAAGAGACTGGACTGCCATTTATCAGAAATGATGTAGGGTCTCCCGCTTGGGCGGATGGTTGGACTAGATGACCTACAAGGTCCATTCCAACTCTGTTAATCTGTTATTATCTGTTATCTGACTATAGAGCCTGAGACTAAAGCTTACCGGGACCCAAGAGGGAGATCGAATGCTGAGCAAGATCTCCAAGAGGGACATCAAATTCTGAGCCTAAAAAAATAAACATCCAATCATGCTGAAGAACACGATTCTGAGCTCTAAGAGCTATATTGTGATCAGCGGAGAGCGAGGGAGATTGGAGAGGAGCTAATAGAAAGCTGCGAGACCTCCGAGAGAGGCTGAGATCAGCAGAGAGAGCAAAGAGCCAACAGGGACACCATAATTTGAGAGAAATCACTGGAGTCTGAGAGACTGAGAACAGCAGCATTCTGAGCTGGAAGAGGGCTGAGAATAGGCTGCAAACACGATTCTGATCTGGAAGTGGATGAGGAGCACGATTCTGAGCTAGAAGGGGGCTCTTTACTTTAAACTCTGAGTTTTAAAACTTTAAGAATAAGCCCTTTCACTATTAATGTCTATCTCACCAAAAGTCAATCATTTTGAATTCATTCAAACAAAAAGAAACCATGTGCCTTCAACTTCTACCTCACCAAGATTTCCTGGGCAGAGACTCCCTGAGCGGAGATTTCCTGCCAGCTGAAATTGGAGTCAGCTATACAAGTAGACCAGATAACAATAGCCAGAAAAGTAATAAATCTTTCTCACCGAGCGATCACCAGCAAAGCAATAACCTTTTACTTGTTGACTTACTACCTCATTTCTTCAATACTTACAACACTGATTGCTTCATTACCTCAAAATGTATAACTTTATGACCTCAAGACATATATCAATGATTAGAAAATGATGTCTATAAAATAATGTCTCTATAATAATTTCTCTAAAATAATTGATCGATTGATTGATTAGTGTGATTAGAATGTCTAGTGCAAATAGTGTGAATACCAATCTGTAATTTAATTGATTAGTAAAATTAATTATTAGTGAAATTAATTGACCAGTGTGATTAGTGATTAGTGTAATTAATTGATTAGGGTGATTGTTAATTAGTGAAATTACTTGACTAACATGATTAGTGTAATTAATTGATTGCTGCAATATTGTTATTGATCTTGTTTGAACAATTTAACCAACGACCCATCTCAACAAACCCACCATGCCAGGAAAAAAATCAAATGCCAAACCACAACCCCTCAAAAAAGAAATCCCCACCAATGAACCACAAGACTTCTGCACATGCCATATATGTCAAAAACCTTTACAGAAGAATGAAAATTCCATCAAATGTTCCCTATGTGACAACTACGCTCACCACAACTGCTTGGGATTACCCAAGTTAATGGCTCAGTTCCTAGAATCACCCAACCATGGGTTTCCATATTTCTGTCCACCATGCAGACCCAAACTGGATAAATATATTGCCCTGTTCAAAAGAGTTAATACCTTAGAAACATGAATAACATCCCTTGACACCATAGTAGAATCCCTGGACACCATAAAAACAAGGTTAACTATCCTTGAAAAAAAAGACACAACACAAAAAAACGAACATCCAGTAGCTGCAAACCATATCTTTATTCAACAACCGCAACCATAACCCATTCCACAAAAAACCACAAATCCAACAAATAATGATATACCAATCCTTATCAAAGAAGCCATAGAGCGCGAACGGAAACGTCCCAATGCCATCTTATTTGGACTTGAAGACAACAATGCCAATGATGACATCACAAATGTCCACAACATCATCAGTGGCTATCAAGCATCAAGTATCTCCCTCTGAGGACATTTCTCGCATTGGCCCAGAGTTCAAAAACAGTGACGGCTCGTTGGCTCCACGCTTCTGCAGGGTCGTTTTCAAAAATGAATTAAGCAAACAAAAATTCATTTATACTATAAACTCACTTGCCAAGAGCAACATAAACCATAAGAATCTCCGTTCTCGCCCTGACCTAACCTTACTGCAATGTGTACGGTCCCGTGAACTATGCTCTGAAATCAATAGACTACAAGAACAAGGAAATACTAACCTATACATTGACTACTGCTGCACAGAATGTTTCAAAAGCAAGACCTTCAACTTAAATCCCAATAACCATCACCCCAACATCCAACAATAGACATGCATGCTCCATACTTCCTCCAGACCCACTACTACATATCTAAAATGCAAACTACTCAACGGAAGAAGCCTCGCAAACAAAATGCATGAATTCCTAATCTTACTAAGCACAGCCACATTCAATATTATACTTGTCTGTGAGACGTGGTTGAATGCATCTTTTTCCAGACACCATTACCATAGTCAGAGAATATCACATTTATCAGTCAGATCGCGAAATCCGTAGAGGAGATGGAGTTGCTATCTTCTATAAAAAATCCCTAAATCTAAGAAAGATTCAAATTACACAAGAGCTTGCTCTTCCAGAGACCATCGTTGGTAAACTGTCCTTAAATACTACTATCCGCTTCTTACTATGCTACAGAGCTCCTGACATAGTTCATGCAGACAAACTAACTTCACTGCTGACGTGGGCTGCCTCTTGTCCACACCCTCTTATTTTCCTTGGTGACCTCAATCTACCTCTTATAGATTGGACCCTAAACAAATGTACATCCAAACCCATACATGCAACCCTGTATAATGCCGCTACTACCCTGGGATTGGATCAATTAGTAACTAACAACACTAGACTCAACAACTGCTTTGACCTCATCTTCTGCAACAGCTCAAATTCAATATATGGCCTACAAATACAAGAACACTTTTCAAACAGTGACCACAGTATGATTGACTTTTGTCTCAATTTATGCCCTCACAAAGAAGATCATAATGATGGATCTCTAAATTACAATTTCAAAAAAGCCAACTATGATATCATAGATGCTGACCTATCATCTCTTGATTGGCACATTCTGTTCTCTAACTGTAATACTACAGAAGACCATTATAATGCATTCTTACTTGAACTTGAAAGAAACATTAAACTATATGTACCATTAGTAAACCCTAAAAACAAACAAACAAACAAAAAACAAATTACCCATAACAATAACAATAAGAAAACTCCCATAAAAAAATCACTATGGTGTAAAAACAAAACTATGTAGCTAACTTTAAAAAGTGATACAGCAACTTATGCTGACAGATAAAGGCAGAATGTACAAATTATTACTGCAAACAGGAGGAAAACCTCCTACGTGCAAAATCTACCCATGCCTTCTACAATTTTGTAAACACCAAACTTAAAGACTCAAGAACCATCCCACCTCTAAAGGGACCAAATGGGAAAGACTACAGAGACGAAGCTGTTAAGACCAACCTCTTCAACACATTCTTCAACTCTGTCTTTGTTAACAGCAATGGCTCATTTCCTAGTAGTACCACAACTAACTGCAATGATCTACCACATATTGACTTTATAGAAGATAATGTAGAAAAGGCATTACATAATCTAAAACCATCCCTATCTATTGGCCCTGATGGATTATGTGCATACTTCTTAAAAAAGCTTTCCTCTGCCTTAGCAGAACCCCTAAGCATTATATATGATATATCATTCAGAACCAGCTCCTTACCGAACCTATGATCCTTAGCTACAATCACCCCTATCTTCAAAAAAGGTGATTCCAGCCTGGTTGAAAACTACAGACCAATTTCACTGGGTTGTGTCACGTGCAAAGTCATGGAATCAATCATTAACCAATTCATCACCCTCCATTTAGAGTCAAACAACCTACTGTCCAAAAAACAATTTGGTTTCAGGAAAAAATTGTCCTGCAACCTACAAACAACCTACTCTTCTTAAAACAAATTGGTTTCAGGAAAAGATTGTCCTGCAACCTACAACTACTACACTGCAAAAACATATGGACTACTCTACTCGACCATGGTAAAGCAATAGATGCAATTTACATAAGACTTCGGCAAAGCATTTGATTCAGTGGTACATGACAAATTATTGTTAAAACTAAACTCTTACGGCATTTCCAGATCCCTTCATAAATGGATTACTGCATTCCTGTCAAATAGACAACAAATACTAAAAATAGGGAACGCTATATCAAACCCTGCTCCAGTTAATAGCAGTTTCCCCCAAGGAAGCGTTCTAGGACCCACACTCTTTATACTCTATATAAATGACCTTTGCGACCACTTTATAAGCAACTGCGTCCTCTTCATGGATGATGTAAAACTATTCAACACCACCGACTACTTCTCTTCAAAGTGACCTTGATTATGTGTCTGAATGGTCAAACATCTGGCAACTCCAAATCTCAACCAACAAATGCTCTGTCTTATACATTGGTAAAAAAAATCAGTACACCAAATACAAACTAGGCAGATATAACCTCATTGATGACCCTCACTCTGTCAAGGACCTAGGAGTACTCATATCTAATGACCTAAGTGCGAGAATTCACTGTAACTGCATTGCCAAAAAGGCATTAAGAGTTGTAAATCTAATTTTACGAAGCTTCTCCTCTGGAAATACTGAATTGCTAACTAGGGCATACAAAACCCTTGCTTGACCAATACTCGAATTCAGCTAATCTGATGGAATCCGCACTGTATATCAAACATTAATACAATTGAGCGAGTTCAGAAGTATTTCACAAGAAGAGTACTATACTCCTCGGCTCGTAACAGAATACCCTATATCACCAGGCTTGAGATTTTGGGCTTGGACAATCTTGAACTATACCGCTTACAGTTGGACTTAAGCATAGTACACAAAATTATCTTCTACAATGTCCTACCAGTCAATGACTACTTCAGCTTCAACCGCAACAATACAGGAGCACACAACATATCCAAATTCAATATTAACTGCTCCAAACTTGATTGCAGAAAGTACGACTTCAGCAACAGAGTGGTCAATGCCTGGAATGCACTTCCTGACTCTGTAGTTAAATCCTCAAACCCCCACTCTTTAACCTCAAACTATCCACTATTGACCTCACCCCATTCCTAAGAGGCCTGTAAGGGGCAAGCATAAGTGCACCATCCTGCCTTCTGTTGCTGTCCTATTGTCCCCATTTAATTGTACCTATTTTCTGTATTCTTACTCATGTTTATACTTATACCTATTATTTTGTAAGCGATTGACAAATCAAATAAATAAATAAAATAAAATAAACTAGCTTACTCAGCCATTCAAATGGCCCCTTCCCTATTGGTTTAGTGGTCTTGTGAAACTGTAATGCTGTAAATCTTTTCTCTCTTACACATGCACATGGAAATATTTATGAAAGTAGTTATGAATAATTATTCAGCCATACACAGTTACACTAAATTGAGTTAAAGTTTACTTTAAGAAATAGCATAGTCCAATAAACAGTCCAAGTCATATATGTTTTACAGTCCAAAGAATATCCAATTACAAAGTCTTCTTACCAGTTGCCTTTAACATTTCCAGTAAACAAAGATGTCAAAGTATAAGCACAGCTTAGATAGCAATAGAATGTCAGAGAAACAGAATGTCAGAGAGATAGAAAGTCAGAGAGAGCAAGCCTTGATCTCTAGCTCCCTCTTATGGCAATTCACAATACAATCAACCAATCGGAATCAATACCGTGATTTTGTCTTAAAGTTACAAACATACATTGTTGGTTTATATATTGCCAACCCAACTAATTGTTGGACAGATTCCTAACCATCATCATCATCATCATCATCATAAAAAAAAACTTTGACAACAATTTGCTAAGATTTCAATCCAAAATGAATTACCACATCTCCCCCTTTGGACCCTAAAATAAATGAAATTAAATTAAATAAATGAAATCTATCCAAATCAAAACAAGTAGCACATTCTCTTCAGGTCTTCTGATGTATCTGTGCATTGATGTTCTAGCTACCATCTTCTGCTGTTGACTTACATTTTACTTGTAGTTTACAAAACTTCCCAAATTTTTGGCATACACACACACGTACGTATCACCTCTATGGCACTAAGACTTTGTTCCTACAAATAATTACAGGATCCAATCTGAGTCAATTCCCGGGATCAAAGGTTTAGTCTTCCAGATTTTGGACTCATGCTGGAGCCCATCCCCAGGGAACTGCTGTCTAACAGTCTGCAAGAAGTTCCCTGAGGATGGGCTCCAGCATGAGTCCAAAACAGTGGTGGGATTCAAAAAAATGTACTACTGGTTCTGTGGGCATGGCTTGGTGGGCGTGGTGTGGCTTGGTGGGCGTGGCTTGGTGGGTGTGACAGGGGAAGGATACTGTAAAATCTCCATTCCTATCCCACTCCAGGGGAAGGATACTGCAGAATCTCCATTTTCTCCCTATCCCACTAACCAGCTTTCTAGCTCCGTTCTCCTGTGCAGGGCAACAAAAGAAGGCCCAGCTGATCAGCTGGGAGTCGGGAGGCAGAGAATAGAGGGGGGCAGGGCCAGACAGAGTGGTATTTGCTGGTTCTCTGAACTACTCAGAATTTCTGCTACTGGTTCTCCAGAATTGGTCAGAACCTGCTGAATACTATCTCTGGTCCAAAATCTTGGAAGGCTAAACTTCTGGTCCCAGTGATTGACCCAGATTGGATCCTGCAACTTTATCCTTGGACCTCCATTCACCTTCATTTACTACAAATAATTCTGTGTGCCTAAATGTAGACTTCTATTTCTGTTGAAATTGGTTTTAATACCCAATTCTTTTATATAAGCTGAAGGGGATGAAGATATATACATGTTTCAGAGGTACTGTCAGAGCTTTCAAAACTCTGGAAAAAATTGAATCCTCTCAATTCCTTTTTCCCTATGTCCTTTCTGAGTGGAAAGAACCATTTTGCTTCATAGAGGTGGATTTCTTGTAGGTCAGCAGTGATATTTTTGACAGTGTAGCATACAGAAAATTTATTTCATCTCTATTCTTATCTGCTATGGCATGTGGATAAATTGAGAGAAGTTTGCAGTACTGCCTGTCCTTAACCTTTTAGAGCATAATATTCAGAAGGAAGTCATAAAAAAAGCATTATAGAGGCTGAATTTATTCACAGAGCTCTTTATAACTTGAACTTGATTTCTTGCTAGAATACAAGGTTCAGGAAATAGATGTGGCTGTTTCTCCAAAGACAGTTATTCTATTTGCCCCATTTGCCCAGATAAACCAAATGGTGCTACCAAGACTTCATTACTATTCACAGTCGGTGCTCTGTAATTCAATGTAATTTTAATTAAAGATGAATTCTTAAACAATCTCCTCCTGCGCTACCTACAAGCATACAATTAGCTGCTTACAGCTTCTGCTGTGAGCAGTCATTTAGTGGTTCTCAAATTAATAATTTATTTTTGGTCCCTACCTTTTGCATTCATGGTAGGAAAATAAGAAGCCAATGCTATGGGTAAAAAAAGCCATCATGGAGGAAAACGCTGGAGGAAGTGGGAAATATCCCTAGGTATTCTAATTAATGTTGAAACACATCAAATAGGTGATTCCACAGGCAAAACTAAATGTCATTTCAACCTGTAGATTAATGCACAAATTGCCAGTATCACCTCTCTAAAAGAAACAATGATAGAAAGATGTGCAGATGTACATAACATAAACCAAAGGGCAAGTTTAAAGACATTCCGGGATAGTTGTTAGCTTATAAATACATAGATGAACAGGTGAAACTTCACTTGATTATTTATTTATATCCTGCTTTTATTACTTTTTTGTAAATAATTTAAGGCAGTGAACATACTTAATAGTCCTCCTACTCCTATTTTCACCACATCAGAAACCCTGTGAGGTGTTTTGGGCTGACAGAGAGTGATTGGCCCAAGTTCACCCAGCTGACTTTCTTGCCTAAGGTAGGACCAGAACTCACAGTCTCCAGGTGATTAACCCCAAGGTCACCTAGCTGGCTTTCATGCCTGAGGCAGGGTTAGAACTCACAGTCTTCTGGTAGTTGGTCGAATGTCACCCAGCTGGTTTTCATGCTAAGGCAGGACTAGAACCCACAGTCTCCCAGATTTTAACCTGGTGCCTTAATCACAAAGCCAAATTGGCTTTTAGGATCTAAAAGTGATGGCTTGTCAGAAGCTGGCTGGGAAGGTCACAAAGGCTGATCGCGTGACCCCAGGATGCTGCAACCATTGTAAATACATGCTGGTTGCCAAGTGCTCAAATTTTGATCATTGTAATTGTGTGGATACTGTAACAGTTGTAGTGCAAGGATTGGAGGTCATGTTTTTCACTGCTGTTGTAACTTCAGATGGGCACTAAACAACTGGTTGTAAGTCAGGGACAATCTCTAAAGGGATTCATTCCCCTCCCCCCCCCCCCCCCCCAGTCAAACCATCCATCTTTTTTTAGATCCTTCAAAGTTTAGATGTTTTTTTCTTCTGGAAATCTAACAATTTTATACTGGTCTCAGCCCTACAACTTTCTTGCCTGATTTGTAAAGACCTCCATTCCTTTCAAAGATTACTCATAGACTAAGAATCTACCATCTCTTACAAATGGTTGTAATCAGAAATTTATGACAACATTAGAAGGAAACAACTAGCTGGAAGGGTAGACTTGCAGGCATACACTATTTCCTCACTCATCTCCCAAGCTTTTCTTGCAAAGAGTTAAGATGTGTCTGCACCCGTACCTTGCATAGATAGTAAGAGAGGCACGCATCACGATAGTTGATCAAGGTTGTCCAATATCCTAATCTGGACAAAATAAACTATGGAAACTGTTTATGAGGATGTTGATACAAAGCAATCATCAAAAGCAATTATTGCTTTTTAATCTGCTATGAATGCAGGATAATGCATGAAGAAATTTCTTCAGAAAGATCTAGTGTCTCCAAAATTTACGTGGTCAATTTTAAATATAAATTTTTCTCTAGATGCCAAAAATCTAGCTCATTTGTAGGATAACCTTCTCAGCTGAACCAATCTGCTCAGTTTGCATCCTGAAGATGTTTCTATCACACCTACATTCTGATTGTAACTGTAATCTAATTAGTTGTCTCGAGTGCTATTTTCCACAGTTTATACAGAGTCTATGAATAACAACAACTAGGGCTCTGGACAGTAGACAAACATCTAAAACAGTGATTCTAAGATACAGCCAATTACCATAGCACAGGGGTGTCAAACTCAAGTCCTGGAGGCCAGATCCAGCCCACAGGGGCCACCCTAGAAGCAGCGAAGGACTGGCCTGTGGTGCCTCTGCCAGAGAAAATGGAACTCAGGAGGGTTGCAGGAGGCCATCACAGCCAGAAATGGAGATCAGGAGCACATTTCCATGGGCAGAGCACCACATGCCCCCCTTGGACATGTTGAGCTGGCGATGCCTATACTGGCCCCCCAAGGTTAAACACAACCCTGATGTGGCCCTCGATGAAATCAAGTTTGACACCCCTGCCATAGCACATTCAGGGATGGTAGATTCTGTTGGAATTCTGGATTCCTTGACATTACTTGTGATCTCAGGGAAGCTATATTATTGTTGAGGAAGGAGTTCATTTTCAGGCTCACAGATTGAAAGTCTGGAATCTAAATCCATTTTTTTTAAAAAAAAATCTTAATCAGCTTTCTGGGTACCAGTGCCAGCATTATGGAACAGCATCTCTCCCACGATCCAGATGTCTCCAAACCAGTTAGCCTTTTGTAAGGCATTAAAAGAATTTGCTGTTCCCCCATCTTTTTGATCCAGATGGTCAGACAATCTCTGCTGGTTAATGTTGCCTTTTAAGAGTCAGATTTGTGTTTGTGACTTTGGTCCCTTAAATTATTGCTTTTAAAAGTCAATTTTCTAAGATCAGTGGCTACATAAATTATACACATACAAACAGTGGTGGGATTCAAAAAAAATTACTACCAGGGGTGTGGCATGGCATGGTGAGGATGGCAGAGGTGGCAGGAGAAGGATACTATAAAATCTCCATTCCCTCCCCACTCCAGGGGAAGGACACTGCAAAATCCCATTCTCTCTCCACCCCACTTTCCAGCTTCATTCTCCTGTGCAGGGCAACAAAAGAAGACCCAGCCAATCAGGGAGGCAGAGAATAGATGAGGGTGGGGCCAGTCAGAGGTGGTATTTGCCAGTTCTCAGAACTACTCAAAATTTCCGCTACCAGTTCTCCAGAACTGGTCAGAGCCTGCTGAATACCACCTCTGCATACAAAGTTTAGATTGTCTAAGCAACTGACATTTATCATTCTGTATTTTCAGTGTAGAGGTGTTCTGGAGGGAAAGAGTTCTGTAGGATCTTTCCTAAATTCAGATGGTAAAAACTGAACACATTCCAATATACATTAATTCTTAATTTCTATTTTTGAACATTCATGCTTAGGCTTCATAATATCATCAAAATGTCATGATCTGATGCTTATTAAAAGAAAACACCATAATAGTTATTAAAGTTCAGTAAATGAAAAGGTAAACTTGCTTTAAAATTGTTTAAATGTTTAAAAAAGTGGTTTGCCATTGCCTTTTTCAAGGTTTGTTTGGCTTCATACTCTAGCCTAGAGACCTATGATTTCTCCATCCAAGTACTAACAAAATCCTACAATACATACCTTTCCAAGATCTTCCAAGTTTGCATAGATGTTACCTACCTCAGCCAACAGCAGATAAAGTTGTAATGATTTACATATGTTGCTTGGGAAACATTAAAAAAAAAACAGCTTGGGATAAAAAGGAAAACAACTTAAGATGTCTATGCACATTATAACATTCTTGAGATATCATGTTTCTTAATATTTTTCTTGCAGACATTCGAGATAGTGGGGGACCTAAACCAGTTATGGTGTATATTCACGGAGGGTCTTACATGGAAGGCACTGGAAATTTATACGATGGCAGTGTGCTCGCAAGTTATGGCAACGTGATAGTTATCACTGTCAACTACCGACTTGGGGTACTTGGTAAGCAAGATTTTACTTTAATACTTGCCTTGTGTGGTTCTCTTTCTCTTGATTAGAAGGTTGTAGATATAGATGTAGACATGGATTTAGATATAGATGTCAAGAGAATGTGGTTCTTTTTTTAAAATGTTGCTCTATATTAAAGGATATATTTTGATTTGGTTGATTTGAATTTATCATTGTGTAGAGTCACCTGCAATTGCATTCTGTTCTGATGGCCGAGATTAAAAAAAATCCATCTTTTGGAATTATATGTGGTTGCTGCCTAAGAGTAATTAGTTGTACATATTGTCAAGTAATTTAAAGTGAATGGCAAATGCAAGATGAGGTGCGATTGTTTCTGTTTGCCAGGAGACAAAAATGTGAATTCTGTTCTGACAGGTTCATTATGTATTTCTGGATAATAAGAATGTTTGAGAAATGTTAATCACTGTCAATGTTAGCTTTTATATTTAGCATGGCAGAAATGAAATTACTACAGCTTAAGAGCATTTCAGACAGAAGAAGCTATTTCAAAGGGATAATATTTTGTAGCTTTAGTTATGGAAAAGTACATTGAGGCTGTGTTATTTACATGAATACAATTGAATTGGAAAGTCTGTTTCTTAGTCACAGTGTAGGTTTAGGAATCAGCTTTCTTCAAACTGGCCATAGCTGGAAAAATTAAAATCTCTTTCAAATCAGTTGCAGTTTCTGGTGACTTCATGGATACATTGATGTAGTTTTCTTGAAGAGAGGTCTGCTGGAATTGACTCTTGTGCAACGTGGTAACTGCATGTATTTGTATTTCTTTTTTTAAAATTATTATTATCCAGTCTAGGGCATTAGATTGCAGAAGGCTTAGATTAGTAGTTGTAAATGCTTCTAAATAATGAATTTGACCTTTTGTTTTCTGAGTTCCTCTGAAGCGCATCGTGAGATGAATTTAATACTACTGGCAGTTGTCAACAGTTTTAGAAGTGTATGTAATGCAGAGTGAGAAAGTAATGTGTGATTTATAAACTCTGATTTTCCTTAAACTGAGGGATGATTGCTTGGTCGTGTGGTTTAACTTTAGATTGTTTCTTTACCACTCAACTTGGGCTTGTGGTTTCCTGCTGTTGGCTCTTCTGTGGAAATCATCTCTTGGCTTTTATTTGATGATTACAAAAGGATGCATTGGCTTAAAGATTTTTAAAAATGAGATTTCACTTCCCTTGGTGTTGGCTTTGAATGAAATAAATCTTCAGTTCATGAAATGTGAGAAAGCTATATATTTTTTCACCTGGGAATCCTTCCCTTTTTGCTGGCAAAATGAACAATGCAATTTAATAGTTGTGTGTAACACAAAGTTCAGTATCCAGACCTTTGCTTTGATTTGTATCACATGTATTTGCATGACTAGTTAATGTATTCTTCACTTCCTCAATGCAATTAAATATTGACTCAAAATCTCTAGAGCTATGTTATGCATTAATTTAAAACTCTGTGTGTGGTCAGCTTGCAAAATCATCTTTCTGTTTAGCATATTTTTTTTTTTTTGTTTCTGTTTTGTGTGCTTCTGGGTACAGGATGTAAGATAGCTCTACTTACATTTTAAATCTATAAACTAAAGTATAAATGATAGGAGGGTGGGTAGATATATTATCTAGATTAGAACAATATAATTATAAATTTGGAGACACTTTCTACTTAACAGAATAAAAGTAATGATATGCAATAGATGGTAAAATACAATCTGGTCACACATTTGTTAATCCAACTGATCACCCTTAGTTTCCCCTTGCTTAGTAGAACAGCCATGTGGTAGTAATACTACAAAGCTTTGAAAAGAGGCAGAGAAGATTATGTTAGTCAAGTTTCTCCTGAGCTTATTACAAGCTGAATGTACAGCTCTATCAAAATATAAACCCAGGTAATCATGGATTCACTGACTGCATTTCATTCTTGCTTTCATTTCTTCATATTTTTTTCTCTAATATATATTTGTGAGGAAATGAGGTATTAGGGAAGGATTGGTGGAAGAAGACTGATAGTTCACTCCTTCTGAATGGTAATCCCTCAGGTATCCTGGTCTCAAACCATATGTTGTGCCTTCCAAAGCAATAGATATACGGGCATATCTCTTGCTTTGGAAGGCACAACATATGGTTTGGGACCAGAATACTCGGTGGATCACCTTTTTGCAAGAGACACTTCCCATCCAACAGGACCAGCAAATGAATATGCTACAGATCCCTAATCAAATAATGTCAGCTGGCAGAGACCATAAGATAAGCTTTTTCTTCAGTGGCCCCTGCTCTATGAAATACCGGCCCTTCAGAGATTGCACTAGCCGCAACCCTGTTAGGCCCTAAAAACCCTGAGCTTGGGGTGCTAAATGTGGCAAGGGCCTCATTACTGGCCAAGTATCTAGCTCCTAAGTATATTTAATTTGGATGGTTTTAGCATTTTTGTTTGTATTACTGTTTCTATTGTTTTTAAATGTTTTTAATATTTTAATGGTAATTACACATATTGAATCACTTTGCCATGAAATGTATGATTAGTACATTGTGAGGGAAATAGGACAAAGGATGATTAGGTATGTTTTCTGCCTTGCATTATTTATAAAAAATAACAAAGGTGGCATAAAAATAATGTAAAATATATGTTTAAATGGGGACCAGCTATTTTAATTACTAATCGGAGAATTTGATCAACACACTCAAAGTGATGAAACTGAGATGGGTGACCATATTAAATGAATGAATAAATAAATTTAGCATAGCCCCATTAATGAAATAGGAAATGTTAATTCCCAGGCACTGGATAATCCACATATTCACAGACAACCAATCACAATAGACTTCCCCCTTACTATTTGTTTCCCCAATTTTGTATATGTAATATGCTAGGAAAAACTTAGAGATTAGCAAGTTTTCTGAACTTCTTTGGGAAGTCTTAATTTAAACTGCTATAAATATTCTATAAGAAAGTCCTGAAAAGTCTAGTCAAAGAAAAGGAACCAAATCCCCCTTAAATTGTTGAAAAATTGCTATTTAGTTTGAAATCTAAAGCTTCCATTTTTAATTATTTGTTGTCCTTGTCTATATAAGTATCTTGATCAAATTCTCTGATTAATAATTAAAAAAGCTTGTCCACATTTAAACAAATATTTTATATTATTTTATGTCACCTTTTTATAAATTTTATAAATAACTCATCATATCTAATCTTCCTTCATCTTCCTATTTCCCTCAAAATATACTATTAATCATAAATTTCATGGCAAAAGTTATTCTTAGTTAGAGGACTATGTATCCTTGTTCTTTTTAGAATCCAGGGTGTTGTTGAACCTAGGAATTTTCAACACAGAGTGCAATGACATTGCCTTTCTTATCTAGCCCTTTATTTTTTTCTGAAATAAATTGGGAGGCTTCTGTCCAGATCTTCTTTCCTTGAATTGGCACTTCATTAAAATACTGGAATATGCAATGACATATAATTTGCGAAAGAATGTAGACCAAGCTTAGCAGGAATGGTTGAATTGTTACAGGAAGAATTTCAGAAATGATTATCCAGTCCTGAGAAAATATGAGAAAGAAATGCAAAATAATCCTGCCTGAATTTTGTTTGGAATAAGATAATATGGATAAACTATGGTAGGCTTTTGAGATTGTTATTTTATGTTTTCACAATAACAGCATTCCTTATTTTCCTGCTATCACTATTTCTTGACTTCGTCTACCCCAAAGGTTTAATACAAATTGCCTTTCTTGGTAAGAATCTCCCAAAACAGCTTACAAGTACTATAGAAATTGCAAATAATTCTACAATGAATATTGTAGAAAACCAATTGAGCAGTTGGGTGTGATTATTCCGTGAAATAGGCTTCTGTGTGATTCTGTTTCAAAATTATATTTGTCTAATTCATTAGGACACATTTCCACACGCTCAAGTTATTAATGAAAAAAATTAACTATCTAGCAAATTGGAAATATTATGTCCCTGGGTTTGAGGAAGAGACTGGTTTTCTTATTCCAACTTTTTGTTCAAACTATTACTGATTTCCTGTTCTATGCCTCAGAATTAATCCTCCTGATATTTTTTTATCAGGGCAAATTTTGAATTCGTGATCAGTTCTAAAGTTTGATGATTCAAGAAGTGACACTGTTGTTTTTCATTATGATCTTGGAAGATATTTTTAAGGACTTCAAGTTTGTGAATTATGTTTGCTGTCCTGAACTGAAACAATATAATTTTGAATGATTGCTGAAACTACCGGTATACCAAAATCAAATAGGACAAACAGAATCTGCTTTTTAAAATAAATAATATTGAAATATTTTAAATACTGCTGATTTGAGCTGTTATATCACTTTCAATGCTTCTATTTTCTTCTAACCAAAGCTTGGGAAGGCAGGTGACAGTTGCCAGTATGAGATAGTTTAGAGCTAGCATGAATTTAACTGTGATATATCTGTTCATCATGAGGATACAATCTCTTACAAGCTCCCCAAATCAATTGTTTGTGACTTTTCTAACCTCTGCATTATTTTTGGGAAATTAGACAATATATAAATGAGGCCTAACTCTACAACTTCTTAACATATATTTGTCCATATACTATGGAACAGGTGACATCTGGGTGCATGAGGATAATGCTTGATTCAGAGAAGATTAATATGCTCTGGATAAAGAAATCAGCCATACATTTTGGATGTGTACTGCATGCTATTGAAGAACAAGTGCACAATCTGAACTCCATCCTAAGCTTTATTTATACATTTCCCTGTAGTAGAATCATAGTACTATGCTTCTTTTCACTTACTGCAAAGAGGGACAAAATGTTTCTGATGGTGCTTCTTGTGTCTAGCCATGGCCCAAAGAATGTGCATACTCAACAGCTCTTTTGAGAGCTTCCTAACCTTTAGAAGCTTTTTCTTCCCTTTTCTTCAATTTCCTATCCTTTCCAACAGTTGAGAATAATGCTGATGTAACCTACCACCTTCCCTAGTATCTAGCAACATCCCTACCTGAGTTGCTGGATTCCATTGCCAGGTTAGTAGTGGACTGCCTGAGGCTGATTGTCCTTGGGGACTTTAACCTGCCTCCTGTGTCAGCTCAGGAATTTGGCCTCTATAATAACCGCAGAGCTCTCCTATAGGAGAGAAGGCCCAACAATCACTAGAGGCTGGTTGTTAGATCTTGAGATCTTTTGTCTCAGAACAGTTGCAGTGTGATTTGGTATTGGAGGATTTTACCATCAATCTGTTTTCCTAGACAGGCCACACTTTCGTTGCTCTCCAACTCATTGGGATCACCCACGTCAATAAGGAAAAAGAGACTTAGTTTGACTTGCCCACTGATAGTTTTTATTGGCTTCCAGAGGGAGTTTGAGGTTCTTCCCAAGGAGAAGTCAGGCATTTTGAGTCTGGACCAGACTGCATCTAGGAACTGTCTGTACAAATCTTATAAACATTTTTTCTTTTGTTTCTGCTACCTAATATGATTGAAGTATGTGTGTGTGTGATTACATATATGTGTGTATGTGTGTTTGTGTGTGATTATATATATATATATGTGTGTAAGGTTTTTAAGCTGATAATTTATAAAGTATGATAATAATAATACAAAGTATATATATATATATATATATATATATATATATATATATATATATATATATATATATATATATATATATATATATATATATATATATATACTTTGTATTACAACACCCTGTTAAGCCCCAATTAAGGGAGAAAGCATACTGCTTTCTTTTCTGTCTTTCGGCTCATCACCAGAGACCATACCGACAGAAAGCTATTTGTTTCGTTGCCTTTTGTTTACATGTGTGTAAGGTTTTTATTTATTATTTAAAAAAAATTATCAGCTTAAAAACCTTACACACACATATATATATATATATATATATATATATATATATATATATATATATATATATGGATCTTTGGTTCTTCGGGTTTTCTCCTGCGTAGAATTGGAAATATCTAGGCGACGTTTCGATGAAGTCTCATTCATCATCTTAAGGCTTGTGTCTTTGGCCTTGTGCTTCTCAGAGTAATGTGAGCTTGCAGCTGCTTCTTCCTTTTAACTACTAGTGGGGGTGTGACTTGATTGGGTGGGGGCTTGGCTATGTTCTGATTGGGTGGGGGTGTGTTCTGTTCTGGTAGGGGTTTGGTTGTACTCAGGTTAGTCTCAGTTGCTGGGGGATTTGAGCTGGTGAGCTGTGATCCTGTTGTTTGGCTTCGCATTCGTGGTTGTGCCACATCTTCATGGTGGGCGTCAGTTCCCTTCATGTATGGGTTGGGGGGTGTTGAAGCAGGTAGTGATGCAGTTGTGGTACAGCTTCTGGTCCGTGGTCGTGTTTCATCTTCTGTGTGGGTGTGAGTCTGGCTTTTAGGATCATAGCTCACCAGCTCAAATCCCCCAGCAACTGAGACTAACCTGAGTACAACCAAACCCCTACCAGAACAGAACACACCCCCACCCAATCAGAACATAGCCAAGCCCCCACCCAATCAAGTCACACCCCCACTAGTAGTTAAAAGGAAGAAGCAGCTGCAAGCTCACATTACTCTGAGAAGCACAAGGCTGAAGACACAAGCCTGAAGATGATGAATGAGACTTCATCAAAACGTCGCCTAGAAACTTCCAATTCTACGCGGGAGAAAACCCGAAGAACCAAAGATCCATATATATATACAATATATATATATATAATGTATAAGCCTCAGTGGCGCAGTGGTTAGAGTACAATACTGCAGGCTACTTCTGCTGATTGTCGACTGCCTGCAGTTTGGCAGTTCAAATCCCACCATGCTCAAGGTTGACTCAGCCTTCTATCCTTCCAAGGTTGGCAAAATGAGGACCCAAAATTGTTGGGGCCATATGCTGACACTATAAACTGCTTAGAGAGGACTATAAAGCACTGTGAAGTGGTATTGCTATACATACATATATACATACATACATACATACATAAATACATACATATATACATATACAGTATATATACACCATACCATGTGTATGTACATATGTATATGTATGCATGCATGCATGATCTAGGACTAAATACGATTTTCTAAATTTTTATTCCATTTATTCATTTAAGTTTTCATAAGGTTAGCAGCATTTTATTAAAAAAAATGATAGGGTTTTATTTCAGTAGTGTTTATTATCATCAGATTTAATAGTCAAAATGTAGTAGATTAGGCTGAAAATGCCTCAATTCAAATTGAGATGTCAATTGAAGCTGTAATTGGCACTGCTGCCACTAAGCTGCCCTCATGAGATTTGGGGGGGGGGGGGGTGAATACTAAAATCTCACCAGATCTCAACATTCCTGCACGAGAATTTTGTGTGATTGAGTTCTTTGAGACTAGAAATAAAAATGTTTTGAAAATATTGTAGAAAAAGAACAGATGGTCATTTTTTTTTGTCATTTCAAATAAGCAACTAGCATCCTTTCCATTAAACTAAGACTCAAGAATAGGATCAAATGCATACAATGGGGAGAGATGTGCAAAAAGAAAATATCAGAGCAAGAAAACAATGGCTTACCAAACTGCATGGTTTAAACCAGGGGTGTCAAACTCGATTTAATTGAGGGCTGTATCAGGGTTGTGTTTGACCTTGGGGGGCCGGGGGGACATGGCAAGTCTGGGGTGGGTGTGGCCCTCTGCCAGAGAAAATGGAGCTGGGGGGGACTGGGCTTGGGCCCTTGGGACCCTGTTTTCAGCGGGATATCCTCCTGCAACTCTCTGTCAGAGAAAATGGAGCTCAGAGAGGCCAAGCTCCATTTTACCTGGCAGAGGGCTAAAGGAGCCCATCCCGGCTGAAAATGGAGCCCGGGAAAGCTGTACATTACCCTCCTGGGCTCCATTTTTGTTGGCAGAGGCACCGTGGGCCTTTCCTTCGCTGTTTCCAGGATCTAAGCACCCTGAGAGCCAGATCCAGCCTGCGGGCCTAGTCTAGACTCTAGGAGAAGTGCAGGTAAAAATGCACAAGGTGGAAGAGCTGTGTAAGAAATGGCATGTGGAAAAAAAATAAACCAATCCAGAAAATGAAAGGAATAAACCTGGGGTATGAAGAACGAGGAAGTGTAGAAAATCAAATAGGACAATGTTGCATCTTCTCTGCAGTGTCCCATGGCTCATCCATTCCACAACATCTTCTAGTGCTGAACTTGCTGTGCTGGAAAATGTCATGCAAAAGAAATGTTTTTTTATTTAATTCATGTATTAAACTTACGTCCTCCTACAAGCTGACAATTCTTGCAAGCTTACAGAGTATCCAATATACAAAAGTTAAAGTATTCCCAGCATGATTAAAATGAGTAACACCATAAAAGCGCACCAAGAACAAAAATTGCACTATAGAAGTTATAATCTTTTTTTACAGAATTGGATAACTGCAGGAGGAAAAAAAGCCATTATTGTCAGGCCAATGATGGACCTGAAGGTTAATTCCTAGGCCCATTTGAGGGAACTAGCTATCTCATGCCTCTGTCCCCAGCACTTATACTGTATTTCTATTTATTGATGTGCTTAGACAATGGCTTATAAAGCCACACAATTATAAATCTAGCCCTGTAAGCTTGTGATACTTGAAGAGCAGGCACTTTCATTGTGAGGCCTCTGTTGACACTTTATTCACATCTAGCATTGTGATTATTCCTTATCCCTAGCAATAACAATATTTTTGTCTCTATGCTATGATTTTGAAATACAAATCCTGTGCAACTTGTCCATTTTCATAACAGGATACATTGAATAGTCTGGTATCCTTGAATTCTCATATTTCTAAAGGGAAATTTAAGATTAAGAAGCAAAATAGTTCTTAAAATGGATCACAAAGGGGCATCTATGCAAACATTGAAAAATACTGGTATTTAACTGCTTTAAGGTCTTTAAATTGTTATTTCAGACTTCTGCTTCACTAGACAGAATTTTTAGAGTTTGAGGATTCTGCCTCCCTCCCTCTCTTCAAATTATTTCAGCAAGGGAAATAGAATAACATTTAGCAATAGCACTTAGACTTTTATACTGCTTTACAGTGCTTTACAGCCCTCTCTAAGTGGTTTACAGAGTCAGCCTATTGCCCCCAACAATTTGGGTCCTCATTTTGCCCACTTCAGAAGGATGGAAGGCTGAGTCAACCTTGAGCCTGGTGAGATTTGAACTGCCAAATTGCAGTCAGCCAGCAGTAAGCAGAAGTAGCTGGCAGTACTGTACTCTAACTACTGCATCTAACCACTGCACCACTGTGGCTCAAGATATTGTGATGATGTCGTTACCGGTGCTGCCTACATGTCTCTCTCTTCCTCTCTCTGCCAGTTCTGTATCATCCTTTTCTCTCTTAATTTCTCCTCACCTAACTGGCTGATGAATGTCTGATCTAATGGACTTATTTATAAATGAAATTGGTACTAGACAGAGAGCTGAATGTGGTGATAAAGTTACAGATTGCCGACTAACCATAAAAAGATATACTCAGTTCTTGGCCATAGACAACCTGGAAATAGTGCTGAGATAAGTCAGGAATAACGGAATAATTTTCCCTTTCCTTCTTCTCTTTAAAACCTTTTCCCTCTTTTTGCTCTGTGATGCTAATGACACCCTCTGAACTCTCATTTGTCTCAGCAGAGTATTTATTACAAAGTCTCGAGGACTTGAATGGATCAAGAAATTGCATGAACTTCACCCAATACAATGCGTAATTTTATTACAGGCATAATTCAGTAATTATTCAAAAAAAGTAAAATAAGTAAAAAACAATTGTACATAAAGCTAAAAAGAAAAGAAATTCACATGAATTTTCAGACTTGAAAAGAGGAGATCAGGCACCAAGAGGTACAGAATTTGAAAACCCTTAAAAGTATATAGTCAAACAGAAGAACAAATGACAAATAGAAGTCATACCCTCTATTTCTTCTATACTGTAGGAGGATATAGATGAAAGAGTCTGAGTCATCCCAACAATACACAATACATTGATGAAAGGTAATATATTTGTAATTCCACAGTAGGATAGTAGAAAACAATTCGTCCAGTTTGGCCAAAGGGAAAGCCCAGTAGAATTTTCTTGCCCAATTTTTAGCCTCCACATACCCTGTTTTTGGCCTCCATGTGTCCCATTTTCAGCCTCCGCGCACCCCATGGGATGCATGGAGGCCCAAAATGGGGCACTTGGAGGTGGTGATAGGTGGTGACAATCCCTGCAGACTGGAACAGCTGATTGTTTGTATTATGGGAGGCTGATCCAACTGACAATCAGCTGCTCATGCTAAATCAGGCTCTGCTGAAGCTGACCAGGCTGTTTGCTGTTTGTTGCAAGGAGGCAAATTGCTGGGAAGCAGAGGCAGATTTTTTTTCTTGTTTTCTTCTCCGAAAGCTAGATGCATCTTATAGTTTGGAGCATCTTATAATCTGAAAAATATGGTAAATAATGTAACTAATCAACTTTAGCTGATTTCAAAAAGCTAAATAGAATCAGACTTAGGGTTTGAATGAACCATTGCAAATAAATGGCATTGCTGTAAATTAATTTTCAGGAAATTGAAAAATCAGCCCAAATGATGGCCAATGGCAAATGAGTTTTAGGTGCCCCATATATTGAATTAGGTAGTTGTCTAAATTCTATCATCTATCTAAAATCATGAGTGAGGTGTGTCAAAAGATGACATCTTTTAAGAGACATTCTGAACATATTATATTGCATCAGATTTTCTGAAATGTCTTTATACACTTTTCACAGTCTTTTCATGTTTGATAAAATGAACAGACTGCTTTGGGGAGTCTTAATTTTCTGTAAGCCACCTTCAGAGCCCTTGAGGGATGGCTGGTTAATAAGGAATGAATAGGTAGTGATGAAGTCACCACTTCATGGCATGTGTTTGTGAAAAGTTTGTTGCCTGCAGCTGCTATGATTTATTTTGTTAATGTTTTTCCTGGAACTAGTCAATCAATCAAACTACATTCAAAGTAGGTCACCCTTTAATGTTACCTTTGTTAAAGGAAGTCAACAAGTTTGTGGTTAAACCATTGCACTGGGGGGATCATATGCCTTTTCTTTTTATGGGTATTTGAAATTTTTTTCTAATTCTTATATGAATGTTCAGTGCTCTTTTGCATTAATGTGGTTGCAAGGTCATATACTGTATAACTGTACACATGTGCATATTATAGGAATAGAAAAGTCCATGTTTGTCCTGATCTCAGCAAAGCAAGGGAGGAACTGCCCAGCAGTTCAGCAATAAAAAGACATTAGATTGACTACTAGGCTAACTGTCCAGAAGATTGCTTCATCAGATGCAAATCAATGGAAGCTGCTCCATCAGTCATTTCCAGGCAAAATTATGAGAGTAATATTGGTTTCATTGATTTATTTATTTTCTGATATTTATTTCATTGACTGATGTTAGTAATAATGTAATTGTATTCTGTTGAGTGAGATGACTGGCAATAATTAAAATGAAGAACATAAAGTAGAAAATATAAACATAAATTAAAACATAGTTCACAAATTAATTTATATTTACAAGGTTGATGAAATATTTGAATCTTGTCTGCTCTTCTAATGGCAGAGAGACTGAGAACCGCTTTTCAAGGGAGAACATTTCAAACTTGGGATTGACCTAGAAAACTCTTTCCTACATGTTAAACAAACAGTAATTGGCATTTCAGGCATCTGCAGATCACTTACAGAACTTATGTTAGACAGGAGAAATGGTCCCTTTTATAGGTCCTAAGTTATTTAAGGCTTTAGAACTGAACACTATTAAATGATATATGGTGCAGTTGACAATCAGTGAAAATTATTCAAATCAGCCATTACAGATAGATTCAACCTGCAGCCACTATGTGATAACCCAGGGCATGGCACAAAGGCAACACAGTCACATAAGTAAGAAGAGTCCCTTTAATACCTCCAACTTTGCCCTCAATGTCCAGGTTACCTTTGGCTGGAGAAAAAATTCTCCCAAGAACAGCCTTTAAATGGAGGAAATTCAGTCCGAAACAAAGTACATACAAACTGTAAATAAAAATCCACATAAACCACACTGCAGTAATTAACTTGACAGGGCAGGAGAAGGAATTCCAAACTTGAAAGACCAGCAAAACACACAGTTGGGAAGATGCCAGGAACCCAGATAAGCCTCGACAATAACAGATAACTCATAATTTTCTTCCAACAAGTTGCTGTGTGCAGCCTCCCTTTTTAAACACTGTGTTCCCAGCTGCAACTAATGAAGGGAATCAGGGCCCTTTCCTCCCCCATAAGCTACACAACTCACATTGCTCCCTTCTCCGTTCCTCCCTGCGTGCCCTAGGATGAAGAGGGGGTGGGCCTGGATTTTCCTCTGAATTCCCTCTGCCTTGCTCTACCTCTGACCTGTTCTGCCCAGCCGGACTTTGTCCTTCTCCAGTTTCTTCCACAGCCAACGGAGCCACACTCCCACTCCCTGTCAGCTACTCGGCCTCCCCCTCAGAATCAGATTCCAATAGGAGCATGACACATTCCTTATTTGTGTAAGGTAATGAGGTATATGAACACAGCAAAAAAGAAGATTATATTGTTATTAATTTATATATGGCTAAATGAAAATAAGAGGGAAAATATAATGTGTATAAAAGTGATGAAGTTAGAGGGAAGGGTGTGCGTGAAATATGTAGATATATATAACAGTGGCAAAAGTAATATTAAAAAGGGGATAAAATATTGGATAATATAAATCAAGATGAATTTGTGAATGGAATGATATGATTTGATAAAATTTGCAAATATGATGAATATAAGAATATATGATTAATGAATATAGAGAATGAATAAGAATAAAGAGATTGATATAAAGTAATGTATGAGAATATAAAAAGGAAAATTGGTAATAAATAATGATGTGAAATTAGATAAGAAACCTGTATCTGTGTTTATGGTCATGCTTGTTTTAAAACCACACTGTTCACCTAAAGATGTATTTAAAGAAATAAAAATAAAAAATTACTTCCAAAAACAAAACAAAACCCTGCAACCATTTATTTAGACTGATTGAAGTTACAATGGCAGTGAAAAAAGTGACCACTTTTCACACTTATGATCGTTGCAGCATCCCCATGGTCACGTGATCAAAATTTGGATGATTGGCAACTGGTTCATGCTGATGACTATCTGACAAGCAAAATTGATGGGGGAAGCCAAGCTCATTTAACAACCACATTTCATTAACAACTGCAGTGATTCACTTAACAACTGTGGTAAGAAAGGTCGTAAAATGGGGCAAAACTCATTTAACAACTGTCTCTCTTAGCAACATAAGTGTTGGGCTCAATTTTGGTTGTAAGTCGAGGACTACCTGTACACCATCCCTGCCATTTGCACCGAATAGTAGCCAATTGCAATTTCTACAATTTTAAAAAGTAGACCCATAAGATTGTATTGAGGTAATCAAGACTGGGCGAAGCATGGATGATTGTTGCTAATCTATCCCAAAGATGCTTTTTCAAGAGGCAACTGGACTTCCTGGTTTTTCTTTGAAGACATTTTGTGTCTCATTAGAGCTGAAGAAGCTTCTTGGATAAGAAATGAAACGTCTTCAGAGAAAAAAACAGAAAGTCCAGTTGTCTCCTGAAAAAGTACTTTTGGAACAATCATGACCTGGATGACTGAGAATCTCCATAGACATGTTACTAATCTAACATGGGGAAATATCACAATTGGCATAGTACTTATATTTATTCAAAAGTTGCATTGCTATCATATGTAAATCCAATAACAGCTGAATTTATGGAGGTAAAGTTTTTTTTTTTCAGGGCAGGGCAATACCATGCAGAAAAAGTTAGATTGCTATCAAAATTCTAAGTTCAGATTTCTGTTTATCCTGATTTCTGGTATCCTGATAAACCACTACAGCTTTGATACTGATTTAATTGTGACCATTTCTCCTAAGTAGGACCCTGACACAAAGATGTCTTTGCTGTTTGGACTGTGGTTCAGTTCAGGATCAGTACAAGTAATCCTCATCTTATGACCACAATAGAGCCCAAAATTTATGTTGCTAAGCAAGGCAGTTAAGTGATTTGTGCCTAATTTTGTCACCTTTGTTCTACATTGTCAAGTGCATCACTACAGTTAAGTGAATTATGTAGTTGTTAAGTAAAATCTGGATTCTCCCATTGAATCTGCTTGTCCAAAGCTGGCTGGGAAGGTTGCAAATGATGATCACATGACTCAGAAAATTTACTATCCTAAATTCCAATAGATTGCATTTATTCTGTTAAATGCATGCCAGTTGCCAAGCACCTGAATTTTGATCATGTGACCATGGGAATGCTGTAATGGATGTAAGTATGAAAAACATCCATAAATCACTTTTTTTTAGAGGCATTGTAACTTTGAATGATCACTAAATAAATTGATGACCACTGTAACAACTCTGGAAGAAATCCAAAGATGGAGAGTTGGCCCTTTAGAAGAACATTCAACAACTTAATTCTGGGCTTCTTATAAACAGATATTATTACTGTACATGGTAGAATTGTTTTTCAGAAGGGCTTTAGGGAAAGACTTGCCTAATTGGGTAAGAATGGATTGTAGCCTAATCTGTGTAAGGCTTACAAATCGCTGTTAAGTTTCCTATTTAATGGTACAGTAAAAATACTTTATGAACATAGTTACTTTATGTCTACTAATTAGGGCCTAAATTTAGATAGCAAGATTAGATAGGAGAGCCAGTTTAGTGTAGCAGTTGTCAGCTTTGGAAGCCATATTAGAACCAGAAGCTTCCATGCTGCCATATTCCTATACCTGGGAAAGTAGGAGGTGGGGAATTTTAGAGTGTTGGTGGTTAGATATAATTCTTCTTTTCTGTCAAGGTCATGTGATTCCTGCACTTAGAGGAGGAGCTTCCACGCTGCCATATTCTTGTACCTGGGAAAGTAGGAGGGGGGGGGGGATTTTAGAGGTTGAAGGGATGTCTCAAGTTGGGAAGGTTGGTGATTGGACCATGTGATGGACTGATTGGTGCAGAGGTTGGGTTTTGACTTCTGAATTATTAAGGGAAAACCTGGAATTCTCAGATTCAGGTTTTCCCAGATGTGCCAGTATATCTACTCTAGTAAAAGGAAACTTTGAGAAAATGCCTGTCTCAGAGTTTTTAATTGGAGTTGGGTTTTTCTGGAACCCTGATAGCGGTGAATTCATCAGATTAGAAGACTGGGAAACTATGAATTCTAGTCCTGTGTTAGGCACAAAGCCAGCTCAGAGACCTTGGGCCAATTCTCTCTCTCAACCTAGGAATCAGGCAATGACAAATCACTTCTGAATATCTTGCCAAGAAAAATGCAGGCTTGTTGAACCAATTGGCAGGAGTCAAGACTGACTCCAGCCATACACACACACACACACACACACACAGAGAGAGAGAGAGAGAGAGAGAGAGAGAGAGAGAGAGAGACAGACAGACAGACAGACAGACAGACAGACAGACAGACACAGACACAAATGGTTAAATGGATTGGATGGATGGATAGGATAGGATAGATAATGATAGATAGATGGATGGATGATTGGATGGATGGATGGATGGATGGATGGACGGATGGATACATACATAGATAGATATATGGATGGATTGGATAGGATAGGATAGCATAAGATAGATAGATAGATAGATAGATAGATAGATAGATAGATAGATAGATAGATAGATAGATAGATAGATAGATAGATAGATAGATAGATGATAGATAGATAGATAGATAGATAGATAGATAGATAGATAGATAGATAGATAGATAGATGGATCGGATCGGATCGGATCGGATAGGATAGGATAGGATAGGATAGATAATAATAGGTAGGTAGATACATACATCTAAAATATCACAGATGCAGGGGTGCATTTTTTAAAAGTATAGATCATGAACTTTCAAAGAATGAATTCCTGTGGGGTTTTTTTTAAAGGATAACCTGCTGTATCCAATATTAAGTTATTTTTCTGATAACATCTTTATCTCACTATCCAACATTGTCTTAGAGTCTTCTTATTTTTACAGCTCATATTATATTATGAAGTAAAATTTAAGAAAATGTTAAATCATTAGCATATGAGTGACTGGCATATCTATTATCTTTTATGACACATTAAAAGGGCTGTCAAGAGCTGGCATTTTATTTAGTCTGCTTTTTCAGTGCCACCTCAGGCTCCCAATCCCCTCCCCAGCCCAAGCAGAAGTTATAAATGATAGATGAAGGGAAGATTATATATTATTGCCTAATTAAAGGTACATTAATGTGTAACTAAAGATGAGGAATTAATAGCAAAACACATCAATGCAGCAGTAATAGAAACTGACGTATTTGAGCCTCCTGCATTTTAAGAGCGACAATGGTTGCAGTGACTGGCTGGGATCCTTTAACAATGGCATTCAACAGCTTTTCTTGCACACTGGCCAAATTGTGTGACCTACTTCACTGAAAACAGTTATTCTGAAATGTAAGCAGTATTCACAGAATCAATTCTTGGCTTATTTGTGATGCATTCCATGTCATTGCTATGCGAACTGTGCATGGCTACATATTAAGGTGCAGACAATCACCCTGATACTGTCTAGCGAAACAACATGCCATTTCAATAGGTCTGGCATTTTCCATTCCTCCTACAAGTTAGTGGCTGCTTGGCTTAGGGAAATAGGTGAAGGCATGGATATGGATATGGATACACACACACACACACACACACACACACACCAGAGATGGTATTCAGCAGGTTCTGACCAGTTCTGGAGAACCAGTAGCAGAAATTTTGAGTAGTTCAGAGAACTGGCAAATACCACCTCTGTATCCTTCCCCTGCCATACCCACCAAGCCATGCCCACAGAACTGGTAGTAAAAACAATTGAATCCCACCACTGACACATACACACACACACACACACACAAACATACACATGTGAAACATCTGTCGCTGCCTAGGATTGACTTCTCAACCTTCTGAGTGGGATGTGAGCATCTTCATCTCTAGGCCACCACGCTGCTCATGTATATGTGTGTATGTATTTATACACAATATAAATATATATAATATTTAAAAACTTCCCCTCTCATACAGCATATCTGGGCAGTGTACAAAAAACACATGCTCTAGTGAAATATTGTACATGGAAGTAACTCCTGTTCCATTTAAAGGATTTTCTTTCCTGATAGATTTACAATCTTAATTAGGCTTGGGTAGCAGATAATCTATTAAGTCAATTCAGCTCAGCTCATCAGCTCTATACAAATCGCCTGTTACCTACATGAGAATTCCTCTAATTCTCGCATTTGCAAGCAAACTGAACAACTTTACTTCCTATTTAAAAAAAAATTAAGTTCCTGGTGATTTGGGATCAATATCCTGGATTATATAATTTTGAAGTTTTCAAACTCCTTGGATTAAAAAAAAAGCATCCCCTCTATTTTTTTTGTTGTGTTCATAGTTGCATTTGCTCTTTTCTCATTTGCCTCTAATTTGCAAGGGGAAATGCTTGATCTTCAAATTCTCAGTGACTAAATAATTTCGGTAAATTCAGGAATGTGAGGAGCAGTTAATTGTAATGAGAACTTTCTATTAGTGGAATATTTTCCTTTTCTCCACAACACTCTTATCCTTGGTCCACCTTCCGTTTCTACCTCTGTGCCACTGTGGAGTCATTACCTTTGCTTGCACTTTCATAATCAAATATGCTACTTGTGTTGATTGCAAATGAATTATTAAACATCTGAATCTGTCCTGTTTAATGCAATGTAATATTGGGCAGAAGAAAGAAGGGGATAACCTCTTACTTTGCTTGCAAATTGTTTCACATAGTTTGTTTCTTAGTATCATCATTTCCTCCCTATTATACCAGGTAAAAGGAAATGAATGTTATTCATGGATGGGAGGAAAAAGTCATTCCATCTATAGGTTTTATTCTAATGCAGGGGTGTCAAACTCGATTTCATTGAGAGACCCATCAGGGTTGTGTTTGACTTCGGGGGCCACGGGTGGGCGTGGCCATGGTGGGCATGGTCAGCTTGATGTCACTCGTGTCGGGGACACCTGTGATGGCCAAGTGCTAAGGCAGAACTTCCCTCAGACCATCCCTCCCTGTCATTATAATCTCATTCGTTCCTTCCTTCCTCCCTCCCTTCCTTTTCTTCTTTTTCCTTCATTCTCCTTTCTTCTTCCTTTCCTTCTTTCCTTCTTTTTCCTTCCTTGCTCTCTTCCCATCTTTCCTTTTTTTATCTTTGTCTTTCCTCTTTCCCTTTCTCCTTTCCTGTCCCTTCTTGGATGAAAAAGGGGAAACATTTCTCCTTTTGTTTTGCTTTTAGTTTGTTTTACTAGCCCTCTACCAGCAGAAATGGAGCTCAGGGGCCACATGCACACCCCAAGCCCCATTTTTGGCTGTGAGAAAATGGAGCTCGGGGGCCTCCTGGGCTCCATTATTGCTGGCAGAAGGCTGCAGCAGGCCATCATGGCTGAAAATGGAGCCTGGGAGGTACAGATTCCATTTTTGCTGGAGAGGCACTATGGGCTGGTCTGTTGTTTTCCAGGGCAACCCCCCGGGGCCAGATCTAAGCACCTCATGGGCCAGAACAGGCCCACAGGCCTTGAGTTTGACACCCCTTTTCTAAGGCATAACTGTTATCCCAGCTTTATACAGGGGTGGTTATTGCCAATTCAGAAGTTCATTGTTCTCACCATCAGAGTTTTAGGATTTAGAATTTGAACAAACTATAAGCAAGATATAAAAGTACATATTTTTCCTTCCCATGCCTATGAATGATGTCGTGCTGGCCACATACATGCAGAAACTGCTTCGGATAGCGTCAGTTCAATGGCCCTTGAAATGGAGATCAGTGCTGCCCCTTATAGTCACTTATGACTAGCAGAATAAAATCCGCAGGGACTCCTTTCCTTCCTTTCCATCCCTATGGATAGTTTGTGTCTTCCTCAGTGATTCACTTAACAAACATGGCAAGAAAAGTTGTAAAATGGGGCAAATCACACTTAACAAATGTCTCACTTCACAACATAATTTTTGGACTCAGCTGTTGTCGTCAGTCAAAGGTGACCTGTTTATTTACATTCCATTGCAATGGCTGCTAGGACTGATCTCTGGCTAGACGTTCATTCGCCTGCTTTAACAGTTTTTTTTCTTCAGGAAGCTTTTATGAATGAATATACTCTTCTTCTTTTTTTTCTTTTGGCAATGTCACTTTTGGTAAGACGTTCCGAACAAGCGTATCACTGAATATGGATTTATTTGCAAAGTTGTTTAGGGAAAAAGCAGGGACCTTCTGTCAAAGGATAAAACCCCAGAACGTAGTACTGACCTGAAGTATGGGAAAACCAGCATGAGGTGAAAATTGTATTTAATCTGCTGTGTAAAGGCTGAATGGGAGCTGAATGCACATGGACTCTTCTCTAAGCTGCCAGCTGGCTGGTCCTAAAAAATGTGCCTATAGTTGGCAGGTGTTCCCTTTTTAGTTCTTCTGTCTAGCTGCTTATTTGAGCTTCTGCTCTTCAGTCAGGGTCTCCTTGAAAATCTTGAGCACAGATGTACACCCTTACATTCTTTAATGTAATACTCAACCTCAGAATAAGCCAGGTGATAAAGAATTTCAACCACTCTTGCGCTTGGATTTACAATGCCCCAATTTCATTGGGTGCTTAATAGGATTAGCATTTGGTTTTCCAGACTGCTTTGATTTATGGCATTGAAATGGCTCTTTGAAAGGACTCGGGTACGGGCTAGAAGAGCACAGGGAGAAGAGTGCCATGCTTGAATCTGTACCATCAAAATGACAAAACAACAGTACAGTCAACAGTAGCTTAGCGATGAGAGATGTTTAAGTGGACAACTGCTGAGCACTGCAGGCTGAATACATGAGATGGACATCCTGAATTGATTATGTGCTGAGACAAAAATTATTTTCCCCTAGCATTTCTAATCTGTGCCTGCCCTTCTCCACCTTCTAGATATAATGGTATTGAGGTTCAGTTGCTTATTTCAATTCATGTACAGTGCACTGTTTTCATAATCTACTATTTTTTTCCTAGCATAGCAACAAAAGAGTTATAAGCACATTTTGCCCTGTTCTCACAATGTAAAAAGAAATATATGTACCATTATGGGCTGCAGACCGTTCTGGGGACATTATCTAGGAAGCACGATCAGCCCTGGTGTGAGCAGTGCGGTGGCCTAGAGGTGGCACTCTCACCTCACAATCAAGAGGCTGTGAGTTTGATCCTAAGCAGAAGCAAATATTTCTCTCTGGGCACAATGAGAATTTATCTGCTGAATAAAATTCCGCATTGGTGACAGGAAGGGCATTTGGGCAGTAAACACTCTGCTTCATTCAGTTGCCCAGACTTCACCCCGCAAGAGATTATGGGGTCATAAAAAGGAGGTGATGATGATCAGCCTTGGGGTAGGAACAGAGAACAAGATTTCAAGCTCTCTTGAAACTTCAATTTTTTATGGAATGAATCTTATACAGGTAGTCCTCGACTTATGACCACAATTGAGCCCAAAAGTTATATCACTAAATAAGACATTTGTCAAGTGAGTTTTGCCCCATTTTAACAACTTTTCTTGCCACAGTTGTTAAATGAATCACTGCAGTTGATAAGTTAGTAACCCAGTCATTAAGCGAATCTGGCTTCCCCATTGACTTTGCTTGTCAGAAGGTTGCCCAAAGGTGGTTACACATGACCTTGGGACACAGCATTGGTCATAAGTATGAACCAGTTGCTAAGCATCTCAATTACAGTCACATGATTATGGAGATGCTGCAAAGGTTGTAACTATGAAAAATGGTCATCAGTCTCATTTTTAGTGCCGTGTAACTTTGAATGGTCCCCAATTGAACCGTTGTAAGTTGAGAACTACCTGTATAGTATCTTGATCAAAGCAGAAAGCAACGGATTATCATTTGCCTTTTTCTTGAAGATCTTTAGTGTGAGAAAGCCCACCACTGTTCTAGATAATTGATTCCATTGTCAATCTGCTCTTACCATCAAGACATTTCTTTTTCTGCTCAACTGAAATCTATTATTACCCTTTAACACAATCCCATGAGACATAATTCTGCCCTTTAACCTCTTTTGTCGTTTACTCTGGATTAATCTTCCAGATAGTGAAAGATTGCTATCACATCCTATTCAGTGTTCTGTGTTTTGTATACTCACTTCCTTCAGCTCCAGAGTAGTAAGCAGATCATCTTTCAGAAAACTTGAATATTATTGAAGAATCCTCCATAAGCTGATAGGGGATATCCTCATCCCATCAGGCAGTTTTAAAGCCAATTAGCCAAATGGTTGTGAGAATAATCACTGTTATTTTCTTCTAACTCAGTTTCAAAGGGGAATTCTTTTCCAGGTGTCCACAGCATGTGATTTTGATTGTTTGCCTGAGCTGCTGTTTTCAGAGCCATTGACATGGCTCTGAATGGATGAGCAGACGGCTTACAGAAGAAGCAAGGGCTTGCGATAGCGACTGGTTTGTCTCCTTGCCAAAACTGTTCCCTATCATGCGGTATCAGTGCAAATGGCGGCTTACGTATGCTGAAGGTAATTATTTGTTGCAACCTGTTCAGCAGAAATGGACAACCTCTAGACCAGCAGTCTCCAACTTTTCCGGCTTGGCGGATGAAGGGAGAAGAGATGGTTTTGCACGCATGCCGCTTTCACAAATGTAGTTTTGAGACTCCTGTTCTAGCTGATGAAGGGATATACTTACATTGAAGGTGAGGGTAAAGATTCGTAAGTTTTAAGATGCCAAATTCTTGATAAGGCTAAGGTCAAAACAGAGCCCTGATTTATTTCCTGAATTTTGATGTGCGGTCTCTTGGTAACTGCTTTCCCTAAAAGCCAAAGGTAGGAAATCGTGCAGCATAATGGAACAATTTGCATTAAACTCCAATGGAGAATAAACAAGCCGGCAATTTTTTGACATATCTTGTTCTTAACTTACATCTCTCAAATTCCTGCCAAGGAATTCATATACCTTTTGCTTTGAAATGACCTTAAATGTATAATTATGTGACAAGCTGTTCAAATACCAAGGAGTTTATTTGAACTGAGGAATAAACTACAGGTGGATATTTTCAAGAGTCCTTCCTGTACATGTTGTGAAAATTGATTAAGGACTTATGTATATATTAAGAACTAATACCTCATTCTGATGTATTAAAGGATGTCTAACATATTAGTTCTACAAGTGGCAGGCTAAAGCATTTATTTTTTTAGGAAAAGAACTTTAGGCATAAAAGTCAGTTAGGTGACCTTGGTTCCAGAATAGTAGAGTTGGAAGGAATCTTGGAGGTCTTTTAATCTAACCTCCTGATTACTCAGGAAACTCTATACTATTTCATACAAGTAGCTGCCCAATTAGTTGCTTCTCTCCTTGATTAGTTTTCATCCATTGCTTCTTGTCCTATCTTCATGTGCTTTGGAGAATAGGTTGAATCCTTCACACGCAGTCACACCTTCTCAGCTAATACTGGCATTAGCCTTTGTGACAAGGCATGGAATTCTTTATTGGCCAAGTGTGATTGGACATACAAGGAATTTGTCTTGGTGCAAATGCTCTCAGTGTACATAAAAGAAAAGATACATTTGTCAAGAGTCAAGAATCATAAGGTACAACACAATAATAGTCATAGGGTACAATAAGCAATCAAATCATACCAGGAAATACTAAAAAATTGTTAGGATACAAGTGACAAAGTTACGGTCATACAGCCATAAGTGGGAGGAGATGGTTGAAAGGGAGGGAGGATTAATAATAGTAGTAATAGTAATGCAGACTTAGTAAACAGTTTGACAATGTTGAGGGAATTATTTATTTAGCAGAGTGATGGCGTTTGGGAAAACCAGATAATAAACAAAAATGCTTTGGTAGCTTGGCTTTCAGAATTAATTGAACACAGTGGAAAACACAAATCTGAACAAACACTTCAACAAACACCTTAGCAAAATGAGTAAATTACAATTTTCAGTCTATCTCATTCTCATGTTTTATAGGCAAAGGATTATTCAAAAGAGTTCAGAATGGAAACACTGAATTTGTGTGAGCTTCCAGATTAAAATAGGAGTAATCAACATTGTTTTAATAATCTGATGACCCCAATGAGCACATCTAATGTTGAAGGGATGTGTCCAAAAGGATGTATTTAAAATAGATCCCTTTGATATTTAGCAAGCTAGCTTTCTACCAATGGACACAGGTAGTCCTTGACTTATGACCACAATAGAGCCCAAAATTTCTGTTGGCAAGCGAAACATTTGTTAAGTGAATTTTGCCCCATTTTACAACCTTTCTTGCCACCATTGTTAAGTGAATCAATGCAGTTATTAAGCTAGTAACGTGGTTGTTAAATGAATTTGGCTTCCTTATTGACGTTGCTTGTCAGAAGGTCGCAAAAGGTGATCACAGAACCTGTGTGTCGTAAATATGAATCTGTTGCCAAGATAAAATCACTCAGGTTCGGGCCAGGTTGGACTCTAGTTGGGAGGTCCCGGGGGAGGTGACCGCGGCGAGTCTTGAGACGGTTATCTGGGACGAGTTCGACCCTGTGACTGCTGAGGGTATAGACAGGTTGCTGGGGTGGCTGAATGCCACCACATGTTTATTGGACCCTTGCCCCTCCTGGCTGGTCTCTACCACCAGAGAGGTAACGCGGAGTTGGCTCCAGGAATTGTTAACGCCTCTTTGATGGAGGGCTCGCTGCCCACTGTCTTGAAAATGGCAGTGGTGCGACCCCTCCTTAAGAAGCCCTCCCTGGACCCAACTCTCTTGAACAACTATCGTCCTGTCTCCAACCTTCCCTTCGTGGCGAAGGTTGTTGAGAGTGTGGTGGCAGGTCAGTTTCCCCAGTACCTGGATGAAGATACGTACCTGGATCCCTTCCAATCGGGCTTCAGGCCCGGACATAGTACTGAAACGGCATTGGTCGCATTGATTGATGATCTCTGGAGGGCCCGTGACAGGGGTTATTCCTCTGACCTGGTCCTATTAGACCTATCAGCGGCTTTTGATACTATCGACCATAGTATCCTATTGTGGCGGTTGGGGGTTGGGGGCACCATGTGGCAGTGGTTCGCCTCCTTCCTCTCCGACTGTCTGCAATTTGTGTTGGCGGGAGTGGGAGAGATCCACCTCTAGGCTCCTCGATTATGGGGTGCCTCAGGGGTCGGTTCTCTCTCCTCCCCTGTTCAACATTTATGTGAAGCCACTGGGGGAGATCATCCATGGCTTTGGGGTGAAGTGTCATCTGTACGCTGATGATATTCAGCTCTACATCTCCACTCCAAGCCACCCCAACGATGCCATGAAGGTCATGTCCCGTTGTCTGGAGGCCGTGTGGAACTGGATGGGTGGGAACAGGCTCCGACTCAACCCTTCCAAGGCTGAGTGGCTGTGGTTTCTGGCGTCCCGATACAGCCAGGTAGTTCCATCACTGGCTATTGCGGGTGAGATTTTACCCCCTTCAGACAGGGCTCGCAATCTGGGTGTTCTCCTGGATGTACAGCTGTCTTTGGAAGACCACATTATGGCCGTCTCCAGGGGGGCGTTTCATCAGGTTCGCCTGATCTGCCAGATGCGGCCCTTTCTGGATCGGGGTGCCTTACGCACGGTCATTCATGCCCTGGTCACCTCCCAACTGGACTACTGTAATGCCCTCTACATGGGGCTCCTGAATGGGAGCATCCGAAGGCTTCAACTGGTACAGAATGGGGCCGCGCGGGTAGTTATGGGGGCGTCAAGGTTCTCTCATGTGACGCCCCTCCTGCGTGAGCTGCATTGGTTGCCAGTGGCCTCTCGGGTGCGCTTTAAGATTTTAGTGTTAACTTTTAAAGCGCTCCATGGCATCGGACCAGGATATTTACAAGACCGCATTCTGCCATTTTCCTCTCACCGTCCAGTGCACTCCCACAGGGAGAGTCTCCTGCGGGTCCCATTGGCATCTATGTGCCGGCTGGTGACCCCGAGGAATAGGGCCTTCTCTGTGGGGGTGTCTGCCCTCTGGAATGGGTTGCCTCCGGACTTACATATAGCCACGGACCTGGGGACCTTCAGGCGTGCCTTCAAAACCTGGCTTTTTGACCAGGCCGGTTTGGGCTGATTTTAGATTTGGGTATTTTAATTTTTATATTAAATTTTAGGATTTTAGGGAGGGGTTTTAATTGTTTTCAGCCAGGGCCTTTAGTTTAATTTAGTTTTAATGTTTACATATTTATTGTTTTAATTTTATGGCTGTGCACCGCTCCGAGTCCTTCGGGAGAGGAGCGGTATATAAATAATTTTTTTATTATTATTATTATTATTATTATCATCATCATCATCCAAATTTTGACCATGCAGATACTACAACGGTCATAAGCATGAAAAGCCACTTTTTTTTAGTGCTGTTGTAACTTCGAATGGTGCTAAATGAACTGCTGTAAGTTGAGGACTATCTATATTAGCAGCTGAGTTGTTTATACAATAATAGCAACCTCAATTCTCAAGACATTCCATTCCATGCCCAATCGAACTCCTAAATGGTACAAGATGGTGTACATTTTTCTGAGACCTGCTCAGAAAAGAGAAATGATTGCTGAGTCCAAGGATTTTGTCTTAAAGTTACTGTTTTCATTATTGGACCTATATGTCAGGTCTATGAGGAGAGTGAATGAAAATATGGCGAGAAAGCATTCTTTTTCCAAGCGATTTTCATCCCATGCAAAAAATATATATCTTACTGATACACAAATAGCTTTCCCCACTGTGTGTTTATATCAGTGGTAGTAAGTTTGACTGCCCAAATTCATTTGAAATTCAGCAAACAGAAATTGTTATTCCCTTCCTTATTTCTCCTTCTTACGCCTTTCAACAATGCTTACTGTGAAGAATTTCATATTACCAAGGTTCCATAGAAGTGCCCTGTAACTGATAAACAATATATATATATATATTGTTTATCATATATTGTATGTATATATATATTGACTTGATGCCATCCTAGTAAAGAATCTAGAAGGAAAAGGACATTAGTCTTGTGCTTGGATTTTTATAGCATTTATAAGAAATTAAGTGCATGGCAATACTCGTGAAGTTGTGGGAATAGTGATCTTATCCCTAACAATTGCTTCCATAAGGATGGATTTATGCATAAAACTGAATGTATGGGCTTGATGTTGGACTTCAAGTAGACCCATCTTAACAAGGAAGCATGACTTGGCCAGAGAATATGGCAATTGGGATTCAAAACAAAATAACTTCTCTTGAAACAATCCTAAAGAAATTTGATTAGCATAATTAATTTAATTTCATTGGCTTGACTCTGTGTTACTACATCTGGATTAAATCCATGGTCTCTACTTGGACAGAATTTGAAGAAAGGTAGCCCTGGCTCTTGGGAATTATGAAGAATTAATAGAACCGTTGAATTCTCAGAAGAGTACTCGATCCTAAGGAATGGAAAGAGTAAGAAAGGAACTCAAAATAATATTACATTGACTTTATTTGGTATAAGGTGGAGCAGAGAGAAATTGTCAGGATTTCAAGTTCCTATTAACCTATTGCAAAACAATAACAAACATTCCTGGAAACTGCCATATCTGTTCTTTGATCTTGCTCTATCTCAAACTAAAAATGCCTAGAAAATGCTCATCATAACTGAAAGCAGCGAAATTTTAAAACATGATATATTTATTAAGGGATGAGAACATTATTGGGTATACTTTGCAGGTACATTAACCCACGTCTCATGTGTGTGGTGAAACAGAAGGCCAAAGGCTATGTATTTTCAACTGTTCACACACTGCAGTAATAATGCTGTTAAAAATACCCTGGAGTCTCTTAATGCTATTATAATAAGGACTGCTGCTATTATACAGTGCAGGCTTTTGAACAGAGAAATAAGAAACCTTCTCTTTTTTATATTTTCCATTGCTTTTAATGAAGTAAACAATATACAAGAGAAATCTCGTTAAAAAAAGAATGGGAAAAATACCTTAGAAGATTTAAAAGATTTACTATACAATAACACAAACATGAACAGTGATGCCTGAATCCATCTTTTGTATGGCTCATGCATTTCCCCGCTAATTATATTTGTCCCATTTTTTTTTTTGCCCTAATGTGTGATTTCACTTGTTTTTAACCGCATTATCTAAACATGCAACTGCTTAAGAGTATTTACATATGTTTGGGTGCTGTGATTTATATGTCTTGGTTATTTTGGTAAAATAAACCGCTTGTATTTTATATATAGATTCTGCTTTCTGGATTATTTTGGGAGATGCATAGCAGCACATTGGAGATTCATGTTGCAGCACAATTTAGTTGACCCTGTAGCACTAAGAATTTGTCCTTTTGAAATGGCAAAAGGAATGGTCAAACTTCAATTAAGGAAGAGGGTATTGATTTGCTGCTAGAGTAATAAAAGTTCCTTAAATGCCTTATGGCACTTTTAAGATCCATAAAAGTGCATTTTAGCATACTTCTTAATTTCTAAATATGCTTTTAACCTCTTTCTGGTGCTAAAGAGGAAAACAACCATAGCATTTTTTAACAGTGTGGCCCCAGATCTTTTAAAGACTTAGACTTAGAATAACTTTATTGTCACTGAATATACACTAATTGGCATACATTAAAATGAAATTTTGTTGCATACAGCTCTCAAGGGATCACCATCTCCAAAATACACTACATAAACATGACAAAATAAACAAAGAAAATAACATTATGCATATATTCACATATATTATATGACACAGAGAAACAATACAGTCTAGTTCAGATGTACATATGAGAAAAACAAATTTTGCATGTTTACCAGATGGATGGCTTAGGGAACAAACAGGGGTGAGATTCTACCAGTTCGCACCTATTCACTAGAACTGGTTGTTAACATTCTAAGCAGTTCAGAGAACTGGTTTTTAGAAGATATTACTGGCCTAATTCTGTAAGGAAGGCAGGAAGGAAATATTCTGCTTACAGAAACTGCCTCTCCGTTAACCCTTATTACATTCTTGTCAGGACTAGACTTCCTGTCTCAGGAACTTCTCTGGAGTTTTTTTCCCCTCCTTTGCTGGTACTTTGCTTGTGTCAAGTGACCATTCAAAGTTACAATGGCACTGAAAAAAGTGATTTATGACCATTTTTCACACTTACGACTGTTGCAGCATCCCCACAGTCATGAGAGGCCAGGGGAGGAGATGCGTGCCTCGATGTGAGTGATATTGACTTGGCCACACCCATCCAATAACACGACCACCAACCCATGTCCACTCAGTCACATGACCACCAAGCCATGCCCACAGAACCGGTTGTTAAAAATTTGAATCCCACCCCTGGGAACAAAGCTATTATAGAAACTTATAGTCCTGCTAGAAATATTTTGAAACCTCCTCCCAGAGGAGAGCAACAGAATCAGACTATGAAATGGATGTGTGTGGTCTCTAACAATGCTTTGAGCTCTAAGCAAATAGCACTTATAAGCAGTAGCCTGACTACCCGGAAGTGAGCTTCCTATAATCTTATCAGCTGTCCTCACCATCCTCTGAAGGGACTGTCTCTATGAGGCACTGCAGCCACCAAACCAAACAGTAATGTAGTTTGTTAAAATGCTCTCAATTGTGCCTCTGTAAAAAGTGGCTGGACAGAAGGAGAAAGATATGTTCTCCTCATCCAATGTAGGAAATGCATTGCTGCTTTGCATGCTTCACTAAGAATGACATGTGGAGAGACCAATTCAGATTGTTAATTATCTGTGGCCCCAGATACTTAATATGGTCTCCCTCTTATAGACTATCTCCTGTTCTAAGGACTGAAGCCAACTTTTCCATCTATGACTCTACCAAATAGTTTAAGATACAACCAGAAGGAGAAAGGTTAAAAAGCAAGTGTAAATGCATGGAGAAAATAGATGTATTCTCATTCATTGCACCATAATTTTGGAACTGCTCAAATATTTTGGATCTCGCCATGCTCAATTATTTAACACAACTCAACATGCCAAACAATGTCATGACTAATTGTTCTCCATTCTTGACCAACTGCAGCTTTCCATGTTTTCAGGCAAAGATTTTTCCATTTGTGTTGAGTGAGGGTTTTAATTATGAGATGCCACTGTTGGAAACTTTGCCCATGGATATCTAAAAATGTTTATTGCTGAGTTTTAGAATGTTCTGTAGTGGGATACTTCAAGAGGAAGAGCATCTTACCAAATAAATTGGGTTGGATTATTTTATTTTGAAGGGCAAATGATAGATTTTTTTTAAAATGTGCACCACAAATGAATCATTATCTTTCTGGATTGGTCTTTTGCAGTATTTTGTTCTAGCAGTCACTTTTATTTGGATCTGTATCTACAGCCATCTCTAGCTCACTCCTGTTATGACCATGTCATGACTCTGTTATGTAAATCATGACATAATTAATAGAACTGAGCAGTGTTTGGGATTCAAAGGAGAAAAAGAGCATCAGAGTCTTAATTCAAAGTTCTGAACAGCCCTAATCATTAATATTACATTATTCACTGTCAGGAGCCGGACTCTGAGCATGGCTGTAAATCCTGCTCGAGACATTTAGATTCACATTCCTGAGCTGAGTAGAAAATTCAAGCATGAGGCTTGGATATTGCAGTGCTGATAACAATTAATACCAAGTGTTAGGGGAGTAAACATTCAAGCTCTCTCTATAAGTATATCCCAAAATATAAATGAAAATCCTATTTTTGTTTTGTTCTATCCTTTTGTTGTAATAGACTGCCTGGTACCTGACTCTCATGCTAATCTTTTGATGGCACCTGGATTCCATTTATAAAACAATGTGGCCTCATGAGAGGGCATAGGGAATGACCTTAAAGGACAGGAGGACAGCCAATACTAAGATAAGGGGGGGGCTTGAGCCTAGGCCAAGAAAATACTGTGGAAAACACCTCAATCAAATCTGTCCCTAGTTCATATAAGTATAGAGAGAAGAAGGGGAAAAATTAATTTGAATTTGCAAGATTCTCTTACCACAGCTGTTACAATATAAATAATTCTGACTTATATAGCAGAGATTCCGAACCCCCAGGTTGCAACTCTGTACTGGACTGTGACCCATTCAGAACCAGGTCGCGATAACAGCAGCTCTACTGACATGAGTGGTGGGCAAGCCTGCACAGATCCATTTGTATGAGCAGTGGGCATGCATGATTGCCACTTGAATAAATGGAGTTGCATGCATATGTCCGCTCGCCTGAAACTCGCCCCCTTGTCAGCACACAAAGCTAGAAAGGTTAGGAATAGCATTGTTATATGGCATTGGTTTTTTATGGACTACCTTGTTGGGTTTGAACCTGGACTGACAGTGGGATCAGGTTCTTAAGGTGCTAATAGTGATAATGTATGCCTACTAATATATACATACATACTGACATACAGGCATATGGTATGGTGTGATGGCTAAGAGCTTAAAGATGCTGAGGTTGTCAGCTGGAAAGCTGACAGCCTGGGTTCAAGACCTGAGCACCATGCAATGGGATAAGCTCCTGTGATTTACCCCAGCTCCTGCCAACCTAGTAGTTTGAAAGCATGTAAATGCAAGTAGATAAATAGGTACCACTTCAGGGGGAATATAACAGTGTTCTTTGCACCTCAGCATAAAGTCATGCCGGGCACATGACTATGGAAGTGTCTTCTGATAATGTGGCTAAGAAATGGAGATGAGCACTGCCTCAAGAGTCTGACAGGACTGGACAGAGGAAACTTTAATTTTATGCCTACCAATAGGCTGCTCTAACTAATCTAATCTAATCTAGACTTCCCTAACCTTATTTCCTACAGATATCTGATGGGAATATTGAGATTTTTAGTTTTAGCTTATTTAAAGTACTCAAGGTTCAAAAATCTTACCAAAAAAAAAAAAAAATCAACAGGGAAGGGAGTGACAAGAGAAATTTTATGTGCTGAGCTGTATGGGGTGAAGAAGCCATCTCCTGAATAGCTGCAGATTGCAAGGGTGATATCATGAGTGTTACTGATTGCCCATTGTGAGCGACTGCTTCCTGCTGAGTAAGCAGAATCTGTTATAGGCATGTAAGACAGCCAAGTTCCAGAGTGTGGTTGAATAAGAAAAATTAGCAAAGGTTTAGCAGCAAAGTCCAGCATGAGATTTTAATGGGGAATCTGTAATAAATTTTCCCTCAATCAAGAACTTGGCTGACCTAGAAACCTTCGAAGAGAAAAAAGAAGAAAGTGCTCTAAGGAGCAATGATGAAAAGAAACAGACAGAATATGTTGTGAACATATTTCTACAAATGCAATCTTGTGGTCCTTGAAGAAAACAAAATATTGAAATAATTATTGTAAATAAGGACTCTATGCCCAATGAGTAGAGGAGACCAACAAACAAAGTTTATTCATTAACCAAAAGGTAAACTTAATTCATTTACTTACAGGTGCAGATTTCAGACATGGTGGTGCAGTGGTTAGAGTGCAGTACTGCAGGCTATTTCTGCTGACTGCAATTTGGCAGTTCAAATCTCAACAGGCTCAAGGTTGACTCAGCCTTCCATCCTTCCGAGGTGGGTAAAATGAGGACACGGAATGCTGAGGGCAATATGCTGACTCTGTAAACTGCTTAGAGAGGGCTGTAAAGCACTGTAAAGCAGTATATAAGTGTAAGTGCTATTGCTATTATGGTAGTTACAAAATTGTAGGGATCGACCCAGATTGGATCATACCTCACTGAGTTTGGTCCCTTTCTCATTGGTTCAAAGTATGCTTTTGCCTTACCTGATTAAACTTTACAGTTTTGTATATACAAAGGCACTTTGTAACCTTTTTATGGTGTTTAAAATGCTGAGCTGGTCTTTTCTCTACCCTAGAATATTCTGATCTTTGTACTGATTTGTTACTATGGTTCCCTTGTACATGAGCTGTCAGTTTAGCGATAATGGAGAAGGCCTTTATTTGTCTCTACACAATGAACGACCATACTTCAGCTGATAAGAATGAGTGAAGATTTATTGTCCAAAGAAGAGTTCTACTGACAGTAGAAGCAACTCTGAATAAAGAAGACAAACAGAAGAGCAAGCTCTGTGGATGAGCATAGCAAAAAGAGCAAGAGACATAGGTAATATTCTGCACCATTGGGACACTCAGGAAAAGATTCCAGGCCTTTCTGGATAAAATTCCCTTGATCAGGAAAAGTAAAATAAGGTAGGACAGAATACAGAAAAACAGAGTTGGAAGGAACCTTATTCTAACCTACTCAGGCAGGTAGGTTAGAATTGTTGTTGTTATTAATTGAGAAGTTGTGTCCGAACCATCACAACCCCATGTACAATGTTCCTCAAGGCCTTCCTGTCTTCTACCATCTTCCGGAGTCCGTTTAAGCTCACACCTACTACTTCAGTGAGTCCATCCAGCCACCTCATTCTCTGTCGTCCCCTTCTTCTTTTGCCCTTAATCTTTCCCAGCATTAGGCTTTTCTCCAGTGAGTCCTTCCTTCTCATTTGGTGGCCAAAGTATTCAAGTTTCATCTTCAGGATCTGGTCTTCTAAAGAGCAGTCAGGGTTGATCTCCTCTAGGACTGACCAGTTTGATTGCCTTGCAGTCCAAGGGAATCACAGAATAATATACCATTATTCTATATTAAAATATATTATTCTGGACAAATGGCTACCCAATCTCTTCTTAAAAAGTGCCAGTGATAGAGCACTCACAACTTTGAATGCAACTCGTTCCAATGAATAATTGTTCTCACTGTCAGGAAATTTTTCTGTAGTTCTAAGTTGGTTCTCTCTTTGATAATTTTCCATCCATTACTTTTTGTTGTGCCCTCAGATGTTTTGGAGAATAGGTCAGCCCCCTGGGGAAATAGCATGGTAGACTTCCAAAGGTCAGAAAGGACAGAAGAGTTGTACTAATAGATGACTCAGTATATCAAAAATCAATACAAATATCTACCGGGGTGAGTAATGGCATTTGTGAAAAAGACTTCAGGATAGTAGGTGATTGGAAACTAAAAATGAGCCAGCAATGTGATGGGCCTGCCCAAAAAGTCAAAGGCAGGAAGAAGAAGAAAAAGAAAGAAACAACAACAACATCTGAATGGAGATAAAATACCACACTTTGAATATCTGTAAAGATATCTCATAGATATCATAAAAAGTCAAAACCCTTTCCCTCCCCCTCCAGAGGGCAGAATATGAAATAACAGATTGAAGTTATAGGAAGGCAAGTATGGATAGAGTGTAATAGAGCAACCCCTGATCTGTGGACCGACCCCATTCAGTGGCATTCCAGAAACTGGGCTGCGCAAACTCGCAAACAAGCAGTATGCGAAACAACTCCCCCCTTCGGTCCACAGAAAAGCTTCTCTCCACGGAACCGGTCCCTGGTGCTCAAAAGATTAGGGGCTGCTGTTATTTATTATTTATTTGTTTGTTTGTCAAATATGTACAAGATAACAAGTATAAGTGTGAACATAAACAAGAACAAAGGAAGTAAATACAGACAAACGGGGACAGTAAGATAGGGAAGGTAAGGCACGCTGGTGCGCTTATGCATTTAAGGACCTCTTACGAATGGGCTGAGGTCTATGGTAGACGGTTTGAGATGGAAGCTGTGAGGGTTTGAGGCTGAAACAACGGAGTCAGGTAGAGCATTCCAGGTGTTCTCTACTCTGTTGCTGAAATCGTATTTTCTGCAATCGAGTTTGGAGCAGTTTACTTTAAATTTGTATTGATTGTTTGCTCATGTATTATTGTGGTTGAAGTTGAAGAAGTTATTGACTGGCAGGATGTTATAGCAGACAATTTTGTGAAGTATGCTTAGATCAGATTGCAGGCGGAACAGATCCAGATTGTCCAAGCCCAAAATTTCAAGTCCAGAGGCATAGGGAATTCTATTGTGAGTAGAGGATAGAGATTGTTATAAAGACTTCTTAACAGTAAAAGCAGCTTGACAGAGGAACCAAAAAAGGTGATGTGTTCAAATGGAAAGAAGACAGACCATAACTTAATAGGACTTACTTTGATTTGGATTCTTCCCCTGAGTAAGATATCAGTTAAGTGGTCTCAATGCCCCCAATTTTATTTCTAAGATCTTTATCCAAAATGAAGCTTTTCTTCATGATTTATAGACATAACTCACCTTTGTTTAAAACATGCTGTTTATATTTATAATATTCGTACTCTGAAAAAAAAAACCAGTAAGTGGTGTTGGAAGTAATCTTGAACACTTTTCAATGACCTTTTCCCAGAATTTGGAGGCATTTTTGGCTGGGTTGTTTGTTTTGTTGTTGATCCTGTTATAATTGTCTTCTGTTTGCTTGTCACTTTTGATTTTACATAGCATGTAAAATATTTTGTACCTAGTTTATTGTTGATGTTGCTTGATAAACTAAATTGTTTCTTGGATGGATTTGCTCCAAAAGGTAAGCCATGAAATCCTTATATCTTTGATTTCTGAAAACTTTTTAAAAAATCATATTAGGTTTTATGTGACTTTGATTCCAAGCATTCCTTATTTAAAAATAAAGGGTCATGAATTATTCTCTGGTGATGCTATTGTTGCTGTATTGCTATATACAGTTATTAATATTACTATTTCTAAAAATAAATAATGACTTGTTGAAAACGTAACAGAATTGAGAATATCCAGATAATTTTATACTGCAAGAAATTGATTGCCAGCTTACCGTTGTATTAAAAACGTGCCCAACAAATCATTGCCCCTGTCTTTTAGGAACCACATAACACTGTAGAACCTTGTGTGCTGTTAGGGATGTAGGAAAGGAGATAGTAATTTCTCCTAATTATTGCTGAGATTAAGATTGAATTTTAATACTGAGTATTGCCAAAGAAAATTGTGCTGCTGTTAATATTTGTGCAAGATCCTTCTTTTTTCTTTCATTCTATTTTGGAGATTTTGCAAGTTAATTATTTTGGCCTTAGCTTAGGGTTGGTAAAAAGATAGAACATTTCAGCTGCAATTTGCTGAGTCCATCAGAAAGCATTTATGTTAGTAAAAGTCAAAATCCTTTGCAACGCGTATTAGTGATGTCAAAGATGTCACTCAACAGACACATAAGTGAGGACCAGAGAGGAATTACATTGGACAGGTAGAGTTGATAACATTTGGAAAATGACGTTTATGAAGCAGATTTTGAATAGTTCATTTGGAGAGTAAGATTGGAACAGGATAGCTAGTGACACAAAACAACTAGAGAAATCAAATTAAAAATAAGAACATGTGGCGATCTGGTTGCCCAGCTAAATGTCACAATTAGGGCATGAATGAAATTGCAACCTTCCACTTAGCAAATATTACTCTATGATATACTGACCTTGCATCTTGTAATTACATAGAACTGTCATGGCTAATAACCAATGATATCCATTTTAATTCCACTAAAATGTTGTCAAAAAGGGTTTTCATATATTATCTTGAGAATAGATTACTGCTAGTACATGCAGATTGAACCACTGAGCCACATTTCATTGCTGTACCAACATTGCTATGTTATATTTAGATGTACAGGTAGTCCTTAACTTACAACAGTTCTATTATTGACTGTTTGAAGTTACAACGGCACTGAAAAAAGTGACTTCTGATCATTTTTCACACTTATGACTGTTGCAACATCCCCATGGTTACGTGATCAAAATTCAGCCACTTGGCAACCGACTCATATTTATAACGGTCGTATGTGAGGGTCATGTGATCACCTTTTGTGACCTGTGCGTGTATGCATAGGGGGTGTAGGGGACACACATTGCCTTCTGGGTGACGAAGGCAACCAGTAAGAAGACTTTGTAATTGGATATTTTTTTGACTGTTAAACATATATGACCTGGACCGTATTGGACTGTGCTATTTCTTAAAGTAAATTTTAACTCAATTTAATGTATCTCTGTGTGGCTGAATAATTATTCATAACTACTCTCATAAACATTTCCATGTGCATATCCTTGTTACTCAAGGATTATTCTGTACATATCATGACAACCACCACTGCCTCATACCATTTCAGACAAGTGGTTGTCCAGTCTCTTTTAGAAAGCCTCCAGAGTTGGGTCACCCATCTGTCAGGATTCTGGCAGTTACTCCAATTAAATCATGAGCTTTGAGCCACACTCATAAAACATTTGTATACATGTTTTATAGTTGACACCATCACTGGTACAAAGCTACAAAGACACAGATTTCAGGTTCTGACACCTACCATCCTTCCAATTGGCAAAAGGACTACAAAGGGCAATATGCTGACTTTGTAAACTGCTTAGACAGGGCTTTAAAGCACTGTGAAGTGGTATTTATTTATTTATTTATTTAATTTTTTATACCGCCCTTCTCCCTGGGGACTCAGGGCGGTGTACAGCCAATCTAAAACCCCAGCAATAATACAAAAGTTAAAAAAGATTAAATTGGATATTTGGCCGAATAAAAAACCCACCCCACCCCCTTAAAACCCCCAAATTAAAATTACTGGAGACACATTAAAACCCTCTCTCAGCCCAGGCCGGCCTGCTCGAAAAGCCAGGTCTTCAACGCGCGCCTGAAGGACCTCAGGTCCATGCCGGTACGCAGTTCCGGTGGCAGAGTATTCCACAGAGAAGGCCCTACCCCTTGGGACCGCCAGGCGACACATGGCAGCCGACGGAACCCGGAGAAGGCCCTCCCTGTGTGCACGCACTGGCCTGCTGGAGATCACCGGTAGGATGCGGTCCTGTAGGTAACCTGGTCCAATGCCATGGATCGCCTTAAAGGTCAGAACCAGAACCTTAAAGCGAACCCGGAAAGCCACTGGCAGCCAATGCAGCTCGCGCAGGAGAGGCGTCACGTGGGCGCTACGTGACGCCCCCATAATCACCCGCGCGGCCGCATTCTGTACCAGTTGGAGTCTCCGGGTGCTCCCCGCAGGGAGCCCCATGTAGAGGGCATTACAATAGTCCAGGCGAGAGGTGACAAGGGCCTGAGTGACCGTGCGCAGGGCGTCCCGATCCAGAAAGGGCCGCAACCGGTAGATCCGACGGATCTGATGAAATGCCCCCCTGGAGACGGCCGCGACATGGTGTTCAAGCGACAGCCGCACATCCAGGAGGACTCCCAGATTGCGAGCCCTCTCTGTGGGGGGCAAAATTTCCCCCCCAATAGCCAGCGACGGAGTCAACTGGCTATATCGGGGCGCCGGGAACCACAGCCACTCGGTCTTGGATGGGTTGAGCCGGAGCCTGTTCCCGCCCATCCAATCCCGCACGGCCTCCAGGCACCTGGACATAGCCCCCACAGCATCGTTGGGGTGGTCCGGGGTGGAGATGTATAACTGAGTGTCATCTGCATAGAGATGACACTTCACCCGAAGACCACGGATGATCTCGCCCAGCGGTTTCATATAGATGTTGAACAAAAGAGGGGAGAGAACCGACCCCTGAGGCACCCCACAAACCAGGGGCCTAGAGGTGGACCTCTCCCCTCCCGCCAACACAAATTGCGAACGGTTGGAGAGGAAGGAGGAGAACCATCGAAAGACAGTTCCCCCAATTCCTAACCCCTCCAACCGTCGCAACAGGATACTATGGTCGATAGTATCGAAAGCCGCCGAGAGATCTAATAGGACCAGGACAGAGGAGAACCCTCTGTCACGAGCCCTCCAGAGATCATCAACCAACGCGACCAATGCCGTCTCAGTGCTATGCCCAGGCCTGAAGCCCGATTGGAACGGATCGAGGTAAGTTGTTTCCTCCAGGTACTGAGGAAGCTGACGTGCCACCACACTCTCAACAACCTTCGCCACAAAGGGCAGGTTGGAGACTGGACGAAAGTTATTTAAAACAGCTGGATCCAGGGAAGGCTTCTTGAGGAGGGGCCGCACCACCGCCATCTTCAGGGCGGTCGGGAGCGACCCCTCTCTCAGAGAAGCGTTGATAATCCCCTGGAGCCAGCCTCGTGTCGTCTCCCTGGCGGCCGAAACCAGCCAGGAAGGGCACGGGTCCAATAAACAGGTGGTGGCATTCAGACTCCCCAGCAACCTGTCCACACCCTCGGCGGTCACAGGATCGAACTCTCCCCAAATAACATTCACAAGACCTGCCCCGGTCACCTCCCCCGGGACCATCCAATTGGAGTTAAGCCCCTCCCGGATCTGAGCGATTTTATCATGCAGGAATCGAGAGAACTCCTCTGCTCTACCCTGCAAGAGGTCATCCCGCGCTCTCGGTTCGAGCAGAGAGCGGGTCACTCTAAACAGGGCAGCAGGCCGATTTCCTGCCGACGCAATAAGGGCGGAGAAATACGAAGATTTCGCCGCCCCTATCGCCACAAGGTAAGTCTTAATATGAGATCTTACCTGTGTTCGGTCAGATTCAGAACGAGTCGCCCTCCAAATGCCCTCTAGACGTCTTTTCCGGCACTTCATCTCCCGTAGCTCCTCCGTAAACCACGGAGCCAAATGGGATCTGTGCCGGGTCAGAGGTCGCAGAGGCACAACTCGGTCTAGAGCCCCGGCGGCCAACCCATCCCAGGTGGCCACCAGGTTTCCAGGCGAGTTGAGAGCCAGAGACTCAGGAAATGGCCCAAGCTCCCTCTGGAACCGCTCCGGGTCCATTAGGCGCCTGGGGCGGAACCATCTAAGTGGCTCCACCTCCCTGCGGTGGGGGGTGGCGGAACAGAAGTCCAGTCTAAGGAGGGAATGATCTGTCCATGACAAGGGAGTAATGACTAAATCCCCGCACTTACAGTCATTCAACCACTGCCCAGAGACAAAAATCAGGTCCAGCGTGTGTCCTCCTATGTGAGTGGGAGCAGAAACTAACTGGGTCAGGTCCATGGCCGTCATGGAAGCCAAGAACTCCCGGACCAACCCAGAGGTTTCACCGAGCGATGGCAGGTTGAAATCCCCCATGACCAAAAGCCTGGGGGTCTCAACCGCCAGCCCGGCTATCACCTCTAGGAGTCCGGGCAGGGCTGATGAGACGTGGCAGGGAGCCAGGTACGTCAACAAAAGACCCATCTGAACCCCTTGCCCCCACTGCACAAAAAGAGATTCACAGCCAGCCGTCTGAAGGACAGTGGCCTCCCTAGGACAAAGGACTTCCTTTATAAGCACCGCCACCCCGCCACCCCTTCCCTGAGCCCTAGGCTGGTGAAATGCAAGGAAACCTGGTGGGCACATCTCAACCAGAGGGACACCTCCCTCTGGGCCCAACCAGGTTTCGGTGACACCTACCAGGTCCGCGGCCTCCTCCTGAACCAACTCAAAGATCAGGGGGGCCTTATTAATCACGGACCTGGCATTGCACAACAGCAGCCGGGTATTCAGGGTCTGAGATTCTGGACAACCAGGACTACAGGATGGGTAAGGAGGGTCGGAGCGCGCTACCGCTTGTAAACATCGGGAGCGCGATCCCCTAACCGGATATGGCCCTCTACCCCCCGCATACCTACCTCTCCCAGTCACCGTGCTAATAAAATTGGCCCCCGGCTGCCCACCCTCTGTCTGCCCCCCCGACACGGGAACCCCCGAGGCCCCCCAGGCGCGCAAGCCGGCCCAGCTGCCCCCAATTCCGTGCGGGCTGTCTCCCTCACCCGCCCTGGACCTTTCCCCCTTAAAAAACCCCATTAAAAATTTAACAACCCCTGGATTACAATGCTTTCCCCGGTTTCCCCGGTCCCACCATCGCTCCGGATCCCAGGATCCATCATTACGGAAGGTCTTAGAGAGCTTCGAAGGCCATCTAAGGGAGAGGGGGACATCCCTCAGGGCCCACAGCTCTGCCCTCGGGTACATCCGTGGACCCGGCCGCCTCATCTCTACAGTCCCGGAGCGTCTGCGGTCTCTGTCGTCCTCTGGCCGCGGATGTTGAAGTCCAGTCAGGCTGGGGTGTATGCCGCCTCTCCCCGGTCGTCCCACCTCTGCCACCGGTGGGACCCCCGGGGGGAAAAGAGTCACAGGCAGAGCCAGACCCTCCCCCAGGCCCACCACCTCTGCCACCGGTGGGGGCCCCAGGAAAGGGAGGGACACCATAGCTCCGTCCAAGCGGCCCACGGGGGCATCGGCACCACCACTCTTCAGCCGAGCCCCTCCGTGGGTCTCCCAGCCTCCACGCCATCTTCGAGGCCATCAAGGGTGCCCCAGGTCCGTTCCAGGGCCGCCCTGACCACAGCAGGCCCGTATCCGAACCAACAGGGGCCTCCCACGACCGCCGCGGCCCGAACTAGGCCGCCGAGCCCGCACCAAGGCCACCAACACACCGAACACAGGGAGCGCCGTCACAGCAAGTCCGGAGGCCGCAGCTGCCACTGCCGCCGCCGCCGAACGCCCGTCTGCGGCCTCTCCGCTCTGCCGGCCGCCGGGAAGGGCCGCCGCCGCCGAGCACCCGTCCATCACCGCCGAGCGCCCGTCCGCAGCCGCCCCGCTCCGACGACCACCGGAGAAGGCCTCCGAGGCCTCCAGAATCAACCCGGAGCCGCCGGGGCCGTCGTGACCACGCCGTCCTCCACACCGGTCCCGCGGCTCCAGCCGACCCCCAGCCAGTCTTTAGATGTCCCGACTGGTCCTCCCCGATCCTCCCCCGCCTCTGCCACCGGCGGGGGGGCCCAGGGGACAAGGGGGGCCATAGCTGAGGCCGTCCAGACCGGAGAGAGCGGTGGCGGAACTCCGCGTTGGTCACGCTGGATCCGACACCGTGAGTCCGCCAGGACCGCTCCGCACCGACACAATCACTCTCGCGGCCACCGAGGCCGCCCACAGACTGCTCCGAGACCCCTACAGCCAGGTCGAGGCCTCCAGAGCCCCGGAAACCTCCGAAGCCGAAACCGAAGCCTCCGAGGTCACTCCGAGGCCGCCGGGGCCGCCGCGCCAACGCTATCGTTCTCTCCGGCCCCATGGCTCCGACAAGCCCCCAACCAGCTCCCGCTGGAAACCGCCGGTCTCCCCTGGCCCTCCCCCACCTCTGCCACTGGCGAGGGGGCCCAGGGGGCATGGGGGCTCGCAACGAAGACCACCCGGGTCGGAGGAAACTCCGGCGATATATCTGGTATAACAGATAATCAGAGTTGGAAGGGACCTTATAGGTCATCTAGTCCAACCCCCTGCCCAAGCCCCCCACCCTACACCATTTCTGACAAATGGCAGTCCAACCTTTTCTTGAAAGTCTCAAGTGATGGTGCTCCCACAACTTCCTAGGGCAAGCTGTTCCATTGGTTGATTGTTCTCACTGTCAGAAAGTTTCTCCTTATTTCCAGGTTAAATCTCTCCTTGTTCAGTTTCCATCCATTATTCCTTGTCTGGCCTACAGGTGCTTTAGAAAATAGATTGACCCCTTCCTCTCTGTGGCAGCCCCTCAAATATTGGAAGACAGTTATCATATCTTCCCTGGTCCTTCTCTTCACTAGGCTAGCAAGCCCAGTTCCTGCAACCGTTCGTTGTATGTTTTAGCCTCCAATCCCCTAATCATCCTGGTTGCTCTTCTCTGTACTTTTTCTAGAGCCTCAACATCTTTTTTGTAATGTGGTGATCAAAACTGGGTGCAGTACTCTAGGTGTGGTCTTACTAAGGCTTTATAAAGTGGTATGAGTACTTCACTTGATCTTGATTGTATCCCTCTGTTAATACAATTTAGGATTGTATTAGCTTTTCTTGGCTGCTGCTGCATACTGCTGTCTCCTATTTAGCTAGTTGTCCACTAAGACTCCAAGATCCCTCTCACAGTTACTGCTATTGAGCCTGGTTTCACCCAGTCTATATGTGTACTTTTGGTTTTTCTTGCCTAAGTGTGGGACTTTACTTTTCTCTACATTGAATATGGTATATATAAGTCTAAGTGCTATTGCTATTTACAGCCGTTTTCAGTGTCCCACATTTATGTGACCATGATTTATGCTATTTTCTGCCAAAAAAAACCCAGTGTTTATTTCTGATTTTCAGAAAAAAAATGTCATAAATCATAGTCATGTGTGTGTAAGATCCTGAAAATGACCATAAATATGACTGATTGCTGAGCATCCAAAATGCAATCATATGTCTATGAGAGAAGCAAGTGTTGGAATTTCAAATCTTGGTTGTAAGTATTTTGTTTAGGTCTGCTATAACTTTGAATGGCTATTAAGCAACTGGTTGTAAGTTGAGGAGTATCTGTACACATTGGACTGCCAAGCAGTCTATTGTAACTTTTTTGGTATTTACTACAGTGACCACTAAACATCCAAGGTAATGATTTTTTCTGGCGTTCTTCTCAACTAAGAACTAAAAACTAAGGCATATTAAAGAAATAAAGACCAGTCCATACGAACCTTACCGGCCTATAAAAGAAAAAGATGCTAATAAAAATGAAATTGAATTTTTGTAAGGTCTCTTCCTGATCTGGTCATTGCATACTGGAGCTCAGAAAATCAATTCCCTTCCTTTTGGGGAGCTAGATCACTTTCTCAAGGTATAAAACAAAATTAAACTTATTTGGAAAAAGAAAAGAAAGAGAAAAAAGGTCATTTTTATTTTTCATTTTTAAGTTTAAAAACTCACGTGCAAAGCCCCTAGTGGTAGAGCAGATAAAAACAGAAAACTGTGAACATCCTGGAGAGCATCTCAAAAGCATCTCCAGTGGGAAAAAGACAGAAGAAAGGTTACAATTCTAAGTTGACCATAACACGGTTGTTCTATTAACTAAGACAGAGAATCTGTCTTAGCCGCATTCTGCTTGTCACATCAAGAAAGCAAGAATTGCAAAGGTCTCAGGAAGGTATGTTGAAAGCTAGTCTCTGGTAAATAAATAATCTTAGAAATTGTAAGAGGAAATTTCTCAGCCTTATTCATACGGCTTCATTAATGCAGAAACTCTTCTCAGGTTTCTGGCCACCTTGTCAGTCGTCCTTATGAGACAACCTGTCAACTGACTTACCTGCTATGTCTTGATTGTTTATGTCTCTGTTCCTTCATTCCTCTCCCTGCTGCCCCATAATCTCTCACAATCACTGAACCTAAGAAAATATACATCAGAGACAAGAGTTATCAGAGACACTAAACTTTAAATAGCTACACACCTGCCAGCATATAAGTAATCTTATATAATATTTCTAGTTCAAACTTTGCTATTTCTTTCTTAAACAGATCACTACAAGATTTATGTTGGCTTCCTTGGATCTTCCAGCTATGACTAGATTTTGACCTTGAATCTGAAGCTTTGGATTGGAACAATTGGCTCTTGAGGTTTTTTAAAAACATTTTCCTTTATAAAACAAAGGTATCTCTGGGGCAGGATTTCCTTTTTGTTCAAGACAATCCTATTTGAAATTGAGACATGCATAGTAGGAAAGACTATATAGTCTACATGACAAGGCAGGTTGGCTTCATCACAATGGTCAAGAGAAACTAAAGATACACAAGAACTACTTTTGAAATCATCCCAAGATCAAGGATTTTATTTAGATATAAAGCTCACCCAGTGGTAGGTTTAAAATGAGACACTGGGGCTTGTGTATAGGTTTCCCTCTTGGTCTACTATATAATTTGAAGACCTAGAGGAACAAAATGGCTACACATTAAGATATATCATCTACCTTGCTGTTTGGTGCAGAATGATGTTGATGTGATCTATTCAGTTGTGTCCGATATTTGATGGGCCAGGTCTCTCCACATCTTCTGCTCTGGCTCTACTTCTTTCAGTTTTTCAATGATCTGTGTCAGCTTGAATGGTAGAATATAAATCTAATTAAGTACTTAAATTATTAATTCATCTGTGGTGTTGGTAGAAATAGAGAACATATATGTTTGATGATATTGCAATGGAATGGAATAGAATAACTTTATTGTCACTTTGAATGTACACTAATTGGTGTACGTTAAAATGAAATTGCATTGCATAAAGCTTTCAGGCTCTCCACCTCTAATATAAACATAAACATGACAAGATAAATAAATAAATAAAGTATGCATGTACCCACATATATTATATGACATGGAGAAACAACACAGTCTAGTTCAGATGTATACATGTACATGGCAAGAAAAAGCAAGTCTTGCAAATTTACCTGATGGATCATGGCATAGGGAATAAAGGTGTTACAGAATATGATAGTCCTGCTGTAAATATTTCAAAATCTCCTCCCAGAGGGGAGCAACAGAAAAAGACTGTAAAGTGGGTGTATGGGGTCTCTAACAATGCTTTGAGTTCTGAGAACATAGTGCTTATAAGCAATATCCTGAATGACAGGAAGCGAGCTTCCTATAATCTTCTCTGCTGTCCTTACCACTCTCAGAATGGACTTTCTATCTGAGTCACTGCTGCCACCAAACCAAACAGTGATGCAGTTTATTTAAAAAAAAAAAATTACAGGATGTAAAATTACACCCTGTAATTCATAAATGCTGCTCTTTATTTGCAGAACATCCCTTGATTGTCACAAAATTGACAACTCAAAATGATAATAATCTCACACAAGATCTCTTCAGTACTCTTCCCTACCATTGCCTGTACTTGTTAAAAATCTGAAATGTGTCTATCCATTTCACAAAGAAATGGATGTAATGGAGAACAGCAACTTGGTTATTACAAATACAGGAGAACTGGATAAATCCATACAGAAATATGCAGGTCTTGTAGTTTTGATCTTCAGTATTATTTCCACATTGGGGCAGCATATTCACCAGAAGTTAACTGCAGGGTGGGGGAAAACAGTGTGAAGATGATGGACCTTCAACTCCTGTTTGCAACCAAGACAGAATCTACTGTGCTTGACCACTATGAGAAAGATTGTTGGAGTAATCGTAAGACAGCCTCACTTTAATTTTGTAGAGCTGTTCTTTTGTTTTTAATGCCAGCGTTCCAAATAATACACCCATAGAAAGCAGAACTCTGAGGCAGGCAAATTCCTCAAAGAACTATTTATTGGATACATCATATTGGTACAACTGGTGAAAACCATCTCTGAAAGTTCCCGTGCCTTTCACCTAATTAAAAAATAAAAGTTACCCCTTTCCCCGAAGTCACTGATCATACTGTCCAATCAAGGCACTGGCCAGTTGCTTTGTTACTTCACTCCTCCTCTGGCCAGCCACCTGTGAAAATGTCCTTGGTTCCCACAGGAAAACTTTCTTGTTTTGGCTACAAAACCCAATTTAGCTATTTTCCCCCTCCCTATGTTGTATGGCAATCCTGAAGCCTCCAAGATGGCCTCAACCAGGTTCATTTCAGGGTTGACACTTAAATGAAATCTGGTTGTGATCCCCTAGTTTGGCTTCTTTGGAGACCTCATTTTCCTTTCCGCCCCCCCTAAAATAAATTTAAAAACATAACATTAAGGGGAACTGGAAAAAAAACCTAACAGGAAAATACCACTTTGAGTTGTTAAAAGAGTGCAATATACAGTTAACCGTTTGTACTAATGGGTACAAACTTACAGGTGTTGACAAACTGCATGAAATGAACCCAACTAAAATGTAGTTTCCATCTCTTCATCCGAATTTGCTCTGCCTATTAAGTTGTTTATTCTATGGGAAGGTTAAATTGGTATCATTAAATCTGAATGAAATTGCCCAATTTGAATTTTTGCAAAGATGATCTTAGAAGGCTTTCATAAATATTTTTGTGTTATATTTCTGGATGCATTTTAAAATGGATAAAAGGATAAAACAGTTATGCACCAAAGCATTCATACAATTTTGCTGAGGAATGTTTTTTATATAGTTCTTTAAGAAAGTCTTTTTGAGTTGGATGCATAATTTAAGAAACATAATCATTTAGTCTAAAAAATTTTTACATTTCTCTTATGGGGAAAAATACTTCACAGTACCAAATTGCTCAATTAATTTAGAATATAACCAAAGGTAGGAACCTGATTTCTAAAGGAAATCAACCCTTGTCAGGGTTCCATGTAATACACTCATAGCAAACAGAACTCTGAGGCAAGTAGGTTCCTCAAAGAACAATTTTATTGGAAATACCATATTGACACAGGCTGGTGAAAACTAACTCTGAATGTTCCTACAGTTTTCACCTAATTAAAAGTAAATATTCCCCCTTCCCCAATCAGTGGATCACATAAAGGTACCATCTGGTTGCCTGATAACTTCGTTCCTCCTCTCTCTGACTACTTGTGGGAATGTCCTTGGTTCCCAAGATAAAATATTTTGTTTTGGCTACAAAACCCCAGCTATCTCTATTCCCCTCCTCCTTATCCCTCAGTGTGGCAATACTGAAGCTCCAAAATGGCCTCGGTCAGGTCAACTTCAGGATTGACACCCTGACTGTTCTTTGAAAGGTCAGATGCTGAAGTTGAAGCTCAAATACTTTGAACACAAATGTGAAGGGAGGACTTATTGGAAAAGACCTTGATGTTGGGAAAGAGTAAAGACAAAAGGAGAAGGGGATATCAAAGTGAGATGGTTAGAAAGTGTCAGTGATGCAATGAATATGAATTTGGTTAAATTTCAGGAGACAGGAGAGCTTAGTGTGCTATGGTACTGTGTTCCCCACTCACTCACACTCACACGTCAGTGTGGTTTTTGGTGGGTTTTCTTTGTCTTCCCCCAGCATTTATCTTCTACCTGGCATTAGAACTGTCCTAACCAAAGCCAGCCACGAGCAAGCCCAGATTAATTCCCCAGGCAATGGCCAATTAGTCCATAAAACAAATAGCAAGCTGCTCAAATAGTAAGTCCAAGGAACGAACATAAAGCCCCCAGGCAAAACTTAAAATACATTCAGTTAGCTCATGGGTTATAGAAATTCAGAGTCTCAGGAAACACAAAAGACACATAGCCATGACCCACATACGTTGTTTCCAGAAACGCCTGCCTGCCATACTAAATAGCTCCTGGTACAGCCCACTCTGAGGGGTGGGGCCTTTTCCCAAGCAATCTGGCAGATCTCTATTTCTCTGCCTTGCATGCTCTGAGATCCACCACAGCCAGCAGCTCCTCCCCCTCTTCACTGGCCCACAAGCTGATCCCAGCCAAAGCCTGTTCTGCTGTAAGTTAATCAATAATTCCTGATGTGCAGGAATGATCTCATTCTCCCTCGAGTCAGCCTCTGAGGAAAAGTTGGAGGACTTGTCCAAAGGAGTTATCACAGGTCCATAGAGTTACAAAGAGTCAGGCATGACCTAGCGACTGAACAACAACAAATAGGGACCTGGTTAAAAAAAAATCAGGGTCTGAAAATTGGGACTTTAATAGCAACAGTACTTAGACTTTACAGTGCTTTATAGCCCTCTCTAAGTGGTTTACAGAGTCAGCATATTGCCCCCAACAATTTAGGTCCTCATTTTACCCACTTCGGAAGGATGGAAGGCTGACTCAACATACAACATATAATCTACAATAGGTAATTGGCCATTGTTAGCATCATTAATATTGTCATTGTTGTAATTCAGTGGTGGGATTCAATTTTTTTTACTACTGGTTCTGTGGTCGTGGCTTAGTGGGTGTGGCAGGGGAAGGATACTGTAAAATCTCCAGTCAGAGGTGGTATTTGCCGGTTCTCTGAACTACTCAAAATTTCCGCTACCGGTTCTCCAGAACTGGTCAGAATCTGCTGAATACAACCTCTGCTGTAATTAGACTAGTTCATTAGATAAAGTCTTCTTTGAGTTGAGTAGGACTTCTGATCATCGTGTAGAGATATCTGTGTATGTTTATTGGTCAGGTTTCACACTCTACAGCAGAATTTCATAATCTGGACAGCTTTAACCTGTGTTCTGGCTGAGGAATACTGAGAGTTGAGGTCCATGCATCCATGCATCTTAAAACTACCAAAGTTGAGATATGCTGTTCTAGTCTATTGCTTTAGTTTCCCATTGATCAGATCTAACATGCTTTATTTTTTCTGAGATCAACCAGCTTGATTAATATGGATTTTGCAAAGGAACAGTCTACTACTATAGAAAAATACATACTTTTTAGGAGTCACTCTCATCCGATTTGATGGGTAGTTTTTATTTTAAAATAGAAAAAAAATTGCTGGAATTCCCATGGGTAGAATGAGTGTTTCTGACACTTTCCTTGGTCATAAAATTGATAAGAAACATACATGGACATTGGATATTATTAACTACAACATTACTTCTTTTTTAAAAAAATTATTGAATTTTACACAATTAAAAACAACACAAATATAAATCAACACAACACAAATACAATTTTTACAGTGTTGTCACATCTACTTTCCTTGTTTTGTTAATTATCTACCTATATATGTATATGTATATTTGTTTATTTATACTATTTTTCTTTTGTTCTTACTATCCTATCATCCATCCAATCATACAATTTTTCCCAGACTGTATAGTTAGTACTCCTTCTCTTCCCTTGTAATTCAAACATGAGTTTTGCCATCTCCGCACAATCCATATTTTTCTTTAAAATCATATTGTCTCTAGGGATACTATCTAGTTTCCATCTTTGAGCACAAATTATTCTTGCTGCTGTTAGGATGTGTACAATGAGGTATTCGATTTTTTTTTTTTTGAATGTTCTTCTAATTATCCTTAGCAAAAACATTTCAGGCTTACATTCTATTTGGGATCCAATAATTTATTGTAGCCATGTTCTAATTTTGTTCCAATATTCTTTTGCTTTAAGGCAGGACCACCACATATGAAAGAAGGTAGGCGTCACTCTCATTCTGTTTGATGGGAGGTTCTTACTTTAAAATAGAATTTTTTTTTGCTGGAATTCCCATGGGTAGAATGAGTGTTTCTGACACTTCCCTTGATCATAAAGTTGATAAGGAAAACACATGGACATTGGATATTATTCACCAGAACATTACTTCCAGTGGTAGGATTCAAATTTTTTTATTACCGGTTCTGTGGGCGGGGCTTGGTGGGCGTGGCAGGGGAAGGATACTGTAAAATCTCCAGTCATAGATATTTGCCGGTTCTCTGAACTACTCAAAATTTTTGCTACCGGTTCTCCAGAACTGGTCAGAACCTGCTGAATACCACATCTGATTACTTCTTAATGGTCTATAGCAGGGTTGTCAAACTGATGGCCTGTGGACCGCATGTGTCACACACTGGCCACGCCCATCCCCAGTTTAGAAAAAATGCCCTGACATGTCACGTAACAATGACATGATGATGTGATTTTGACACTCCTGGTCCACAGTGTCACAAGCTTCCAGTGCTGCAGTTACTGGAAAGATAATTTGAGGGAAAATGCCTTCTATATATATATATATATATATATATATATATATATATATATTCAGATCAGAATTAGTCAGGCGAAAGATATTGTGTCAAAGAAAACTAACATAAAAGAGCCTTTTCTCCGGCAGTGAAATAAACTCATAACAGTAACAAAAGAAATTTAAGTGTAGGAAAATGAATTCTTTTTTTTCTCCTTGGAAGCTAAACTTCCAAGAAGTTAGAAGGCAGATTTTGAAATGTTATTAATGTGGACACACCAAAAACAAATAAGATTTCCCTATTTTTATTGACCTTTATGATTCATCTCCCAAGGAAACCAGTTCCCTCCTTTTCTTCAGTAAAAATATGGTCACACAAATCTATTGCAATTGTGAAATCCTTAAGTAAAATTTTGGATGCACGCTAATATATAAAAAGTATTTGAAGCAACAAAGGTAGATTTTTAAGTCTTAGCCAAGAAATATTGGTAAACAGCTCAGAGAAAGAAATGATTGATAGAAAAAATGTTGTATTCATTTTCCCGGGTTGTTTCAGCAAAACTAAATGTCACTGCACATTTTTGAGCAAGTGTTTTTTAATGATGCTTTCATAACTAGTGACCTTCAGTTTTATTATGTTCTTTTTTTTCAAAAATAAAAAATAAAAATGTGTGTGGAAACCAGGAAAACAAAGTTAAAATCTCATTGATTTGCTTTCCAGAGTATGAGATGTGGGTTATTGTAAAATCTTCTGTGTCTTATTGTTTTGGTTTCTGGTGACAAATTAGAACAAGGTTTCTCACCCTTTTAAGATAAGAAGGATACTTGGGATTTTGAAAACCTGCAGTGACTCACTTGCAAAATTCCTGCTCCTGGTGTCAAAAGCATATTCCATTGAGACATCAGCAGTTATAAATATTGATTTACCAAATAATCACCTGCCACATTCCTAGCACTTCCCTGTTTATATAAAGATCTGATCTCCTGCCACCATCACTTCTAATGATTTAAGAAAGCTTCAGGTGTTCAAATAAGGATGATATTAAAAACTCTTGGTTTATAACATCACATCTTCCCTTTTTTCATGTTTACTGTTTAATGTAAAAAGTTAAATAGGGCAGAAAGCTTTGTAAACACCAAGGAAAATTCCATTGGCTTACAATAAGCTAATAATTTAATGATAGCATGCCAAAATCAGTTCTATTACAGATTACAGATTGACAGAGTTAGAAGATACCTTGTAGGTCATCTAGTCCAACTCTCCACCCAAACAGGAGACCCTACACCATTTCTAACAAATGGCAGTCCAAACTCTTCTTGAAAGTCTCAAGTAATGAAGCTCCCACAACTTCCTTTAAATTTTTCTTTAAGATGATCACTTAAAGCTCTGTTGTATCTGGCTCCAGACTCTATTAGATATGTTGTTACTCCTCCCAGTTACCTTAACCAGTTGGGGACAAACTACCGGAAAGCATTGTCGCTTGTATGGTGCCATGTGCTTCCATCGTCCATCCTGCACAGCAAGTATAAAAAGATACCGTTGACTGAAAGACTCTGTTTCTGTGGTTCAGGAGTGGTGGATATCCTTAAACACATTCTCCTTCAATGATCTTTTTATAGAGATATTTGGAAAAAAAAACTTATCCTCCCAATAATTGTTGAGTCTCCCAGCCTTTCTGACATTGCTTATTTCCAGTGGCTGCTTAAGGACAAACAGACTGTGATTACAGTGCAGGTGGCTAGATTCTGTGCCAGAAATAGCTGTGATGGATTAATCAGAAACATGTGATTAATCCATCACAGCTATTTTATACAACTAATGCATCAAACTCTTTTTGCATTACTATTCTTTTGCATTTTATTATTTAATGACTATGGGCCTTACAGTTTAAGGATTAATATTATAGTATAGTTGGGCCATGCTGCATTTTGCTCTTGTGTAACTGGCAGATTGGATGCCAAATTGTGATTTTAATATAGATTTTATCTGTTACATATTATTTTATTCTAGGACTTTTAACTGGATATTCCGTGAGTGTTCTGGTCTTTGACTTAACTTTTTGGGCACCAGGGACCAGTTCCGTAGAGAGAGATTTTTCCATGGACTGGGGACCAGAGTGGTTTCATGTGCTACCTGCATCCCATGGATGGGGCTTTGCTTGTTTGCATGGCTCAGTTTCTGGCATGCCATGGACTGGTGATGGGGACCCCTGAGATAGAATGAAGACATTATTTTGTCCTTTATTGAAGACAGAGAGATGTCTTTTCCTATTTGATGAATGTTCTGTGAAAGGAGCAGTGGTAGGATTCAAATTATTTTACCACTGGTTCAATGGACATGGCTTAGTGGGCATGCTTTGCCTTACGCCGGAGCACAGCTTTCCCCACATCAGCTGAGACCTGCAGCGCTAAGCAGCTGAGAGGATAAAGAAGAAAAAAACTCAGGGGCAGGTGGGAGGGCGTATCCTGCACTTTTCTCTTCATGTTCCTCTCAGATGATTGGATCTTCTTCCTCCTCTCAGCTGATCATTGGCTTTTTAAACTACCGGTTCGGCCAAACCAGGCCAAACCGGTAGTATACCATCATTGGAAAGGAGTTTGACTGACTAGTTTTCCCATGGAAAATTATGAGGAATGAATCATAAGAACCTAAATGTGGAATCACCCAAAGATTTCTATTACAGTAGCTTTTTCAATGGTGGGATTCGCTTTATTTATGAAGTCTTGTTTTCACAAAACTCAGTCCAGAACTTTTTCCAAATCTATATTTTGAATCAGGATTTTCCAGCCAGGGATGGTTCATAAATTGGTTAATTAGCAAATTTCTTCCTCTGAATTTCATTTTAATAGTTAGTAGTAATATTTTCTCTTTTTACATATATCTGATTTTAGTCTTGACATGAAACAATGTAACATAGCAAAATATTTTCAAAATATTACATTAATGCTATTGCTTACGTGTATTCACCAGAGGCCTGATATACTGTATATTATTTCATGAAGAAAGTGAGCTAGCAGCAGTAAAACATATTGGGGTTGAACCAAGATGCAATCCTTTACCTTAAAGGATATTTATAACTGGAGAACCATAAGGATCCACATATCCACTTTTCAATAAGGCTTTTTTATGGTGTTCTGTTGCAGTTTAGAAAAATGTAATCCTTTGTAAATATAGCTCATGTATTGATTTATCAGAGAACAAATATGTTTCAGCAGAAAGAGCAGAGGTTTCAAAATCTTAGTCTGTAGGATCTCTCTCCTGCCCAACTCACACACACACACATGTAGCTATCAGATCCTTTAAAATTATACTGTCTTTTTGATTCTTGTAATGACCTGTAAAACTAAATTATCCTTAGCTAGAGAGTAGGGTCTAGCCCGGGGTGTCAAACTCAATTTCATTGAGGGCCACATCAGGGCTGTGATTGAGCTTGGGGGGGAGCAGGCATAGGTGGGTGGGTATGGCTAGCTTGATGCCACTCACTGGGTTAGGGTTGTTTCCTTTTCCCATTGGGTAGACCGGGTCAAAGCAATGCAGGTAGACTGGGCTGAAGCCATGGTGACCCAATGTTTTCTCTTCTATTGGGTAGACCAGGCCGAAGCCACACTGACCTGATGTTTCCTCTTTGCATGGGGTAGGCCAGGCCAAAGTGATGCAGGCCATCCCCTTACATTTTCCAGGATGGCCCTGGGGCCAGATCTGATCACATCATGTCCTGAATCCTCCTGCGGGCCTTGAGTTTGACAATCCTGGTCTAGACAATACTGTATATCTTTTGCAGTAGTGGCGAATATTTGTAGCTCCTGTATACTATGAGGATAGAGGTTCATTCTTGTGGGCTATTTTCTGAACATTTTGTTACCAGGCAAGGTAACATCTTCAGTGGAATTTAGGGGATGTCAGTGTTGGTATTCTTCTGCTTATCAGGGCTTTGGGTGGTCAGTAAGTCTTGTGATGCAAAAGTCACATCATCTGAGGGTCACATCAGGTGAGAGTCTTGTGATGGGTGTTGAGATAGGTCTTGTGATGGGTCAGGTGTGGGTCACATCAGGTGTGGATCTTGTGGTTGGGAGGTCACATTAGGTGATGAAGATTGGGAGGTGACCTGCTGGTTGGGGGGGGTTGCGAGGGTTGATTGAGGGTTGGTCAGTGGTGGGATTCAAATTTCTTTTACTACCGGTTCTGTTCGGCTACTACCGGGTGTGGCTTGGTGGGCGTGGCAGGGGAAGGATACTATAAAATCTCCAATCAGAGGTGGTATTTGCCGGTTCTCTGAACTACTCAAAATTTCCACTACCGGTTCTCCAGAACTGGTCAGAACCTGCTGAATACAACCTCTGGGGTTGGTGCCATCACCGTTGGCTGTGCAGTTGGTTTGAATACTAAGGGATTCGTAATACATCCTCTCATAATGTTAGCCCTTTGAGTTAGTCTAGATAAAAAGCACAACAGTTAATTCTAGCTTTGTCTTTATTGTCATTAACAGAACCTTACAAGTCTGAAAGTAATTCTCCCCGCCCTCCTTTAACTCTTGAGAAAACTAGGAAGGGAAAAATAAAATTTTGATGCAATGTTGTTTAAAACAATCAGTGTTATTTATTTGGCAGTAAAAATACATCACACTGTTGTTTTTCTAACCCTAACTGGTGTACAGTTTATTTTGAAACCTAATCCAGATGCTGGTTTTATCTACAATTTTTTTCATGTCTTAGGAAAACAGGATCATTCGCTTTGCATGTATTCCTAACTGTAACTCTGGGTGATATGCAATAGATTTTTTTTAGAAACAACAAAATAAACCATTCTAATTAAAATTTGTTTTAAAATTTATTCTTCCAGGCTTTTTAATAATCAATCATGCTGTTGCATCTTTCTTTTTTTGTTTTGCTGCTTAGATGTTCCACTATAGTTTTCATTTTCTTGATTTCAATTTCTATTTTATCACATGTTTTGTTTTTAGCTATAATTGTAACATTTGAACATAAAGTGATTCAAGGTTTTTTCTTATGGGAAGTGGGAGAGAAATGGTTTTTAATATAAATACACAATGAAAAAAGAACACCTGCTATTATTCCTTACTGTGTTATCGAATGGAATGGAATGGAATGGAATAGAATAACAGAGTTAGAAGAGATTATTGCTATTCCTTTCTCTTTTGTTTTTCATGTTTTTATATATACATGCTGTAGATCTTAGAAATGATCTGTACCAATAATATTTTGATATTTGGTTTAGGATAGACCTTAAATTAAAACACCTCAGGCAACCTCAGGAAATTATAGCATTAAGGTAAACTTGCCAAGGTGAAATATGTTATCAACCAAACAATTGGACTCTAGTAAAATATTTAAGAAGGAAAGAACTGGTCCAATTTGTTTCCATTTAATGCGGGGTTTTTTTTTCTACCCTGCTAGTTCTATTACAGACATTAATGAAGCTAATGGTGGATATAAAAAAAGAGAAGGAATTAGATTTCTACTTGAATTAATAGCTGTTATGCACAACACAATATAGTGAAAGACTTTGAATCCAGATTTTATCTCGGACACAATTACACTCAAAAGGGGTTTCAGTGCATTTGCACTGGTGATATTTTGAATTAAAAAGAAATATCTGAGGTGAAAGTCTAGAAATATTTGTTTGTTTGTAAAATTTATTGGCTACCCATCTTATTCAGAATAGCTCTGGGTGGTATATAATGTTAAAAGATAACTAAGCAAAGACTAGAAAGACATAAATATCCAATTAAGATCAACTGATAGGTATTTCATCAGCCCAGCACCATTAAGAGGATGAGCAGCTTAAAATGAATGAATAGAAGGAGGGAAGGATGATGAATAGCATAAATTTATTAATGGTTGCTGATGCAACCTTTGTGCAGCCTTTAGGATTGATTTGGTCATCGGTTTTTAGGTATGTACTGAAGATATTTTAAGTGTTTCCTTGAAAATATGACATGGGAACAAGTGTAAGTAAACCTTGCTTTGGAAATGTATTTCATGTAGGTTAGATATATCAAGAAACATAGCTATAGTTGTAGATATAGATGACAAATCTGCTTCAAAATTTGTATTTTCAAAATCAATTTAAAAATGCACTTCAGTAATAGTTTCCTTTAAGCTATTTCAGTGTAAATCAAGGAGGAGCAAAGTTTGGCTATGGGGTTGGCATACAAACTCCAAGACTTAAATTTGACAATTGCTGAGGGCCTTACCAACCATGGTTTAAGATAATCTACTATATAATTTTCTTCTCCCCCTCTAATTTTTTTGAGTTTCACCTGTATAATGGGATAATGGATATAATAGTTCCTACTGACTATTATAAATGTAACAGGTACACATATCAAATATAGCAAAGCTGCTAATCATCTCTGAAACATACATGGAATTTCAGAGCAGAGAGAAGTTGTGATATATAGAATTTGTGCTTTCTAGAAGCATTTGAAATGGTTGATGGTTTATCTATAGAATGTATTTGATTGTTCAGTCAAACTTTTGACATTCCAGGAATATTTGTCAAGAGGGTTTTAGTATGACAGAGCTGGTCTAATTTTAAATTTGGCACAAGGGAATTGAAGTAGCAAAGATAAGAACAGCTGTCTGAATATTACTCAAATTGTACAACCTGTAAAAACAAACTGCTGAATATTGAGCTTGGGGCCCAGTGCAATCATAATATATGTTTCAATTTGTATCTTGAAAAGTGATAGGCTTTTTCATTCTAAATTGCACGCTAAATATCTGAATAGGAAGATAGATACGGATGCAAAAGACCATACATCTATCGCTCACTTAAGAATAAACACACTGATTTTTTTAAACACATGCTCCAAAGGAGGGTTTATGCAGCATACATGTCTTCTTGACCAGTGGTGAGATTCAAAAAATTGTACTACCAGTTCTGTGGGTGTGGCTTGGTGGGCATGGCATGGCTTGGGGTTGACAGGGGAAGGATACTGCAAAATCTCCATTCCCATCCCACTCCAGGGGAAGGATACTGCAAAATCCTCATTCCCTCTCCACACTACTAACTTGCTTTCCAGCTCCATTCTCCTGTGCAGGGCAATAAAAGAAGACCCAGATCAGCTGGGACTCAGGAGGCAGAGAATAGATGCGGGCAGGGGCAGTTAGAAGTGGTTTTTGCCGGTTCTCCGGACTACTCAAAATTTCTGCTACCGGTTCTTCAGAACTGGTCAGAATCTGCTGAATACCACCTCTGTTCTTGACCTGTTTTGAAGAGCTCAATTAACAAAGCACTACATTTTTATCCCTAGCATAGTGGTAGACAACTTTTGCTGAGCTAAAAGGGTCACCAGCCTTAAAGGGTATTTGGAGGTACACAGTCAAAGGGACCAGAAGCATGTGGATGGAAGGGAGGGAGAGAGGAGAGAGGGAAGGAAGGAAGGAAGGAAGGAAGGAAGGAAGGAAGGAAGGAAGGAAGGAAGGAAGGAAGGAAGGAAGGAAGGAAGGAAGGAAGGAAAATTTCTCTCTGTGTAAATGTATGTGCATGTTTTTTATTAAAAGTTTTAAAGAAAATATAAAAAGTAACACAAATTAATATGGAATAAAGCAGAGATGTCAAACTCCTGGCCTGAGGGCTGGATGCATCACGCGCTGGCCATGCCCATGTCCAGTTTAGAGAAGGGAGAAAAAGTCCCAATATATCACGTCGTATATCATGACGTGAGTTTAATACCCCTGGAATAAAGAAAACAAAGAGAAAAAAGAGAAAAGGAAAATGACAAAGAAAAGATTAAAAAAAACAAAAACAAAAAGCTTCTGATTTCCCATTCGGCAAATATGAGTACAAAGTTATCTGTTTTGAAGTAAAATACAGTTCACATTTTTCAGAGTAGTACTCAGAGTAGAAAAGTTTACCTTTTCCTCAATCTTAAAACCCATTTTCTTCATCCTGTTTAATCTTCACATGAAAATGACCATCAATCTGAATGAATTAAATATTAATATTTATTACTACTTTTAATTCATTGAATCACATTCAAAATTTTAATACACACAATTCCCATCCTACAAATCCCACATTATTTCTAGGTTTAAAATAAGTGGAGAGGCAAATGAACAAAACTCATAGATATTCACATAATTCAAGATAGAAGGCAGAAAGAGGTAAGCATGACATGACAATTTATTGCAGATAGAAATCAGAAAAGTCTGTGTGTGATGGACATAGCCTGGTAGTGAGTCACAGACTGCACCTCTATATCCTACTGCATTTTTTTGTTGACAAGTCTATATAAATAGCCCCATATTTACTATCAGTTCACTTAGGAGTAGAATCAGCTCCTACCCAAATGTTAGGCATAAAAGTGAATGATTTCTATTCATTACTGTAAAGAATAATAAACCAGTGTGGACTACCTTATCACCGCCTTTTATTGTTTCCCTTTTCTGAACTCTTAATAGGGAAGGAGATACCATTATCCATTATATAAAGAATCATGGTTCCTTTGTGTTGTCTGTGCAGGACTATCAATCTTGAGAAACCCTTCTTGCTTCTAAACTACTGTTGACTCTTGGTCAAAGAGAAAGCCGTAAAATTCATGGCTAGCTTTTAAGAAGAGAAAGAGCTTGTTGGTCTCTCAATTAGACAGGTTGTATAAGTAAAGTTCTCCCAGTTCTGCCTACAATTTATGAGATTCAACCTTAGTTCTGGCTGGCCATAATACTCAGCTAAGTTTGAATACAGAGTAACATATAATGAAGCACTAAATCAAGTTCTTCTTCTTTCTAAACTGTGTAGGAAAAGTTTGTGGCAATAATGTAAATGCACAAACCTAACCAGTAGTGCATATATAAGGAAATTGGTATTTCCAGAAATATATGCTGAGGCATTCCCCCCCTCCCTCCCTCTCTCTCTCTCTCTCTCTTTCTCTGCCCCCCCTTCCTCCCTCCCCACCTCTCATGTGTGTGTGTCCCAAAGGTGCTTTTTCAAGAAATAACTGGACTTTCTGGTTTTTCTTTGAAGATGTTTCGCTTATCATCCAAGAAGCTTCTTCAACTCTGATTGGATGGTGGAGAATGGATGAATCCAGTCAGACTGGAAGAATCCAGTCATCATCCAGTCAGAGCTGATTCTTGGATGAGAAGCGAAACATCTTCAAAGAAAAACTAGAAAGTCCAGTTGCCTCTTGAAAAAGCACCTTTGACCTGGATGGTTGACCTGAAATCTCCATAGATATTTAGCTATGCGTTCCCTCTCCCTCTCCCTCTCTCTCTCCCTCCCTCCCTCCCCTCTGTGTGTGTGTGTGTGTGTGTGTGTGTGTGTGTGTGTGTGTGTGTGTGTGTAAAATCAATGCAATACTAAGGGGAGTACTTACTTTAGCATGCCTGTTAGCTTTGTTCTTCAAACATTTCATCCTGGGTTAACTACTACTACTAACACAGAGTAATGTTCTGTTCTAATCAGAGTCCTATCTACACATTTTTTTATTCCATGAAGCTTCTAGATTTATCTTTCAGTTGCACAAAGAATGCATTGAGTAATCTGCATTACTCAGGAGATAGATCATAGAAAAAGGTTGCACTTCATAATCATGTGACCCCAGTATGCTGCAAGTAGTCATAAAAGTTGCTAAGGGTCCCACTTGCAGGAATGATGCAACAGTCATAAGTCCAAGTACAGGCAATCAATCACTTTTTCCATCATATCTTTGTACTGTAAGGATGGCTGTAAATTGAGGATTACCTATATACAATGACAATACCTTTAACTATTTTTAAAAATTTGTATTTATTTATCTAAGTGATACAGCCATCCATTTCATCAAAAGCAACTCTGTAGCATACATCAAAGCTAAGACACTTTTCATTAATTATTTTAAAAAAAGCATTTACAAACTATAAAAAGGTCAAAGTAAAGTTTTCCATTGCCCAATCATGTCTGACTCTAGGGAGGTGCTCATCTTTATTTCCTAGCTGAGAGAGCCAATGTAGTCTGAAGACATTTCTGTGGTCATGTGGCCAGCATGATTATACACTGTTAACTTCCCACCAAAATGGTACCTATTTATCTACTCGCCTTTGCATATTTTTGAACTGCTAGGTTGGTAGGAGCTGGGGCAAGTAATGGGAACTCACCCTGTCACGCGGCACTCTGGTCTCCAAACTAGGCTATCAGTTTTCCAACTTATAAGCTCAGCATCTTTAATCGCTGAGCCATTGCGCCCTGACAAACTATAAAAATAGAACAAATAGGAAATAACAAGGGGAATTAATAATGCTTAACCACCTCACAATTTCACCCATCCCCTGAATGCCCCAGACTTGCTAACATATCCAGGTCGTAAAGAGACTGTGAGAAGTCATGAGTTCATTTCTACTTATCTTAGATCCTTAGGGAGGATGCATAAGTCAAAAGTACCAAGCCCAGTCAAAACTAATAACAACCTTACAAAAATTAGCCTGGCCCAATTCCATCCTATTATTCTCTCAAACATGATATGAAAGCCCAATCACTGTGAGGCCCAATGAAGCGCTTTCTTATATGTTGTTGATGCCCACACAACTGACAGATAAACTAGATAAAAAGAGAACAGTAATCCTCTTTTCACTGAACAAGTTATCTTAATCAAAATCTGATTAGGAAGTTTTCCAGCCAAATTGAAGAACTGCATACAAGATTACTTAGTCTCCTATCCCCATCTTCTTGTCTAAGACAGAGAATCAGCTATTTGATTTTGGGCTATATTTCTAAATGAAGATAGTGAACATGCTTCCTGGGTTTGGAGACTATCAGTTTGATGAGCCACATAGACTAAATTGATGGCCCGATTGTCTTTAGATTTATCTGAATACTTCCTTTTTTTTGCTTCTTCCATATAATAGTTAGCCTGCGGTGTTCCAGGATAGAGCATACAGTATCTTAATATATAACTAATGTTTTTCTTCCCTACTTTCTTTGCCCTCTTTATTCTCAATCTGAACAAAGGTAGATTGCTACCTGCTGATATAAAAACAATTTGTCCTAAAAATAGGCATTAATAAAATAGTCACCTGCTGTTGTTTTTCTTTTACAGAAACTGTTTTTTAAATTTTAATGTAGAGTAATGCAGTAATATGTATCACCAGATCAGTTCTGCACCTAATGCTGTAAGCCACTCAGAGTTGTTTAATACGAGATGGGCAGCAAATAAACGTCATAATAAATAAATAAATATTGCCAAACAGTGAAGAACTAGGGAGTGGAACCAATGTGGCATGGAAATGATCCAAGACAAACACTGAGCAGCACAGTGCTTAGTTCTTAGCAACTAGCTCATGGTGATTGCAGTGTCCCACAATCACATGATCACCATTTGCAGCCTTCCCTCCTGACTTCCCATAAGCAAAGTCATTGGGGAAGCCAGCAGGAAATCACAAGACCTATTCCTGCTGGAGAGTAAGTACTCTGAAGTAGCCATCTTCTCTTACTAAGTACCACCTATTGCACCTTCCTACACTTTGTAGCACTTATATGTGACACCCACCTACCTATATTCCATAATGCCCATCTGCAACAATCCATGGCAACTATCTTCCCTCACCTACTCTAGGCATCCACTTGCCTGCACTTCAGTAGAGCCAGCTTATGGTGCCTACCCAACCATATTCCATAGCATCTTCCTGCTCGTATTTTGTAGGGCCCACCTCTAGCACCAGCCTGCCTGCTCATAGCTCTCACCCTTTGTATTGCTTGCCTGGGTTATGGTTTCAGTTTATTTTCTCACATAATGGTCACATGAGGTCCTCGCTTAACAACCTGTGCAGCCCTTGCTTAATATGGCAATAGGGACTGTTGGGTTTGGTGTTGTTGAACAAGGCTATCAGATAATATCACACTTTACACCAGCATCACTTAGTGACAGAAATTCCAGCTGCATTTACTGTCATAATTGAAGGACTGTCTGTGTGGTAATCTCATTCTATTAAAAAAATCTGCTTGGCGACTTTTTTAGTCTTGAGGTCTAAATCAACCTGTCTACATAAATTAAGCTTCATACTTTTCTGAATTTCTTCTCTTTCTACATCGCATAATAGGGTCAAGAAGCCTTGACATCTACTAGTGATCTATAGCTAGTGGTCTGTTTCAATTTTTGTTAGAAAAAAATATTATGAAAAGAAAGGGGGAGATGGAAATTGTTGGTATCTATTAATGCAGTCTGAATTTTATTCCATAGTGTACTGTCAGAGTAGAATGTTAGTGGAGTAGCAGTAGTTGTGATCAAATGTTATTGTTGGATTCTAGGAGTTTTTTGAGCTTGATGTTCTTCTTGCAGACATTTTATTACTGGGCCAAGTAACATCATCAGTGCAAGGGGGAGTGAGGTTTGCTGACAGTTTAGATATGGTAGATTGTGCTATCAACATTGATTGGGATGCTGTTTCTTTCTTGATTGTTCCTTATATACTTTTATTTATTGATTTGTTCGTTGATCCTTCTTATCTAGGAATTAGTTAATAGGAGTGGAATGAGTAAGAGTATCCAAAGGCGAATCCTTTGGTTCTTTTGTTGACCTCTGGTTGTCTACTTTTGTTAATGATTTGTAGGGGACATTTGTCTCAGTGTATCTGTTAATGGATGGATTATCAGACTGCCAACCCTCTAAGAATTCTCTTGCAATTTTTTGGATCTGGCTTGGTTTTAAAATCCTACTGTTTCTAACTGAAATAGTACTTCAATTTGTAAATATGTTGTGAAATTAAGGAATTTTCATCATATCCTCTGATTGCCAATTCATATTCATTGATACATTCTGCCAAACCTCTACAGACTTGTCCTACATAATGGTTTTCCCTTCTTTAGCTTTTTGGGTTTGCTGCTTGTGAATGCTTTGAATAGATTTTGTTGATTTGTGCGCAACTGAGATGTCAAGTGGTTATACCGTAGCAGTGATTGATAGCTCCTGAGACACTTTTGGAGTTAACCTTTCCATAGATTGTGCAGGATTGTTAACTATATAAACATAGACAAAAACATAGTTGCAAGTAGCTGAGGAACGTATTTTATCAATGATTTTTCAATGGCGTTGGACAAGTGATAGTTACATCTGGTCCTCAAAGTTCTGGTCATTGCAGCACCCCTAAGGTCATGCAACCAAACTTGGGTTCTTGGAAGCCCACCTGGACTTAGGACTGCAGGAGCATTTTAGCTCCCCAACTTGCCTATCTTGGGTTTGTGAGATATAGCACTCTCCATCACCAGGTAAGGTAGGATAGATCAGAGGTGTCAAAATCAAGGCCCAGGGGCCAAATCCGGCCCATGGGGTGATTAGATCTGGCCCACAGGGCCACCCTGGAAACAGTGAAGGACCAGCCCACTGTGCCTTTGCCAGCGAAAATGGAGCTTGTGGCTCCATTTTTGCTGGCAGAGGGTTGCAGGAGGCCATCATAGCTGAAAATGGAGCTTGGAAGTCCATTTTCACTGGTAGGGTGCTCGGGTCACCACAGGTGCCCCTGACATGAGTAATGTCATGCTGACCACACCTACCCTGGCCACACCCACTCCAGCCCCCCAAGGTCAAACACAACCCTGAAGCGACCCTCAATGAAATCGAATTTGACACCCCTTGTTGTAGCTCGCCGGCAATAGGTGCGGACAGCTGAGGTCTCTGATAGCAAGGACTCAGATGAGGGGCCTGCGCGTGATGCAGGGATGGGGCCAGGACTATCAGAGAGTGGAGTGCTGCCTTCAAAGCTAGTGGAGGCTGGCAGCAGTGATGCAAAGGACCCTGAGGAGCCTGTGCCCAGTGCGCGTGTGCGCAGGGCTGCTCGAAGGAAAAAGCAGCTGCAGCAGCATGGGCGACTCAGGAGTAAGGCTGCAAGGTGATGTCCCCTCCCTTAAGGGATAAAAGCCAGCCCTCAGAAGTGGGATTTTTTTCAGGAAGCAAAGAAGTTCTTGCACTTCACGTCTTGTGGAAGTTTGGACTATCTTGGTTTGTGTTTGGATACTTTTGGTTTTGAATATTTCCTTGTAATTTACTCTAGTGTTCTTGGCAGCCTTGCACAACCTTGGCAAGGCTTGTTCTTATCTGGGACAACTCGTTTTAATAGCTGTTCTACTGTCAATGAACTGAATTCACAGAGAAGCATTAAAAAGGTTTTGCTTTTATCTCTGTTTGGTGTTTGTTTGCTTTGAACGAGGCTTGGGTCAGAATACCCCTGGGATAGATAGTGGTGGCATTTTAGGTGAAGATAGATGCTGTGTGAGAGGTGCTGTTTGGGGTAGCAGCAGAACTAGAGGAAGCAAATTATGAAGGTTTCCCAGAGGTGCAGAATACACTCTTCAGATTGCATTGGAAGTACACCTGGAGACTCATCTTTCAGGCTTCGGAGCTGAAGGCAAACCCAGTGCTGGCAGAACCCACTAGCAGACCCTTTTCTCTTGGCCCAGCCTTCTTCCTGTAAATTCCCATGAATGTCAGCAAACTTACAACATGCTGAAAGCCGCAAATTGCTTCTCCAGGAATGCTTCAACCACACACTCATGGTTTAAGCTTATCTCACACATATCCCAGGGCTCTACCCTCGCTCATGCCCCAATCCCAGGCCAGTAGTGGGAGGAAGAAGATGGTAAATGGCAGCTGAGTAAACTTAACATGCTTTCTGCACAAATATTCATATGAAGTTTTGTTCTTGGATTTTCTAGTATTTTTTTCCTAATTTTCACAGATAAATTTGAAGTGACGTTATCTAGGCTGAGGAACTAGAAATGCTTCATTGGAACAGTCCGAATCAGTTGTATTCTGTTGGAACAAACCTTGGTATAGTTTGAATGTTTTGTTCCACCCCAGAACATAACATGTTGTGTCGGCTTTGAAACACTCAGAACTGTCCATTTGTTATTTTCTATGACTAGGAACACCAATATTATTGCCATAGGGAATGGCCAAGTTGGGTCTTCAGATCCATTTTGTTCCAATGTTGGGGAAAAAATCTCTGAGAACACGTGTGTTTTGCTTCCAGTCTGGAAACCCCTAGTATAAGCACACCTCCATTGAAAAGCAATAATGTTGACCTGCAAGCCATATCACTGACATGAATTGGCAAGAATTTTCTAGGGCAGCTTCCCTCACTGTAGCAGCAGAACTTCCAAAATTTTAACACAATGCATTCTGATTGGGAGTCCTGAAATTGTGGTCACAAATCTCCTGGAAATGGGAGGATGGTGAAATAGGCTTGGGAAAGCTGACCTGTCATTTCAGATCTTTACAAGCCTATATGGCAGGGGTATCAAACTCAATTTAATTGAGGGCTTTATCAGGATTGTGTTTGACCTTGGGGAGCTGGGGACAGGAGTGGGATTCTATCGGTTCTGTCCACCTCTGTAGAACCAGTAGTTCTAAAGAGCAACAGACAGAGAGCATACATAGAACTGGTTCTATGTCGGCTGCTGTTTTGGCCCACCCGCCCGCCTGGGCTGTTATCTTACCTTTATTTCCTGCTTTTTCAACCACAGCTGTTTTGTTCGACACATCTGCGGTTGAAAAAGTAGGAAAAAAGGGCTTTTCCAACTGCTGCGCACTTGTACGCAGCACTGCTCAGTTGTCTGGGCAGCTCAGCAGGTTGTAAATTGCATTCACGTGACGTGCACGACTCGCACATGCACACATGACGCAGAGAAACAGAACCATTAGTTATACCAGTTGGATCCCATCCCTGGCTGGGGGCGCATGTCCAGGTGGGTGTGGCCAGGATGGACGTGGCCAGCTCAATGTCACTTGTGTTGGGAGCACCTGTGGTGGTCCAGGCAGGGCTGGGGGGGATCCACTTTTGCTAGTAGTTTCTTTTGCTAGCACTCTGCCAGTGAAAACAGAGCTCGGGAGGCTGTGCACACACACCCAGGCTCCTTGTGTCCCCCCCCTCGGTTCCACTTTCAGCTGTGACAGCTCCTGCAGCCACGGAGCTCAGGGGGGCACATGCAGCCCTCCCAAGATCCGTTTTTGTTAGCAGAGGCACTGCGGGCCTTGAGTTTGATACCCCTGCTATATGGGAATAGCAGAAATTGTTTGCGTGGAGTTGCCAAAAGCTACAGTATAGCCTATAAATTTCAATATAGAAGTACGTGCTTTCTCTCTGTGCACGCAAATATGCAAATACATGCATTTTTTAAAATCCTGATAATATATTTCAGAAAAGAGCAATGGAAAGTGATAAGATTGAAAGAGGTCCAATGGCCAATTCCCATCTATCTAAGGGTTAGCTTGTTCTGTACTTGCATTTAGCCATTATAAATGTGCTTTAATATCTGATGCTTTGTGTTTTAATGTTCCGTACATGTACACAATGAGCCATTCTCATTTTCACTGGAAAAGCCATTCATTCCATTAATGAACTGGAGCTGGTGAAGTAGAAAGCTTGCAGTCCTAGTTTTATCATTCATTGTCCTATTCTTGCCTAAAAAGTTGACCTGGATTTCTGTGATTTGGAAAGATTCTCCATTCTCTTCTGTCATATAGTGTGACAAATTGCCTTTGTCTTATTTGTGGAAATGAGACTTAAACAACGTTGGGAAAATTTGTTGCAGTTCATTGCCATGACAGCAAATAGATGTACAGATTGGCAATTTGCTTAGTAGATTATCATTTACTGTAAAATTTTTAATTAAAATGTGATTGTCCATTGTCTTTAATCTATTTGCATCATGTGTGACAAATTTCTTCTCCTTAGGCACTCTATTTTTCTCACTGCTGGATGATTTTTTACCCCACCCATTACACATTTTAAAAGGGAAACCCCATCACTGTAAGCAGTTGACTTTTATTCACTTGGGAGCTGTAACAGATTTTAAGAGGTTGATTTATCATCCTTTCCAGGGCACTGGTTATTCCAGCAGTTCTAACCTTGTGTAGCCATTACAAAATATAAGTCATGGTCCTTGGCTGATTTGAATCTTCTGATCTCTCTCTTAGTCTGTTCAGACCGAGCTGCTTTGTTACTTACTGGTCCATAGCTGGAAACAAGCTAAAGATAGCAATGAAATTTTTGAAAGAAACTAATAGTTTCTATCCACAATAATTTATCTTGCTTTGTTTACAGTTCTGTTGTGTTTCACTGAGGAAAAGGTTAATTAAAAGTTGGATCTATTTGGAATTGAGGAAAGATGGAAAAATGCCAGCATGATAATGAATACTAATCTATGAAAAGCATATGTATAAGTGCTTTAAAGTATGGTTATACACAAACCATCACTTTACCACATCTGGAGATGTGATCTAGAGTTTCAGAAATATTCTACTTTAGTGTGAGCCGAATATCACATTCAGCATCCAAGCTTCAATGCAATTTCAGTTCTCCTTTCATTTCCTATCTTATTATCCTAAAGTAAAAAGATCTTAAGTTCATTGTTGTACATGTTTAATCTGTAATTAAGTTTCATTTCTCTCCTTTTTAACAAGTGTATTTCCATAATATTTTAAAATGATAATACCATCCTACAGATATTTCTTTGGAAATAAATTCCATTATGTTCAGTGATGATTCCTTCTGGGTAAATGTCTCAGAATTACAGCCTAAAAGTACATTCTCTTAAACTTCACATTCTAATTACAATTGTCTCTCAGAGCAAACTCGGTAAATGTACTTTTTCTCTCAAGAGTATCTATGCTAATGACATTTTATCTGAAAATGCTTAGTATGAGCTTTGCGTGTTTATTTTGCCTGTAGTTTTGTTTATTTATTTTAGTAATGTCTAATGCTGTGATGAGGAAATCGTATCACCAAATCACCAAATATTATTGTTAGTAATATAGTATCAGTTTACTTAGTGACCGTTCAAAGTTACAATGGCACTGAAAAAACTGACTTAGCAATAGCACTAGCACTAGCACTTAGACTTATATACCACTTCACAGTGCTTTTAAAGCCCTCTCTAAGCAGCATATTGCCCCAACAATTTAGATCCTCATTTTACTCAATTCAGAAGATGAAAGGCTGAGTCAACCTTGAGCTTGATGAGATTTGAACTGTCAAATTGCAGGCAGCCGGCAATCAGTAGAAGTAGCCTGCACTCTAACCACTGTGCCTGTCACCAAGGCTTATGACAATTATGACAGTAGCAGTGGCCCGGGATCATGAATGAAGGAGCTGTGGTGGCACAGTAGTTTAGAATGCAGTATTGTAGGCTAATTCTGCTGACTGCCAGCAGTTTGATTCTGCCCACCTCAAGGTTAATTCAGCTTTTCATCCTTCTAAGATCGGTAAAATGAGGACCCAGATTATTGGGGGAAATATGCTGACTGTCAACTAAAAAATAATTCTTTGGTCTTTTTAGTTGCCAGCAGAAAGGGAGTGGGGGAAAGCAATGCATTCCTGAAATGCTTCAAATAATTGCTAGGCAGCCAAAGCTGTTGGCGCGCAAGATTATTACTGGAGAGCATGATTGATGACTTTTGGCTATGGATGTGTCCCATTGGAGAATATACATCCAGGGGGTGGGGGGAAAACCGGGGTCAAGGGGGGAAGGAATGATGTCTCTTTGTTTCGTTTGCACCCAGGTAACACTAGCATGGTCACTCCTAATAAATCATTTTTTTTTACTCTGAGAGATGCGGCTAGAGACTTATGATTTGAATAGGGGTGGATTTGACAGAGCCCTGACACTGACTCTGCAAACTTCTTAGAGTGGGCTGTAAAGCACCGTAAAGTGGTGTATAAATCTAAGTTTTATTGCTGTTGTTATCATGTGAACCCTTTTTGCAACCTTCTGACAAGCAAAGTCAATGGAGAAACCAGATTTCACTTAACTACTGTGTTACCGATTGAACAACTGCAGTGATTCACTTAACAAATGTGTCAAGAAAAGTCATGAGGCAAAACTCACTTAACCAATGTCTTACTTAGCAACATAAATTTGGGGCTCAGTTGTGGTCATAGGTTGAGGAGCGCCTGTATTCATATATTTCTTCAGTACATCTTATTGAACAAAACATGGAATATAAAGTGTTGATAGGTGATAGTAGCAGCCTCTCTTCCTTCTTCCCTCTTTGCCCCTTTCCTTCTGTTTTCTATCCAGATACTGTTTTCTTTTTCTTTACAGTTAGGATTAAGGGTGGCTGCAGGAGCAGCAGGGCCATTCTGCAATAAATTATGGGATTTGTTGGGATACAACTTTATATCAGGACATTAATTTGGAAAAAAAAATGTGGTTTGGTTGTCCTGGCCAAATTGGAGTGGTTAAGAGGTATGGACAGGCAATAAATAAATATTTTAAAGAGACAAACAAATCTTTTTTTTTTTTAATGGGGATGTTGAGAATCTTGAAAATATAAGCCGAATAGCCCATTTTGTCTGATGGCCATTTTTCTCAAGAGTGTAATTCTGCTTTTAAGCAGAGAAGTGATGAATTTTAAATGCTTAATTCATTCTATAGACTTCTTCAGTTTGCCATTAAGCTTCTGAAATGTAGCTTGCTTACTTTGTGGAAATTTGCAGCCGTTAAAAGCGCCAATAGCTGATGAGAAACAATAAAGCAAGGAAAATGGACAGAAAGTGAAGTATCTGTCACTTCAACCAAGAAAAGTGAGAGTTGGCAGCATACAAATCTACCCATAATTTTGTTGAATAATCCTTGTGTTTTCATAAATTTACCTCATTTAATTACACCAACGTTATGAAGGCTTTTAGCCACAATATTGAATCATTGTCAAAAACTAAAACTCTAGTCTTAAGGCAAGAATAATCTCAAAAGAGAAGCACAAGAAATGTGGAATTATACTGGGTTTTATGTAGAATAGAGTGCTTACACAAAGTATGTGGGTCCCCAGATATTGTTAAGACTATCAGAGCTGTCATCCCAGACCACTGACCCTGATGGGATACCTGATTTCAACTCCAAATGGTTTGATAATAATTTAAGAAAAGGGGTTTTTAGTTCATTATTATTGACAAAAGAGGGATAGGAGAGGAGGGGAGGGGAGGAGGAAGAGGAAGGAAGGAAGGATGGGAGGATGGGAGGGAGGGAGGGAGGAAGGAAAGAGAAAGAAGGAAGGAGAAAGAAAGAAAGAAAGAAAGAAAGAAAGAAAGAAAGAAAGAAAGAAAGAAAGAAAGAAAGAAAGAAAGAAAGAAAGAAAGAAAGATTCTAGAGTTGAAAATTTGCTCAAAAGCATACCTTGAAAATTTGCTCGAAAGCATACCAACAATTCTGTGGTCACCTTCCTGAAATGCTATACTATAACTCACCCTTGGGGATCTTTCTTAAGCTTATAATAAGAAATGATGTAAATGTCTCCAGGCTAAAAATCTTTTGCTCCTGGTCAAATGAGTGAGTGAGAAGAAAATATCAAAAAGTGTGCACCTTGGGCTGTGGAAAATAGTGTGCAGGCACAACAGCTTTAAAAGGCATTTGAGGGGGAATGGTTTGTGATTCATGAAATCTTATGCTGCAGTCTATGGCCCTTTATTCCTTGCTCCTAACAATGGGACAAACATTCCCTACAGAACTTTATTTCCGGAGTGTCCCCATGGTGTTGCTTTTGTCTTATTCTTAGCCCGTGAGTTGAATAACTTCAACTGACTATACAGACCAGGTTTAGCCCATAGAGGAAAGATAGACATCAGTAATTGGGAAAGCAAATACAGTAACATGCCGCTTTGTTTTCTGTGAGCTCAAAGATGAAATGGAAGACTCTTCAACTTACCAGTGGAGAAAGTCACTCTTGAGCCACGGTGGGGCACTGGTTAGAGTGCAGTACTGCAGGCTACTTCTGCTGACTGCTGGCTGCCTGCAGTTTGGCAGTTCGAATCTCACCAGGCTCAAAGTTGACTCAGCCTTCCATCCTTCCGAGGTGGGTCAAAGGAGGACCCAGATTGTTGGGGGCAATATGCTGACTCTGTAAATTGCTTAGAGAGGGCTGTAAAGCCCTGTAAAGCAGGGCCGAACACTATTACGGTCCTGTATTAGGACCTATTTAGTGGCGATAAGGACGGCAAAGCGTTCTCACTTTTCCGCCCTTATTGCATCCGCAGGAAATTGCCCAGCCGCCCTTTTTAGGGTGATCCACTCCCTCCTAGAAGTGGGAGCACAGGAGGATCCTTTGCAGGGGCAGGCTGAGGATTTTTCGAATTTTCTGCTGGACAAAATCACTCGGATCCTGGATGGGTTGGACTCTGATTGGGCAACTCTGGATGGGGGACAGGGAGTAGAGTTCGGGGAGGTCATTTGGGGAGAGTTTGACCCTATGACCCCTGAGGACGTGGAAAGGATGCTGGGTGGGCTTAATGCTACCACATGCTTACTGGATCCGTGTCCCACCTGGCTGGTATTGGCCACTCGGGAGGTGACACGAGGTTGGTTCCAGGGCATTATTAATGCTTCCTTGAGTAAGGGGTTTTTGCCTGCCACCTTGAAAGAGGTGGTAGTGAGACCCCTCCTCAAGAAACCATCCCTGGACCCAACTATATTATCTAACTATTGTCCGGTCTCCAACCTTTGCTTTATGGTAAAGGCTGCTGAGAGTGTGGTGGCACGACAGATCCTCCAGCACCTGGATGAAGCTGTTTATTTAGATCCACGCCAATCAGGCTTCAGATCCGGGTACAGCACGGAGACGGCGTTGGTCACGTTGATGGATGATCTCTGGAGGGCCCATGACAGAGGTTAATCCTCTGTCCTGGTCCTGTTAGATCTCTCGGCGGCTTTTGATACTGTCGACCTCAGTATCCTATTGTGGCGGCTGGGGGGGCTGGGGGTGGGAGGCACTGTTTTATGGTGGTTCTTCTCCTTCCTCTCCGACCGTTCACAATTTGTGTTGGCAGGGGGGCAGAGATTGACCCCGAGGCCCCTTATTTGTGGGGTTCCTCAGGGTTCCTCAAATAAGAGGCCCCTTATTTGTGGGGTTCCTCAGGTTGTGAGGAACCCCACAAATAAGGGGCCTCGGGGTCGATCTCTCGCCCCTACTGTTCAACATTTATATGAAGCCGCTGGGTGAGATCATCCATGGCTTTGGGGTAGAGTTTCATCAGTACGCTGATGATACTCAGCTGTACATTTCTACCCCAGGCCACGCCGGTGAAGCCATGGAAGTTATGGCCGGATGCCTGGAGGCTGTGCGGGGTTGGATGGAGCGAAACAGGCTTCAGCTCAACCCAAGCAAGACGGAGTGGCTGTGCTTCCTGGCACCCCGATATAGCCAGTTAGTTCCATCACTGGCTGTGGGGGGGGGGGAATTCTTGCCCCCACAGAGAAGGGGTGCAATCTGGGTGTCCTCCTGGCCATACGGCTGTTGTTAGAAGATCATATAGTGGCCGTCGCCAGCAGGGCTTTTTGTCAGGTCCGCAGGATCTACCAGTTGCAGCCCTTTCTGGATCGGGATGCACTTCGCACAGTCACATCTGCCCTCGTTATCTCCCGCCTACACTATGCCAATGCTCTCTACATGGGGCTTCCCTTGAAGAGCACCCGAAGGCTCCAATTGGTGCAGAATGCGGCCGCGCGGGTGGTTTATGCCATTCTTGCACAAGCTGCATTGGCTCCCGGTGGCCTTTTGAGTGCGATTCAAGGTGTTAGTTATCATCTTTAAAGTGCTCCATGGCTTGGGACCTAGGTACTTATGGGACCGCCTACTGCCGCCATTGATCTCCTGTCGCCTAGTGCGCTCCCATAGGGCGGTCTCCTCGGCTGGACGGCTGGTGACCCTGAGGGTGCGGGCCTTCTCTTTGGGGGCACCCTCCTTCTGGAACGAATTGCCCCCGGAGATGAGGACCATCCCTGACCTTTTGACCTTCCGGCACGCATTGAAAACTTACCTATTTCATCAAGCCGGTCTGGCCTAGGGTTTTATAGGGTCTTAAATTGGTTTTTAATTGGTTTTAGTTTTATATTCTCGATTGAATTTTATCTTTTAGCCACTTTATTTAATCTTTTTAATTGTTTTTAAATATTGTATTTGCATTGTGTTTTTAATTTTGGCTGTACACCGCCCCGAGTCCCTGCAGGGAGAGGGGCGGTATATAAAACTAATAAATAAAATAAATAAATAAATGTTATTGCTATTGCCAGATGGGACAATATTCTGTGTTGCTTCTTCTGTAGCAGACTAGAAGAACAGGAATGTCCATTCTACTACTGATTGGTATTTGTTAAGCTATCTGCTATTGTGCATCTATCTTCCACACCATTGAAAGTTTAGATTATCTACTCATGTAGCTTAATTAGCATTCCTGCAGGCCCTTGCATTGTCTCCTGATCAGGGTCATAGAATCACATGGAAATAAAAGATATGAATCTTTCCACATTTGAGCTCCACTCACAGCATCCATTGATGAGTAACCTTCTTTATGAAGATGAACATAGCCTCAGTTAATAGCTTATTTTTTGCAAAGTCTTTCTAATAACGTTTAGGAAATCTCTTCATATTCTTCTGAAAGGAAACTGTGGAGTATGTACTTTCTGAAGGCCATCATTGTTAACCTTGTAAGGATACGATAGAAACATTCTCGGTGCCTTGACCAACCAAAACAATCCTACTTCACAAATACACATTGCATGACCTTAAGAAGGCTTTTTCGCCTTTTCTCTACAGCCAGAGGTTCTGCAAGAAAAGGTTTCATAATCTCTTCTCAGCAAACAATATTTGAAGATAAAGTCAACTTCGATTACTGAGATGGTAGACCTTGTTTGCTTGACTTGAAATTCGTCATACTGTGAAAAAAAGAAGTCTTGTTACACCTTCAAATAAACAGATTTATCAGAGTATAAAGCTTTGCAATCTTCAGAACATCACTTTTGACAAAGTAGTATCTTTTTTTTTTACACTCCTATGACCCAAATGATTTCTTGGGTATTCTGGCATGTTAAAAATTTATTTTATTTTTACTAGAACAGAAGACCACACCTAGACCACTTGCAATAAAAAACAGCCTGTAAATCTTTTTTCCAGGTTGACTAGAAATTGAAACTTTGGGATAAAGCACAGGCCTGATTGACTGTGATCAAAGAAATCCATTCCTTTGCTATCCAGCAAGGGGTGCTAAAAGCATCTCGGGATAGTAATTGGGGTTACATCTTCAGCTAGAATCTTGCACCTTTGCCCCTATCTGTTCATATTCAATAGCAAATCACTTATTCTTAGTCCCACAAGAGAATGTGTATGGAAATGATATGGATGCAGAATGGAAACATTTAAAAGTAAGCTCAATATGGAAGTTAAAAGTTTCATCCATTTACTGTAATTTTTCTATAAGGAGAAGAGCCTTCTCTGATGTGACTCTTGCCCTTTGGAACATCTTGCCACCAGAAGTGAGATCTTTTCTGCAACCTTGTGGCCTTTGTGAAGGACCTTAAAACCAGGCTCTGGCAGTTAACTTGGATCCCCCATGGGGGAATATCATGCTGGAGGTGATTGGTTGAGTAAGAAAGACAAATCACCCTCACAGCATCTGTGCCTTGTTGTTTTTTTAACCTATATTTGATAATTTTAATGCTTTTTGTGTTTTTATATTTAAGTTTTTATGCCATTGTAGACCACCCAGACTCATTTTGGATAGTGAGGCGGGTAGCATATAAATTTAATAAATACATAATCATCCTTCCCTTCCCCACCCCTCTGTATACAATATGGATGATATTAAAGGTTGCTTAGATTGCATTTATCTGTTATTAAGGACTGGGGATGAGCACCAACTGTATTGGAGCTCAAACAGGTGAAAAAGACAAAACCTGATTGAGAGACTTGATTTGCAGATGTCTCTATCTCTGTCTCTCTCTGTATGTCTCTCTCTGTCTCTGTTTCTCTCTCTGTGTGTTTCTCTCTCTCTTTCTCTCTCTCTCTCTCACACACACACACACAGATGAAAAAAAGGATTCAAGGAAAAAAGAGGGTGAAATGAAATAGAATCATAATATTATGACAGTGTATATTTCTAGAAGGACTGGCAGAGCCTGGGGGTAGATTCATCCTAGAATCATTAAGTAGCCACAAATGAACTAAGTCCAGCTCACCCATGAGTGTCATTGGCCCTTGCCCAAGTCTAATCAAGTGTCGACTGTTAGTTGAGAAAATTCCTATGCATAGACTTTAGCATTTAGCAATAAATCCATTTAGCTGAACTTAAATGTATGGCTCTGGTCTTTTGGGCCTGACAATACACTGAAGATATAAATGCTCACAATCATTGGATAAAGTGAAAGAGAACAATGGGGAAAAATCAGATACCTTTACTTCTTTCACAGAAGGCTGCTGCTAATTTCTTGCCTTATTTTCACTCTGCATTCAGTTCTCGCCATTCTTACTTCAACTATTACGCGCAATGTACACATTGTGTGCAGTGGGAGAAGTTTGACTTTCATCTTGCTGTTCAACTTCACAAATTCAGTGATAGCTCGATGTGCTACTTTATTCCTTTCCTAAGTTTTACCTTTACTTTTAAATTTATGTGAACTGTGGTTCAGGAATGTGTTGTTAACTAAAGCAGTTATTGCAACACAAATAAAGATAATTTATTCACTTTCCTTCAGAAGCAAAGAAACAAAGGGAAGATGTTAATCAATATGACAGAATGGCATACTTGTGAAGAGCAGAAACTATTTATATCTACATTTCTGTTTAATTGTTAACTATTCTTGACTGGGCACACTTGTGAGTTTTTTTTCTTAACTAGAATAAGTTATGTCTGGCAACAGGATGTGTGTGTGTGTGTGTGTGTATGTGTGTGTGCGCGTGCGTACGTGTATTTCATATATATTGAATAGAATATTCTTTTTTCGCCAAGTGTGATTGGACACATAAGGAATTTGTCTTTGGTGCATAAGCTCACAGTGTACATACAAACACCAAAGTAATATTATCGTAAGATAATAATAGTAGAAGGTAAAAAGAAAGATGAGAACGATAATAGTAATAAAGCCCTATTACATGGGTAAATATATTTAGACATAAGATAGTGCTATGGGTATGTATATGCATATGTATGTATATGTACGTGTGTGTGTGTGAATGAGTATGAAAGAGAGAGAGAGACAGAGAGAGAGAGAGAGAAAGAGACAGAGAGAAATCAAACATAAGTCATGCATAACACAAGGTTTATCTGTAGCAAAGTCCATGAAAACTTTATGAGCACTGAACAACAGGATAAGATGTAACTTTTATAAATGATGTTTTAAGGCCCTTGGCCACTTTGATGGGTGATTTGTCACACAAAAGCAGCCCTACAGATATTCTTGTAATTGTTGACTGTGTTATTATAAGAACTGGTTTCTAGGCTGATAAAGATTCAAGGGTCCATTATGTAAACAGCCCCTATGCAGAATTCCCTTATCAGTGAAACCAGCCACCTTTCTCCTGGGTTCACTGGTTCACAAGGAGAATCAGAAAGCTAAATATCAGGAGATATATTATACTTAGGGAATAGACTTGTGGATTCAAAGAGTTGTGTTGCTACGGCTGTGTTCTCCCCTCCCTTTCTGAAAGTAGTATAGATAATATAGCTATAATTGAAACCAAAATTTCTGTTGCTAAGCAAGGTGGTTGCTCAGTGAGTACAAGGTGCAAGAAATCAGAAACCATGGTTGTTCAAATGAGTACAAGTTTATGCCGTGCTACCTCTAAACAAGAATCTAAACAACTAACAGTCAAGGCAAATTGGCGGTAAATAAGAGTCAACGGGTTTCAAGAAGAACTGGATTTAGATCTTTTGTGGGCATGAAGGGACTCCAAACTTATGATGCACTTGACCCCACCCTTGGGCTCATCATGGTAATCTCCTACTAAGTTACACCCTATTTTATGACATTTTGCCATGGTTGTTAAAAGAATTGCTGCAGTTGTTAAGTGAGTCACACAGTCTTTAAGTGAATCTGGCTTCCACCATTGACTTTGCTTGTCAGAAGCTGATTGGGAAGGTTGCAAATGACAATCACATGACCTTGGGACAGTACAACCATCGTAAATACATGTTTTTCACCAAGGACCCAAGTTTTTATTGCTTGGCTGTGAGGATGCTATGACAGTCGTAAGTGCAAGGATCCTGGGTCACTTTTTTCACTGTTGTAACTTTTTTTTTTAAACAAAGTTTTTATTTTTATAACAAACATACAAACAAAACATAAAAACATAAAACCCTCTTTCAATTATATACATACAGTGTGTCAGTTGGTTGCAATCTTTTGTGCTATTCTTTTTTCTCTCTCCTTTCTCACAAGTTATATAAATTCTCACCTTATCAATCTAGCTTGTGCTTATGTAATATCAATTATTAAACATTCATTTGACTGAACTATTTTTCCATAATTTTATATGAGATATTCTAAATTTCATTATGATTTAATCTTATATATTCATCCGATGGTTATATATTTTATATTGTATTCTATATCAATCTATTAACTTTTATTGTAAGGCTTACTAATCTATTTCTTTACCATGTCTTTTTGTTTAACCATTGATAAAATAAATCCCATATCATATAAAATTGTTTATCCTCTTGTTCTCTAATTTCAAATTCACTGTTGTAACTTTGAATGGTTATTAAATGAATGGTTGTAAGTCAAGGAATACCTCTACTGGACAACTTCTGTTTGTCAGCTTAAGAATTGTCCTTTGGAGCTGCAAAAGATTGTGTAAAATTGTATGAAATTTCTGGGAAGATCTATGCATTGATTTGAACTCACTAACATCAGTGTGCTGATGATATTCTGCTATACTTTTATGGTTCCAAGCTGTAATGGATTGAATATTGGAGAATAAGATGAACTCAAGACAAAGTGACACTTAACTCATGAACTGGACTTCAGAACTTGGGAGCCATATCTGTTCTTAGGAGACATAACTTCTGATTATGCAACAGGTTTACAGTTTGAGGTCCTTCTGAATCCAATACTGGTGCTAGATAATCATATAAAAAAATCCCTCGCGGGGGGGAAGGCGGGGCTTTTATCTCTTTCAGTGTTGGTCTTATTTACTGCATTAATTAGTTATTTTATATCTATATCTTATATCTATCATTCTTTTAATACTACGTTAGTTGTATCTTTGTAAGGTTCCTGGAGCCATTAGCGGAATATAGGTCAAATATACTTTTTTGTAAAAGAATCATACAATAATAAAAGGCTAGAGAAAAGCATAAAAGGTAAAGGCATACAGAATCTTGATAAGATGCTGCAGTTAAATAAATTGTGGCCCACATTTCTGTGAGAGACAGAATAATAAGCTACTTGCAATTTGTTTTTTCCTCTTTTTTTGTAGTTTGCAACACTGTTTTTATCATCAAATCTAATGATTTGTTTATGTAGAAGAAGATTTCTGAATTTAGCAGTAAAAACTCAGTACAAATTACAACTATTTGTTTAGCACCTGTTCAAAGTTACAATGGCACTAAAAAAAAGACTTATAGCCGCTCCTCATACTTATAACTGTTGCCAGGGGTGGGATTCAACTGGTGTAACTACCAGTTCTGTGATTAAGTTTTGCTGCGTGTGTGTGTAAAACATCGTAAGCTGTGCTGCTCGGACAGCTGAAAAGTGCTGCACGTGGGTGCACAGCATTTGAAAAGCCACTTTTTTTACTGCTTTTTCAACCTCAGCTGTGCCGTGCAAAGCAGCTGAGGTTGAAAAAGCAGGAAATAAAGGTCAGGTAAGAGCCCGGGCGGGCGGGTGGTCCAAACAGCAGCAGGCACAGAACCGGTTCAGTGTCTGCTGCTCTTCAGAACTACCAGTTCTTTAAAGCCAGGCAGAACCGGTAGCATCCCACCCCTGACTGTTGCAACATCACCATGACCATGTGGTCAAAACTTGGATCTGGCATGTATTTACAATGGTTGTAACATCCCAAAATCTTGGGATTGCTGTTTGTGACCTTTGCAGCTGGCTTCCAACAAGCAAAATCAATAGGAAACTTGGATTCATTTAATGACCACATGATTTACTTAACAACTGCAATGGTTCACTTAACAACTTGACAGAAAAATTTACAAAATCAGCCATGATTCATTTTACACTTTATCGCCTTGCTTAACGATGGAAATTCTGGCCCCAATTGTGATTGTAAGACAAGGACTAATGGTAAGTAAATCTTCTCAAGTATTGTAGGGAAAGCATCAGATATGAGTTGCAAAACTCCAGAAAGTTTTCAGTATCTCCTTGCTGCCATCCAATGTTTATCAAGCTTTCATCTGATACCCTATGGTTGGTGAATACACTTAGGTAATTCTTTTCCCATAATGTTTTACAATTCACAAAAAATATTCCATGCTGTACAATTGGCAGACCATTCTGTAGCAAAATAAACTTCTGGCATTGCCAAGAGAGATATTTGATATTACTTTATCTGGAAGAGAAAAAGAAAAGAAACCTGCCACTAATTTTGTTCTGTACAAGGGTATACCAGATTGAAATTATGAAAGGGCTGAGACATCAGCTGTCATCCAATGTTAATTTCCCCAAACCATCAACTGGTGAAAAGAAAAAAAAAATCTTAATGAAGTGCTTAATTTGATTAAAGAGGCTGCCTATTATGGGCACTTTAAGCTGTTCTATTCTATGGATTAGTTTAGCCAGACTTTCCAAAAAGGTCTCTTTAATACAAACAGAGCTATACAAAAGAGCAAGTAGCTTGGTAGCAAAAAGGAGCATTTAGGGGCTTTAAAAAACTAATTAGCTAAACGAATTAACGCCCCGGTCGCTGGAGCAGGTGAAGATGGCATCTGTTCCTGCCATGTTCCTGCCGCTGCTAAGGATGCAGTTTGATATCTCTGGTAGCTTTTCATGATTTAGAAGTAGAAGTAAAATGACACATTATGGAAAACATCTCATATTCTTGGTTTGAGCAAGGTTTCCACTGTGTGTGATCTTTCCTTTTCATCCTATTAGCAAAGAGACCACAGGGTGCTTGAAATAGAATATTGCATGGGGCAACAGAGTGATTTAATTCATCAAGTTATTTGAATATTCTTCCAGCTGTTGCAAGGCAGGGGTAGCAGCAATAAGGCAATTGTGTTGAGCTACAGTAAGCCAACAAGTTAAAGAAAGAATTTAAGCACTATTTAAAAAGTCAATCAGAAAAGAACTGGAAGGGACCTTGGAGGTCTTCTAGTCCAATCCCCTGCTCAAACAGGACACCCTATACCATAAACAAGTGGCTGTCCAATCTTTTCTTTAAAATGATCCACTGATGAAGCACCCACAACTTCTGAAAGCAAGCTGTTCCAGTCAGGGTTCCAAGTAATAGACTCATAACAAGCAAAATTCTGAAACAAGTGGATTCTTCAAAGAATAGCTTTATTAGATATGTCATATTGGCACAGATCTGATGAAAACCGACTCTGAAGGTTCCTGTGGTTTTCACCTAATTAAAAGTTTGTCACCTTCTCAAAACAGTCAGTCACATGGCCCAAATCACAGCACCGTCTAGTTGCCTGGTGACATCACTTCGCCTTCCTCTGACCAGGTGTGAGAATATCCTTGGTTCCCAAGAGAAAGTATTTTGTTTTGGCTACAAAATCCCAGCTATCTCAAATCTCCCCTCCCTATCCTGCAGCTCCAATATGGCAATACTGAAGCTGTCAAAATGGCTTCAGCCAGGTCAGCTTCAGGGTTGACATTTCCACTGGTTAATTGTTCTCTCTGTTAGGAAGTTTCTCCTTAATTCCAGGTTGCTTCTCTCCTTGATTAGTTTCCATCCATTGTTTCTCGTATTACCTTCTGTTGCTTTTTTTAAAAAAGGTAATCCACTTATTTTAGATATAATGACAAACTTGGGTTGACAAGTGTATCTAATTGGTTTCTTTTGCACTGAGTTTTCTGGGGTGCCCAGAATCTTGGTATATAGACAATTGTCAAACTTGGGGCCCTCCTCATTACTGGCATTAAGGGGTGTCAGGGGGTGCAGAACACGTGGCAAAGCTTGATCTCATATGGGAAGGATTTGGAAGAATGAACTTTGCCTTACCTATGAAGGATGCTGCAGTTTTGTTGCTTTTATTACTACCTTTCTAAATTGCTGGAGAGTTTAGAATAGTGGGCATGCTTGGTCTTTCCTGGGAGGAGTTCCATTATCATTGACGGGAACTGGATCCAGCAGGTTTAGTAGTCTCATAACCAGCAAAAACAGGCTGACACAGAGATAGGCAAGGTATTGTTCCTACTTGAAGGTAGACTACATTATAAAGCCAATGTAGGTCAGTTCTACTTTTATTTAATAGAATAACAGAGTTGGAGGTTTTCTAGTCCAAACCCCTGCTTAGGCAGGAAACCCTACACCACTTCAGACAAATTTATTTATTTATTTATTTTTCGTATTTCTATACCGCTCCCTCTCCCAAAAAGGGACTCGGGGCGGTGTACAGACTAAACATATAAAAGATATGGTTATCCAATATCTTTTTAAAAAACTTCCAGTGTTGGAGCATTGACAACTACTGGAGGAGAAGTTGTTCCACTGATTAATTGTTCTAACTGTCAGGAAATTTTTCCTTAATTCTAAGTTGCTTCTCTCTTCAATTACTTTCCACCCATTGCTTCTTGTCCCGCCCTCCAAAATCCCTTCCAACTCTGTTATTCTATTCTATTCTATTCTATTCTATTCTATTCTATTCTATTCTATTCTATTCCATTCTGAGTGGCTGTGGTTTCTGGCTGCCCGATATAGTCAGCTGACTCCGTCGCTGGCTATTGTGGGCAAGATCTTGACCCCCACAGAGAGGGTTCGCAATCTGGGCGTTCTCCTAGATGCACGGCTGTCCTTAGAAGATCATATTACAGCCGTCACCAGGGGGGCTTTTTATCAGGTTCGCCTGATGCGCCAGTGGCGACCCTTTCTTGATTGGGATGCCTTATGCACAGTCACTCACTCCCTGGTCACCTCCCGCCTGGACTACTATAATGCCCTCTACATGGGGCTCCCTGCAGGGAGTACCCGGAGGCTTCAACTGGTGCAAAATGCGGCCGCTCGGGTGGTCATGGGAGTGTCACGAAACTCCCATGTGACGCCCCTCCTGCGCGAGCTGCATTGGTTGCCGGTGGCCTTCTGGGTTCGCTTTAAGGTTCTGGTTTTGACCTTTAAAGCGCTCCATGGCATCAGACCAGGTTACTTGCAAGACCGCCTTCTGCCAGTAGTCTCCCACCGACCGGTGCGCTCCCACAGGGAGGGGCTCCTTCGGGTCCCGACGGCATCCTTGTGCTGCCTGGTGACCCTGAGGAATAGGGCCTTCTCTGTGGGGGCACCCATCCTCTGGAATGAGCTGCCTCCTGAATTACAGACAACCACTGACCTGAGGGCATTTAGACGTGCCTTGAAAACCTGGCTCTTTGAGCAGGCCAACCTGAGTTGATTTCAGTTGGGGTTTAAACTGGGATTTGAGAAATTAGTTTTGTATTTTCATTATTGGGGTTTTATAATTTGTCAATAGCAGCTGTGAATTTAATTTATTTTTAACTTTTGTAATTTTATATTGTATTTTATTTGGCTGTACACCGCCCTGAGTCCCTCGGGAGAAGGGTGGTATATAAATCTGATAAAATAAATAAATAAATAAATAAATAAATAAATTCTAAGTGTGGTTCCAGCATTGTAAAGCTATAATAATAGAATATCCCTTCTGAACTTGAAGGCCATTCACTATTTCTGCAGGTAGAGGGAAAGAGAAAAAGGTGCACCCCATTCTTAAAATCAGTCAGGCCATCTTAAAACCTATTCACCCCTGTCAAGAGACTTCCTATCACTTTAGAAGTCAGATTGGGTCTAAGATGTGTACTGGATTGGTCAGCCTTGAAGTGACATTCAAGATGTTGAGAGCTGCAAGGAACTCTCACTTGAGTTGGCTGGATGAGTCCATGCAGTAGAAGTGTGTCATTCCATTCATTTAAGGCAGGAGTCTCCAAACTTGGCAACTTTAAGACTTGTGGGCTTTAGCTCCCATGGCTGGCTGAGGAATTGACATCCACAAGTCTTAAAGCTGCCAAGTTTGGATACCACTAGTTTATGGGAATGAAGATATGGTCAATGCCTGGCCACAGTGATGGATATGTGAGCTGAAAGATAGTTTAGCTTCTCAAAAGAGGTTTGAGAGGCAGACTTTCATTAGATGATAAAACTCATTGGCCAGTATTTATGTAAAGATGAAAGAGTCCATCATGCATCTCAACTGCCTCTCTGCATAGAAGTTAGAGTATTGTACATTGTCTGTAACAACCTCAGAAGTAGCAGAAAGGCCAGTAAATGTACAAAGGCCTTCAAAAGACTGTAATGTGCTTTGAAGCCACCTGCCTCAATTTGCCACTTTGATTTGCAATTCTGCTTCAGTCTGCTAATGTGAATGAAGTCTCACTAAAGAGAAGCCATTCTGAAAAAGCTTTGCATAGCCCCCCCAAACAGCACATTTCTAAAGCCTCATCAGGGCCCCACACACAAATGTTAATTCAACCTTAAACAGAACTGTATAATATTTAAAGTATTGTTAAATAGGTGGAGACCCATCCTTTAGTTTTTGTTCAATCCTAGTAGGTGGCATCTTATTTTTTATGCTAATAAAGAACACTCCTGAATATTGCTTTCATCTGCAATGATGCTAAATACAACTCCTCTGCAGTATAAGCTACATTGGATAAGACAATCTAGATAATTACAATCAAGAATGAAAATACTGAAAGCTGTTCAGGCCATTAAAAGATGGATGCAACAAGCAATAGAGAAAATGGAGTCCAGAAAATAGTTAAATACAGGTAATCATTGACCTACAACTACAATTTTGATTGCTAAATTATGTGGTCATGAAGCAAGCTTTCACATGGCCAGAGCCAATTTCACTATGATTTTTACTGCAGTTGTTACATGAAACAAGTAGTTATTAAGTGAATCTGGTATCCCTTCTTGGCTTTGTCAGAAGCTAGCTAGGAAAGTTGCAAATCATAATCATGTGGCAGCAGGATGCTGTAACCCAGGGGTCCCCAAACTTGGCAACTTTAAGACTTCTAGACTTCAACTCCCAGAATTCTCCAGCTGGAGAATTCTGGAAGTTGAAGTCCACAGCCTTAAAATGGCCAAGTTTGGAGACCTCTGCTGTAACCGTTGTAGGTGTGAGCTGGTTGCCAAGTACGCAAATCATGATTATGTGATCATGGGAGAGTGTTACAATGTTTTAAGGTTAAAGATGTGTCATAAGTCACTTTTTTCAGTGCAGTTGTAACTTCAAATCATCATTAAACAAATGGTCCTAAGTCAAGGATCTTTATTTTGTAAAACAAGAGCAGATTTAGGGCATTTTTAATGGGATTTATTTGTTCTTGGGGTGTCCCCAACCCCCAATCATAATTGCTACTGAAGGAGATTGAAGCATGAGTTCCAGGTTTACTGATTCTCTTGATCTTATTTAAGAACATATATTACTGCAGTGTATTCAGATACCTCAAGAACTGAAATATCTTTCATCTCTTTTAGCTTTGGTACTTTTGCAAGGGGTAGCAGGCATCTCCCAACCCCGATACAATTGCCCTTCTCTCTGACCTATGAAAATTCCCTTTTGTGTTCTATCTTACTGGGTTTTTCTTCTCTTTTCTTCTGATCACACTTCTTTATATTTGCTCTTTCTGCATTTTTATAGCTGCTCTTTCTTTTCCATATAAACAGGTCTGTTTCTTTCCCTCTGTTGGGCAATCTTCATTCTCTGTTCTGCATCAAAGGACAACTGTTGCTGTGTGAACTGACTTCATGTACCATTATCCTTCCCCTTTCAACCATAAAGATGGCTTGTGAATTAGTACAGATGTCACTCATAGCAAGAGTGGCTTCCTATCCATGGAAAAGTGCAAAACACAGCTTAAAAATACATGCTGCAAGCAAATTAAAATGTATCTATATCTAGCACCAGCCTTTCTGCTTTAAAAAGCTGGCTAGGCATTATGATCTACATAACTGTCCTTTCTGAAGATGCTTCCATTCTCCAAGTCCAGTATCTTCAGTACATGCAGGAGGATTTTCAGTGTTCCTCCCAGCTATGAAATATTCACCCATGGTAATTCTATTTAGCCTTTGTCTCAGAAGTAGAACCAAGATGCACATTATTGGGCTGATTTCTTAACAGCTGATTAATGTTTGCATTTCTTTTTAATTTACTTTTAAAGTTCTATTTTGCCTTCTATATTTTAAGTACTTGTAGCAGCTCTCAGCTGAATAGAAAATTAGAGGATACAGCAAATAAGAAAACATTGTGCAAAGAGAGATCTTAGCAGGGCGCCTTTTATATCTGTGGAGCTTCTCCATCTAGCTAAATGTCCTTATTCTCCAAGGCTGTCAAGGACTTGGAATCAATATGACAGATAAGCACCTTAGACCCATGAACAGTAGAAATGTTGAGGGTAGGGTTCATGTAGAATGGTTACAGGAATTGAGTATGTCTAGTTTAATGAAAAGAAGGCTAGACAAAACATGACAACAACGTTCCAATATTTGAAGGGCTCCTACAAAGACAAGGGGGGGTCAAACTATTTCCAAAGCACCAGAAGGCAAGACAAGAAACAATGGATGAGATCTAATCAAGGAGAGAAGCAATCTAAAACTAAGGAGAAATTTCCTAATGGTGAGAGCAACCAACCAATGGATAGCTTGCCTTCAGAGGTTGTGGATGCTCCATTACTGGAGACTTTCAAAAAGAGACCAGCCAACCATTTATCTAAAATAGTATTGGGTCTCCTTCTTGAACAGGGGGTTGGACTTGCAGACCTTCAAGGTCCCTTCCAACTCTATTAGTCTATGATCTGTATCATGATGATTTCCTGAATCCACTAGATATATCTATTCTATTCCTGCTTTATTAATATCCAAAGGGGTATACATTATAATAATGAAAGTGCTATTATTTTGCATTTAGAATGGTTCACTTATTTTGCACATTTTCAGAAAATGACAGGACAAGAAAATCAATCTAGTGCCCACTTATTAATGTAGAAAGCTGGAATCCATGACCAAATACTGAAATGCATATCAAGACAGTTATCTTTTTAACATTGCCAAAGAATTTTTGGCCATTAAACCTTCCAGGTTATGTTAGATTAGTGTCCATGTCCACTATCCCAAGGAACAAAAATGGCACACCTTGCTTATTGCTTTTGGAAAATAGGCTGTCATTACGTTAAAGAGACAAAAATGAGGATTTATTATGGGAAACATGGCAATGAGTGGAGCATTTCACTTTATATGTTCCAGAAGTCTCACAGGAAAAGCTATGAAATCCAATAATCACTGTATTCTTTTTATCCTTCTTTTTGTTTTTAAGTTCAATTGAGGAAAGCATTAGCTCTTCAGGTTGTCTTCTTTTATCAAGCCAGAAGAGTCCAGGGTGGGTGGCACAGATAAAGATAAATATAGAAAATACAACTTCAGCAACAGAGTGGTCAATGTGTGAAATACTCTACCTGACTCTGTGGTTTCTTCCCCAAACCCCGAAAACTTTAACCTTAGACTGTCTATTATTGATCTCACCCCCTTCCTAAGAGGCCTGTAGGGGGCATGCATAAGCGCACAAATCGTGCCTACCATCCCTGTCCTATTGTTTTTTATTTTTCTTATAAGTATCTATCTCGTGTACTCAAAACTATATTTATTCTTATACCTGTATCTTGTAAGCGATTGACAAATCAAATAAATACTAAATACTAAAATAAATATAAACAGAGAGAGAGAGAGAGATGTGCACACAGGCATACTGTACATACAGAGAAAATACTTAACATCTTTTATTGGGAGTTTTCCATGTTAGCCCATGTTGTGGTGGGCTACCCAAGACTATTTCTGTACTTCTTCTTTCAGCTTTTTTTTTCTTCATGTCATCTGACTTATGCTTTTGTAATTCTCCATTCTGCCAACCATTTTTCTTTCTTTCTTCCCACAATTTCTATATGATTCCTGCAGGAATTGAACTAGTGTTATTGAGTGACTTTTGAATGCATTCTCAATAATTATGCATATGTTTTTGTTGTCATTTGCTTCAACAAATTGGAGGCTGCTAAAAGGCATCACTGCAGCCAGGAATGCCTACAGCCTGGAGTTTGATCCTGACTGGCTCAAGGTTGACTCAGCCTTCCAAGGTCAGTAAAATGAGGATGTGGAAAACATACTGACTCTGTAAACCATTTAGAAAGGGCTGTAAAGCACTGTGAAGCGGTATACGAATAAGTGCTTTTGCTATTGCTCTCTTTTCTTTTGCTTTCTTTTTCATAATCCTGTATATTTTCTAAATGTTAAAAATACACTGCAAATACAATACAATGATTGTTCCATCTAATGGTATCTTTTCTAAAAGGGGGGGTTATAAAGTATTCCCAGGGCTTCACGTCGCCTTGGTACACCATTCTGAGTTGTCTACTTGCGTTTAATTTCAAATCCAGAGAAACAGTTAAGGAATGTCTTACATTTAATAAGTACAGATTTTAGTCAACAATATTTTCCCCAAAATATATAATCTCCTATTTGATGGTTTTATTGCAGAAATGGAAAATAACTGTAACAAAGTAAAGCATCTATTAGTAACGTGTAGATTCCTATTGAAAATTAAAGCTTCTGTTTAAAAAAATTGTTATAACGAATTCATTTATTTTTCAGTTTATGAGGCACAAACACCAGGAGAGGAACTATCATTATTATTAAGAGGCATGACAGCTGTAAACTGCTTCAATAACACAGTAGTCAAATAGTTTCCACTGAAAATCTCTGCCTCGATTTGTTGATAACATTTACTGCTAACAAAAACACACCTGTGGGGACTACAATATGGTCGATGTTCAGTTTGCCAAAGTTATTAAGAAACGCTGAGCCGTGATTTATTAGCATTCCATGGCTAAACATTTGGAGCACAGCCAAAAGAACCTTGCTTATTGACTTAATTATTAAAATTTAAAAAAAAATAGGAAGAGAAAAATGTATATCATCCTAGCATTTCTAAGGCCCAATAAAATATAAAATGATCTCACCATCTAAGCAGAGAACACTGAATATTCTCAAAGGAAAGGCATCTTTTTGTTTCTTTAGGGGTAGGGAGGGAGGGAGGAGGGAGAGGAGGGAGGGAGGAAAGGAAGGAAGGAGGGGGAGAGAGGGAGGGAGGAAGGAGGGGGAGGGAGGAAGAAAGGAAGGAGGGGAGGGATGGACAGAGAAAGGAAGGAAGGAGAGGGAGGGAGGAATTAAGGAAGGAAGGAGAGAGGGAGGGAGGGAGGAATTAAGGAATGAAGAAGACAAGAAGGAGGATTGGACGGAGAAAGGAAGGAAGGACAGAAGAAGGAGAAAGGATTATTTAGTGTATGGCAAGGAAGGAAGGAGAAATTATGGAAGACAACACTGTTGGGGACACCTATAATATGTTTAAAGATACCACACTGGGGACTTTAGGACTATGGTAATTATAAAAAATAAGGATGCCCTTCATGTCACACCTTCCTCATCCTTCATACCAGAGTAGGGCAAAAATCACCCTGCTTGATTTTTATAGAACTATGTACTCCTCCTACAAGGAATAAGCAGCTTTAAATTTTAGTCAGTATTTTATTATTTTGCTTTATTGATTTCATCTTTTTTCAAAAATAAACTTCTGGGTGTCTCATAGCGTTCTGTCGTCTGCCCATATTTTCTAGGAGAGAAGGCAATGAGCATGCAAAAGTGGAACACAAGTTCCTATTGCATCTTATACCTAATGAACGCAATCATGAATAGTGTGGTACCTCATCAGAGTCCGATTTAGAAGTGGTGAGGCTCTAGCCCATGTTTCTTAACTTCAACAACTTTACAATGGGTGGACTTCTGTTAGATTTTGCAGCAGAAATTCAAATCCAGAAAACACAAACAGATGACTGATTCAGCAGGATTCATTAACTTCTTTATATACATAATAACATTTTTAAGTAAAGTTTACAATACCAATAGTTTCTTCCAATATGGAAAAGGTTATAAGCAAAAGCACAAGAGCAGTTTCAAGCAGAGATCAATTTCTGTTTCACTTTAGAGCTGAGAGCACAGAGCTAAGCCATGCCCAGATTCCTTCCACTCTCAGCCCACAATTAAGCTCCCATTGGCTGACCTTGTTAACCATATCTCTGCCAGTTCATGAATATTCTGACAACTTCAACTCCCACAATTCCCCAACTCAGTATGTTGGCTAGGGAATTCTGGAAGGTAAAGTCCATTCATCTTAAAGTTGCCAAGATTAAGAACTCCTGCTCTAGATGTTCTACTTGACAAATGCTAATGAAGAGTAAGATTGGGTAGTAGAGATAATCCTCAATTTACAACAGTTCATTTAGTGACCATTTGGAGTTACAACAGTACTGAAAAATCACAATTTTTCCCACTTATGACCATTGGCAGCACCCCCATGGTCATGTGATCAAAATTCAGATGTTTTGCAACTAATCCATATTTATGATGGTTGCAGTGCCTCTGGATTATGTGATCTCCTTTTGCGACCTTCTCGCAAGCAAAATCAATGGAGAAGCCGGATTCATTTAACAACCATGTTACTAATTTAACAAGTGCAGTGATTCACTTAACAAACATAGCGAGAAAAGGTTGTACAATGGGGCAAAATTCACTTAAATGTCTTTCTTAGCAACATAAATTTTGGGCTGAATTGTGATCGTAAGTCAAGGATTACCTGTAGTTGAACATAGCAGAAATGCCACCAAGATTCAGAACAAATCCGTGATTGGGTGAGGAAGATCCTATTTGAACAGAAGGTGTAAATGTAGGCAAAGTCATTGACAAGAGATAAGTGGCTAGACAAACTCAATAAATAAGATCAATAAGACCAATTAATGAGGATCTTTTCAGCCATACAGAGGGCTTTAATTTATGAGGTCTTTCAGTTTTGGATTTATAATAAATTTCTTACTAATGGGGATTTTTTGAGTGGTCCTTCAAAATATGAGCCTTAACCTGTAACTTGTTAAGCTTATCCCAAAGGTGCTTTTTCAGGAGGCAACTGGACTTCCTTGTTTTCTCTTTGAAGATGTTTCACTTCTCATCCAAGAAACTTGTCCTTTTAGAGGATGCAAATGACCAGCTGTCTGCAAGGAATATAAACCCTTCCATTTCCCATGGCCCTGTCAGAGCTGAAGAAGCTTCTTGGATGAGAAGAAAAACATTTTCGAAGGAAAAACAAAGAAAGTCCAGTTGCCTCCTGAAAAAGCACCTTTGGGACAACCACGACTTGGATGATTAAGAATCTCTACAGGCTTGTTCAGCTTACAAATCTGCCTTGATTGGGTCATGTTTACTATAATCAGCGGTGTCTTCCCTTTTGGTTACCACGTTGACTAAATTAAATGTTAACATTTCCTTTCTGAGCCAAGGAAATTTACCTCCTTCCTGTTTATGGAGAAGTTTTTTCCCCCACCTCCTATAGATGGCTGTTCTAAATGATTGGCCAGCTCAAATCCTCACACTTTTGGGATTCATAACCTTATATTGTTATGCCTTGTGCTGGTGAAAAGGGGAAAAGATCTAAGAGAACATTTGTCAGAAAGTGAGGAAAGCTCAGCGCTGATCTCAAGTTTTCAGTAGACCAACTGACTTTTCTTACAGCCTGTGTTTCTTGTCCTTACTTAGCTGATCGCACCGACTTTGTGTTTTAAATCCTATTACTGAAGCTTATAAATTAATAATGCGATCCCTAGCCTGTTGATACAGCTTTTGCCTGAACTATACCAGTCTGGCAAGCTCAAGATACTGCAAGAAGAAGGAAGAGAGTTATGATCTCATCAGATCTTTTGTTCTTGCAGATATTTTCTTTGTTTTGGGGTTCTTGCAGGAGTTGTCATGCCCCTGGTGGAGACTGACTCTGAGGGAGAGGAGGAACAACTGACAGGGAGTGGAAATGTGGCTCTGGAGGTTGTGGAGGACGCTGGGGAAGGGCAGAGGCCGGCTGAGCAGTCGGAGGACCTAGGCCATCCCCTCTCCATCCTAGGGCACACAGGGAAGAGAGGATAAGGGAGAGATGTGTCTACTTGGGAGGAGAGGGCCTTGATTCTCTTCATGAGCTGCAGCTGTGACAACTGAAAAAGGACGGACATGCGTACTGGTGAACACTGGAAAAAAAGCATGGAAATATCTCTAGTTTATGGTTCCTCTCTGAGTTTGGCATCCTTCCCAGTGTGTGTTCTGTTATCTGTGGACGTCCTCCAGCCCTTATCTTGCCTGGTTTGTGTTGTTTTTTCCTTCCTTCTTGTAACTGCTTGTGTGGGAGTTTTTTGTCTTCTGTCAAGGATATTTGGAGTTTGGAAGCAAAGTGAGGGAATAAAAGGGGCTTCACCTGTTTTTTGTGACTGTGTTTATTTTGTATTCCCCCCTAGTCATCACAGGGATGGACTTCAAAAATTTTAGCAAAGGATTCTCTGCTCTGTTGCTGGGTAGGCGTGGCCATGGTAGGCATGATCTAGTCGGCCTCCTGCACCACAGCAGGGGGGAGGGGGAGTTTTTGCCTTCCCGGGCTCTTTCCTCGAGCCTCCAAGAGGGCGAAAACAGCTTCCCTAGGCTCCGGAGGCTCTCTGGAAGCCAGAAAAGGGCCCACTTCCGGCCTTCCCGAATTCCCTGTAGGCCCATTTTTGGCCTCCCTGAGCCTCCATGCATGCCCTGTACTTACCTGCATCCAAAACGGTCCATGTGGGTACTCCTGGGAGGGGAGGGATGGGCAGGGCCAGCCAGGAATGGGATTTGGAGGTTCTCCAAACTGCACAGAATCTTAGTTAGGGGCTCTCCCGAACCCCTGCGAACCCCCAGCAGCCCACCTCTTGAATGTAAATAATGATCTCTCTTCCTATTGTTTAAAAGGCGGTATATTCTTCAATTCTAAAGGCTCCTTATTTTTGAATCAATATAGTGGCCACCTTTGCAGATCTTCTCTGCTGTCACTTCCAGAAGCATGTCGTGTATCTTCTCTGAAGTTTTGACTATCAGTTTTCCCTTGCTTGTATTATTTACAAACGCTTGCCATAGCTATGACTTTCTTATGAGATGCATCATTCAGCTAGGTATTTAACTGCAGGTTTATAAAGGAGAGATTCCTGTAGAACTCCCAACTTCCATTTCTGAATTAGCCAGCAGGGGACATCAAAGAGAAATGTAGCCTGTGTTTTACAATCTTGAGAGCCAAGCTTTAAGCTGCCCTCCCTTTTCTGGCACAAAAAAATATATATTGAAGGCCTCAGCACTGTTTGCAAGCTTTTAAGTTTTTATTTTGGTATAGCATGACATTATCCACAAAGCAAATGATAACAGCTAATTGAACTGGGCATGCAATACCACACTTAATTGTAAAAACGAAATAAAAGAATTGGAGGGGGGGAGGTATTTGGCCATCCATGTTCAGAAATCCTGCAGTTTTGAGCTTTTTCATTGAAGCAAAGCAGAATTGAACTGAAGGTTTGATCAAATAGGTAGGTGGAGACTGACAGATTTCAGAGAATGAAATTTTAAGAGAAGAAATTGGGGAAAATCAGGGGTGGGGAGGAAGTGTTGGAAGAAATATCCATCTGGTTCAGTTCCAAGCCAGGAGAAAGGCACTGGAGACAAAATGGAGGCTGGAGGGTCCATTTATTGATGAAGCAGAACCATCAAGCTTGTGTGATTCTGGGCAGCTGACCACATGCAGTTCAGAGTGAGAGGTTTTTATACTTTCTGTTGGGCTTTGCACTTGAACTTCCTGTTCCTGTGCAAGAACATGTATTCTATTGGCGGTTGTCAGACTCCCATAGTGACATGTAGGGGTCATGTTTGTCTAAGCTAAGTTTGGTTGAAGTTTGCTGGGAGTGATGCAATGTCCTTAGGAGATTATGCAATATAGTGAGCTCTGTGTCTTAGTGGGTTAATCCTATTATGTCCTGAAGGGTCATGTCTTAATCCCTTCACCCTGGAACTAAAGGTCTTTTGTTTTGTAGATAGGCTGGGCACAAGAGGAGGGAGACTGAGTTTGCTTTCTGTCTTTTTTAAGAACATGTTTCTCTATTTCTTATTTAGGGAAATATAATATTCTGCCTTTTAAAAAATATTTTTCAAAATAGTTCATTCTTCTAGGAGAGGGGTGGGTGCTAACTTTCTATGGATGGATGGATGGATGGATGGATGGATGGATGGAAGGAAGGAAGGAAGGAAGGAAGGAAGGAAGGAAGGAAGGAAGGAAGGAAGGAAGGAAGGAAGGAAGGAAGGAAGGAAGGAAGGAAGGAAGGAAGGAAGGAAGGACAGATGTGTGGGATCAAGGAAAAAAATGACATGTCATCATATGCTTGACTAGATATGGAAAGCTAAGCAGTTGGATTTATTCCTCTAAGAGATTACCACAAAATTCCAGGATTGTACACTAAATTGGAAAATCAGATAACAATTAAGGAGGGCATGGAAAAACACTTCCATGCAGTTCCACAGAAAAGAATATGGATGTGCCTATGTCAGTGGCCCCCAATCTTTTCGGCACCCGGGACCAGTTCCATGGAGAGAGGCTTTTCCATGGACTGGAGGACCTGGCATGCTGTCTGCATCCCATGGATGGGGCTTCACTTGTTGGGGACCCCTGGCCTATGTGATCACTAGGATTCATCAGATTTGAATGTACTTTTAAGGATAGATCATCGTGCAGAAAATCTATCTATGTAGTCATTCAGAGTTGATGGCACACACCAATCAATCAGTCTTAGAAACATGGGACATTCATGAGTGGATGTATTATTTGCAACAGAAGCATGCCACCAAGATTATGTTTTTGCAGGCAAAGCCATGAGAGCAGATGCTTGGCTGACATGAGGAAGTGTGTCCTCTTGGCATCTGGGTCAACTGTCTCTGCATCCCTCCTTTGCTTTAACAGAGAAAAAGGCTGCTGTTGTTGTTTTAATCCAACCTTAGGTGATCTTTTTGGAAAGCTTGACAAACAGGAGCAGGAGGCAAAGCAGAGAGGTCAAGCTAGATACCCCAGGAGGCTCTAGCTCTATGATGTAGCAGCAAAATAATAATAATAAAAAATACTTCCAAGACACTTTTTCCTGACCAGAAAATAAGAGGCAACTTTCTATTTGGAAAGTTGTTTTGTTTTATTATTTGCAAAGCATAAACCTACACTAGCATGATAAATTTAAGAATGTATTCTCTCTTGCAGAGGGTCTGGAATCCTACAACTGGGCAAAGCCATTTTAGGGCCATTAAGAAACTTTCTGCTGAGGATAGGAATCCAAATTAAAGTGTCCCTGATCTTAAATTAAGGAAAAGAAGTGCCCAAGAATTATTATGATTATGCACTAGTGAATTTAGTGAATAGTGAATTTAGGGAAAAAAAGGAAGTCTTAAAGATTGCAAAAGACTCTTTTATTGAACTCTTTCTTTATCTATATTTATCATCACCAACACTTGCTACAAATTTCAGCTAACAATGAGGAAGCTTCTTAGTCATCATAAAAGAACTCCACATATCGTCTCTTCCACAAGGTCCCAACAGTCCTTTCTACTTCATTTGAGTAAAAAAAGAGGCCCATGAAGACATTCCTTCAATTCGAATAATAGACTTTAGGGTTTAGGATATAGAGAGTAGGGATAGGGATATAGATAGGGAAAGGGATAGGAAAGGGAAAGGGAAAGGGAAAGGAAAGGAAAGGAAAGGAAAGGAAAGGAAAGGAAAGGAAAGGAAAGGAAAGGAAAGGAAAGGAAAAGAATTAATGGTTCCATGTCTGAACTGTGTCTAGATGAAAGTGAGATGGTGTGATATACAAGTTTGCAGGTCCTCTTAGGGGCCTAGCATTATTACATTGTAGCAAACAAATGCTTCCAAACTCTGTTTAATCATTTCAAATCATGTATATGGCAATGTAATGCTCTATGATAGTAGTGAAAATAATACCATCTGTGTCCCTCAAAATACGTTACCACAAGTCTTCCTGCCAAAGCCTGTGTATTTATTTTTCCCCCACCAATAAAACTTTGTGGTGATATTCCGTGGACTGACATTTCATTTCTAGGTCATAATGATGAGCCAATGTTTTGTCACTTATCAAAATGCTGTGTAGAAATTCCTCACCTTCATTTTTGTAGTGTGACAATAGTTGTTGGCAAATTTCAGCTCTTGAAGCTTTCATCCCTCCTGTCAGCATGTAAGGAACTCAACATGCATAAACTTCCAATATTGAACAATATCAGTAAAATAGTCCACACGCTCCTGTGAAATGCCAAGTTTGTCAAATCAATTTCTCATTGAATAATTTGCTAATACTGCTTAATCTGTTCATCAACCTGTCTTAAGTGAAACTTGTTAAATGCTATTACAGGCTCTTTAATCACACAAAGCAGCTCATCTTGGTTTACCATCTTTAGATTATTATTTTTTTGGCCCAACACTACACAGTGCTCATGTTAGCATAGTTATCACCATAGTCAACCTGCACATCATGATGAATTTCAGTTGGAAGTACTTTTTCAGCTGTCGAAAGTACAACCAGGATGCATTGCTAAAAGTTCACTGACAAATACTCACTGCAGGCATCCATATTATCAACACTAGGAATCCAATATTTTCTCATAGCATCTTCTTTCTAAAAAAAGGTTAAAGAAAGAGATGCTAAAAACATCTCAGAGCTTCTACTCTGTCTGTACTATCATCTGTTGATGTCTTATTATATTGGAGACATAACTTTTCATTCAACTCTCATAAAATACTAGTATTTAATTTCCTCTGTCTCCCTGCCCCCCCCCCCCCCCCCAATTTGTTATTTTATCTTTCAAGGGATCTCTTTTCAAGTTTTCAGGCACTTATATTAAGTCTCTCATTTGGAATGATCTCACAGAGTGACTAATGGCTTCTGCAATAAAACCTGGTTTTCCAAAAGAACCACCTCAATTCTCATCCTCAGTCATTTCATGATTTATTTGACTATGTAACCCTGGTAAAACTGTCCATACATTATTTGCTGATACACACTGCTGGATGTTATGATAAAAATTAAGCCATCATCTTTATGCTCTCTCAGTGATGGAGATACAATTTTTTTGGCTGTTTGTTTCTCTTCAGCATCCATGAGAAGGGTCGGTGTGAGAAAGAAAAAAAAGATAGGTGAGAGAATGCACTGATACCATGCTTTTTTTTAATTCAAAGTTTTTTTTATTTTTATTTTTTACACATCTCTTCACGTGAGCAATGTGATTCCAGATTACAATATGTATACATAGTCATATTTACACTTTCAACTTTCTTAATTAATATCACTTCAAGTTATTATCCATTCGACTAATCTTTAGATAAATTTCCCTTTCATATTTCAATTCATTAATTCAATATCAAAATCATTTCATCCTCACATATATTTTCAATTCTTTATCCCCTATTATTTCCATTTTCAGTTTGCCACCTATTTTATGTTACCTTATGTATTGTTATCATCTATAATATTGTCAAGACCAATATATAATTAGACAATCATTGAAAGAAAAAATGAGTAAAAGTAAAGTAAGATTAATACATTTAGGATCCACATGGTATATCCCCCCATCTACAATAGATCTTATATCTATTCCAAAGATATTCATATAATCATTCCATATTTTTTCTTTGTTTCCAAAATTTACCTATATAATTTTAATAAATTTTCATTCCTCTTCTTTTGGTTATAATATAATTCATTCATTATAAATATTTTATACTCCCACATAATCCCTTCTAGTTCATTATATTTTCTATTTTCTCATATCCTTTGTATAATCAGTTGTATTTTCTATTTCATATATACCACAAAGAAAAAAATAAAATAGTTAATTTCCCCTTTTACTTCCCTTTGACCAATTTCAACCTATAGCATTTATATAACCCTAATTCACACTTTTTGAATATAATACCAGTTTTTTACCCAAGTCATCATATTCTCTGTTCTCCTAATATCATTTGAATAGTTATTAGCATATTTTAGAATATGTATGTGTGTATTAAGTTTTCATGGGTATTTATATGTAGGGTATTCAACTTTGTTCGGGTATTTTCCCATGTCATTGTAGTTGTGCTTTTAAAGTTGAAGCGACGTTTCAGCAGAATCTCATCTGCCATCATCAGACTTGTGTATTGGGTTCGTCTGTGTGTCCAACACATGAAAGCCATAGGTCATAGCATCCACTTCAATGGCACCAATGCCACTATAGAAAACCAAAGCTACAGAATTATCAGAGAAGCCATAGAGATTGAAAAAATACCTGAAAGCATGAATAGAAGAGATGACTCCACCAGACTGTCAATTATCTGGAAGCCTGCACTCACAAACAAAAAAATGTTCACACCACAAGCCAAGAAAACATCTGGCCACAAACAGACCCCCCCTCCGCCCGATACCTCCAGCTCAAACACACCCCAACCAGCCACCCAGATGAAATCTAGCTTCCTAATAAATGATAGCCGGCTGTTCACCTGAAGCCAAGCTGCACTAAAAGCCCCAATACAGGAAACACTATGTTACCAGCCAATCAAGACAAAAAAAACGCTACAAAGCAGACAGAAGATATTAGAAACACCAATCAAGCAGAACACAGCAAACTCCAAAACCAATAAACACAGACCAAAACTCCCAACCAATCAGGATGAAGAAAAAAACCATTCTAACACAGCAGGAGGCTAGCATCAAATTTAAAACAGAAACGGCTGTGAAAACCTGACACACAGACAAACCCAATACACAAGCCTGATGATGGCAGATGAAATTCTGTTGAAACATCACTACAACTTTAAAAGCACAACTATAATGACATGGGAAAATACCCGAATTAAAGTTGAATACCATATGTGTGTGTGTGTGTGTGTGTGTGTGTTTGTATGTATGTATGTGTGTGTGTGTGTATATATGTGTGTGTGTGTGTGTGTGTGTGTATCTTTGGTTCTTCGGGTTTTCTCCCGCGTAGAATTGGAAGTATCTAGGTGATGTTTTGATGAAGTCTCATTCATCATCTTCAGACTTGTGTCTTCGGCCTTGTGTTTCTCGGAGTAATGTGAGCTTGCAGCTGCTCCTTCTTTTAGCCCTAATTAGAAATGAACTTCACACAAAAAGACTCCTCCTAGACCAAATCAACAAAGATCTCCTCACATTTCACCTCAGACTCAGCAACAAGCTTCACCCCGCACTTTGGGACAAAACCAAACAACTCACTGTCTGGAGAGCTGAAACAAAGACCACCCTCAAGACAGACACACACACCAACAAACTTAGAAAACTACAACAACGCCAGAAACAAACTCCTCCCCCCTCACAGCCACACATGAAACAAACAGTGCACAACATCTCAGACAAGATGCCAGTGAAGCCGAAACCGATGTCCTTTCGAAAGGATTCAACTTTGCTGTCGCTCCCAAACACATCCCCACAGAAACCATCATATGCGGAGTTGAAACCAGCCTGACCAAAACCAACTCTGATGATGCGAACAGAATCAGATTCGAAATCACCAACATCCTCTGCACTAGCAAACCACCCAAAAGCAACTTATCCAAAGAAGAACAAACTGAAAGAAGAACTTAACCTGAAAAAAGACACCAACATAATAATCCTACCAGCAGACAAGGGCAATGCGACAGTGGTTATGAACACATCCGACTACCAAACCAAGTTAACCTACCTACTCCAAGACCCCACATACAAACCCCTAAACACAAACCCCACCACCTACCTAGAAAAAAACCACCAGATCCAAAATAAAAGCCTCCCCCATCAGCAAAGAAATCCAGCAAAGAATCATACCCAGAGAGAAATCATCCAGATGCCCTAAGCTTTATGGCCTCCCCAAGATACACAAAGAAGGAACCCCACTTAGACCAATAGTCAGCTCCATAGGTTCACCTAGCCAAATTTCTCGCCAAACAACTACAGCCCTATGCAGAATCCATCAATTCACATGTCAGAAACTCATTCCAGTTCATCGAGATCATAAAGAAACAAAACTTACAACCCAGCGACCTGTTAGTGAGCTTCGATGTCATATCCCTCTTCACCCAAGTGCCTATAAAAGAAGCCTTGACACCCTATATATATGTTTTCTTATGTTTTTGCAGATATTTATATGTGTGATATTTAGGTTTCTTCGGGTATTTTCCCACGTAAACACAAATATTACGTGGGAAGATACCTAAATATCTCACACACACACACACACACACATCTCTCTGTGTGTATGTATATGTGTGTATAGATAGATAGATAGATAGATAGATAGATAGATAGATAGATAGATAGATAGAATTAATAACAATAGAACCCTCTTAATATCCTCACTCCATCATCATTTTTCTCATCTATAATTATCTAATAATCTTAAGGTAATTCCCAGTAAGTTATAAACTTCAAATCACCCCAGTCTACATTCCCACTATAGTGTCCCCCTTTTATGCTATATCTAACCCTTATCTCTAAATCTCTCAGCCTTGTCTTTTCTCTTAGTTTTAGCCAGCTTTTCCTTTACTAAGTTTTCCTGGCCTTTCCTCTTTATCCCTCTTTTTCCCTCTAATATTACATTTATTTCCATCTGCCAGTCCCCCATCTTTCCTCCTACCCTTTTCTCTTTTTTGAAATTTCTTCTTGTACAGCTTTTTCTTTTGCTTACTCTTGGGAGCTTTTTCTCTTTTATTTATTGTCTCTGTCATCAACTAAACTGTTTTAATTCCTTTTGTGTCTTTTGGCAATGTTTCTGAATCTTCATGTCCATCTTGGCTATTTTCCTCTTCCTTTGGCTCCTCCTCTCTAAAATTCCTTTGTTCTGCTATAAATCGCATTACTTTTTCTGCGGGTCCAATAGTCCCCTTCGGGTCCAATAGTCCCCTTCTTTCTTTTATCATTTCTTTCACAGTTTGTAATTTAAATTATTTGCTTGTTTCTTCCATTTTTTAATCAATTGTGTTACTCTTTATTTTATTAAAGTTAATTGTAATCCTTGCCAAGAGACTCCATTTATATCTCTTTTCCTTATTGGTCCTTCTATTTCCTGTGCACAGTTAACCCCCAACAGTCCCAAGATATTACCTTCCTTTGTCCTCTTGCTGCAATCTCCCCCTTTTTCTTTTAAGCTTCCGGGGTTCTTGTTATGTTAAAGTCTTTTATTTTATTTCTTTTCTCATTCACACATTTAATAAGTCCCTTTTTGGGAGAGGGAGCGGTATAGAAATTTGATTAAATAAATAAATAACAGACCAGTAATTTTCCATAAAGTCATCGAGGAAAAAAAGCCTTGTACCATTAGATGGCACTCTATAACACTTACACTTTTCAACATTCTTTTTTTTCCTGTTTTTCAATTATATTAATGTTAATTTTCAAACATTTCAACCATTGGCTTTTTTAAGTATAATCAATTCCAAGCATGTTCAGCATTTTATCCAATGCCTAATTAATGCCAGGTTCTGTATATTATTCCCAATTCCATCCTTAATTTCATTATAGCTCTTTTGTAGTCCAGTTCTTTATTTAACTTATATTGTCCTTTTGTTTTCTATTCAGTGCTGTTGTACTCTCAAGTGAGAAATCTTTCTTTCTGCTTTTCTGGGTTATTAAAGCAAAAGGTTCCACTTCTCTTGTCTGGATACACGCTGCTCACCCACTTCACCTCTCCAGCACACACTTAAGTCCCAGTAGCTTCCCATCTTCAGGGCAGCCATTAAAACTTATACTTCTCCCTGTCTTCCAGAGGAGTATACCAAGCCAAGGAGGGAAGTTACAGCTTCCCTCAACTTACCTGGCGGTGTTCCCCTCTTCCCCTACCCCTCCAAGGTGGGTCTGGTGGTTCCGGTCCCGTAGGGACCCCTCCAACAGGGTAAGCATGGATTGAAGCTGCTCACAATCACGGTCTCTGTCTGTCCTCCACGGAAGTTCTACCTTGCCTTTTGAATGAATGGCTGACACTGTGTCCTAATAATGAGTTAACAGATAACAGATAATCAGAGTTGGAAGGTACCTTATAGGTCATCTAGTCCAAACCCCCGCCCAAGCGGGAGATCCTACACCATTTTTGACAAATGGCAGTCCAATCTTTTCTTGAAGATCTCAAGTGATGGTGCTCCCACAACTTCCGAGGGGTTCCATTGGTTGATTGTTCTCACTGTCAGAAAGTTTTTCCTTATTTCCAGGTTAAATCTCTCCTTGTTCAGTTTCCATCCATCATTCCTTGTCTGGCCTACAGGAGCTTTAGAAAATAGATTGACCCCTTCCTCTCTGTAGCAGCTCCTCAAATATTGGAAGACTGCTATCATGTCTCCCCTGATCCTTCTCTTCACTAGACTAGCCAAGCCCAGTTCCTGTAACCATTCTTCATATGCCTTAGTCTCCAGTCCCCTAATCATCCTGGTTGCTCTTCTTTACTTTTTCTAGAGTCTCAACATCTTTTTTTATAATGTGGTGACCAAAACTGGATGCAGTACTCTAGGTGTGGTCTTATTAAGGCTTTATAGAGTGGTATTAGTACTTCACTTGATCTTGATTGTATCACTCTAATGATATGAAACTGTTTTCATTCGGGTGTGATAGTATTCTCCAATCCCTCCAATTCATCATTTCAAATTTCTATTAATAAGCATCCTTTGGTCATGCTGTTTGGAAGAAAGAAAACAAAGGTTTCAGAGAATAAGAGAGAGCAGAAAGAGAGGGAAAGAGATAACCAGTTTCTTCACTGGTTATCATATCTAGCTCCACTAACCAGATGGAGAGCAGCAGGCAACATCAATAGCAAGTTGGTCAATCACAAAGATGAGTATAGTCATAGCTTGGCCCACATTTCAGTCCTCAGTGGTGATAATAGAAATTGTAAGATCTTAGGTTACAAATTTCTCATTTTCTAAATTTCCCCAATTCCAATCTAGCTTGAAACTCTACTGCCAACACTCCGTGCAACATTTGGTTCAATGCCATTTCAACTTTAGGGTAGAACCAGGAGTGATTTATCTCTCTGAACTTACCATTTCTGCCCTCATTTCTGAGAAACATGTTTTCCTTAAAAAAATTGCCGTTTTTTCATTGCATGATCTCAGTGTGTTGGAAAACCACACCGTTCACAGTGCTGGAAAGAAGGAAAAGAATTCATATAATATTTTTTAAAAAATAAGTTTTATTCAATTTTTCCAAAACAACATAAAAAAAGTTCTTTTCAGTGTACAACATAATTGCGAGTCACCACTTTTACATGCAAATATGACAGTAATTATATATTCATTTTTACATTCAACATTCTGTCTTGTCCATTTTTAACTTAATTCTATTATTACTTCTCCATTTCATCTTTTACATAAGAAAAGAAACAAACACATTAATTCTGTTAAGTGATATTACTTTCATTTTAAGCATCTTCTCAATTCATTTCAATTTATTTCAAATATATTTCTTAAACATTAACATTTCTTTTAACCATGGCCTTTTCCAAAGTACTCTTTTCTCATTTTACCTCTCAACTTTTATATAAGAAAAGGAACAGGCAAGTTAATCCTATTCATTAATATTACTCTCATTCTAAACATTTTCTCAATTCATTTCAATTTATTTCAAATGTATTTTTTAAGCCTTAACGTTTCTTTTAAATGTTGCCTTTTCCAAAGTACTCTTTTCTCATTTAAATCACTAATAGTTTCCATATCTTCATACTTATTCCATTTTAATTCTTTTTTATCTTGTCAAATTTGCAATTCCATCGCATATTCTTTTCATAAAGTCTAGATTAATACATTTTTTTTCACATAAAACAAAACATGAATTACCCCTCCCCTTTTATTAGTTTGGGGGTGTCACCTCAGTGGTTTAAATATGCTTTAATTACCTCATCTGTAATTCCCAATTAAACATCTATTTTACTTAGTTATAGTAATAATTAATCCCTAGAAAAATAAACTACTTTACATTGTACTTTTCAGTCAGATTCCACAATGTATTTTCTTCCTTTACTTCCATAAAAATTTAGTTATCAAAAAAATAAAAATATAAAAAATAAAGAAACAATTAATCCATTTTGCTTGGTCACTGATATTAATCTCATTTTTAAACCTCCTCACAATTCATTTCAATCATTTCAATATATATAATAAACATTAACTTTTCTTGTAACGATAAAAATAAGAAAATGCATTCATCTTCTAAAAAGATATCAGTGCCCCTCCCCCCTCTCAATAGACTATATTCTAAAATTTGTAATTGCAAAGTACATTATTATTACTTCTCAATCATTGTGGAATCCCCTTTCTTAATTCATTAACCATTGTCCCAATGTATCATAGGTAAAGAACATTTTTCCTTTATTTTAAAATTCCCATATTTCTTTCTTTCCTGTTCCTGTTCCTCATTATCTCTCTTCCCTTTTGTTTTTCCAAATCTTTTCTCTCTTTGATTTATATCCCTCTCTCTATATATATTTTCCTTCCCCCTTTTACTTTTCTGCTGTTTCTTTCTGTCTTTCCGATTTTTATAAACATTCCCCATTTTAGTTACTTTTTTAAATCTCCCATTTTTAACCCCCCTTCTTTTTCCTCTTCTTTGTGGTATTCATTGTGTTGATTGTCTATTTAAGATGGCTTCTTCTTGAACTAACTCCTCCTTCTCTGAGGTTTCTTCTTCATATTCTTCAATCGCCATTTCTAAGCTTTTAACTCAGAGACAAGTGATTCACCTCTTGCATGTAGTAGTTCTTTCAAATTTTTAAGTTCCATTTTTAGGTCCCACAGAGATATCATTATTACACATTCTTATATCTTATAGTCATTAAAATTCACCAATCACCAATCTTTTTCTTTTTTCTTCTTCAAACTTTCTGGATTAACAACCATTCCCGAACTGGTTTATAGCAAAATCATCAATCAGTCCAACAATCCATGTTTTTTATTTTGTTCTAATTCATTTTTCACTTTTTAGGGTACTTGTTATATGGTTTCAATATTTCCTTTTCATTGTATTAGATCCAATTCATAGAGAAATAGGAACTTTCCCTTTTTCAGCTTAAAATTTTGTCCACCAGATGGCATTCTCCATTATACAATGTCCTCACCTTTCCCCTCCATTTTATTGTTCGGGGCTTTCCAAACCTCGGTATTCCAAACCAATAAAATCTTCAATTTAAATATTTCCCCCTTCTTTTTGAAAACTCCTAAGTCCAGCTTTAAATTCTGCCTGTTTGTTATCAATGTATTTTAATTCAATTTTATTTGGATATCTTGTTCCAGTTTCTTCAAATCCTGGTTTGAAGCCCTGCTCAGCTGTCAAATATATTTTCACTTTTTTTTCCTTTCTCTTTAAAAATCCGCCACTTTCTTATTCTTTCATAAAAATTCTTAAAATACCGTCCTGGGGTACCTTTTAATTAATTGTTGCGCCAAGTTGTCCTGGTTCTTATGTTGTCCACCTCTTTCTTCTCTCCTGCACAAATCTTAGTCCAACTAAATCCTCCTCTTAGGGTGGCCATTTTAGACCACAGCTCGGTCATCTTCAGGGGAAAAAATTGCCTAGCCCAGGGAGGGGGGATGTGGCTCCCCTCAACCTGGCTGGCAACTTCCCCTTACTCCGCCACCCCTCCGAGGCAGCTTCAGCCCCTAATCACAGTGATTGGGGCTCTCCAACAAGAGAGCACGGACCAAAGCTGTGGACAGTCGCAGTCCTCAGTCCATCAACGAGAAGGGCTTAACCCGCAAGAGTTCATATAATATTTTTGTTAATGTTTTAAAAAAACAAATATGAAAAATAAAAAGTAACAAAGTTGAGAGAAAAAGAAAAGAAAAAAGATATAAGGAGAAAAGAATTAAGACATATGAAGAAATGATTTTCCCCTTGATTAAGACAAGTACAAAAAAAAAATCAGCAAATCATCACCTTCTCTAACATTTCAGTAAAAGATCTATTCTTCCCATATCTCATCTATAAATAAATTATAAAGCCTCTTTGTTCAGTTCTAAACAGTAAAAGTTCGTTAAGGATTACCAGAAATAACAACATGTATATTTCATTCCTTTGTTTGTTTCTTTATATCCCATGCACCCGTCACATGGTTTGGGAGAACTCAAATATTTTAACTTTAAGCAAATAAATCAGGTATATATTCCTTTCCTCTTAACATAATAACTTATGGTTTTCTCTAAAAGTGCAACAAAAATCTTTTCTTTGCATCATCCCCTGTTTATAAACAAATCTTTAAAGTCTTATCATTCAAAACTAGTCAAAAAAAATTCAATCAGAGCTACCAGAAACAATAAAGAGCCTTGATTTTTAATTCAGTTTCTCTAAAAATACAGTGAGAAAATATTTTCCCAAATCTTATCTATAAACATATTTTTAGAGCCTTGTCATTCAATCCTAGTTAAAAAAAAATTTAAAGTGATTTTTATCTTGATCAGATAAGTCAATGTTATATTCCTTTTTACATTTCAAAATCTTTTTTAATAGTGTCCCACAAGCCAATTTCTTTTTGTTTTCTCTTTGTCTTTTCTCTGGATTTTTTTCATAAGTCTTATCACATCTTTTTTGTAGTCCAAGATAGGAAGTTATTCAAGTCACTCTTCTGATTTATTATTTATGTGTACCTTTTAGTGATTAAAACATCAGCCAGTTTCATTTGCAAATCCATTGTAACTTCTATAATTCTTGTAATTTATAACTTGTATTATTCTTGTAACTTGTCATTTTTAAATCCAAATCTAAAACAATCTGTTTCTCAATTGTATCCTCTTCTGTCTCATCTTTTAAACACATTTTTATGGTAGTAGGCAGTCTTAAAAGGAATTTCTGAGTGCATTGAGTTCTTGCAAAGTTACTATACTTTTCTCCATTCTCTATCACTTCCCCTTTAATTATAAATTTTAGTGCTTTCTAGTTGTCTGTAGCATCCAGCCTTCAAAGTCTCCTCTTATCATGTTTTTCTCTAATCCACACAATTTCCCATGGGAAGATTTTTATATTTGGATGCAAAATCTTCATATATTTTAATAGGATTTTAAACAACCCAAAGGAAGGATTCTTATAATTAACTTCAAAATCTTATTTTCAATCCATCTGGTCGCTTGGTCCATTTGTATCTTTCTAAAATCAACATTTTAATCACCCTTTTTCTGTTTCATTCAAAATATTTTCTAAAATAAATTCTTAAAGTTACATGAAACATTTTTTTGCTGTGGATTGAAGGAGAATCACCTGGTGTGATGAAAACCTGTCATTCTGAAGGTTCTTAATGATTATTAAGTAATTCACAAGAGATTTCTGTAAATGATTAAGAAAGGAAGAAGGTGAACACAATATCCTTTTGAAGGTTCTGAATAGGAACTTGGGCAAATCTGACTCTTTCTTGGCTTCCAGAATTCTAAAACCCACTAGTTTTACTGTATGATCATCTGGTAAGAAAGCTGTATTTGGAGTACAGAGGAATTATTGAGCCTGTCATCTGCACCTCTATAACTGTCTGGTTTGGTTCTGCAACCCAAAAAGATAGACACAGACTTCAGAGAGTAATTAGGACAGCAGAAAAAAACGATTACTACCAACCTGCCTTCAATCGAGGACCTGTATACTGCAGGAGTCAAAAAGAGGGCTGTGAAAATATTTACAGACCCCTCACATCCGGCCATAAACTGTTTCAATTCCTATCCTCAAAACGACACTATAGAGCACTGCACATCAGAGCAACTAGACACAAGAACAGTTTTTTCCCAAATGCCATCACTCTGTTAAACAAATAATTCCGTCAACACTGTCCAACTATTTACATCTGCACTACTATTACTATTAATCTTCTCATCACTCCTTATCACCCATCCCCTCCCACTTGTGATTGCATGACTGTAACTTTGTCGCTTGTATCCTTACAATCTATAGTGGCTGTTTCCAAGTATGATTTGATTGCTTATTGTACCCTATGACTATCATTAAGTGTTGTACCTTATGATTCTTGACTCTTGATGAATGTATCTTTTCTTTTATGTACACTGAGAGCATATGCACCAAGACAAATTCCTCGTGTGCCCAATCAAACTTGGCCAATAAAGAATTCTATTCTATTCTTATGGCCAATTCCAAGTCCTCCCCATTATCTGCTTGTCAGTGTCTTATTCTGACATGGTTGTGTCATTTACCTTTGCTTCCCTGAAAGTCTAGGAATGAAACAAAGACATATGCTGCTATAGCAATAGCACTGTCTCTCAGTGTTTTCAGCCCTTTCTAAGCAGTTTATAGAATCAGCATATTGCCCCCATTGTACCAATATCGGAAAGATGGAAGGCTGAGTCAACCTTGAGCTGATCAGCGATAATGAAATAATGGTGGCCACAGCTTAGGTTAAATGGCATCTTCTTGAAATCAACTGCACATTTACTTTTTTCCCTTTGATGTTTTAGACTAACATTTCAGTTCATCCCTGGATAAGCAGCAGCTTGCTTTGCTTTGCTTTGCTTTGCTTCCTTTTTCTCTTTCCTTTCCTTTCCTTTCTTCTTGGCTGAAATTCAAGAATATTATTAAGAATGAGATAAAACAAGAAACCAAAGAAAATGTCCTTCTAGTAGAGTCATCTACATGAGAAACATAAAATTCTGCAAAACAAATTCATCAAACCACCCAGAACATGCTAGATAAAGGAAATGCTGTCAGCACCATAACAAAAGAGAAAGAAAAACTGGCTCTTTTGTAATAAACTTTCAATTCAATACTTTTTGTACATGACTAGTTTAGTTTCATTGTCAATTCATGTCTAGAGTGACTTTCTCTTGTAGATTTTTTTTGATAGCTATTTTTTAAGCTTTTGATTAGATCAGAAAAGAGAGTTGGAATTTATCTTAAATGGAGTACCTTGATGATACCCTCAGCATAGAGTTGTGGTGGTGCAGTGGTTAGAATGTAGTACTGCAGGCTACTTCTGCTGCCTGCCAGCTGCCTGCAGTTCAGCAGTTCAAATCTCACTAGGCTCAAGGTTGACTCAGCCTTCTATCCTTCTGAGGTCGGTAAAATGAGGACCCAGATTGTTGGGGACAATATGCTGACTCTGTAAATCCCTTAAAGAGTGCTGGAAAGCACTGGGAAATGGTATATAAGTCTAAGTGCTATGGCTATTGCTTTAGGCATTCAAGGCCAATACATGAGGAGATTATTATAGGTAGAAAAATGCAAACAAGTTAAAGTTAAAATTTGCAATTCAAACTGTTTTCAATTTCTTCTGATTATTCAACATGAACAGTCAACCAGCAGTAGGGTATAGTAGACAACTCTGTGACCCATTGGGTTATCCTTGGAGAGACAATGTGATATGGCAAGAATGAACATTAAATTTTAGGCTCACCATATTTTTTACCCCAATGCTGGATGGTCCCATTATCATCCAAGAGTATACATTATAAATAGGAAATAACTATAGTGTCAAACACGCTTCAGTAATAAGTCAATGTTTAGTCACCCAAAAATTTAAACAGAAAGACTGCTGGTGGACAAAAAAGAAGTAGATAGGGGAGAGACTTCTGACATCCTGTTGGCTTCCCCATTGAGTTCTCTTGTGGGAAGCTGGCAGGAAGTCTTGGAAATCACAGTCATGTAGCCAGATGGGGATCCTGAATAATCCCAACTTTGGGATTGCAACTGCTCTGAACTTCACAGAAATTTTAATTTTAATTACCTTGGTTCAAAAATTGTTATGGTATAATGCATTCTTTGAGCTAATTTGAGGATACAAACAGATAAACACAATGAGAATTTCAGTTTATATAGATTGCCTTTATAGCAGATTGTTCTCAGTTGTTTCCACTACTCAGCAAGATCTTCACTACCTCTGATATTCTTATGATTTTGTTTATGTTATTTCTGGTAGTGTACTCAAATAGTTTTAGACTCTTCAGGAATTATTTTCCTTGGGGGAGTGGGAATGTGGACATAATTGTTCTTTGATAGACATGTTCAGCTTATCATTTATTTTATTTCATTGAATTTATTATGACCGTCCACTCCAGCAAACTCTGGGCAGCTTACAAAATCTAATTAAAACAAAAACATAAAAGAGACAAGAGACAAGACTGGGCTAAAACAGCCACAATAAAACATATCATCTCCATCTTATTAACCCAAGGTCTGAGACCAAAGCCAAGTCTTAAGAGACTTCCAGAACTCCAAGAAAGTGGTCACCCTCCATATCTCTGCCTTTATGTATTTGACAGGTAAAAACAATGTAAAATTGTCCTCAGATGTTTTGCAGAGCTCCATAATGCATATTGAAAAGGGGCGCTTTGCAAAGCATGTTGACTCGACCAAATCACACTTAAAACTGTGAGAACACTGTATGTTCCAGAAGGTTTAACTTGATGCAATTGCTTCAAGTACGTTCCCAGCTTGCATTTATATACATTTGTACACAGAGACAACACCTCTGCTGAAACTATTAATAGAGTGAGGCCATTATGCTGGTCTACCCATATGAAAAGGATGGGAAAGCATTTGAAGTAGCCATGCTGAATCTCTTGGCAATACAGCAGGATGGAGTGCTTTGTTAAGATCACGTTGTTTGCCAAGTATCTCTTTAAATGCTCTGGATGGTCTTGTGGTTCCCACTGTCATAAATTTGAGCCATTTAGGTAATTGAGTGGAAACACCTGTTCATTCTGGAATTAGTGAGAAAGTATCCCCAATAAATGATATAGCCAGTGAACCCTACATAATTGGTTCCACTGCTGAATTGTGAGATTCAGGTATCAAATGTAGTCATCTTCATTAATAGGTTAAAGTATAACATGCAATATCTACATTTTACAAGTACACTTTCCAGTGAAATGATATGTGGAGTGGGTTTTTTTTAAAGAAAATCATTCGTTCATTGTTTTTTATTTAACACAAAGGTATAATTCCTCCTATTGGGATATTAAATAATAAGAAAAAAAATAAGGGCTCATTTTTGGTAGGGTTGAAGGAAGGAATTAGTGATTTTGTTGTCTAATATAGATAAGGAAGACACCCATTCATTTTCTGTTCCAAATTATTTTTTTCTCAATTTATTCCCCAGATTTGATTTCTCAATCTCTTTTCCCCAATATTATTAGTTCCTTGATCAGCAAGCTAAAAAGAAAGGTCAAGATTTTGTATCAGAAGTCTGAGATGATCTCATGCAGAGGATTTTTTTTTAATGCAATGAGATCACTTTTGATTAAAAGCCATTCTGTGTTTAATATGAGAGTCTCATGTCTGGAGGAAGCAAATAACAGCGGTTCTTTAAGTATATATTGGTCTGGTTCTTGGAGAAAGACTTAAAAGAATGTCTGTGCTAAAAGCATGACATTGATGAAAGTATTTCCTATGATGAGTGGGAAGAATAGAAGTGCAAATGGAAGAAGGGATGACATTTTGGATTGCTGCTATCATTTCCCCCCACATTCCACACTCTTAAAGTTTAGCCATGCAACTCTGTGAAGGAAGTTGTCAAGGAACACAGAATTGCAGTCGGAAGGAATAACAGTTCCTACAGTATCTATCTGCAAAAGAAATGATACAATTGGGCTCAGACAAATATTTCAGTAAACTGAAACAAGATATAAGATATAAACCACTTTTTGATCTCGCTCCCTCCCTCCCTCCCTCCCTCCCCCTCTCTCTCTCTCTCTCTTTCTCTCGGACAAGGCTAGATTTTTTTTTCAATTTCTTAGAATCGTAGGGATGGAAGGTAGAGATACTAATATGTCTATGGAGATTCTCAGTCATCCAGGTAATGGTTGACAGACGTGCTAATATCCTCAAAGAAAAATGGTTGTCCAATCTTTTTTTGAAAACCTCCTATGATGGAGCTCACAAAAGTCCAGGAGGTAAGCTATGTTCCATTGATTGATCATTCCCATTGTCAGGAAATTTTTCCTTATTTTCAGATAGCACCTCCTTCTGACATGCTTCCTCCCATTACTTCTTGTTCTACCCACAAGTGTTATGGAGAATAAATCAACACTGTCTTCCCTGTGACAGCCCTTTGAGTATTGGAAGACTGCTATCAAGTCTCTCCTAAGCCTTCTCCCTCCCTGCGTCCCTCTCTCTTCTCTCTCTCTCTCTCCCTCCCTCCCCCCCCTCTTATATTAAAGAAACATCATTTCAATTCATTTAACCCCTTTTCAAATTCTCTTTGATCTTGGTAATGTAATCTCATCACATTCTCCCAAGTTCAGAATGCACCAATATTAATTGGTATTTTTATTTAAGCAACATTTGGAAGATGGGCGCCAAAATGTGTGAAAGATGCTTTCTTGGTTCTCCTTTCAAAACTTTCCCAGGGCAAAAGACAATTTATAGCCACTGGTATGCTGCTTTTTGTGGTCAAAGTGGCCAGAACATTATTTTCTGATTCTTTGGAACTTTAGCCATCTTTGTCACCTAGGACTTTGTCAGAAATTCAACCTTTCACCTGAAAAAAAATGTCACAAATGCACCAATGCTGTGGCTTTTTCTGTTTTGATCAGGCTTAGTGCAGCTGGATAAATCAGCTCAGATAAATATTTTAAAGGTTTTTAATTAAATAATTAGTTGTGCTTATCTTCAACATTTAGCTGAATGTTTAATCATTTTAACAATCATCTTTTTTTACTGCCTTGTTCTTTTGCCTTCACTCCTTAAAGAAAAAATCAAGATTATAGAATTATTTTTAAAATTGTTTAACCCAATAATACCACTGGTTGTCTGAGGTTGTTGAGGCTCTAGAAAAAGTGCAGAGAAGAGCAACGAAGATAATTAGGGGACTGGAACATACAAAAACATGCAATGAACAGTTACAGGAACTGGGCATGACTAGTCTAGTGAAGAGAAGGACCAGAGGAGACATGATAGCTGTCAGATTTCCAAGTGATGAAATCCATTTAAAAAGAAAAGAATAAAGTCCATCTTCCAAAACAATTTATTTTATTTAGGAAAGCATCAAATTGGCAAAGTCCATGATAATTCCAGATCTGACACAACCCAGAAATACCCCACAATATTACAAGTTAGAAACAACCCCCAAAAGTCACATTTTCCAATAGAAGTAATGCAATGTTGCTTGATGTCATAAATCTCCACCTCAAGGGCCCCAAGCACTACAGCTCATTTCCCATGGGAAGAAAGATCACCTAGTCAAAACGCTCTCTTTATCTCCACTCCTCCCCCCTTAGGAATGTGGCGAGCCCGAAACCATTGCCCCATGACTGCCACAGAGAAAGTAAGAAAAAGAATATATATTAAGCCTAACTAAAATGACTACATATATGTCAATTTCGGGCTTGACGATAGCAGCGTTCCAATATTTGAAGGGCTATCACAGAGAAGAGTGGGTGAATCTATTTTCCAAAGAACCTGAAGGCCAGATAAGGAATAATGGATAAGGAATAATAATAATAATCAAGAAGAGATTCAATCTAGAAATCAGGAGAAATGTTCTGATTGTGAGAACAACCCATGGACAGAAGTTGCCTTCAGAAGTTGTGGGAGCTTCACCACTGGAAGCTTTCAAGAAGGGACTGGACTGCCATCTGTCAGAAATGGTGCAAGGTCTCCTACTTGGGTGAGATGGTTACTAGATGGCCTACAAGGTCGCTTCCAACTCTATTATTCTCTTCTGTTCTGAAATGTGGAAGAAATTTCAAAACACGCTGAGAATAATCTAGAAAAACAGAGCCATATTTTATAGGGCTAGGTACATTTTGGGCAAAGTTATGAGGCAGATTTCATCACATCGGTAGTTTTTCTTTCACAGTGACTCACAGAGCAGGAGATTTACAAATCAATTGGGAGGAATTAGTTGTAAGGATATGACCAAGCAGAATTGGGTACAGCGAGAGAGAAAAAAATCCTGTCTTTGCCAAGACATTCTTCATACTAGGAGTGAGTGGAAGGGAAAAAGGTAGAAAATAATGCCGCCCAAGTTGCCAGGTTTTATTTGAATGTGGGTGCTTTTGAGTGTGCAAAATGGGATCAGAGATTTAGAGACAGATTTAGAGATTTAGAGACAGATTTAGAGACAGGAGCCTGCATCGGGGAGATTGCCAAAAAAAGTCAAGGTTGAGACTTTAGAACAGGAATGTGAAACTCAAGGCCTGAGGGCCAGATCCGTCCTCTGGGGTACTTAGATCGGGCCTGCGGGGCCACCCTGGAAACAGCAAAGGCGTGGCCCTCCCAGGGTCAATTTTTGCTGGCAGAGAGTTGCAGAGACCGTCACAACAGAAAACGAAAGCTCAGCCCATTTTCACTGGCAGATCGCTCAGACCACCACAAGCAACCCCAACGTGAGTGATGTCATATTGGCCATGCCCAACTGGCCCCACCCACCCTAGCCCCCCCCAAGGTCAGCCCTGATGTGGCCCTCAATGAAATTGAGTTTGGTCTAGAAAGTCAATTTTGACTTGATAATCAAAATCCTGCCACTTTTTTAAAAAAATAGGAGTTTCACCTGCTTGTGAGCTGTGAATTTCTTCAGGAAGTGTCCTACTGTTATTGTAATTCTGTGCCTTATTATTCTTTCTTCTGCATCTATTAACCTGCTGCTTCCTTCGGTAGTGTTTTTTTTTTGTTTTTTTTGTGTTGCATATCCATGAAATCTGCTCTTTTTCTTTCTGTGCATAACCCATGATAGCTGTGAGGTGTAAAGTAAGTAACATAACTGCAGAAGGAGAAAATGAAAATATTCCAAATACCAAAATTAACGCAGATCTTAACCCAGGAAGCAAGCTTAATTTGCTTGCATTAATTCTTGCATGACTTAAAGCAATGTGTGAATCCAATCATGCAAGCAATTAAGTACCTTACTGGAAAGTTTCTTCCCCGTTCTGTGAAGGAATCTATTTGAATAAAGACAGTTTGCTTAAATAAGGCTTGCTCTACTTTAGGATAAAGTCCTAGATCTGTCTAAAATAATAAAATTTTATTTTTAGCAACCAGTGTGCAAATGTCAAGGTTATTTTTATTAAAATACTTTAATTAAGAGAAGCTTTCCATATTTAACTTCATTCTGGCCCTTGAAAAGGATGTCTTGGATTCTGTTTCATGCCATAGAGCAAGTTGAGAGTACCCTAGGAAGGCATTAAGAGAGTTCTAGGGACATACCCCACCCCCTCCAAAAAAGATACAGGAAGTTCAAGTTGTCATGTTCATATAAAAAAGAAAGTAAGAGAAGAAGGGAGGGGTCAACCTATTATCCAAAGCACCTGAGGTTAGGATAAAAATAACAGGTGAAAGATCATTAAAGAGAAATCCAACCTAGAACTACAGTGAAATTTTCTGAGAGTGAGAATAATTAATCAGTGGAACTGTTTACCTACAAAAATTGTGGATGCTCCATTACTGGAGATTTTTAAAAAGAGATTTGTCCAGAATAGTATAGAAGGGGATTGGATTAGGGTCCCTTCCAACCCTATTATTTTATGTTCAACGTTCTACATTTATCAGATATCAGAATCATATGGTCTGTGCTCGGAAATACCATTACATTTCCAAGAAAGATTTTTTTTTTTTTTAAAAAAATATTTTTTTAACTTGGAGCCTCCTGGTTTCTAGCATCTTGATTAACCACCAAGTCAAACTATCTGTTATTGAAGTTTTGTTTCATTTTGTTTTTTTAAATCAAAACCACAGTGTCCATTTCTAGTCCAATCATTTCACTATTTTAAGATGCAAGAGTTTGAGGAAAAAATTTCCAGTATAATTTGGATGGGATGGTATATCAAAGTTTACTAATTCCTTGAGCCATGTGAATTGAACCATGAAAATTATTCAATAATTTTAACAGTGACATTTTTTTTCTAGCTTCTTCCACTACAGTGAAATTATAAATTAACTAAACAGAAAGGATTGTGACCACATATGAAGCCATAAACAACTAACTTAAAATCTATCAGGCTTAGCATGTTTTAGAAATACATTTTAATATATTTATATATTAGGTTAGGTTCTTAGCTAATCTCAATCAGCTGATGTAACTGTTATTAAAGAATAGCTACTTTTACTGGTTGAGCTGCCTATAAGTCAGATTTTTAAAAAGTACTGGACCTTTTCATTCACCACTAGTGTTAAAATGTCATGTTCATAAACATTTGGCCCATCACAGGTCCAACTGTGATAACTTTATTGTGATTACAGCATACATTTCCAGAGTATCAACTGCTGATCAACAGTCCTAACTCATGAGTGTGGGGGGGAATTCAAGCTAGCCAAATTAAATGGATATATTATCAATTGGTGTATGAAATTCATGATGGGCAAAAAAGCAACAAGAGTCAAATTTTGTCTAAACGTAGTATATAATTCGTACCTTACATGTCAAACATTGCTGGGTCAAAAGCCAAAATAAACTTTTATTGTTATTTAGTTTCCAAGTTTTCTGTTACTCCCTTTGCTTTGCTCTATTTTCTTTTAATAAGTGCAAACCCACCATTTTACCCTTTTCCCATCACCTGAAAAATTACCCTTCCAGCTCCAAAATAGGACATTGGCCTGTAGGGAAAGTTAAGTGAATTAGTCAGCCTTCGCTCTTCAATTGGTTCTTATGTGGAAATAAGAATGTTTGGGACTCCAACTTAATTGTTTAAGCTGTTATAAACTACATTGCATCTGTTAGGCACTTCGTGTATTTTCAAAAATCACCCAATTTGAATTCTGCAGACTTGTGTGGGTTTTTTATTCACTACAATGAAATGCTTTGAGTGAGGCATGCACAGGAACTGACTGGGTGGATATGGTCAAGTGAGAAAATCAATAACATTTCTAGTCTATAAACTGACTGGGTGACTTCGGGCTTATCATTCTCAATCCTGGACTGACATGGCTGATTAATTATGGTCCATAGCCTTAAATGAAGAGGGCCACATACTGCGGTGCTTTGACTTGGGTTGATAATATACATAGTAGCATATTCAAAATGTTATATTCAAACAGGTGGGTTTTTTAAAAAAGTTATAACTCTTCTTCTTCTCTCCCCTGACCTTTCAGTTTCCTAAAATTTAGCATTTGTCTCAGTTATTAACAAATAGAAAAAGAGTAAGGCATGTGAAATAAATCCAGCTTGGAATTGTTTTAAAAGAAAAGAAAAAAGAAAAGGAATCCAGTTCTCACCATTAGTGCTATAATGTAGCCCAAACAGCTATCCTTCTACACTACTGCAATTGAAGCAGCATGGACTCACTGATCCTATCAGGGCCAACCAAGAATAATGTATGTTTGTGTTGTCTTAGTATCAACAAATCTTCTAAGTAAGTTGAATTGGGTAGGAAAGGGAAGGAATGAGGGACAGACAGAGAGAAAGACACAGAGAGGGAGAGAGAGAGAGAGATGGACGCAACACCTTTAAAGTCATCTAGGCAAACAGAATGCTTAGCAGAGACAGGACTAATTTATCATAGTGTGGTCACCATAGCAACAACAGTTCTTGCTGATCATGTGACCAATGACAGTTTCTGTTGACTGGTTCTGTCTCAGTATCATTTCAGCAAAGCTTCCTCTGTTTATCAAGTGAAAGGAAAGGCTCTTGCATTGATACTGGTAGAAAAGGCAGAAAATTGTAGCATGTGAAAGCATCTCTTTGTCTTGGCTGTGTTTGCTTCTGTTAAACTTCAAGGGCTGCTTTCTCACAAAGGGCCCTCATTTATTCACCCTTCCAAAATGTGTTTCTGCTGCTGACTGTGAACGAATGTCAACTATGATGGCGATGCCACAAATCCTGTTGGTATAAAAACCTTCTGGTCTATTATTGAAAACTTTCACACCTTCAGGGCATAGTTCCCAACAGTTCTGCCCACAGTTCAAAGCTCTTGTAGCACAGGGGAACTACCAGAGGACTGGAAAAGAGCTGATGTGGTTTCAGTGATAAAAAAAAAAGGACGGGGCGATGGAGTTAGGAAATTATAGGCCAATCAATTTGACATCAATACCTGGGAAAATCTCAGAAAAGATAATCAAACAGGATTTGTGAGCACCTAGAAGTGAACAAGATGATTATTAGAAGCAAGCATGGGTTTATTAAAAACAGATTATGCCAATCAAACCTTACTGCCTTCTTGGATAAAGTGACTAAATTAGTGGATCAAAGAAAATTTGTGGACATAGTATACTTGGACTTCAGCAAGGCATTTGACAAAGTAGTTTACAGTCTATTTCTTGATAAGAAACAACACAGTGTGATAGACAGTATCACCACCAGATGGATTTGCAATTGGCTGATCAACTGCACCCAGTGTCTAATCCTCAGTGGAACTACATATGCTGTACATAAAAGGAAACAGACAATGGGGTATCTTAAAATTCTGCCTTGGGCCCAGAACTCTTCAGCATCTTTATAAATTATCTAGATGAGGATCCCCTCATCTAGAAGGAGAACTTATCAAATTTGCAAATGATACCAGGCTTGGGAAAATTGCCAACACTTTGGAACAGGGGTCGCCAATCTTTTGGACCTCAGGGACCACTAACTGGTTCTGTGGGTGTGGCCTAATTTGTGGTTGTGGCTTGGTGGTCATGTGACTGGCTGGGCATGGCTTGTATGCAAATATTATAAATATTTATATAAATATTGATTTTTTTTTATAAAAAAAGAGTGACTTTTACCCAAAATCAGGCAAAGCAGGCAGGCAGATTAAGTTGCTCACAGAATCATTCAGTGATCTATCTGCCATCGGCTAGGTCAGTCTGTCATATAAAATTTGCTTGCCATGAGTCTGCATTGAATAATAGAACCTTCAGTCCTAAGGGAGGTTCGGCTGTGCTTAAAAGCAGAGCCGAAGATCTAAAGACTAGCTAGAAAGCAAGAAATGCAACCATTTCCTGCTTCCTAGCTAATCTAAAGGCACAGCAGAACAGATGATGGTTAGAAAAAGGAAAAATAGAAATTTAGCAGGCAGGTTTGCCGGGTAAGGAGTGAGTGGGCAGGGAGGGTTTCCGCGGGCCATGTGGGCGGCGCAGCCTTGTGTTTCTGTGCAGCCTGGATTAATTGCTTTGGGGGGGGTGTTCTGGGGGTGAGATTTCTCTGCGGCCCACCAAAATTTTCTCATGGCCCACCAGCAATAAGCCACTGGTTGGCGACCTCTGCTTTGGAAGATAGATCCAAGATTCAGAAGGATCTTAACAGACCAAAGGATAGAATGAAGATCATGTGAAGTGATAATATTGGTTTATTCCATGCTAGGGAGGTCACATTTGGAACACTGCTTATAGTTCTGGTCACCATGAATACAAAAAAGATGCTGAGACCATAGAATATGTATAAAGACTAACAAAGATGATAAAGGATCTGAAAGCTAAATCATATGAGGAAGCTATAAATATCTAACCTATCAAAAAGAAGACTTAAGGGGAACATGATAGCTTCTTCCAGTACTGGAAGAAGCTATCATGTCATAGAGAAGCGGGGGTTGACGGGTTCATTGGCAAGTCGAATACTAATAAGTGTCAAATGGTTCAGAAGCGGTTCAAACTTGACAGCAACTTAACCCACAATAGGAATGTGTATAGAGCAAGAAACCCAAGGGACACTGTCCTGATTTCTTTGGCTGTGAAGGAGACAAGTGGAGAAAAGTACTTTCTAACTTGTAAAATTCTACTTAGGTAGTTCATTGGGTTGTGTTTCCTGTCTGGTCTACCTTGTAAAGCTGACATCAATAGGTCTTCAGTTGTGGTGACTAATTCTCAGCAGGAAAACTCCATGAAACATGCATGAAATAAAATAAAAATTCTAAGTACTTAGAAACCATATTCATTTGAACATTACATTTCAATATATGTTCTCATTGTACTGTGTGTATAATTAACTTTTTTGTATTTTTATTAAACATTAAAGAAGATATATAAACAAACATAAAAAGAAGACAAGAACAAGAAGGGAAAGGACTTAAAAGGAAAATACCAATGAATACACGAGAGATTTAAAATGTCATGGTGATTATAATTTTCCAATAAAACATTAATTAGTTGTAAGTAACAGAACGTATTACACCACTTGAACTGACTAAAATCACTATTAAACTCTATGCTAAAAATGAATATTGAGAACCAAAGTCAACTTAGTATAAATATTGAGCAAAATTGTAGGTTGTAATAAATCCAATCCATATTGTTAAGAATCTGTTGTGTTTTAAATATAAAATTAAAATATAGACTTTACATGTAGCAAGCCAAATTTTGGTAGCGCTACAAATCCATGTGTTAAGTTGCAGCCTAGGAATTTATTGTAGAGAAGTTTTTGTGTCAGAAACAAGTACAAAATTACACTAGACATTGAAGCATTCTCCCATAATTTAGTTAACTATTCTTCCATTTAGGGAATCAGATGACCTTTCTAGTAAAACATGTATAATATCTTTGCTGCATTTAATTTATACAAAGCTAATTCACGGGGACTGGGCTCCTGTGACATAGAAGTTTCTTAAGATTTTATTTTATTAATATAATAATTAAGTTTTGCAATCTAAATAAATTGTTTCTCAATAAGTTGATTCCTTAGCGCCTTCCTTTTTATAGAAATAACCCTTTGATAAGGATATAGAAGAGAGAAGAAATCTGAGCTTATCATTTTTCTATATTTGTCCCAGACATGTAAGTACACTGCTACTTATTACATGATTTCTTATACATTGCTTGTTTCTATTGACCCAAAGATATTTATGTAGACCATCTGAAAGTTCTACTCATTCCACAGAGGTAGTCAGGTCATAAGGGGATATAGTCCAATCTAAAATCCATGTTAAACAAACAACATTAAAACTCAATTCAAAATTTAGAACTGTTAGTTTATCTTTCTGTTTTAAATTGGATAAAATCTTTATTTTAATGTACTTTGTCTCATATTAGACCAGATGTACTTGATTTTTTTAATCTACACTTGTCATTAATATTTTATTTTCAATAGGTAATGGGATCATTTGAAAAAGAAATTTGAGTTTTGGTAATTAATTTTAATTGCTGCAAATCTTCTTAACTAAGACAAGTTTAGTTTTTTTTTCCTCCCCAGTGCAGAAATACTTGCTATTATTCCTTTCCAACTCAATAGGAACTATATTTAAAAGATAAATACTTAAGAATCTGTGAATGAAATATAAGGATTTATTTATAAGTAATAATTTACTATTTATAAATAAATCCTTATATTTCACCCATAGATTCTTGACATCTTGATAGATGCCAAAATAATTAAACACAGAGTCAATTTTTTCCCTTGTGCTATCACTCCGTTGAACATCTAATAGTAATAGCACTTAGACTTACATACCACTTTACAGAGCTTTACAGCCCTCTCTAAGCAGTTTTACAGAGTCGGCTTATTGCCCCTAACAATTTGGGTCTGCATTTTACCGACCTTGGAAGGATGGAAGGCTGAGTCAACCTTGAGCCTGGTGAGATTTGAACTGCCACATTGCAGGCAGCTGGTAGTCAGCAGAAGTAGCCTGCAGCATTGCAGTCTAGCCACTGTGGCTCAATCCTCATAGTATTGTTTTAGGTCTAAGTATATTTACCCATGTTGTATGGATGTAATATTATTATTATCCATCTCATGTTCTCTACTACTCCCTCTTATTGGTATCATATTATGATTATTGTTACTCAGTTGCTTTGCCATGTGCATTGAGAGTTTCTGCACCGGAGACCGGAGTCTAATAATGCTTGGTCAAATCAAGTATTCTATTCTATTCTATTCTATTCTATTCTATTCTATTCTTTACAGTTATAGTATGTTAAATCTCATAACTAAGTGTAAGGTTTTTTGGGCTAAAATCAAGTGTAACACTTTATACCATTTTTCTTGTGGAAAAATGACAGCTAATAAATCTGATTTCATGATTCTTGATGGGATTTCTTGTCTCCAGTAGAGATTATGAAGCAGAGGAAAATGAAGCTACAGTATGTTCAAAATCTCTTAAACTGAAATCATACACTATTCTCTGCTTCTAGTAAAACACTTCATGCCATTCCTAGCTGTAAACCTGGAATTGGGAAATTCTGAATAATTTGTAGAAATTCACTATTTTTAGCCTCTTTCTCCATTCTCAGGAAATCTACATACCTCATTGGCTTTGTGTCTGGAACTTGATAGTTTGAGAGGTCTATGCCTATTTGATTGTTCTATTCTTTTATTTGATGTCCAAACAATGCCAATGTGTCTTGGCTCTCTTTAAGAAAGTAACCCAATATAGGACTAAACAAAGGAGCCATGAGTAATTAATGTATGCCTCTTTGTCAAGTCTCTTTCTGTTGATATCCCAAGGAAAACTGTGCTTTTTATAAAAAAAAAAAAATAGTGACTTGACTTTACTCATTTTCAATTGTGAAAACTGGGACTGGAAAATTGAGACAGTGCCAGAAATGAAAAGTAAGATATAGCCAGTGGACTTGTACTAAATTTTGTAACATGATTATTTTTTTGTTAAATTCTTTATTAGGAGATTAATGTATGAAACGATTAGCAGTATTGTCTTTTTTATGAATGGGCTTAGAAAGATGCCATGCTACATTACATCTTACCCCAATGGCAGGATTCTAGTTCATTTCCATGACCACAGATTGGTAGTGCCTTTAGATCTGACAGTGAGCTGGACTAATCGTCTCCTTCATTTTGAAAGCAATGGAAGAGAAGCCCTATACAAATGCAGAAAAGAACCCCCCCCAAAAAAAGACACCTCATTTTCATCCCACCAATTTGCAGTGCAAGTGAACAGAGAGAAAAGTAGAATTTCTGGGTGGAAAGAAATGGATAGGTCCATAGAAGTATGAATGAATTGCTGTTTGTAGAATCTTAAATGATTATGGTGGTGCAGTGGTTAGAGTGTAGTACTGTAAGGTACTTCTGATGACTGGTGGCTGCCACTGACTGCAATTTAGCAATTCAAATCTCACCGGCTCAAGTTTGACTCAGCCTTCCATCTTTCCATTTCTGGGTAAAATGAGGACGCAGATTGTTGGGGGCAATATGCTGACTCTGGGAACCGCTTTGAGAGGGCTGTAAAGCACTGTACAGTAGTATATAAGTCTAAGTGCTATTACAGGTAGTTCTTGACTTTATATCATATTGGAGATGTAAAGTAGATTTTTGGAAAACAATATCATAAAATGTGGTCAGGTGACCACAGAATGCTGTAAGCATTGGGCAAATTTCCAAGCATTCAAAATGCACAGGGAATCATTGGAACTTTAGAACTGGGTTATAAGAATTCCTGTGTAGTTCGCTAAGCAACCTGTCATAAGTCGAGGACTACCTGCATGTAGTCTGTAATCATCATTAGAACAAAAGTCTTGAACTAGAACTTCAGGCTTAATTTTGAACTTCTATATACCAGAAATCTGTTAGATTTCGTTTAATCGTTATGATCTAATCCTAGATGTCTCTTCTACCATGGCACTCAGAGTCTAGAACAGAGGTCTCTAAACTTGGCAACTTTAAGACTTGTGGATTTCAACTCCCAGAATTCTCTAGCCAGCTGGCTGGAGAATTCTGGGAGTTGAAGTCCACAAGTCTTAAGGTTGCCATGTTTGGAGACCCCTGGTCTAGAATATCAACCCTTCAGTGATCAGTTTGAACCCAATGAGGGATTGAAAACTTATAGTATCTTATTGCGACGGTTGGGGGGGTTGGGGATTGGTGGAACCGTCCTTCGATGGTTCTCCTCCTTCCTCTCTGACCGTTCGCAATTCGTGTTGGCGGGGGGGGAGAGGTCCACCTCTAGGCCCCTGGTTTGTGGGGTGCCTCAGGGGTCGGTCCTTTCTCCCCTCCTGTTCAACATTTACATGAAGCCGCTGGGCGAGATCATCCGTGGTCTTGGAGTGAGGTGTCATCTGTATGCAGATGACACCCAGCTGTACATCTCCACTCCGGACCACCCCAACGATGCTGTGGGGGCTATGTCTAGGTGCCTGGAGGCCGTGCGGGACTGGATGGGCGGGAACAGGCTTCGGCTCAACCCATCCAAGACCGAGTGGCTGTGGTTTACGGCGCCCCGATATAGCCAGCTGACACCTTCGCTGGCTATTGGGGGGGGAAGTTCTGCCCCCCACAGAGAGGGCTCGCAACCTGGGTGTCCTCCTGGATGTACGGCTGTCACTTGAACATCACATCGCGGCCGTCTCCAGGGGGGCGTTTCATCAGATCCGTCGGATCTACCGGTTGCGGCCCTTCCTGGATCGGGACGCCTTGCGCACGGTCACTCAGGCCCTTGTCACCTCTCGCCTGGACTATTGTAATGCCCTCTACATGGGGCTCCCTGCGGGGAGCATCCGGAGACTCCAGTTGGTGCAAAATGCAGCCGCGCGGGTGATCATGGGGGCGTCACGTAGCGCCCATGTGACGCCTCTCCTGCGCGAGCTGCATTGGTTGCCGGTGGCTCTCCGGGTTCGCTTCAAGGTTCTAGTTTTGACCTTTAGGGCGACCCATGGCATGGGACCAGGTTACCTTCAGGACCGCATTCTGCCAACGTTCTCCAACAGGCCGGTGCGTTCCCACAGGGAGGGTCTGCTCCGGGTGCCGTCGGCCGCTATGTGTCGTCTGGCGGCGCCAAGGAGTAGGGCCTTCTCTGTGGGTGCCCCCGCCCTCTGGAATATTCTGCCACCGGAACTTCGTACCGGCACGGACCTGAGGGCCTTCAGGCGCGCGTTGAAGACCTGGCTCTTTGAGCAGGCCAGCCTGGGCTGAGATAATGATTTTAAATTTGGTCTCCATTTTTAATTCTAAATTGGGTTTTAAGGGTGGGGGGGGGTTTCTTAGTCTTTTTACGCAGCCGATTTAAATTTAATATTTTTTAACTTTTGTATTTTCTGTGGGGTTTTTAGATGAGCTGTTCACCGCCCTGAGTCCCTTGGGAGAAGGGCGGTATATAAATGGAATTAATAAATAAATAAATAAATAAATAAATAAATAAAACTTGAATATGTCATCATCTGGGGTGTGAAGAAGCCCATTTCCTAGTTGGGTTGATTGTATTATATTTTAACTATGTGCTTTATGTTTCTTTCTTAATGAGATTTATTATGTTTTAATATTGTTAGCCTCATGTATTTGAGACAGGTGGCCAGACAACTCTAATAAATACATATACAGAACTGATTTGAGATGTGCAGGCTTTGAGTGAGGCACTGCAGGAGTATATTTCTCAGCCAGTAGATATAAGATTACAGACTGATGATCAGCTGACTCCAAATTCTGTTTGCACATCAACAAGGATGTCACTTTGCTCAGTCTAGTAAAGTATTATATGGCATGTAATATTATACAAGCTGATGGCACCCTCAATAGCTGTAGTGGCTTTCGTTTCTTTCTTATGCCATGAGATCAAGGAGAGGAAAATAGTGTTGCTTGATCAAAGCTCACCAAGCACTATCAGTTTTAATTAATTTCAGCGCCAAACATTTTCCAGTTTTCATCTGTTCTATCAAGTTCACTAAATAGGAGTTAGGTTCTAAGAGCCAGTAAAGAAAAGTGAAGGTTAAAATTTCCCTCTAAAGACAAAATTCTCTTGTTTTTATCTGAAGATATGTGAGAGTCCCATTTACATTTTCTACCATATAAATGACCTATTACCATTTAGCACAGAGTTGAAAGGGACCTTTTGAGTCATCTAGTCCACCACCACCCCATCCAAGCATCATTTCTGAAAAATGGCAACCCAATTTCTTCTTGAAAGCCTCCAGTGATGACGCTCCCACAACTTCTGAAGGTAAGCTGTTCCATTGGTTGATTGTTCTCAGCGTCAGAAAACTTTTCCTTATTTCTAGGTTGAATCTCTCCTTGATCAGTTTCCATCCATTATTCCTTGTGTGGCCTTCATGTGCCTTGAAAAATAGCTTGACCTCTTCCTCTCTATAGCAGCCCCTCAGATATTGGAACACTGAACATCCTGAAGCATCCTCACCCCGAACAATCTATCATGCTATCATTTGCCAGGGGGGGTAGCAGAATTATGAGCTTTGGAGGTTGAATGAATTGCTGCTAGGCATGCCTTTTCTTACTTGTGAAGTACTAGAACCCATTTCTTGGATCTGCAAAATGATATTGAGCTGTGGCAGCATTCTAACAGTTTATTTATTTTATCAAATTTTTATAGCTGTCCATTTTACCTTAAGGTGACTCTGGCTGGTGCACAACAGTTACCTCAGACTGAAGCTTGGGTTTGTGTCAGCCCTGTTGCCATTTTCCCCTGGCACCTTCAGGGCTGCCACAGCGGAGCTGAGTCAAGCTGGGGGAACAGGAGGGGGGAGGAAGAGATAGCTGGGGGATCGTAGCCATAATAAAATTCTTTCTTCTGAGAACCAAGAACTTTCCCACCAGGTGCAAGGAGGTGGGATCTAAGATCAAGTGACACTTGGACTGTGGCCTGTTTGGACCATGTGGCAAACTACATGGGTAGGCAAAAGAAAACTTTACTTTCAACTAGGGGGAAACCTGAGTGGGGTTTAGAGTTGGGTTTCCCCAGATGTGCCAATATGACATGCCTAATAAATCTATACTTTGAGGAATATACCTGCCTTGGAGTTTTGATTCTGTGGATGTGTTATTTGGGACCCTGGCAGTTTGATTGTTTTAGCCCTAAAACTGAAATACTGGATAATTCTCATCATAGTTATCTCAAAAGTGCTTTTTCAAATGGCAACTGGACTGTTTTTTTCTTGAGGAAGAAGAAGAAAATGTTTCACTGCTCATTCAAGAAGCTTCATCAACTCTGATGGTGGGGAAATGGAAGGATAGGTGCTGAGAGTTGGGAATGGATGGTGGCAAGATGGAAAGGTTGATTCTGATAGGATGGAGATACTTAAATACTTGGTGATTGCTGTTGTTTTTCCAGCTGAAGTATTCTGAAACCTGCAGTGCCCCCACGCCTAATGTATATGCTGATTATATATGTTTTCTTTAAAGAAATAGAGTGGTGCTTTTCAGGGTCCCAGAGATTCCCATATATGGTGCCCTCAATATATGTTGAGACTAGAGTCCCCAAAAGCTCTAGTACAAGGGTATCAAACTCAAGGCTCGGGGGGGGGGGGCTGATCTAGCCCACTGGGTGCTTAGATCTGGCCCACGGGGTCATCCTGGAAAGAGAGAAGGACCAACCTATGGTGCTTCTGCCAGAGAAAATGGAGCTTGGGAGGGCCATAGGCAGCCCTCGCAAGCTCTGTTTTCACTGGCAGAGGGTTGCAGGAGGCTGTTGCAGCGAAAATGGAGCTCAGGAACCTGTTTTTGCTGGTAGACACAGGTAACCACAGGCGCCTCCAATCCAAGTGATGTTGAATTGGCCATGCCCACTCTGGCCATACCCCCCCATCCCCTCCTGAGGTCAAACACAAACCTGATGCGGCCCTCAACAAAATCAAGTTTGATAGCCCTGCTCTAGTATATTGGTCTAGTATTTTTAGTCCAAACTCTTTAGCATGAAAATTTGGACAGTTTGTTCTAATCAATGTAAAGTGACTTCCTTTATTCCCTATTCTGATCTTTCTTCTGGCCTCAAGGGTATACTGACGATAAGGAGGAAGAGGAGAAGTCACCAGGATAATGAATGTATATCATTCTTCATTGCTCAGCATACAAACCTGACTTTGAATCTCTAATGGAAAGGAATCTCTAATTAGAAATTATAGTTTGGTAAACTTGAGTCTATTACTTCAAGTATATATTCAAGCAGTGATATTAATCGTCCATCAGTCCTGGTTGGTCAAATTTGTAGTTTTCTGCTTTGATCAGACCTCAGGATCAGTGGGTTATTAATATTACTGCTTCATATCTTTTACATTATCATTTCCGTTTTTGCTACCAACCAAAATTCTGATACTCACAAGAAAGTGGGGGGGAACAGTTCCCCTGACTATTCATTCTTCTTTGAGAATGAATAATATCCACCTTTGTATTTTCCAGGATGGGGAGTAAAATACCATTTGTTTTTCTGGCAAGGTGATAAAAATTTTGCAGTGAGATTGGCAGTCTGCCTCTAGCCTCTGTGCTTACTGGGGGGGGAAAACCTCAAATGGCATTATTTAGTTTCTGTTTGTATATAACTTTTGATAAATAATTCAACAGGGATAAAGTTTTTTAAGGACTCACCTGGCTAGGCGTATGTGGGAATTGGGACGTGGTTCAGTTCTTATTTTAGCAAGAACATAAACTCCAAGCAATTCCTATCACTTACAGTTCTATGGGCGCAGGGTGGGTGGGTGAAGGTTAGTTGTGTGTGTGTGTGTGTGTGTGTGTGTGTGTTTATGTGTGTGTTTTGAGTCTCCAAGATGCATAGAAGTGTGTGAGTAAAGGACTCAAAGGTATTTCAGGGTAGTTGTCAGGTAGGAAATATGTCTCTGCAACACAAATAATGTTTGCATATTGTGCACAAGAGGAATCACAGGCTTGGAAGATAGGTGTTTAGGAACTCAGTTTAATAGAGTAATCCATTAAATCAAATGTCTCGAGGGCAGTGTTCTGAAAAGGAATTTTTGCCTTATCTCAACAAGATGCTTTATGCAGCCTTGCTGACAGTAAGTGCTTAAAATTAACTTTTCCCTCTCTCCCCTGGAATATTTAACATGTTTCAATGATCCTGATTAAGCAATGAAAGTCATTTCATTGTTTCTGGCAGCAACATGATTTCTTCTGCTTCCTATTTTAGAATACATTTGCTACAAAGGCAGCCATCCTTACATTACTTTGTGAAGACTACAACATCTGGATTGCAGAAATCCAGAGGGCCTCCTGAGTGGGCAGCAAGGAGCTACTGAAAACTCTAAACTCTGCAGCTCCCAGGTTTATGCACTGCAAATATGGTCATAATTTGTCCTTTCAGATGTACCTGTGACTCTGGCTGATCATAGGAAAATGCTTAACTAGACTGGTGGAAAGCCATAATGAGTTAAAGTCTGAAAAAAAAATATTTTATTTTTATTTTATTTATTTGATTTGTCAATCGCTTACAAGATAATAGGTATAAGTATATACATAGTTATGAATACATGAAATAGGTACATATAAGTAAAATAAAAGAAACAATAGGACAGGGACGGTAGGCACGTTGGTGCGCTTATGCACGCCCCCTACAGACCACTTAGGAAAGGGATGAGGTCAATAGTAGACAGTCTAAGGTTAAAGTTTTTGGGGTTTGCGGAAGAAACCACAGAGTCAGGTAGAGTATTCCAGACATTGACCACTCTGTTCTAAAATCTGTCCTAAAATAAAATTAGTCTGCATGTATGTGGCCTCTATCAAAATTTTATACGGTAGCAAGAAGTTGCTATTACTAAGAAAAACCCAAATAAGATAAGGACAATCTGATGTTTTTACTAGGCGATGGGATGGCCTTTTAATTAAATAATAATAATAATAATAATCAGAGGTTTAACATGGTTTCTTTACTGATTATTTTAACTAAAACAAAAAATCATGCTAGCCTAATTGTATAAAGTGCTGCTGAAATTTAACTACACAATCTTGAACCGCAATCTCTGCATACCACCCTGTGGTCCAAAAATCACTGAGGTAAGGAAATTCTGGCCCCAGATTTATTTCTCTTAGAGATCAGACTTGTACCCGCTTTTTATAGCTAGTCCAGAAATAAATACAATTGATCAAATTAATAGGAGCAAGCAAAGCATGGCTGACCTCAGTTATTTAATCTAGATAACAAAGCATGCATGTGAAGGAAGTAATACTCCAGTTCCATCTTTAGAAGTTACCCTGAAAAATTGGTTTTTATTTAAAGATGGGCTGAACCAGTCATGCTGATGAAAAATTTCCCAAATTGGAAACAGGAACAGTGCAGGGACAGCATGAAGCCAAAACTATACAGAATTCCCTTTAGAGAAAGAAAAGTAAAGGAGGTCAATGTTCAAGGATGGAGATGGGGAGGAGAGAGACTAGAACTAACCTTAAAGCTAGGTGAAGAAGAAGACAAGGACTTACAAAGTGATTCCTATAATTGGGTATGGTTGCCCAACATGCTTCACTTGATTTAGCAAATTAATTCATTTTCTGGGTATCCAAAATGCATTTGGTCATTAAAAGGGCAATCCAAATGATCAGTGGCCCCAAACACCTTTCCTATGAGAAAAAGATGGAAAGAGGTGCTGTCTTTAAAAAAAAAATGAAGATGCCATAATCAAGATATATATAAAAAATTATGGATGGTTTGAATAAAATAGGGAAACCAAGAGTCAATCAGTGAAATTGATTAGAAGAAAATTTAAAATAGACAAAGGGAATAGCAATAGCACTTAGACTTATATACCACTTCACAGTGGTTTTACAGCCCTCTCTAGTGGTTTACAGAGTCAGCATATTACCCCCAACAATCTGGGTCTTCATTTTACCCATCCCGGAAGGATGGAAGGCTGCGTCAACCTGGAGCCTGGTGAGATTTGAGCTTCCCAAATTGCAAGCAGCTGGTGGTCAGCAGAAGTAGCCTGCAGTACTGCACTCTAACCACTGCACCATCAGAGGTGGGATGCTGCCGGTGTAACAACCGGTTCAGTGATCACATGATTTGCATGCACACGCGCACGAACAGCTTACTAAAAACACCTGTTATGTTACTACTGGGGAGTAACACAACTGAGAAGCAGCAATATGCTCTGCAGTGCAAATCAGCTAAGGGGATATAGGTAAGTACAGCTCAGGGGCAGGTGGGCGGGCTCTGGTTCACTGCCAGTTGATTGTCGGAGCTAGGGGTTCACCTGAATCAATCCGAACTGATAGAATCCCACCCCATGCACCATCCATTACTGTAAGACATGGTTATGGTTGCTGGCTTGGATAGAGTTGAAGGGGTTCAGATTTTTAACACTCAAGGAAGGGAACAAGGAGGAACAAATTAAGTATGTGTAAACTTTGTCTCTTCTGTATTTATATGCTAAGTTGCAACACCAGCATGATGGAACTTGTAATGCAACCCTGAATGCTTTGTCATTTTGGCATTATAGGCAATCCTCGACTTATGACCAAAATTGAGCCCAAAACTTCTGATGCTAAGAAGGTGATCACATGACTCCACGGTACTGGAACTGTCATAAATACATACCAGTTGCCAAGTATCTGGATTTTGTTTATGTGACCACGGGGATATTGCAAAGGTCATAAGTGTGAAAAATGGTCATAGGCGACTTTTTTCAATGCAATTTTAAATTCAAATGGTCACTATATGAATGGTTCTAATCAAGGACTATCTGTATTATGGTTAAAGGAACAGATACATATGTATCTGGTTAGGAACAGATATAAATTAGAAGTATGCACAGACGGGTCTATTCAGAGCTATTAGTCTTCAAAAATTGGGGTTACTTCTGAATTGGGCACACAAAATGTCTGTTACAAGGGTTTAAGAGAGGGTGATATGCTTGTGTTTCATTTTCTTCTTGTAAGTGATATTTGACCAACCAGTATGAGCAATGAAGTTGTGGACTAAAATGGGCTAGGTTCATCTCTCATGCACAGTAAACTAAACTAATCACACTGTCTAAATGTATCACCCTCAGAGATTAAAGATTAAGATTAAAGCAAACTATTAATTAAAGCAAACTAAAAATTAAAAATTACCAAGTTCTGTCATTTGTAATTTTGACCTATTATGTAAGTTTTGTGAACACAACACTGAATCCTCTGAGAAGAAGGTAAAGAGGCAGACAAACAAATAAACCATATTAAATAAATTTATTCACTCAAGTCTATAGCTCTATTAGGCACTTATTCTTTGGTACATGCAAGCCAAAGCAAACTGAGTGATATTATGACAGCTTGAAATATGAAATGGGTTCCCACAGAGCAATTACTCTGTTCTCCGCTGATCAAAATTGTTCTAAGCTTTTTGGGTGTTGCCACGTTAAAGGTCTTTGGCTGTTAGATTTATTTGTAAAGCACTTGCTAATATTCAATCAAAGAGAGGAGGTGACACCTCAAAGACTCTAGGCACATTCTATAAATGAAGCCATAAAGAAATTTGTTTGAAGATTCACAGATGAATGGAAGTAGTTTGGAACTGAGGGATGTTGTGAGATAGAACGACGAAGTGAGTTACTGATTTTAATTTGGTACAGAGGGTCTCACAGTGGTCTCATTACCAAGCTGCTGAAATGTAGCTCCACATGGGATGACTTTGTTTCAAAGCCTTCTAAATGGATTGTTCATCTTTTTTTTTTGCATTTCAAAAATCAGAAAGAGACAGAACTGTACTGATTGCCTCTATTGTCCCTAGGATGAAAGATATCTTTCCGTACAATAAGATATCAGAAACCTGTTTTTATGTAATTCTCTTGGCTCATTTAAAAATTAAGTTGTAGCATTTTTCATACTTAGTGAATATTGAGGTTCAGTGGGTCAAAACAATAATTAAATAAACCGTCTTTTAAAATCTGTTTTGTTTTTTGGTTTAATTTATGTTATCTGTTAAATATCAGGGCTGGATAAGTTTGGATGTAGGGAATCTATCATAATTTTAAATCTGCCTTTAAAAAATAAAGATAAAGGCATTTCAATATTTGAATAGCATTATCATGCTAACAAAGAGAGTTTAAATTTGCCTTTTGTGAATTTAATATCATACATCACATTTTGTACCTTTTGCTAAAGAGTTCCCTGATTGTATTGGTTACCTTCAGGAAACAGAGAGCTTCTACAGCCCTTAAAAACTTGGACCTCCAAGTTTGAAGTTTTTCATAGATACTGAGTAGCTCAATATTTAGTTGACATTATAAACAGGAAAACAGGTTCAAGGGAATCTACCTGCATTAAATCTTTGGACCTAAGTCATAATTCTTTTTTTTTTCAATAAAGAAATCACCATGAAATGCTATTTACTTGCAAAAGTAATAATGTTTCTAAGGACATATTCATGACACAATTACAAGTAAAATTTCCTAACTGTGACTATGATCTGTGACAAACCCATGCAGGCTTGATTTAACAAGATTATTTCAAAGATTTCATGTACTAGTCTTTTTTTCCCTAAAAAAGTTCTTTTCCTCAAACACTAGAGACCATTTCAGCAAAAGCACTTATTTATTAGACTTATATCCTACTTTTATTCTAGTAGCATACCTTTGTATTTAACCCAGGGTGAAAATCCTGATTGTTGATCTGTTGCCTGAGCAAAATAACATGCTTAGTTTCTATGGTTAAAGGAAGAATTGAAACAGGTGTCTTCCAGGTCCAAGTTCAATCTGTTTCTGGTTTTCAAATGTTGTATATAACATGTATTCCCAAATAAATTTATTGCCATGAAATGTTCTCCAAACAAATTTGATTTTGTAAAATAATTTCCTGTCAGCAGTGCTTATCATAGTTAATGTCAATCTCATGATCAGCTATAGAACACCAGAGGAAGGACAAATGGTACTGCAGGTTTTGTGATGTCAGCACAGATATGGCAATAGGTTTTTAAAGCTTAGTGTATGCTTATAGGTAAGCGGGCTACAGTTAAAAAGAATGTAATGCATACTCATAACTAAGCATAAGCACATTACAAATAAATGCACAGTATCAATCAGTATCAACAGTAATCAGAACAATGCAAGGCATTTCCTAATATCAGCATAACCATTATGTGATTAATTGTTATCCTGCTTTTAAATCTAATTTATTTGTTTGTGATGGGTAGGACATCTCATATTGTGACTGATCATTGGTTTCTTTGTATTTTCACATTAACCTTGGCAGCCTGCCTTTGTTGACATCATCCACTATGCAACTAATAAAAATAAATAAATCTAAAGTAATGTATGAAGTAAGCACACTCACTATGGCAAAAGTGAGTGTCTTCTTAAACAAAAATATGCAAGTAGTTTTGTCTGCATAGAATGAGAGGAAGCACATTAAAATGAGTTAAATGTCTATCTATCATGTCTTTCTGTCTATATCTATCTATCCATCTATCTCTACCTATCTATCATCCATCTATCCAGGGGTGGGATACAACAGGGTTAATTACCAGTTCGGGATTTAGGAGCTTCCCTGCACGCTTTGAGCCGTGCGCCTGTAAATCGTCATCAGCATGCTGTGTACAGAGACGCAGCCTTTGAAACAGCCCTGTTTCCCTGCTTTTTTAACCACAGCTGTGCCTCGTTCGGCAGCTGAAGTTGAAAAATCAGGAACTAAAGGTCAGGTAAGACCCCGGGTGGGCAGGTGGGCAAAAACTTCAGCAGACATAGAACCGGTTCTATGTCTGCTACTCTTCAGAGCTACCAGTTCTACAGAGGTGGACAGAACCGGTAGAAACCCACCCCTGCATCTATCTATCATCCATCTTCCATCTATCTTGGGTATTCAACATCAGCAAACCCTGGCAAAATGGGAGTGGCAAAAACCAGTGGCAAAATGGGAGTAAGGAATGAAAGAGGCATGAATAATTGATTTTAGTTGTATCTCTGTATATCAAAAGGGATAATATATTCCAGAGTCAGTGGAAACCATATAGGGGGCATTTATTATGGGCAATCCCAAAGAGTTGGCTTTAGATAACTCTTGCTTTAATCCCTTCATATACTTAGCAGTACAAAAGTAGAGGTGGGATTTAGGCTATCAGATGATACCGTCTCTATTCTGCATCAAGAAGGTAACAAATCGGTTGAATAATTTGTTTAGGGAAAATAATTTGATTAAGTTTCTCATGATTTGGAGACACTGGTAGATTTCTTATAAGATAAAGAGAAAAATCACTTTGAGATTGACTTTGAAATGACTTTGAGATTTGATGATTAGATCTGATTTGACTAGCGAAATATTTGGTTTTCCCAATGTATGGGTATGTTTGACAATTTATTGTGTGTTGGATTAAAATTAAGACAAGAATATAAAAACAAACATTGTTTTTAGAGTGTTGATTGTTAGTATTTTAAGATATTTTCAACATTGATATTATTAATTTAAACTTATGGGAAGGTTATTGTATCATATTATCTCTGTACTGAAAAAAAATGAGATCACTTTTGTTATGTATTTGTTTGATGCCATTTTGGTCACTTTTTAAATGTCACCTATTTATTTTAATGTTTGTTTTTGAAATTTAATAGTTTTTAAAAAGGAAACAAGTTGTTGGCAGGAAAAGTATGTATCCAACAGACCTGAGGTAAAAACAATAAAATACAAACATGGATTTGCTTCATCATATACAGAAGTGAGAAAGTGTGAGATAAACAGCAGGGTACAAATGCAGACTTTCAAAATGATGACTGTGAAATCTCCTGTGCCTAAGGTTCTTTGAGGTATCCCCTTCTCTTTGATTGAATATTAGCAAATGCTGGAGGTGGTTAATTCACCAGAAAGAAGATTCCCTCCCACCCTCCCAACACCCATTACATTCTGGTTTTTAAACTTTTTTAATTTGAATAATTAATGTTTTGTATGTTGGGTTTTATGATGTTGTAGCTACCCAGACTTACTTGACAGTGAGATGACAAGCATATGGATTTAATAATTAATTAAAATAAAAATATTAAAAGAATGTGTGTTGATGTTTCAGGCTGTCCATCTTTATTTTGTAACATGAACAGAAAGAGTTTAGAAGGACTAAATAAACAAAAATATGCCCAAGTTCTTGTCTTTAACTCTTGCAATATCTACTCATAATATGGAAGGATTTTTACAATTCACTTTTTTTCTCAGAAATGTGATTTTTTTTGTGTGTGTGTGTATATCTTTATCAAAAGAAGGTAGCATTTCATTATATATAAAGTTGGGGTTTTTTTACATGAGGCTTTTTTTTCTATCCTTCCTGTCTCAACTAGTTGAAGAACTTTATTCCTGAAATTTGAGAACTTTAGGAAATAATTTTACAGTATTATTTATATATATATATATATATTAAAAATGTAAACAGATGGAAATCCCTTCAGCATTTCTTAGGTCACTTTTTGTTGTGTTTTATAGGATGCGGTTGAGAAGCAAACAAAATTGGGTAGCTGGGATGTTTTAAAAGTAAAATGTCTCACATTTTAAAAGTGTAATCTGATTGTGCTCCCAGCCCTGAAGCGTTGTGATGCATGAAACTGTTCTGACGAAAGTGTTAAATTTACAGGAGAAGCTGTTATTTTCTTATTTTCTTCATTGTGACATCGATTTGTATGGCTAACATTTTAGTAATAAAAGGCATAATGTAAAGCTGCAGCCCGCTGCGAGGGGGAAGTCTACACATTGAGTGAACACTGCAGGACCTATTCATAAATATTCATTAAGGCCTGCTTCATTGAAAATGAAATTTAAGTACTTAGGATAATGGAAGAAAAGTAGATGGAATGGCTTTCACATAAGCTGAGAAAAGAGGGCTCAGAACATGACAAACCGAAAGAAGAGGGTGGGTGGTAGGGATGATAACTAGAATTTAATATTATTACAGGATTAAAACACTAGGGAAAGTATGTAATTCTGAAACTGGAATGCCTTCTTGCATTGGGGTAAATAAATAAGTCAACTTGATTTGCATTGTATGGAAGGGCTGTCAGCTTCAAAGGTCCTAACCCAGGGGTGTCAAACTCATGTCGCCATGGCGGCATCACGTGATGTATTAAAACTTTTTTCCCCTTCACTAAACCGGGCGTGGGTGTGTCCAACGCATGATGCATCCAGCCCGCAGGCCACGAGTTTGACAGCCCTATCCTAATCAATATGCCCACTGGTAGTCTATACCAGGGCCCCTCCACATAAGACCTCTTAAGGCTCAACATTTCTATTGCTAAACAAGACAGTTGTTAAGTGGGTTTTGCCCCCATTTTACATCACAGTTCTTGTCACAGTTGTTAGATAAATCACTGCAGTTGTGAAGTTAGTAACAAGGTTGTGAAGTAAATCTGGTCACGAAAGATAGTTGCATAACCCCGAGACATTGTAAACATCATAAATATGAACAGGTTGCCAACCATCCAAATTTTGATCATGTGACCATAGGGATACTGCAACAGTCATAAATGTGAAAAAAGTCACTTTTTCAGGGCAGTGGTAACTCGGAACGATCACTAAATGAATGGTTGTAAGTTAAGGACTACCTGTAGCATTGAGTGATTGATAATCCTTGACTTACAACACAATTGGGACCAGAATTTCCTTTGCTAAACAAGGTGACTGATAGAGGAGTCACACCTGATTTTACTGCCTTTTTGCTTAACAGTTGTTAAACAAATCATTGCAATTTTTAAGTGAACTATGCAGTGTCAAGATTCCAAGTAATAAACCCATAGCAAGCAAAACTCCAAGGCAGGTAGATTCCTCAAAGAATACTTTTTTTTTACTTTTTTAAAAATTGGAATTATCATATTGGCACATATCTGGTGAAAACCGACTCTGAAGTTTCCCACGGTTTTCACCTAATTAAAAGTAAAAGTTTTTCTACTTTTTCAAAACAGTCAGTCACATGGTCCAATCACGGTGTGGACTGGCAGCCAGATAGCATCACTCTGCCTTCCTCTGACTAGGTGTGGGTATGTCCTTGGTTCCCAAGAGAAAATACGTTGCTTTGGCTACAGATTCCCCTCTATCTCAATTCCCTCCTCCCTGACTCTCAGCTCCACTGTGACAACACTGAAGCTGTCAAAAATGGTTGTAGTCAGATCAGCTTCAGGGTAGACATGCAGTTGTTAAACAGATCTGGCTTCCCCCATAGACTGTGTGTGTTGGAAGCCACCTGGGAAAGTTTCAAATGGTGATCATATGACCCTTGGATGCTGCAAACATTATAAATAACTGTCGTTTGCCAAGTGTTTAGATTCTGATCACATGGCCATGAGGTGGCTGCAACTGTCATAAGTGTAAAGGACAGTTGTAAGTCACTTTTTTTCAGTGTAACTTTGAATGATTGCTAAATGAATTGTTGTAAGTGGAAGATTACCTGTTGCTGGTAATTCCTGCAGTAATCTTAACTAGGATGACCTGAAATATCTGGCAATTCCTGCTTTGTGATGGAGTGTTTTTCTTTAAAAAAAAGAAAAACCACCCCTATCTTTTTAAAAAGATGGATTCATGGATTTAAAGATCCTGCATAGTGTTTACTCATGCCTTGTTAATCTCTCATTTGGACTGTTGTTTCACACTGCATTCATCTTTGAAGACTGTTCAGAAACTTCAATTGGTAGAATATGGTGTTATCCATACTTCTAGTTTCACCTTAGTTTACCCATGTAAGATCACTTCACGGACTGGGCTGGCTTCTTATAAGCTGGGTGCTATTTCTGGGTGCAATTCAACTTGATGGTTATCACCCACCTATAAAGCCCTTTATGGCATAAGGCTAAATTAGAACTTAGAACTAAGAAGAAATTTCCTGACAGTTAGAATCATTAATCAGTGGAACAACTTGCCTCCAGAAATTGTAAATCTTCCAACACTGGATGTTTTTAAGAAGAGATTGGATAACCATTTGTCTGAAGTGGTGTAGCATTTCCTGCCTAAACAGGGGGTTGGACTAGAAGACCTCCAAGATCGTTTCCAACTCTGTTATTCTATTCTAAGTTAGTTGTGATACAACCTATCTCTGTTTACCAGTATATCTGCCTAACTTACAAGAGCCAACAGAATGAGGAGGTTTCAGATTCCCTCTATGAGATAATGTCATATGGTAGAATGGAGGAGATATGCCTTCTGTGTTGGGTTAATATACTGTATCTCCTGGGATTCAGAGGCTGTTGGCTTTCCATAAGGCTTTAAAAACCTAGTTTTTTTTTCCTCCAGGCATCAAGCCAGTATGTTGGCCGACCCCATCAAGTATATGATTTCAGGGCTGGTTGTATTGTGTTTTGGCTTCAGTATTAGATGTTTATGTATTGATTTGCAGTTATAATCTTTATTGTTTATCTTTGTAATTTAATTCTGTGTTTAATTCTACGTTAGGTATGGCAGAGATACAAATTGAAAGTTTGCACAATAAGTTGCTTAGCTAACTAAGCTATAGCACGCTCTTCACAAACCGTAAAGGCCAGAAGCCATTAGGTTGTGCTGGATAAAACAAGGCCAATGGCAATTTGCCATGGCAGTAGAAACACATGGAGAGCAAGAGTGGCATTGGACAAAGTTGTGCTGCTTTCAAAAATATAGCCTTACTTTTCAAATTTCCTAAAAAAGGGAAAAACAGGCACCACAAATCTGAGGAGACTAACTACACCATAACAAAAATAGACATTAAAACAAACACCTAAGGCAAGCATTAAATAAACTGATCAAACAATTGCTAATTAAATTAAAGTAATCAGTAGTCAGCAAAATAACAGCAGCAACAACAGAAAGCCTTAAGGTACCATAAAGAATAATAGATTTATTGTCACAAGATACATGAAATGCTATATTCCATAGAGAAAGAAAAAAAATAGTAGACATCAAAGTAGTGTAGACTATGGCTGTTCTGCATAAAGCTCAAAAGGAGTCATTTGAAAGAATAGTGACTGCTAATTATTCAATCATCCCACATTTTTGCTGTTAGTTTTGGGTTATAGCAAGATAAAAAACCATTTTCTTTATTTAAACCCTTAGGAGAAGAAGGAAGATTTTTGATTAGCTCTAATGTACAGAGCAGCCTCTAAGACAAGAGATCATTTCAGATCTAATGCCCCTCCACCCCCATCCCAAACACTGCCTGAAATTACTTGCTTGGCAAATCAGTAGAGAAGGGATAGAGTTACTTATGGGTTGTTCCAAAACAATGATACCGTTTCTGGAATGGCTCTCCATTATATTTACACCAGGAAATGAACGTGATGTGGGATGGGCTTTTCCATAGCTTAGGAAAACTAGAAGTTGCCTTACATCAGGAGTGGGATTCTACCAGTTTGCACCTATTCACTAGAACAGGTTGTTAACATTCAAAGCAGTTCGGAGAACCAGTTGTTAGAAGAAATTACTGGCCTAATCCTGTAGGGAAGGCAGGAAGGAAACATTCTGGTGTTGCTTACAGAAACTGCCTCTCCATTAACCCTTATTACATTCTTGGCAGGACTAGACTTCCTGTCTCAGGAACTTCTCTGGAGTTTTTTTCCCCTCCTTTGCTGGTACTTTGCTTGTGTGGAGTAACCATTCAAAGTTACAATAGCACTGAAAAAAGTGACTAATGACCATTTTTCACACTTAGAACTGTTACAGCATCCCCACAGTTATGAGAGGAGGCGAGGAGATGCGTGCCTCGATGTGAGTAATATTGAGTTGGCCACGCCCAGCCAATAAGATGACCACCAAGCCATGCCTACCAACTATGCCACGCCCACAGAACTGGTTGTTAAAAATTTGAATCCCACCCTGCTTTACATGATGATGTCAAGTCTATTTCAGTATTATCTGACAAGTTGGGATAGAATCTGGAAGCTCTTTGTGCATTTTTTTAAAATTTATTTTTGTTATTCAATCACCAAGTCACATCTGACTCTCCACAGCCCTATGGACCAATGGACCCAGATTGTTGGGGGCAATATGCTGACTCTGTAAAACCGCTTAGAGAGGGCTGTAAAAGCACTGTGAAGCGGTATATAAGTCTAAGTACTATTGCTATTGCTACAACAGACACCCTGCCCTCCATTGTCTCCTGCAATTTGCCCAAATTCATGTTGATATTACCTAACCATCTCATCTTCTGCCATCTCCTTCCTTTTTGCCTTCAATCTTTCCACTGGTTTATTAACCATTAAGCAAACTAAGCGTATGCTTAGGGCACCAGACCCAAAGGGGACACCATAAAGTTGAGAATATGGCTTCGTTTGTACAGTATGTACAAAGGAGAGGAGCACCAAGATTTGTCAGTGCTTAGGGCACCAGCGAGCCTTAATCCACCACTGAATTTTTCCCAACATCAGGATGTTTCCATTGAATATTTCCCTTTCCATCAGGGTGTTTCCAATCCAGGGTGTCCTCTATTCTCATTTGGTGGACAAAATATTTGAGCTTCAGCTTCAGTATCTGTCCTTCCAAAAGACAGTCAGGATTGATTTCCTTCAGGATGGACTGATTTGAATTCCTTACAGCCTAAGGGACTCTCAAGAGTCTTCTCCAACTTCACAATTTGAAAGCCCCAGTTCTTTGGCACTCCTTATGGTCCAACTCTCACATCCATACATTATAACTTGGATCTGTGCAAATAGTAAGCCCTAAAAGCATATTAAGGCTGTTCTAAAACTACAATTCTTTGGTTTTTGTAGTAGTGTTGGAATTGCCAAATTTTGCTCCAAAAACAATAATTGTGACTTAGCCATCCAACTAGACATAAAGCAGTTGATATCATTGCTGCTTCCTTTTCCTACATCATCATCATCATCATCATCATCATCATCATATGCTGTCAATTCCTATGTGACTGTAGTAGCTACTGAGATTCTTCAGATGGTAGTAGATGCTAAGCAGCAAACTGCCATCTAGAAACCCTATGTCAGCCTCTCGGCTATTGGCACGATCTCATTCCCTATATCTTGGTGAAGGTGGAAAGTCTCTAACTTTCCAGACATATAGGTGATCTCATTTACTAACATCACCACTAGTTTTAAGGATTGTTTGGGAGGTTGTACCAATGTGAATGGGAGCTTTCACCCATGTGGCATCTATTCTCCAATCCAGATGCTATATCTATGTTGCCTTTGTCTTCTTGTAAAAATCCTATAAATGTAATAAACACTGCCCATACAGTCAGACATCTTGGTACCCTGCACAATGACTGGTCTTTGATCACCACATGTGACTCCGAGTGACTACTTAAATAGATTTTTCCATGATAATCTATGCCTTCCAATGGTGAACTCACCACCACAGCAACTATGTTCCCCCACCTTGCTGTTGGTTGTCCCTTTCTTCTAATTTTTTCCACCTTTCCCATCATTAGAGCTTTTTCTAGAGTCTCCACATGATGTGTCTGAAGTAGGATAACTTGAGCTTAGTCATTTGTTCCTTGAGTGAGAACTCTAATGTGAGAACTCTAGGTTGATGTCTTCAATAATAATAATAATGACTGGGGTGACATGATAGCAGTATTCCAGTATTTAAGAGACTGCCACAAGGAAGGGGGGTCAACTTATTTTCCAAAGCACCAGAAGGGCAGGACAAGAAACAATGGATGGAAACTAATCAAGGAGAGAAGCAACATGGAACTAAGGAGAAACTTCCTAACAGTGAGGAAAATTAACCACTTTGCCTTCAGAAGTTGTGGGTGCTCCATCACTGGAGCTTTTTAAGAAGACTGGACAGCCCACCTCTCTAAAATTGTATAGGGTCTCTTGCTTGAGTAGAGAGTTTGACTCCATGGTCCCTCCCAGTTCTATTCTGATTGATTGAAAACCAGATAAGACATATTCATATATAGACATACTCATAACCCCATGGCCGATGCATCAGATGGTGTGAGACCCATCTGTTCAGCTCATGATTTTCATATAGAATAATAAATCTTCTCTGTCTAAATATAATCCTTAAAAGTATTTTCTGCAATTCATCAAAGAATTATGAGCTTTCGGCTCTTTTTTAGTCATAAATTGCAAGCTTGGCTCAGATTCAATAAGCCTATTCTTCATCACATGCCAAAGGGAACCTAATACCCACTGTGCCATTGCATATGGGTTTTTCCCCTATAGCAGTGGCATCCTCAGCAGAGAATTGCATGGCATACCAGAGGGGATAATTGTGAGTCAAGTTTATGATAAATAAAAAATGTGGACGAAGCATAGGCTACTGAAAGCATAGATATGGCTTTAATCCTAAAATCAAACACTTGCAGGCAATCTGCTGATTTTGATAGAGAGTAAGGCAACATCCAGATATTTTGGAGACTCCACAGACATTGTTTGAATCCTAAGTTAACTTAAGCAAATTCATGGCACAAATATTTTCTGTTTTATTTTATTTTTTTCATCTCCAATCCCCATCCAGCTGGTTCCCATCCCTATTTTCTCTGGCTTATTCCACATGGTTCAGGAGAGTTTTCTTCAATGGAACTATCCTAAATAAATTACAACAGTTAAGCAAATGCAAATATTTTTTCTCGTTTTGCAATAGAAAATAGGTTGATATGATCTGGTCAGTTGCATCAGCATTTAAAAATGGTATAACGAACATTTTGGTGGAATACATTCCAACATTAACTAGCATTTTACAAATTTTCCAGAAATTTGGGACTGAAGTTCTCAGGTGTCTGGGTAGGAAATTAGGATAGGAGTTCGACTCCTAACACATCTGAAGAACTACAAATTAGACATGGTTGAAAAATCCACTGGATGAAATGGTACTGACTAAAGGCAGCATGCAGCCATTTGTTTACCTATTTATTTATTAATTAAGCACATAGAGCCAGCTCATATACTAGAATAAAGGTGTCAAACTTTATTTCATTGCATCAAGGTTATGTTTGACCTTGGAGGGGCTGGGGTTGTGTGGCCAGGGGGCATGGCCAGCTCAATGTCATTTGTCGAGGCTCCGTTTTCAGCCATGACAGCATCTTGTATGCCTCTGCCATTTAAAATGGAGCCCGGGGGACTGTTCAGGGCTGACATGAGCTCCATTTTCAGCCAAAACAGCCTCCTGCAGCCCTCTGCCAGCAGAAACAGAGCTCCCCAAGCTCTATTTTTGCTGGCACAGACTGCAGGAGGTCATCACAGTCCAAAACAGAGTGTGGCCCTCCCAAACTCCATTTTCACTGGCAGGCACCACGGGCTGATTCTTCGGTGTTTCTAGGGTGTCCCTGCGAGTTAGATCTAAGCACCCCATGGACCAGATTCAGTCCATGGGCCTTGAGTTTGACAACCTGTACTAGAAGCTTTTGAGTTCCCATCTGAGCACCTTAAACACAACCAATACTTTGAAGACATCTCATTGTCCTCAAGAAAGAATGTCGTAGGAATCACCAGAATCTTCACTTTTCAACAGCCCTGCACTGCAACTCAAAACGTCAGCAAAATAGCAGTAGGTTTTGGTATCTACCCAGGGGTCCATACATGCTGCACATTTCTCTGTACTGGTGAGGCTCAATAGAAACAGAATGAAAACAGAACTATAAAACAGGAGAGGATGATACTAAAACCACACTAAGGGAGCATCACAAAATCTCCCTTGTCCCCTGGGATTCCCAGTCCGGATAACATAGCTGAGTCTTGAGGGATTTATGGAATGTTGAAAGGGATTGAACTAATCTCACATCCAGATACAGAAGATTCTCCAAGATGGGCGCTGCAGCAGAGAAGGATCCCTTCTTGGGATCCACCAGATAGAACCCACAGCCTGCCTTCTTTGTGGTCCTGATGTAATTCAGGAGAGGTAGTCCCTCAGATAGGGATGCAGAGGCTCAATGGCTAAGAGGCTGAACTTGTCAATCAGAAAGGTTGACAGTTCGGCAGTTCGAATCCCTAGTGCCACGTAATGGAGTGAGCTCCTGTTACTTGTCCCAGCTTCTGCCAACCTAGCAATTCAAAAACATGTAAAAATGCAAGTAGAAAAATGGTGGGAAGGTAACAGCGTTCCGTGCACCTTTGGTGTTTAGTCATGCCAGCCACATGACTACAGACACATCTTCAGACAGCGCTTCTCTTCAGCTTTGTAATGGAGATGAGCACCACCCCTTAGAGCCAGAAATGATTAGCACGTATGTGCGAGAGGAATCTTTACCTTTACCTTTAATTCCTCAGATAACCTAGACCCATGCCATGTGATAGTATATGCCTACTTTGTGTGATTTGAAACCTTGCATTTTCTAATTAGAATCACATGGGAATCAAAGAGGAGCTGTTGTGATGTTCATGCAGATGCCATCATTGGTGCAACTTGTTCAGGAGAATTTCCAAATGTTTGCATCATCATATTGAACCTATCCTGGTTCAATTCCCCATTCCTGATCTGCAAGATTGTATAAGCTCTTCCATCGGGTACATTACGATTGAGCAAAATATCATTCTCCTCACATTCATTAAATCTTTCATTCCAATACAGATTAGGCTTGGAAATTTGAAGGCAGTCTTTGAATGAGGAATTAACTAGATGAATGGATAAGTGGAAAGTAGAATTCATATGTCAAATATCATCATGATTTAAGAGCTTCTCAGTCCTCATTTCTTAGCTTTTTAAATTTGGGTTTATAGATGACTCAAGCTTAAGGCATAGCTTTTATTGCATCACTTTTCTCATAATTAATCTCTCCAGACTTTTTTTTCTTCATGGGAGGTCTTCTCTTTAATTACTTCTAAACAGTAGGATGGAATTGTGATTGGCCCCAAGTCTCTGCTCTTAGAAAGGATGTCAAAATGCATCTCTTTAGTTTAGCTTTCATACTGCCTTTAGTGATGAGGTTCATGAGTGTTTCATTTTTTAAAGTTATTCTTGAAACTAGGCTTTCATTTACAATTCTAGTAATCAACCTTGATGAAGAATTTAAATGTTTTACCTTGCCTGGGTCTTTGTTGCAGCTAGTTTTTAATTTACCATTCTCAGCTGAGGATGTTCCACAAGATTGAAGAAATGACCTTTATGTTGCAATAACATTCTTTAGGCATCAGGAATTAGCATTTTTCATCTATCATTCTTGTAGGCCTTTTAAAGTACGTGCACATTCTGTTATGTTATTCCTGTAATGATGCTATTGCCTTAAGTGAAGCTGTGTTCTCCTCAGTGCAATTATAGACCAGAAAATGGTACTCTCCTTACTGCATTCAGTTATTATCAACACATCTTATGAAACAAAAATTGCTTTTTTAAAATTAAAAAAAGAAAATATTGAAATCCTATGGATACAGCATTTTATGGGCTGAAAAATCTAAGCTGGTTCTCAAATCTCAGCAGAGAGATTGCTTCAGTTGTGCAAATATTTTAAACAAAAACAATGAGTAAGTCCTTGGTGTATTCTGGAAACTTAGTTGCTTTCTTGTAGGCATTTCATTACCTAACGAGGTAACATCAGTGCTAGAAGGGAGTAAGGTTTGCTGTCTGTTTATATATAAGTGGCTTGCTTTTTCAATATTGGTGGGACAATTCTTGATTAGGCTGTTGCTTACTGTTTTAATTCTTTGTCTGAATAGTCCATTTATTGGAGTAACGTTCACTAGGTGATTGTAGGTCTAGTATTAATCTATACAGGGGAAAAAAAATATTCCAGTTTTATAAATACTTACACTATCTAGCAAGCATTGTACAACTGTTTAATCTTTTAAATGTTTTAAATATTGTAGGAAGTTAGCACCCACCCCTCTCCTAGAAAATTGAAATAGCCTAGGAAATATTTAAAAGGCAGAATATTATATCTCCCTGGATGAGAAAAGGAGAAATATGTTTTAAAGACAAAGCAGCTTCCTGCAGCTCCCTGCCCCCCTTTCAGCTCCAGGGTGATGGGATTAAGGATGGCCCTCAGGAAATGATAGGATTACCCATCTCACCACATGTTCTGGGAAGATTGCATTAGCCAGCACTCAGGTGAAGCCATGTGGTCCAGACCAAGCTTATAAAGTTAAGACCCCTGCCCCTGGGAGTCTGACAGCCAATGGGATTCATTTCTTGCACAGGAACAGGAAACACTAAGGTAGGGCCCAACAGAGGTTATATAAGGGTCTCTCAGCATCTGGGTCGGCCCTTCTTTCCTTCTTCCCTTCACCTTGAAGCATGTGGTCCTGCTGTCCACCATTAAACCATCTTTCCAAATAGCCTCCATGTTTCTGGTGTCTTTTTCCCCACTTGGAACTGAACCCAGAAGGATATTTCTTTCAACAATATTTAACCCATACATTACCATGATATTATGATGTCCTGATGAAGTAATTTAACTGGGCTAAATTCCCCTCGGTGGCTATTTGTTAAGGTGAACATTTCAATAGTTCTTTCTCTCACGATTTTCTCTTTTTGCCGGTTCTTTCTCGTTCTATCTCCCTCCCTTCCTCTCCCTCCTTCCCCCTCTCCCCCCACTCTCTCTCCATTCAATCAATCATTATCAGAGCAAAGAAGTTGCATATTTTATTTATTTCTAAAGATTTATTTGGATATACTATAATCATACTCAACATGCAATGTCCAGGCAACTTAAGAAGGATGCAGGTAATAAATATAGACTATTAAATATAAATATTTCAATATGCAACCTAAAGTCAGAAGGAAACAAACAGCTCAGAGCACCTTCTATCAACCAATGTTTATAAGCAAGGAACCAGTTCCAGATAAACAATCAAGGATAAAATAATTGCTTCATTCCCTAATCAAAGAACAAGTCACATCCCAATCAAATTTCCAATCTCCCATGTACCAATAATAGTGCTCTTAATCTGATAATGGAGCCTCTGCAAGAAATTAATCAAGTTCAGCAAACGTTAAAACCTCAGTGGTCCCAATGCTTAATCATATGTATTCTTTATAATTGTTTTAAAAATATTGCTCCTAGAATTGAACCTTAAAATATTGCAAAGATTATCTAAATGTCCAAACAAACACTTTGTGATTTACTGAAGTTGTTTTGTTAACTGGGTTTATTATCATGACATTTAAAGCTGGACTGATGATTAAATAGGCAAATATATTTTGAAGTTAGGACAAGCTGGTCTTCCCATTTAATGCACATTTTAAAACTTTCAGTGCAGAAGTTAATAAAAGAATAATTTATTTACCAACCTCCCATTAATGCAAGAAAATGTTTTTTATTTGCTTGAATTGAAATACTGTATGTATTCAGGAAAACAAATAATGGTTTTGTTAAATATATTTCTGCTATATATTTAACAGAGTTTATTTCATGTGCTACTTGGATCACAATCTGATTACATTTTATTTTATTATCATAATTAAACTGTAGGTGTCATTAGAAGGTGTTTTATTTGGGCTTGTAAAGCATAAGGTGCGCTACTGACTTGAAGTATTTATTATGTTAAAAATGTTAACATTCCCAAAGGAATTAAGTGTGTATACTGCATTTGTTGCTTTGGTGGCAGCTGTCAGAATTTGTTGGCCTAGTAAAAATTAGAAAGAATATTAATACAAAGCAGTTTTTGCTAAAAGTGTCTCAGAAAAGAAAATGTTAGACTGGTCGTTCCACAAAAGCTTTAGCCTGGCAGACTGCAAAAAATATTCAAGTCCTTCAGCATTGCCTGATTGCAGAAGGAATATCTCGTGTTTTCAGATTTGTTGAGGTACCCTGGAGATCTTTTGGGGTGAGAAATGGGACATGCACACAGACACACAGACACATACACACAGAGACACAATACATATATATTGTATACTCTGTATGTATCTCTCACATATACATAGCGTGTGCGTATTGATATATATATATATGTTTTCGGAGGTTTTCGCGGGTATTTGTATGTGGATCTTTGGTTCTTCGGGTTTTCTCCCGCGTAAAATTGGAAGTATCTAGGCGACGTTTCGATGAAGTCTCATTCATCATCTTCAGGCTTGTGTCTTCGGTCTTGTGCTTCTCGGAGTAATGTGAGCTTGCAGCTGCTTTTTCCTTTTAACTGCTAGTGGGGGTGTGACTTGATTGGGTGGGGGCTTGGCTGTGTTCTGATTGGCTGGGGATGTGTTCTCATTGGTTGGGGGTTTGTCTGTGTTCTGATTGGTTGAGGGGTTGGCTGTGTTCTGATTGGCTGGGGGTGTGTTCTGTTCCGGTGGGGATTTGGTTATATTCAGGTTAGTCTTAGTTGCTGGGGGATTTGAGCTGGTGAGCTGTGATCCTGTTGTTTGGCTTCGCATTCATGGTGGTGCCACATCTTCATGGTGGGTGTCAGTTCCCTTCATGTATGGGTTGGGGAGGGTTTGAAGCAGGTAGTGATGCAGCTGTGGTACGGCTTCTGGTCCGTGGTCGTGTTTCATCTTCTGTGTGGGTGTGAGTCTGCTTTCTACGTGGAAGTGTGGTGGTAGTTTCTTGTGTGGCCCTCATGGGTGTGGGTCTGGTGAAGAAAGACATGAAGGACACCAGACCCACACCCACGAGGGCCACACTAGAAACACAAGCAAAGTGTGATCTGCTGTCTCCCTATATATACTGATAAGGAGGTTGGCTGTGTTGTCATTTCTTGATTGGTTGGTGAAGTTGATGTTTGCAGATTGGCTGGCTTTTTCTTAAGAACATGTGTGGCTGAGGTATTGGCTGTGTGTGTATCTGTCTCCTATGTTGTAATGACTTGGGTAATGGGCTGTATGATGACCTTCTGAGTTTTAATCTTCTGACCTCCTGGTACTTTTCCTCTTCCTCCTCATTTCCTATCTGATGTGATTCTGTGACTATCACTGGTGGGCTGCTACCAGTTTGGATCGGTTCTAGCGACCCCACTTACCAGCCCCTGCCCTTTCCTGTCATATATTTCCCTGTTTTCTAGCTCAGCTGATTCCCATGGCACAGTGGGTTGCTGCACCTCAGCTCTTTTACTCACCAGTGCTAAGTTGAAGGTAAGTTTTTAAGCTTAAAATGGGCAGTTTTTGAATGCTGTGCACACTCACCAAACCAGTTGTTAAACCAGTTGCAGCCCACCACTGGTGACTATCCCTGTCTCTTAATTTGATCTGGTTACTTAGATTCCCACAGATGTGGTGATTTGTACTGTACTGTAAACTCCTAAAGACACAAATTGTCCCGTCCTCCCCACTATATTTTATTGTTATTATTCTCTGATTTGATATTGTGTTTGCTTAATAGAAAGCCAGCATGAGATAGTGGATAATACGTTGGACTACAACCAAGCATATTTGGGATCAAATTTTTTGAGTGAACAACTCTTGATAACATTGATTTAACCAGCATCTCTCAGCTTAGCCTTCAGATTGCTGTAAGATTAGGAAACATGTATAGAGTGAAAAGATAGAGTTAAGGACATTTAATTTCAATCCTTCTGGTCCATTAATGTTCTCCCAGGCAAATAGGGGGAGTATATATATTTGTGTTTACAGCAATGGTGAGAATCAAAAAGTTTATTACCGGTTCTGTGGCTTGGTGGGCGTGACAGGTGAAGAATACTGTAAAATCTCCAGTCAGAAGTGGTATTTACCAGTCTCTGAACTATTCAAAATTTCCACTACCGATTCTCCAGAACTGGTCAGAACCTACTGAATACCACCTCTGGTTTACAGCATACATTTGATTGACTGATGCTTTTAAGGAAATCTTTTTTCAGTTTATCTCTATAGCAGTAATCCTTTGAAATAGGTTTGACGAAAGAGAATAAACCCAGATGAACTCAGTGATTTGAATCTGGGTCTCTTTCATTCTCATCCAGTACCTTAACAACTACACCATGTTGGTTGTCAGTCTGCCATATAGTAATAAAGTAAAACCATGCAAATTGCTGAAATGAAACACAGTACAAATGTATGTGCAATAATGAAAAAAGATGCAGCTTTACAGTTACAAACCAATACAAATAATAAGCAATTAGTAAAGAAGACAGCAATAAAACAGATATATTAACATAGGAAAAATGTGGTGAAATAACACAAGAACAAAAATTATAAAAGCAATAACAGCAATATTTGTACACTATCTCTCTGTCTTAGTCTGCTATCCTCAATCATCCTTGTTTTAATGATGATTCAGGATGATGATTTTAATGAGGGATCTTCTAACATTAAAAATGGGACATAAATGTTTGTATTGTAGACCATAATATAGGTTGTCATTGACCTATGAACAATCCCTTAGCAACCGTTTGAAATTACCATGGATCCATCAGGCACATGAGACCAGGAGCAGAACAGAGTTCAAAATCATTGTGAGTTTATTCCATGAATATGATTTACTAACAATCAAGAGAAATTAGTGGCAGATAGGAGTCAATGGACACCAAGGGGAACTGGACTGAGTTCTCTTTTGGAGATGTAGAGACACCAGATTGATGAGGTGTTTGACCCTACCCTCAGGCTCAGTCTTGCCATCTCCTATAGCAGGGGTGTCAAATACAAGGCCCGCAGGCCAGATCCATACCGTGATGTAGTCGAATCCAGACAATGGGCCATCCTGGAAAATGTAAGGGGCTGGCCCATGTCATTTCAGCCCGGTTTGCCCAATGCAAAGAAGAAACATCAGACATCAAGCAGTGCTTCAGGCTGGTCTACCCAGTGCGAAGAGGAAACATGGCAGCAGTTTGGGGAGTGGCTTCAAGTTTGCCATACCCTCCCAGTCGGCCACACCAGGGGTGGGTTTCTACCGGTTCTGTCCACCTCTGTAGAACCGGTAGCTCTGAAGAGCAGCAGACATAGAACCGGTTCTATGTCTGCTGATGTTTTTGCCCACCCACCCACCTGGGCTCTTACCTGATCTTTATTTCCTGATTTTTCAACTTCAGCTGCTGAATGAGGCACAGCTGTAGTTAAAAAAGCAGGAAAAAAGGGCTGTTTCAAAGGCTGCTTCTCTGCATGTAGTGTGCTAATGATGATTTACAGGCGCGCATGCTCCCAGTATGCAGGGAAGCACATCATCAATCACCGATCCTCGTAAATCCTGAACTGGTAGTTTACCCTGTCATATCTCACCCCTGGACCACACCCAGTGAGTGGTGTCAAGCTGGCCATGCTCACCTAGTCATCCACACACACCCAGCGCCCCCCCCCCCCGAGATCAACCACAGCCCTGATGTGGCCCTCAATGAAATTGAGTTTGACACCCCCTGTCCTACAGAATCTACTTCAGGGAGCAACCCAGATTTCAACATGATGGCCTTCCCTTTTGTGGGGTGATGTGACTGCAGTTTGGACACTCAGTAACCATGCCGCTTTTATGGCCATTGGTCATGGTCCCATGACTTCTTTTTATGATGGTTTTGCCAAAATCTGGCCTTTACTTCCAATTTTCAGCAAAACTTGCCTATAACGAACATGGGAATTTCTAACAATCACCTTAAAAAAGGTTGTTAAAACCATTACAACGTATGACAGTGGTGAGCAGATTCCATTACGGTCATAACTCAAGGTCTACCTATAATATGAATCCTCAGCTATCTTAGACTTCACAGTTCATGCACCAAAAAGCAGATCTTGGTCAAAGCTTTATAATTGTGAGGAGAACTCCAAAGCAGTTTTTCTTCAGCCTTAATAATCACAAACTAACCCTCCAGGCTATATTGATTCATTGTGGAGTTTTATTTTTCTGCCTTTAATAGCAAACAATCCCCCTTTGAGGCACTACAGGGAAGGAAATCTAAGAAGCCTTTTGCATGAATGTTCATGTTTGCTTACATCTTTGTCGGCTAAAATAATCCATTGATCACTAATCACTGTGGTTGTTTGCACACAACAGCTTCCCTATATTGCACTAAACTGTCCTGAGGCTGCAAAGTGCCACAGGAAGCAATCGATAATAAAGTCTCATGAAGTTTTTAATGATAAAACATTGAAAGGCTTTCTCCCTCTTTTGATTCTCTCTCTCCCCCACTCCTCTCTCTCTCTCTTGAAGAGATTGAAAGGCAGGGGAAAAAAAATCCTTTGCTGGACAGTGAACTCTCTCTTTTCAGAAGCTTGGCACAAAAAGCCTTTTGAAATCCTTATCAAATTTGCGGGCAGAAAAAAAAATAATGGGTAGGATTTATAAGTGCAGGTTAGTCCTCTACTTGTGACCATAATTGAGTCCAAGATTTCCGTTGTTTAGTAAAACAGTTGTTAAATGAGTGTTCCATTTACAGTCGTTAAGCAAATCACTGAAATTGTTAAGTTAATCACATGATTGTTAAGTGAAACTGGCTTCCCCGTTGACTTTGCTTGACAGACATCTCAAATGGTGATCACATGACCCCCGGGACACTCCCACCTGTCATAAATACAAGCCGGTTGCCAAGCATTTGAATTTTGATCACGTGACCATGTGGATGCAGCAATGGTTGCAATGTGAGAAATGATTGTAAGTCACTTTTTTCAATGCCATTACAACTTTGAATGATCACTAAATGAATGATTCCAAGTCAAGGACTACCTGTAATTCCAGATAAAGAAAAATAGTTGAATAATTGGCCAAGATGATAGTAGATAGGAGTTCCCTCATAATATCTTTGTGACAGAAAAATTAATGACATATTATTATAATTATATAATTAACACATTCCCTTTGGCCATCTCAGAATGAAATAAATAATGCAGGAACACACTCTACCTCATTTACTAACATTTCTACAAACCTTTTTCTTTTTTTGATTGAATTTCTCCAGCAAATTATCTTTGACATTTCATAGGAAAAAATAGGGAAATGATTAATATTTTTCCAATCTCTCCACTCCATCTAGAGCAGAAATCAAATCTGCCCTTTTTTTTGGTCACTGGGACTTTGTCCCTTCCTGTAAAAGTGTCTTCTTTTACATGTTTTGTCAGTTTTCAACATAAAATAAAATATATCCTTTCATTTCTTGCTTTCAAAATAAACTTATAACTCCCCCACCCCAAACAACATTAAGAAGATCCCTGAGGAATAGGGATAGTGGTTAGCAGTTTATCTAGATACTATTATGAAATAATTTCAGCTTCTTCATTGTCTTGAGAATGGTCCACCAACACAGTCCGAATTGGAACAAAATGCTTTTACAATCAAAGTACTATATTGTCATTGTAGTGTGACCAAGTTTTTATCACATTTTTTTAAAAAAATTACATTTATTTATTTAGCATATGGTATACAACAAGGATGTCAAACTCAAGGCCTGAGGGGTGCTTAAATCTGGCCTGCGGGGCCTGTCTGGAAATAGCTGTTCTGACCCAAGCCTTGTTCAAATTAAACAAACACAAACTGTGTATAAAAGCAAAACTTTTTTGCATTCTGCAGCCAAGAGTCAGTTAAAGCTAATTGTCCGATATCAGAAGCAAGTCCTTTCAAGGTTGCGAAAGGCTGCCAAGAACAAAAGACTAATTACTGATTAAATATCCACTGACAGAAGTTTCAAAAACAAACCGGAGTAACCAAGGCTTCAACGAGAATTCTGAATTTAAAGAACTTCTTTGCTTTCTGCAAAGAACACATCCCCGAGGGCTGGTTTTTATCCCTTATGGGAGGGGCCATCACTTTCCAACCTTACTCCCAAGTCGCCCTTGCTGCTTCAGCTGCTCTTTCTTTCGAGCAGCCTTGCGCACATGCGCACTGGGCACAGGCTCCCCGGGGTCCTCTGCATCACTGCTGCCAGATTCCACAAGCTCTGAAGGCTACTCTCCCCACTGTCCGATAGTCCTGGCCCCATCCCTGCATCATGCGCAGGCTCCTCGACCAAGTCCTCATTATCAGAGACCTCTGCCATCCACACCTGCTGCCGGTGCACCACAGCAATAGCAAAGGACTGGCCTGTGGTGTCTCTGCTAGCAAAATGTGACACAGGGGGCTGAGGGCATGCCCCGTGGCCCGTTTTGGCCAGCCGGGTGCTGCAGGAGACTGTCCAGGCTGAAAATGGGCTGCGTGGGAGCTATCCGTGCCACATTTTGGATGGCAGAGTGCTGGAGAAGGGCGTCTGTCCCATCCCCCCTCGCCGGCCTGCAGAGGACAACTACGATGCTGATCCAGCCCTGCAAGAAATCCAGTTTGACACTGGTATACAATGTTGGGGAAATCTACAAATGCTAGACACAATGCAGTCGTGACAGCCTAAATTGCTTGTTCATTCTGTTTGGTGCTTGCGTGCCTAACCTTGGTGCACTATGGGGGCAAACTAGGTTTACACCATCTAATCCTAATCCTTCAATTTCCAAACATTCAACTTTCAATTTCCAAACATTTGTGACATGCCTTGAGGATAGTAAAGACATTTTGGTTACTTTAATATAATTTTGATGTGCTTGGTAAGTAGCTACATAAATACAATAACTTTTTAAGATTTTATATTATTATATATTATATTATATTATATTATATTATATTATATTATATTATATTATATTATATTATATTATATTATATTATATTATATTATATTATATTATATTATATTATATTATATTATATTATATTATATTATATTATATTATATTATATTATATTATATTATATTATATTATATTAATAGTACATACACTATACTATACTATTATATTAATCATCTGTCTATCCAGTCTAATCTGTTTAATTTATCTACCTATATATCTGGTAATATTCTGATACTGTACTGTATATAAATTATCAGTTGTTAAAAGCCTTCCAAAACCCCATATTTCTCAAGTGGATTTGATGTTTCATTAAAACTCCCATTCCATCCATATAAGGCACAATCCACTGATATTTCCCCTTATTACAATATATTTCAGTTTATTTATCTGTATAAATATCATTACCATACTAAAGAATTACCAGATGACTATTTGAGAAACATGATGTTTCTGGCATCAGAAATATGTCACATAATGGGACAGAAGATAAATTCCAGACTCAGATTTGAACATTTTTTTTCCTCAGAGCTATCACTCCATTTGTTCTAAGTAATAGTGCAAAAATTGTGCTCATTGTGGATGATTGTAAATTGGTTTGGCTTAGTTTCCATAAAGATGGTTTATTGTTCACAATAGCATTAACAATAATTGCATCTCCAACTGATGTGATTTTAGGCAGGGCTATTAAAATCATTTTTATGAATTTCAGTGTGAACTAAAATCATTTTTGTGAATTTAATTTTTTATTTGTCAAATATATACAAGATAACAAGCATAGGTATGAACATAAACATGAACAAAGGAAGAAAATACAGATAAATGGGGACAGTAAGACAGGGACGGAAGGCATGCTGGTGAGCTTATGCACGCCCCCTTTAAGGACCTCTTAAGAATGGGGTGAGATCAACGGTGGACAGTTTGAGATTGAAGCTATGAGGGTTTGAGGCTATAACAACTGAGTTCGGGTAGAGCATTCCAGGCATTGACCACTCTGTTGCTGAAGTCATATTTTCTGCAATCGAGTTTGAAGTGGTTTACTTTAAATTTGTAGCAATTAATTCACTTGGAGACCTAGTATTACAAATACACTGAAATATGTTATCTCCTCTGTTGGTACATTAAAATACACACACACACACACATACATACACACACACACACTTGTGGGCACATTTTTGCAAAATCAAGTTTTTCATAGCTTTTTCACTTCATGGCTGGCAGGGGAATTCTGGGAGTTGTAGTCCATACATCTTTAAACTGCTAAAGATGAGAAATACTAGTTTAATCTGTTGTCTATCACTCTGTGATTGATGGACTCTCAAAGCTTCAAAATCTAAGCTTATGATTATCTCATCCTTTCATCTGTTTTAAATTATTCATGAGAAGGTAGAGGAAGCTTTAATGGTGGGTAAGCATCTGGAGACCATTTCCACATTTTATTTTCAATCTCAACTTAATGGCCTATTCCAAAATATTACAGAATTCTTCTCATCATACAGATACAGTCAGTGGGTGTCAGTTAGCATTTGCATACTACAGAGTTCAGCATGGCACTCCAATTATTCAATGCTCAATCATGGTGTGTAATCATGATTTGTTCACCAAACTACCCATACCTCTCAGAGCGGTGCCTGAAATTAAATCTCTGCTGCTTGCATTCGGCTTATGCAAAATTGAAGGGCAGCCCATTTCCACAAAATGTGATAAGCACAAAACAAATTACGAATTAATTTTAAATCCTCCTAACAGCACTTTTATCAAGTCAAGGGAACTTTTGTTTGATTCAAAGCAGCCATACAGATTCATGTCTTTAATTAGCAACACACATGTCTAAATGGTTGCTGACTGACCATCAACATCATCCTATGTCCTAATTTCGGACTTGCAGTAATTCAGGTTGGAGTTAAGAAATCACACTATGTGTAAATGGCATCTGCCCATTTAATCTGCAAGTTCAACATGTATTAGTCAAACTTGCCTATTCCCCTCCGACTCATACATAAAATTAAGAACAATTATGAAACTGGTTGGTATGGTGATTAACTTGAATCTGTCTAATCCTAGTTCATCATCTTATCAACATACCTCATTGGCTTCCATGCAGAATCATAAGAACTTATGGAAGAGAGATCAGCAAAAGGCCATAGTTATGATGGCGACCATACCCAAGAAAACTTACTGTTTCTGGGCTTCTGATAGGCTGATCTTTGAAACAAGTATGAACTTTCAGGCTGACCTACCTCCTGATAGCTTAAAAGCCATAGCAAAGCTAATTATTATAAAGCATTGATTTAATTCTTCCAAACTTCTTGAGTTTATTGAAACTTTAAACTCCATTTCCAAAACTGTATGTTCATTCAATTTGTACAGCTGCCCATCACAACAAGTGACTCTGGGCAGTGGTGGGATTCAATTTTTTTTACTACCACTTCTGTGAGCGTGGCATGGTGAGTGTGGCATGGCTTAGTGGGTGTGCCAGGGGAAGGATACTGTAAAATCTCCATTCCCTCCCCACTCCTGTGGGAAGGTTACTGCAAAATCCCATTCCATCCCCACCCCACTAGCCTGCTTTCCAGCTCCGTTCTCCTATGCAGGGTAACAAAAGAAGACTCGGGAGACAGAGAACAGATGGGGCCAGTCAGAGGTGGTATTTGCCGGTTCTCCGAACTACTCAAAATTTCTGCTACCGGTTCTCTAGAATTGGTCAGAACCTGCTGAATAACACCTCTGACTCTGGGTGATGAGCTGCAAGAATTCTGGTACTGTTTTGAAACAATTGTTAAATATTATAAATTGCACTAAAATCAACTTAGTTTTCTATGGGTTCAACTTTTTAAAATGAAATATAAGTCTTCCTCCCTAACGTTTGATCTGGCTTAATACAACATCCTCAGGTGAGCTAGATATCTGGTGTCTATATAGAAATATCTGTGCAATCCTATTGGCAATAGCATTGTTTTTACTGGCCATTTTTCAGCTTCTCAAGATCTCTTACAGCCCTGGTGGTGTTCCCAAGTCCTGCACAGTTCCTGAACAAGATTAACCTGGTCACCGGGTTGAGTCTTTGAAATAAAAAGCATTATATTTGAAGATAACTTTATGTAAATGTCCTCCTTTACACTTTGCTACTCACTTTCTATTTCTCCTCCCTGAGTTGCTTCTTTCCATCATCATCATCATCATCATCATCATCAAATCATCATCATCATCATCTCATTCATCTATATGTAAGGTTTCCCTTCCTTCCTTCCTTCCTTCCTTCCTTCCTTCCTTCCTTCCTTCCTTCCTTCCTTCCTTCCTTCCTTCCTTCCTTCCTTCCTTCCTTCCTTCCATCTGTCCTCTAATCCTACCACTTAACTGATTCCACTTAATACATAATACTGAAAGCCAGAAATGACACCCCTCCACATTTCCTTAGTTTTTAAACATAGAGATGAGGTCTGTTTGTTTTGATATTTATTTATTGTTTATATTTAAATACTGCCCATCTTACTGTTTGAGGAGATTCTAAAAGAGACTACTGAATAAAGTATTGAAACAAATCACTGCATATGTACGCAAAACAAAATAGTAAGCAAAGGAGTAATGAAATAACCTCTGCAATCTGTAAACGTGCATACAATAGAATTAGCAGAGGCAGCCCCATTAATAATGAGTTATATTACTCCATCAATTACCTGTCTCAGTTTGCCACTGAAGAATGGAGTATAATAAATTCTATTTCCTACTGTTCTAGAACGTTCATCATTCATTCACAGCGAGGTTTTAATTTACATGAATGTGAAACTATATTGGACCCAATGTTTATTAAAGGAAAGGCAATGGTAGAAACAGACATATTTTTTAAAACAACTTCAGGCAAATAATTATAAAAATCAATATCAAGAGTTGTCCTTGATCCTTGAAATGTTGATTTTTTTTTTTAGATTAACAGGTTCCAAGGAGCAATTATATACAGCATGAAACACAAAATGGCTATGCACTTTAACCGTAATTTGTTAGGTGTACATTTCCCAAGTTCTTTTTGAAGGCAGTAGACTACAATAAACCTTTATGAAAAAGAGAGGTTCAGTCCTTCCTTCAATAAAAAGTTTATTTTTCACAGTAACTCTTGCATCGTTTGATAGATGTAAATAATGCACAAGAAATGTCATGGTTTATCCTACATCGCATGAAAACAATAGTAAAACATGGGTGATTTATACTTGTCTATCATTCTTCACTTCCATCAATGAAAAGAAATATAACTTGAGAATTTGTATGCTTTGATTTTCATGGGCATCTGTTGGGAAGGGCAAGGAAGGGGAAATGTGTTGATTCAAGCTTCTTTTGAACAAAACGCATTGCCCTATTTCTATGTGTTTTGTGACACTGTACCCACAAATGCAAAGGGTAGATGTTGGACAATGATGTAATGCTTATTTCATCATTCTCATTAATTCCCAGACTCTGGAAATGTCTCTTAGTTTTGACACTGATCAGGAGAACAGATAACAGATAATCAGAGTTGGAAGGGACTTTGTAGGTCATCTAGTCCAACCCCCTGTCCAAGCAGGAGACCCTACACCATTTCTGACAGATGGGAGTCCAATCTCTTCTTGAAAGTCTCAAATGATGATGCTCCCACAACTTCCGAGGACAAGCTGTTCCATTGGTTGGTTGTTCTCACTGTCAGAAAGTTTCTCCTTATTTCCAGGTTAAATCTCTCCTTGTTCAGTTTCCATCCATTATTCCTTGTCTGGCCTTCGGGTGCTTTAGAAAATAGATTAACTCCTTCTCTGTGGCAGCCCCTCAAATATTGGAACACTGCTATCATGCCTTCCCTGGTCCTTTTCTTCACTAGACTAGCCATGACCAGTTCCTGTAACCAGTTCTTCATATGTTTTAGTCTCCAGTCCCCTAATCATTTTTGTTGCTCTTCTCTGTACTTTTTCTAGAGTCTCAACATCTTTTTTATAGTGTGGTGACCAAAACTGGATGCAGTACTCTAGGTATGGTCTTACTAAGGCTTTATAGAGTGGTATTAGTACCTCACTTGATCTCAATTGTATCCCTCTGTTAATACAATTTAGGATTGCATTAGCTTTTTTGGCTGCTGCTGCACACTGCTGGCTCATATTTAGCCGGTTGTCCACTAAGATTCCAACATGGACCAAGCATTCAATATCACTTCATTGTAAGATCTTTGACATTGTCCTCCTGACAAGTTGTGTTCCTCTACTTTCTGCTCCTTCACACCCATATAAATAGGGCAGGAAACTATATACATCTACAACTTCCTTTAATTTAGGCAAATTTAATTTGTGTACTAATTTCCCCATTGAAATGCATCCTTTTCAACTTGCATAGCATTTATATGGAATTCCATTCTATTGTGTCCCAAACAACTCAATTTAAATTAAATTTGTTATTAGTATCTTTTCACTCCACCATAAAAATCACACATGCTAAACAGCAGGAAGTTTCATATCCCAAATTCCTGAAACCTCTTGAATTCAGCAGGGGAGAAGATTGAGTTCAACATTATTGAAATTTTGTTTTGTCTAATGTCCATAATAGCCATTCCACATTTAATAATCCTGAGAACTTCCTTTGATTTTCACTGTTACTTTCCCATAAATTTCTGCTATTTGATGCCATATAAAAAACACATTGATGGATGCAATTGTAATGGTGATGCTAAAGAAAACTAGCACAGATTTATTTACAAGTGAATGTATCATCTACCAAAATGCAATCTCTCAAGGTCCAAATTTCAATGTTTATAGATATTACTTCCATGGAAATGACAACCATAAAAAATTCATTCATAATTTAAAAAAACTCCTCTTCCTCCTCCTTCTCCATTACAACTATTGTTACATAATTATTCTAATTAATGCTACTTAATTCAGGATTTAGTGCAGAGGTGGTATGCAGCAGGTTGTGACCAGTTCGGAGAACTTGCAAATACGATCTCTGACTGGAGATTTTACAGTATCCTTCCCCTGCCATGCCCACCAAGCCATGCCCAAAGAACCAGTAATAAAAAAATTTGAATCCCACCACTGATTTAGTGTAATGCCAGAGTATAGGAAGACACCTACCTGATCTTGGCTGAGTCATCATAAAAAGTTGACTTAAGGATAGGGATTGAAATTCAAACAAAACAAAGCTATGTTCTGGACAAATTTGATGAGCAGACTATTGCTTTCCATATTCCTCAGTTTAATGGGTTTTCCTCTCACCAAGGTGTAGGGGCATCTAGCTTGATGCTACATTTCTAGGTTCTTGATTCTTAGCATGAAGAATCAAGTCCTGGTATTTAGTCAACAGGGATATAACAAAGTATACTTGTGGTTCTACTTTTTATCTGCAGTGTTGGACAAAACACTTAGATACCCTAGTGTGCAGACAGGTTCACTTTCAAATAAAGTACCAAAATGTATTTATTTTTTAGGAATGTCTGTGAGTCAATAATGCATTCTTCCTCCCTCCCTCCCTCCCTTGAATCTGGCAGTTACCACAACAACTGTCTATGGGCCCTTTCATACTCTTGATCATCATATTGCCTATCCCAAATAAAAATATCCAATTAGATGTTTAAATCTAAGAGCTATGGTGGCACAGTGGTTAGAATGCATTATTCCAGGCTAACTCTGCCTCCTGCCAGGAGTTCGATCCTGACTGGCTCAAGGTTAACTCAGCCTTTCATCCTTCCGAGATCAGTAAAATGAGGACCAGATAGTTGGGAGTAATATGCTGACTCTTTAAACCACTTAGAGAGGGCTGAAAAGCATTATGAAGTGATATACAAGTCTAAGGGCCATTGCTATTGCTAAATCTAAAGTTAAGAGTATCAAAATGAACAACTATTTATTAGGAATTAGTAGGAATTTAGTTCTTGCTAAACCATAAATCATGCCCAATTTTTCTTCAACATGTTAGCAAAATTTCCTCTTCAGGAGAAATATATACTTTTAAGATTTTTCTGTTTTATGATGTGCAATGTGAAAAGAAGAGATAAAGAAAATCTCTTAGTTAGTTCTCAGTTGTATATAAAGCTTTCGCCAATATTTTTTTTAAAAAAAATCAGTCTGCAATCTACCTATCTGCAGTAGCTACCTATCTAGCTTGCTATTTATTTACTGGTCATGCTTAGCTAGGTGCTCCATTGCACATTGCTTTTATTTCACACATAGTCCAAAGTAAGAATGACAGCAAAGCACTTCTAATTCCCTGTTATATCCCAAGCTGCCCATATGCTGCAAAGAACACATATAGAGGGTACTAACTGAATTCAGTCTTTTAAGCTAAGGATCTTGAGGCAGAAAACCCATATTGTAAAAAGAGGTTACCATGTGTTGGACATATTGTTGTCCCTCAAGGGAAGAGAAAGCTGTGTAGAGGTAAAGAATTCCTGTTGTGGCCTATCAGCCGCCTGCCCCTCCGTCAGATGTATCAGATGAGAAGGTGGCATGGGAATCGGGGCAACCTGGGAGTTCCGAGGGGGGAGAAGGAATGGAACTGTCAGAGATAGAGACAGAGGCGAAGCTTGGGTCATCCATCAGCCCTCAGATGGTGAGTCAACAGCCCCCAGGTCTGGAGGTGGCTGATGAGGAAGAAGAGGAACAGTTGGGTACAGTACCTGACTTGTGGATGTGCAGGAGGCATAGGAGAGGAGAACAGTGGAAATCTATGGGCTGATCCGTGGGACAGAAGAGCCGCTGCTGCTAGCGAAGCCCCATCCTAGCTCTGAGGATAAAAGGCAGGGAGCAAAGGTGAATAGGTATGGCAGACAGGGCTGCTGGCACTCCTAATAAAGGAAACATTTGTTTTACTACAGAGGGTTTATCGTGTTTGGGAGCCAGTCCTCCCCACTGGATTCAGGGACATGAGCCAGACACCCTCCCCTCTTTAATTTTTAAGGAGAAGTTGGCATTCTATTAAATGCTAGCTTCCAACATCATATTTTTCCCCAGGTATATTTTTGGCCCTCTATGTGCCGTATCAATTTTTAAAGAAAGAAAGAGTGGTGGTTGGGTGCAATCTATTATCCAGATAGGTAATATACCCATTGGAGAGCAAAAGGATAAAGGGAAGATAGTAGATAGAAGGAAGCAGAGTGAGATCATACGTGAAATGGATCAGCAAGAAAGACTGGCTGATAGCTTTCTGATAACATGGTATTTTTAGCTCTTTATGACCATTATAGCTGTCATCTTGGAAAGCCCACAAGAAGTCACCCAAGTCCCCACAATTTGAAATATGCCAGATAATTCCCAGATATGCTCATAAGTCCAGAATGTCTGGATAGCCCTACCAAGCTTTTAATTATTTATCAATTAAAAAGGGGACACATTAGCTGCTTATCCTCTCCCCTTTGCTTTATTTGAAATTTCACACATCCTCACATAGGGATATCCCATTTCATATGTTGAAATTCAAACATACACCAGCAGGAAGGAAATGTGTATATGGAATTAGAGCTAAGAGTAAAGTGATTTTGTAGAGTTTAATTTCACTAAGCTTTTTCACTGTGTATTTCAAAAATACCAGTCTCTATATGATTTGGGTATAGATTTATATCTATAGATTATAGATATAATAGATTTTGGTATGTACTTTTCCTAAATATGTCAATAGGGTACATTTAAGAAAAAAAATGCAAATCACTTTTAAATTATTGGAAAACTGCAGACTATGCACGCATCTTCCTTCTGTTTCTCCACTGCGTTTGAAGGATGCTTCGTATAAATATTTAGATATCATAAATTTTACATCAATTTCTAACAGCAGCGAGGGGAAAAAAAGGACAATGATATTTTCTACATCAAGCTGGATCTTAGGAAGCTACAGTAAATTTTGTTCAAAGTGCTGTTTCAAGAAGTAGATTTGCAGTTCATGGTCTTCCATTGCTCGTGCATCATGCTATATCTTGAACTTTCAAATGTTGCTGAACTTCAATACAGTCTCTTCTGTTGACTATACACTCATAAAAAAACCCAGAAGTTTCAATTGCACCATTGTGGCTTCCATTTTGCCTTTAAATATATATATACTTATTCCCCTGCCTCTGCTGATAAGGATAGAGCCAGTGGTGTAGTGGCAATTACAACTGCCTCACATGTAATACTTCCCTGGTTCGAATCCCAGTAAGGGTATGGCTAGCTGAAGAGAGCTAACTAGCTCGAAATAGATCTAGCCTAGTCTCCCTTATTTATTATTTAAAATTATCAGCTTAAAAACCTTACACACATGTAAACTAAAGGCAACGAAACAAATAGCTTTCTGTCGGTATGGTCTCTGGTGATGAGCCGAAAGACAGAAAAGAAAGCAGTATGCTTTCTCCCTTAATTGGGGCTTAACAGGGTGTTGTAATACAAAGTATATATATATATATATATATATATATATATATATATATATATATATATATATATATATATATATATATATATATATATATGTATATATATATATATATATATATATGTATATATATATATACATATATATATATATATATATATGTATATATATATATATATATATGTATATATATATACATATATACATACATACATACATACATACAAAACACATACATACCATACCGACAGAAAGCTATTTGTTTCGTTGTCTTTTGTTTACATATGTGTTAGGTTTTGAGCTGATAAATAAATAAATTGTCTCCCTTATTTAATTATTTATCAGCTCAAAACCTAACACACACACACACACACACACACACACACACACACACACACACACACACACACACACACACACACACATATATATATTGCAGTTACCCCTGACATGTGATCTTTAAAGAGCACCAAGTCTACAATGTAAGATTGCCTAACTATTTCACTGCTGATAAACATAATTCAGGGAGGAAGCTGAGGAAGAAGGCAGCTACCACATTCTTTAAATGGGGCAATTAAATGGGACCACGTAACACCAATCTGGAAATTCCTACCCTCCAACTCAAGGAGTTAATTCCATGATATATTAAAATCTTAATTTAGCAGATGTCAATACAATGGTACATTGCACCCAATAGATCAGATCTCCATCCAGATTTCCACCCATCCAGTGATGACATCATTAGGCAGATAATATAAAATATGTCATATGAGCCGACTGACTTGATTGTGGAGTGGCAGAAATAATGTTCCATGTGTAAAGATGTAAACATGGGTGAAGACATTATCGTGCAAATGATATTGAATTATGTCAGTTGACACAAAGGATGGAAGTTGCATCATTTGCAGAATCCATGTCATTGTGTGAAGGACATATATTACACCAATGATCTATAAATAATCAACACCACCTGTCCGCATTTAGATAAGGCTTCACTTCATGTAAAACATCAAACAATGTAGGACTCAATAGTCAAAATGATGCTTCCCCAATTCCTTATTAACATCTGTAGCTAAAAAACTTTTTGCTTGTGATCCCATTTGGAATATAGGTCCTAAGGACAACCCCCCTATCCTCCGAATGGTCCCTTCATTTCTGAAATGTTCTGATTATGACTCTTTTAATCCCGTGGTGGGATTCAAAAAGTTTTACTACTGGTTCTGTGGGCATGGCTTGGTGGGCATGACAGGGGAAGGATACTGCAAAATCTCCATTCCCTCCCCACTCCTGGAGGAAGGTTACTGCAAAATCCCATTTCTTCCCCACCCCACTAGCCTGCCTTCCAGCTCCGTTCTCCTGTGCAGGGCAACAAAAGAAGACCCAGCCGATCAGTTCGGGAGGCAGACTCAGGAGGCAGAAAATAGATGGGGCGGGGCCAAGTCAGAGGTGTTATTTGCTGGTTCTTCCAACTCCTAAAAATTTCCACTACTGGTTCTCTAGAACTGGTCAGAACCTGCTGGATAACCCTCTGCTTTTATTTATTTGTTTCAGCTTAAATGATGCTGTTTTTTTTTTCTATCATTTTACTGGTCTACATTCCTCACATCATCATCTTCCTTTGTTGAATTTTAAATGATTCCCCTTTTTGTTTGATTTTAACAATCAAATGCAGGCTATTATATAAATGAATGAACACATACCTCTTCTCTACATTGCAAATCATATCAAAGGGCCAATCCACGACAATGCTTCTGTTTTCTTACTACTACAGCAGTTAAAGGCATGCAGGATGGCTTGCATCAATTTGCCTCCCCCCAAAATAGTTAGTTTCCTTCTTTGAGATGTGAATTTAAGGTGCCCTGAATTTGAGAAAGGAAGGTGGGGTGCCAATGTTTTATGCATGGGGATTATGCCTTTTGCTTCTGGCACCTGGCAAGCAAAGTCTCAGAATGAAAAGCCACAGGAAATGCTTTTGCTTCAGCAATTCCCATGTAAGCTTATGAATTTCACAATTTCTTTTTACTCCTAACGTCAGACTCGCATAATGAGCCCTGTCAAATTTACACAGAGGCATGTTTTATTCAGCATGATGACCTAGAAATTCTTCTATTATTTCTAACACCAAATGCAGAGTTGGGAAAACTTTTTGTCATTTTTGGAGGGGAGAGAATGTGTGTCTGTGTGTGTTTGTGCATGTATAAAGAGGGAGAGGGAGAGAGAGAAAGAGGGAAAAGGAAGCAGGGAAGGAGAGAGGGATGGAGGGAGGGGAAGAAGAGAGAGAGAGAGAGAGACCTCTCTGTTGTTGGCATTGCTGTGTTGCTATAATTGCTGTAATCATTGTTATTGTCTCTTCTATTCTCGTAGAAATATTTCTGGCCTGTAAATAAACATTGGAGCAGTTACTGTACTATACTCTAAACCCAACCTGCATATTTTGAAAACTTAAACAAATCCATTGCTCTATAATGTCATCAATGCCCTTATTCTACCCTTTTTCACAGTCACCTTTGCCTTAAAAGGACACATTACCAAGGACTACTACCGGCTCCATCGCTTTCACTACACTCTGCCACTAACTACCAAACATCTGATGGTGCATAAGCAAATTCTTTGTAGCCCACAAATATTTTTAAGGTTTTAATTTGACCCTTGCACCCTATGCGTTGCACAATTCTGCAGTCTAACCTTTAGCAACCCTTAGCAACAATATTGATTGGGGGTGAATAGAACTATAATTCAACATCATCCAAATTTTACCTACTCCTATGCCATGTTCTAAATCAGTAGCAGGCAAACATTTTATTGACAAGGAACACTCTTCAAATTTGAGGTGGGGATGGGAAGTGCAAACTGGGTGGAAATCAGGGGTGGGATTCTACCAGTTCGCACCTATTTGCTAGAACCAGTTGTTAACATTCTAAGCAGTTTGGAGAACCAGTTGTTAGAAGAAATTACTTGCTTAATCCTGTAAGGAAGGCAGGAAGGAAACATTCTGGTGTTGCTTACAGAAACTGCCTCTCCGTTAACCCTTATTACATTCTTGGTAGGACTAGACTTCCTGTCTCTCTGGAGTTTTTTCCCCCTCCTTTGCTGGTACTTTGCTTGTGTGGAGTGAGCATTCAAAGTTACAATGGCACTTAAAAAAGTGTCTTATGACCATTTTTCACACTTATGACTGTTGCAACATCCCCACAGTCATGAGAGGCCAGGCGAGGAAATGCATGCCTTGATGTGAGTGATATTGAGTTGGCCACGCCCAGCCAATAACATGACCACCATGTCACGTCCACCCAGTCACATGACCACCAAGCCACGCCCACCAACTAAGCCATGGCCCCAGAACCAGTTGTTAAAAAAATTGAATTCCATCCCTGGTGGAAATGTCTTACATGTGGGAAAGACTGGTATTGTGCAGAGATACTTTTCACTGATCTATCTATTTTAGATTTATTTTATTTATTTATTTTTTCAATTGCTTACAAGATAATAGGTATAAGTAAAAACATAGTTATGAATACATGGATACATATAAGAAAAATAAAAAAAATAAAAGAAATAATAGGACAAGGATGGTAGGCACGTTGGTGCGCTTATGCACACCCCCTACAGACCTCTTAGGAAAGGGTGAGGTCAATAGTAGACAGTCTAAGGTTAAAGTTTTTGGGGTTTGGGGAAGAAACCACAGAGTCAGGTAGAGTATTCCAGACATTGACCACTCTATTGCTGAAGTCGTATTTCCTGCAGGTTTGGTGCGATTAACCTTGAGTTTGTATCTATTGTTTGCTCTTGTGTTGTTATGGTTGAAGCTGAAGTGTTCATTGACAGATAGGACATTGCAAAGTATTATTTTATATAATATACTTAGATCGGACCAAAGGCGGAGTAATTCTAGGTTTTCTAGGTCTAGAATTTCTAGTCTGGTGGCATAAGGTATTCTGCAATGAGTAGAGGAGCGGAGAACTCTTCTTGTGAAATATTTCTGGACTTTCTCAACTATGTTAATGTCAGATACATAAAGTGGGTTCCATAATGATGAGCTGTATTCGAGTATTGGTCTAGCAAATGTTTTGTATGCTCTAGTTATTAGTGTAATATTACCAGAGAAAAAGCTATGTAACATTAGGTTAGTTACAGTGGACTCTAACGCTTAGATCATTAGAGATGAGTACTCCAAGATCCTTGACAGAGTTTGGATCATCAACAAGGTCTTGACTATTCAGCCTGTATTTTATTTTCTGATATATTTTTTTTGCCAATATGTAGGACAGAGAATTTATTTGTTGAGATTTGAAGTTGCCATTTGTTTGACCATTCTGATACATAGTCAAGGTCTTTTTTGAAGGGTAGCAGTATTGTCTGTGGTGTTGAATAGCTTTACATCATCAGCGAAGAGAACACAGTGGCTCTTGATATGATCACAGAGGTCTTTTATGTAGAATATGAAAAGAGTTGGTCCTAGAATACTGCCTTGGGGGACACCACTGTTGACAGGTACAGAATTTGATAGGATGCTCCCAATTTTGACCATTTGTTGTCTGTTTGACAGGAATATTATGCAGGTGTCCAGATATACTGTAAGATTTTTGTTTTAGGAGTAGTTTGTCATGTACCACTGAATCAAAGGCTTTACAGAAGTCTATGTAGATTGCGTCTATTGCTTTGCCCTGATTGAGTTGTGTAGTCCATATGTTTTTGCAGTGTAAGAGTTGCAGATTACAGGATAGTTTTTTTCTGAAACCAAATTGTTTATTAGAGAGTAGGTTGTTTGTCTCTTATTGGAGGATGGTGGATTGGTTAATAATTGATTCCATTACTTTACAGGTGATGCAGCATAAAGAGATTGGTCTGTAATTTTCAACTAGGCTGGGGTCTCCCTTTTTGAAGATGGGGATGACCATGGCTTGTGACCATAGTTTTCGCACAGTCACTTCCGCCCTCGTCATCTCCCGCCTGGATTATTGCAATGCTCTCTACATGGGGCTCCCCTTGAAGAGTCTCCGGAGGCTGCAGCTGGTCCAGAATGCAGCCGCGCGGGTGATCGTGGGTGCTCCTCGGAGCTCCCACATTACACCGCTTCTCCGCAGGCTGCACTGGCTTCCTGTGGCCTTCCGGATTCGATTCAAGGTGGTACTGACAGTACTTAAAGTGCTCCATGGCTCGGGACCTGGGTACTTACGGGACCGCCTGCTGCCATCATCAACCTCCCGCCGCCCAGTACGCTCCCACAGGGTTGCCCTCCTCGGGGTACCGCCGCCCGGCCGTTGTCGGTTGACGGCCCCGAGGGTTCGGGCTTTCTCTGTGGGAGCCCCCTCCCTTTGGAATGATCTCCCCCCGGAGATACGGGCTATGACGGATATTCTGACCTTCCGGCGCGCAGTGAAAACCCTATTTTTTAAACAGGCTGGCCTGGCCCAGTAACTGTATTTTAGTTTTAACTTAATTTTAATCGGGGTTTTATTAGCTTTTAATTTTTAACTGAATTTTTGGGATAGACAGCCGGATCAATTTGGTTTAATTTATTTTAATTATATTTATTGGGTATTGTATGTTTTTAGTAGGCTGTACACCGCCCCGAGTCCCTTTTTGGGAGAGGGAGCGGTATAGAAGTTTAATAAATAAATAAATAAATAAATTTTGGCAAAGAGCTGGTCCTGAAAGATTTTTTCAAAGATTATGCTTAGAGATTCAGCTATGGCAGTGGATAGCTTTTTAAAGAAGTAGGCACATATTCTGTCTGGTCCAATATATAGAGATGGTTTTAGATTGCGTTGTGCTTTTTCAACATTGTCTTCTGAAAAATTGATATGTATTAGATCATTGTAGTTGTCTGTGGTTCAACTAGGAAATACTGGGCATGATCTATTGCTGTTTACAAATACTGAGCCAAAGAATGTGTTAAAGAGGTTGGCTTTAATAGTGTCATTGTTGCAGTCTTTACCATTAGGTCCTTTCAGGGGTGGGATGGATCTTGAGTCTTTTAGTTTGTTGTTTACAATATTGTAGAAAGAGGAGGTGGAATTGGTGTGTAGAAAGTTTTCTTCTTGTTTAATGTGATAATTGGTGCATTCAGTCTTTATCTGGTGGCTTTTGAAGTTGGCAACATGACCAGATTTGTTTTTCTGCCAAAATGATTTCTTTTTGGATTGAAGCTTCCTTATTGTTTTGGGTAATTTGTTTTTTCTGGTTTGGGGAGTTGTTATTGGTACATATAGTTTGATTACTCTTTTGACTTCCAGTAAAAATATGTTGTAATGGTCTTCTACATTACTGCATCCAGTGAATAGAAATTGCCAATCAAGGGATGAGAGATCGTTGTTTATAAGATCATAGTTGCCTTTTTTGAAGTTATAATTGGGGATTCCGTCATTGTGATGATTTTTATGTGGATGTATGCTGAGACAAAAGTCAATCATGTTGTGGTCACTGTTTGAAAAGGGTTCTTTAATTTGTATTCCGTAAATTGAATTCAAACTATTGCAGAAGATGAGATCGAGGCAGTTGTTAAGTCTAGTGTTGTTGGTTACTAGTTGTTCTAGTCCCAGATTTGTTACTGCATTGTAGAAGGTTGCATGTGTGGGTTCAATTGTACATTCATTAAGGGTCTAATTAATATGAGGTAGATTGAAATCACCAAGAAAGATAAAAGCGTGTGGGCAGGATGCTGCCCATGTTAATAGTGTTATTAGCTTGTTTGCATGTTCGATGTCATAATCAGGGGCTCTGTAACATGATAATTTGTAAAAGTGATATTTAAGGACAGTTCACAGACAATGGTCTCAGGAATAACAAGCTGCTGGGTAACTTGGGTGTTTTTTAGATGTAGGGACTTTTTATAGAAGATAGCAGCATCACCTCCTCTACGGATTTCACGATCTGATCGGTAAACATGGTAGTCTATTACTGTGGTAATGGAGTCAGGGAGAGATGCGTTGAGCCATGTTTCACAGACAAATATAATGTTGAATTTAGCCGTATTTAGAGAAATTCAGGTATTTTATTTACAAGGCTTCTTGCATTGAATAGGTTGCATTTAAGGCCAGTTGTAGTTGGAATAGAGGTAGTTAGGGGAGTACGTTTTGGTTGTAGTTTCAGTTCTCTTCCCCCCCCCCTCAAAATGTGAAAAATAGGCTGTCGGTTTTCCATAGTCAGTGGGGAATTTGAAGCCTACCCCCTTACCCCCCAAAAATCCCAGGGTTTACAAGTACTTCAACCTCTACAGGTTGCCTGCCTCTGCTTTAAATTATTCTAATTCTGAGAGATTTTGGGAAAGTTAGAAAAGTAATCTTATACATAAGCAACAACAAATGGGACAGGAGACCATTAGGAGGGGATCTCAAACATGAGCTCAGTCTGGGTTGCCAAAAGCCTAGGAATAAATGTTTTAGTTGTACAAAAATACTCCATCTTAATGAGCTCACTAATAAATTGAGCCGGGAGTTCCTGTCTCATTTTCCAAGATCCTATACTTTATTTCTACTCCTTGCATTAAAAATACATCAAAGAAGTCTGTGTAATTTTTCCTCCCTTCTGTATTTGTGCTCTGATTTTAGGAGCTTCATTCTTAAAAGCACTTGAAAATTTATTATAGCTGAAGTTATTGTGCAGCAATCTTTGTAATAAGCCGTGATTATTCATTCATTCATTTATTTCTTATATTTATATGCTGCTCATTTCACTATCAAGTGACTGTGGGCTGTTTACAAGATAAAAACAACAATGTAAAACATTAAAATGATAAATATTAACATTAAAATTGACAAAAATTATTTAAGGAAGAAACCAATGTAGGGTGGAGGTAGAGTCTTCTTTTAATTCATTACACACTTCTAATATGCAATGCCCCCATTAGAGTCCCAGGCCAATTGGCAGGACCAGATTTTAAGGTCTTCTCCTGAACCCTACCATCTAGAATTAATTGACCAGTGGGGTCCATGCCATGCCCCTTCTCCCAACATGAGTAAGTCAATCAAAAGGTCAATCCCAATGAGGTAATATGGTCTTCAAGCAACATGGACAAATGACTTTAAAGGTGATAACTAGCATCTTGAATTGGATCCTAAAACAAACTGCATCCAATACAGCTCACACAAACAGAGGTGTTATGAACCGTCTTCACAGCTGTATTTTATGTCACCTGTAGCTTCCAAACAGTCTTCAAGAATAGCCTCATGTAGAGTGAGTTGCAGTAGTTCAGATGTGAGATGACCAGGCCTGAGTGACTTAGCGTAGGAGCTCACAATCCAGGAAAAGACACAACTGGATTATATCAAAGATGGTCAGTCTTTATTGGCCCTTTCTCAATGGCAAACCACTTTTTAAAAACCTTGCCACAGAAGTTGCAGGGGCTTATCCAGGGAGTTGCCAGGAGTCAGAAAGTCAACTCAAAGCCAAGCTTCCCAAAAGCATCTCTGTTTTACTTATAAAACCCTACTGATTATCCACACTATTTTCCCTTTTGAAGACCTTGTGGATTGTGACCACTTACTCATTAGTAATAGATATTTCACATAACTATTGGAAATATCTCATGGCTGAGTGCCATCTCAGCACTGATTATGATGATGTTATGAATTCAGTCATGCCTGAGTCTTGCCAATTCTATGGGGCAGGTCTATCCATATCTTCTGATCTTGCACTACTACTTTGAGTTGTTCTATGTTTTGGCTAGTGTCAACTTTGACGATGTGCAGCCACTGTGTTCTTTGACAGCCTACTTTCCTTTTATCGCTAACTCTTCCAAAACACATTTGCTTTTTCCAGTGAATTCCCCCACATGACATGGCCAAAATAAGTTTCTAATCTTGAAGAAGAAGAAGAAGAAGAAGAAGAAGAAGAAGAAGAAGAAGAAGAAGAAGAAGAAGAAGAAGAAGAAGAAGAAGAAGAAGAAGAAGAAGAAGAAGAAGAAGAAGAAGAAGAAGAAGAAGAAGAAGAAGAAGAAGAAGAAGAAGAAGAGAAGAAGAAGAAGAAGAAGAAGAAGAAGAAGAACTTTATTGTCATTGTACAAGTACAACAAAACTGTGGATGCACCTCAGAGCTGTTTGCAATACAATAAAACCAAAGCACTTAAAGATAAAAATAAAAAAATAGAGTACCCACGTCTCCATACAATATCTATGAATATACCCAAAATATACATCCAATACTGACTGTGACATTTTGCTGGGTGTAATATGCAAGAGATGGATTATACTATAATATGCTATTATACATCTGAATGAGGTATTGCGGTTTCACATTTTTTCACATCTTAATATGATAGTGACTTATATTTATTTGCAGTTTGGATGGCCCAGGGAAATAAACTATTTGTTAGTCCAGTGATGTGGGATTTTATTGACCTAAAGCGCCATCCAGATGGCAGCAGGTCAAAAAGATAATTGCCAGGGTGTGAGGGATCTACTGTGATGGCCTTGATTCTGCTTTGGCAGCAGGACCTAGCTAAGTCTTCCAGGGAGGGCAGGGGGCAACCAATAATCTTTTGAGCTGTGTTTATCACCCTCTGTACAGTTTTCCTGTCCACAGCTGAGGAGCCTGCATACCACACACCCAGACAGTATGTCAGAGTGCTTTCCACAGAGGCTTTATAGAAAGCCAGCAACAGCTTCTTTTCCAGATTGTTTTTCCTGAGAACCCGCAGGAAGTGCAGCCGCTGCTGAGCCTTCTTTACTATGGCCTTGGTGTTAGGGGACCAGGAGATATCAGCTGAGATATGGATGCCAAGGAATCTGATTGTAGAGACGGTTTCCACCCATTCTCCATTGATGATGAGTGGGGCGTGGTCCTGTCCATGTTTCCTGATGTCCATAATCAGTTCTTTGGTTTTATGGACATTCAGTGACAAATTGAAATCATGTGTAATGGTGGCTATGTCAGTACTTGCAGTTTCCCATGATTTTACATTTATTTGCTGGTCCAGCAAGTCTTAGCTTAGTTGGGTTATATAAAACAATTGAAGGATACAGCCTTAGTATTTTGTGTTATCTATACTGTTTTTCATCTCTAACAACCAATGAAAATCTGCAGTTATCTTAATTATGCTCTGGTATAAATATTGCTCGAAATAACTTGATAGAGTTACAAATATTTTGACTATTCTTATTACACACAAATGTGTGTTGATGCTGCAACATATGCAAATTGGAACTGTTAAAGTAAAGAGAGGAGTGGACTTAAAAGCAAAAATAAAGAGTTAAAAGAAAAAAAACTAAAATTGTAAAATTAAATCATTCCAGTAGTTGCACGCATTCAAAATCAACATACATCCTTAGTGTGTGGCTCTTTGATCCTTGGGATAGCTATAATAAAACATTTATGCACAAATTTGACAATTTTTAATAAGCTACTATTAAGACATACTCTATATTGTAAGAGATGGCACCCACAGAGGGGGAGCTGGTACAATGAATTACAGTGCAGCGACAGTTTCCCGGAAAGGAAGAAGCATATTCCAGAAAGAGGTGCGAGACAAGAGACAGCATAGTCTGGAGCTAGATAGCAGAAAGGAAGACAGTTTAGATAGCCACTCCCTAGAATCTGTCAGGGTATATCCATTATGAATGTAGCAAATGTTTAGTTTGGCAAGATTCTGTCTTTTGTATGTAAACAATTAAGAGCTCAACTCTGGCTTATTTGTTTATATTATTCTAGTGCTTAGTCTGTGTAGTAGAAGAGCAGGCAGAACTGGAGGGGAGGTGGAATTAAATGTGTCATAAGCTTAGTGTCATTAAATTCCCACAAACAGTCTAAGTCCATCCTCTTTTGAATTCTGCTATTTGGTGTCAATTTAGAAGTGAAATTTAGTTTACTAGATTCTTGTATATAGACTTGTGCAATAAATCTTCTTAATGTATTGTCCCGATTCTTTGCACCTGACAGCCTGGTTAAATAATAATTACTCTTGAAAATATATTCTGTAAACCTAGTGATAAATTCAACCCTTCCTTCCTTCCTTTCTTTCTTCCTTCCTTCCTGTTTGTGTAAACTTTGGCAGAAAATACTAAATAATTTAATCTAGTAATTCAATTTTGGGTATTCAGGTTTTGAAAGTCTATTCCTCAAAGCCTATCTGTTTTCTGTCTGCCTATATCTGCTGTATATCTATCAATTCATTTCATGGATAGGCACTCCAAAAGTTTCTAGGATATAACAGTGATTATTATGAATGACCACTGACCATGATTGGTGACGTTGTGAGAGGTGGAAATCTGCTGCACTGGGAGGCCTGGGCTTCCTTAGTGCAGGGGCCAGCAACCTGCAGTTCTGGAACTGCATGTGGCTCTTTCATCCCTCTGCTGTGGCTCCCTGTTGCCGGTTGGCTCCACAATTGATAGGGCTTTTGGTTAAGACAGGTAAAGGAAAAAGGATGCCGCTCTAGAAGGAGTCTCTATGGTGGGGGAACCATAGAGTCTGATCATCTCCAGAATTGAATGGGGTGCTTCTAGTTAGGACCTTTGTGGCTCTTTGATTGTTTAAGGTTGCCAACCTCTGCTTTAGTGTATGTGCATATAAGTTCTGTTTCATTATCATCAGGAGATGATGGGAATTTACAGGGTTCCAACAACGCAATGGATTGATGTCTTAAATACTACGGTGGAAGTAGGAAGAAGCAGTGTTCACTATCCTAAGATATATGTTCCTTTGAGTGCTCCTGTTATTCCGATGGGCATATGTCAGGAACTTGGCAGGTGGTTAAGAGAACATCATTTATATTGAAAATTCTTCTTGCCCTGTCTATGATAAACCCTCATCATAAAATTTCAATAAATGCTGGCAGGGAGGCAAGGTTCAAATAAAGATAAATATTTCTCTTTCAGAAATTACATTTCTACCATAAAAGGAAGACATCCTAGGAACCTTGAAATCTTCCTCTTTGACAATTAAGATTGTTGCCTTAGTTTTGTATGTATCTTAGAAAGCACTGCAAGAAATAAATAAAAATGTAAAACAGATTACATATTTTGTTATTATTATTATTTTATTGGATGGCATAACTAATCATTACTTCAAAGTGATAAGTAAGTGAAGACTCAAAAAATGTAGCTCAGAGATTGACATGTAATTTACCATGTTTGTTGGTACAGAAAATTCAGGGATAAAGTTTTCCTCAGTTAGCTAATATTTTGTACCATGTGGTTTCTAAGACTCAACTAGTTAGCTTCTAGCATATATACTATGAACATATATATTTAATGGTACAATATTGGTTTCAGTTTCTGTGTCACCATGAGCTTTTTCTGTTAACCGAAACCACATAACTGGTAGCTTTGAGAGGTGCTAGCTTTTCTGATTGTGTTGATGGATATACTGAATTTTCACAATAATTATGGAAATAAGTAGGGAAAAAAAATACAGTCGTTCAATGCAACCCCATTCATGAGTGTCTGCATGTTTGGTTTCTTAACTTTGTATGTGAGATTTCTCTCGTAACAGTGCAGAGAGGATGATCAAATGGCAAGCTGGACAGTGAGAGACAGTAAAATACTCTTGCAGAAACACTTATATCAAAAAGTGATTAAAATTGTCTTCCGTATCAAGAAATTCCATATTTTACACAAGAGCACTTTCCCACAGGTGGGAAAGCAGAAGTGAAGGTTAATATATATGAGGTGGTGGTTCCCAGTGGCAGGCTTTAAAGATAGGGAGGCAAAACATTCTGAAATATTAGCTAGAAACATGAGTTCGAGCAAACATTGTGGCCTTGATATACCCTTATGAAATTCACAGCATTTGGTTTTTTCACTTTTTCCAGGCTCATACTAGTACTTTTGAATCCTGAGAAGATTATCTCTGCCAGGGAGAATTGCTTAGGGTTCACAGAGTGAGGAACAAAGGTGAGACCTGTAAAATACAAAGATATTAGAGTAGATACTTCTGCTTAAGCCTCCACTACAGTATATCTTCTCCTCTGAGGAAGAAGGCATGAAGAAAAAAAACAAACGAGATCAACATGATAGTAACTTACCTCTAGCCGACACTATATTAGGACTGATCATGAAATCAATGGTAGTTTCATTTTATTTATTGTTTAGATTTACAGGCCCTACAAAATAAATCCTAAGTTTGAAACAAACCAGCCAGCTATTATATTCAACTGAAAATGCTTCAACATCTTTCTTTTAAAGTAGCTGTTCCTTTCCCTTAAATGCTCTTGATCTCATTAATGATGCTGTTTATTTTCCAGGCAAATAAATCATCAAAATTAAAGACTCGAACAAGACGCGCTTTCTAATTGGTTGGTTGTTTGAGCTTGCAGAATAATTGATTGGCATCGCAATCACTTATGTACACAGAGAAGTAACCAGAGTCAGGTTAAGGAAAGCATATGGTAATTGTGCAGTTGTGTGCATTGCCATACCAATCAAATCTAGAAAGGAGTCTGAGATTTAAAAAATAACTAATTTGATGTTTTAGATCAGGGGTGTCAAACTCATGTCATCACAACGGTGTCACATGATGTATCTGGACTTTTTCCCCCTTCACTAAACTGGGTGTGGGCGTGGCCAGTGTGTGACGCATCCGGCCGCGGGCTGGGAGTTTGACAGCCCTTTGTTAGATGGTAACCTTAGTTACAGGTAGTCCTTTACTTATGACCACAACTGAATCCCAAATTTCTGTTGCTAAATGAGACATTTGTTAAATCAGTTTTGTTCTAATTTATACTTTTTTTGCCATAGTTATTTAAGCGAATCACTGCAGGTGTTAAGTTAGTAACACATTTGTTAAATGACTCTAGCTTCCCCATTGACTTTGCTTGTCAGAAGATTGTAAAAGGGGGTTACATGACTTTAGGACACTGCAACCGTCGTAAATATGAGTCAGTTGTCAACTGTCTGAATTTTGATCACATGGATGGACCATGGGGATGTTGAAATGGTCGTAAGGGTGGAAAACAGTCGTAAGTCACTCTTTTCAGTGCTGCTTGTAACTTTGAACAGTCACTAAATGAACCAATGTAAATTGAGGACTATTTATACTGGATTACTAATTCTTGATTTATCTTTCCTGATTTGCCGCATCTTCACCATTCAATACAGAGAGAAGTTAAATGGTTTTTGAAAGCAAACCGTAAGTAATGCAAAAAGGCATGATGTCATAGTAATGGGAACTTTAGTTACCTTGACATCTGTTGCAAGATAAATTCTGGCTAGCTATGTCTTCTCTTCAAATTGTTGATGTGTTGCTGACATCCATCCACTTAAGGCTCAAAGATGATCAGTTACCCTTGAGGATACTGATCAGTAAGGAAAGAGTTGAGGAATTAGAAATAATAAGAGCAATGGGGAGACATGACTATATAATGAGGGAGTTATTTATGTTCATGTAATTTTTAGCATAAAGGCCAGCATGGTGGCCTAGGGGTGCGGATGCTTGCCTCCCACTCAGAAGGTTTTGAGTTCAATCCTAGGTAGTGGCAGGATCTGCTGCAAACTCCATGTCTCGTCAGGAAGGGAATCTGGCCATTTAATGCTCAGCTGCATCCAGTCGCACTGAGTCTAAGAAAAATTAAGAGATTACAGGGTTGTAAAAAGGGAGTTTTAATTCATATTAGCATAGTTCTGGACTTCAGAAACATAGGTTGTAATAAATTCAAACCAATAAGCACTAATGCATGGTAGGATGAGCTAACTGGAAAAGTTCAAAGAGATACTAAACGCAGAAGTTTAAAATTCCAACAAAGAAAAAAAAATTAAGGATAGCAGAAGGAACCATTATGACTATACACTAGATCATGAGAATGCTGAAAACATATCTTCAGCTATGAATTTGACAAAGTATCATATTGATTAGCAAGCTAATTAAGGAGGGTGTGGGTGACATGATAATTAAGTGGATGTAATGGGCTCAAAACTATTTACTGAATGTTCAATGTTTTCTTCATCAAAAGGGGAATTAAATTGAACGTTGAATCTAAATTTTCTACTCTTCAAGAACTTGGACGAAAAGATGGAGAAAATGCTTATTTGCCTTTGTAGATTATACAATACCAGCTCTATACTGTGCTTTGCTACGAAACTATGTGGTCGACCTTAGTTTTTGGGGAGGAAAATAAGGAAAACAAAATTCTGCCTCTGCCTACCAGCATCCGTTGGTATTCATCTGGCTAGTGTCCTGTCAATGTGTGAGAGAGTTGAAGGCTGTTTGGAAACTAAAACAGTATTTGGTGTGTGAGCAAGAAGGAGAACAAGAAGCCTGGGCATGGATTAGTTCAACTGTTCTGTACTAAAGCTGGTTGCTGCTGTGAAACTGAAACTAAAACTCCTCTCCTCTGCTTGTGTTTTGCATTTGGAAGAAATTTATTTTCAGGTGGGGAGGGGGAGTAGAACTCCTTACCGTCAGAGCATGTTAATAATAATATACAAAATACTAATCCTCTGATGGTCATTTCGAAAAATCCTTTCTTAGAGCACCTAGAAATCAAGCACCTTAGGGCACCTAGAAATCAAGAGAAATATATGTGCCAAATTTCAAGTTTGTAGGCTTTACGGTTCTGGAGATTTTGTGATGATGTGTGAGTGGTATTTTGCTTTTATATATATAAATTGAGTGATATAGTTAATATCTTAGAAAAAAATAAAATTCAAAATGTTTTTGGTAATTTAGGGAAATAGACTGAAAATAACAAAATGAAAGATAATCACAAAGCATTTCACTTAGGAAATGAAAACCAAAGGAAGAAATGCTGGAATCATGAGTTTGGTTTGGTAATGGTACTTATAAAAACATCTCAGAGTAGTAATTGATTGCCGGCTGAATAAGAGACAATAGTGTGATCTTAAAGCAAAAAAAGACAAAAATAGCCTTTAAGTTACATAAATATAATTTCAAAATTTCTTGAAACAATCTAACAAGAAAAATGATTTAACAATGCACCAATTGTTCAGAGCAATCATGGATTTCTCTTTACTGAATATATTCAAGAAGATGCTAGTCATCAGTTCACTGTTACTGTTCAGTTGCTCCTATTCTTTACAGTCTGATGAATATAATGTTGCCAGGATTGTCTGTCAATAAGTGGTATGTGGAGTTCTATTCAGCTCTTAGTTGTATTACCAATGATAATATCAATCTGTCTTTTCTTCCACTAATCTCTTTTCTGATTGCAGTAGAAGTTTTCAGGCTACAGGTTCTTCTAAACTCTTTTGTTTTATGTCTCCAAAATATTCAATAGTTTTCAAAAGTCTTTGCGCTTTTAATTAGTATTTCTGAATTGAACCTTCTATCCACATTAAGTATTTTTAGACCTCACTGAACTGTTCTGGATTCCTTTAAAAGTCTTTTCTTCAATATATATTGTTCAACTAATAGCTTTATTGAACCTACCTCCAATTTAACGTTTGAACAGTGCCATTTAGGGGGTTGAAACTCTTCAATTGAGGAATTAGGATGTTTTGTTTAAGAAAGTGGCCTGGATTTTAAGAAAACCATTCCTTTCTATCTATGAATATGAATTGTAATAACACATTGACTCAATTCCCAGTTAAAAGTTCTGATCTACCTTATTGTCAGACCTTAATTTACTTAGAAACATAATATTATCATCCCTGAATATATTTAAAACTAAAATACCTTATCGTATTTCAAAAATACATGTAAGAACTGTGAAACATCAATGGAAAACTCTCTTTCATATGGCTTCATGAACATAGCATAGAGCATGGAATTTCTTAAAAATAATAACACACAGTCAAAAGGTACTTTGTAGGCCATCTAATCCAAGCAGAAGACCCTACACCATTTCTGACAGATGGCAATCCAGTTTATTCTTGAGAGTTTCCAGTGATGAAGCTTCCACAATTTCTGAAGCCAAGGTATGTTCCACTGATTGCTTGTTCTCACTGTCAGAAAATGTCTCCTTAGTTCTAGGTTGAATCTCTCCTTGATCAGTTTCCATCCATTGTTCCTTGTCTGGCTTTCAGGTGTTTTGGAAAATAGATTGACCCTCTCCTCTCTGGGACAGCCCCTGAAATATTGAAACACTGCTATCATGTCACCTTTGGTCCTTCTCTTCTGTAGATTAGCCATGCCCAGTTCTTGTAACTGTTCTTTATGTTTTAGCCTCCAGTCCCCTAATCATCTTTGTTGCTCTTCTCTGCACTCTTTCCATAGTCTCAAAATCTTTTTTTATAGTGTGGTGACCAAAACTGGATGCAGTATTCTAGGTGTGGTCTTACTAAGGCTTTATATGGCTTGAAGCCATCAAAGTAATGGCCCAGTGCCTGGAGGCCATGCGGTGTTGGATGGAGCAGAACAGGCTTCAGCTCAACCCATCTAAGACCGAGTGGCTGTGCTTCCCGGCACCCCGATACAGCCAGCTGGTCCCATTGCTGGCTGTGGGGGGGGGGAATTCTTGCCCCCACAGAGAGGGTGCACAATCTGGGTGTCCTCCTGGATGTATGGCTGTCGTTGGATGACCATGTGGCAGCCATCGCCAGGGTGGCTTTTGGTCAGGTCCGTAGGATCTACCAGTTGCGGCCCTTTCTGGATCAGGATGCGCTTCGCATGGTCACCTCCACCCTCGTAATCTCCCACCTAGACTATGCCAACGCTCTCTACATGGGGCTCCCCTTGAAGAGCACTCGGAGGCTCCAGCTGGTGTAGAATGCAGCCGCGCGGGTGGTATTGGGGGCTCCTCGGGGCTCCCATGTCACACCGCTCTTGCACAAGCTGCATTGGCTCCTGGTGGTCCTCCAAATGCGCTTCAAGGTATTAGTTACCATTTTTAAAGCACTCCATGGCTTGGGGCCGGGGTATCTATGGGACCACCTCCTGCCATCATTGGCCTCCCGCTGGCCAATAAGTTCCCATAGAGTGGGTCTCCTCGGGGTGCCGCCGGTTGGACGGCTGGCGACCCCGAGGGTGCAGGCCTTCTCTTTGGGGGAACCCTCCCTCTGGAATGAATTATCCCCAGAGATGAAGACCATCTCTGATCTCCTGACCGTCCGGCGGGCAGTGAAAACTCATCTATTTCGCCAAGCTGGTCTGGCCTAGGGTTCTCTTAGGGTTTTTAATCTGGTTTTATCTGGTTTTTAGCCTTTTTAATTCCTTTTTATATGTTTTTATCTTTCAGCCATTATATTTGATTTTTAATTGATTTTAATTTTGTATTGTTGTTGCATGATTATCAGCTGTACACCGCCCTGAGTCCTGTCAGAGAAAGAGGGAAGTATATAAGTTTAATAAAATAAATAAATAATAGAGTGATATTAGTACCTCATGTGATTTTGGCAACAATATGTGATTGATATTGTCATCTCCCAAGACCTTTATTTTCAATCTGGTCTACATCTAGTGGTTTCCCCATTTAGGTATGGCCTTTTCTGAGATTAACTAAGATCAACGAGATTCTTTCACTAAATGGGCATTTCATATATGGCATAATTGAAAAACTATTTTCTTGCTATTCATAGCTATTCAGTTTCTAGAGAATGAATGTTGTCCTCTTTCACTTTCCATAAAAGTGAAGTTTTAGAGAAGTAGTGGTTGTGCCATTAATTCTACAGTGAACCATCACAGACAGTTTTCAGACAATCTTGGATATTCTTGGATATTTTTTCCCTTGAAGAAGGTTACACAAAGACAGATCTATGTATGAATAAAGTGAATGAGTTATGTCTGTAACACTTTATCTTGGTTGTCAACCATAGATTGATGTTACAGGTGTGGAGCAATTGTCTATGCAATTGGCAACTTGATTAATCGCACAACTCAGGATAGATATAACAATATAGAAGACTTCTTAAGATAATGGCATTTTGATTTGAAACAGACATTAGTAAACATTCCATAGCTGCGCCAGCTGCAAAATGAATTTGTACTCTTGACTACTTCATATAGCAACAGTTCTTATTAATTTCACTACGTGGCAAGGAACAAACCAAAGACATTTTGTAGATAAATGTTTAGCAAACCACACAATGTGCTTCTGGCACTTGCCTTTGTATCTTGTTCAGGATATATACCTTTGAGGTTAAATCCGATACACAGTTGGAAGAAACTGCCATGGATCCGAATATATGTGCATAAGGATTGTTGTTTCCTCATAGAATAGAATGTTCTTTTCCCCCTCTCACAAATATTTAGCATGATTTCCAACAATTGAAACATTATTTAGGCCTGAAAAAGTACCATGGATTGTCCCTTCCCTTCCTCCCCCTCCTCTCCCTCCATCCTTCCCATCCTCTCCTGTTTGTTTCCTTCCTCTTCCCTCTCCCCACATTTCTTCCTGCTTTACCCTATTTGATACACTTCAGCATATGGTGGACATTGTAAACATTTTGCTTCTCCAAAATCTTTTCTATGGTGTCCAATCTTGGATTAAGCATTCAGAAAAATGAACACTTAACCTTAGACTGTCCACTATTGACCTCACCCCCTTCCTAAGAGGCCTGTAAGGGGCATGCATAAGCACACCAATCGTGCCTACCGTCCCTGTCCTATTGTTTCTTTTTATTTTTCTTATAAGTATCTATCTCATGTATTCAAAACTATATTTATTCTTATACCTGTATCTTGTAAGCGACTGACAAACACATACTTAGGGCACCAAAAGAAGAGGGCGCTACAGTTTTCCCCCCAAACACACACACTATTAGCAATTCTTTTGCCACATCTGATTTTAGATGATTTTTCCCCTTTTTGGTCATTGTTCTTATCTGCTATGTTTTAACATAGTTAAAAAAAATCTGTTGACAATAAAGGAGAATATTTATAGGTAAGATTCAAAATGAGAAGGCTTTGGTGTTCTCTGAGTTTGGTTGTTATCTTTCAGATGTTTTGTTAGCCAAACTAGATGATCATCATCAGTGCTAGTAGGAAGTGAGGTCTGCTTTCAGTTTATATTCTTAGTGTCCTGCCCCTTTCCATTTTGGTAAGGGTGGTCTTGGGAGTTCTTTGGTTGGGATGTTTAGGTTGTTTGCCAGTCCCTTGACTTGGGTATTGTTTGCTTCTTGGTTGTTGGTCTGATGTTAATCTTGGTGTTAATCTATGCTCATTGGGGTATTGATTGCTGGTGGGGAGGTGTTTTGGTCTTTCTATTGCCTTTTTGGTTCGTTGATTGTCTCTTTTGTAAAGTGTGTAGATCATGTTTGTGTCTATTTGTCTATTGATTGACAATTTGTCAGACTATCAGGCTTCCAGGAAGTCTGTAGAATTTTTGGACTCATTATTTATTTATTTATTTATTTGTCAATTGCTTACAAGATAATAGGTATAAGTAAAACACAGTTATGAATACATGGATACATATAAGAAAAATAAAATATAAAAGAAACAATAGGACAGGGACGGTAGGCACGTTGATGCACTTATGCACGCCCCCTACAGACTTCTTAGGAAGGGGGTGAGGTCAATAGTAGACAATCTAAGGTTAATATTGGTCTACGATGGTCACAGTTTCCCAGTTGAAACTGTCCAATGTTGTGAAATTGAACAGTTTTCATCATTTTTTTTCTGACTGCTAGTTGGTGTTCATGGATATGTTCTTTTAATTGTAAAAAGATAATATTGCCATAGATCAAAAGCTATGCATCTCAGAAACCACCAACAGTCTGCTACAGCCACATGGAATCAGCATAGCACACAAACCAACTAAAGTTCTCCCAAATAAACCAAAAGATCCAGCAGCTTCAGAAGAAGAAAAACAGGAGTCATCTACAACAAACATACAATGTAAAAGTTGAAACAGACACAATGTAAGATAAATGGGCAGAAGACTAGCAACACATCCATGAATGCCAACTAACAATCACTAACTTATAGCATAATAGTTTTGTTTTCATCAAGGAATAATTTATTGGACTGTATTTAGAGCATAAATTGCCTTAATCCAGCAATGATAATAACTCAGTTACCCAAATTTAGATAACTACTTCATTTTGCTATAGTCTTACTTCCATAAGCATCAAGTCCTCAAGTCATAAGATGCAGTCTGCATAAAGATACAGAATTCAATATGTAGCCTTGTTTTCCTGTAAAGCAGAGATACTCACTTAAATTAAGCTCTCATGCTCCTTCTCAATTCTACTTATACAAGGCTTTAAAGGATTGCAAAATGAATGATGGAACAGAAAGGAACAAGGTAGCAATTTCAATCCCCAAGGCAGGTTCTGAATGAGGTGTTAAAAGGGGTTTTTACCAACTTGCTCAGCCAAATTCATGGAAGCAGTTCTGAACTAATATACAGCATAAATGCATTGTATGTAGGTGTACTGTACATATCTGAATAAAAAACAAAAAAAGAGACAAGCTTTAACAACCAGGGATGGGATCTGATTGGTATAATTACCGGTTCTGTTGCTCTGCATCATGCACACACGCATGCGCGCTTTGCATGAGTCACACGAGTGCAATTTATGACCTGCTGAGCTGCCCGGGCAACTGAACAGCACTGCGTGCAAGTGTGCAGCGGTTGGAAAAGCCCTTTTTTCCTGCTTTTTCAACAGCAGCTGTGTTGCGCAAAGCAGCTGCAGTTGAAAAAGCAGGAAATAAAGGTCAGGTAAGAGTCCGGGCGGGCGTATAGGCCAAAACAGAAGCAGACATAGAACTGGTTCTATGTATGCTCTCTGTCTGCTGCTCTTCAGAACTACTGCTTCTACAGAGGTGGGCAGAACTGGTAGAATCCCATCCCTGTTAACAACCCCTTGCAGAATAAATATAGACAACTCAAGTTCTTAAGATTCTCCTTCTTCCATTTCTACTTGACCTAGCACAAACTATAATTAATTTAAGTATTCTTATTAAATCCCTCTTTATTCAAACAGTTCATTTCCATAATATCTCTTCACATTCTCTCTTAAGCATGCAAATGCTTGTTTGTAACCCGAGCTGCATCACATAATCATGATTCAATTGAGTTACACACACATACAAATTCTTATCTTTTTTGATAAGTCACTTTCCAGGTTTATAATTATGTTAATTGCTCTTCTCTTCTTCTCTACAATTTATGAAACACTTTATAACATTAAAATAAGCAGAAATGAATACTTTACCCCAGATGCAATTACACACTCTTTATTAAGAGGGACTATCGCTTTCCCAAATCTCTAATATAATAATTGCATTTTAAAACAATTGCAAGACAATGAATGTAAACAGAAAACATCAACAGCGTTCAACTAAATTTTGTTCTCAAAGTCTATTTATCTTACTCTTCTCCGCAAGGGCTGTTTCCTTCATGTTTGTGACCAAAGAGAGGCAATTAAAATTAATGGTGATACAGTTTAATGGGACAAAAGCAACTCTAATCCCTGTGGATAAATGATTTCTCAATGCAATTTATTTTCCCGCATGTTTCTTGTTAAAATATGTAAATAAGCACAGAACACCCTGCAGTCATTTTCATTAGCTTTTCTAGTGTCACTGGAAATATGTTAGCATTGGGATGATGAGTGACCCTCGTGAGGTGTAGAGGTAGCCCAGTGATAATTGTGCTCTGAAATCTATGGTGGTTGCTGTAGCAGTAGGTTGGTTCATCGGCAAATAAATGTTATTCTCCCACTAATTTAAAGAAGGCAAATGTTTAATGGGAGCATCTTTGAATATAAAGGCTATACTTCATACTTGCTGTCTAGGGTGTGCTAGAACTGAATATTAAGAAAAGACAATTTAGGTGGGTTTATATGTCCGTTTGTGAAAGCAATCATTTTTTTCATTATAAAGGTAAAGGTTCCCCTCACGCATATGTGCTAGTCATTTCCAGCTCTAGGGTGCGATGCTCATTTCCGTTACAAAGCTGAAGAGCCAGCACTGTCCGAAGACGTCTCCGTGGTCATGTGGCCAGCATGACTAAATGCCGAAGGAACACAGAATACTGTTACTTTCCCACCAAAGTGGTCACTATTTTTCTATTTGCATTTTTTACATGCTTTCGAACTGCTAGGTTGGCAGAAGCTGGGACAAGTAATGGGAGCTCACTGCATTATGCGGTGCTAGGGATTCGAACTGCTGAACTGCTGACCTTTCTGATCGACAAGTTCGGTGTCTTAGCCAATGAGCCACTGCATTCCTATTATTAAAGTAATAGCCTAAAGAATCAGAATGGAGTTGGAAGGGACCTTGGAAGTCTCCTAGTGCAACCCCTTGCTCAAACAGGAGACCCTATACCTTTTCAGACAAGTGGCTGTCCAGATTCTTCTTAAAAACTTCCAGAAAATTTGCCTTTCTTGGGTTCATCTACTTTTTAGAGTAAGAAATGGTCCAGTGTGTTAGAATAGAATAGATGAATTATTTTAAGCCCATCAAGCTTCTGATCATTTGGACTGATCCAACTATACAAATGTTTTGCTTAGTGTACTGTAATGAAAAATACTCTGGAAAGATGCTTGTTCGGCACTGCCTGCTTGATTAAATCTTAAGTACATGAAAAGGCCCTTATGTTAATCTCTAACATGAAATCAAGAGCTAGCAAGTCAGTCTAGTAATTAACAGCCAAACACATCAATTAGTATCTACTAAAACTCAGCTTCTTTACTGTTTTAATTACGTGTTGCCCATGTCTCTGCTTTCTTTTTGTATTAAAGATGCTCCCTTTACTTATCCTGAAGTCTGGGATGATACAATGCAAGCTTATTTAAGTCATAATTTATCTTAAAATAACTTCTCTTGCCCTTATTTCAACCTTTGATCTGTTTGCACATTCACAGGAATAAGTGTGAAGTTGACATGAGCAGGAAGGGAATTACGGTTTAGAATTTAAAATTTAGAGTTCCTTTCATCCATGTAGACGTTATCACAAAAAAACATGACAGGCTCTTATCTGTAGTGACATTTTTGTTTCTCGGGAGAAACATGGTGTTTGGTAAAGTCTTCAGGCTGATCTGCTGTGTCATTGAAACACTTGAGAATCTTTTGTTCCTGGCCACAAAGGAAGTGTTGCTAATTTAGAACACTGACCACAAGATTACATTACACTTGTATTATGCATTACTCCTAAGTATAACTATTTCAGAGTGAATTCCATCTGGAATGATTGGGTTTATACTACTACAAAAAGACTAAAAAGAATTACAGTGCTGCAGTATAAATCTTATTTGAGTTTAACTGATTATTCACCACTAATGGAAAATCTTGAAGCAGACATTTCCTTACAGTCTAAGGCATTGGTTTTTCTTTGAAATTATGAATATCTGATTTCTGTCTACCCCAATTTGACTTGTTTTCCTTTATTTTAGTTTTGGATTAGTCTACATCCCCCTCCTTTTTTGGTGGGGCAGTAGGATTTCCAGGGTGTTCAGTGAATAAAATTAAGGCAACTAAATTAAAGTTGCATCATCAGATTCTTATGCCTAAATGCCCATAATCTACAGCATGAATAGGTAAACTGATGTTCTACAGATGTTGGAACAATATTTCCAAAAATGCCTTTGGATTTAGTGAGACTATGTTCATAGTCTTTTGACTGAACACAAAAACATCTAGAAGACACTAAATACATATTATTGAACTATTGATTTTCTGAGAAAGTAAGAATTCCAGATGCCCAACTGCAGATAGCTTTGGTCAGTCTACAAAAAAATAGCAACTACATAAATAACATACAGCAGTTATTTAATCTATCAATTAAATTATAATTCAAAACATACAATTAAGAATCTCAGGGAAAGATTATATGTATTAAGCCCAGGGCTAAATAGTAACAAAACTACCATAGAAAAAAGAAGTATCAGATTGTTGATGTAAAACATCCAGGGAAGGACCTAAAAATGCTGACCTGTTAATTTCATAAAAGGCTGTAAAAATCTGTAAGGAAATGTTATTTGTATACCATATTAAACATTTGAAGACACTTTGCAGCTAGTGCAGCTGTTTCAGCAATCTGCCATATTCTGGGAAAACTGCAATGCACATGTAAATACAGTCACATAAGCAGGGACAGTAGCTTTTGATTGATAGATAGATATCTAATTTGATAGATTAATAGATATGTACAGACTTTCAATCCAATTGATTCATTGAAGACCAAGATGTTTAAAGAGTAAGCCTGAGAGTGATATAATAATAACCTTCAATGGGTTGGTTTGAGATTTTCTTGTGGTTCAATGCCCACACTGCAATTTTTTATTAGTTTATAGTGTAAACTTTGATTAGTTTGTGGTGTAACTCAGCAATGGACTAATTCAATAATTATTTAATCAAGTTGTACAAACATGACCGCTATCTCTTTGGCTTTGGGGGAAGGGGGAGAAAGAATCTGAAGGCTAGTAGTGGAATTGAGAACATGAATCATTCCCAAGCATTTATTTAGTCCTTTTATTAAAAAGGGGAAATGTAATGCAACAAGAATAGTTATTTTGCAGGTCTGGAGAAGTGACTATAACTTGACTTGATCTCCTTTCTTTCTACTGTTTTCATTGGTCCTTATGAACTTCTTTCTTTTCTTGTCTGTCATTCTGAGCTTTGTCCATTTTCCTCTTTCTTTGAATTGTTTAGAAGAAATCACTGACAACAGTCGGCTGCATGGAATCCAGTCAGAAGAGAATATATGGAGGGAGTCCTTGTGATCTTTGAGCTGGGTCGTTTGCTTGCAGACATTTCATTGTCCAAATTGATAACATCACTCAAAGAGCACCAAGAACTTCAATTTGCAAGGAATGTAGCATGATTGAAATAGGAAACCACTGAACTAGAGCCTGGGCTTGGACTAGAAGATGATATTGAAGATATTTCAGCACTTATAGCTATGGCAGTGGTAAATTCCACACATAATAAACAAAAAACCTCATTTTTCAGGCCTTGGCAATTCCAGGTAACCATGCAGAGTTGCTGTCACTTAATGTGAACTATAAAGTATAGGCAGGGATGGGATTCTACCAGTTCAGACCTTGTTTCCTTGTTTTGGAGTACAGCTGATTCGCGAGGCAGGGCAGTTTTGCTGTGCCTCAGCTGTTTTACTCACTAGGGCTGCAGTAGAAGGTAAGTGTTATAGCTAAAAATTGTTTTTTTTAAATGGTACAGGCGTGCATTTGGTGCATGTGTGCGCAAAGCACGTGATCACCAAACTGGTTGTTACAAACTGGTTGTTACATACATACACACCACTGAGTATCTGAATTAGTACAAGGCAGTTTTCTATTTGGAATGTTAACCTTATTATCATTTATTCATGAAAAGGTTGCTTGAATTTCACAAAAGCATTATGTTTTCTTGTTATTTTTCTTTTTTAAAAACATTTGGTAGTTGGAATGCTTCTGAAACTCAAATCAATATAAGCTCCTTAATAAAGTAGGAGTGAGCTGGCCATTTTGATTTATTACAATGGATATTATTATATGTATTCTTATACCTATTTGCTTTTGAAATCATGGACCTCTAAAAGTGAAAATTGATTTCTTGGATACCTGTTCCCAAGAAATCATTCTGTTTTTTGATTACTAGGTATTTGATTCATTTTTTTCGGGAAAAAGTCTATAAAAGATTTTCAGTTCCTTATAAAAAATACTTATTTATTTATTTATTTATTTTATTTATTTATTCTACTTATATACTGCCCTATTTCCCTGACAGGACTCGGGGCGGTGCACAGCCAAATTAAAATACAGAGGACAATACAAAATTAAGAACAGTTAAAAGACCAAATATAAAAGGCTGAAATTTATAAGAAGTTTAAAAGCCAAACTAGATAAAAACCAGATTAAAATCCTAAAAACCCCTAAAAACCCCTAGGCCAGACCGACTTGATGAAATAAATAAGTTTTCAACGTGCGTCGGAAGGTCAGGAGATCAGGGATGATCCTCATCTCCGGGGGTAATTCGTTCCAGAGGGAGGGTGCCCCCAACGAGAAGGCCCGCACCCTCGGGGTCGCCAGCTGTCCAGCCAGCGGCACCCCGAGGAGACCCACTCTAAGGGAGCGTATTGGCCAGCGGGAGGCCGATGATGGCAGGAGGCGGTCCCGTAGATACCCCGGCCCAAAGCCATGGAGCACTTTAAAGATGATAACCAAGACCTTGAAGCGCACCCGGTGGACCACCGGGAGCCAATGCAGCTCACGCAAGAGGGGTGTAACTTGGGAGCCCCAAGGAGCCCCCAACACCACCCGCGAGGCCGCATTCTGCACCAGCTGGAGTCTCTGGGTGCACTTCAAGGGAAGCCCCATGTAGAGAGTGTTGGCATAGTCTAGGCGGGAGATCACGAGGGTGGAAGTGACCGTGTGAAGCGCATCCCTATCCAGAAAGGGCCACAACTGGTAGATCCTACGGACCTGACCAAAAGCCCCCCTGGCGACGGCCGCCACATGGTCCTCCAATGACAGCCGTACATCCAGGAGGACACCCAGATTGTGAGCCCTCTCCATGGGGGCAAGAATTTCCCCCCCCCACAGCCAGCGATGGAACCAGCTGGCTGTATCGGGGTGCCAGGAAGCACAGCCACTCAGTCTTAACTGAGTCTGGGTTGAGCTGAAGCCTGTTCCGCCCCATTATCATCTTATCTCTGACCAAGCAGGTCGGTTTTGTCATGTTTGCTAGTTCTACCATCTTCACAATCAATTCCTCCATTATGAATATTTCAGTATTCCTCCAACTTTGTGCTCCTAATAATCTTGCTGCAGTTACAATATGTAAATAAATCTTCCATAAGTCTTTTCCAATTGTTGATCCATAAGTTCCAGTAAAAAGAGTTCTGGATTTATCTGCGGGTTCATCTTCAAAATTATTTGATTCTTTGATTCATCATATATATTTATTGTCTTTTTTCTGTTACTTTTTTTTACAAGTCCACCATGCATCGTAAACTGTCCTTCCATGTTTTTCACATCTTCAGAAAATATTTCAGAACTATTTTGGAATAACAGAATTGGAAGTTACCTTGGGGGGTCTTCTAGTCTACCCCCCTGCTCAAAAAGGAGAGCTTGGTTCATTAACATCAACATTGACTAGAAGTATCTTTATACATCTTAGATAATTTATCTGATGACATACACTAGCCATACATAATTTTGTTAGAGTTCTCTAACAAACAAATATATATATATATACATGTCCCAAACAAAATATATGTTCTGGTCTGACTATACTCCTTTAAGAGGAATACATATAACTAGAGGCCATAAATGAAAATCATTTTTGCTAAGTTACATAGCTTATATCTAACAATGAAAGCACCTAGAGGAAGGTGTTACTCAAAGCTTTCAAAGCATAGCCTTGCTCAGAAAGAGGCACTGACTTTAATAATTTATCTCAAGACATTTAAGAGTTTAAGCTTAAATATCATCCCTTTCAATTAGCTAATATGTAATAAAGCTAGTTTCTTGTTAAACTTCTGTTATATATGTGTATTAAAAAATAATTGAATATCAATGTGAGGTGTAGCTGCCTAATCAAGAATCTGGGCTGAAAGCTTTTGCAATCTGCCAATTTTATTTTGATTAAAATTGGCAAATTGCAAAAGCTTTCAACCCAGATTCTTGATTAGCCATTCTTAAGTTGTGAATTGACTCGGCTAAGGTTACTGTACAATGCAGCTAATGTTAACACTGACATTAAACAATGAGTAGCAATTTTAGTGTGAGAACCAAAGGCCAGCTTGCTGGTGGGAAAGATCTAAGCCCCTAGAGACAAGGACAATGGATGGGGAGATGAAAGACTTAAAATAACAAGAAAGAAGAATGGTTTAGACTATCAATAGCCATGTAAGGCTTACTGAGAGAAATATCAGGTTCTTAGGAATGTGGAAATCATCTAACAGACAACAAAGGACACCAACCAGAAGCAAAAGGACATGCAGTAGATGAATATATAGAGGAATAAGTTAAGATTGTTATAATAGATAAAATAAATAATGGCTTATAAAGAAATTGTGATTATTGTTATATTGATAAGAAAAGTATTAACTACAATTGTTAGCACAAAATATATATGTACCCAGTCAACGCACTGTATGAATGAAAAATGGAATTATTGTAAATATAAAAAATTTAAAAATATATTTATAAAAGAAGAAGAAGCAAAAGGACATTGCATGGATGTACCATAATCTTGTTATGGAGGATCAGCTATAGAATGGGCAAGATGATATGCCCAGATTAAGAGGGAGAATGGAGAAACCAACTCAGAGTGCTATGAGGGAAGGAAACAACCAATAAAAGAAAGTGTGCAGGTATGCATCAAAATCACAATCTCACCCTGAACAGTTCACACCAAAACAGAAAGATGGCAAAGAACATAATGTATTGCCTACTTCAGTCTAGGTGATTAGGCTGGTATACAAAATGGACAAATAAATGATAAAGTATAAACTTTAGTAACATAGATAAAGGGGTAGATACATGTAAACTTAACTAAAATAATATTAATAATTACTAATACTTTAATCTTTAAAAATGTGTGTAATTTAGCAAAGTATGGTTAATCACACAGCCAGCCAGATATTCAGGCCAGATTTGGCATTTTTATTCATCTATCAAGTATTTCCCAAGGATCTGGGATTGGCAGATGTTGATGTTTTATGGCGTTAACAGGTATCATCTCAGGATGTAAACTTTTCTGAGTAAGGCTGCCTTTTGCAATTGACTGGTGGTGAATTTGTACAATGCCAATGGTGAACAAGTGGTGGTCCAGGTTTTTTAAGCTTGCACTGAAGGCACCTATTAGAGTTCGTACTACCTTTGCTTTCTTTTGCCACAGTCATTCTATTTCTATGGCTTTGCAAGTATGGATTTTATCTATTTATTTATTTATTTATTTATTTATTAATTACATTTATATACCGCCCTTCTCCCAAGGGACTCAGGGCGGTGAACAGCTCATCTAAAAACCCCACAAAAATACAAAAGTTAAAAAGTAATTAAATATTTAAATCAGCTGCAGACTAAAATTAGGAAAACCCCCCCCCACCCTTAAAAACCCAATTTAAAGTTAAAAATGGAGATCAAATTTAAAATCATTATCTCAGCCCAGGCCGGCCTGCTCAAAGAGCCAGGTCTTTAACGCGCGCCTGAAGGCCCTCAGGTCCGTGCCGGTACGAAGTTCCGGTGGCAGAGTATTCCAGAGGGCGGGGGCACCCACAGAGAAGGCCCTACTCCTTGGCGCCGCCAGACGACACATAGCGGCCGACGGCACCCGGAGCAGACCCTCCCTGTGGGAACGCACCGGCCTGTTGGAGAACGTTGGCAGAATGCGGTCCTGAAGGTAACCTGGTCCCATGCCATGGGTCGCCCTAAAGGTCAAAACTAGAACCTTAAAGCGAACCCGGAGAGCCATCGGCAACCAATGCAGCTCGCGCAGGAGAGGCGTCACATGGGCGCTACGCGACGCCCCCATAATCACCCTCGCGGCTGCATTTTGCACCAACTGGAGTCTCCGGATGCTCCCCGCAGGGAGCCCCATGTAGAGGGCATTACAATAGTCCAGGCGAGAGGTGACAAGGGCCTGAGTGACCGTGCGCAAGGCGTCCCGATCCAGAAAGGGCCGCAACCGGTAGATCCGACGGATCTGATGAAACGCCCCCCTGGAGACGGCCGCGATGTGATGTTCAAGCGACAGCCGTACATCCAGGAGGACTCCCAGGTTGCGAGCCCTCTCTGTGGGGGGCAGAACTTCCCCCCCAATAGCCAGCGAAGGTGTCAGCTGGCTATATCGGGGCGCCGGAAACCACAGCCACTCGGTCTTGGATGGGTTGAGCCGAAGCCTGTTCCCGCCCATCCAGTCCCGCACGGCCTCCAGGCACCTAGACATAGCCCCCACAGCATCGTTGGGGTGGTCCGGAGTGGAGATGTACAGCTGGGTGTCATCTGCATACAGATGACACCTCACTCCAAGACCACGGATGATCTCGCCCAGCGGCTTCATGTAAATGTTGAACAGGAGGGGAGAAAGGACCGACCCCTGAGGCACCCCACAAACCAGGGGCCTAGAGGTGGACCTCTCCCCCCCCGCCAACACGAATTGCGAACGGTCAGAGAGGAAGGAGGAGAACCATCGAAGGACGGTTCCACCAATCCCCAACCCCTCCAACCGTCGCAATAAGATACTATGGTCGATAGTATCAAAAGCCGCCGAGAGATCTAATAGGACCAGGACAGAGGAGAACCCTCTGTCACGAGCCCTCCAGAGATCATCAACCAACGCGACCAATGCCGTCTCAGTGCTATGTCCAGGCCTGAAGCCCGATTGGAACGGATCGAGGTAAGTTGCTTCCTCCAGGTACTGGGGGAGCTGACGTGCCACCACACTCTCAACAACCTTCGCCACGAAGGGAAGGTTGGAGACTGGACGATAGTTGTTTAAAATAGCTGGGTCCAGGGAAGGCTTCTTGAGGAGGGGGCGCACCACCGCCGCCTTCAGGGCGGTAGGGAGCACCCCCTCTCTCAAGGAAGCGTTGACAATCCCCTGGAGCCAGCCTCGTGTCGTCTCCCTGGCGGCCGAAACCAACCAGGAAGGACACGGGTCCAATAAACAGGTGGTGGCATTCAGACCCCCCAGCAACCTGTCCACACCCTCAGCGGTCACAGGATCGAACTCCCCCCAGATAACACTCTCAAGACCTGCCCCGGACACCTCCCCCGGGACCACCCAATTGGAGTCGAGCCCCTCCCGAATCTGAGCGATTTTATCATGCAGAAATCGGGAAAACTCCTCTGCTCTACCCTGCAAGAGGTCATCCCGCGCTCTCGGTTCAAGTAGAGAGCGGGTCACTCTAAACAGGGCGGCAGGCCGATTTTCTGCCGATGCAATAAGGGCGGAGAAATACGAAGATTTCGCCGCCCCTATCGCCACAAGGTAAGTCTTAATATGAGATCTCACCTGTGTTCGGTCAGACTCAGAACGGCTCGCCCTCCAAATGCCCTCAAGACGTCTTTTTCGGCACTTCATCTCCCGTAGCTCCTCCGTATACCACGGAGCCAAATGGGATCTGTGCCGAGTCAGAGGTCGCATAGGCACAACTCGCTCTAGGGCCCCGGCGGCCAACCCCTCCCAGGTGGCCACCAGGTCTCCAGGCGAGCTGAGAGCCAGAGATTCAGGAAATGGCCCAAGCTCCCTCTGGAACCGATCCGGATCCATTAGGCGCCTGGGGCGGAACCATCTAAGTGGCTCCGCCTCCCTGCGGTGGGGGGTAGCGGAACAGAAATCCAGCCTAAGGAGGGAATGATCTGTCCATGACAAGGGTGTAATAACTAAATCCCCCCAATTACAGTCATTCAACCACTGCCCAGAGACAAAAATCAGGTCCAGCATGTGTCCTCCCATGTGAGTGGGGGCAGAAACTAACTGGGTCAGGTCCATGGCCGTCATGGAAGCCAAGAACTCCCCGAGGTTTCACCGAGCGATGGCAGGTTGAAATCCCCCATGACCAAAAGCCTAGGGGTCTCAACCGCCAGCCCGGCTATTACCTCTAGGAGTCCGGGTAGGGCCGATGAGACGTGGCAGGGAGCCAGGTACGCCATCAAAAGACCCATCTGTACCCCTTGCCCCCACTTCACAAATAGAGATTCACAGCCAGCCGTCTGAGGGACAGTGGCCTCCCTAGGACAAAGGACTTCCTTTATAAGCACCGCTACCCCACCACCCCTTCCCTGAGCCCTAGGCTGGTGAAATGCAAGGAAACCTGGTGGGCACATCTCAACCAGAGGGACACCACCCTCTGGGCCCAACCAGGTTTCGGTGACACCTACCAGATCCGCGGCCTCCTCCTGAACCAAATCGTGGATCAGGGGAGCCTTATTAACCACGGACCTGGCATTGCACAACAACAGCCGGGTATTCAGGGCCTGAGATTCCGGACAACCAGGGCTGCAGGATGGGTAATGAGGGTCGGAGCGCGCTACCGTTTGCAAACATTTAATTTAATTTATGTTAGGAATTTATCTTCTAGCATTATAGGAGAAGAGCTGTATTAAATTGGTACAAAAAAATGAAGTGTCTGGTAGCATCTTTTTCAATTAACATATTTGATTAGCAAGCTTTCTTGACTACAGCTCAGTTTCTTCAGATACATGGAATGGTGAGGTTTAGTATATATCCTAAGTAATGTTTTATCATTGTCATCGTCATCATCTTAGCCATTGTCTATCCACTGCAGGATGAAGGCCTCTTCTACATGTTTTAACCAACACAGTCCTGAGCTTTTTTTTTTGCCAGATGGGCCTGCAATACTTGCTGATGTTGTCGATCCATCTTGTTTTTGAGTCTCTTTCGTGGATGCTTTTTATCAAGTAGGATCCATTCTATGACTGCCTTAGTTCATCTGCCATCGGTTCTTCTAACAATGTGACAAGCCCGTTTCCATTTCAATTCTTTTATTCTCTTGATGATATTGTATATTTTCCTTTGTGCTCTAATCCATGTGCAGGTCTTTCTGTCTTGTCTTGTGTTGCCAAGTATGTATCTTTCCATGGCTGTTTGCACTATTTGTAGCTTTTGTATCAATTGTGAGGCTAGTATCCATGTTTCATTGGCATATGTTAGAGCAGGTAGCACACACTGATCGAAAACTTTTATCTTCAGGCATAGGGGGAAGTTGTTCTTGAAAATGACACTTAGCTCACCAAATGCCTGCAAACCACATTTAACATGCCATTCAATTTTCTTTATTGTATCACCTTCCATTGGGATTTGTTGGCCAAGGTACATGTAGTGGTCTACTATGTCTAGTTCTTCTCCAGAAATATAGATATAGAGATAAAGATGGATGGATGGATGGATGGATGGATGGACAGACAGAGGGAGGGAGAGGGAGAGGGAGAGAGAGAAACACAATCTGGTTCTTTTTCAGGTTTATTTTTAAGCCAAATGCCTCAAGCACTATATCATACAGTTACATCACAACTAGTGTCAGTTTGCTGTTTGACTTTCTTTACCCTCTTCATGTGATTCCACTAGACCCATCTTGTTTACCCTAGTTATTTAAGGAATACAGTCTGTTAAATAAAGCTGTGTTCTTTTCACAAGCTTCATTATACTAGGCCATCTGTTGGTCACTCTACACTGCAATACAAAAGACAGCCCAAATGTCCTCTTTTGCAAGCAATTGCTTTTAGCTTTCTCCCCATTTCTCTCTCTCCCTCCACCCCCACCCCTGTATTCACAGAACTTGCAACAAGCAGTGTGTTTAAACATTACCAAGTACAGAAGCAAATGAGATCCACTGAGAGATACTAAAGAAGCACTTAAAATTCAGGGAATTAGCAGATAGAGATGGTGAGAGACCAGCTTGGTTCATTTTAGTTAGCACAAGTTTAACCAATTTTTAGCCTTTGTCTTTCAACTTATTCTGAGAAATATTTTCAGTTCACTGGATTTATCCTACAGCATGAACCACCTGCAAAGAACAATGTTGCACTATCTTGCCAGCGAGCATAAATTGTTTATTAGAAATAATTTTTCAAAATGAAGTGAAATTGCAGCTTATGAAGCTCATTGCTGTTGGGAGAAATACCATATGAAATCGAGGGTAGATGGTAGTATGAACCTTTCCAGAAATTATGGTTTGCTGATTCTGATGAGCCATTGAGGTGCTCTCCCTCAACTTTGTCTTGTAGCAACAGAGCAATGAAGTAGGTATTGGAGGAACAGCTCAAAAATATAGCACCATCACCAAAAAGGTGTTACAGAGGTAGTATTCAGTAGATTCTGACCAGTTCTGGAGAACTGGTAGTGAAAATTTTGAGTAGTTCGGAGAACTGGCAAATCCCAGCTCTGACTGGAGATTTTACAGTATCCTTCCCCTGCCATGCCCACCAAGCCATGCCCACAGAACTGGTAGTAAAAAAATTTGAATCCCACCATTGAGGTGTTAGCTATTTGAAGTAGGCCAGACTAAAAAGCAAATGCCAGGTGTGCCTAAAACTACTTTTGTTAAGATTGTCTTTAGTAACAGAATCTTCTAAATTTGAATATGGCTTTCTTTCTTTCTTTCTTTCTTTCTTTCTTTCTTTCTTTCTTTCTTTCTTTCTTTCTTTCTTTCTTTCTTTCTTTCTTTCTTTCTTTCTTTCTTTCTTTCTTTCTTTCTCTCTCTCTCTCTCTCTCTTTCTCTCTCTCTCTCTTTCCTTTCCTTTATTTTTATGTGAAGTTTTAGCAGCTGGCATTTTTGATTCCTCATTTGGGCTTCTATAGTGCTTATTTCCTCGTTGCCCTAGGAATGAATGTTCCCACTCTCTGACAAGATCATCCTCTTTCTGAATAAGGGGATGGATCATGATTCCACAACTGGACAGTTTTCATGCTGGATCTTAGCATCTATTCCAACTATCTGTATACTGTTTTTCCATTTTGGCAACCTTAAGGACTTCAGCTGGCTATTTATCTGGTGAATTCTAGAAAGTGAAATCCTAAAGTTGCCAAGATTGAGAAACACTGATTTGGGAAACCTCAATCTGAAATCCTACAGAGAAACAAACTCTGAATAACTTTTCTAATAGACAAGAAAAACTGGATCCATAAATGCTCTGAATAACTGTATTCCAAAACCATCCTTGATGCTCACTCTATTGCTAACCTTTTGATTTCTTGCATACAAAAAAATAAGAATAGAAATATGAAACTATCATTCTATGAAATAAACTGCCTCTGCAAATGGGTCCATATTTCTTAGAAAAGAACTTAATTTACATTTTCAACCTGTCAGGCATTTAATTAGGAAATACACCCATGTATCTTGGGAAGGACAAAAGTAAGATGTAATAATAACTTTTTCCCAATGGGAAAGAAAGCAGATAGATCAATTTGCATTCTGGTTGTTGATTATGACTCATAATGGCAGCCATTATTGAATGGGAAAGCCCTTGTCCCTGGCAGCCATTTTGTTAGAGAACTCACACTGTGGTCTCAATATTCAAAAATTTGCATCAGTTAGATAAAACCCAAACTACATTGTTGGTAACATTAAACTAATGACACAATATTCTCTTTTATTCAAGGGAAGAATATGATCAGAAGTCATATAAAGTCGAACACTGGAGATAAAATTAAATGCACATGGTTACAGTAGATATTCTTGAAAGAAGGCTGGGTTGACTGGGAAGAATATTTCATCTTACACCATCTTGATGCAGTTCTCTCTTGCATTCTACCATTATCCTTTCCATCCTTGCTATTCTAATTTAATTCATAGAACATAGAATAATAGAGTGGAAAAGGATCTTGGAGATCTTCTAGTCTAACCCTCTGCTCAAGCAGGAGACCCTGTACAATTTCAGACAAATGGTTGTCCAGTCTCTTTTTGATAGCCTTCAATGATGGAGCACCCACAACTTCTGAAGGCAAGCTATTCTATTGGTTGATTGCTCTCACCATTCAGAATATATTCAGAATGGAAAAAACTAGAACTAAAAGTGTAAGAGGGAGGACTGAGAAATACTGTGACAAAGGATTTAAAAAATGGGACAGGGTTCAGCTTCTTCATTGTTTTTCATTTTTATACCTAAGCAATATCGAGTTTAATTACTTTCCTCTCCCCACCCTTTGAAGATAGCAATTTACTATGCATCTAGGTAGGAATAAATCTTTTTTAAAAGGAGCAGAATTATTTATGTGTACAGTATTGTGCTGTTAGTTCTAGGTGACTTAAATTATCATGATGGCGAGTCCCTTGAGAATAGAAATGTGCAGTGTCAGTGGCAAAACCTGTTCTAATCCTCTGGGATAGAACAGCGTGTAAATTGAATTAAACTATTCAAATAATTGAATCAACCATTCAAATGTATTTTGGATATACAATTTAATTATTCTGTTATGAGTTTATAAAGCAGTTAGATGTAGGTGTTTTTATTTTATTTTTCCTATTTGGCCTGGATTAAAAAAGCTGATTTCCCATTTAGGGTTGCAAGACCGGACCACAAGGAAGATTGAGTGCCAAAGAATTGATAGTTTCAAATTGTGGTGTGGAGGAGACTCTTGAGAGTCCCTTGGACTGAAAGGAGATCAAAGTCAATTCTAAAGGAAATCAACCCTGGATCTTCCTTTGAAGGACAGATACTGAGCTGAAGCTCAAATGCTTTGGCCACCAAATGAAAATAGAGGATTTGTTGGAAGAGATCCCAGTGTTGGGAAAGATTGAAGGGGATGGCTGAGGATGTGATGGTTAGATAGTGTCATCAATGCAATGAACATGAATTTGGGCAAATTCTGGGAGACAGTAGAGGACAGAGGAGCCTGGTGTACTGTGGTCCATGAGGTAGCAAAACATGACTTAGTGATTGAATAACAGTAACAACAAAAGCAGAAATAGCAGAAGTATGATAAGCAGGAAATTGGAAAAACATGGTATTCACTAGGGCTGCTATCTTTTAATCACGGTCAGACTTTTGAGACCATTCCCTGAAATTCAGTATGCATATTTTGACCTGATGGCTTGGCTCTGCTCACTTTCATTTGTGCATTGGTTTTTGTGCACAAGCATTAAGGATAGTTGTATGTGCCTAGACCCTGTCTGTACAGTCAGAAAACCTGTTATATATGTACCTTGGAGTCCTATGTTGCTAAGAGAGAACACATAGAAGTTGGTATTTTTCCACAGTTTAATTCTGTAATGGTATGTGCGAATGACCTTGGGGTAGTGGGAGTGAAGTGATGCTTCCTAGGGAAAGATCAGATAAGAGCGGATAATAGCTACAGAGCAGGCAAGAAGGAAATTCAGAAGGGAACTCTTCTAAGCTCCATGAGAACTTCTGCTGTAAAAAAAGATGGTGGGAGATTTGTACTATTAAACTTACAAGATTCTGTAACTGCAACCTTACAATAAAGTAGAGTTAGTTCATCTGTCTGATCTATCTGGAAAAGTTGACATATACAAATCTCCTGCCATCTTTTTTTTATAGCCTGAAAATGGAAGAAAAGTTCCTTTTCAAGTTTCTTTCTTTGCCCATTAGGCAGCTGTGGGCTATCTCCTCTCTTATCTGATTGTGCCCTATGCAGCATTGCTTCCTATGTGTCTCCCAGGATAGGTCTCACATAGCATTACACATTCTCAATTGCCTGTATACATTTTGCCCGTGGGAACATGGTTCCTAACACAGTTTATACCACATCCTTCCTTGAGGAACCAATATCGGATAACATTTATGAATTAGGTTGGATTAATATCACGTTACAAACATGGGCAATTCAAAAATTCACCTGAAATCTAATTAGTAAGCCATTTGCCCACTCTGGTCTTTTTCCAAGATATATTTTGATGTGAACTTCTGTATTCATCACTTCTTTCTGGTAGCAGACCAGTTTTACATCTTGTTAAACATATATTAATTTCTAAGTATTGGAGACAGAAATTTCAACCCATGAAATCTCTTTTTGAGATATCTATTTCAGTTGATTATGCTTTCAAATTAAAAAGTCATTATTTGTAAATTAACAGTTTTATAGATGGTAATTAACTTTATTGTTAATTGATTCCTCATGAACAAAATATTAAAAGCAAAAATACACTTAATTTTTACTTAAAATGCTAGAAAAACACACAATTTTAAATGAATGTGTATTGTAACAGTGGGTTTCCTATAAAAATACTTTTTATTGGCAGAAGCAACAATTGAAAAGATTTCACAATCTGTTTGAAAATCTACAGCATCCTTTATTAAATCATGTTTATGTATGCAATACTTCTAAAAATAAATAAATCCCTTCTTCAAATGATTATCTAAAAACAATGACAAAGTTGAATGAGAAAGGAACTAAACAGATATAAATTTTATAAAAGGTCTGATGTGCAGAAGGACATTTTTCATGAACTTCAGCCCACAATGTGTGTGAGAGAGCATTCTAAAACTGAGATTTAATTTGGATCTGGAAGAGCATAGCAGCAATTCATTCTCAAGAGAATAAAGATAGTACTACTGCACATAATGTTGCTTTATATGTCAATGATAAATACAATAAAATGTATAATTACCCATTTTTCTTATTCTCTATAAGATACATTTTACATCTATGTTTGTTTAATTTTTCTTTTAAAAATAGGTTTTTCATACTTCAGTAAAAGTAGCTCATTCTACTTCTAAATCATCTGGGGCTATAAGAAATTATATACATAGGTTCTGATTTTGGTTATGATGAAGATAGGCAGGCAGGCAGATGATAGAAGGATAGATAGATGATAGATAGATGATAGATAGATAGACTGATGATAGATAGATGTATGTGAGAGAGATAGACAGACAGACAGATATTATATTGTGGTGATTTTCAAAAATTTGATTTGAGAATGCCAAATGTTAGACAATTTGTTAAATCCAGTTCCACATTCACTTATATTGCTTTATGCCAAGAAAAACGTGTTTGATTAATTTGCTTTAAGCCTGGAACAAGTATTTTATTTTTAGAAGTGACATGCTTTAAGGATGAATGATAACTTTATTTCTTTTTTAGAAGTCCCCATCAAATGTCTGTAAATAACAAATGGCTTGCAAATGGCCTGCAAATATCTGTAAATAGGAAGGAAAGAACATGAAGAGGTGTTTTTTTTTAACCTCTCTTAATGGAGTGGGAGAAAGTAAAAGTGATGAATCAATCCATTCCTATGGGGGCCTCTAAACGTTTAGCCCCTAAAGTATGGGTTAATCCCTGTGCAATTAGAATTCAGTCATAACTGCTGTATAGAATTAGATTTTCCTCTTTTATTTTTTACTAACAACTACATTGCAAGCAGTAGAACATAGTCCTATCTGTAAAGCAAATGGCTGTAGTTAATGAATCTGACTGGTATGCATGAATGGGAATTACAGTTCTTAAAAAAAAGCAAAACAAGCAAAAATCCTTGGCAGACTTTAGATATTTATTATATAAATGGGATGGAGAAAAACAAACAAGCAAGAATGTGGGAGAGAAAGTGAAACTAATAGGTTTAGCTCTTTTGCATGCTTTAAATTTGTCTGTGCCTTATACCTTGCATACGTTTCTGTGTGCAACAGAAGTGTTTTTGCTGCTACCATATAAGAGCAATAATAAATACTGCACTTTGTACTCTTATTTATGTCTTTTGGGGATATAAGTACAAATAAATATTGCTATTTAGCTGCTGTTCAGTTCTCTTCCCAGAGGTTTAGGAGTCGTTGTATGACAGAGAAGGGTGGTCTCTAAATATGATTTGGGAGAGCCAGTTTGAGAGAGCCAGTCTAATGACTAAGACAGGAGTGTAAAACTTGCAGCGTCACTTTGGCGTCACATGATGTATCATGACTTTCCTTTTTGCTAAAGCGGGGGTGGCCATTTTGTGATGCATCCAGCCTGCGGGCCGCAAGTTTGATACCCCTGGGCTAAGGCCTTAAGCTAGAAATTGGGAAACTGTGAGTTCTAGTCCACCATAGTCTCACCCAGTAGTTGGGTGACCTTAGGCCAATCACTCTCTCTCAGCAAACTCTCCTCACAGGATTGTTGTGGGGACAACAGGACTTGGGAGAAGTAGAATTTATACAATAGGGATTAGGAGCTAGTAATACTATAATGATTAATTTTTTCAAACTAGAAAAAAATATATCGAATATAATTTCTGAGGTATACATGGAAGAGACTTGCTTAAACTGTACAGCTGATACTGAATAAAACATTGATAAGAAGTTGCAAAGAACTAGCTGATCATTCCTTGCTAATTGATCTGAATTTCTGCAGTTTTTCAATTTGATATCAGAAAGTGGCATATTATAACCATTTCTTCCCTCCCCAGCAAGGTTAATAAGGTGGTGTTGCAGGTTGTTAATCATCTAGCAATTGTCTCATACTGTTCAATTGTCTGCAATTAGTGCAGGTTTGAATCCCACCAGGCTCAAGGTTGACTCAGCCTTCCATCCTCTCGGGGTAGGTAAATTGAGGACCCAAGATTGTTGGGGGCAATAAGCTGACTTTGTAAAAATGCCGCTTGGGGGTGCAAAAAGCCCTAGTAATAAACAGGCATATACAATGGAATGAAGGCTATTGCCGAGCACTTAGCATGGTGGTCTAAAGACTGTAAGCTGCCCTAAGTCTCCGGAGAAGGGTGGCATATAAATGTAAATAATAATAATAAAAAAAATAAGATTCTAGCAAAGAGATTAAATAAATTTGCCTAACAACAAACATTTGGTCCTAATTACTTATTAGAAAACTTCCAACAATTTGTCATTCAACTGTAAAAATAGCAATAGCAATAGGACTTAGACTTATATACCACTTTACAGCCCTCTCTAAGCAGTTTACAGAGTCATCATATTTCTCCCCAATAATCTGGGTCCTCATTTTACAGACCTTGGAAAAATGGAAGTCTTAGTCAACCTTGAGTCAATCAGGATTAAACGTCTGCACCATAACAGCCTCTCCTTAAAATATTATAAGGCTGGCATGCTCTTGCTATATAAAACTTTGATTTCAAATTGTTCAAAACACACAAACTTTTAGAAACAGACGTGCTGATAGTGGAATTTAATATTTAGAAATAAATATACAGTAACTACCTAAATTGTAAGAAAGTACATAAAAATATTCTTAGCACAAATGTTAATTTTTGAAGACTTAAGTTTCTGAATTTCCATTTGATTGCAGGAAGGTTTGGGAGAATGCAGTATGTCTGGACAACAAAATAGACTGATTTTCTTTTGGTTTCTGTTTCCCAGAGCTCCAAGATATTCAGACACATTAAAATAAATGATACAATTAAAGTTAAGTACCTGATGCTATTTATTTTCAGCAGATTTGTTATTCAGAAGGATTTTCAGTCAGATAGCAATTGCATGGATTTTTCTCTTTTATTAATGTAATATATTATTTTCTTAATTATTGTTATGAAAATATTTGAAGGTGTTGAAAACTCACGACACAATCTTTACATCATAAGGATTGTTTTTTCCAGTAGAGTCTGCTAACAGAATGTTGCCAAAGGTAACCTGGAAAAAAATCAACTAATTCTGGTTTGAATGCATAAGCATGCCTGAATAAATGTTTGAGACCTGTTGCTTTTTATTATGCTTCAGCCAGTAAACAGATAGTCCTTGACTTATAACCTCAGTTGAGCCCCCAAATTTCCATTGCTAAGCAAGAATGTTGTTGAGTTTTGCCCCATTTTACAATCTTTTTTGCCACAGTTAAGTGAATCACTGCAGTTGCTAAGCCAGTAACCCAATCGCTAAGTGAATCCAGCTTTCCCATTGATGTTGCTTGTTCGAAAATCCATTCTGGTTCAGTTCTAGGGCTGGGAGAAAAATGCTGGAAGCAACATGGAAGCTGATTGGAAAGATGGTTTAATGATGAACAGAACCAACAGCAGTCCTGGATCAGCTGACTAATTGGTTTGATGAGTACATGGATATTTATAAGTTTCAGAGATACTGCTAGGGGGCTTGTGCAATGTCTGAAATGCACGTAGGCAATTGTGCAATGTTGGGAGCTCTGTGTCTTCTGCTAAATGGTAATGGGTTAATCCTATTATGTCCTGAAGGTTCATGTCCTGTTCTTCTTAATCCCATCAGCCTGAACAGAAGGTCTTTTGTTTTGTAGATAATCTGGTCCAGTCTTTCTTAGACTGAGTATGCTTTCTGTCTTTTAAGAGTGTGTTTCTCCATTTCTCCCTTTGGGGAAAATATAATATTCTGCCTTTTTAATATTTCCTAAAATATTTCATTCTTCTGGGGGTGAGGCCTTCCCACAATTGCAAAAAATAATCACATGACCCTGGCCTGGGATACTGAAACTGTAATAAAATGTAATAAATATATGCCAATTGCCAATCATCCAAATTTTTATCAGGTGACTATAAGGATGCTGCATCGTTTTAACTTAGAAGAGTCACTAACAAATGCCTGTAAGTCAAGGTCTACATGTAGAATCTCCTTTGGTGTAATCTTAACACTTTGTGGCTATATGAATGCTCCCAAGTAGGTCTTTTTTGTAATATGCAAGAAAATAATTGTGGTCTTCTGGCATATATTTATGTATGTGTTTTATTTTCCAAGCTATTCTGTGACAAGAGTTGACTCTTAGCTTTTTTGAGATCAGTGCTTAGCTAGGTAATGCCACCTGTCCTGAGAAACTGCTGTGTACTGATATTTTAATCTAACCAAGTTTAATCCAGTAGTAAAAACTTATTTGACTCCTGTTCCATAATAAGCTGTTTTCTTTCCACCACAGGAAAGGCATTTCTTGTTCAGAGAACTACATCAAAAAATCTGTAAAAAATTAAAAATTGAGCGGTAAATCTGAATGGGGGGGGGGGAGTGGTGTTTTTTTTCTTGGATGGGAAAAACACTATGAAATGAATAAGGTAACAAATTTCCTTGTTGGCATTTAGCATATGGGAAATGCATTTTTTTAGAATATGGTGCGTTGGCACTGCTAAACATCCTGTCAAAAGATAGGGTAACACAGCTGAACATCAATGCATCATTCTGGGCATGGATAAAAGGCTGGTTAGTGACCAGACTGTGAAAATGAATAGAAAAGAGGCGCAATGTGACTTCTGAAATTCTTTCCTAGCCCTTATTAACATCTCTACTCTGGATCACATGACCAGAAAGAAAAAGGGTGTGTGGCTTAGAATAGATGAGATCACAGCATCCCACAATACTGCCCAGCAGTTATAGAAATGCATTGGATTTTAACTCCCTAATTATAGAAATGCATTAGATAGATAGATAGATAGATAGATAGATAGATAGATAGATAGATAGATAGATAGATAGAGTAGATAAAGACAGCTAGAGTAGATGGATAATGGATGGGTGGATAGATGATAAATGGTAGGTAGATAGGTAGATAGATAGATGTAGATATATAGACATATAGATATATATTTCTTTGTAACCCCTAGCCAGATCCAGCTCATTTTTGAACCCAGTCCTTTTCCACTTTTCCCTCCAAACCAATTGTTGTTTAGATCTGTTTCATTTTTGGAGTATTATTTTTGGCAAAGGATAAAAAGACAGACAGATGGTGAGAACAAGACTAATTTCCTTTAGGTAATTTATTTTTAATGTTCTTTTGAGCTGGAAAGAATAAAGAGGGGGGGATTCCATAGTAACATGAGACCAGTGGCAACATCCTCACTCTCAATAATGTTGTATTTTGCCTGAAGGCTGTCACGAGTATTGCAAACAAGTTTCTAAATTGTGGTCTTATTTCATAAGCTTCATCAGGTGGCTATTTTCAGCCTGAAATTTATACCATTTGCTTCAATCACCTGCTGCATACGTTTCAGACAATCACACACGTTCCTTACTCTGTGTCCTTGAATTGAATACAGAAACAGTTTTGTAATAGTAGTGATTTCCATTCCATCTTCCAATTTGTATCAGAGTGTCTTCTAAATATCAGAGGGGACTGTCATGCCCCTGTTGGAGACTGAAGAAGTGGAGGAACAGCCAACAGGGAGTGGAAGTGTGGCTCCGGAGGTTGTGGAGGAAGCTGGGGAAGGGCACAGGCTGGCTGGGCAGTCAGAGGAGGACCCAGACCCATCCCCTCTACATCCTAGGGCATGCAGGGAGGAGAGGATAAGGGAGAAACATGAATGGCATGGTCTACAGGGGAGGAAAGGGCCTTGATCCCCTTCAAGGGCTGCAGCTGTGTAAACTGTTAAACGGACGGGCTGTGCATGAGCCAGTACTGGAAACAAAGCGTGAAAATATTTCTAGTCTGTCCATTCTTATCTGAGCTTGGCGTCCTTTCCAGTATTCCAATATCTATGGACATCTTCAAGCCCTTATCTTTCCTGGTTCCCTTAATTGCTTCAGTGTGGTTTATGTTGTTTTTTCTATTTATAATTTATAGGTATTTTTAGTTTAAATGGCATTTCCTCCTTTTTTGCAACTGTTTGTGGAGGAGTTTTTTTTTTTTTTTGTCTCCAATCAAAGATATTTGGAGTTTTGAAGCCAAATTGAAGGAATTAAACCTTCACCTGTTTTTGTGACTTTGTTTATTTTGTATTCCACCCTGGGTCATCACAGAGAACTGTGGTACAATAAAAAGCTGTGGTGTCACAGTGGTTAGAATGCAGTATTGCAGGCTGACTCTGCCCACTGACAGGAGCTCGATCCTGACCAGCTCAAGATTGACTCAGCCTTCCATTCTTCTAAGATCGGTAAAATGAGGACCCAGATTGTTGGGGGCAATATCCTGACTCTGTAAACTGCTTAGAGAGGGTTGTAAAGCACTATGAAGTGGTATATAAGTCTAAATGTTAATGCTATTAAGATAATATTAGCATTCAGTCCTGTAGCTTCAGATCATAGGATCTCATGCTCTTAATGAGAACAGTAAATAGCCACACTGTCCCAAGTCATTATCTTGATGTGAATTATCATACTAATAGTTCACTGATATTATATGCATAGACTTTCTTGTTCTAATCAGAGCAGCTTTTTGTTATTTATCTATTAGCATGAACTCTGGTTGAATCACAGGCACATTGATGTTTTTTTTTCTTGCAACTCTACAAACTGATTGAGATATTATATAGCTGATTAAAGACCATTGCTGTTTGGTTCACCATAGTCAAAACAATCATTTATAATGAAACAGGACAGAATTTTTCCAATGTAGAAAATTTGTCACAGTGTTGAAACACATAGAGCAGAAATATTTCTCTTTCTGTGCTTTAGTATTTCACAACACCATCCGCAGGCTTAATTAGAGGGTTCATGATTTGGTTTATTTGTTTGTTTAGCAAACTAAGATGGCTTTATATTTTAACATGGAAAGGGTGCAAACTTTGAAAGAAGTGAAAGAAAATATAATAGGTCAATGATGTGAAGAAGGTAAGTGAATTAATACACTTCTTATTCCTTATTAATTCCTTCTTGGAAAAAGAAAGAGGTAAAATAGAAGCATGGTATCAATTTATTGCTCCTACAGTTGGAGGCCAGTGTTTCTCTGCAGGAGATCTCAGCACCATCATGGGTGGAACAGATAGAACATTACCCCATATGTATTACCCCATGATGACATCATGGTCTTTTATGGATGGTAGTGTTATTTGCAGTGAACTACCATGGGGTATCACTAGTTTCACACTATGAGAACTACCAGGAGCTGCAGAAATTCTTCCCTTTATTCATTATTATGTTATCTAAGAACTGAATATAGTACTCCTTCTTTTATTTTTCCCCTATGGTAGCAAAGTTGTTGGGGCTAAAAGTGAGCAATTTGTCCAGAGTCATACAAAGGTGGTCTTGAACCAGAGGTGGTATTCAGCCAGTTTGGACCAGTTCTGGCGTACCAGTAGAGGAAGTTTGGAGTAATTCAGAGAACCAGCAAATACCACTTCTGGCTGGCCCCGCCCTCCTGCCCCCGCCGTTTTCTGTCCTATATTCCCTTATTTTTTAGCTCAGCTGATTTGCACGGCAGAGCAATTGCTGTGCCTCAGCTGAGCTAAAAAACAGCACAGCTCATCAGCGCTGACACCGGGGGTGGTCTTTGAGTGCTTCGCTTGTGCACAAAGCGCGCTCTCATAGAACTGGTAGGAAAAGATTTGGAATCTCACCACTGACTTGAACTTAAACATTTGCACCCTAAGTCCATTACTTATAACCATCTTCCTCACAGTATCTTCTCACTGTAATGGTCTGGAGATGGCTGATAATTGTTAGTAATTTTTGTTATAGTTAGAGGAACATTATCTGTTTTATTCTTCACATGAGACACAGCCAACTTAACAAAGCTATTCTTAGCCACTTTGTAGATTTTGAGGGCTCCATGGAGAAGCCATCAGTAGTGATCACCCTTTCATGAATCTCCTTATGCAGTACAAAACTTCTAACAAGAAGCAAGAGTTTCCACTACTTTAGAGACCAACAATGAAGGAAACATACTACAATGAAGACGCTGTCCGATAAACTAAAGAATTATCATCAGTGTACAGATAGTCCTCAACTTACAACAGTTCATTTAGCAATGGTTCAAAGTTACAACAGTACTGAAAAGAGTGACTTACAATGGGTACTCACAACCATCATAGGATCCCCACAGTCCAGTGATCAAAATTCAAGTGCTTTGCAATTCGCATGTATTGACAATGGTTACAGTGTCTTGGATCACTAATTGCAACCTTCCCAGCCAGCTTCTGACAAGCAAAGTCAATGGAGGAAGCTGGATTTACTTAACAACCGCACGATTCACTTAACAACAGTGGGCAAAAAGCTAGTAAAATCAGGCATCTTCTTTTAATGACCCCATAATCCCTTGCAAGGTGCAGCCTGGGCAACTGAATGGAGCTGAGTGTTTATTGGCCTGATGTCTTTCCTGTCACCAATGCAAAGTTTTTTTCAGCAGATATATTCTCATTGTGCCCAGAGAGAGAAATATCTATGGTAGGATCGAACTCACAGTGTCCTGATTATAAGATGAGAGCTCCATCGCTAGGCCACCATACCACTCATTGTAAAATCGAGCATGAATCACATTTAATATCACTTGCTTAACAATAGAAATTCTGATCCTAATTGTGTTCCAAAGTCAAGAACTACTCATAGGCAGTGTTGGATCTTATCTGTAGTGATCTGACACAACATCAAGCAGGTTTTGTATGTAGGGTGACCATAATACTTCTATCCATTGCAGAGAGTCTGGAATCGTTCTAGGGCAGAGTTTCTCAATTCTGACCTCTTCAAGAGGGGTGGACTTCAATTCCCAAAATTCTGGCTAGGGAGTTCTGGGAGTTGAAGTCCATCCCTCTTCAACTGCCAACAGTTGAGACCACCTCAAGTGAGGTTTGATCAATTCTTATAGAGTTTCAGTCATGCCTTACATGAATTGCTTGGGTCTTGGAGAGGAGGAGCAGGGGTGGGATTCTACTGGTTCTGTCCACCTCTGTAGAACCAGTTGCTCTGAAGAGCAGCAGACATAGAACCAGTTCTGTGTCTGCTGCTGTTTTGGCCCACCCGCCCGCCCGGGCTCTTACCTGTCCTTTATTTCCTGCTTTTTCAACCTCAGCTGCTTTGTGAGGCACAGCTGTGGTTGAAAAAGCAGGAAAAAAGGGCTTTTCCAACCGCTGTGCACTTGCACGCAGCGCTGCTCAGCTGTCTGGGCAGCTCAGCAGGTCGTAAATTGCACTTGCACGACTCGTGCAAAGTGTGCATGCGCACGCAACACAGAGCAACAGAACCAGTAGTTATACCGGTCAGAACCCATCCCTGAGGAGGAGTTATCTATGAGCCAATAAATCTCTTATGCTGGACACAGTGTTTTGACATATTTTTAAAATCCCAACACTGACTTTAAAAATGGCTTGTGAGATCATTGATCATTCCACTCTTCAGGAGTGTGTAAACATGCATTTTTAATAAGTAAATTATTGTTATTTTAAAGATGAAAACAGTGCCATTACTTAATGGCTGGCCATTTTAATTAGCTCTCTTTCCCCCAGGTTTTTTGGCTTAACTATGCTTAATCATTCATTATTATTCTGTAATTTCATTATTATTCTATAATCTCAAACCCTACCAAATGTATTGTGTTTGTAGGCTAATGTTCTGCAGTTTGCTTACTCTTTGCACATATACACATAAATACACATGTACACACACATAGGCCCCAGTTGCTATCTTGTGTTTATTAGTGTTTGAAAGAAAACTTACCAGAACATAATTGGTTTTAAATTGGTTTTAAATTGTAATTAGAAGTGAAGTAAGTCATAACTTGTGTGTTTTGTATTTTTTAATCACAACAAAATTAAGTAGGGTTGATTTGACATTTAGTAATAACTCCTAGATTGGCTGAGCTGTGATCTATCGAGGGAGAGAATACTAAATGTAGAAAGTCAGGAACAGAAACTACATCATCACATTTGCTACGTTTTGACCAAGCAATCTACAGACCTATTTAGGTCTGTACCTAACCTTGCTCACCATATAAACAGAATCATCCACGTTTTCTTCCATTCTCTTGAAAGTTATCTTTGCATTTAACACTTCCACAATAAATCTTTTAGTCTTTTCCCATTTTTGCACATCTTCGCTGTAGTTCATTATTAATATAGTACATCCAGGAATAGAATACTGGGGATTGCAAGAACCAGCAAGTTGCTAAATTTATTTTATTTATTTATTTATTTTATTTTATTTTATTTATATTGCTGCCTATTCGCCCATGGCGACTCGAGGTGGCTTACACAATGTAAAACCATATTTAAAACAAAAAATAAAAAATGATAAAAACTAACAAAAAGAATCAAATAAATTAGTAAAGTACAATAGAACAAAGTTTGGGAAAACAAAAAACGAAACAAAAACAACTCCCAATTGCCCCACCCCAACGACAGCAGATCACACTAGCCATTTGATGGGCTCCATCCCTCTCCAGGCCCGCTGGCAAAACTAGAAATGCCACTGAAAGGACAAAACTTCCTTGGTTGGTAGAACTGCCTCATTGTCACTTCTTTCTATTTGTATCACCCAGTGGAATTTAGGCCAATGACATAGTATCACTGACACCATCAAGACATTTGCATGCATGGCATGACCCATGAGATTAATTAATGGCATTCATAGATTGAAAATGTAAAGTGATGCCAAAAGAGATGATAGAGAGAGAGGCAGGCAGGCAAGCAGGCAGGCAGGCAGACAAATCAAATGAGTGCTGGGAATGTATAAAGGTGGTTAGTTCTGTTGATGGTAAATTCAGAGATAGCATGCATCCCACAAACATTGGTTACACTTTTCTTTTTTTCTTTTACCCCATAACATTGATGTGATCTGCCTTGTTACAATACCTTCCTCGTTCTTTTAATTTTTTAACTTTACAGAATACTTTATGATTAAACGCATGTCCTTCATAGTTTCATAATTTATTCAGTTGTCAAATGTTACTTTTTCTTTAACCATTCATACCAACAATTCCAAATTTTATAGTATTCACTATCATTGTTGTTTTTCAGTAATTTGGTTAGGCTATCCATCTCTGGACACTCGTGAATCTTTTTAATGACCATCTCCTCTGAAGGGACCATTGACAGTTTCCAATTTTGTGCGTAACTTATTCTGGCTGCCGTTACAATGTGCAAGATTAAATATTGGTATTTTTTTTCTATTTTTGAATCTATCACAAGCAAAAAGGTTTTAAGTTCAAGTTTTACATCTTGTTTAATTGTATTTAGAATCCAATTTTTAATATTTTTCCAACACTTCTGGGCATATGGACATGTCCATCACATATGAAAGTATGTTCCCTGGACTAGTAGTTCTCAACATACAACCATTGGAAGTTACAGCAGCACTGAAAAAGTGACTTACAGTCTCTCTTTGCACTTTTAACCATTGCAGCATCCCCACGGTCATGTGATTTGAATTTGAGTGCTTGAAAACCAGTGTGTACTTACAATGTTTACAATGTCATGGGGTCATTCAATCACCATTTGCAACCTTCCCAGTCAAAGTCAATGGAGGAAGTCAGATTTGTTTAATTGCCATGAGATTCACATCACAACTGCAGTTATTCATTTAACAACCATGGCAAACAAACTTGTAAAATCAGATGCAAGTCATTAACCAATACTTTTGCTTAGCAGTGAAAATTCTGGCCCCAATTCTGGTTATAAGTCAAAGTCTACCTGTATTAGAAACTTTCTATTGAATTTTAACCAAAATCTCCTTCCTTGCAATTTCTTCTTTCTTGAAACAACGCCAAACAATTTTGCCCTATTTTCTTCAAAATAGCACTGAAGAGATATGAAGAGACCTGTCATAAGTTACCACCATTTTCTTTTCTTCAGTCTAATTATACCCAATATTCCTTTTATGATTTTTCTTCTGGGCATCCTGACATGCCCCAGTTCTTCTAAGAGACAATAGTAAATTCAATATTCTGGGTGTAATCTGAGCAGTACAGAATAAAGGACAATGATTTCTATTGATCTTGACACTATACTTTGGTTGATGCAACCTAAGATTACATTTGTTTTTTTTCCCCAGCTGCATCATATACTGAGGTCATGTTCAGTTTATAGTGGACCATACACAGTTTTGATTTTTATCTTACCAAAAAGTAGGACAGTTTTCATTATCCAAATTTATTCCCCTGTTTAGAATATATAGATTCTGTGCTACATGGTATTGAGTGATATTCCAAAATCCCTCTATTTTATTAAGTATCCTTTTTGTCTTGTATGCAGAGTGACACTAGCTTATATTTTGCAGAAATCTCCCAAGTTTTGACAGAGGGAAGTTCTACTTCATTCCATTTTTTCCACTTTCAATCAAACCACTGATAAAACACAGCAAAATGAGTTTCATTTCTTCAGCCTCAAACTTTACAAGTACAATTCACGAGCCGTCTAATTGCTCTACAAATCTCTATGAAAAAAGTATATTCCTATCTTTTGAAGAAGATAGTTGCTTTGAAAGTGCAAATGAGATCATTTTTCCCCCTGCTCTTCTATATTCTTACAGCCATTCAGACAAGTAGTACCAGCAATGCTTCCTGTCTCCCTATTGGTGAAAACAACTGGCAGCTGGCTTATCGGCTAGTGATTATTTGCAAGAAAAATCTTAGTTCTACTTTCCTTCCATACTCATCCCTTATCTCTGACCCCACCCCCACCAGGGCCTTCTGCAATGAGTAGATTGTGTCCTGCACCACTCCATCTTCCCATGAATCATGCCTTGAACACTTTAATCCTCATTCTTATGTTTGTAGATAGGCTAAAATTTCCCTGGGTGTTTTTTTAAGACTTCTTATTTTCATATCTGCCACTTCTCCTTTGAGAACTATGGCTAACAGAAACTAACTCACCTACCTCAGTTAGTTATCAACAAAATAGATAAAGGTAAAGATTCCCCTCACACATATGTGCTAGTCGTTTCCGACTCTAGGGAGCAGTGCTCATCTCCATTACAAAGCCGAAGAACCAGCGCTGTCCGAAGATGTCTCTGTGGTCATGTGGCAGGCATGACTAAATGCCGAAGGCAAATGGAACACTGTTACCTTCCCGCCAAAGTGGTCCCTATTTTTCTACTTGCATTTTTACATGCTTTCAAACTGCTAGGTTAGCAGAAACTGAGACACGTAACGAGAGCTCACTCTCTTATGCGGTGCTAGGGATTCAAATTGCCAAACTGCTGACCTTTCTGTTTGACAAACTCAGCATCTTAGCCACTGAACCACTGTGTCCCTTATTATTTTGGTTGTTTGTTGTCAGCCTCACAAAACCAAGAAAGGCACAGTTGTGATTTTTCCAAGCAGATTACTTTATTATTCCACTCCTACAGACGAAAGCAAAAAACTAACCACTAAAGCAAACTACCATATTACTCTGAGAATCAATGGGGAGGAGCCATCTTCACCTGTTTCTCTCACAAAAAGTTTCTGGACTGAGTTGTCTCTTGTTCCTCTGTAAGGCACTCCTTCCTAGGAGTGTATTCTACCACAGGTATCTACCTGGATGCATAAATACATGAAAAGCTAGCAAGAAACTGTGATGGAAATTAGGCTCATCATATGCAGGGTAAAAGCAAAGCCATTTTAATGGAAACTTTGAAAACAGAATGAGTGAACAGGCCTAAATTAGGATCTTTCAGCAGAATAAATTGAATTAAAAAATGAAAGTGTCAGCCTTCAAGATTTCTTCCTTTATTTCTTTTTCTCTGCTTTGCATCTTTCGGCTGCCATAAGTAACGGGAGGGGGGAAATGGGCTATGATATATTTGGGAAGCGTGCTGGAGTGTGTAGGAAACGAAACTGTATATCTAGGGGGAGGGGGAGTTTTACTTAAGTTTCTATTCCTTGCTTTTCTATTCCTTGCTATGCGCAACTGCGACTCCTTATCAAAACTATGCCAAGGTCAACGGACAGAGGCCTCATCACCACCTGAAGATGCCCACATGATGCTATGCATATTTCCTCATTGGAGGAGCAATATGGACTGTTGGGGGTGGGAACGTTGCCATCACTTTGTATATGTGTTTTTCGCGCTCATTTCTTCAGATTCAGAATTCTTTTGTTGCTACCACTTTGATTTCCAGTAAAAGATATCTTTACTCTAACAAAATGGAGTTTAAGTGTTTCTTTCTTGGATATTGAATGGAGCACCAGCTGACATTATTCTGAATCTCCACTTTTACCAGCCCACCCGGAGAAAACCCAAATTTTCTTCCGAGGGGGTTTGCTAACAAACAATGTCTAGCCCAGCCAGCGACCGAGAAGACCAGGGAGCGACTGGAGGACCTGAATCCCTGCTGATGGAGGGAGCAGAAGAGACTGACTTCTTAGCAGAGCTAAGTCTTGGCGAAACCCCAGCTGTGAAGCCTAAATGGTCCCTGGGAGTCGGTTGGAAGGATCCTGAGGAAAAGCCCCCTCCAGGAGTGACCACAACCCGTCGCCGAGGGAAAGATGAGCCATGGCAGGAGAAGGAACGGAGAGGCTTCTCACTAATGCAAGCCGAGCAATTTTCACATGAAGCTGCCAGAGAGGCTCCAGCTGATCAAAGGTACGAGGGGGAAGAAGGGGGGGTAGCCCCAGGCAGAAGAATCAGGGCAGCCCCCCCCATAAATCAACCCGGGCCAGCGCAACAGGCAGCAGCAGCAGCACAGGGCCCCCCGGCTGGGGGGATAATTGCCAGAAGGCGTAGAGCTGCAAGAGTGCCTCCGTTGGAAGTAAAATATGGAGGGGACCCCCAGGAATTGGGATTTTTCCTAGCACAAGTTTGGAGCCACATGGAGGAGTATGGGCAGGATTTTTCCTCAGAAGCGGCCAAAGTCAGGTGTGTGACCAGGGCTTTGGAGGGAACGGCTGCAAAGTGGATGGTAACTTTGCATAATGATAATGCCCCTCAACTGCTGAACTATAACCAGTTCATGACAGCATTGCGCACTAGATTTGAAGATCCCCTAGCTGAACGCAAGGCTAGAATCAGGATGAAAACCATAAATCAGGGGCGAAGGTCAGTAGCTGATTACACCCAGGAGTTTAGAGAGCTGGCGTGCCATATCCACGGCTGGTCCCAGGGAGCCCTGATAGAGGCTTTTAAGGATGGGCTAAATGAAGATGTTTATCAATGCTGCGTGGCCAGAAGAGACCCTGGGGAGCTGCAGCAGTGGTACGTGCTGGCAGCAGAGGTGGAGATTGACCTAACCCGAAACAGACGCCGGGGGGCTTTGTCTTGAGGAATCCCCCCCCTACCAGGCCTCAAGAAACCTTAAAACCCCTGAAGGGAAGACCAGCGGCAAAACCCAGAACCAGAGCGTGTTTCCGATGTGGGAAGGAGGGCCACTGGGCTGCAGACTGCCATGCCAAGCTGGAACCGAAAGGGGCGCCAGGAGGAGGGAGAAGGTCTGAGAGGCCTCCAGCCACGCCTCGTGGATCGGCGCTAAAAGCGGAGGAGGTTGTAGAGGTCACCCCTCTAAAAAGAGGGGGGTTGGGAACTCCAACCTCTTCTGAAGGGAGTGAATCCGAACTGGAAGACGATGCACTGGTAAGTCCGAACCAGGGCCCTATGACCATTCCAGTGAGATTAAGGGTATCCACGTCGGGGGCTGAAGGGGACATGTTGGCTTTGTTAGACTCTGGATGCACAAGGTGCGTAATCAGTGCAAAGATGGTAGAGAAGCTGGGATTAAGGCTAAAGACTCTGAAAACGCCCATAGCTTTTTGCCAATTGGATGGATCGGTAGCCGGGGGTGGACCTGCTCATTTTATAACGGAGCCAGTGGAGATGACAATGGGGAACCATAAAGAGACTCTGTGTTTTATTGTGGCCCCTGGGATGGAGCGCCCTTTAATACTGGGTTTGCCTTGGCTCCGGAAATGGAACCCCCATGTTAATTGGAGGAGGGGATTACTACGCATACGCACAGACCAACCCCCAGAAAAGGAAGGGAAATCCAAGCGGAGACCCAAAGCTCCCATAGAGTTGGCTTCTACTGGCACCGAGACACTGAAAGGGGAGGAGAAAATTCCAGAGGAATACTGGGACTTAAAGGAGGTGTTCAGTGAGAAGGCCTCGGATGAGCTCCCCCCTCACCGCTCGACGGATTGCAGTATCGAATTTTTGCCAGGAGTGAAACTCCCAAAACCCAAACTGTATTCAATGACTCCACGGGAATTAGGGGAATTGCGGTTGTTCATTGAAAAAAATTTAGAACGTGGTTTCATCCAACCTGCTAGGCCCCGGGTGGCGGCTCCAGTGTTTTCGGGAAAAGAAAGATGGTTCCTTATGCTTGGTGGTAGACTATAGAAATCTGAACGCTATCTCGGTGGAGAACGTGTACCCCCTTCCCCTGATGAAGGACATGCTGGCCCACCTCGCTAAAGGAAAGATTTTTTCAAAACTCGACCTGAGAGAGGCATACTACCGAATCCGAATCAAGGAAGGGGATGAATGGAAGACTGCTTTCAACTGTCCGATGGGGTGTTTTCAATTCAACGTCCTGCCGTTTGGCCTACAGGGGGCGCCTGCGGTATTCATGCAAATGATAAACCAAGTGTTGCAAGAGCATTTGTACAAAGGAGTGTTAGTTTATCTTGATGACATTCTTATCTACACAGAGACTCGTGATGAGCATGTGAAACTAGTGCGGTCAGTCCTGGAGAAACTTCGAGCGGCCCAGTTGTATGCCAAGCTGTCAAAGTGTGAATTTCACCAGGAGAAAATTGACTATTTGGGCTATCGCATATCGCACGACGGCATAGAAATGGACCCGGGGAAGGTGCAGGCGGTTTTGGAATGGGCCCCTCCCCGTACCAGGAAACAACTGCAAAGCTTCTTGGGATTTGCAAATTTTTACCGTCAATTTATTCCTGCGTTTGCAAAGATCGCGATGCCTATCACGAATCTCCTTAAAACCAAGGGGGAGGTGAAACCGAAGCCCAGTACGCCATTGAAGTGGTCCATGGAATGTCAAGCTGCTTTTGAGAAACTGAAACGTCTGTTTGCTGCTGAACCCGTACTTAAGCACCCAGACATGGACGTTCCGTTTGTAATCCAAGCTGATGCTAGTGACGTAGCCGTTGGGGCGGTGCTACTTCAGGTAAATGAAAAGGGATACCTGCAACCATGCGCCTATACCTCCCGTAAACTAACTGAAACCGAGAGAAGATGGGCCATCTGGGAAAAAGAAGCTTTTGCAGTTCGATGGGCTTTGTTAACGTGGAGGCATTTCCTAGAAGGAGCCAAACACCCTTTTGAGGTTTGGACAGATCACAAAAATCTGGAAGCTCTGAAAACACCTCGAAAACTGTCTCCCAAGCAAGTTCGCTGGGCGCAATATTTTAAGCGGTTCAATTTTTCTTTGAAGTACATTCCCGGGGGGAGAAACTTCATGGCAGATGCTTTGTCCAGATTACCTCAGTATAATAGTGCCCGCCAGGAAGTGATAAGACCTATCATCCCAACTGAACAGTTGGCAGCTCCAATGGTTACCAGAGCCCAGAAGAAAAAAGAGGTTGATGTGTCAAACGATTTATCGGCACAATTGAAAGAAGCTCTAAAACTGGATGATTGGTTCCTGACCCACTCGAATGACTGTACTATCAGAGATGGGTTGGCCTGGGTGGGGGCCAAATTATATGTACCGGGAAAACTAAGGCACGAAATTTTACATCAAGCTCATGATTCTAAACCTGCTGGACATTTTGGGTTCGTGAAAACCCTACACTTGGTCAAAAGGCAATTTTGGTGGCCCACGTTGAAAAAGGACATTGAGACCTATGTCGCTAGTTGCCCTATTTGTGCTTCGGCTAAGAGGCCGCCTGGTAAACCAGCAGGCTTATTACAGAACGTGGCTAGACCAACGGCCCCATGGAAGGAAATCTCCATGGATTTTATTGTAGAATTACCTGACAGTGGAGGAAATACAGTCATTTGGGTTGTGACAGATCTGTTTTCCAAACAGGTACATTTTATACCCTGCGCGAAGATCCCGTCAGCGAAGACGTTAGCTAAGTTGTTTATTCTGCATATTTACAGGCTACATGGAGTCCCTGAACGCATAATCTCTGATAGGGGTGTCCAATTTACCTCAAATTTCTGGAAAGAGTTCCTGAAGTTACTAGGCTCCGCCCAGGGGTTAAGCTCCGCCCATCATCCACAAACCAATGGGGCCTGCGAGAGAACTAACTCGGTACTGGAACAGTATCTGCGGTGTTACATTAATTATCAACAGGATGATTGGACTGATTTACTGCCTTTTGCTGAGGTGGCATACAATAATTCGGTACATAGCAGCACCGGATTCACTCCGTTTAAAGTGGCCTCGGGACAAGACTTTGTACCCATACCCGAGCTTCCGCAAGAGGAAACTAATATTCCCTCGCTGGATGAGTGGATAAGGCATCTCCAGATGACTTGGCCAGTTGCCCGCAAGGCATTGGATGATGCTCATCAAGCTCACAAAAAGTTTGCAGATAAAAAGAGACGTCCACAGGAACCATACCAAGTTGGTGATAAAGTGTTTTTATCTACCAAATTTTTGCAGACCACACAGAAATCGAAAAAGCTTGGCCCTAAGTATGTGGGACCTTTTCCGGTTGAACGAGTTGTGAATCCTGTGGCGGTCCAATTGACATTGCCAAAAACTCTCCGTCGGATCCATCCTGTTTTCCATGTTAGTTTGTTAAAACCTGAACGTACATCTGATCTGAGGCCTACTCAGGTAGCCCCCCCTGTGCCATTGCTCATTGAAGGTGAACAACATTTTGAAGTTAAGGAAATTTTGGATTCTAGGAAGAAGCGGGGTCGAATCCAATATTTGGTGGCGTGGAAGCATTTTCCTTCTTCCCAGTCTGAATGGGTAGACGAGAGAGATGTTAGAGCCCCCCGACTGGTGCAGGCGTTCCGCACCATGTATCCTGATAAACCCTGAACATATATGCTGTTGTTATTTGTTTGTAATATCTTGTCTTTTACTCTTATATTTTTTAGGACTAACGTCTTTTTGCAGGAGGGCCGAATGTCAGCCTTCAAGATTTCTTCCTTTATTTCTTTTTCTCTGCTTTGCATCTTTCGGCTGCCATAAGTAACGGGAGGGGGGAAATGGGCTATGATATATTTGGGAAGCGTGCTGGAGTGTGTAGGAAACGAAACTGTATATCTAGGGGGAGGGGGAGTTTTACTTAAGTTTCTATTCCTTGCTTTTCTATTCCTTGCTATGCGCAACTGCGACTCCTTATCAAAACTATGCCAAGGTCAACGGACAGAGGCCTCATCACCACCTGAAGATGCCCACATGATGCTATGCATATTTCCTCATTGGAGGAGCAATATGGACTGTTGGGGGTGGGAACGTTGCCATCACTTTGTATATGTGTTTTTCGCGCTCATTTCTTCAGATTCAGAATTCTTTTGTTGCTACCACTTTGATTTCCAGTAAAAGATATCTTTACTCTAACAAAATGGAGTTTAAGTGTTTCTTTCTTGGATATTGAATGGAGCACCAGCTGACAGAAAGAATGATCTGAGATGAAACTAAACTGAGGGAATGTTGAAAGAAATATTTTAGAAATGTATGTGGGAACACTATATATAGACACACACACACACACAAACACACACACACATATTCATATACATACATATACATATATTATAAGTATTAGTTTCCAAAAAGCAAACCCTGAAATAGAAATCATAAATACTGGGAGAGTATTGAAAGTTTGCAGATGTAGGTGGTTAAAATATGGATGATGTTTACTTATGGATTAGTTCTATAACTTATTAAAGAGAGTGCATCTGTTTCTGATGATAGGAAGAATATGATTATTTTTACCTCATACGAAAGGAAAGGCAGCAAGAGTAAATGCAAAAACTATAGCAGAATTAGTTTGTTAGATGTGTGTGGGAAACCGTTTGATAGAATTCTGATTGAGAGGGTTACAAATGATATTGGTGAATGAAATTTGTCCATGCATCTACTTTTGTATACTAATAATGCTATTTAGTTGGCTGCGAATCTGAAGGATTTGCAGCCTGTGTTGAACAGATTGTACGATGCAGCAGAGTACATGGATCCAAAAATTAATATTTTAAAGACCAGCGGTTGAAATGGAAAGTTAAGCTATACAGAAATGGTGATAAACTAGAGCAATTAGAAAAATGGAATTAGTAAAATTTGCGTACAGCACTTCCTAAGGATGGGAAGAAGAAATGTTATAACAGAATGATAGAATAACAGAATTGGAAGAGACCTTGGAGGATTTCTAGTCCAACCTCCTACTCAAGAACGAGACCCTATACCATATTAGACAAATAGTTGTCCAGTCACTTCTTAAAAGTCTCCAGTGTCAGAGTACCCACAACTTCTGAAGGCAAGTTGTTCCATTTGTTGATTGTTCTTACTGTGAAGACATTTCTCCTTAGTTCTAGGTTGCTTCTCTCTGTTCAGTTTCCATCCATTGCTTCTTATCCTGCCCTCGGGTGCTTTGGAAAATAGGTTGACCTCCTCTTCTTTTTTTCTTAATATACATGTTCTAGATGTATCAATGTGTGTTTTAAGTTGTACACATGTTGGTAGAAAGCTAGTGAGTAGTATATGAACTGCAGCAATGTATCAATATGAATATGTGACGAATGAAGCAAAAATAACTGTGTGTAAGAGCATGTTTCTACTCATCCTTTGTGGAAGTAAGAACTGAGAATGTCAAGAGAAATATAAATACTGGAACACATTGTGCTTGAAATACTTAGGCTGCATGAAAAGCAAAACAAAAAATAATAGCATCAACAATTAATGGGTGGACATAATTATTTGCCATCAAGTCGTTGTCTTAGTAACTCCTAGCAACCACATAAATAGATTTTCTTCATGATGATCCTAACCTGGTCCTTCAACTCTTGCAGTTGTAAAATCATTATGGAGTATAAAAGTGATCATCCACTGTGAAAGAAATACCAGTGGTCTTGTCAAATAAAAATATGAGCTGTTGTAGTTGAACAGAAAGAATGAATGTGAATTAAATCTTAAAACAAATATATGAAGGAAAAATAACTGCATCTGGAGGAGAGAAACGTTGATCAAGAAAGTTGCTGTTGGACGGAATTGATGAGATCCTATAAAACTAATAAGTGAAATCTTTAGAGCACAAACTTCAGTGTATGAATATGGGTATGAAAGTATTGTAAGTATGGTTGGCTTGCAAAGATAGACATATATGGAAGATTGTGGTGAATGGATCATGATAACCTTTAACATTTTTCAGCCAAAAAAGAAATGTGTCTTGGTTACACATCCCAGATTTTTGCAATGTAATTTTTCAGAATAAAATAAGGCACTGGAAATTGAAATGGCTGATGTGTTGAAAAAGTCTGTAAAAAGGGATTATATGAGAAAATGCTCAAGAAGCATATACTGGATTAAGATATGCATATTAGTATAAATTGACATAACACACATGGACATTTTTATGTTGACTTTAAAAAACATACAGATGGATACAGATTGGAAAAAAAAGGAAATAAGAGAAAGCTAATTTAGTAAATTCTCCCTTCCCTGATATTGAAAGTGGATTTTATAGATGACTGTAGGGAAGAAAAGAATTGAGTCTACAAGCAGTCTTCCACTCATATAACCTTTAGATAAAACTCATAAGGATGAGATATAAATGGAACACATAAAGTATAAATCAATATGGAGTAGATCATCATATTTTGGAATGCCAAGATAACATAATGATATTCAGCTAATCACATAAATGAAAATACATTTAAAATAAACTTTAAAATTGCAAAGATATCTCCTACCTAATGTGATATTTTTAATATAGGATAATGTATCATACCTTTCTATTAGCCCTCCTATTTTATTACCTCTACAATAGCAGACAATACACTATCCAAGTAGAGACCTTCAAGTTTCCACATTCTATAATATTTCAAGATTTAAAATGGACACATAGCATAAAAAATCTCATCAAAAAAGCACGACAAAAAATGTTCTTCCTGCACCAACTCAAAGCTCAGACTGCCCAAAGAACTGCTGATACAGTTCTACAAAGGAATTAATGAGTCTGTAATTTGCACTTCTATAATTGTCTGGTTTGGTACCACAACCAAACAGACAGACACAAACTTCAACTGTTAGAACTGCAAAAAAAAAAATTGCTACCAGCTAACCTTCTATTGAGGATCTGTTTATTGCATGAACCAGAAAGAGGGCTATGAAAATCTCCCTTCACATCCTGGACCTAAACTGTTTCACCTTCTTCCCTTAAGATGAAGCTATAGGGCATTGAACTCCAAAACAACTAGACGCCATGTTAGTTTTTCCTCCCATGCCATCACTCTGCTAAACAACTAATTCCTATAACATTTACTTATTTATTTAAATTTTTATACCGCCCCCTCTCCCAAAAAGGGACTCGGGGCGGTGTATAGCCTACTAAAAAACAAACAATATGTACAATTAAAAACAAATTAAATAGAATTGATCCGGCCGAAATCCCATCAAATACAAAATATTACCAAAATTTAAAATTCAAGGATTATATTCAAAATTTCAAAATTTCAAACCTAATTAATTTAAAACCCCAAGAACCGTTTACTGGGCCAGGCCAGCCTGCTGGAAAATAGGGTCTTTACTGCGCGCCGGAAGGTCTGGATGTCAGTAATGGCCCGTATCTCCGGGGGCAGATCATTCCACAGGGAGGGGGCCCCCACAGAGAAGGCCCGCACCCTCGGGGTCGCCAGCCGGCAACGATCAGGCGGCGGAACCCCGAGGAGGGCAACCCTGTGGGAGCGCATTGGGCGGCGGGAGGCTGTTGATGGCAGCAGGCGGTCCCATAAGTACCCAGGCCCCAAGCCATGGAGCGCTTTAAATACAATCAGTACCACCTTGAATCGGATCCAGAAGGCCACAGGAAGCCAGTGCAGCCTGCGGAGAAGTGGTGTTACATGGGAGCTCCGAGGGGCTCCCAAGATCACCCGCGTGGCCGCATTCTGAACCAACTGCAGCCTCCGGACACTCTTCAAGGGGAGCCCCATGTAGAGAGCGTTGCAGTAGTCCAAGCGGGAGATAACGAGGGCGGAGGTGACTGTGCAAAGTGCGTCCAGATCCAGAAAGGGCCGCAACTGGTAAATCAGACGAATCTGACAAAAGGCCCCCCTGGTGACAGCCGTGATATGATCTTCTAAAGACAGCCGTACGTCCAGGAGTTGTCAACTACTTAATAGAGCTGTATTACTATTATCCTTCTCATCTTATCATTTAAATTAGTTGTTTTATTTAGTATCCTAGTATGGTTTATGTTGATTGCTTATTTAGCGTCATATGACACTAAGTATTGTATCTTATGTTTTATGATGAATATATTTTATGATCATTATGATAATGATTTATCACTTATTATATGTATGTACGCTGAGAGCTTATGCACTGGAGACAAATTCTTTGTGTGTCCAATCACACTTGGACAATTAAGAATTCTGTTCTATTCTATTCTAATTATGATGATTGGGGGACTCATTCAAGTTATATAGAATGGGGACTTCACTTTTCACTTCACTCATTTTTTTTAAATATTTGCTCTTCAGTTCAGTGAATCTACCAGAATCCCATGCAGTTTTTATGAGTCTGAACAAAATAAACATGATTGTGTGTTTTTTCACATGTGTATTGTTTGGGACAGCGACAGACAGATGGACGAAGACTTATTACATAGAGAACTAAGCAATAAAATATGGTTTAAAAATAACATTTTACTTTGGGCCTCCAAAATCCAATTTCAAATCAGTGAATGTTATTAAACATGAATCATAGAGCCCAGCCACCAAGTAATTATTTTAGCCTCAGCCTAGTCTTTTCTTCCTGTACTCATCAAACTTCACTTGTAATCATGACTGTAAAACGAAGGAAATGTAATGCAAACTTAAGTACCTAACATATTCATTTATATGTCCATTGATTTGAATGTTCCCATCCAAGCTCTATTATCTTTCTGTCATTCAAACAATTCTCTTGGATTGGATTGCAATTGCATTCATTAATTCTTTATATATAGAGAGTTTGATAGATAGATAGATAGATAGATAGATAGATAGATAGATAGATAGATAGATAGATAGATAGATAGATAGATAGATAGATAGATAGATAGATAGACAGACAGACAGACAGACAGACAGACAGACAGATAGATAGATAGATGATGGATAGATAGATAAAAGAAATCCCATTTCCTGTTCCAGGAACAGAGTTACTCTATTAAAGATAGCCAGGCAATGACATCCTTAAAATTCCCATTTTCCCTAGTCTCCTATTTTGCATGAATGGCTATGGGGATCGTTTGCTAATGCAACAATTTTATTCTTCCACCCAGCTGTGATACGTTGTTAAATGAAGTCCCACTGCTGTTTTACTAATGCTTCAAAAGTTCTCGCTTGGATCTGCTGTGACCTTGGTGTTGTGTGCCATTTGTGCATCATTAAAAGGTGGTAATGAAGTTCTGCTGCGCGCAGATTGTAAAAGGTCAAGCAGAAAGTTGGGAGCCAATGAGGATGGGAAGAAAAATTGTGCTGGCGGCAGTGGTTGAGGAATTCATTATATTGATGTGGTGGGGTTTTCAGGAGAGTAATAACTGGCCTAACAGAAGAATGTAAATCTCCCCCACTTCTTGGTCAAGACTCTGCTTCCTCTTGATTTGTGAGGATATATTTTTACATATTTTTATTATATTCTGTAGGAAATTCCCTGGTTGTTGTTAGTGTTTGGAAGGAGAATTGCACAAAACAAACGGGAGAAATGTTTCTTGATGATAGTCAGCACTGGTAGCTTCCTCAGAGTGAGCAATATTTGGGTATTTATTTATTTAGCTGATTTAGCTGACTCTGGGCAATGTATTTTATTTCAAACCATAATTCTTCCAAGTGATGAATTAATATAGGTGAACAACAAAGGTGGTATTCAGCAGGTTCTGATCAGTTCTGAAGAACCGATAGCAGAAATTTTGAGTACAGAAAACCAGCAAATACTACCTCTGACTGGAGATTTTACAGTATCCTTCCCCTGCCATGCCCACCAAGCCATGCCCACAGAACTGGTAGTAATTTTTTTTGAATTCCACCACTGGTGAACAACATGGTCATACTAACATGCCAGTGACCCATAACTTTTATTTCACCCCTCCACCTGTTGGAAGTAGCTAAACAAAAAATCTACTGAACATACTGAAATGTATTTCCTGATAAATTTGGAGGGAAACTTTTAATTAATCTGAATTAAACAAAATAATATAACCAAATACTAGGCTGTATTCCACGTCCTTGATAAAAATTATTTTATAGTGTTATTTTGAACAGGAAACAATGTCCTTTCTGACAGCAACCATCAGAGTCATTCTTCTAAATATAAATATTAACTAAGCAAATATCTCCTTTCATAACAAGACCTTCTGTCAACTACCATCTAACTTTATATCTTCCTATTCGCCTACAGATTATTATATCAATTAAAACTAAATATGTTATCTATGTTATGATGTTACTAAATTGTTTTGACACTGTAAGATGTAAAAAAAACTGGGTCAAGATGACCCATGAGGTAAAAAGATTTCTTTCTTCCAATGCTCAAAAAAGTGGATTCTTATATTAAAGAAGGAAAGTAAGCAAGATAAATCTGTAGGACATTTTACAATTTTAGAAAAGATTTACATCATGCCTATTTACCAATTATGTTTTTATATCAAAGTAGTACTGACATTTATAGATTAGGTTCTGAAGATATTGGAATAATGAAGGGTAATTGGTTTGGAAAGATAATTTTTTTACAAGAGAAAACAGAATTGTGTTATTGGAGTGTGGTGCTCTTTTATTTATTTAATTATCCACTAATCCAAACAAGATATCATTATCTGCCTTTTTATTGCACAATTATATCTGCAGCTTCACATGCTTCCATGATATCCCAATAGAAGACATCATGAGATAATTTCTCCCATGATGCTTTGCAGAAAGAAACTAATACTACACGGACTGCATAAAACTAATTTGGAAATATCATTTGGACACAATTATATCTTATAACAAAATGGGTATGAATTTGGGAAAAATAAATGGTTTTTAAATCACGGCTCTTTGATATCCACCAATTTCACAACATATAGACAGATTACAATCAAAGATCAGGCCAAGTCCAAAAATGCCAGGGAATGTCTAGAATCCTTGCACTCTGACAAATCAGCCATCAAAGACACATAGACATTAACCAGATCTGTAGACAATGCAAAAGAGACAATCAACCAGCCCCAAAGAACAAAGGACTCCGGCACCTCTCCACCAGTAGTCAGCACTCAGACCAGCATAGATTAACTCCAAGGTTAACTTCATACCAACAATCAAATAAGCATTACCCCAATCAAGAAACTGTCTAAGATCCATCAGTAAACAGCCCAACCAAAGAATCCCTAAGACCTTCTCCACTCACACAGACAGACAAGTCCCCAGAACATAAACTGATAGCAAACAGAAGTCCTTACTAGCACTGATGGTGTTACCTAGTTTCAGTAATGAAATGCTTGCAAGAAAACAAGTAGGCTCCCCTCATATCCACCAAAGTTCTGAATGTCAACTCCTAGAAGCCTTCAGTCCCAATACCAAAGGGTGAGTCCTGAATGTATGAATGATGCCTCATTGAGGATGACTTGCATAGATAGACCATTTTTTAAAACAATTCTGCCAATTAACATCAGAGATACCCAATGAGCTCCCTGCCACTATGTATAATAAACACCCCAAGTGCTGCATTGATTGGCTTACTCTTTATGAGAAATATAGAATATACATAGCAAAAGAAATTAAAACTTTGAAGACACTGTCAGACTTATGAGTCTGCATATGGAACACATTTGTCTACATTACATTTATAGCCTCTATTTTCCCTTGAGGGTCAAACCAGGTTATATGATGTTTTCCTCTTATTTTATACCCACAGCACAAAATCTGAAAAGCAGACTGGGCAACAAGAGGAAGAAAGCTCCTTCCTCAAAGACCCATAGTAAGTTCTCTGGTCCAGTGGGGAACTGACTCAAAGTTTCCCAGTCTAAGACCAACTCCTTATTACTACATTATTCTGGCTGACTTAGAATGCAGTTATGGTAGTCATTGCATTCTGAATGATTCCAAAACTGATGATTAGGTTGGTAAGTGTTATGTATTCAGTGGTGAGATTCAAATAATTTAACAACCGGTTCTCTGCCCTAATGTTTTCTTCCAACAAGCAGTTCACCAAACTGCTCAGAAAGTTAACAACAGATTCTCCCGAACTGGAGTGAACTGGCTAAATCCCACACTGTGTGTATTCCTACAAACATCTGTACATGTGCAGGGGAAATTTGGACCTTGAAGGATTTTGTTGCACACACCAATAAATAAGGCAATTCAGCTCCTCTAAGACTGCTCAGCTAGACAGCATATTAATATCAAGGAATTAGTGCTTGTAATGCAAAGTGACACACTCTTAAAATGGCTTTCAAGTATAAATACATCACAGCTGCTCTTCCACTGACAAAATATCTATACCCATCACTCAAATCCCTGCACTTAACACACAAAGGACCCATGTGTACAGCGAAGGCCTGAAGATATCAAAGAGAAAGGTTGCAAGAAGAGAGAGCCTCATTTGCAGTGCTTGAGGCACTCTCAAAGAGATGACACTCGTGTGTTTCCATGACTGACAGTACTCAGAAAGGCAGCTACAGACATTTCTATAAAAGCATATAAACAAAGATGGTACAGCTGTTCACTTAACAGGTGTCCAATTACATAAAACTTGAGAACATACAAAAGTCAGTTGAGGCTTCAAACCTGGTAGGAAGATGACCCAGAATAAAGCAGGTTATTATTTTTTTTTCCCACAGAAGCCTTCAAAATAGAGGGCGGGGAGAATCAGATTTCTTTGATAAAACTTTTCAGTAGTAGCAAAATGTTTTAAAATATGTCATTTGTCAGCGTAAGTCATAGCAGATCTTATGATAGTTGATTAACATAATGTCAAGCTCTGCCAGGAACTGGGTACTTCGTACAAGAAACCAAGTTACTCACGTTTATTGCTGTGCGATACTGTACTTTATTATTGTATTCCCAATCACGCATAATAGTAACAACAACGGATGTCCATGTAAAGTCAGTTTTGGGAGCGGCTACCTCCCATTGCTGTATTTATCAACCCCTACCAATTAGCCTGACATCCGCCCATTTCCTAATCCCCCATGCCTCCACCCCATGCCTAATTACCCACGCCTACCTATTATCCATCCTCCCCCCTCTTATCCATATGTAATCTGCCCATTTCCCCAACATACTCCACCCATTTCTCCAACACCTTATCGTTAACATTAACACAATCAATCAATCAGTCTCTGCAATCCTGCACAATTGCAAACGAGCCACCCACAACCCCTGCCAATCCCGCAACTGTCCTTAGGCACTATGGCAGTAAGAATGCCGACATCAGAGGATTCCCTCTCCGCCGAGTCAGGAAAAGCTGACGCTCGATGACAAGCTGACGCCGCCACCCTGAGCTCCATGGAAACTCCAGCCAGTGTGTTGGCGTCTGAAATCCCCATCACTGCAACCCGCGATCCTCTAACAAGCTCTGTGAGACCACCAGCCATGAGGTCGGGCTCCAATGTTTGGGTAGGTTGTTGAGCCTGACAATAGTATTTACTATAAGAGGCATGCATGGCTAATCGGCTATGGAGGAAACTATGCTGTAATGCTAAAACAGTTTAGATTGGAGTAAATCTCAGTTTTATGGCTTTATTCAAGGATATTGATAGGTAGACTTTAATCAACTTTTGATCTAATCCAATTAAAGTAATGTGTTACATATACACAAACATATGCACATATGTTTTGGGGAATTTAGGATTAGGGCCCCTTGTCAGAGATATGCCTTTTGAAATTTTAGATGTGACATTGGCCACAGTTTAGAGCGGCATAGTGCAATCCTAGGTAGCGGCAGATATTTCTCTCTCTGGACACGCTGAGAATATATCTGCTGAAAAAAACTCCGCATTGGCACCAGGAAGGGCATCCGGCCAGTAAACACTCAGCTCCATTCAGTTGCCCAGGCTCCACCCCATAATCCCATAAGGGATTATGGGATCATTAAAAGTGGGTGATGAATAGCCACAGTTTCAGGGCAAGGGGGTGATGATTGACTGTCATTCATAAATTTGTCTTGGATCTCTTGGGGAGTGGGTTTGGTAGCATTGACCATTATAGCCTATGAACTGTCTTGGGATTTGGAAATAGGGGACACTGTTTTGCAGTGGTTTTCCTCCTTCCCCTGTGGCTGGTTCTAGGGGGGAATCAAGTGGCCGACCCTTTTAATGTGGAGTGCCTCAGACTTGGCTCTCTTACCCCATCCCTAATATCTATGGGACATGACGGTTCAGATGATACTGTGTACTGATTACACTGATTAAATTATGTCTCTGTGTTGGCCCAGTTCCTGGGGGCTGTAAGTCCTGGAAGGAGAAGAACTGGTTCTAATAAACTCTAGTAAAGTAGTGTTGCTCTGGATTTTTGATCCTCCTGGATGTGGTAAAGCTTTATCTCTGACTTTCCCCAAGATTATACTCCCACAGGCAACAACGATGTGCACCTGGACTTATAACTCCCTCTTAAGAAGTAGATGGCTGCTATGGCTAGCAACACTTTGCAAAGATTCATTTTGTAGTCGAATTATGCATGGTCTTTGATTGGAAAACCTTGCTTGCAGTTACTCAAGCCCTTGTTGGACTACTGTAACATACTCCTAGATTTCAGGAAAGCCTTAAAAGCTTCCTGCAGCATTTGGATAGAATGAGGCTGGAGCCCATTAAAGTTCACTGCCAGTATGTGTTGGGTCACCCTTCAGTGTGCCAAGAGTTTTTGTTGTGTTTTTATGGCTTTCTTTTCCATTTTTATCATTGTTTTGTCAGCCAGACAGGTTTATGCTTCCTAAGATAACCATGTAAGTCTTGAAATAAATAAAAGTAAATTAAATCTGCCATAGCAGATGGGTGTTTGCCTTTACAGGAGCACACTTTTTCAATAAAATAACATTGAGATTCATAACTGCAAGTTTCAGATCAAATGGATTCCTGCTATCTGTTAGTCCTTCAAAGTAAGTCTGGTTTCTATAAAGTAAAGTACACTTCACTGTATCAGGGTTTATACCATTTTTGGGTTTTGCCATTGAGATGAGGACCACTTCATACATATTCTGCTTTAATAAGAATGCTACAATGATAAAACCATTATTTTCTGACCCAGTTAAGAATGAGAAAGCTCTTCCATATATTAGACATTAAGTACTTGTGATGGAAAATTTTGCTCACATAAGACTTTGTGAATGCCTCTCATAGGCATATGTTTGTGTGGGATTTAATTTCCCAGAAACAAAACATAGCACTTGCAGGTGCTTTAAAAGTTCTCATTGAAGGGAAAATTACTGGTCCAACACAAGTGTTCATTATGTTTGTAAACTTGGCTTTTAGAAGTCTCAAGTGCCATTAGCCCTAATGACATAAACAGAATAATTCAGATAATTGGGATAATGAAGAAATAAGCCCATGCAACTAATTTAAAACTTGCTATTTCTCTGAGAATTTAAAAAAATGCCCACTCATCTTTTCTAAAGACCCAGTTCTTCAGATATATCTTCTTCTGCATATAGTGGCTCTGTGCTTACCAGTGCTTCTTGTTCTCTTAACATGGAACAGTTGATGTCTGTCTGTAGACATTAATGACTAGTTTTGCGGCTGCATAACTTTGAAAATATCTTTAGGCCATCAATAAATTGAGGTTGGTCCTACAGTAACTTGTTTTTTCTTGTATTGAGGGGAAGTAGCAACTTTTATTTTCAAAGTCTGTTAAATTTTTACAATTGAAGAGGATGGAATTGGGTAAAAAGTAATACAAGAGATAGAAAATTTATCTAGTTGTGGTTAAACTTCTCCAGCAACAAAAAAAGGACCACCGCTCAACTGTATTTGTTGACCATTACTATCCATTAGAGTCAATCGTGCTGAAAAACAAGAATTTTGAATCAATCCATCAGAACAAGAAGAATATATGTAGTTTTATCTCCATTGATTACTCTAGCTATCTGGTGTTATTCCCCCCCTGCTTATTTAGAAAAGATTGAATATTTGAATGTTAACAACTCTATAGAATAACAGAGTTGGAAGGGACTTTGTAGGTCTTCTAGTCCAATCCTCTGCTCAAGGAGAAGACCATTTCATACTCTTCTTAAAAGCCTCCAGTGTTGGAACATCCATAACTTCTGGAGGCAAGCCGTTCCACTGATTAATTGTTCTCACTGTTAGGAACTTTCTCCTTAGTTATCTGACTTGGTTCTCTCCTTGATTGGTTTCCCTTCTTGTCCCTCCTTCAGGTGCTTGGAGAATAGATTGGCTTCCTCTTCTGTGTGCAGCCCCTCAAATATTGACTACTGCGATCATTAGAGGAGGTTTAGTAGATATCAAGAATCATGGCCTACCATTCATCATTAAGTTCTCAACCACATGTTTAAAGACACTGGAATTCATAGAAATAAATTCAGTATACAAAGCTGAGTAGATCTATGCTCTGAATTAACTTTATTAATATAATTTTTATATAATAGAGTTAAAACATAAAATAAGTAAATCTCTTGTGAAGGTATATATCAATCAATCTAACTGCCAGGGTTAAGTGCATTTTTAAACATTCTAATTTTCCACTTTCTACAAGTTTTGAGCTCTTAATGATTCTTGTCATTAGCACAAAGCATACATTGTTTGGAAAACAATTTCCCTGATCTGTGATTTCTGAAAAAAACAAGTTTTACATGAATAATAGTTCAGCTGTGCTGGGATCCTGAATCTTTATATTTACAATCTTCAAGCCAAACCAGAAAATGATTAATGTATTGTTCCAAACAAACTTTTCCTCTCCTCTCTGCTGTGTTTTGGAAGCACAGACAATGATGTTGGACAACTCAGCATCTTTTGTTCTAGGACGGTTCTTATCCTCCAGACTCTACCAAGCTCATTGTCGTGAGAGTTGTTTTCCATTGCTTTCTGGGGATTAATTTGTAATTTTTCTTCAACGCATAGCTCTCCCAGATGCTTTTAAAGACTTTTCCTCCACAGCGTTATTGTGCTGAGATAATTTTATATCTGATTCATTGCACGCTGTGCTGGTGTTGAGCCACTATCTTGGATAAAACCAGCTCAGTGAAGACTTCAACTACAGTGGATCCCTGAAGGACCCTTCAAGCTCTCCTGTCACAAATCTCTTATGTGGAGAGTTGTTCAAAATTCACAAAATGTTGGATTGATCATTTTACCTCTGACCTATTTTTTTCCCTCAGCAATCTAGAATATTCTTTAAGAAACATCCATTCTCTCTCCCTCCCTCTTTCATTTTTTAAAAAACTTTAATGGATGTCTCAACCTCAACTAACATTTACTAAAGTACTTATGATTGTCAGAGGTAAATGAGGAATAAGAATTATGACCACAAGTGAGCCTTGGATTTCAACGGCTAAGCAAGAGAGTTGTTAAGTGAGTTTTGCCCCATTTTATGACCTTTCTTGACACAGTTGTTAAGTGAATCACCGCAATGGTTAAGTTGCTGGTATGGTTGTTAACTGAATCCGTCTTCTGCATTGCTTGTCCCCAGGACAGTGCAACCATCATAAATACAATGTCCTACCTGTCAATGACTACTTCAGCTTCAACCACAACAGCACACGAGCACACAACAGATACAAACTTAAGGTAAACCGCTCCAAACTCGATTGCAGAAATACAACTTCAACAACAGAGTAGTCAGTGCCTGGAATGTACTACCTGACTCTGTGGTCTCTTCCCCAAATTCCAAAACTTTAACCTCAGACTGTCTACTGTTGACCTCACCCCATTCCTAAGAGGTCTGTAAAAGGCGTGCATAAGCACACCAATGTGCATACCATCCCTGTCTAATGTCCCCTATTATTCATACCCATTTCATGTACTCTTAATCATGTTTCCAATTATATCTGTTATCTAAAACGTGTGACAAAATAAAACATGTCAGTTGCCAAGTACCTGAAATTTAATCTTGTGACCATGGGCATGCTGCAACAAGTCATTGTAAATTAAGGACAACTGGTGTTACCTAATTCATACAAATGTGTAAGTGTCAGTGCTCCAACAAATTCACCCCCATTCAAATCATAAGTCTCTAGCCACATCTCTCAAAGTAAAAAAATTGATTTATTAGGAGTGACTATATCGGCATTAGCTAGGTGAAGCCGACATTAAAATACATCATTTATGACCCTGGTCTTCCCCCCACCCCTGGATGTATATTCTCCAATGGGATACATCCATAGCCAAGAGTCATCAATCATACACTCCAGTAATATTCTTGTGTGCCAACAGCTTTGGGCTGCCTAGCAATTATCTGAAGCATTTCAGGAATGCACTACTTTCCCCCACTCCCTTTCTGCTGGCAACTAAAAAGACCAAAGAAGTATTTTTTTTACTTGACAGTAAGATTTTGATGAGGTTTCCCAGAGTTACCTTTTCTTGGCAGTCTTCCATTCCACCTCTAACTTTCAACTTTCCCTGCTGCCTAGCAAATGCATTTCAATCTTTGCCAACTCCCTGTCTCTATCTCTACCACATCTTCTTCTTCCATTCTCTTTCCAAAACTCCACCTTTTAGCAGCTAATCAAACTACTTCAGTCCATCACATTCATCTGCATTTTTCTACTTTCTATCTCCCACTGTCAACTTTCCCTGATGTACTCTACTCAAGATTGATTGATTTTATTTATTTATTAAGTTTATTGACTGCCAATCTGATTACAAAGTAACCCTGGGAGGTTTAGAATATTGAAAAGATAAATGTTTACAAAGCTTATGGAACATAATAATAATAATAATAATAATAATAATAATAATAATAATAATAATAATAATAATAATAATAATAATAATAATAATAATAATAACTAAATAATAATAATATTTTTTTAAAAAAACACCCCTAAGTAAAAGATTATAATTTTCCTGTCACCATTTTAAAAATAAATAGATGGACTATCATGTTATCAGAGTATTTATTTATTTTATTTTATTTAGTTTGAGGCTAGATTTGAATTAATTGCTTTCTGTGCTGTATTCTTTATTGTATTACTATATATTACTCTAGGTCATATTAGCTGGCTCTTCCCTCTCTCCCTCCCTCCCTTCCTCCCTCTCTCTCTCTCTCTTTTTCTTACCATCTATTTTCAGGTAAATAGCAATGGCACTTAGACTTATATACCACTTTACAATTATTTACAGCCCTCTCTAAGAGGTTTACAGAGTCAGTATGTTGCCCCAAACAATCTGAGTCTGCGTTTTACCCACCTCAGAAGGATGGAAGGCTGAGTCAACCTTGAATCTGGTGAGATTTGAACTGCCAAATTGCAGCAGACAGCAGTCAGCAGAAATAGCCTGCAGTACTGCACTCTAACCACTGCGCCACACAGAACAATACATGTGAATGAATATATTAAGAAAATGCAAAAGTGCAAATTACTCTGTCCATCACAAATAAGTTTGAATCTTTGTGTCCTGAATTACAAATTGGCATTTCCATCGCTTTTGCCTTACGTGAGATATTTTTAACTGATAATATTATGGTAAACCATGTGATTTGCTGTTGAATCAGAGCATCTTTCCATTCTTCTGTTTAGCTTAATGTCATAATGCTAAGAAAGTCACTCTAATATGATTATCCATGAAGTTAACAATTGAGCTTTCCATTTCAAAATAATTTATTTTTATTTATTCAGAAATATTTTGTTTTCATGCTAAGGATTCAGCAATTTGTTTATTTGTTTGCTTTGCTTGCCTTTTTAGCATTGTAAATGGTTTCACAAAAGAGTCTCAAATCTCATGCCAGTTCAACGTTTATTTCCAGCAAGATGTAATTAATCTAAGAACAGCAAATGAAATCATCTTGTGGTATGTTGAGCTAACTTTTAGGAGACAAATGATTGAAAGGGATTTTTTTTCCAGGAAATCAAAATGCTTTTGCAATCTTTCTTTTGATTTCTGTAGCCCATATAATTTAATATCTATACCATTAAAGTCAAAACAAGATAACCTAATTCATCCCATCCCTATAAAACCCAAAGCTTCAGTACCATTTACAGACATTTTAAAGCATTTTATTGATCTGAATATCCTTATTCAAAATTGATTTCAATAACTTTTATTGAAAACTCAGAGTGTACTTTTAGTTTCTTTCATTTAGTCTTTGTTTTCCGATCTTTAATTAAAACAATCCCTGAAGTAGCTTCTTTTATTAAAATAATGAATTAAATATTTTCAATAATATCTTCCTTTGGGATGTTTAGAGTGTTGGTTGTCACCCATCTAGCTCTCCATAGCTTGAGAGTATTTTGAGGATTACCTTCTCCCAAAACATCCAGCTAAACATCTGCAAACTATCTAGCTCCTTACCCTTCAAGAAATCCAACTCACAGGAGCATCATTGCCCCTTCCTCTGGAATAGTTCTCTCCTTTCCTAGAGATCACATTGTGTCCTGTATTTTTGGCTTTACACTCTAGTTATTTCAACAAGTCTTTGGGGCTTAAAGGAAGGGATGGTTTCTTTCTTATTGTTGTCAAGGAACCAGAATAACTCTGTGACTAGATGAAAGTATTCTCTTTATTGTTGATTTACAAGAATCTTACTAGACTAACTGCAGTCTCTTGGGAACAGACAGACAAAGGCTTCAAAAATCTGGCCTCTGCTCAGAGGTCAGCTGCTGGGGATTTGCAGGGGTTCGGGAGATCCCCTAGCTAAGATTCTGTGCCATTCAGAGAACCCCCAAATACTACTCCTGGCTGGCCCTGCCCACCCCTCCTCCCCCAGGAGTTGCTATGCGGCCCATTTTGGATGCAGGTAAGTGCAGGGCGTGCATGGAGGCTCAGGGAGGGTGAAAAACAGGCCTCCCAGAAGTTCGGGAAGGCCTGAAATAGGCCCATTTCTGGCTTCCAGAGAGCCTCTGGAGCCTGGACAGGCCGTTTTCGCCTTCCCAGAGGCTCAAGGAAATCCTCCAGAGCCCAGGGCGGGCAAAAAGGTTCCCCCACAGTGGTGTAGGAAGCCGACTAAGCCACGCCCACCATGGTCACACCCATCCAGCAACTAGGTAGATAACCCTTTATTAAAATTTTTGAAGCCCACCCCTGCCTTTACTGCTTTCTCCCATGTAGAGATTCTAAGCTAGACCACCTGTTTAGTCCCCCTACACATTAGCTGATGATTCTAGCACAGCTAGTTAAGCCATTGCTTTTTGTTGGGCTTGATCATAGTTTGTTACAGTTATTGTGTCTGTATTTAAATTAAATCACCTAATAAGAATACATGAGGTGCTCCAAGTTACTTAGGTGATTTGAATGACATATCAACTAAGTAAGTTAAAAATAAACAAAAAATGCATAATCCTATTATTAGTTAGGGTTATGTTAGGATTAGGGCTAGAGTTAGAATATTTTTTGAGAAGGAAGTGATGGTGTTTTTATGCGCAACACAAGTACATACGTTTTAATTGGGGGAGATGTTTTTCCATGTATTTTAGCCACAATGGAGAAGAGGAGAAATGACAGAAGGATGTTGTTTTTCTATTGCATTTACACATTCCAGCCTTTCCATTATTTTGTATTTATCATTAAAAAAATACATTGACCATGTTACTGTGTACATTGTATTTTCATTACCTTTCTTTACTAAGAAATTCAAAAGAAAGAGCCAAGAGGACTTTAAAAATATTGTGTTAACATCATTGTCATTCTCATATCAAACCAAGCCAACTTCTTTAGTGAGATTAGCAAGGACTGAGGTGTCACTCTAAATAAATGCATTGGTTTGTGTTACAAGAAGAAAGAAGAAAAAGATGCAATTATGGGCATAAGCTATACATTGCACCTTGGTGTATAGTGTACTTTCTGAATTTTTAATATAAACGTATAGTATTCTATTCCCAGACCATGAGTGACATCCATTTAACTTTAGGCTATAAAACAGAAAAAGTTTAGTGTACTGCAATAAAATAAATATTTTGACTTTAAGAGCTGCTATGCAACAAAGATTTTTTCAGTCCTTATTTACTCATCCCTGGACATAAATATATAACATCTATTCCAGCATATAGGAAGCTTAATTGGAAGAAAGAGGACACTCCTAAGATTTAATCGTGATCCCTAAGGACTGGTTTTTTTTCCTGTCACTGTATCCACCAAGCACAACTATGCCGAAAACAAGGAAGTAACTTTATTTATAAGCTCACTGAAGTGCCAGACTGCACTGTGCATAACTTCTAATCTTCGTTTGGTTCTACTGAACTTCCCAAAGATACTTTATAACGTATCAGGAGACAAAATTTGAACCAATCTAGCCCTTTTCTACTACTACCGTACGATTATTACAGCTGCTGCTGCTGCTGCCACTACTACTATTACTATGACAATTGTTTGCTCCTCTTTCAAATTAGAAATTAGGCTGTTAAACTTTCTGATTTGTGACTCAGGTATAGTACTCTTTAGTACCGTACTTGTATTTTCATCAGGGATCTTGAAATATAAAACTCAATTCAAATTTCACTTTGAACCACTTTCACCTGACTCCAGTAAAAGGATTCAAACTGAAGGAGGGGATCAAATCAAATACGCCCAATCATAAGCAAGTCTGTAAAATCTGATCAGCAAAGTGGCATATAATGACATGCTCATTCAATAGCCAGGTTATCATTACACCTGCAGAAAATTTAGAAGAGAAGGTGAAAAGATAGACCTTTCAACAATAGGTAACAAAGTACTGCTTTATTCCCTACAATCCAAAAGGCAGGGGAGAGGGAGATATAGGGCATTAATATACAGGTTGATCAACGGATGACATTGGCCTTTTCTTTTTTTAGCAAAAGGTGCCAATAGCAGCTTTAAGAGGCGCTCGAACAGACCATGACATTAAAGACAAATTAATCTTAAAATTATTGGCACAAATCCTAAGGGGAAGTCATGAAGGATCTTCGAAGGTGATAGATCAAATGCATACACAGTCATCTTAAAACTAAGAAGGATAAGCTAAAATTGCCAAGACTGGCCAAAGCCATGCCAACTAATTAGGGGTCTAAAGCAGAATCTCTGAAGGGAACACTAGAAATAGCTTATGGTAGCCAGCGATTAGGGCCTGCAAATAAGAAGCATAATTTCTAATAGTAGAAAGATAGCCATTTTCCCCATGGTCATATTAAAAGCAAAACTATGTAGAAATAAAAATTATGTTAACCAAAAGTGAAGTGACCATTTCTTTTCTTTTTAAGGGGAGAATTGAGACTTCTTCCTGAGATTTTTATATGGTGAAATATTTACTATTTCACTATGTAAAGAAGATTCAGTCCTGGCTACCTAAGTGGATTAAATCATAGGGTAAAAAAGATACTTGATACTGTCACAGACTCCTGTGTTTTATTAAGAGCACTTACATTTGACTCAATGAGCCAGCCGACTTGAAATTGCAGCAAATTGTGCAGAGAGTTAAACAAAATACCCAGGGAAATACATGCATACATATATGTACAGTCAGAAAACCTGAAGATTGATGCCTTATTACAAACAAGACCAGGTCATTCAGACTCACAGACCAGAGAGAAACTACATGCAGGGAAAATTTTCTCTCTAAAGACATGGTGGAAATAAAAGAGATGAGCTCTACTGAGGCTTTTAGCCTCCAACCTGTTATCTAAGTGAGTTGGCAGATTTTGTGCTGTTCATAATAATAGGAGTAGAAGAATCAGACCTATTTTCTTGCAGTGACCTTCATAATCTTATGTGCTATGAGTTTCTGAAATCGAAATGACATTCCTGTCTACCATATCTAATGGCATGATTAATTTACAATAAATTTACAAGATGTTTATTTATGTATTTGCTTTATTCATCAAACAAAAATTACAATTTCAAACAAACAAAATGAAATAAATCAATAAATAAAATGTGACAGGGACAATAGGCACCTTAGCACACTTACACATGACCCCCATAGGAACCTCTTAAATATGGATGATGAGGTCCAGAGAGGTTCATTTGGAATTAAAACTACAGAAGCTATTAACTGATACAACTGAATCAGGGAAGATATTCCAGACTATGACAATTCTATTAGGAAAAATATTTTGTTTTGTTTTTACGACTGAGCTTAAAACGGTTTTGCATTAAGTTTAAAAGCGGTTGTTCACATGCATTACATTATGATTAAAACTTTTAAAAAGTCATTTACAGGTAAAATGTTACTATGTACAATTTTGTATACAATACCTAAATCTGACCGCAAGTGTTGCAGTTCTAAACTATCCAGACTAAGAATTTCAAGCCCAGTAGCATATTATGAACAGAAGACTCCCTATTGTATGTAAACTAATTTTTAATGAAAGTATCAAGTATGCAAGACATAAATTTCCAAATGGTACCTACCTACCATTTTTTATAAAAGGAGATACACACACACACACACACACACAATTCACACACAAGAATGAACAGACATTACAAATACTCTAAAATCCATTCAAATTATGGAAATAATTTGCTCTCTCCTCTCCGAATCCCAAATACTTTCTATACATGGAGCAGTTATGCGTTTTAAGAGACATTGGGACTACTATGAAAGGAGATCCAATAAAAATAACGAAGAGATGCTTTGATATGTTCAGTGTGATTTTGTGGGATAGAACAAGTTTCCATGAGATTTTGAAAACACCTCCTCTAAAAGAATGGCACTAGAAAAGAAGAAAATATTTCAGGGTTCAGGATGGAGACATATGTCATATTACATAAAAGTTCAACTTAAATACACTCTATATTCACATAATGTTGTACAGAGGGGTCCTTGGTGTACTCTGAGCTTGGTATCCCAAAGGTGCTTTTTCAAGAGGCAACTGGACTTCCTTGTTTTTCTTTTTGAAGATGTTTTGCTTCTCATCCAAGAAGCTTATTTTTGGGACAGCCATGACCTGAATGACTGAAAATCTCTACAGATATTTAGCTATATAATTTGGGGTGAACACCCTTTGAATGGTGTGGGAGTAGGAATTGATTTCCAGATAAAAATCACAGGCTACAGGAACCAGGAGCACTACTCAGGTGACCCTGAGGAAACAGATAAACCTGCAAGGAATATAAATCCTTCCATTCCCCGCTGTCCTATCAGAGCTGAAGGTGCTTCTTGGATGAGAAGCAAAACATCTTCAAAAGGAAAAACAAGAAAGTCCAGTAGCCTCCTGAAAAAGCAACTTTTGGGCAAACTGACTGAGAATCTCTACAGACTTCTGAGCTTGGTGGCTTTCTTGCAGACATTTCATTACCAAACTAGGTAACATCATTAGTGCAGTCTAAACTGTTTAGTTCTCAGATTAGCCAATCACAGATAAAAAACAAGGGCAAAATTAGAAAACACAACACAACATACACTAAAAATTGTCAACTTAATTTAAAGTAACAAGAAAACAAGTTCCACATGCTGGGTCCCATCAGAGAGAAAGCTCTTTAGTGATGGTCGTCAATTGGACTCAAAATAAGAGAATACATGAAGAAATCTCTTCCTGGAATTTCTTAGAGAGCTCATGTGGATGTTAAATAAATCTGTTATGCCAGTGTGAATCCAATTCAAGTCAATAAGGGTGCTGCCAGTCAAAAGCGCTCTCTCAGTTTGGACACAGGATGAACAGGATAACAGTGTTTTCCAGCCTTACAACTTTACGATGTGTGGATTTCAACTTCCAGAATTCCCCAGCCAAGATGCAACATTAAAATTGCCAAGGTTGAGCAACACTGCTTTTGATGATCAAATGACATCAAGTTGTTTGGTCTTGGGTTTGCACTTGTGCAAAATCTCAACAACTCCTGCTATTTCTATGGATGGGAAACTTCCAACTTTCTGAACTTAAGAAGCCCTGAAAAAAAAAATCTCAAAAAAAAGAAAGAAAGAAAGAAAAGAAAAAGCAATCTGGTGATTTCCAGGCTGGCTAATCTTTTCTGTTACCAGTTTGAAAGAAGGCAGGCAGTTCCAGCTGGTTTATTGCTAATTAATTCTAGTTAATTTCAGCTCTATTCATTTGCCTGGGTTAAGGTACAATTCGGTATGTTTATTTAGAAACTCAAGTAGAAGAGAGAGAAATACTCTGTCGCTCTTTAGAACTAAACAAAACATAGACTTTGGTAATTTACATCTATCAGGGTTTTAATTTAAATGCAAACCTATCAGGAATCGTACCCTCTGAGGATATTTGCAGTTGTTGTTTCTGTGTTTAAATGTATTATAGCCAACCACTCCATTAGATTCTGGGCAGCTTACAAAATACACAAAAACAGTTAAATGGATGAATTTTTATTCATTTATTTGTTATCTTTTTGCACAACTGATTTCAGTGTCTATGAGTCTTACTGTATTTCGTTTCTTCCATTTAAATCTATATTACTTATCTTTAAAAATGTTCTCTCTCTCTGTCACACACACACACACACACACAAACACACACACAAACACACACATGGTATAGCCAAAATTAATAAAGAACTTTCTACGACACATTGTTTGTTTTGACAGACACCAAATGTTTCTGATGCCATCTTAATTCCAAATACTACAGGTGCAGAAAAGAGGCAGTAATGGCTTTGCACAAAATTATGCCTTGCCAACAGATAACCCAATCCAACTTTCAATCATAAGCATATATATCCTTTCAAGTGTAGTTGCTAAGAAATGAAAGGGCTTTTCTGATGCTAAACATGGAGAAAAATAAAAGTACGAAGAGAAATTTCATGGGAGAGGCAGAGTACACAATATATATACATGTATAGGAGAGGATGGAAGAAATCGCCTTTCTTAAAATTTTCACAAAGAGAAAGTAGATAATTGCAGTTATTAACTGAATCTTGATCGGCTCATTGGACAGTTTAAGTGATGCAAGGAATTCAAGATAATGGAATAGCTAAATTGATGAGTGAAGAGTGAAGGGGAAATCTGATCTCTTTGGGAATTGAAAATCAACAATCTATTACATTCATAGGAAGACCCAAAAGAGAAAGCAGCAGATTTCTTTGTACTACTGAGGCTGCATTAATTAAACACTGCTTTTAAGATTGAGGACTGCCTAGAGAATTGTAATAGTAATGAGATTCTCTGTCTCGAAATAAATGTAGCAACCCCACCATAAGGTATACTGACAGACAATTAAATCTCTTTATCAATCCAGCTTTTTCCGTGAAATGAAATCTCATATGGCTGCCATAAAATAAACTTAGATGAGGAAGCATAAATCTTATATCCTGGTATTGTCAGTTCAACACCCAGATTACAAAAAGAAAGTTCTCAATATGGATATTTGCATTTGTTTTAAAGATGTGTTCTAAGGGTGTCAGTAAACTGCCAGGTAATCTTTCAATAAGACATCCAAAGGTGCATAAAATATCATGACAGGGATGGGAGGACACTTGAGGCGTATTGACTCAGTAGGAATAAGAAACATTTTTAATGTAGCATTATGGTTATGAATAATTTTGTTATACCACTCTATAAAGCCTTAGTAAAACCACACCTAGAATGCTGCATCCAGTTTTGGTCACTACACTATAAAAAGATGCAGAGAAGAACAACAAAGATGATTAGGGGCCTGGAGGCTAAAACATTTGAAGAACAGTTATGTCAAGCCTGAATTTAATTTAATTTAACTATACCAAAAGAGATGAAGAAACTGAGAAAGTATAGGCTACAAGAACTGGACATGGATAGTCTACTGAAGAGAAGGACTGGGGTGACATGATAGTAGTGTTCCAATATTTGAGTCCCTGTTACAAAGAAGAGTGGTACAATCTATTTTCCAAAGCACCTAAGGCAAGACAAGGAACAATAGATGGAAACTGATCAAGGAGAGATTCCAGCTAGAAATAAGGAGAAATTTTCTGATAGTGAGAACAACCAACCAATGGAACAGCTTGCCTTCAGAAGTGGTGGGTGCTTCATCACTGGAGGCTTTCAAGAAGAGACTGGACTTGTTAGAAATGGCATAGGGTCTCCTGCTTGGGTGAAGGGTTGGACTAGATGACCTACATGGTCCCTTCCAACTCTGGTATTCTGTATTCTATTCTATATTCTGTATACTTAGAGTGTCTTCTGAAAATTATATAAAATAAATTAAGAATCACAATAGTCTATTATGCCTCTTTTTAGTATGTCTAGTTAATTAATGAGCTGTGTGATGACCTAGTGAAGAAAATGCTCACCACCTACTCAGAAGATTGAGAGTTCAATCCTAGGTACTGGAGATGTTTTTCTCCTAGGGTGAAAAGAAAAAAAAAAACTGTTGCGAACTCCATGTGCAGAGGTGGTATTCAGGAGATTCTGACCAGTTTTGGAGAACCAGTAGCAGAAATTTTGAGTAGTTTGGAGAACCAGCAAATACCACCTCTGATTGGCCCTGCCCCTATCTATTCTCTGCCTCCTGAGTCCCAGCTGATCGGCTGGGTCTTCTTTTGTTGCCTGGCACAGGAGAAGCTGGAAAGCAGGTTAGTGGAGTGGAGAGGGAATTGGATTTTGCACTAACCTTCCCCAAGGAGTGCGGAGGGAATGGGGGTTTTACAGTATCCTTCCCCTGCCACACCCACCAAGCCACACCTGCAGAACCATTAATAAAAAAAATTCAATCCCACCATGTGGCATCAGGAAGGGCATCCAGCCAGTAAATGCTCAGCTCCATTCAGTGATCCCAACTCTACCCCGAATTAAGGGATTACAGGGTTATAAAAAGGGAGTTACTTAGTTAATGAAAGAATTTGCATGGCTGTCAAACACTGAAACTGGCCAATGAATTGCCCCCAAAACAGAATAAGCTAAACAATTAAAAATCCAAATAAGCATAGAAAGCAGGGACTCTAGTTCATATTATCCTATCCTTACCCACTTGAGACAAGAATACCATTCATCCTGTCCCAGTAATTTGAAGGTCAATAGGGTTGGGGCCAACAGTATGTGGAAAATATTGCTTTACATGGATAGTCATCACTGGAAACTTTTTTTCCTGGATATATAAATATAGGTCAGATAAATTTGCATGATCGTCTTAATGCTGCTTTCTTTGAAGTCACAAATATTGTCTCAGATGGTTTATCTGTACTTGAAATTTTCCTGTATTTTGAAGGTATTAAATTCAATTCCACTGAGTATTGTATTTTCCTGGAGTTTATATCTAGAATTTCATTTTTTCTTTATCAAAAAAAAAAAAAAACCACTTACAATGTATTATCTGTTCTGGTACTTGCTTCCACTTCAGGCTGTAGTTCAAGCTGGCCTATATTAAAAGAGGTTACAACTTGATTTGAGGTTTACTTCAGGCTTGTCTTTCTGTTCCTGATGGGTGTGTTAACCCTGACTCTTTTCCTTGCAGAATCTGTCATTTTATATTACACAGGGAAACAGTTCGGATAAGCCAATAAACCTAGGACACCCATTCTTAGTCTCTAAGGATACCAACCCTTGACCTATAGCTAGCTTTGATGATTCTTCATAGCTACAAAGCAGGAAAAAATTTGAGCAAACATATTTTCTCATCAGATTTCTGAACATTTCCCAGTCAGTGCAGTATAATGGATTAGGAAGACTTTAATTCAACTTAACTTCACTTATACTGCAGAGATTGCAGGGTGATATAAGACCAGTCAATCTCTCTCAATGCAATTTACCTCACACAGTTATTGCTGTGCTATCCTTAGAGAAAAGAACATAAACACAATGTTATTGGGATAAATACTTGTCTTAGCTACCTTTGGTTTTATTGTTCAAGACTACATATTCACCACAAATGTCATTTTTGATCACCTCAATGGAATTCTGAAGAATCAGGACCAGAGGTTTATGCAGTAAATAAATAGCAGTGGTGGTTTAGCTATAATTTATTTATTAAAATGTTTGAAGGAATTTAATAAATAGCTACATAAAATAAAAAGAGGCAGAGTGGGTAAAAAGTACATAAGATTTAATTTTAAATGTTATTTAATAAAATTAACATTCTTTCCTCTCTCCTCATCTGTCCTCAAATAATAATTGTAGGAGTAAGATATGGTTTGCCTTCACTTCTAAACACATATACTCAGAAATCACTATTTAATTTTAAACAGATAATATATGTGAAAAATCAAAATGAAACATTTTGTACATTTAAGGATGATTGCTCCCTACCAAAGAAGAAAGGGAGGGAGGAACTTTGCTAATTCCAGTTAATCAAACCAGTTCCTATTTTAGATTAGGCTTTTTTCTGACATTATTACCATCATCAACTGCTTTCTGGGCTAAGAGAACTTGGATTTATCTCTAAGTAATTCTGTTCAGAAGGGTATAATTGCAATTAATTCATTATAGTGAAGACATATGCTCAACATTGTATTGTAAGAGCTGTGGTGGCACAGTGGTTGGAATGCAGTATGGCAGGCTAATTCTGCCAACTGCCAGCAGTTCAATTCTCACCTGCTCAAGGCTGACTCAGCCTTCCATCCTTCCAAAGTCTGTAAAATGACGAGCCAGATTATTTGGGGGCAATATGTTGATTCTGTAAACTGCTTAGAATGGGCTATAAAGGCCCATGAAGCGGTGTATAAATCTGCTTTTGCTGTTGTATGATTGCAGCATTTTCAAATATTAATTCATTTCAACAGGATAGGAGTATCGTGTCAAGAGATATCTCAGTCCTTAGATTTAGGTTATATTCCAGTTGGAGTTCTTAAATTCAAAAGAGAACGAAGGAAGCAGGAAAGAAAGAGGGGAATGAATTTCTTGACAGCTCACCAAAACCAGCTATATAATTTTCAAGACTTCACCAATTTGCATATAGAGAGTAATAAATTCCATCTCATTATGCTTATAGAAATGCCTGTAGCACTGAATGCCATCTATTGTGCTATGTATCAGACAAGGAGGGGCAATGTATTGAGCTAAATCTTTGGAAGTTCTTTGTAGGTAAAGCTTAATGCAATTCCTTTTATTAGAGCTGTGGCATGTGCAGCATTTTTGAACACTGGCAGCAATCCAGATCCATTCTGGAGAGATTTCTTTTTTTCTTTTCTGCCCTTGAATTTCACTTCAGGATAATACATTTGAAGAGACCGAAGGCAAGCAACACCATGAGAATCATATATTTCTTAATGGCAAATACTGTTTTAATGTCTTTGTTGCTAAGCTTTTTAAAAGCTCGTAAAATTTCATGGCGGGTGAGTGGTTCAGCTCCATTATTTTGGTTACTCTTTTCCCCCAAAGGACATCACACAATAGATTGTTTCATTCCCTGAACTGGGGTTGGTACGCTGCCATCTTCTTTTCTTAGCTCTGCCACAGCCAAGTAATAGATTTGGTGGGTATAGAGAAAGATTTGAAATTCACCGTCTGCTTTCCCATTTCTGCCTCATTCAACACGGTCCCCAAAAGAGAAAACTGGGAATTGCTTTTTAGATGCATTGTCCTCATCTTCTCCCAATCCAGCCAAATAGTGTGCTGGGTGAGATATCAGAAAAATTGTAGCCTTTTACAATTGCAGCATTCAATCCAGCTCTCTAAAGAGGTATTGGGAAATGGCTCGTTAGGTACATACAAATGGGGCCTTCAACTGAATGTTATAATATCTCTTTCCTTTTACCATCCCATTCCTCCCTCCGATTTTCTTTTCTAGACGATTCTTAATTTCCTGAGACTACTGATGAAGTTCAGAATGTATCACCTATGCCTTATGTAACTGGCTAACCCTAAACATATAATGACAAAACACATCACTTGTCTGTTTACATCACTTGTCATTCCCAAATAAACAACACAATTATAATTGAATATGAGAGAGGGGGAGGGAGGGAGAGAGAGAGAGAAGGAAAGAGAGAGGAGAGAGAGAGAGAAGGAATGAGAGAGGGAGAAAGGAGACAGAAGGAGAGAGAGAGAAGGAAAGAGACAAGGGGACACAAACAGAGAGAGAGGGACACAACGAGAAAGTGAAAGCGGGGGACAGACAGAGAGAGAGTGAAAGGAAGAGGTGGGATAGAGAGAGTGTGAAAGATATAGGGAAGGAGAGATTACGTATAAAAGATATAAGTGCCTTGAAGGGCAAAATATTCAAAAAGATCAAACAAACAAAACAGGTAAAAGGATAAAAGTTGGTGCCACAATCACCCTTTCCCCATTCTTCAATACTTTCCTGGATGACATAAGGTTGGAATTACACCAATTTCTGGAGGGAGATAATTCCAGAGGGTAGGTGTTGCAATTTAATAAATACATTACATTTCCTAGGTGCTGCATTCTTTAACTGGATCTGGAACAAGTGGTAGCATATGTCTCCTATTTGTGGTTGTGCACAGCACTTTGGCCCAATCAATTATCTGGACAGATAAATGAATTAAGATTTCAATACCCCCATATTTTTTTTCTTCAGAGGTTCCTTATGTAGTTCCATAGTAGATCTCTCTTTTCCTGGGGGGAAAAGAGAGAGACTGTAACCAAAACTAAAATAATACTAATTATCAATTAAAATTAAAATTTATATCCTATAAGTAACAATCTTATCACTTTTTTTAATAGATTAAAAGGAATATACCCCAACTTGAATTGCAACTTGATCACAGCTGCAGAGAAAATTAAAATGGTTGCGTGTGTGTTTATTAAACAAAAAAAAATCCCTTTTCTTCTTTGGGGATTAAACTGCTGTCAATCACATCACAGATTTCATTTTGAACATTTTCCAGTCTGGTGTACAGTGTGTGTGATTTGTTTGATGTCATCTGCATTAGCATTCTGATAAATATGCTGAATATCAAGTAGCAAGAATGATTTGAAGTCCGCACACTACATGGCTGTCTGTTTTATATTAAATTCTAAAAAAAAAATAGGATGTCAAAGAAAAAGAGATTGTGCATAGTTTCCAGAAACTAAAAAATTTCAAAGTTCTGTTAATGAGGTGTTATTCACTTAAGACTAATACTTAGACCCTAATTAAGGTTTAATTATATTAAATATCTAAAGTTCTTCAAATATCTGCTGCAATTGTAATCAACAAGAAGGGATGTTTGAGTATGTTTATGGACATGTAAAAAAGGCAGAAATTTTTGGATTCAATTACATACAATAATATATAAGATTTTAAAGAGTTGTATACAATTGAAACCAGAGATTTTTCTTTTGAGATAACCAGCTGAAAAGAATTATGGAATTTTGTTTTTATATATGACGACTGCAGAGAAACTATTATATGCACAAACGTGAAAACATTCAATTTTATTCATAATGGAGGAATGGATAGTGGAAATGATGGAACTTGCTGAGATGCTAAATTGGCTGCTTTAATTAGACATAGGACATTGTCTAAGTTTCAGGATGATGTGGAACCAATTTATGCCTCCCCCCCAAAATCAGGAAAATAAATGATGCTATGATAAACAAGGTTCTCTCTAGATGATAGCAATAGCACTTAGACTTATATACCGCTTCCCAGTGCTTTACAGCTCTCTCTAAGCGGTTTACAGAGTCAGCCCCCAACAATTTGGGTTCTCATTTTACCCACCTCGGAAGGATGGAAGGCTGGGTAAACCTTGAGCCTGGTGAAATTTGAACTGGTAAATTGCAGGCAGCTGGCTGCAGCAGAAGTAGCTTGCAGTACTGCACTCTAACTACTGTGCCACCGAGGCTCTATGATCCTGTGGCACACAAATAAAATAAAATAAAATAATAAAATAAAAGGTTTTGAAGCTTAGAATAAAAACAATTAATGTAATGTAAACAATGGTAGTTCTAGGTGTATCTGACTCTAGGGAGTGATGTTCACCTTTATTTCCTAGCCAAGGGAGCCAGTGTTGTTCGAAGATGTTTCCATGGTCATGTGTCTGGGATGACTATATGCCGAAGCATACGGAACATTGTTACCTTCCTACTGTTATTTGCATACTTTTGAATTGCTAGGTTGGCAGGAGCTGGGACAAGAATGGCAGCTAACCCCATCACACAATACTCAGGTCTCGAACTGCCAGACTTCCAGTCAACAAGCTTAGCATCTTAACTGCTAGGCTACTGTAGCCCTGAAATAATATATATTATTTTTAAATGATATTCTCGACCTCATCAAATTACAGCAGAGATTGATCTACTTACTACTTGAATGGGAACTCATCAGAAAATACCAAAACATTCGGCCAGATTGAAAAGCGAGTAACAATCCCAGAAGAACCCCTTGGCTTCCATGTTGTTGCATCCCATTTGGAGAAGAGTCAAATGCGAAAATAACTTTGTTGTGATCGCTTGAAAAAAATGTGGATTAACTCATCTCATATCACAATATGGAAGCACTTCAGAATTAAAAAAAAAAACCTCCCATTTTTTTTTTTTTTGCTCATTTCAATTTTTGCTGTTCAACTATTCTTCTCGATATGGCTAATCACAATGGATCTACAGGCTTTCAGAGTTCACTTTCAAATGCCCCACAGTGGCTTCAGAGGTATAATCTCAACAATCATATGCTGATATTAGTTTTATTTGGGCCTCAGACTCTTTGAGGATGTTTAGCTGTCACAACACCACTAGCCAACTCTATCAAGAAAGAGGTCAAGTCCTAAATGTTGTTCTAACTTCACTACCTTGTGAGAAATTAAGGTAAACTCTAGTTCTTCGGGTGGCTGCTAAAGTAGTGGAGAGCATCAATCAACCTTGTAAAAAATAAACTGATCGACACTAAAGCCTGTCAGGTGTCTAATAGAGGAACTAGCAAATAAGAACCTTAAGGACATTTTGAGAAGTCCTGAGAATTAAATCCAAATTCTCTCCTTTTAAGATAAATTCAGCCAACCCTGAAGTCTGCCCCATGGGTTAAGTGAAAAGTCAGTCTGCTAAAGGCTGTTTTATTAAATGCCAGATCATGGCAGGGAAACATAAAAATAATACTCTCTGCTATTTCCAAAGATTCCAAAATTGATAAGATTATTTTATTCTTGTTTTCATAATAATTCTTATTACAGTTTATTAATGCAAAGATTTTAAAAAACCTAACACAAACTAAATATATATATTAAAAAGTACAAAATATGAAAAAATATGTGGTGAGGAAAAAAGAAAAAAGAAGAAATGATTTCTCCCTTCAAGGCATTTGCAAATAATTTTAATAATTTATCACCTCTACTACAACAAAGGATCTCTTCTTCCCATTTCTCATCTCTTTCAATCACCAAATTCTTAAAGCCCTGTCATTCAATTCCAATCAGCAAAAATCCATTAAGTTACCAGGAAGATCGGTATACAGGTATTCCTTGACTTATGATGACAAATGAGCTCTACATTGCTGTTGCTAAGCAAAACATTTGTTACGTGAATTTTGCCCCCACTTTACAAATTTTCTTTGCACAGTTGTTAAGTGAATCTCTACAATTGTTAAATTAGTAACATCGCTGTTAAGTGAATCAAGCTTCCCTATTACTTGTAAGAAGGTCACAAAAGGTGACGACGTGAGCCTGGGATGCTGCAATGGTCATAAACATGAGTCAGTTGCCAAGCATCTGAATTTTGATCACATGACCATAGGGATGCTGCAGAGGTTGAACGTGTGAAAAACAGTCACAAGTCACTTTTTGCAGTGCTGCTGTAACTTAGAATTGTCATTAAATGAACTGTTATAAGTTGAGAACTATCTGTATCAGTGGTGGTATTCTACCAGTTCGGCCCGGTTTTGCCGAGCAGGTAGCAGCAACGAGCAGTGGGGATCAAAATCTCTTCTTCCAGTATCTTTTATTTGTAAACAAATCTTTGAAGCCTTGTCATTTGGCCCTGTTAGCAAAAATCCATTAAGAGATACCAGAAACAATAATGTAGGTATTTCACACTTGATCAAATAACACAACCTTATATATTTTACCTCTGCTTTTAATAATCTTCATTTTTAATTCCTTTAAATAATGTACCAGCCCTTGATTTCTTTTCATTTTCTTTTTGTTTTAGATTTATACATGAAACCTATTAAAGTTTTGAAGGAGTTTTTGAGAAAAGACTAAGAGAAAACAAGTTATCCAAATATCCTTCTGGTTTGTTATTTGTATATCCCTTTTAAATTAAATTATTAATACATGAACTGCTTTCATTTCTAAGTCCAGTGTAACATCTTGTTCCACATCATCCTTACAGCCTGTTATTTTATATCCACATTTAAATCAGCATCAGTCTCAGTTTTGACCAATGAAATATGTTCCTCTTCTATAATCTCTTTAAGTCCCACTTTTATAGTAGCAGACAATATTGAGAGAAACATCTGTCTGCATTGTTTTCAAATATCCTTGAAGCTTTCAACAGAGTATTTTGTTCCAATCCATATTAATGTTCTTTTCTCCTTTAATAATAATCTTTAGTTCTTTCTGGTTCCCTCTAGAGTCCCACCTTCAAAATCCCCTCTTATCATATTTTTTTCTCTAATCAACACTTTCCCATGAGAAGGCTTCTTATAATAATTGATTTCAAAGTCTTCATTTTTAAAATATCAAATTCAAAACAACTCACTAGAAGAATTCTTGTAATTAATTTCAAAGTCTTATCTGGCCCCTTAATCTGTTTATAATTTTCCAAAATCAATGTTCTAATCACCCTTTTGCTGTTTATTCCAAAATAAATATCTTTTAAGTCCTCAAAACTTTCAGAAAACTTTTTTCATCAAGGATTGAAGGAAACCCACTCGGTGCGATAACATGCCTTTCTGAATAGAATAGAATAGGATTCTTTTATTGGCCAAATGTGATTGGACACACAAGGAATTTGTCTTGATGTAAATGCTCTCTGTATACATAAAGAAAAGATACATTCATCGAGAGTCAAGAATCATAATGTACAATATTTAATAATAGTTATAGGATACAATAAGCAATCAAATCATACTAGGAAACAGTCCATATAAATCGTAAGGATACAAGCAACAAAGTTACAGTCATACAGCCGTGCAGACTTTGTAAATAGTTGAAGTTGGACAGTGTTGAGGGAATTATTTGTTTAGCAGAGTGATGACATTCGGGAAAAACTGTTCTTGTGTCTAGTGAAGTTTCCTAATATAAAAATAAAACATTACCAAGCAATTTCCAGAAGTGATTGAGAGAGAAGTATGCAAACTTAATGTGTGTTTGAGAGCTCCGACTACATCTTGAGCAAGAAGTGACTTCTTAGCTCCTACCATTATAAACCTCCTCATGGGGAGCTGCTATATGGAATGTGATTCTCTTACTTGTCCATAGAGGAATTCCAGTACTATTGCCGACTCCTTGTTCTGCTACAGTCACCAGTTCTGTTCTCGATGGAGCAATCTTTAGTTTGCCATTGCTTCTCTGGAACTCCATTAACACTATCTTGTCCTAATGTATTTGCATGAGAAGTGAGGGGGGGAAAAATATTATTTTTCACGAATGAAAGTGAATATACATGTTCCATCAATATATATTTTTTATATTTTTATTTTTATTAAGTCATAGAGTATTATAAAATGCAAAATACAAAAGTAAATAGAAAAACAGTGAGTGGGGAGGGGAAAGGGGTAAGCGAAGTGAGGAAAGTTGGGGGGAGAGGAGAAAAAGAAGCATCAACTTCCTACATTCTCTGTTACAGTAAAATAAGGCATTAACATCAAATCACAACTTTTTGCTTTTCCATAATAGTATGAACAAGTCATTTCTATAAAGATCTGTCAATCTATCTGTAAAAACCCAAAATCAGAGTTACATACTTTTTTCCACATCAAGAAAGAAATTCAGAAGTGGTTTTCATGTGGAAACAAAAGTAGTTACATTTATTAATTTTATTGAATGCCTAATTTCTGTGTTTTAGACTTTCCACAGTGATGAGTAAGTAGCAAGTAGAATTCTTCTGCTTCTGTCAAATCCCTGTCTTCGCTTGGAATTTGACATCAAGATAATACAATTACTAATATAACTGTTTATTTGCATATGATAATTCCTCTGACCTTCATGAGCACTTTGATAAGGAGGGAATAATTGGAGATTTTGGACAGTCTTCAGAGATTAGTTTATTTCAGATGGGCTAAAACATCCCTTAAATGTTTTTTTAGCTGAAAGTTGACATTGACTTTGAGAGTTGACCTTTCACCACCCAAAGAAAGTGACACTGGGGAAAAAAACAATGGTTGGGACCATGTAAAACTAAACATGATTTGAAGTGTATTGAAACTGGATGGATTCAATAAAACTGGTGCAACACCACCACCCCCATTGATTTGATGTTTTCCCAGTTTTGTTATGTGGTTTCTGAAAGCTGTACTTCTGCTACTACTTGGAATCAAGATGAACTCTGGTGTAAACACCTGTCCTAGTGACTTTTGTAGATGTCATCACTCACCACTTGTGGAGCATCATAGATGTTTGGAGGGAAGCTTTTTTACCATTGACATTAGATTCGCTGATGACAATTTTAGAACTTGAATATCAGGATCAACAGCTGCATTTTAATAATAAGAACAAAAGCAGTGATAGTGGAGGGGCAAAATTGTAAGAGAAGATGTGGTGGTAAAGGCTTGGGAGACCAGATTCGAATGTACCCCCAGCATGCAAACTCATTGGATGATTTTGGGGCAAACACTTCAACATATTATAATATGTAAGCTAGATACTATTTGCCAGTTAACAAATAGTTGTTGGGGGTATATTTACGTCCTAAGTTGGAGGTAAACACACAATTCATTATAATCAGATATCTTATATCCACTAAAAACTTTTCAGTAGATGCGCCCACTTTCCTGAAATTAGTCCCTATTGCTCACGATATATTTTTTTTCTCTGCAGATAGTCCTCAATGTAAGACTGTAATGGAGCCTGGTCATTATGGTTGTATGTCGAAATGGTCCTGTGACCGACCCAATTTGATGACTTTTTGGTGTGGTTGTTAAGCAAACAAGTTGATCTTAAAGTGTGATGATCTGGGGTGTGGTACAAAGGCAACACAGTCAGATAATCAGTAGGAGTACCTTTATTAGCTTCAACTTTGCCCCCAATGTCCTGGTTATCTTCTGGCTGGAGAAGAACTCCCAGGACCAGTCTTTGGCTGCAGAAAATCAAGTCCAAAATGTGGTCAACAAAAACTGTAACTATAAGTTCAATCAAGGCAAAATGAGGTAATTAGTCCGGCAGGGCAGGAGCAAGAATTCCAGATGTGAAAGCACAGCAATAACTCAATGTGGTTGGGAGGACGTCAGGAAAACAGATAACCAAAGTCAACACAAGATAAACTCACGTTTGCTCCCAGCAGCTGCTGCACTCATCATGCATCTCTTTTAAACTATCTTCCTAGCTGTGGCTAATGAAGGGAATCAGGGCCCTTTCCTCCCCCGTAAGCCACGCAATCCACATTGCTCTCTTCTCTGTTCCACCCTGCGTGCCCTAGGATGAAGAGGGAGTGGGCCTGGGTCTTCCTCTGAACTCTTTCTCCCTTGTTCTACCTCAACCCTGCTTTGCCCAGTCAGACTTTGCCCTTCCCCAGTTTCCTCTACAGCCAACAGAGCCACGCTCCCACTCCCTGTCAGCTATTCGTCTTCCTCCTCGGATTCAGACTCTGACAGGGGCATGACATAAAGCAAATGCAGCAGTTGTTAAGTGCACGAATGGTTCCCTTTGGGTGCAGTTTTGTTGAAAACTGGAACAATAACAAAACCATTGTAAAACATGATCATTGTGAGTGAGCCTGACCATCAGAACACTGAATACGGGTTATAAGTCCCTCTTTCATAAACTCAATCCCAACTTAGAACCATCACTAAGTGACTGATTGTAAGTCAAGGGCTACCTGTAGTATAAAACTGGTTTTCAGCACAACTCTGTATCTTTCTACCCAGAAGTACATCCCATCAGGTTCCTTCAAGAAAGAGCATTTTCTGCAGTTTTGCAGATGTGCCTCCATTCCATTTTATTAGAAGACAAGAGAATTCTTTATTGTTTTGGTGCATATGGTCTCAATGTACATAAAAGAAAAGAATCAAGAATCATCAGGTACAACACTTAATAATAGTAACAGGGTACAATAAGCAATTAAATCATACTAGGAAACAGTCAGTATAAATCATTAGGATACAAGCAACAAGGTTACAGTCATACAGTCATAAGTGGAAGGAGATGGGTGAAAGGGAGGATGGGAGCATTAATAGTAATAGTAATGCAGACTTAGTAAATAGTTTGATAATGTTGAAAGAATTATTTGTTTAGCAGAGGGATGGCGTTCGGGGAATAGCTGTCCTTGTGTCTAGTTGTTCTAGTGTACAATGCTCTTATAGCGTGGTTTTGAGGATAGGAGTTGAAACAGTTTATGTCAGGATATGAGGGGTCTGTAAATATTTTCACATTAAAATTCATTCACCCAGGGATAGAACTGAGAAAGTGAACATTCACAGTGTCACATGAACTGGAATAGAGCATGGTAACAAGGTCAGCCAATGAATAGGCATAGCAACTAAGTCAGCCAATGAGGACTGTTTTGGAAACTGAAACTAGACTTAGCTTAGGCTGGAAACTGAAACTAAAAGTAGCCTAGACATGGTTCTATGTTAAGCTCTGCATCTCTGAAGCTATGTTGAGCTCTGAGTCTTTCTATTGAAAATGAAACTGCTTTTCTCCACTGCTTGCCTACTGAACTAAAATAAAAGAGAAACTAACTTGCTTGCTGAAGTCTGGAGCTTTGCTCTGAACTTGCTACATGTTTCTGTCTGAGTTTGCTCCATGTTGGAGAAATCTACAACTGGTTTGTAAAATCTACTTATTATGTTTATAAAGATGTTAAATGAAGCATCAGCCCTCTGTGTTTATTTTTCTGGCACTGAATTAATGCTGCAAAACTCTGAATACACAGGAATGCTGCATTTTTGTCAGCCTTTAATAAAGTATTATTATGGATGATGATGATGATGATGATGATGATGATGATGATGATGATGATGATGATGATGACGACGACGATGATGATGTTTAATGTTGATAACTCTTCATCCTTTCTTGGCATACTTCTTTACTAAAAAAAAATAGGGAAATAGAATTAATACAATTTCTAAGACTAATCCAGGCCAATTTATTATCTGAGCTTTGTCAATGACTTTGATTTAAGTTATTATCAGAGGATATACCTCTCTGACAGTGGTGGGATGCTTTTAGTGAACCGATTATTCCAGCAATCCGCTGGCCCTGCCCTATCCTGTCCTATATTTCCACGTTTTTCAGCTCAGCTGATTCACGTGGCACAGTGGATTCCCGCGCCTCAGCTGTTTTACTTACTGGGGCTGCCATAGAAGGTAAGTTTGTAGTGCTTGAATTTGGTGTATTTTGAATGCTGTGTGCACGAAGCACGCTCTCATAGAACCAGTAGTAAAAATTGTTGAATCCCACAACTGCTTTCAGAGCAATGCAACTTCTGTGGTTTTTTTAACATTTCTTATGCACAATCATTAATATTCATGAAGAAAGGCAATGATATGTTTTATCAGCTGTCCTTGCTCAGTAAATGACCTAAATATTTTAAGAGAACAGTTTTGCTTCTTCAGCTAAAAGTAACACTTTTACATAATATATTCAGCATGCAAATGTTGCAAGGGGTTTCAATATACCTTAATGAAAACAAGAACTAATAAAACTGCAGAATGGAGACAAAATAGAGCTGATATTAAACAGGTAATGTAAAATTAAAAACAATATATAAACTAAGGAGTGAAATTGAAAACGTCAGAAGATTGCCTATCAGGAATAATACAAAATAGCAATTAATCTGTTAATCTGTTCTCATTATCTGGTTATCCTATTGCAAGAACTATTGGTAAAACTACTTCTAAGTCTACTTTTCATAAATAGTCTTTTTTTTTTCTTTATATCAATGTACTTTGAAATTTATTATGTTGTTTCTTTATTATTAATTGATTTGAGGAATACCCCATCTACTCCAATGAATACTTCTTAAAGAAAACAATGTATATACATATAGATAGATATATCCATACATTGAAATTAATACTAAAATTATATTAAAATTAACAAATTGGATCCTAGAAAACAGATGTATTTTTACTGGCAGTGTTAGAGAAGTCCTTTTCACCTGCTCCTCTTACTGTATGGTCCTTTGTTCGTTGGGGCATCTTCAGAACAACCATTCCTGAAGATCTTAATGGGATTGTAATAAAAGAAGCAATCTCTTTGATAATACAATCCCAAATCATTCAAGTCAATATGATTTTGCCCAATAAGCAACCAAAAACTATTGTAGTTCTTTCAGGATAGGTATCATATAATTCTTGTAACTTGGCAAATGTTACTCATTAAGCTGCAGCTCTTTGCACAATTGCAGGTTTTGGAGCAGTTTTCAAGCCAACATAGATCTACAAGGAGTACTTTTCAGTTGTGCAAATGAGAAATAACTATGGTAAGAACACTTGTTACTAAATATGACTGGTTTATGAACAGCCACGACTGAAATAAAGCTGCAGGAGAGAGACTGGCTGAGCCAGAGGGAAGAATTAAGCAGGGAATTAGTATGGAATAGCTATGTAGGCACAAAACAATGGTGGTATTCCACTGGTTCGGCCCGGTTCTGCTGAGCCGGTAATTCCGATGAGCAGCAGAGACTGAATTGGTTCTCTCTGCCTCTCTGCTGTTGGGCCCACCTGCCCACCCAGGCTCCCATACTCACCTTTATCCTCTGCTTTTGAAGGACAGCTGCTTTGTGTGGCACAGCAGAGTGCCGCATGGCAGCTGCTGAAGCAACCGGGAGAGTGCAGGATTGCAGGAGGTGAGTTGAAATGTCTCTGCATCTGCACAAAGTGTGCATTTGGCACATACATGCATGCAAGGTGTGTGCATACATGCAAAGCGCGCCCACCAAGCCATGCCCAACAAACTGGTGGTAAAACTTTTTGAATCCCACCACTGACACAAAAGGGCAAAGTCTGATACATACACTCTTGATTGCTGCTGAACTTTATCTAGTCTGGCATAGGTGGAAATCACCAGCCTGAGAAGATTCCTGGGCTATAAGAATGAACAATAAAATAGCTAATTGAACTCTTCTTATGTGGATCTAATTATTCAGGTCTGACACAGCAGGGGTGGAAAGCTACCAGTTTGGTCCGGTCCTATAGAATTGGTAGTTCTGAAGAGCAGCAGACACCGAACCGGTTCGCTGCAATGACCTTTTGGTCATCTGTTTGGCCTACACGCCCACCCGGGCTCTTGGCTGTTCTTTATTTCCTGCTTTTTCAACCTCAGCTGCTTTGCATGGTACAGCTGAGGTTGAAAAAGCAGAAAAGAAGAGGATTTTCAAATGCTGCACACCTGCACACAGCACTTGACAGCTGTCCTGGTGGCACAGCTGATGGTTTTTTGCAAATGCTGTACATGAGCATGCAAAACACACTCTAACCAAACCGGTAGTAACACCAGTTGAATCCCACCCCTGTGACAAAGGCATGGTTATCAAAGTATTTTTTGCCATTGCTGACAAATATGAATCCGGTGATAACTGTGGATCAGACAGTACTTCTAAACTATGTTTTGCGATCTTCATGGGTGTGCAATCTTTGGAAAACATAATGACTTTACATACAGGTTGCCTATTTTCCAAGAGCTTCTCTGTCTTGCCTGGATTTAATTTCATCTTGTTCTCCATCGTACCATTATTGAATTTCGGCAGGATTCATAGAACACCCATTGCTTTCTTGGAGTTGAATGGTACAAAGTATAGAGATTAGTGTAATCATGATATTGATGATATCTCACCCTCACACTCCACTTATTCGCTCCTGCAGTTTCATATAGATTTTGAACAGCATGGATGGCAAAGAGGAAACCTTGTGGGCTGTTGTCAACAGCCGACAGCAGAGCTCCCAAAGTCTCATCCTGTAGGACAATGCCATTGTCTATGTTACTGAAAGCAAGTAAGAGGTCCAGGAGAACTAACTAGACAATTTTTCCCCACAAACAATTTTAAAAGCAACCAGATGTTAAGCACAAAAGACCAGGACCACACATGAAGTTCCAATTAAACTGATTTATTGCTACTCATGCATGGCACAGGAATCTACTCAAATAATGGTTAGCACTATTTTGGTGCTAGATAAGGGCTAATGGAATTCAAGAATAACAGAATAGAAGAGTTGGAAGGGATGGAACAAATCCTTGTTTAAGCAGGAGACTTTATACCATTTCAAACAAATCTTTGTTCCCTTCTTAAAACATCTCCAGTGTTGGAGCACCCACAACTTCAGGAGGCAAGCTATCCCACTGATTAATTGTTATAATTATTAGGAAATTTCTCTTTCATTCTAGGTTGTTTCTCTCCTTGTTTAGTTTCCATTCATTGCTTCTTGTTTTGCCCTCAGGTGCTTTGGAGAATAAGTTTACCTCCTCTTCTTTGTGGCAGACACTCAAATATTGGAACGCTGCTATGATATCACTCCGGGTCCTTCTTTTCATTGAACTAGACATAGCAATAGTAATAGCAAGTAGACTTATATATATATATATTGCTTCATAGTGGTTTACAGCCCTTTGTAAGTGGTTTACAGAGTCAGTATATTGCCCCCAACAAACTGGGTTCTCATTTTACCAACCTCGGAAGGATGAAAGGCTGAGTCAACCTTGAGCTAGTGAGAATTGAACTGCTGGCAGTCAGCAAAATTAGCCTGCAATATTGCATTCTAACTACTGCGCCATACCCAATTCCTGCAATTCTTCATAATATATTTTAACCTCCAGTCCTTTAATCAACTTTGTTACTCTTCTCTGCGCTCTTTCCAGAGTCTCAGCATCTTTTTTATATTGTTGCAATCAAAACTGGATCCAGTATTCCTGCTTATCAAGGCATTATAAAGAAGAGCTGGACTTAATATATTTGTGACTACATAGCAATTCTAGGCTGGTTCCTCTTTTGATTGCACTCCCAGATTCTGTCACACTTTATCCAACATCACAACAGTTACTATTGATATTAATTAATTAATTGAATTTATATGCCATCCAACCCTCTTTGACTTTTGGAAGTTTTTAGTATCATATACCACTTGAAATGCCAATTGCAATATGTCTAGATAGTCCAAATCATTCAGATGTATCTGAAATTTTTCCTTGTGAATTTTCTGAATTTCTTTGAATCTTAGATTTGGTGGAGAATGCTACTGTAATTTATTTTATTTATTGCTTTTATTATCCTATATTCTACAAACCCTTCATGGGAGGACTTATCTTAAAATATTTTCTCTTGGGATTTAATTGAGGTGTGAGGATTCAAGAAATTATATTAGTGTTAAAGATTAGATTAGTATTACAGACAAATGGGATTTAATTTGATTCTTTTCCATCAAGGTGATTCTTAAACAGATTCTGTCTTCTAAACAGGTGGAACAAGAGAGAAATAATTTAAACATAATCATATTTCCTGATCAATATCTATTTAGTTTTATTAGGTATGGATCTTCAAAATTCAGAAAAACACCATGTGTCAGCCATTCTCTATTAACAAGGCAGAATACTGCAAGTATGTATTTATCATCAGACAAAGGCTTTGTAGATTTGTAATAGCTACACTATGGGGTCATTATGAAGTTATTCTGCAAATCGCTGGGTATCAAATATAAGCGGTTTATACTGAGTCAATTTCATTTTCTTTACTTCTTTTTCCTGCCTATTCTACATGAAGGGTTAGAAGCAATTGTCTTTTGAATGGAAGATACATTTTCCATCTGTTCTTTGTTTTAATAACCAACCTCCTAGCTGGTTGTTTATTTTTGATCCTATAAGATACTTTTATTCCCATTTTCTTTGTCATCTTTAGATAGAACATGGATGAAATTTTTGGAGGCATTAGAGATAGTTGTGCTTTTTGTCAAATTGAATGAGGCTGTTCTGACCCAGCTCCCCAAACACAACAAACCTTCTGACGTGAACTCAAAAGATTCCTATATCAGGAATGCCGGCAGTCCCAGCAAAATGTTTCTCTCGCAGGTTAACAAGTCCATCCAGCTGGAAGATGAATAGTTGTCTGCCACACCTATTCATCTCTGCCCCCTGCCTTTTATCCCCAGAGCTAGGGTGGGACCTCGCTAGCAGTGGTGGCTCTTCCTTTCCCAGGATCAGCCCACGGCTCTCAATTGTTCTCCTCTTCTCTGCCTTATCAGGCACAGGACCCAGCTGTTCCTCCTCTTCTTCGCCTACCACCTCCAGAGCTGGAGACTGTTGACTCTCCATCTGAGGGCTGACGAATTGCCCAGGCTCCGCCTCTGTCTCTCTCTCTCTACCAGCTCCATTCCCTCTTCCCCCTTCAGAGCTCCCAGGTTGCCTTGAGGCTGAACCTGACTCCCATACCTTCTCCTCCTCTTCTTATTTAGTTGCTGAAGGGCTGGCGGCCAATAGGCCACAACAACTATCTCTATCTATCATCTATCTCTGTCTGTCTGTCTGTCTGTCTGTCTGTCTATCATCTGTCTGTCTGTCTGTCTATCTATCTATCTATCTATCTATCTATCTATCTATCTATCTATCTATCTAATCATTATTTCTAAAGTGGCCAAATTTTTTACAATGAAAAGGAGGACACAAATAAATTGAAGAAAAAAACAAAGCCACTTTTGTGTGGCATACTCTTGCATGCAGCACACTCTTGCACACGGCACGCACAGCATACTCTTGCGCACAGCACACTCCCTCAAAACAATTCTCCTGTGTGGAGCACATGCATCCCATAATTGCTTCTCACCACATTGTACCGAGCCTTGATGAATCATTATGTCAAATACAAATACGTCACATCACACACAACGGATTAGATCGGCATCGATCAAATACAGAGATTTGCAGATTAGTCTTCAAATACCAAAAAGGAGGACATGTAGGAGGGCATTTTTCAAGAGAGGACAGAACTTACAAAAGGAAGTTTGTCCTGCCTAAAGGAGGATAGTTGGTCACCTTATTATTTCTGTAGACGGAAGCAACATTCCTATCATTTTCATTACAATAGTGATATTTTGCGGCTGAGTGTCCTGCTTATAGAACAATCCATTCTTTCAAGTGTCGCCCATGCTAGCATGATGTATCTGAATCCAACAATTTAAAAACTGTGTAAATTTTGTTTGATTTAAAGAAATATTGTCCCAAAAAATAATACAAAGGAGAAGAATGATTTTTAATGTAGGATTTTCTGGTTGTGTGATAGTAGATTGAGACTGGACTAAAAATAACATTGAACACATTTTATGGAGATTCTCAGTCATCCAGGTCATGGTTGTCCCAAATGTCCCAATTGGACTTTCAGGTTTTTCTTTGAAGAGGTTTCTGAAAAAGAAGCTCTGAAGAAGCTTCTTGGATAAGAAGCAAAAGTCTTCAAAGAAAAACCAGGAAGTCCACTTGCCTCTTGAAAAAAGCGCCTTTGGGACTGAACACAGTCAAATAATAGCAGGAGAAGATAATGTACAGTAGATAGCTCAGGGTTGAATTGTGGAGTTCTTGGTGCTTTCTGAGCTTGGTTGTTTTCTTGCAGATGTTTCATTACTTAACAAAGTAAGAAATGACCACAATCATATAATAGAGTACATTTTCCAAGAAAAGAATATTTAAATTTATTCTTGACTATACCTTCCGCTGGTAATATGGAATCAGAATGCTTTATCTTTTCCATAATAATATAATCCTTGTCAAAATTATCATTTGGAGAAGAGTTTTCTAGCACATGAACATTTTATGCAAATTATGTTGACATTTATCTTCTTTCTTGGTAATGGCCATCTACATCTGATTTAACACAAGATGCTGGTTTTAATTTTAAGATTCTCAGAGATCAGACCCTCCAGGACAGAAAAAAAGAAAGAGGCAGTTTTCCACCTTCTATTCCACCTTATTTTTTTAGCAATGTTCTTCCCATTGCTAGATCCTAAACACTTAAATATCCCCATCTTCAACACCCCCAAAATCTGAAGTTGTTAAGAATCCTTGAGAATTTGATGATACTTAATAAGAAATACCATTTAGCCTGTAGATTAAGTCAGAGGTTATGTTAGTTATATTTATTTATTTATTTAAAGGTTCCAGACCCGCTCCACCCCCCCACCCCCCAAAGGCAGTGTTGAAAACCAAACCTGAAACAATTAGTAATGGGTTAAGGCAATTGAGCAGGTAACTCGTTCATGTTTTTACCAGTTAGCTCAACTCATAGCATATTTATTATTATGAGACACCATTTATAGAACTCTTATCTTGGCATAAATACCACTGGCATCTATGATTTTAATTTCATGTGGAAGCTTAAGAGATGATTACTCACCCAGTTATTTACTCAATGAAATATTGACAGGACCAAACCACTGCAACAAGAGTTGTGTCAGTGTGTGTTTTAAACACAAAACATTTCATATGTAACTTCATTAGGTTTTTAATATATTTCATGGTATGGTTGTATACAAATCTATATTGCTCTGCTCTTTCTGGGAATTTATTTATTTATTTTTATTTATTTATTTATTTTGTCAATTGCTTACAAGATAGTAGGTATAAGTAAAAACATAGTTATGAATACATGGATACATATAAGAAAAATAAAAAATAAAAGAAACAATAGGGCAGGGACGGTAGGCATGTTGGTGCGCTTATGCACGCCCCTACAGACCTCTTAGGAAAGGGGTGAGGTCAATAGTAGACAGTCTGAGGTTAAAATTATTGGGGTTTCAGGAAGAAACCACAGAGTCAGGTAGAGTATTTCAGACATTGACCACTCTGTTGCTGAACTTGTATTTCCTGCAATCAATTTCGGTGCGATTAACCTTGAGTTTGTATCTACTGTTTGCTCTTGTGTTATTATGGTTGAAGCTGAAGTATTCATTGACAGGTAGGACATTGCAATGTATGATTTTATATACTATACTTAGATCAGACCAAAGGTGGCATAGTTCTAGGTTTTCTAGGTCTAGAATTTCGAGTCTGGTGGCATAAGGTATTCTGCAACAAGTAGAGGAGTGGAAAACTCTTCTTGTGAAATATTTCTGGACTTTCTCAGCTGTGTTAATATCAGATACGTAATGTGGGTTCCAGACTGATGAGCTGTATTCGAGTATTGGTCTAGCAAATATTTTGTATGCTCTAGTTATTAGTGTAATATTACCAGAGAAAAGGCTATGTAAGATTAGGTTAACAACTCTTAATGCCTTTTTGGCTATGTAAGTTACAGTGGGATCTAGCACTTAGATAATTAGAGATGAGTACTCCAAGATCCTTGACAGAGTTTGGATCATCAACAAGGTCTTGACTATTCAGCCTGTATTTTATTTTCTGATTTTTTTTTTGCCAATATGTAGGACAGAGCATTTATTTGTTGAGATTTGAAGTTGCCATTTGTTTGACCATTCTGATATATAGTCAAGGTTTTTTTGAAGGATAGCAGTATTGTCTGTGGTGTTGAATAGCTTTACATCATCAGAGAAGAGAACGCAGTTGCTCTTGATATGATCACAGAGGTCATTTATGTAGAGTATGAAAAGAGTTGGTCCTAGAACACTGCCTTGGGGGACGCCATTGTTGACAGGTACAGAATTTGATAGGATGCTCCCAATTTTGACCATTTGTTGTCTGTTTGACAGGAATGCTTCTATCCAGTTATGCAGGTGGCCAGAGATACCGTAAGATTTTAGTTTTAGGAGTACTTTGTCATGTACCACTGAATCAAAGGCTTAAAGAAATAGCTTGGTCTGAAGAATAGGGCTATTATTTACAACAACAATAACAACAATAATAGTAAATAATAGGTAGGTAGGTAGGTAATACCATTATGTAAAAGCTTACATAATACAATCAACATCGGCAATGTGCATTTTATGTATCAGGGCAGGGAATGACATCTCTTCAAGCGTGTAGAGTATTGGTGCACGTGAGTGCAGACCAGAGTTGGCAGGAATGATCAATTTTAAGGTCTATAAAAGATATTCCCGTGATTTTCTGATGACCACAAACACTGCACTAATCCTATTATCTGCATTCCAGGTTATGGATTCCAGCCAACGTTTGAAAATTCATGAAAAAGAATTATGTTGAAAAACAGGCCCAGCATCTAATCTTAAAACCTGAATTATTGAACTCTTCAAACCCTGCTGTGGGTAGACAAAACTGCTTTCATTTGAGAGCCCACGATGTTATTTTCCTGTCAAAGTCACTCTTCTATTTTCTCATAAGTTTTCATCCCTTTGAAAGAGACTTTGTGTGTTTTGTTCTCTGTGCATTTCAAAAATTCATCCAGTGATTTTTAAGTTGACACACATCTGGGAAGATGGTAGAAACACCCTCCCTGTTTCCAACTCTTTCTCTGGCCTTCTATAATCGTCCCGTGGTTGTTTTTTTTTTCATGGTCTGAAAATACCTGTGGGATGACTTACTTTATCTAAGGATGAAAGCCTGTCAATTTTGTTCTTTGCTACCAATGCTTTAAAAGAAAAATACTTCAAGTTTATTTTATCTCACCGTTGGAAAAAATGTGAATGTTGATAAAGTTACCTAAGGAAAAAAAAGTACGAATTCTTTCCATTAAAATAAATGGGGAATATATTGGGGCATATACTCGGATTGCATCCTTGAGATTGTGAAGGGAATTAACAATTTAGAAAGTTGTTATAGATGTTTACAGCTATTTCTAGACTTACGACCACGATTGAGTCCAAGATTACAACCATGATTGAATCCAAAATTTCTGTTGCTAAGTGAAACAGTAGTTAACTGAGTTTTGCCCCATTTTTACAAACCTTTCCTACCACCGTTGTTAAGTAAATCACTGCAGATGTTAAATTAGTAATATGGTTGTTAAGTGAATCTGGCTTCCTCGTACTTTCTTGTTGGAAGGATGCCAAAGGGGATCGCATGACCCCGGGATACTGCAATCATCATAAATATGAGTTAGTTGCCTAACACTAACTCCAAACATTCACTAAACAATCTGTTGTAAACTGAGGACTGCCTGTATTTTATATTATTTATAATTAGAACAGTAGTAAGAGTATTACCTTTCTGTGCAATACAAATCTTTTAACAATCCTATTAATTTTGTTGAACAAAAAATGAATAGTGCATAGCATAGAAAAGTAAGGCTGGAATCTTCAGCTCCCTCTTTATAGCTGGGTAACACCCTCATTTTGTTCATGTCCCTGGGTGAGACTGAAAGAATACCACTTATGCAGGTGAAGCAAAAAAAAAGATCTAAAACAAATTGCGGGATAAAGCTTATTTTGGTTCAGTATAGTTCACTTTCAGCTTCCTTCCACATGGGAGAATAGCTTTGATACAAAAAATGGCACACCAAATCCTTTCATTGAGATTGTTTATTTATTTAGCACATGGCATACAATCTTAAATCAAACCTACAAATTTGAGACACAATGCAGTCCTGACAGCCTAAATTGCTAGTTCATCCTGTTCAGCAACTTGCGTGCCTCTCCTTGGTGCACCGCAAGGGGCGAGCTAGCTTACATCAGCTAATTAGTGGTGCTCGGGTTGCTGGCTGACTCTTCAATACTCTTCCACCAGTCTCTCCTCACTTTCCTTGTGTTGTGTTGCCTTGCATTAGTCCAGGTCCACCATCAGCTTCCACTCTCCACATACACAGACACAGCCAGGGTTTTCCCACCAAAGTGGTATCCATTTATATTGCATGCTTTCAAACTGCTGCGTGAGCAGGAGCCAGGGACCAAGTGATGGGAGCTCACCCCATCTCACAAAGCTGGGCTCAAACCATTCAAGTGCAGACCATTTCTGCTGGTAGTTCCAGTATCATTAAGCCACTGCTTCACCACATCCCCCTTGCATAGAAAAAGTTCATAGATAGTAGGCCATAGGTGACTGAAGCTCCTATGTATTGCAAAATGTATAACAAAATTCAATGAAATGTATATTTGGACAACCACAATAGAAATACATTTGCCCTACATTTCTAGGTTAAGCTCTCTTTGTCCAAATGTTGCCTTTGGATAATTCTTATGGGAAACCAACAAAATCTTTGGATATGTCTGTATTATAAATTTAAAGCACTTCAAATATCAGACTTTCTTTCTCCAGAGTTTTTCAGCTGCAGTTCTGTAGTAGAACGGTAGAAATCTTTAAAAGCAATGACACCAAATTCCAATTAAGAGAAGTGGTTGGCAGTAAACCTCTCTTTTGGTGTGTGAGGCTGGTGTGTTTGTAGCATTCTCAGAATGAGTGAATGCTGCATCTGATGATTTAATTTGGCCCCATCAACTGGCATTGATCCCAGCAACATTATTTTCTAAGTTCCAGTTGTCCCTATTTACCCTGCTCAAGAATATTTTTTTATGTCTTTCCCTAAGGGAATCATTGTACTAGTAAAGAATTGTGTTCTTGTCATTATAATGTAAGTATTCACTGTGCTAGTATTCACTGTGCTGGTACTGGGCTTCTATATTAAACTAGGCCACTCCTGGCTGTTATGGAAATTGGTAGGGATATAAACACTAAACACCGATTGTGTCTTGGCTTTCCCCAGTACAGGGACTATCTACTTAAAAAAGAACTTTCAACTTAAATTGAGCTTGAAAGTAGGGAAGTAGTTTGTCTCTGACATCGGTTGGAATGTGATTTTTCAACTTCCTACCCTAATCTACAGCCTTGTCTGCCTATTTCTTTCTATTTTGGACTAAATAAGTGCAATTCTTAGCTTTTTCAAGAACATAACTATCAGCACTGTCATTGATTTTTTTAAAAAAGCATTCAATATCATTCAGATTTTTTTTAAAAGCATTCAGGCTCCAACTATGACTACCTTTTGAAAGTGGATAAAACCTTGGATGGGTCTTAAGAAGGTTTTGTTTATATAATTTCTGGTTTATGCTTATTTATTTAATCTGTGGGTTTTCAAAGTTGTACCTAGATACTGTGTATTGTGTGTTTTACTTTTCCAAACTGCCAAGAGTCGTTTGGGATTATGGCAATCTCTAAATATGATTTATTAATTAATTAACACTACAGATTCTCCTCAGGATACAATCGGTTGCCTAACAACCATTTGAAGTTATGATGGACTTCTTCAGATCTATGTACAACATGATTTTTGGAATTATGATGGACACACACACACACATACACACACACACACACACACACACACAGAGTGAGAGTTACGTGATCATATTTTGGTTGGTATTGGCAACCAGCTTACCTTTACGGCTGATTATGGTCACATACCTGTTATTTCTGATGTTTTTTGCTGGTTTCCTGTCAAAAACACCCAATGGGGAAAATGGATTTGCTTAACAACCATGGGATTTGATTAATGACCACTATGGGCACTTAACAAATGCTGTGTTCACTTAACTACTATCACAAAAACTTACAAAAAAATTTGTAACTTTGAATCCAGTCACGTGCTATGCTCCTTTCTCATGGAGAATATTTTTTGACATAGCATATAATTAATTTGTATGATTCATTATTTAATGGCCACCTGCTTGGATGACTTTGAAAAAGTATTTGGGGAAATACATGGAAGATAAGTCTATGAAGAGCTGTTTTCCTCCATTTATTTCTAGGTGGGTATAATTTGTCATCCAGATAACCAAATTCTGCTTGTGGCCACTCAAGGTACTGGGTTAGTCCCATGAGAAACTAAATGCTAGATTAAAAGGGCTTTTTGCAAGAGCCAGCAGAGTTTTTCTAAACATTAGAAGGTCCTAAAACTTAGAAAATCCCTCTCTTTTTATCATCATTATCATCTACATTAGTAGGTGTCAGTGTAAAGTCTAGGTTTTCTTCTAGACCTTAAAACATGCATAAACATTTCATAACTGTTTATATTTTTGTAATGTTTTGTCAAATCAAATTCAAATCAAGCTGTGGATAGCAGCATGTTGGTAAAAAGACATGTTTCCCATTTTTTAAAAAGTTTTTTCAGAAGGAATAATTTTGATGGCTGAGGTAGAGGGACGTATATGCTTGTCAGTGTTTTTAATCTGCTAGAAAGCCCTGAAATGTCCACATTTCATCATTTCCTCTGGAATGACCATCAAAATGATGCCTTGTCATGAGGTACCATTATCTTTTATTCAGGAGGGCAGTTTTTGTCAGGAATTAAAAATGGGCTGTGGTAGAAGCAGTAACTATGAAGGAACAGTCCCTTCCTTCACACATAAATAATCAGATCTACTTTCTCGGTCTCTGAATGAGATCCTGAAAATGTGTATTTTCAGGGTTTCTTCTAGCTTTAATTCATCTCTTCTACAAGGCCACTGAGAAAAGCAAGGAAAATAATGATGAGTGCCATTTCTATAATATGATTTTCTGTACTAAAGGCTGGCTTATGTACTTTAGTCTAGTAATCTTTTCAAGAGGATTTTGAGTTATTCCCATGTTAAAAGTGATGGACTGATACAGAGAGACTAGCTTGCTGTAGGCTACCAAAATATGTTGATACAAGATTTTCCAACATTTTTTTAATTCTATGTTTTGTAGCCATTTGAGGGTCTCAATTTATAGTCCCCAGTGCTAAGGGCTGAGCAACAAGTTCTAAAGGTTTTTTTTTTAAAGTTCATTTAGAATAAAAACCTAATACTGAGAATCCCATTAGATTATTATCCTTCGCAAATGCTTCTCTTACTTTGACTTTTTTCTATTTCTTGTGCTTGTATTATGTTGAATCTCAGTATTTCATGGTCACTCCCTCCCTCCCTCCTGTAACTTCAACCACTTCTAACATTTCATCTCTGTTGATGATAATAAAGTCCAATATGGCCGACCCTCTAGTTCCCTTCTCTAACTTTTGGAAGACAAGTTGTTTGCTAGGTTTGTCAGGAATCTGTTTGATCTTCCATTAGATACAGAGTTTGTCTCCCAGTTGATGTCAGGGTAGTTAAAATCCCCATTATTATTGAGCTGTGCTTCCTACATGCCTTGGTTAACTGATTATCTAAACATTAATCTATTTCCTCTGTTTGCATGGGCAGCTTATAGTATACACCTATGACAATATCCTTCTTTTTTCCTTTTATATTGGATAACCACTTGTCTGAAATGATATAGTCTACTGCTTGAGCAGGGGATTTGGAGTAGAAGACCTCCAAAGTCCTTTCAGCCTCTGTTATTCTATTATTATTATGAAATGGGAAAGCAGTCAAAAATATGCACAGCATTCCTTCCAGAGAGCCAGTATCAATGGACAACCATTTCCCTCGTTGTTCTTAAATCACGTGAAGCTTCCTTATATTTTGATTTAATTAAAACCCTGAGAACTGAACCCGAGACCTTCTGCATATAAACAGTATGTTCTTCCATTGGACTATACTTGCTATCAAAGGATAAACTTCATTTATAAGGATGTTGGAGAGGATGTGGGGAACATTTATGTATTTGAACTGGCCTACCTTCTTTCCATCCCTCCTTTTTTTGACAAAGGAAACAGAGGAAAAATTATTTCTAGTTGGTCAATTATTAGTGTTTTGACCCCTCTTTCTTACTCTCAACCTTAGCTTTTCTTTCCACTTAGCAATTTAACATGGAGCAACATGGTTGTTGAAGAAGATTCCTTGATACTCTAATTTTACTTCCAGCTTTCTTGTGCTTCCCACCTTGGATCTTATCCCTCTTATATCTCCAATAGAAGAATTTTCTCTAACTTAATTAAGATAATTCCAACCAGGAATTCCAATCAGGGAATTATTATTAGTACTGTGGTGAGCGCTACTTAAAACATCTTTTTGAGTAGAACTATATATTCTTAAATGCCCTGATTAATCATAGAAGATACTTATTTAGTCATTTTCATTATGAAAAGGCAATTTAATGCTCTACTGAAATTAAGATTATCTATGTTTATACCAAATGTTATTATATTGCCCACCATTTTTATTGATTGACTAGAAAGAATGCTGGCTTTCTTGATAATCCTCATCAAGTGGAGGAAATTGGCCATTTATTTGATCATATTTTATGTTCATTTTATACAAAGAGGCTGTTTCATAGTTTGCTTCCCGTGGTAACCCATCACAAGTGTTGATTGGTTTTAGATTGCACAGGATTGCAGGTTGTCTCTGAAAATCTTACTGTTTTTCCTCTGTGAATTTAGCTTAAAGTTCAACTATCCTGAGTAATGAGCTCCTTTTTTCCATTGCCCTATAAGGAATATTTAAAACAAGAACATTATTCACAGCTCTTAAGTAAAAATACCACTTCTGTTTAAGCTGCATTGGTGACCAGTGTGTTTCTGGATGCAATTCAAGGTATTGATTGTTACCTTTGAAGCCTGTCATAAGACTGGAATACCTTTTAGGAATAGGAATAGAATATTTTTTGTCACTTTGAATGTACACTAATCAGCATACATTAAAATGAAATTATGTTGCATAAAGCTCTCAGAGTCTCCACCTCTAAACATAAACATGACAAGATAAATAAATAAATACAAAATTATGCATATACCTATGTAGTCCTGCTAGAGATACTTCGAAACCTCCTCCCAGAGGGGAGCAACAGAAACAGACCATGAAGTGGGGTCTCTAACAATGCTTTGACTTCTAAGACATAGCACTTATAAGCTAATTTGCTTTTGTGTATGGATGTTACATACACAAGAACAAGTTGATGTTTTTAGTGTTTTTCTTGTCTTAAAATATTTTAGAATTTCTAACTGTAGTACACACAAACAGTAAAGTCATTGGCTGAGATGAATGCAGAGGTGGTATTCAGCAGGTTCTGACTAGTTATGGTGAACCACTAGCAGAAATTTTGAGTAGTTCGAAAAACCAGCAAATACCACCTCTGACTGGAGATTTTACAGTCCCTTCCCCTGCCACACCCAGCAAGCCAGGCCCACAGAACCTGTAGTAAAAAATTTGAATGCCACCACTGGATGGATGACTGTAGAATTTAAAAGAGGAGGTGGAGGAGGAGAAGGAGGAGGAGAAGGAGGCCTTGAAAGCTTGCCCTGGTTTCTCTCTGACCCATCTATGCTAAACAAAATCAAGGTGGAATTATTTCCAGATTTTTTTTCACACTTGCTTCAGTTTCTAGACTTTGTAAAATTATATCCAAGGCTCTTCTTAATGTTCCAATCCTTCCTTCTACTATGCTTTCCCCCTTAATGATTGTCTCATATCTTCTCCAAGGTCAACTCTGCATTTCTTTACAGGTTCTAAGCTTTATATTTTAAGTTAGCATTATGTTGCTGCTACTTTGTATCAAAAAAGGAATTGGGTAGGATCTTTAATCCAGGTCTTGGGTAAACTAATCATCATCATCATAAAATCAAAAATTGCATATCAACACTCTGTGCAACAGGCTTGTTTAAATATGCTTGTATTTAAGGGCAAGAAAAAAATGAAACAATATATTCTTGGTGGCTGGGCAGAAGACTTTTCCCCAGCCCCAATTCAATCTTAGCTTCAGCAATTATATTTATACATGTTGAAGTATAATGACCATATTTCATTTCCCTTGGTGTGAATTAGAACAACTCATATGAAGTCTATGAAATGGCTAGAGATTTATGTTGGTGACGTTAAAAGCACAACTGGCCCATTATGGTTTCATTATGGGGATTCCTGTGGTGTTGTAGGAGACTCAATTAAAAACCATCTCTGCTTATTGGTTAAAAAGACAAATGTTTTAAAGATTTTCCTGTTCTCCTCTGAGGACTATGATACACATGGAAATTGATAAGCTTTGTATTGGCCTTCGAGATTATTGTCATTCCCTTTATTCTACAGTGGCCAGATTTGTGCAAAGTATTAGGGAAAGGTACATTTGATGAAATCTGCAGTGAGGCTTACAGAGGAAAAATAATGGAAAATGTAAGCTAAAGTTACTCCATTGAGAACTTGAAGTTTATGCTTTTAAAAGATGTTGAGATATTTCATAAGCTTAATAAAAAGCCAGCTGCCCTTGATATTCTCTGGAAAAGTAGACAGGCCATAACTTTGTTTTGATCAATACACACAGCATATAGTCCTGATCAGATGCTTTTATATTTGATGTTTGAAAGTGATTCAGCTAGGTGTCAGTAGGAAAATAAATGGAGAAATTCCTCAATTCATTCTTCTCCTCATTTCTATTTAATGACACTATTAGTTGGCAGCAAACTGATAAACTGAAATAAAAGGTAGAAAGAAAGTTTGTAAAATGTTAGTAATAACATCAAATAATAATTTATTGTAAACCACAAGAAGGGCAGAGAATTAACTGGAGGCATTCAAAGGCCTGGAAAAGCCCTTTTTTCTTGGTTTTGCTCTTAAGTTTTCCTTTGTAAAGCAAAATTATAAAGACAAATGAAAATACAGTGACTATAGATATGCTCCATCATTTACAGGAAAAGATAGAGAGCATTTATAAGCAGTCAGTTCAGTTATCTGGGAGACTGAAGAGTGTGGATAACCAATAATAGTTAACTTCATCATTTGGGTTAAACTATTTCAAATGAAGGTTTTGTTTCTATGGATCATACATATTTCTGCTTTCAGTTTTAATTTTTAATGGAAGTTAAATTAAATTACATTTATTATGGATCTGTTTTCAAACCTTACATCTTATCTTTAAAAAAAATCTCATTGGGAAGTTCCTAATCATTTTAGTTTCCTTTTTTTGAACTTTGTTCTGTTTTTATAATAATTCTTATAACAATAGTATCACTATTATTGGCAGTTTTATGTTCAGCACCTTTTTCTAATAGTTTCTTCTCCTTTACATTAGTTTCCTCCTTCAGCTTCTTTCTTTTTCACAGCTGTGACAAAATATTAACCAAATGGATAATCTTAATTCTTTGAAGTATCCATCCAGATTCCAACTTTTCTGGACTGATGATAGTTTAGACCTCAGTTTCTGAACCTGGATCTACTGTATGTAAATATTTTCAATCATCCAGGTCACAGTTATCCCAAAGGTGCTTTCTTTTCTAAAAACAACTGGACTCTAAGAGGAAAAAAAAGGAGGAAAAATAGGGGTGGGATTCAAAAATCCCAGCAACCAGTTTGCTGCCCAGTTGCTGGGTAGGTGTGGCCACAGTGGGCATGGCCTACCAGTACTTCTGGTAGGGCTGTTTTTCACCTTCCCAAGGGTCCAAAATGGCCTCCTCCAGGCTCTGGAGGATCTCCGGAAGCTGGAAACAGGCCCATTTTGCAATTTCCGGTACTTCCAGGAGGGCCATTTTTCACCTTCCTAAGGGTCCGGAAGCTCCCCTCTGGCCTCTGGGAGGGCAAAAACGGCCTCCCCCAAGCTCTGGAAGCCCTCTGGAAGCCGGAAACAGACCTGTTTCTGGACTTCCAGAAAGCCCATTTTCCCCTCTCCCAGAGCTTCTGCGCAGATCCTGCACTTTACCTGCAACGCCATCCGTGGCTTTGGGGTAGTTTCATCAGTACACTGATGATACTCAGCTGTACATTTCTACCCCAGGCCACCCCAACAAAGCTGTGGAAGTGATGACCCAGTGTCTGGAGGCTGTGCGGGGTTGGATGGGGTGGAACAAGTTTCAGCTCAACCCGGCCAAGACCGAGTGGCTGTGCTTTCCGGCATCCCGATATAGCCAGCTAACTCCATCGCTGGCTATGGGGGGGGGGGAAATTCTTGCCCCCACAGAGAGGGCGTGTAATCTGGGTGTCCTCCAGGATGTACGGCTGTCATTAGAAGACCACATAGCGGCTGTCGTCAGGGCGGCTTTTTGTCTGGTCCGTAGGATCTACCAGATTGGGATGCATTTCACACGGTCACATCCGCCCTCGTCATCTCCCGCCTATACTATGCCATTGCTCTCTACATAGGGCTCCCCTTGAAGAGCACCTGGAGACTCCAGTTGGTGCAAAATGCAGCCGTGCGGATGGTTTTGGGGGCTTCTCGGAGCTCCCATGTTACACCACCTTTGCGTGAGCTGCATTGGCTCCCAGTGACCTTCCAGGCGCGATTCAAGGTGTTAGTGACCATCTTTCAAGCGCTCCATGGCTTGGGACCTGGGTACTTATGGGACCACCTACTGCCATCATCAGTCTCCCATCATCCATTGCGCTCCTATAGGGTGGGCCTCCTCGGGGTGCCACCGGCTGGATGGCTGGCGACCCCGAGGGTGCGGGCCTTCTCTCTGGGAGCACCTTCCCTCTGGAACGAATTACCCCCGGAGATGAGGACCATCCCTGACCTTTTGACCTTCCAGCGCATGTTGAAAACCCACTTATTCCATCAAGCCGGTCTGGCCTAGAGTTCCTTGTAGGCTTTTAATTGGTTTTAAACGGTTTTATTTTTAAATTTTTAACCTTTGATTGCTTTTATTTATTAGCCATCCTATTTAATCTTTTTAACTGTTTTTAAACATTGTATTTTATCTGGCTGTACACCGCCCGAGTCCCGTTGGGAGAGTGGGTGGTATAAAAGACAAATAAATAAATAAATAAATAAATAAATAAATAAATAAATAAATAAATAAATAAATGCCGCGTTGAGGCTCCGGGGAGGTGAGGTGAGCGGTGGGTGGGTTCAAATACTGGTTCGGTGAACCAGATGAAAATTTAACATCCAGTTTGCCCAAACAGTTCCGAACCAGTAGAATCCTACCCCTGGGAAAAAAAACCACCTTTGGAACATACATATGACAGCCATGGTGGTGGAGTGGTTAGATTGCAGTATTGCAGGCTAACCTTGCCGACTGCCAGCAGTTTGATCCTGACTGACTCAAGCCTTCCATCCAAGATCGAAAAAATGAGAACCCAGGTTGTTGGGGGCAATATGCTGACTCTGTAAACTACTTAGAATGACTGTAAAGCACTCATGTCAGGAATCTGGCTACATAGCAAGAAGCAGTATATGTCTAAATGCTATTGCTATAGCACATATGAGGTTTATTTCTTTGCTGTTGTGAATCTGCAAGTGTTTGCTTGCCTTTGACTGCATTTGCCACCTTAATGCTCATTGAGTCACTCTGTAGGAGTGTACTTCACAAGCCGTTTTTAGTTTTACTGCCCTGAATAATGTGTCTTTACTCCACTGTGAAACTTACGCATTTATTTCTGATTTCTATTTCATATTCTTTAACTAGTTTCTCTTTTTTTAACCCTAGGATTAATAATTTTAAAAAGTAAGCAGCATCAGCCTTGGATGGTATTTTAGACAGAGCACCTTCTGTAAAATTCAGGACTATAATTTCAAATGTCAAGTAAAATTCCAGAAAAAAAGCAATTGCAAAGCATTTCTGCATTGGAAGTGTACAATTATTAACCTTTCTTAATTCCTCTTCATAGGATTTATTTTTCAGTCCTAAAATCATTTTTGTTACTCTTTAAACCTATTCTCTGAAATCTTCTTAAAATGCAGTGTCCAGAACTGGACACAATACTAGACATTTGACTAACCAACAGAAAAAATATCAGAATAAAAAATGAAAGATTAAGGGATAAAATAAAAAAAAACACACACAAGGGAAAGCACAATCTGTGCAAGATAAAAGAGGACAGAATTATATATACGCAAAACCAGCAGCCTCATATTTGGCTGCAAATGCCTAGTAAACAGAACAATTAAGTAAAAATAGATCTAAGCAACTCTAGGGACTGTTCCTGTTGTTTGACTTCATCTTTTCTCTTGATTGTCTCCACGACTGTTTAAAGGTGTGTTATTGGAACATTCTCAGAGAATGTGATTCATTCTAAGCCCATAGTCCAATTTACTGACATTCAGTAAAGCTCAGTGTCAGCCCAAGATCTGGCTTTGCCATAAAAAGAAACTGAAATAGCTATGTAAGAATTGTTACTGCATCTTTCTTCCTATATATTTTCTCTGCAAAGCTGAAATGCTAACATGTTGACAAGGGTCTTACATTCTTCCTTCTAATATTTTTTTAAAAAGAAGTTATTTTATTTGTACTTGGAATTAATTACATAATATTAATTATACACAGCACCATTGCATGGAAATGCATACATTTATGTAAAAATTCAGGCATAGGTTAGTTTAATTTCACCTGCTTGCTTTATTTATAGCTATTATGTTTTTATAGGTCATAAAAACTTTAAAATATAAATATAGCAAAGGAATAAAGAGAAACAAACAACTATAGAAAAAAAAATGTAAAAAGAAAGTGATTTTCAACTTCTTTTACAAAAGATACAAGTAAAGCTTAAATTCAACCATTAGTTTTAACACTATAGTATCCATTCTTCAAATGATCAGTAATTTTTACCAATCATCCAGTTCATGTCAATTTATGTTTTCCATTTCTTGCAAAGTCCACAAGGACTTTTGTTCAGTTAAATTTTATCAATGTCTTTTCATTAATGAGAGCCAATAATTGTGTCATGTCTGCCATTTCCATCACCTGTTTGTTTTATCTCACTGATAAGGCAATTCTATCTACTGACATCTGTTTATTTTATAGTGAATGAGAAAATGGGCATGTTTTTCTCTATACATACATTGTTTACATGCAATTGATCTTAAAATATTGCACATTTTTATTAGCATGCATTTTAGCATAAAATACCTATTTTATATTTACCCCATGTTTTATATTTTATATAAATTTGGTATATCTTTAAAAATGGAAAGTAGCTTCATAGAATTCAGGGGAAAAATTCATGCATTCCAATCAGAATATTCAGTTGGATTATATAAATCAATCAAATAGATTTGAATAAAAAAGAAAGCACAATGAAATAGTTGAGCATCTGTAGGAATGCAGTAACACTGATTTTTAAATTCTAGTGAGCCAGCAGGGTAGAAAACAATAGCACCAGAGCTGGTCCATTTCTAGATCATGTAAAATTCTGTAAACCATCAGATTTAATTTTTGTTTTCATTGTTACATGGTAAATTGAAACAATTGCCATTCATGGTTATTTATAACACTCTTCATCATGCTATAATTTCCTGTAAAACCTCAGTCCCAAACCTGTGGTTGAATTTAGTTTGTTTATTTGACTTTTCCCACAGCTGTATCCCCCAGATATGTTGACTGTATGTTGAATTTTAACATGCAAATGTAGGAATCCACAAATTGATGATCATTGATTATTACATTTCAGTGAATAGAAAAGCAAGGATTGAGTTGAAGTAAAAACTGATTTAGGGCAAAATATTCTTCTAAATTATATGAATGATAAGAAAAAGTGATTGGGCTGTTTAGCCCAAATTTTAGCCCCAAAACTAACTTTAAAAATATACTTCGGTGAATTTCTTATTATGAAAAAGTCTGCTTGTTTTAATGAATTAATTTAGAAAAATTATTTATCACTAATACATGATTCTTAGTTACACAGGAAAAAGTAATTAATATAAATCTAAATTCATGATTGGTTACTGATGAAAAATACATCTGATTGCTGATTAATGTGATGAAAAATTGAGAAAATTAGTGAAATATGCCAGGGTGATAAAAGGTTCCATTTTGGTGATGTCAGCACTGAAGCTTCAAAAAATTGATGTGAAAGGGGAGAAAGGGTATTTCAAACATCTTGAATATCTCTCAAACCTGAGTATATCATCTTTCAATAAAGGCAATATGATGGAACACAAGTGGAATAACAGAACTTTTCAAAAAGAACAACAGGAAATCAGCCTCTGCCATCTTTCTCCCCTTTCTTCATTTACAAAACTTCTTTCCATCTTCTATGTCCTTTTTCATAATTTATGAAAATATCTGCAAAAGTGGGGTGGTACTTTTGCATGAATTCCAATTTTGGTTATTCTTTTCTTTTACATGCTCTCCCAATCTCTATATAAGGAGACAACATTAGGTAATGTTAATGTTAAAAGGGACATGGTGGCTCAGTGGCTATGATGCTGAGCTTGTCAATCAGGAAGGTCAGCAGTTCGGCGGTTCAAATTCCTAGCACTGCATAACGGAGTGAGCTCCCTTTACATGTCCCAGCTTCTGCCAACCTAGCAGTTTGAAAGCATGTAAAAATGCAAGTAGAAAAATAGGGACCACTTTGGTGGGAAGATAACAGAGTTCCGTGCGCCTTCGGTGTTTAGTCATGCTAGCCACATGACCATGGAGATGTCTTCAGACAGCGCTGGCTCTTCGGCTTTGATTAGTCCTGCCCCCTAGAGCCAGAAAAGACTAGCATGTATATGAGAGGGGAACTTTTACCTTTTAACATTAGGTATATAAGCATCCTGTTGATTCTACAATAAATAAATAAATAGATAGATAGATAGATAGATAGATAGATAGATAGATAGATAGATAGATAGATAGATAGATAGATAGATAGATAGATAGATAGATATTTAAACATAGTTTAAATAATCAAATGCTTAAATTATTCTTGATGCTATAGGATCCAATTGGGTCAGTCACCTGGACCAGAGGTTTAGTCTTCCAAACTTTCAGTCTCATTCTGGAGCCCATCCTCAGGGAACTTCTCTCTAGCATAGGAGTGTCAAACTCGCAGCCCGCGGGCTGGACGTGTCACACTCTGGCCACGCCCATCTCTATTTTAGCGAAGGAGGGGAAATGTCCCAATACGTCACGTGATGACAATATGACACAGCGAATTTGACACCCCTGCTCTAGCAGAATGTGTGCTTTGGGCTATTCTATGTGTAATATTTATGTGGTGCCTGGTTGTGTGTAGCTTTTAGTTTTTGAGTGGGGTGTTGATGACTGGCTATTAAATCATTGGTGTTGTTTCCTATTCTTAATACTTTGCAGAGTTGGTAAAGTTGATAACGTTTTTGGGACTGCCCTAACCATTGAACAATATGATGTGTGCGTTAATGTTGGCTTTCAAACATATGCTTAGTTTTCTTAAAGTTTCTTTTAATCTCAGCCTTCTGAGAGAAAATCAAAAGCATTATCTACTGAGGGTAGACTTATTGTGCTGTGAAAAGTCTTTCTTTCTTTGCATTTGATCCCTCTCACCCCTGTGGAAAGACACATTCACAATTTTCTCTACTAAACTGGAAAAAAAAAACCCAAACAGCAATGTAAAAAAAAAGCTAACACCAAAGCATTATGTTTGTCTCCACTGCTTTATAATTTTAGCTGGAAGATACTAAACTGGGTAAGTGTAGATGTTGCCCTTAAATTCGTTTATTGTGCATTGGATTGGAAAGGTTTAAGGGATGTAATACGTTTTTTCTCACAAAGGGGCAGCTTTCCGAATTGTGAATTTTATTTCACTTCTATCAGTTTCATTAAACCAAGACATGCTTCTGAATGGAGGGGGAGGGGGGGCTGTTTTTTCTAGTTCCTTTCAGAAATGTATTATACCAGTGCCTGCCTAAAGGCTTTGTAGTGTTGTCAGTCTTATTGTATACTCTCTGCAATATAAACTAAATCCGTGAACTCCTAAATGCATCTAGTGAGTGTCAAACGTTGAGGCTGTGGACTGAATTTTCTGGCCTTATCTTTGCTAGCTAATCCCTTGTTGTGGAATTCAGTATGAGTGATGTCATCTGGTTGGGTAATAAAACAACTACAAGCAATCAAACAAGCCCAAAGTGCATCAAGAAATCCACTCTGAACTACACGTATTCTCTTCTATTGATCGATCATTCTTCTGGTAGTGTCCAGGGACTTCAGACTGTTGATAAGTCTTTCTCTGGATATGAGTCCTTAGTTCAGTCAGGCAAGAGAGGGTTTCTTAATGATGGTGCTTCATTTGGGATCTCCCTCCATAATCAGTTGCAGCTGGTACCAACTCCTGCACAATTTCATCAGTGGCTAAAAAGTCATCTTTCCATCTGGACTCTCAGTTCAACTTGTGCTGTCTTTCATTGTTCTTGCTCCCCACTTTTTCTTCTTTTATCATTTTCTTCAAGACTGGACTGTTATATGTCTTTGCTTTTATTGTGTTTTATCTTTTAGATGATTTTATCTGTTTTAGTGTTTTATCAAGAGACTCTTGATAATGAACATAGAAACTAAATAGGAAAGTTAGTTAGTTAGATAGATAGACAGACAGACATATATATAAATAATGTGTTGCAATGGACAGAATTTTCCTAGGTTCTGTTCTTGGATGTAGTCCATTCAAACTTTGGTTCAATATTTTAAAGGAGTAAATAGATCCATATTTGTCACTCAAGGGGTCAATAAAATAAATCAGTTAACATATAAAAACAGCATGTCCCTCATATACACTTGTTTACTGGGCCAATTACTTCAAACATGAAAAAAGAGATAATATTGACATAAGAAGTTATATTAACAAGCAGCACGCTGCCACCTGATCTATTTGAATTTTAAAAAGTTCTGATTGAATCCCTGATTCTGACTGAAGCCCTACAAAAATCGTTGTCATCATCATTGAGCTGTGGTGGCGCAGTAGTTAGAATGCAGTATCGCAGGTTAATTCTGCTGACTGCCCACAGTTCGATCTTCACTGGCTCAAGGTTGACCCAGCTTTCCATCCTTCCGAGGGTAAGATGAAGACCCAGATTGTTGGGAGCAATATGTAAACTGCTTAGAGAGGGCTGTAAAGCACTATGAAGTGGTATATAAGTCTGCTTTGCTATTGCTATCATCTTCATTGTCATTGTCTTCATCACCATACTCCTTTCCATGGAGGCCTAAAATTATTCCATTTCCCAATTTTTCAAAAACATCCCAATTCTTTTCTTTAAAGCAGCCTGGTAAAAGTTAACCCTGCTTTCAGAAGGTATAAACAGCTGCTACATTCCTAGTCCTAAAGGTCTGCACAGGTGAATACACACCATTCAAAGCAATGGACAACTCCTGGGTAAAGAGGAGAAAATGAAGCAACTATTGTTTTCATTTCAATACTAGGCCAAATATCCTTTAACCCAGTATCACACATAAGAAGGAACCTTCATTTCTTTTCTTGCAGGAATAAGAGTTGCCTGCTTGAATTAAATTTGAAGTCAAGGGGATTCTAAGCGTAGCTGAATGAAAATGAAATTGGCTTTTACTTTGGAAGGAATGCAAGCCCTAATCAAACACGACGACTTAATAAAAGGGAAGATGCTTAAAGCAGATTGCTAGAGGGTTTTCCTCAGCCCTCTAGAAAACAAGTTTTCTAGAATCCCCAACCTTTTTGTGTTTGGTTTTGTGAACCAATGGTGGAAGCTTTGGTGCATTTTGATCGAGTTGTTGTGGCCTGCCGGCAGCTGACAGAGCTGACAGCAGAGTTGGACAGCAAAGAGGTTGGGGAGGAACCTGGGCAAGTCTTGGAGGCTGAGGAAGGCTCGGATGAGGGCTCTGCCTCAGAGGCAGAGATGGGACAAGGGCAGGCTGGCAATCATCAGCTGCCTTTGGGTCAGACAGCAATGAGGTGGGGGAGCTTCTGGAACTAGTCCCCAGCCTGCGCATGTGCAGAGCTTCTTCCCCAAACCCCAAAAACTTTAACCTTAGACTCTACTATTGACCTCACCCCTTTCTTAAGAGGTCTGTAGGGAGTGTGCATAAGCGCACCAACGTACCTACCGTCCCTGTCCTATTGTTTCTTTTTATTTTTCTTATATGTACCCATTTCATGAATTCATAACTATGTATATACTTATACCTATTATCTTGTAAGCAATTGGCAAATAAATAAATAAAAACAATTAAGAACTCAGGGTCGATGTGGGAGTAAGGCCACATGTGGATGATGAATGGCCCCTCCTATAAGGATTAAAAGAGGAGCAAAAGGGGAGGGGGCTTTTGCAGGAAACAATTCATTTGTTTGTTTGTTCGTTTCAGCCTTGTGAAGATTGGTCTGTGTAACCTAGAGACTCTGTGCCCAGCCCTTCCCTGTCAGCACTGTGTGTGGAAATATTTACTAAGCAGCTTTCCAAGATAGATAAGGTTTGAGCTAGTAATTATACCTTTGCAAGACTGTTTACCAGGCTGTTGACTGAATGTGAATGCAATGAATTCACATTCATTTAATAAAAGAGATTTTGTAGGGACTCAGAGTTTGCTTAGCACTTTTTGGGGAAGCCTAGGACACAATACAGAGATGGGGTGGTTTCACACTTACAACCTAAATCATCCACATGTGCAAATGAAGCTTCGTGCACTAGCCCACTGCTTCAGTGGCCTGGTTCCCAACAGATCGTAGTCTGGTAGTGATCTGCAGCCCAGATATTGGGGACCCCTGCTCTAGAACATGCAAGAAACTAGCTACCTAGAAGCTTTGTCAGATGATGATGATGATGCAAAATCCTCAAGTCCAGAACAAGATAGGAAAGCAGAAAAATATATTTTATTATTTTTACAAAATAATATAGCAGATTGTTTTGAAATCCACCATTCCTTGTTCAATTTCTATGGGAATGACCCTTCTGTTTATTTGCCTTTTGGTGTATGCTTGCATTAGACCCTTCTCCCAACCAAGATTTCTTTCCTCTAGGGAGGCTGGTACAATTCTACTTTGAGAAGACATTTGACAACTCCATCCAGGAGATGTTGCTGATCTTTTAAAGACTTTATTCCTTGCAGTATACGTTTTTACTGAAGCTTGATTCCTATGGCCAATTTAATGGGAAATACGTTTTCATGTACATTATATGCACTTATTTGTGCATGTATGTCAATACACCTGCCTTTTCCAATCAGTGTATATTTTCCCTATAATGAAGACCATTAAGAGGGACTTTTTCCTGCTCTCAGATATCTTCCTAAGCAAGGGAATGATAATATAATGGTAATATTTCTGTTTATTTAATTGAGATAATTTTAAATGTGGAAGCTTGTTTTAATAATTAGTAATATTTAAAACATATTACTCCTTTGTATCTAAGGACTATCCAAGCAACTGAAAAATGCAATTTCTTTCCAGTGGGCTTGTAAAATCTGCCTTCAATTATGTACTTTCCTACTCACTATAGCTCTTTCCGATTAGGAGTATTCCTCTAGTTTATGCTAAGAAACACCTATTAAGGACAACATCTGTTATTTGAACTCACATGCTGGTCAAGCAAATCCTTGACAAGATAACACAGGGAACATGTATTGCAGAGAACACAGCTGCTCTGAAGATCTATAACCAAGCTTCATCATCAAGTTCCCTGGCCTGGAATAATCTATTGCCTTATTGACAGGGGCTGATAAACAGAGATGAGCATTTAGTAGAGACTGTTTGGGAGTATCTTCAAAGAAAGGGAAACTGCTGTGTATTGATGTCAATGTCATGAAAAAAATTTCAGAAATTGGGAACAGAGTCTTTAATAAGATAAAAAAGGTATTCAAGGCAAAAGTCTAATCCAAGAGAAATATGGTTAATTTTGTCCATTATGATTTGTATCAATTGCTTTTTCTAAAATCCAGTAGTCATGTTTAATAGGCTACATTATTAAGACAATGCTCCAGAATTTTCTTCATAGGTGCTGGGAATTGGTCCCTTAGTTACTTTCTATTTTGTTTATGAAATTGTTTAGACCAAGGGTGTCAAGCTCACGGCCTGCAGGCTGGATGCATCACATGCTGGCCCCACCCCCACCCAGTTTAGCGAAGGGGGGAAGTCCCCATACGTCACGTGACACCACCATGATGACGCGAGTTTGAATCCCTGGTTTAGACAGAGTGCCTTTACTTGAAAACTTACCTAAGTGATTTAAGTAAGGATTTGCTTTCAGAAAAATGTGCTTGTTTGGTTTTGTTTTCTTTGGTCTGCTTTGTTTTACTTAAAAAAAATGGATGTGCAGTAGAAATAAATTACCAAACAAGATTTATTTATTGCAACATTCAAAGAATTTAATCAAAAACATTCTCCTTGCCACAGCTCCAGTATGCTTTTTTTTAAATGTCCTCACAGAGGTACCAATATTTTGGAACTAACTTAATGCTAAGTTAGAGCAATTAAAGCATGAGTCATGGTGGTGCAGTGGCTAGAATGCTGCACTGCAAGCTGCTTCTGCTGACTGATGGCTGCGATTTGGCAGTTCGAGACTCACCAGATCCAAGTTTGACTCAGCCTTCCATCCTTCCAAAGTTGGTAAAATGAGGACCCAGATTGTTGGGGGCAATATGATGACTCAGTAAACCATTTAGAGAGGCCTGCAAAGCACTATGAAGTAGTATATAAATCTAAGTGCTATTGCTAAGGCAGACTGAATATTGCTATTGCTAAGGCAGAAGTATTTTTTAATCAGAAAGTGGACCTCAACTTTCTATGGAAAAATTATGTGCCTCTTGTAGAGCTGTCTTTGGAAAGTCATCCTCCTATGAGTCTTTTATTGACTCAATTCAGGGCTGCTTTCTCCCATCTGAACACAGGAGTCTGAAGCTGTGGCTAAGAGCCACGGTGGCACAGTGATTAGAATGCAGTACTGCAGGCTAACTCACTGCTCACTCCAGCAGTTCGATCCTGACTGGCTTGAGGGTGACTCAGCATTCCATCCTTCCAAGGTCGGTAAAGTGAGAACCCAGATTGTTGGGGGCAATATGTTGACTCTGTAAACCACTTAGAGAGGGCTATAAAGCACTATGAAGTGGTATATAAGTCTGCTTTGCTATTGCTATCATCATCATTGTTATTGTCTTCATAACCATAATCCTTTCCACGGAGGGCTGTAAAGCACTGTATAAGCTTAAGTGCTGTTGCTATTGCTATTTCTCCATTCTTTCCATTCCCTTTCAGACAGAATAGAACAGAATGTCTTTTATTGACTTTATCTCCTCCTCCTCCCCAGCAATATTCAAAATTACAGCAATAGCAAACAATGCCCTTATGTGAGGGTAACTACAATGCCAGTAAGTAGAAAGAGGGAAAGATGGTGATCCAGTAAGTAGGAAGAGGGAAAGATGGGTTGAAGGCCTAATATATTTGTCTTCATGAGTTGGAGGCTATATGGTGAGCCCTAAGACTGAAATTTTGTAAGTTCTGAAAGATCACAAGACCTAAAATGGATACCTAACATCAAAAACTTCATCAAAAAAGCACAATAAAGAATGTTCTTTCTGCACTAACTCAGAAAACTCAAACTGCCCAAGAAGCTGCTGATACAGTTCTACAGAGGAATTATTGAATCTGTCATCTGCACCTCTATAACTGTCTGGTTTGGTTCTGCAACCCAACAAGATAGATACAAACTTCAGAGGATAATTAGGACTGCAGAAAAAACAATTACTACCAACCTACCTTCCGTCAAGGACTTTATACTGCACGAGTCAAAAAGAAGGCTGTGAAAATATTTACAGACCCCTCACATCCAGGACATAAACTGTTTCAACTCCTTCTCTCAAGACGACGCTATAGAGCACTGCACACCAGAACAACTAGAAACAAAGACAGTTTTTTTCCTGATCGAATCACTCTGCTAAACAAATAATTCCCTCAACACTGTCCAACTACTTACTAAATCTGTACTACTATTACTATTAATCTTCTCATCACTCCTTATCACTCATTCCTTCCCACTTGTGACTGCATGACTGTAACTTTGTTGCTTGCATCTAACGATTTATATTGACTGTTTCCTGGTATGATTTGATTGCTTATTGTACCCTATGATTATTATTAAGTGTTGTACCTTATGATTCTTGACTCTTGATGAATGTGTCTTTTCCTTTATGTACACTGAGAGCATTTGCACCAAGACAAATTCCTTGTGTGTTCAATCACACTTGGCCAATAAAGAATTCTCTTCTCTTCTATCTCCACGTTTTATTCAGATGTAGTCCCCCCTCTGTCAGGCTGAGAGCCTAGGTATTTAATGGATAAGTCTGGCTCCTTCCTACTTGTTTCTGATACCAGCAAATCTGAGGTTGAAATGGAGGTGTTGTGGACAATAGCCACAAAGGAATGCAAGGGTCTTTTGGCTAACTTCTGCTCTGTTATCTTTTGCTCTCTGTTGTTTTTCAGCATGCTCAAGCATTTTTATATCAGAAGACACAATTATATGTTTCTCTCTACAATACATCCTAGGATTTCCAATCTATTTTTTTGTTCAAAATCTCAATGAAGGTTATCTTAGAATTGTAAGGCTATGAACACTTACCCAAGACTATCTCTCAATAGGGCTTATTTCTGAACTGACAGACATATTTATTATTTATTTATTTTATTTGTTCATGCTTCTATACCGCTCCCTCTCCCAAAAAGGGACTCGGGGCGGTGCACATTCAACAACGAAAACAGTACAGGTAACGGAGATGAAATAAATAAAAATCTAAAATGGTTAAGAACAACACCCAACAGAAAGATTATCTAAAATTTAATTTAACCCGAATGATTCAATTGGCTAGACCGGCCTGCTTGAACAACAAGGTCTTAACTGCGCGCCGGAAGGTGAGGATATCCGACATGGCTCGTGTCTCCGAGGGGAGACAATTCCAGAGGGATGGGGCTCCCACAGAGAAAGCACGTAGTCTCGGGGCTGCCAGTCGGCAGTGATTTAGTGGTGGGACCCGAGCATGGCAACTCTGTGGGAGCGTACTGGGCGGCGGGAGGTTGTTGGTGGCAGAAGGCGGTCCCGTAAGTATCCAGGTCCCGAGCCATGGAGCACTTTGAATACTATTAGTACCACCTTGAATCGAATCCGGAAGGCCACAGGAAGCCAGTGCAGCCGGCGGAGAAGAGGTGTTATGTGGGCGTCCCGAGGGGCGCCGATGATAATCCGCGCGACGGCATTCTGAACTAACTGTAGCCTACGGAGAGTCTTCAAGGGGAGCCCCATGTAGAGAGCATTACAGTAGTCCAAACGGGAGATGACGAGAGCAGAGGTGACTGTGCGAAGTGCGCCCAGATCCAGGAAGGGTCGCAATTGGTAGATCAGACGAATCTGATAAAAAGCACTCCTGGTGGCGGCTGCAATATGGTCTTCCAAAGACAGTCGCACATCCAGGAGGACACCCAAGTTGCGTGCCCTTTCCACAGGGGATAGAACCCTATGATGATACATTAAGTTTTCAGTAAATACATACTTTGCTATTCCCAATTGTTTCTCCCATTTGGAGGGTTTCCAAATAAAGGAAACATATTACAATCTCCTTGTCATATAAAAGTGATTTTAGAAATCAGTATGTGATTGGTCAGTTGGTCAGGGATGGCTGTAGCTCTAAGTCAGCATGACTAGTAAGTATAAAAGTTTATTATAAAGCCATTGACACCTTCAACATAACTTGATAATTTAACAAACAAGAGGAGGAGGGGGACAGGGAGGAAATAAAATATTTTATTCAAAACTTATCTTTTTGTAAAATAGGTATTGCAGAAACAATGCAGTATCTATTTGTTGTTATTATTTCTCCTTTGTTAAAAAAAATGTAGAGGAAAGTAAACATGTAGTTGCTTTAAATACATATTCCCAGAAGTGGGCTGCTAGGGGTTCACAGGGGTTTGGGAGAGCCCCTAGCTAGGATTCTGTGCAGTTTGGAGAACCCCCAAATCCCACTCCTAGCTGGCCCCATCCACCCTACTCTGCCCCTCCCAGGAGTCCCCACATGGCCTATTTTGGATGCAGATAAATGCAGGATGCACGTGGAGGCTTGGGGAGGGTGAGAAATGGGCCTTCTGGAAATTCGGGAGGGCTGGCAAAGGACTCATTTCCAGCTTCCAGAGTGCCTTTGGATCCTGGGGAGGCCATTTTTGCCCTCCTGGAGGCTCGAGAAAAGCCTCCGGAGCCCTTGGAAGGCAAAAATGCCCCCCCCCCCCCCGCTATGGTGCAGGAGGCTGACTAGGCCACACCCACCATGGCCACACCCATCCAGCAACTGGACAGAGAACCCTAACCCTAACCCTTTTTGAAGCCCACTCCTGCATATTCCCCCTTTAAAAAAATTTTCTAAATACCAACAAATAGTAGTTACTTCTCATTAATTCTTATATGAGAACCCCTCACATAAAATGTTAGCTTAGTGAATACAAAGCTGTTCTCAGTTTGAGCCACAAGCAAGTGATCTTTGAAAACATCTCTCTATGGGATCCATTATAATTTAGCTTTGCCTTAGCAAAATAGAATTTAAACAGTGGTGCACTGTCCATTGAAGACTGCCAATGTAACATGGTTGTAATGCATTATATGGAGGGGAGGGGAAATCAGGATATTTTTCTCACTCAATTGCATTGCTCAAAAGCAAACCCTTCTAAATAGGTTGAAATGGAAGAAGACTATGGTGAATTATATCTCCTAGCTGTCTCCAGGTCAAGGTCATCCCTTCAGTACTTTTATGTTCCATCTGGGACTCTAAAAAAGAGCTATCATGAAATGGACTTTTCAAGTTTTAATAAATCCCCACCATTTTCTGTTATTCATGATGCTGCATTAAGTTTGCAAAGTTCTCATTGGATTTATCTTATTATTTAGGCACCTCTGTGGTACAACCTGCTTGGATATATAAAAAAATATAGCATGAGATTCTTCTTTCAGTCTTTCCTTCATCCTTCATCCTTAAAAACCCACTAAGGTAGCCAAGTGGTGTTCTGGAATACTGTTAGAGATGGGTTCACCTTTCTCTTATTATTTCGATGTGAGAGAGAAAGCTCACCACTGATACCCCTTGCTTTGATGTCCCGAATGGTAAAATACCATAAGAGTCAGGGACCAGAGTATTGGGCCCCTCTTCTTGATCTAATTGGAAGTGTTACAGTTCTAAATACTTTTCATGGGCAGCTCCTTATAGAGTGAATTGGCATAATCTGAATGAGAGATGACTAGGTCCCCAAACTTGGCAACTTTAAGACTTGTGGGCTTCAACTCCCAGAATTCTCCAGCTACCATAGCTGGGAATTGAAGTCCATAAGACTTAAAGTTGCCAAGTTTGGGGACCCTTGGTATACAAGTGATCATCAAAAGAGCTTTTTGATCCTGGAATGGCCACACAGGATGGACCTGTGCAAGCCCTTCCTGGCCACATCCTCCACCTGCTCCTAAGTCATTTGTTCTTACTTGCTTTCTTGATCAATAAGCAATAGCAAATTTGTCAAAGAGAGACAGGGTGATTAGCATTCCAAAATCATTTGAACAGTAAAATAAATAGAAAGGGTATGAAAAAGGAATGATGCAGAATATAACAAATGAGAGACTAAAGAAAGTGGAGCTAATGAAATTGCTGACCTGCTGTCATAAATTCTTTTTGGATCAGTTTCCTACATTTTCATAAGGTGGCCTCTAAAAAAAGTAAAACCCTGTTTGGAGAGTAACCCATTTAGAGTTAGATGACTTTAGTAAATTTAGATCAATTTAGATCAAGGGAATTTAGTAAATGGAATTATTACAGTTTCCAGGATGCTGTCTAGGTCAGGAATGTTGGCTGTATCTGATCATAGAATTGTAATTCCATGTTTGAATTGCATCATAAAATATTGACTATAAAAGGTAGGTGATAGGTCTTTTGTTCTTCTCTGTCAGTCATTCTAGTAGTTAATGTGATTATGCCAGAGAGAATGTAGATTTAAAACCACTGTGCACATGGTCCCTCAATTAATATTAAGTACCACAGCAACTGGACTAACCAGAACTTCATGATAGAATTTGTATATATTTTCTTCATTTGAAGAATATCCATATGTACGTGATCTCCACTACATATATGTTAATTGCAACATGTTTTCCAAAATTTCTTTGAAGTCAGGCAGCATCTAAATCTAAATAAATTCAACATGCAAATTGTTGTGATACTGAATGTGAGTTGCTTCATTTACCCTCAAAATATGAACTCTTGCTTCCCTTGCTAGCTGAATCAACTGTAACATATTTATTAAGTTCTCCTTTTACTGGCCCAGCCCTTTATAGAGATCCCTTTTTAGAAGTGAGCCAATGACATAGAATGCCAACAAAACTCAATCATGGTTGTGGGAGTGAGTTGACGTTCAACAACTGATGATTTGCACTGATGATACTAGTTCAGGGATCTGCAACCTTAAATACTCAAAGAGCTGTTTCCCACAGAAAAGAAAACACCGGGAACCAATAATTTATCAACCGGTGTGACTGAGTGGCCGTGGCCAATTCAACAATCCTCCCACCCAGTCACATGATTCCCCCCAGCCACGCCTACCCAGCCAGTCATTAGGGCAGAGAACCAGTTATTAAAATGATTTGCCCCGCCTGGCCTCACCTCACCTCACCCCTCCTTCCCAGCCACGTCTTGCCACACCCAGCCTTGGGTGTGTTGTTCACACAGACATCCTCTCTCTCTCCTCTCTCTCCTTTTTCCCTTCTCTCTCTCCCTCTCTCCTTTCTCTCTCGTCTCTCTTTTCCCCTTCCCTCTCTTCTCTCCCTCCCTCCCTCTCTCTCTCTCTCTAATTCAGCAAAAGGTTTTGGTCATTTCATTTCATCTAAAAAAGTTGACAATCTCCATATTTTTGTGGACCACCATATCATCCAAGGATTAACACCATGAATTCATGGCATATGTGTCATCTTCCCTTAGGTACCATTCATAGGAGTCCAAAATTAAATAAAATCAATATGTTAAAGGAAATCTCACATTTGCATAATCTGTGTATATTCTGGGCATTGGGGGTCCTTGGATCATGGATTGGACATCATCAGGCAGAGTCTTTTTAGGAACAGCATCAAATTTATAAAACTTTATACCTAAGGAACTTCATTTTGTATCTTCTCTTTTGATTTTTAGGTAGCTGGTAAAACAAAATATAGGATTTTTTTTTAGCTTAACAGTTGTTCCTTCTACGTAATGTATGAATATTGATTTATGGTGGTTCTTTAGTAGGTTTCTTTTTCTTATTTGGAGAAGCGGTGACTGAACTTGAATTATTTTCTGGGTTATGCTCACATATTCCAAAGGAGTTTAAGGGACCTCCTGATTTTTTAGCTATAGTTGTAATTGCTTTTGTCATTTTCATCAAGTCCTACTTGTCAGCTTTCTTTTCATTTGGATTGTCTTATCTGATTATTTTGCTTTAACTTTGTTTAAATAGCTGTTTAAACAATATTGTAAACAGTATGGGCATAAGTTGGGTCAAAAGTTGAGGCCTCAGCATCTTAATGTGTAAACATATTTCTGCATTGCATCATTTCCCAAAATGTAAGGTTCTGGTATAGAAATGTGTTGGGTACATTTTACATCATACTAATTTGCATTTCGAAACTAACAAATGAAGTGGAATTAAATTATCTTTCCATTTTTGTTCTCAATTTTGTGATGCAGTCATAAAATAATACAGAGTACATTCAGAAATTGATTTATTAAGAGAAATCATGTCATGCAAAATCACATTTGCAGGAAAATTCCATTTTAAAAAATGCATATGTGAAAATAATTGTTATGCTCACTTAAAGATAACAAGCTTATAACAAAAATGCACAAACCTTTTCTAGTAATAAATATGTACAAAAATTCTCATGTTATTGATGCAAGGGTAGTAATAAGTTTATTTGGTTACAATTTCCACTACCATTTTTTTCTGTTTTACTATAATTTAATATTTCCTGGTGCCTGGGTTTTTCCTTAGATTTAAATAAAGTTGCCAAAAATTATCTCCAAAACCTAAAATTTCTTTTACAGATCTCTTGTTCCAGAGAAGAAGGCTATCATAATTTCTTACAGTAAGGCAAGAAATTAATCCTTAAATCTGCACAATCCCTGAACAATTTTATTGCATACCATATGTGAATGCATGCTCACCGCTCAACACATCATTCCCTTTTGCCTTAAGCAATATTATGCAGGGTGCTGAAAAGAAAAAAAGACTACCAAATATAAGTAGTCCTTAGCTTACAACCACAATTGAACCCAAAATTTCTATTGCTAAGTGACACATTTTTTAAGTGAGTTTTGCTCCATTTTACAATTTTTCTTGCCACAGTTGTTAAGTACAGTTAAGTCAATAAACATGGTTTTGATCATGTGGCCATGGGGATGCTGCAATGGTCATAAGGGTGAAAAATGGCCGTAAGTCACTTTTTTCAGTGTCATCTTAACTTCAAATTGTCACTAAATGAACTGTTGTAAGAACTATCTGTAACTCAAAGTCATGAAATAAGAAAAGGCTACAACTACAACTTATACCAACAGCATTACAATACCTTTCCATGCTTTTCAGTCATGACAGACATCTAACTAATGCTCTATTATTCATTGTCTTTTGCTTTTTATATTTCTTCCTTCTTTCTTTTGACCCATTCATTCTTCCTTCCTCCCGATTGCAAGCAGTAGTATGCCTGGTCAAATTTGGTGTTCCATTTAATCCACAAGGAAGCAGAAGCTGGCACAACCTTGACATGTTACCAAGTTAAATGAAGAACCTTTTTATAGTTCTAAATGTGTAGAATATTACAAATTCAAAATAAGAAATTCAATTTGAATAGAGCTATATTGGTCTTGCAGTCTGTGCCTCTTTCATTTTTTCATATGAGCAAACCAGCTCAGCATGCTCTTTTCATACTTACTGGTCTCTCACTTTTATATCCAACCACATCCATTCATTCTCCATCAATTTTTGATCTTATCTTCTTTGATAGGAGCATGTATAATGTTAGGTGTTTTTTTTTCCTACTTCAAGGTTACTGCAAAATTTCAATTTCCTCCCCACCCCACTAACCTGCTTTCCAACTCCATTCTCCTGTGCAGGGCAACAAAAGAAGACCCAACCAATCAGCTGGGACTCGGGAGGCAGCGAATAGATGGGGGCGGGGCCAGTCAGAAGTGGTATTTGCCAGTTCTCTGAACTATTCAAAATTTCCACTACCGGTTCTCCAGAACCTGTCAGAACTGGCTGAATACCATCTCTGCAGGACTTATTCCCCCCACTACCAATAGCCATTTTACTTTCTTTCTCATTTTTCCTCCACATCTTTTCTTTATTCCGTGTTCATTTTTTCCAAAATCTCTTCTTGTTCAAAACTTGTTCATCTCCAATTTCGAACTCTTCATTGTCTATATATTCTTCACTGGTTCTTTGTCTTTCATCATAAACAACCAAAGCACATTTTAGATATATACAGATTCTTTTTCTGTCTTATGCTTAAACTATGTATTTGAAACAGATCGTTTTTTCCTAAGCAGATGCCCATCAGTCACCAATGACATTCATTTTTAAATTTCAAAATGGCCCAAACATTTTTGTTGCCTTACCTTGTTCCTCCTATATATTCATGTTATTTAGCAGAACGTTTCTTTTCTCATAAATCAAACGCTTTCACCAATTCTTCTCTGGATCTTCCATTATCACCATTCACAGGAAGGTAACATGCAATCATCACTGAAATACAGATTCCTATTTTCATATACACTAATTCATAATTTTTGACATACATTTGAGCCCTTTCATTCATTATTAAGAATATAGATTCACTTTCCTGTAGATTTTCATCAATCCCACAACATCCAGAATCAGCCTCCTTCAGATTTATCATATCCTTAGCATTTCTTGGTTTCATAACAACATGCAATATTTTCTGATTTTCATTATTTATTTCATCCATTAATTCATGCTCTTTCCATTTACCCCTCTTACCATCCAAGCTTCAATCTTTAATATGCCAGATCTGACAGCTATTAATCTCTACTGTACATCATGGCTTTGATCAATTGAAGCTTTCACAAAATTGTATTTAATAAGATTGGGAAGATGTGGACTAGTTCCCAGTAGAAGTTATAACGGTGCCAAATGCAGCAGTACATCTTTAATTGGAACTATGTTACATGTGTAACTACAGTATATGTTTTTCCCCCATACATGTTCACCCCATCCTATATAAATGAGGATCTCCAATCCAGAGACTTCCTTACAATCCAGTATATTATTGCCTCCATATTGTCAATAGTACTACATGCATTGTACTCCGAATGGATTTTGCCCCATTGCTTCTCTGTTCTATAGTTCTCCAATTCCAACATGGGTCAGAATTGAAGTCTATGAAACATATACATTACTTAGCCCTTCAGACAGACTAGGCAGAATTTATATAAGTGCAATCATTAAGAAATTCCTTTACAAAACTGTTTAAGCTTCTGGCAGAATACATAACTGTTAGTCAATTGCAGGAACCTATCCTATGTTCCATGACAATTGACACATCTCATTGTAATTATAAAAGTTCAACCAATTGCCAGCTGCCAGTAAACCAAAAAAGGTAAGTAAAAAGGAGATGTTCCTTTATCATATTTATGAAAAGAGACTATCTGAAAGATGTCACATATACTACACAATAAAAAAAATCATTTGTATGTTTTCAGTTATGTAAATTCTAGTATTTGCCAACTGGCACTGTTTTGATGAAACATCTTTAAAACATCTTTAGTTTTCTTTTATTTACACATTTTCAAATATAATGGAGCTTTTCAAGGTGGTCCACTTTAACTTTAAACAAACTTTCCAAATTTTCAAGTCTGTATTTCTTTTCTTTTTTTTAAACTATTAAAATTCAAATTAACTCCCTGCATATTTACCCTGAATACTAACTTCAAATTTATTCATTCCTGCATCTGGACACAGTTTCTCAAGTTGTAGTGATTGATCAAGAAAGGATCTCAATATGTTAAGGAGAAAAAGCCACTAAGATATTATTTGAAAATCATTGTTGTGATTACATCAATCCTGTAGAATTGTTTTAAATTCTTATGGTATTGTAGGAAATGACCAGGCTGATCCCAAAGGAGAGGTCAAGTGTGTTATTAGTTTGGAGTTTACGGATATCTAAGTCCAGCTTGATCTGCCAATTCGCCTTGATCATTAGTAGTTCTGATTCTTTTAGAGAGACAGCATGGAATAAACTTGTATCATTTGAGCAACCTTGGTTCCTGATTTCTTGTGCCTGCCAGATCAGCCTGATTCTTGAAAATGTGAGTGCTTCATCGTCTGGTATTTCTTTGGGATGGTATATGTAGTCCTCATTTTTGAACCTGTCAATTCTGACAGCTTCCATCCATACAATCACATGACAGCTTTTTAGGTGCTCAGAACTAGCCACATGACTGCAATTTATGACATTTTTGCCAAAAAACGTGTTACTTTCAGTTTTCAATAAAATCACCCTATAGTAAACAATGGATTTCCTTAATGATTGCAACATTTGCTTAACAGCTGGAGTGATTCTGTTAATGTTTTCTGTAAAAAATATACAATATGGGTGACCCACCATCACACTTATGACCATAATGGGCAAGTTCCATTATGATTACATGTTGAGGACTAACTATGGAGATGTCTCCCTTGGAATTGAATTAAAAGACCTCAAGATCCCTTCCAACTTCATGGACCAATGAAAGTTTTTTTTTACACAATCAATATCTCATCTACCTAAATGTTCTGTTCATGGCACTACTAAAATATAAATATCATAATGCTCAAAATTTATCGTCTACTGGTAAAAAAAAGAGATATTCTCTTTAAATGGGAGATCAGAGATGCCAACTAGAATGTTATTATATTTATTAAGATATTTTCATACAACAAAAAAACAAACAAAAGTAATAAGGAAAGGAGAAAGAAAAAGAAATGGAAAAAGTAGAAGAAAAAAAGGGAAAAAAATAAAGAAATTCTCTTTTTTCAGCAGATATTGAAATTTTTCATTGAATTTTCATTCATCTATGTCTCATTTCAAAATTCTGTTAGGCTGAAGATGGAACTAAACATCTCTCCTTCCTTCAACCCTAGTTTTCATTTTCAAATAGGAACAAAAGAAATATTTAATATTATATCACTGAGTGTTGTGTTACCACTAGTTCTGACTGTGGAGATTTTCAGGTAACACAACATGAGGAGAGGGCTGTTGAACTTGACCATGCCAATGAATTTGTCCAATTGCTTCGTGCCAGATTTGAAGACACGGACCGCAAAAATGAGACAACTACTCCCCCCAAGCCAGTTGTAGTACAAGAAGAAACTCATGAGGTGAAAAAAAATTTGGATTCTAAGTTGTATAGAGGCAAGTTGCTCTACAGCATCTAATTCAGTATCCAAGGCTGACAATCCATTTATTTGTCATCCCCTCCTTTTCTTCCTGCTTGCCTTTGTTCTTTGTTGTTGTGGGTTTTTTGCTTGTGTTTCAAATGAGTTATTGATCTGTGCAGTGCGCTATATGTGGGATTTTAAACCCAGATGGTCAGGGTACACAGGCAGAGAAAGTTGGAATACTTAATGGTTGAACTACTCAGTTGGTTTTAGATTCAGTCCCTGAATTTTCAAGTCAGGTTGATTATTGTGATTTCAGTTTTGTTCAGCATCTCATATTGTCAATCTAAGTTCATTCTCTCTTGTTTCCCTACCAGCTTGTGATTTTAAAGTTAATAAACTCTGCCATAAAATGTATGCATTTCATGCCATATTTCCCAGGAAGATCTCAATCTTTACTCAATTACCCATAATATACTTTTTTCATACACAGTCTTCTTAATATATCCAATTTTGTAAGCAATTTTATCTTTTTTTTTCCTAATACAAAATCCAAGGGAAAAATGTACAATTTTTGTATAGGCCTATGTTTTATCAGAGCAAATTTATCCAAATGTGATTTACATTAAACTGCAAAATAAATAAATGATTCTCCCCAGGTAGTTATCAAATCCCCCCCCTTTTTTTTTCTTTTTTCTTTTTTGCAACATGATGGATGAAAACTGACAGCACAGTTTCTCTCTGGTCTGACATGGGGAGCAGATTAAAACAGCTGTTGTAGCTTTAAAATGCACATTTCACAAAAGAGAACAAAGGCTAGGGAAATCTAAAAACATTTCTGTCCCAACTCAGTGCTATCTATTGGTATGATTTGACCCTACTCATTTGGCAGCCTCAAGGGGATCAGGGGTAGGAATATTAAATCTTTTACCCTTAGTCTAATGACTTTTGAACTATGGAATATGAATCTTGATACAGTCAGGATTTAGCTCCAGTAATCTTTTACAGTCTGCTTCATTGATTTAGCTCTACCAAGACTACTTACTTCATTGTTTATTATCTTAAACACAGGTTCCCTTCAAGGTAGAACATATCAGATTAGTTGAGCCCCATTCATCATAGTCTTGGGGGTGGGAATTTTATTAACATGTTTCTAAACTACTATCTTTTCTCCCTCATAGTGCTTCTTAGTTCTTGCTCCATAAGAACACAGAATTGGACTAACCAAAAGCCATTTGCCATTCCAGAATTTATTCTGAACAGTCAGTTTATGCATGTGTAGTACTGGTCTACCATATTTTAATGACTACATAATCCCTTGCGGAGTGGACTCTGGGCAACTGAATGGAGCTGAGTGATTACTGGCTGGATGCCCTTCCTAATGTCAATGCAGAGTTTTATTCTGTAGAAATATTCTCATAGTGCCCAGAGAGAGAAATATCTGCCTCTACCTAGGATCGAACTCACAGCCTCCTGATTGTGAGGCAAGAGCTCTATCTCTAGGCCACCACACCATATGTTGTACTGGTCTATGAGCTTACTTAAATCATAACCCCATAGTAAGTGTAACGGTAAAAGTGGAGTTGCCTTCTGCTGTCTTGATGCTGATGTACTGAGTTGGGAATAGAAGCCATTTTGTTGTACTTGTAGGGGATAATGTATATATTTAAAAGAAAGTGTGTAGATATATAGATGTACAGTATGGCTGCTTGCAAGTTTGGTTTATTTATTTATTTATTTATTTATTTATTTATTTATCAAACTTTTATACCGTTCCCTCTCCCAAAAAGGGACTCGGGGCGGTGTACAGCCTACTAAAAAACACATAATAAATATACTAAATATACTGGTTCTACTGAGGTCTGAAAAAGTAGGGTGTTCTTAAACTGTTTTTGTTGCTGTTTTGGAGGTCATTTTGAGTGCTGAGTCCCAAATCTTTAGCCTTGAAATCCAACCCTAAGCACTCCCACTGTCTTCCTCATTGTCATTTATTCTTCATGTCTATGCTTCTTATGGCACATGGACAGCCATTTCACTACCTTCATAATAGAAGTAAAGTCAACTCCAAAAAATGTCAATGAAGAATATGTATTATATATTTTGTTATTTGTACAGCCCTGGTCCCATGTACACTATTAACCTCTTGGATGTAAATATAGATCTCACAATAAAGCACTCCTCACTGTCCTTTTGAACATTTTGATGGCTTTTGGATCCCATCAACCATAGTATCTTAATGGATTGTCAACAGTAGTTGGGGATTAATTGTTCAAGTTTAACCTTTGACAGAACTGCTTTTTGTTAGTTAATACACAATCTTCTAGCACAAAGAATAGGAAAGGAAAGGAGAAAATTAACCAGAACTAAATGTTTTGGCTTGCTATGATTTACTGTATTTCAGCTTATATTCAACAAGTACTTAGTAACCAACACTTCATTTGAAATGCTACTTCTCTATCCAGATGCTTTTTATTTAGTTCTAAAATAATCTGAAAGCCTATTACCTTAAGATTTGGATCTTCCCTAAATAAGACCCTTATTTAAATATTTTAAATAAGCTTCCTCAAGAGTCTTATTTAAAATATTTCTACAATCCAAGATTTGGGGTATAATTTTTTTTAAAAAAATATTATCCTTGAGAATGCCAATACACTTTGTAAAATCATGTTCTAAACCTTATTATGTCTAACTTTTAACATATTGGAGGATTTTTATTCCTATAGTAGTTTGTATTTCTAGGGAACATAATAGATTTAATATAAAAGGATGTGTGGATGAAAGCATTCATTTTTATTTAGTTAATACCAAAGGCCACTGTTACAAATATTTAAAAATGGATGAAGCAGACCGTTGCCTTGATGAATTCATCACCTTTATGGCACCTCTGCATAATTTGATGCCATAAACATGTGCAGGAAGATTGAATTGGAAATAATAAATGATTTATTTCCAAACAAGCACCCACTTCTCTTTAAACCTTTAAACCCGCTGAAATGAAATGCTGAAGGATTTTGGTACAAAATGTATAGAAAAAATATTTATGGAACAATTGAATAAAATTACAATGGATTCCAAGCGAAGAGATTTTGTTCCTTTTATGTTACGTGGATGTTCTCAACTATGAGGTTTTGTTTTATGCTAAGTGCCACTAAAAATCACTCATACAATCAGTTTCAGCAATAGCAAATTTGTGATAGGTTTTTTTTTCTTTTAAAAAATATAAAATCACTTGTTGCCAAAATTAACTAGCCCATATACTGAGGTCAAATGTTATTAATCCAACATTTCTGAATTGTGTTTCAAACATCTGAGCCACGCTAAAAGATTTTATAGTTGGTAATTTGACCGGATCCTGCTGTGATGAGCCAGGGTGTGGCACAAAGGCCAGAATAATAAGTAGGGGTCTCTTTATTAGCTCCAACTTTGCCTTCTGGTCTGGAGAAAAACTTTCCTAGGAACCTGAAACAGCCTTTGACTACAGATATTCCAGTCCAAAATGTTATAAGCAGAAAACATTAAACTATGAATTCAGCAAGACAAGATAAGGTAATAAACCAGCAGGGCTAAGTAAGAAAGTCCAGAAGTGAAGTAACACAGCAATAAATCAAATCAGTTGGGAGATGCCAGGAAATCACATAACAGCAACCAACATGAGATAAACTCAATGTTTCTGACAAACACCCCTTCCAAACTGCCTCTCCTTTAAACTCTATTCCCAGGTGTGCCTTGTGAAGAGAATCAGGGCCCTTTCCTCCCTCATAAACCACACAACCCACATTGCTCTCTTCTCTGTTCTTCCCTGTGTGCCCTAGGAAGAAGAGGGGATGGGCCTTGATCTTCCTCTGAACCCCCTCTCCCTTGTTCTACCTCTTTCCTGCTCTGCCCAGCCTGGCTTTGCCCTTCCCCAGTTTCCCTCCCACTCCCTGTCAACTGTTCGTCTTCCTCCTCGGATTCAGACTCCAGCGGGGTGTGTGTGTGTGTGTGTGTGACACTTGCATCCTGACAATAGCACACTATCAGAGCCAGCTTGTGAAATTCAGTTTGCCTCATTTTGTATGGGAATCCAACAAGTTACAAGTAAAACTCCATGCTTTGTCAACCTCACCCCTTTCAAGTTCATCTAACCTGTGATTAAGGATACCTTAAACCAGGAACTAGAATTAGCAGCAGTGATATCAAAATTCATCTTCCTTGCAGTGAATATGCTGTATACAGAAAAATCTCAAGCAAAAAACTTAACCTTGAATTGATGAAGTCTGGAATATTGGAACCTACCTTATATATTGAATGCGATGATGGATTTATCTGGTTTAACACTCTTTACTCTGAATGACTAAATTTCAAACATTCCTTGATACAATTTTTCTTAGCTCTGATGATGTCACGGATTGAACACCAAACATTCTGCATTTAAAGTCTCTGCCTTCTCTGAGAAAGTTTTTGTTCTTTTCTTTTAAAGAACTTGGTTAAATATACATATAAATTTAACTACTGTATATGTTACATTGCTTCAGCACCTATATCCAGGGGTGGGTTTCTACCGGTTCTGTCCACCTCTGTAGAACTGGTAGCTCTGAAGAGCAGCAGACATAGAATTGGTTTTTTTCCTGATTTTTATTTCCTGATTTTTCAACTTCAGCTGCCGAACGAGGCACAGCTGTTGTTAAAAAAGCAGGAAAACAGGGCTGTTTCAAAGGCTGCATCTCTGCACACAGCATGTTGATGACGAGTTACAGGCGCCTGGCTCAGAAGCTCGTAAATCCCGAACCGGTAGTTAACCCTGTCATATCCACTGCTGCCTATATCTACATGATTTGCCATTAGCTTTTTCTGGGATTTTTTTTTCAATTTCCCACTTTAATCTAGAGTCTAGAAGCTCTACAATCTTTTATTCAATCTTGGATAAGACATTGAATAAGGTCCAAATTGCTTAATCTTTAGAGGTTAGCCTCTAAAGTTGAAAAATTGGCTAGAGGTTAATCCCCTACTCCATAACTGAGATGTACAAGTTTTAGAAACAGACTTTAGGTTAAATGATATAATTCAAAGAGATCTCCAGCAGTGTGCCTACCATAAGCTGAATCTTTGATTCCACGAAAGGTTAGCCTAATGAGGCCAACAAATGTCAGACTGGCAAGGTGTGATTAATTTGAGATTGGTGAATTAATTCCAGACCAAATTGCTTATCTCCTTCCAAAATGAAAATTTGAAATGTACTTCACAATAGTTCTCAGTGAGTTACCAGAAAAGTAACCAAATGCTTCTCCAGATGCACAGATCTGCAGATTTAAAATGTGTGCCATATTTTGAGAGAAAGTATATTTTAAATTATTATGGTTATTTAATTCTGGGTAGTTAGATGGTTAGCTTCCTTAGATATCACATCCAGCCCATTGCAATTTTATGGCTCCATATTATATTCATTATGGTCTTATTTTAATTTAATATTTTATTATTGTATTGTCTGTCTATCTATCATCTATCATGCATTAACAGAGGATACAATCAAGGTCAAATGAGGTATTAATACCACTCTATAAAGCATTAGTAAGACCAAACCTAGAGTACTGCATCCAGTTTTGGTCACCACGCTATAAAAAAGATGTTGAGACTCTAGAAAGAGTGCAGAGAAGAGCAACCAGGATGATTAGGGGACTGGAACCAAAACATATGAAGAACTGTTACAGGAACTGGGCATGGCTAGTCTAGTGAAAAGAAGGACCAGGGGAGACAGCAGTGTTCCAATATTTGAGAGACTACCACAGAGAGGAAGGGGTCAAGCTCTTTTCTTAAATACCTGTAGGCTAGACAAGGAATAATGGATGGAAACTGAACAAGGAGAGATTTAACCTAGAAATAAGGAGAAACTTTCTGACAGTGAGAACAATCAACCAGTGGAACAGCTTTGCCTTCAAAGCTTCATCACTGGAGGCTTTCAAGAAGAGATTGGACTGCCGCTTGTCAGAAATGGTGTAGGGTCTCCTGCTTGGGCTAGATGGTTTACAAGGTCCCTTCCAACTCTATTAATCTAACTAACTATCTATTTGCTGATGCCAGACTGGTCTACCTGGTAGGATGTTATTAACACTCTGCATAATTGTCAAACTACAACTTCAAATGGTTTTTATTTCAAACAATAAGCTTCATGTCTTGCCTTAAGAAGAACACAAAACAATAATTATTTTAAAACTGGAATGCAATTAGCTGCCATTTGCATCATCTCAGCTCTCAGAGTTTTTTCCCCCTTTTAACTGATGCAGAGAACAGCAGTTTTAGATGAGAGGCCAAGATTATTATTACATTCCCTATTATAAGGTTTTACTGACAGGCATAATTAAAATAAATATGTTATATAGTCAAAAAAATCTACTAAGGTTAAGGTCTATCCACAGTTGTATGTGTGTACATGTGTAATTTTTTAAAAAATGGGAGAGTGACACTAGATATTATTGGCAGTTGTTATTTATTAGGAGCTTAGATACAAGTTACAAGTTGGAGTTTCCTAAGAAACCTGAGGCTTTTTTGCCAAAGAATTTCACAAGATAAAACTGTATTTCTACATTATTTATCAGTGGCAAAATTTGTTGTCTATCAATACTTAGGTGAAGATAGTACTTGAAGTTGTATGAAGGACACTCTGCTTGAACTTTGCAGAAAATATTCTAATAGAGCAGATGGACAGGGAGCCAATGATTGCAGAACTGGTGGTTTCTTTTGCTGGATGTCTTCCCCACAGACTGTCCCCCTTTTCTCTCCCTCCCTCTTCTTCCCTCTCCCTTTCTCTCTCCTTCTCCCTCCCTCCCTCTATGTACACACACACACACACACAAACACACAGACAAACATCAGTGGTGGATTCAATTTTTTTTACTACTGGTTCTGCGGGGCATGGCTTGGTGGGTGTGGTGTGGCTTGGTGGGCATGGCTTGGTGGGTGTGGCAGGGGAAGGATATTGTAAAAATCTCCATTCCCTCCCCACTCCTGGGGGAAGGATACTCCAAAATCCCATTCCCTCCCCACCCCACTAGCCTGCTTTCCAGCTCCGTTCTCCTGTGCAGGGCAACAAAAGAAGACCCAGCCAATCAGCTGGGACTCAGGAGGCAGAGAATAGATGGGGGCAGGGCCAGTCAGACGTGGAATTTGCCAGTTCTCGAACTGGTCAGAATCTCCACTATCGGTTCTCCAGACATCACACACATCTTACTTTTACAACACCTTTCTCCTTTAGAGAGTGGTCAGAAAGATCAGTCATCCCTAAGTGAATGTTAAGGAAATTTTAGTATAGGAAATCAAAAGAGTACAAGACTGGGTTAAGGTGACTGGGATTTGAAGGACGCTTAAACTGAATATAATCAAACAATGTGTGTTGGTATTATTAACCTAAGTCAGTGCTTTTCTAAAGATATCAGATAGGTACACAGAAGATAACTCCAAACAATCATGTAATCCTAAAAATCAATACAAAATGTAGCAAACAGTTTAAACAGCAATAAAATAAAAACTATCCAGTGTGTAAAATGGAATGCTTGTACAATGAAATATTATTGTATTTTCATTATCAGTAATCACTAACAAATAGTACTCCTATTTCATTCACATATGCAGCATCCAGTATACTTACCTTTCATTGGCAGTTTAGGGTTTCAGTCTTAATTGACTCTACTCTCGATGGTCTGAGATATATGACTGATTGCTTTACTTGTTGACCATTAAGCAGTTAGATTACCAATTCGGTACTATGCTTTTTGTTTGCTTGTTTGAATCAAAGAAATGCCAAGCTAACACCTATTTGGAAAACAGATGGTATACAGTGCAGTCCACTTAACGTTTCTATGAGAATCAGAAACTTGTCTTAGAGGATGTAGATAAGAAAAGAATAAAATAGTAAAGGAAACCATTGCAATGTCATCATTCCTAAATTACTTTCTAGTACTCCAGAGGCCTACTTTGAGTTAACTGGTAATTTTTCATAGGTGAGATCTAATCTATGAGTATAAATTACTTTTCATGACTATTATTCCTTAATTGAAGGGCACCAATGTGTAATTCGCACACATGTAGCAGGAATTAGTCTAACTTCAATTAACTGGAATGGAATTGAAACCTTTCTCAGTCTCACTTCTCTCTCATTTTCTCTCCCTTCCTCTCTGAATATGGGAGTACTGTTTGACATCTTCTATTTGCTTAAATTATTATGGAGAATTGGAGAGGAAATGAAAGAGACAGGAAATTGGTTTCAACAGAGTGTTTTAGAATAGCATTCTCAGTAGGAGAAAGGTATAACAATAGCAGTTGAAACAGCAGAAGACACATCTAGAACATCATGGAAGAAAAATAAAGAGTGAATCCAGGGCTGCTGTGAAGAATAGCAATAGCACTTAGACTTATATACTGCTTCACGGTGTTTTACAGCCCTCTCTAAGCGGTTTACAGAGTCAACCTATTGTCCCCAACAATCTGGGTCCTCATTTTACTCATCTTGGAAGGATGGAACGGTGAGTCAACCTTAAGCCTGGTGAGATTTGAACTGCCCAATTGCAGCAGAAGTAGCCTGCAGTAACTTAACTACTGCAACACCAAGAATACCAATATTCTTGGTATCACATAAAATTGCTCAGACAGATGTTTGAGGGTTTGGACTCTAACTATACAAATCTAGTTGAGGTGACTGAGAGTCTATCTTAGGGTCCATTTTGCTCACTTATTGGGAAGTGTTTTTTCTTTTCACTCCTGAAGAAGTAGAGGGGATACTTGGCTCTACTGCCCAATCACCTGTTGTTTATTCTTTCATATCCATGTGGTAAGGGCCAATTTTGTCAATTCGTGGACCAAGAGCACTTCTAGAAGTCAGTCATGGTCCACAATAGCTCAGTGCAAGCTGTAATGGGTAAGCCATGCCATGGGATATCCATGTAATATTCCCACTTTGCCAACTTCACTCATATCAGGAAGCTCTGGGATATGTAGTTCAAGGTGGTGGTTATCACCTACAAAATAATACATGGCTTTGCAGCTAATTATTGGAGATTATCTCCCTCACTTTGTTTTTACATGTCCAGTGGTGATGTTCATGCTCCAGGCCTTACCTATATTAAAGAATGTCATCTGATGAGATCCAAGAAGCATTTGCCTTCATGGAAATTGAATAGCCCCAATCTTCTTGAACCAACACAGTGGAATGGCTTACTCTGAAAGTTGTGGGTGCTCCATTGGTGAAGATTTTCAAGAAGAGACTGGATAGCTATTTGTCCAGAAAGGTATAGGCTCTCCTGTTCTAGTAGAATGTTGGATTAGAAAACCCTCATGCTCTCTTCCAACTTTGTTATTCTGTATTATATTCTGTATTTTTGGAGCATGCACAGCTTTATATGTAAACATATTTAGGATGACATCACAGAAGATACGATGGGGAAACATTAGAGAACGTATCGCTTCCATCAGAAAGGATGGAAGATGTCTGTGTCTCTAGGAAAGTTATCTATGATTTGTGGACCATCGGAGAAAAGGCAGCTCATAAACTGGGGAGGACAAAAAGGAAGAAACAAATACCAGCGGTGGAGATGCCGAAAAAGTCAAGTTGCAACCTTTACAATTAAAGCCCTGTTGTTGTTTTTAACATACATGTGTCATGTACAATGCACATTTAAAAAGATGAGTCTTCAGTCATATGGTTACATGCAACAGCTTGATTTTTTTTGGACACCACTCCCTGGAAGACATATGCAGATCCATTCATTTGAGATCAGATATTTTTTCAAGCACAGATAGAGCTTGGAGTCTCGTGCTACTACCATCTTTCTTTGCTAGCAACAGGGATGAGCAGCATGATTTCAATCCATTGCACACTTCTTTTAAATCCTTTTTTTACAATAAAGCTCTATCTCTGTGATTTTTTTAAAAAATGAGAGAGGTTGAAATTGAATCAATGCTTTATCTACTCCCCTGCTTTATGAAAAGTGATTCCCATTCTCTTTAAGTGAAAATTGAAATAGCCGTAAGCTGAGCAACTACCAACAAGGCAAGATTTTTGATAAAAGACAAATTTGTTGCCAAGTTTCTTTAAAGTGTGTGTATGGAGGGGGGGAGGTAGAGCTCCTGCATTTTATCCACAAAGACAGAAATATTGCTATGGACCATATCTGAAGAGTTTGCTCAGTGGAACAGGGTATTGTTTTTCCCTCTTATGTATTCATTCATTATGGTGCAATATCTTTCAGATGGCTCTGGGAAAACCTATATAAGTCAGCATGAATGACTAATATCCAAAAATATTCTAGGAGTTGAACACAATTGAACTAGGTACATGAATTTACATTTGCAATCTGCCTCTTTTCTAAAGCAGCTGTTTAAATACAAACTAAAAGGCGGTAACTGGACAAAAGAAGACTATAATACATCATTGCTCCGCAAGTGATTTTGCCACTGTTGTGTGAATAGAATGGATGTGGATTTAATAGGCCACATCTCTCTCTCTCTTTCACACACACACACATAACACACACACACACAACACACAAACAGCAGTCCAAACCCAGTGACTGGAATCTGTATCAGAGATGGGCAGTTAAGAAGTGTGAAATATCAATCAATAAATCAAACAGTTTGAAGTTCCTAACTCTGATTTGGTAGATATCAGCCAATGGTGCAGTTTATGGGATACATCTGTCCCAAAGATGCTTTTCCAAGCGGCAACTGGACTTTCTTGGTTACCAAGAAAATCCAGTTGCTGTTTGGAAATGCATCTTTGATTTTAATTTACTTTATTATCATTGCACCTCGTACAATGAAATCAAACACCATCTTCAGAGCATATCATGACCATGAAAATAAATACAAACACACATTCTTCGTACTCCACACATTGAATTGAAAACCGCCAACACTGTACCAACACTGCACTATACAGTAGAATTCAACAGAGCTACTGCCCTGGGATAGAAGCTGTTTTTCAGCCTATTTATCCTTGTTTTTATTATCCTGTACCGTCTGCCAGATGGTAATAGTTGAAAAAAAAAAAGATGCCCAGGAGGGGATGGATCTTTAAGAATGTTTTGAACTTTCTTAAGGCAGCAGGAGCTATAAAGCTCTTCCAAAGAGGGAACAGGGCAACCAATGATCTCCTGGGCAATGACGTTAACCTTCTGGAGTGCTTTCCTATCTGCCACTGTGCAATTGGCAAACCATACAGAGATGCAGTAAGTTAAGATACTCTCTATGGTGCAGTGGTAGAAGGTCACCAGCAGTTTTTCATTCAGTTCTTGTTTTTTGATAAGTCTCAGGTAGTATAATCTCTGCTGGGGCCTTTTGAGTAGAGCTGTAATGTAAGTACCCCAGGTCAGGTCCTCACGCAAATCAGCTGAGCTAAAAAACAAGGAAATATAAGAGAGGTAATGGTGGTGGGCGGGATCAGCGAGAGATGGTATTTGCCAGTTCTTCAAAATTTCCACAAATGGTATGCCAGAACCAGTCCGAACCGACTGAATACCACCTCTGCAACTGTACATGTAGAAACTTTGCTGGGGTCTGGAAACTTTTGCTGGATCTACAAATGGCAACATTTGTATTCTGCTTCTTAGAGGCACAGAGGAAAGGAGTAGATCCTGGATGACAGAGGAGAAGATTGGTTCAAAAGTTCATATTTTGAGACTTAATCCTCACCTATGCCACATACTGTCAGTCAAGATCTTGGCTTTTAGCCTCAGAAAATTGCCTTCTTTGAAATCATAAATACTTCATGATTATGTTGGCTTCTTTTTGATCCAGCTTTGGAAATAACTGTAGTTCTGTTGAGAAAGATATATTATTGACCTCAACCTAATATAGCATCGACACCATCAACCTATGATCAAGGGTGGGATTCAAATTTTTTACAATTGGTTCTGTGGATGTGGCTTAGGTGGTGGGCGTGGCTTGGCAGTCATGTTATTGGCTGGTCATGGCCAACTCAATATCATTCACATCGAGGCACACATCTCCTCACCTGGCCTCTCGTGACTGTGGGGATGCTGCAACAGTTGTAAGTGTGAAAAACGGTCATAAGTCACTTTTTTCAGTGCCATTGTAACTTTGAAGAGTCACTCCACACAAACAAAGTACCAGCAAAGGAGGGGAAAAAAACCTCCAGAGAAGTTCCTGAGACAGGAAGTCTAGTCCTGCCAAAAATGTAATAAGGGTTAACGGAGAGGCAGTTTCTATAAGGAACACCAGAATATTTCCTTCCTGCCTTCCTTACAGGATTAGGCCAGTAATTTCTTCTAACAATCAGTTCTCTGAACTGCTTAGAATGTTAACAACCGGTTCTAGCAAATAGGTGTGAACTGGTAGAATCCTACCCCTGCCTATGATGCTTGTAAGGTAAGTGTGTTCCTGTGGAAAGGACTGTTCTAGAAGCTAATGAAGAGAGAGAGAGACTCAGACAGATAACAGCTGGAGGAAGAAAGATGTAATTTGCCCCTCTCTGAACCTATTCTTCAAAGATAAGTTACATCAGATAATATTCTCTAGTGCAGGGGTGTCAAATTGGATTTCTTCAAGGGCCAGATCAGCATTGCAGTTCTGCTCTGCAGGTTGGTGGTGAGGGGGAGTCAGGGGGTGGCAAAGGTGTGTGATGGATGCCTCCTGTAGCGCACTGCCAGCCACATGGCCTGGTTTTCATCCCGGTTTTGGGCCCGGCTTCGGCAGACAAAGTGTTGCAGGAGGCCATGGAGGGTGAAAACAAGATGCAGGGGCCCCACATGCGGCCCTTTTTAGCCACCAGAGGCACCGCCAGCCGGTCCCTTCATATTTCCAGGCCGGATTTAAGCACCCTGTAGGCCAAATCCAGCCCATGGGCCTTGAGTTTGATACCCCTGCTCTAGTGCAATATTATTTATTTCATTTTATCTGCAGCTTCTTTGAATCTATTATTTGCCAACGTAAGATTTCAGGACCTGATAGAACTGCTAACAAATTCAAGCAAATTGTAAATGCCATCTTTTTGATCCATCCTCTCCCAGATCTCCTTTTTTTTTTTTTGCTTTTTTGTCCTCTATCTTGGCAGTGAGGAATCTTTCTGCCCAAGCAATTCACGGAAAGCCCTTAAGAAAAGAGAAACAGCTTGTTCAGAAAGCTCAGCAGCCGGCCCTCTGAGCAATGAATTTGGACAATGTTAAACGAAGGCAAGGTTGTTTCTCCTAGGTTACTTTTGCAGCTGAAGCTAGGGAGGTTGATATAATTGATGTAGGTTGTACTGGGACATGAGATGCGTACAAGGAAGTTGGAAATGGTGTGTCTACATCGCTATTTGGCTGTACAGAAGCAAAATTAATAATGAAAAGACATGCACAGAGGGCACATTAGATCTGAGGATCCGAAGATCTTCAGGAAGAAAAGTTTCAAAGGCCACCCTCAGGATAGACCTGTGGGCTTTTGCGCTGCACAAAATGAAAGAGACTGAAGCATGAGATTCTCCTGAAAAAAAATCATATTCAAGTTGCAGAGTTTTCAGTGGCAAAGGAGCATGTTGGTTCTCCATCAAGCAGATTCTTGTTCACCTAAATTACTTAAGAGAAGTGGAGTCTCAGGAGAGGCTTAAGAGAAATGGAGGCACTGGAGAATCTCTTTTTTCAGAATAATATACAACCAAACTTAAGTGCTGTTTGGGCCTTTAAGGTTATAAGGAATGTACTTCAATGAAGTTTACAGGTATCTATACATACTGTTGAATTTACAGCGCTCTTACATTTGTACAGAATCCCTCTATAGTCTGATCCAGGATGGTTTCTGAGATGTTTTCCTTTCAAAATGCTAGACAGAAATGCAACGTGCTTCTTTTCTGGTACAGAAGTCTTATTTCAAAGCAATGATAGCTGAGGTTGTAATCCTAAATCTACTTAACTGAAAGGGGAAAAAGGCTGTAGAAGTATGTTGTTCATAGCTTCCAGGTGATGTTCTATTCTTAGCTGGACTGGGGGAGAAATGGGAGCTAGAATCCAAATGTACTCAGGAGTACATCGTGTTTACAAAATTTCAAATTCACTTCTGACAATTCCTCTTCATTTAGGTGCCTGGTTTCCTCCTGAAGTAATGGGTGACAAAACCTTGAAGTGGCAACTGCCCAGTGGTGGAATGAGGGAAGAATACTGGTTTGACCCTGGTAGAGCTAAGAATGGTTTAAAGCTGTTCATTCTAGACTGGTGTGAGAAACCATGGGGGTAGTAAGAAAAGTACATTTGCTAGGATTTGTTGAGGTTGTGATTGAATACAAAGTGATGGAAATACTTTGGAACCTCTTTCCATTGTTGAGTTGAAGTGTTCCTGACCAATCTTATAGCAACCCTGGTGGCACAGTGGTAAGAATACAGTATTGCAGGCTACCTTTGCCCACAGCCTGGAGTTCGATCCTGACAGAGCTTGAGGTTCACTTAACCTTCCATCCTTCCAAGGTTGGTAAAAGGAGGAGCCAGATTGTGGGGGGCAATATGCTGACATTGTAAACCACTCTTAGTGTGCTGCAAAGCACTATGGAATGGTATATATGTCTAAGTGTTCTTGCTTTTGCTATTATTATCAGAAGGTCATAAAAGGAGATCACATGACCCTAGGACACTGTAACTGTCATAAATATGAGTTAGTTGCTAAGCGTTTACAACGTTGTTGTAACTTGGTTATTAAACAAACTGTTGTAAGTTGAGAACGACCTGTACTTGGAATACCTTTCTATAACACTAAGTGTTAAGTCTATTCACTTGGAAATTATTGCATTTGAGTACATCCCTCTCAAGTAACTGTGAGAGGGATCTTGGAGTCTTAGTGGACAAGCAGCTAAATATGAGCCAGCAGTGTGCAGCAGCAGCCAAAAAAAGCTAATGCAATTCTAAATTGCATCAACAGAGGGATACAATTGAGATCAAGTGAGGTACTAAAACCACCAGCCTTAGTAAGACCACACTTGGAGTACTGCATCCAGTTTTGGTCACCACATTATAAAAAAAATTTTGAGACTCTAGAAAAAGTACAGGGAAGAGCAACCAGGATGATTAGGGGACTGGAGACTAAAACATATGAAGAACGGTTATAGGAACTGGGCTTGCCTAGCCTAGTGAAGAGAAGGACTAGGGGAGACATGATAGCAGTCTTCCAATATTTGAGGAGCTGTCACAGGGAGGAAGGGGTCAAGCTGTTTTCTAAAGCGCCTGTAAGCCAGACAAGGAATAATGGATGGAAACTGAACAAGGAGAGATTTAACTTGGAAATAAGGAGAAACTTTCTGACAGTGAGAACAATCAACCAATGGAACACCTTGCCCTCAGAAGTTATGGGAGCACCATCACTTGAGACTTTCAAGAAGACATTGGACTGCCATTTGTCAGAAATGGTGTAGGGTAGTGGTTCCCAAAGGGGGCGGTGGGATGCCTTAGGGGCAATAGGCTAAAAGGCAAGGGGGTCGGCAGGTGGGTGCTAAGAGGCAACAGGGGGGCATTCAAGGCACCGGCCCTGCCGGTTCACTCATTGACTGTAGCACTGCTCCAGAGCCGGCGCCTCCAATGGGTGAACCTGCAGGGCTGGCCAGTGCCTCGAATGCCTCCTTGCCGCCTATTAGTGCCCCTCTGCCAGCCCCCTTGGGGACGCTAAGAGCTGGCAGGGGGCAGTGCGTCAAACATGGTCATGGCGGCACATAACGTGCCACCACTTCCGCATTGGAGGCACCGGCTCCAAAGTGGTGCTAGTCAATGGGTGAATCTGCAGGGCTGGCCGGTGCCTCGAATGCCCCCCTGCTGCCTCTTAGCATCCTTTCTCTCTCTATCCATCCATCCATCCATGTTCAAAGCACCAGCCCCACAGGCACTTCAGGAAAGTAGAGCAAAGCCAGTCTGGGAGGGAAGGAGGGAGGGAGGGAGAGAGAGAGAGAGAGAAGAGAGAGAGAAAGAGAGAGAGACCTGATGCATCAGATTGAATAAGGCCCAGTTTAGACTGAGGCCCTTTTCTACATTGAAACATCTTTGCCAGCACTTTGAAACCTCTTTGGTTTCTATTAAAGGTTTTGTGGACAAAACATGGTCAATACTACCAGGAAGCTCCCACATTTTGTTGAGCTTTAAACAGGATCCATTGGACCAGATCTCCACCCTAAAAATTACTTTTCCCCAATGTATTACAGTGCCAATTCTGAAGAAGGCAAAACCAAAATGTACACACACACACTCTCTCTCCCTTCTAACCCTGCTGGAGCAGGTGATTGGACTAGAATAGATATCTCATTATCTTTCTCCTCCCTCCCTCCCTCCTTCTTTATTTCTTTCTCTTTCTGTCCCTTCCTTCCATCCCCCCTTCTTTGTCCCTTTTTCTTTCTTTCCCTTTTCTATTTCTTTTCTTCCTCTCTTTCTCTCTCTCTTTCTTTTCTCTATCTCTTTCTCTCTCTCAGGTTCCCATCTTTAGATCAGGGGTCGCCAAACTTTTGGACCTCAGGACCACCAAACCCATAATTTTAAATCCCGGAGACCACTAATATGAATTTTGACTGACAGTGGCTTTCTGGCATTGGTGGGAGAGAGAGAGAAATCTGATCCAACCTCTCTCTCTCCCTATCTCTCTCTCTCACACAGGCAGGGGTGGGACTTAGACCCCTGATCTAAAGCTGTCAAAACTCCAAAAACAGGTCAAGTAGCTCTGGGGAGGCCAGTCATAAATTAGAACACTTGCTAAACAACCGGCCATTAAGTGAGGACCATTGGTATTTGGTTTGCCAGTCACCTGGCCACGCCCACCCAGTCACATGACCACAAGACACACCCACCCAGTCACATGACCAGCAAGTCACACCCTCAAATTAGGCCACACCCACAGAAATTTGAATCCCACCCCTGTGGGGGGCACCGAGGGTGAGTGTAGCACCAAGGGGGTGGTGGACTTAAAAAGTTTGGAAACCACTGGTGTAGGGTCTCCTGCTTGGGCGGAGGGTTGGACTAGATGACCTACAAGGTCTCTTCCAACTCTGATGATCTGTTATCTGTTATCTGACATCCTACACAGAGTAGATTGTTGAACACCTTTTTTATAACTGAATTATTAAATGCATGGATTTAATAAAGCCAGGGGCTACTTTATGCCACCAATCTCATTTATTCCTTCAACAAAGGGGAGCTTCCAAAATAAAATCCTGCTAGTCCAAAAGGCCATTTGCTAGATAATTCTTTTCTATGATTTTTTTTTCCCCGGCAGATTGTTAAGGCTTCTGTAAAAAGTTTATTTCATTCCTTTTATTGAAGATTATCTTACTCTTGGTGTGCATTAAACCTTTGCTATGTATTTCTTTATCCATCTCTCATCTCTGTGTGGGATAAACAAAATAATGATTGTGGGGTTGTCCTTAGGACCTCTTTCAGAGTGCTCCAGATGGAGCCAGAGGGAGAAAGTTAACTGATGGGCCTCCAGAGGCAGGCAGTATAAGACAAGTGCAGATGCTGTATTCAATACACACCCAGCTGCGAAAGAGCCTACACAGCTTTGTATCTGTTCTGATATTGTGGGTTCTTCTTAGTATGTTACACCACCTGGCCTCTCATGACAGTGGGGATGCTGCAATGGTCGTAAGTATGAAAAATGGTCATAAGTCACTTTTTTCAGTGTCATTGTAACTTTGAATGGTCACCAGTTTTAGACCAAAGCTCAAAAAGGGTATGTAAACTCACATTTGAATGTCAATCTTTCTAGCTAACCAAGAAGCCTTGCTGAACGTCACTCATCTTGGTTCCTTGTCATTAAAAGCTTCTTCCTGGCAGCTCTGCTTCATTATTCAGATAACAGATAACAGATAATCAGAGTTGGAAGGGACCTTGTAGGTCATCTAATCCAACCCCCAGCCCAATTCAATTATTTCTTCAAAGTGCTACCTCCAACAGGGGAGCATTTCCTCCCAACAGCAGTGTAAAAAGCTTAAAACCCTTCCCCTTAAAGAAAGTACCAGCAAAGAAAAAAACCTCCTTCGGAGACATTAAGTCTAGGCATACTGCTAAGAATGTAAGAAGGATAGAAAAAAACCAAAGGAGATTTCTTCCAACAACCGGTTCTCCATACTGCTTAGAAAGTTAACAACCGGTTGTAGCGAATAGGTGAGAACCTGTAGAATCCCACCCCTGGATCTGGCCCATGGGATGCTTAGATCTGGCCCACGGGGCCGCCCTGGAAACAGCAAAGCACTGACCCACAGTGCCTCTGCCAATGAAAATGGAATTTGGGACAGTCACAAGCTCCGTTTTCACTGGCAGATGTTTGCAGGAGGCCATCGTAGCCAAAAATGAAGCTTAGGAGCCTGTTTTCGCTGGCAGAGTGCTTGGACCACCACAGGCTGACACGAGTGACATTGAGCTGGCCGGGCCCACCCTGGCCATGCCCCCCACCCCCAAGGTCAACAGAGCACAACCCTGATGTGTTCAAACTCAATGAAATCAAGTTTGACACCTTGGCCTAGAACATCTAAACTGTGAGTGTGTTTTCCCTCTCTATTTTGTACAGATTTTATGTGCAAAGAAATCAGTCATTTTCTCTAAGGATTCTAGAGTTAGGAAGTTTCACCTAAATAAAAGATAATAAGAGTAGGATTGCGTGTCTTCAGAGGAATAGGTGTCCACCGGGAATAGGTAAAGGTGTAGGTAAAAGAATATGCATAGCAACATCATCATAGAAATGCAATGAACTGTGTTTTTCTGCCACACGTCCGAATGCAAGGACACAATGCATGCTGACATCTCCCCAAGTGTGTTTGAGTTTTATCACAGTTTGCTGAAAGCAGTGTCCTTTCTAGCAGTACTTCATTTTCTTGAAAACAAAAGCAAAGTTCACTTTTCAAAACTTCAGCAAAATAGAGTTCTACTTCTAGACCAGTGACTAACCTTTTCAGCACCGAGTGTCAAAATGTGAGTGTATGTGTGTGCACTCATGCAGCAGGAACTGGAAGAGAAGCTCCCTGATGCGTATGCATAGGAGCTCCAGAAACCAAAAGCTTAGCTTTCTAGCATGCCAGCCAGCTGGTTTTCCGGTTTCTAACGTGCATGCACGTGTGAAGACTGGCTGCCCGGGGAGCTGCTGTTCTGGTTTCTGGCACTGCCATGTGCACAAAGACCAGCTGCCTGGCACGCATTCATGCACCAGAACCCGGAAGAGCAGCGGTCGATAGCTGATGTTCCCGGAGAGATGGCTCTGCAAGCCACTACTAGCATGCATGACATAGGTTCGCCATCATGGTTCTAGACATCAGAGTCATTGCATCACTTCACTGGATAGAGGATATCAATGCTAAATATGTTTTTGAGGTGATTGTCCCCATTTTGATCTTGATTCTGGAACTTCGTGGACCGTGGCCAATTGACAGAGTTTTAATGCATGGTTTTTAGATACATAAGATATATGCAAGTAGTACGGATTTTGTTTCCTATAAGGATCTGGAATCATTGGTACCTTTGTATAGCTTTTCTTCACAGAACTGTAGGATTTTATTGCTGTTGTTGGTTTTCCATGACACAGATCATTCCATTATCAAAAACACCTGGAACTACCACATAAAAACATAAAACAGAGTAGTTGTCAACTCCAAAGGAGTTCAATGAAATAAAACAAAATAGAAGTTTTATTTTTTTCAACAAAGCAATTGGAACAGCGTTTAGACAATTCAGCCCAAGTCATTCCTGACTTTTGGTGTAGGGTTTCCTGCCTGAGCAGGGGGTTGGACTAGAAGACCTCCAAGGTCCCTTCCAACTCTGTTATTCTTCAGAGAGAGATTTAGAGATAATTGACAGTTCTGCTGTCTGCAGGGTGGGCACCTCATAATCTTGGTGTTGTTATTTTCTTATGCTTAAATTCTGTGTTGTTATTTGTCAGTCACTCAGAGAATTCCAAAATGGAGTGACATATAAGACAGCACAACAAATAAACGGTAAATAAAAATTATGGGAGATGAAATTATCTCTCAGGATTTGAGCCATCAAAAAAATATACTTCGCTTACTAAAGAATATCTTGGAAAGTAAGCATTAATGTTTGTTCATCAGTGAGTCTTGTGATATCTCCAAATATTTCTCAAATGTCACATGTATGAAAATAAGTTTTTCGGAGACATTCAAAACCATGAAATGAATTCCTTCTCTTCAACTGAAGGTTTTATCAGCAATACATGCTTGTTTACTTGCAATGCTATATACCATTTTGATATAAAACAAACTTTACCAAAAAGTTCAGATGCTTAGGGCCAATAGACTCTAATTATGTGTCATTGAAGTTCTTAAGTTATTAGAGCAATTTTCTTCCCTAAGCCCAAGAACATAGAAAGCCCTAAAATACCTCATTTTCCTCTTTTATTACAGTTATTAATAAGGTATCATTCTTATCACCCATTATGCAAAGGGCATTATAGATATGCCAACTCGTTTTTTTTATTAACGGATAAAATGGTTTTTTTCTTCTTCTCATAATTAAAGGTTGTTTCCCCAGTTTCTGTAATTAAACCCCGTTATGAACAGAAGTATGCTATTTGAAAGCAGGAAAAAAATCTTAATGAAAGGTTTATGGAGTCTTGGTCTTTCTAAAGCAACTTGTGAACTTTTGCCCCTGGAAAAATTGAAGGATTTAATCCCAGTTCTCTGCTTTGAGCGATGAACTGTAAGGTTAAAGATTAGTATTTGCAATTTTCTGTGCCTCTTAAACAAAGTTTGCTAATGGCATCAGTTGAAGCCTTTAAATTACAGAAAGCCACACAATTTGGGGAAGAGAAAAAATGGCTAGAGAGCTGCGGCTGAATCCAGCATGTTGTATGAACCAACAGGGGTTGGTTCCCTGGCTGGAACTGAAGAAGAAAATTTGTGTCAGGAATTGAAATGAATTTCTGTACGTGATACGCTCTGTTCCTCCAGCTCTTTCCCCTTATTATCTTAAAGGTAAATAAATAAATAAGTAAAACAACCTCAGCCAGACAGGTCTTCTCAGTGTCCTCTCAATGGGAAATGTAAATAATACCTAATGAGCTTCAACTTACAACCTCCCTGAGCTGTAAAACAAATTGCAAAGGAAGTGTCAGTGATTGTGCCATTCTGTATTGAAATCAGCCTATCTTCTTCAAAAACGCCTGCAGTCATTTATAATGCATAGTGTTATTACAATAAATACCCAAGGATTTGTAGTGGTAATGATGAGTCACTTGTAAATGGTTGCAAAGTGGATAAACAAAATGTATTTACATAGTGCTTAACTCCTGATACATTTGAAAGTAGTTGGCCTGATGAAAACAGCACAGCCATAATCTGAAAAATACATCATGATGATGATGATCTAATGTTTTTCCCCCCTTTCTTCTCTTTTGACTTGCAGGTTTCTTGAGCACTGGGGATCAAGCAGCTAAAGGGAATTATGGCCTTCTTGATCTCATTCAGGCCTTGAGATGGACTAGTGAAAACATTGGGTTCTTTGGGGGCGACCCGCTGAGAATAACTGTTTTTGGATCTGGCGCCGGTGGTTCATGTGTCAATCTCTTGACTTTATCCCATTATTCTGAAGGTAACCGTTGGAGCAATTCAACCAAAGGTATTATTGCAGGTTGCAAATTTTGATGATTTTGGTGTCTGCATGCCACCATGATGCCTACTCTGTGATGCTCTTGCATATATGTTCCTGATGTATCTAAATAATACCCCCCCGCAAAAAAAAAAACTATAAGTCCACTTTTGATTTGAGGTTATGTATCTATACTTTATGCAAACTGAATTTCTATGTATTTCTTCTGCCGTAACAGTTTTTTCTCTTCTATACATGTACGTATGTTTGTCTCTGTGTAATAGATTTACTTTAGTTTGTTTGTTTAGTTTAGCTAGTCTAGTTTAGTTAGGCTTCAGGAAAGTGTATAATAAATATGGTTACGTTCTTTCACAAGCACAATAAGGGGGCATTGATAATTAAAACAAGCAAACAAACCTGCAATAGCAATAGCACTTAGACTTATATACTGCTTTACAATACTTTACAGCCCTCTCTAAGCAGTTTACAGAGTCAGCCTATTGCCCCCAACAATCTGGATCCTCATTTTATGCACCTCGGAGGGGTGGAAGGGTGAGTCAACCTTGAGCCTGGTGAGATTTGAACTGCCAAACTGCAGGCAGCCAGCAGTCAACAAAAGTAGCCTGCAGTACTGCACTCCAACCACTGCGCCACCATGTCTCAATCATACTTCCAGAAGGGGCGTAAACTGAATAGTGCAGATGCAAATTATAAGTAAGGTATTTATTTATTTGTTTGTTCATTTAATACCTTGCTTTTCTATAGCAAAACACATTTCACATATGCAGTAAGTAAATAAAAATTTGTAAAAAAAAATAATGCCGTAATAATTGCCAGTTATTCATAAACTATATTAATATTTCCCTATTAGTGAACAATAATTTGGAAAATTATCAGCTGTGATCCACGATACAGCCTAACTACATTGAGCTATTTGTCACTACAGCACATTTAATGAAGGATAATTTGATGGAATTGAAGACTCTACATCCCTCATGCTAGTTGTTTTTCCAGTTTGGTTTTTCTTTTCATGATTAAATTATGTTTAATTCATAATTAGTTAATTCATAATTCAGCCTTGGAAGATGCCCATTCTTAAAGTCAAGGTTGTGAGTTTTCCAAAGTATTTCAAAAGCACTTGAGATTCTATTAAAACTGTAAATTTGAAAAGATATGCCTTCAGTTTGATCCATCAATGCTTTCTAAAGTTTTTAAACACATAAGTTGGAACATTTTTTCCCAATGAAATTCAATGAAAACACAAGTACAGTTCATGCTAGCAAAACTTTTTTTTGTGAGAAAGTGGGTATATATTTTATTTCCATTTCTACATCTGTGTCTATCAAGATATTGAATAAGGAACATTTTCTGGAGAGAGAGTTAGTGACAATTGCACCATTCAAAATCTTATTTGTGATCAGAGGCCTATTTAAGGCACAATTAATAGTAGGAGGGTGGCAAACTCATTAAGTTTAAGTCACTCCTTCCAGCTTATCTTCATGGAATAAAATCTTTTTCTTCTCTGGAAGAATCAAAGATTTGTAGTCCTTTCTTTTTAGCACAAAATCCTCAACCTTGCTAATATCCTTAAAGAAAAAATCTCAAATTTGTCTTTTTCCTCAACACTCTTCTTTCAGTTATGTTGAGAGGTTTACATTTGAACCATAGTAGTGAGGATGAAAATGAAAGTTAATATCCAGTTCTTCCAAAGCTGCAAAAAATTAAGGTTGGAGTGTGTTTATCTTGTACTCTGCTAGGAAGAGTTGGAAGTCAATGCCCCCTTTTCTTTCTTTTTCTTTTCCCCCTTGTATTTCTTACTGCCTTTTCCCCATTCCCTTTCCCTACCTTAATTTATTATTTTCTTTTTGTATTTTATATAATAAAAATGATAAATGATGGAAAAAAATAGTAGGAGGATGGCAAACTTATTTAGTATGAAAAAAATGAGCACCTAGTCAAAAAATGCTTTTATTTTGAATCTGTTGTGAATTACATTTGGTACTACCCAAGGAAAAGACTAAAATTATAGATGTATCAAGGTTATTACTGTGGTTTTTCTTTTACTTGGTATATCTAATTCTTTTCTGCATGGAAAGCTGGAAGCCAAAGAAAATAATTCTCTCTCCTATTTAGCACATTTACACTATTTACCATAAAATAAAATAAAGTAATAAAATAAAAGAACAAAAACAACCCTACTACCACTTCTTTTTTTTTTTAATTGACTCACTTGCAAGAAGAGAAACCATAATTGATTTCTCATGTTTTGTTGTTATGGATTTATTTTACTCAAATCCAACCCTTCCATAGAATCCAAGACACCTTACAGACATTGTGAACATTGTGAATTAAAAAAGAAACTTTTAAATATTGAGAAAGGGCTGTCCAAAATAGTCAGCTTTATTTAAATCAATGCCCAATACTGTAGAGAAATTTGAAATATTTTTTGGGGAAAAAAATCATGCTCTGTATTGGACTACAATAATATCACGACTTGAACAAATTGAGCTTTTCATGGGAAATCATTTCAGCCTATCATTTAATTCTTGAGTGGATCGTTCTGTTATAATAATTTGTGGCACCTTTTATAGAAGCCTACAAAAAAAGCTTCCACTTAAAACTGGGATATAAATGACTTGTTCATTCTCTGTCTTCTCTCTTCTTTTAATTTGTGTAATTTCAATCTCTTTGTGACAATCTATGACTAGTAATTACATTCAAATAGCAATTTACCTCTCTTGACATTTGCCCTCCAAACCAGAACCATAACTTAGGACAGATTTATTTCCAGTTCTGATTTAGCAAACAAGCCTACATTACTGTTACAAGGCTGGGTGTAATTAATAAATGATTGTCTGCCTGAAAAAAGGACAGGGAAGTAAAGCTCTGAGCTCTGGTTCAAAATACTTTCCCTCAAAAAGTTCTGGTGAACTTTTCCAAGTTCTCTGAGTCCCAGTGGACCAACATTCAAAAAATTACTGAGAACAGTAGGTAGTCGGAACAAGCTGCTTGTTTTCTCGGTGACCATTTATGGATGACTGTCTAGTAGAGTTTGCTAGCTGTTTCCTACCACATAATTCAGAAGAAGTAGTAAAGTGGGTGATTTTTTTAAAAATTAAATAAACTAAAAACCATATCAACCAATGGAAATTATAGTTTGACATTTAAAAAAAGTTTGGCAAGAACTAAGTCATAAAAAGGGACAAAAATCATTGAACTTAGCAATTGTGCTAAATTGTGATCATAAGTCATGGACTACCTTGTATCAGGCTTTGGATTTTTAGCATTCTTCTTGAACATTGAATCAGCAAGACACAGGAACATTAGTTTCATACCTACTGCACACCCTATACTCTCTAATTTTAACAAACCAATAAAGCACATTTTACATTAGTGCATTTACAAAGACTATATAATTTACAGTTATTTGTTGAATATATTCCAGAATCTAGCCTGAGTTTTTGTGGCTAGAGAACACAGCATATTTTCCAATGTCAATGTACACGAAGATAACTATAGATAGAAAGCATGCACAAACCTTTCCTTGCCATCATTCTTTTCCTGTTTCCTCTACCATCGTATTATAGATTAAATTAGTTGTTTGACGTGAAAAAAAAGTGGTTGACTGATGGCCTTTGCTCAGTGATTTATAGGAATCTAGTCTATTTTGATGAGCTGCAGGGGCACAGTGGTTAGAATTGCAGGGTGCCTGCAGTTGGGCAGTTCAAATCCCACCAGGCTCAAGGTTGACTCAGCCTTCCATCCTTCTGAGGTGGGTAAAATGGGGACCCAGATTGTTGGGGGCCATATGCTGACTCTGTAAACTGCTTAAAGAAGGCTGTAAAGCACTGTAAAGCAGTATATAAGTCTAAGTGTTATTGCTATTGTTATTTTGAAATGCACCTGGCATTTCCAGATGAATGTTCTCTTAGAAGCAATTGTTTCCAAATTCACTGCATCTATTTGGGAACCACTGCAATAGTAGATTTTAAGCATGAATCCATTCACTCTCTCGCTATTTAATTTTTTTAATTGCTTAGTACTTTGCAAGGACCTTGTTAGGTTAGAAGCAGATGGTCATTTTTAAGAGAATATGAAAGAAGCCAGCAGAACATATATAGACATTATTATTATTATTATTATTATTATTATTATTATTATTATTATTATTATTATTATTATTACTATTATTTAGATACCGCTCCTCTCCCGAAGGACTCAGAGCGGTGCACAGCCATACAATTAAAACATTAAATATATAAAAGTTAAAACTAAATTAAACTAAAGGCCCTGGCTGAAAACAATTAAAACACCTCCCTAAAACCCTAAAATTTAATATAAAAATTAAAATACCCAAATCTAAAATCAGCCCAAGCCGGCCTGGTCAAAGAGCCAGGTTTTCAAGGCACACCTGAAGGTCCCCAGGTCCGTGGCTGTACGTAACTCCGGAGGCAACCCATTCCAGAGGGCAGACGCCCCCACAGAGAAGGCCCTATTCCTTGGGGTCACCAGCCGGCACATAGATGCTGACGGGACCCGCAAGAGACCCTCCCTGTGGGAGCGTACCGGACGGTGAGAGGAAAATGGAAGAATGCGGTCTTGTAAATATCCTGGTCCGATGCCATGGAGCGCTTTAAAAGTTAACACTAAAATCTTAAAGTGCACCCAAGAGGCCACTGGCAACCAATGCAGCTCATGCAGGAGGGGCGTCACATGAGAGAACCTTGACGCCCCCATAACCACCCGCGCGGCTACATTCTATACCAGTTGAAGCCTCCGGATGCTCCCATTCGGGAGCCCCATGTAGGGGGCGTTACAGTAGTCCAGTAGTCGGGAGGTGACCAGGGCATAAGTGACCGTGCGTAAGGCATCCCGATCCAGAAAGGGCCGCATCTGGCGGATCAGGCGAACCTGATGAAACGCCCCCCTTGACTTACAACTGGTTCACTTAATAACCATTTGAAATTAGAGTAGTTAGAATGCAGTACTGGAAGGCTAACTCATTGTTCAATCCATTGTTCAATTCCATCCTGACCAGCTCAAGGTTGATTCAGCCTTCCATCCTTCCAAGGTTGGTAAAATGAGGATCCAGATTGTTGGGGGCGATATGATGACTCTGTCAACTGTTTAGAGAGGGCTGTAAACAGGGATGGGATTTTACTGGTTTGGACCGGTTCGGGCGAACCACATGTTAACATTACATCTGGTTCGCCAAACTGGTATTTCAACCGACCAGCTGGCCCCACCCCTCCTGCCCTGCCCCTCCCAGGAGTCAGAAATCTTTTGAATCCTCCAATCACCATCATACAATCCTGCATAATGCCCAGCTGCAAATTACCCAAATTCACGAGATCAGCAAATCTTGTAAGATTTCTGCATCCTCGTCCTGAAATATTCCAAGATTTCATGTGAGAAAATGGAAAAAAATATGTGTGTTCTCTCCTGTGAGATTATAAGCAAGTTTTTTAGGAGCTGAGCTTTCAGGAACCCTTAGGAGAACTGACAAGAGTTCAGAGTTTTGCCAATATTTAATAACGTCCAAGTCTCTGTAGTGTGAGGTCTGCTCATATGTCAGTCTTTTTAGTGTCATTCAGCGGTGGGATTCAAAAAAATTTACTACCGGTTCTGTGGGTGTGGCTTGGTGGGCGTGGTGTGACTTGATGGGCATGGCTTGGTGGCAGGGGAAGGTTACGGCAAAATCCCATTCGCTCCCCATCCTACTAACCTGCTTTCCAGTTCCATTCTCCTTCTCCCATCAGCTGGGACTCACTGGGAGACAGAGAATAGTTGGGGCTGGGGCCAGTCAGAGGTGGTATTTGCCTATTCTCTGAACTACTCAAGATTTCCACTACCGGTTCTCCAGAACTGGTCAGAACCTGCTGAATACCACCTCTGGTGTCACTGCAACTTCAAATAGTAGTTAAATGAATTCAAGGATCACCTGTATGTCTATCAGGTCTTTTGGAACTTTTAAACTTTCCACTGCCCTTAAACGATGCTGAGAACTATTAAATTGCATGGTCCTGTGTTTCCAGACAGGGAGATCATTCCCTCACTGCAGAGAAGGATTCTTATTTTCCAATTTATTTTTTTATTTTCAGCTGTCAGGTTCTTGAAGTCGCATTCATTCAATTAAAATACCTTATTTTACAATTGCCTGACTGGCCTCCACCTTTAATTGCTCATGCTGCTCTAATCCTTCAAGAGAAGTGCTTCCAAATATATGGGGCCGTGCAAAACACTCATATCTTTTAATCAATAAAGCAGTCAGATCTTTCTCTAGCTCCACAAAATTATTTCTTAATCTACTCCAGGTTGCTTTTGAGGTTTCACCTTTGAACTATGGGTATGTAAGAGAAAAATTTTTGATTCCTCCGAAATGCCTCTGAAAAAGAATGTGTAGCAAACCTAGAATGATATAACAAATCCATTTCCTGATAGATTCAATAGCAAGTTAGAAATTATTTAAACACACACACACAGAGACCAAAGGAGGTATTCAGCAGGTTCTAACTAGTTCTGGAGAACCAGTAGTGGAAATTTTTAGTGGTCCAGAAAACCGGCAAATCCCACCTCTGACTGGCCCCGCTCCCATCTATTCTCTGTCTCCAGATTCTCAGCTGATCGGCTGAGTCTTCTTTTGTTGCCCTGCACAGGAGAACGGAGCTGGAAAGCAGATTAGTGGGATGGGGAGGGAATGGGGATTTTGCAGTATCCTTCCCCTGTCACACCCACCAAGCCATGCCATGCCCACCAAGCCATGCCCACAGAACAGGTAGTTTAAAAAAAATGAATCCCGCCACTTACAGACACACACACACACACACACACACACACACACACACACCAGGGAAGGAAGAATTGTTTACATTTTTTTTGTTTGTGCAAACATGAGCCTCGTTATTTTGAACAGGTGATACTTTTATGGAAGACTGTTCTAGTCCCATCAGACACAAAGCGAGCTGGGTGACCTTGGCCAGTCACCCTCTCTCAGCCCTAGGAAAGAGCAATGGCGAACCACTTTAATGGCACTGAAAAAAGTGACTTATGACCTTTTTTTCACATGACCATTGCAGATTCCTGTTGTCACATGACCAAAATTGGGGCTCGAAACAACTGTCCTGTATTTATGATGGTTGCAGTGTCCCAAGGACATGTGATCCCCTTTTGGCACCTTCTGACAAGCAAGGTCAACAGGAAAGCCAGATTCACTCAACAGCCATGGTACTAACTTAACAACTGCAGTGATTCAGTTAATAACTTCAACAAGAAAGATTGTAAAATGGGGCAAAATTCACAAAACAACTGTTTTGCTTATCAACAGAAATGTTGGGATCAATGTTGTCATAAGTCATGGACCACCTGTAATATTCCTTACAATGCTTGAACAGAGTGATAGAATAAGATTTTTAAACCAGTTCAACTTTTGGCTTAATCCAAACTTGGGAAACATGAGAAAAGATTTCACTGAATGGTTTTCTATGGTTTATATTAAATTCCATGGTATAAGTAACCAACAGAGAAGCAATAAATAAAATAAATTAAGCAGAGATTCATGAGGCTTTCTGGTTTTTAAAAAAATACTTCCTGTAGCATTTCGTGTAACAATGTTTCAAAATGTGGCATATTCTTTCTGAATTATACCTTGAAAGAGAGCAACAAATCGTTGTGCATTAATCTTTTCCAACACTGTTTCAACCTGCACTAAATTATGCAGGCCCTATGCAAAAATCTAGAATAACACTGTGCAATCAATTGTGCCTCATTTTATGTATTTATTTTCTTCCTTTTCCTCACTTAAATATCTCAGAATTGGCAGCTAACTACTGCACATAGATGGATTGAAACTGTGTTAAATATTTCTGTGATAAAAAAATGAACTTGCAAAAAATGAACTGAGATTTTATTCCTTGTCATACATAGCTTATTACCACAACTGTAGTTTATCCTATTTGTTTCCTTATTCAGTCTTCTGGAATCTGGGAGTGAAGCCTTTTCATAAAATATGTATCCCCATTTTTGGAAATTTAAAATAGAGGCTCCTTCAAATTGGATATAAAGTGTGCCACAAAGCTTGGTTAAATGCATAATCGGGCTTAAAAAATCAGTGTGTTTGTTGTTGCTAATAATTCTTTTCAAAGTTTTATATGAAAGCAGCCTTCCAATAGATTTTGCTCTTTTTCATTATTATTTTACAATAATTATGTGTAACTCATATTTGGATATAGTATGTCACATAATTTAGTTGCCCATTTTTCAACCAATCGAGTCTTTCCTCTTCCTATTTCTTCTTCCTTGTCCTTCTCTATATTTCTTCTTTCCTAATTACTCATAGAAAGAGTAGATGTTAGAGGAGCTGTGACAACTACTCCCGCCATACACAATCTCAGTACGTGTCTTGAGAGGTCCATTGGATCATTAATACCACATTATACAAAGTGTCCCTTATCTGCCCAGTCTTCTTCGGCTGTATGGTGGTAGTGCTTGCCCCCAGTGCTACTAATTATTTTGTAATGCTGAAATTTTAATTCAGATACTTTAAGCATGTAATCTACTGTCCTCATCAAGTAACGTTTTCCCCTAACCTTATCCTCTATTTTATCATGCAGGACTTTTTCAAAGAGCAATAGCTCAAAGTGGAACAGCTCTTTCCAGCTGGGCAGTCAGTTTTCAGCCTGCCAAATATGCCAGGATGTTGGCAACAAAAGTTGGTTGCAATGTATCGGACACTGTAGAATTAGTAGAATGTCTACAGAAGAAGCCGTATAGAGAACTTGTCGATCAGGATATTCAACCGGCCCGATATCACATAGCTTTTGGCCCAGTTATTGATGGGGATGTGATACCAGATGACCCCCAGATACTGATGGAACAAGGAGAATTCCTCAATTACGACATTATGTTGGGGGTTAACCAAGGAGAAGGGCTCAAATTTGTGGAAAACATTGTTGACAGTGAAGACGGCATATCTGCTAGTGATTTTGACTTTGCTGTCTCAAACTTTGTCGATAACTTATATGGGTACCCGGAAGGCAAAGACATCCTGAGAGAAACTATTAAATTTATGTATACAGACTGGGCAGATAGACACAATCCTGAAACAAGAAGAAAAACACTCTTGGCTTTATTTACTGATCACCAGTGGGTTGCACCAGCAGTGGCTACCGCTGACCTTCATTCAAACTTTGGATCTCCTACATATTTTTATGCCTTCTATCACCATTGCCAAACAGATCAGGTTCCTGCATGGGCAGATGCTGCCCATGGAGATGAAGTTCCATACGTATTAGGAATTCCCATGATTGGTCCCACTGAACTGTTTCCATGTAATTTTTCAAAAAATGACATCATGCTAAGTGCGGTGGTGATGACATATTGGACAAACTTTGCAAAGACTGGGTAAGTCCTGGAAGAGTACTTAGATATTAAGGTAGATCAAGAACTAATTGACAAAATCACAGTTCCCCATCATACCATACAACATTGCAGAGAAAATATATATATACTGGTAGTCACAGACTTACAACAGTTCTTTTAGTGACTGTTCAAAGTTATGATGACACTGAAAAAAGTGATCCGTGACCCATTTTCACACTTACGAATATTGTAGCATCTCCATGGTCACATGATAAAAATTAAAACGCTTGGCAACTGGCATGTATTTATGACGGTTGCAGTATCCCAGGGTCATGTGATCACTTTTTGTGACCTTCTGACCAGCAAGTCAACTGGGAAACCAGATTTCCTTAACAACCCAGGTACTAACTTAACAACTGTGGCAGGAAATGGGGCAAAACTCAACAAATGTATTGCTTAGCAACATAAACCATTTTGGGCTCAGTTGTGGTTGTAAGTCAAAGACTAGAGGTGGGATCCAACTGGTGTAACTACCGGTTTGGTGATTTTACATTTTCAACCGCAGCTGTGTCGCGCAAAGCAGATGCGGTTGAAAACGCAGGAAATAAAGGTCAGGTAAGAGCCTGGGCGGGCAGGTGGGCCAAAACAGCAGCAGACATGAACCGGTTCTATGTATGCTCTCTGTTTGCTGCTTTTCAGAGCAACCATTTCTACAGAAGTAGACAGAACCAGTAGAATCCCACTCCTGATTACCTGTACATGTAGGTTGTTAAAGAAGGACAGTGTGGAAATTGAAGCATGGACATTTTAAAAATAGTTTTGAGGAAATTATAATGAACCAGGGCAACTCTCAAAATCTAATGAAGATATTCCCACAAGCACTGACACAACCTGGAAAAAAAAACTATTTCTGATGAAGCATCATTAAAATTTACAGATGATTGAATTTTAATGCTCTGACCATTTTTTCTCATATAGAAAAACTCCTTGTTTGTCTGCTTCAGGCAGAAAGGAGTAAGAGACAGATGTTTGAGAAAGGTGGGTAGATCTCATTTGAAGGAAATCTAGCAAGATGTGATGGTAAATAATTTTCAGCCCATGTACCAGTGAATATAAAGGGACAAATTGCACTGAATTGATTAATGCCTAGATAATGTATCTGCAGCAGCACTGAGACAAGTGAGCAAATAACCCTGCATTAGAAGGTCATCATCAAAGGGATTACAATGTGTTCAAAATAAATTCAGAATGTTGGAATATTCTAAAAGTTTTTTCTTGTAGTTATGATGTCGCCAGCAGGTGGCATGAAAATAATTGGCTGATTTATGGCTGCAAACCCATCCATTGCCACTGCACTAAATATAACATTATTTAAAATGTTTTTTAAAAAGTATATTAGATGGATTATTAATGAAAGATTGGGTAAGGGAAATCTTCACCTTCAAAACTATTATCTTCATCAAAATTAGCTCCAGGAAAGAAAGAAAAACGAACAGACCAGCCAAGGATGGGAATTGGTTTTACAGTATACTTTGTTAAACCTGAGATATGAAGGAACTCTAGCTTGGAGTGAGGCATATATTTGGAGAATTTTTACAAACATACACATATAACTTTTGCATAAAAATGTACAGATGGCTTAAAACATATGGTAAGCAGGTAATAACAACTGCAGAATTTTTGTTAAATAACTTGAATAAAAATGGTCAGACCTGGTTAACATACAATGGGTATTGTAGACTGGATTTAGATCGAACTAAATTTCCACTAGAGATACCTAGTTAGATATTATAGGAAAATGATTCTGAACTTGTTTCATCCTTGATTTTGCTAATTCAATATTATATTATTGCACTCTTATATCATTGTTGTGAAGCTAATAATAATGATAATGTTGATGTTGATGAACATGATATAATGAAATCTAAATTGAGCATTTCGTTATAATTTGCTCTATGCTTAGGGAAAATTGGATATAGATTTAAAATACTTAAGAAATATATATTCCAACTAATGAGCTTTAATTTAGCAGTAAATTTAGTTCCATTAATTTCATGGAGTCTATTCGTAATATGGCTAAGACTAAACGTTAGTCATATTCTTTATTCGTCCTAATTTAAGGCTGTGTTTTGTGAAATGTTCTGCTAAACAGATAAAATACTTTTAAAAGAAATACCAATTTTCAAAAAAAGTTTGACGTTTCCCATTTTCCTCCTAGGGATCCCAATCAACCAGTTCCACAAGATACTAAGTTCATTCACACAAAACCTAATCGTTTTGAGGAGGTAGCATGGACCAGGTACTCTCAGAAAGATCAACTGTATCTTCACATTGGATTAAAACCACGAGTGAAGGAACATTACAGAGCTAACAAGGTGAACCTGTGGTTGGAACTAGTACCTCACCTGCACAATCTTAATGACATTTCACAGTATACCTCTACAACAACTAAAGTGCCATCAACTGATATTACTTTCAGACCAACCCGGAAAAATTTGGTACCTGTAACATCAGCTTTTCCTACAGCCAAGCAAGATGATCCCAAACAACCACCGAGTCTAATTTCAGGAGATCAAAGAGACTACTCCACGGAGTTGAGTGTCACCATTGCTGTTGGAGCATCCTTGCTGTTCTTGAACATTTTAGCCTTTGCAGCATTATACTACAAAAAGGATAAGCGAAGACACGATGTCCATCGGAGATGTAGCCCACAGCGTACAACTGCCAATGATCTCACCCACGCACAAGAAGAGGAAATAATGTCCCTCCAAATGAAGCACAGTGACTTGGGACATGAATGCGAATCCATTCATCCACACGAGGTGGTTCTTAGGACCGCCTGCCCCCCAGACTACACACTAGCTATGAGAAGGTCACCTGATGATATTCCTTTAATGACCCCCAACACAATTACAATGATTCCAAACACTATACCTGGGATTCAACCCTTACACACATTTAATACTTTTACCGGTGGACAGAACAGCACGCTGCCCCATCCACATCCTCATTCACATTCAACAACTAGGGTATAGCCAAACAAGAGGATATGAACTTTTATTTTTGGGTTGGATTCCAGTGGGTTATAATTGCTGAAGACTTAACTTGGCTTTCAACCCTACAAGACTCTTATTATTTAAATTTGGAGGAATATTATGTGAATATACATATCGAGAACTCGAGGGAGTTGGGGAGAAAATGAATTGTACATATATACAAATGAACTTTAAAAAAGAGAGAGAAAGCATAACTTTAGCAATTGCTTGAAGCAATTGTCTTGAATGGTACTTTTTACATTCACACTCTTATTAATTTTTTGAGGGTTTAAGTTACATGATGGAATTAGGCACGTGCAACACAGGAGTGGGAGAGAAACTACAACTGAAAAATTAAAAAAAAGTTCTATAAATATGCACAAGGGACACATTGATGGAATGTCACATCATTTGCACCGGTTTTTAGTTGGAACTGTTTTCTTGTGTAGACCATATTTATACCTTTGAATCAGTATCCAAAGCATCAGAGCTGTTCAAGGCCTTAGACACAGGCTCATGTGCTGAGATCTGCCAGTTTTTTCTTAAAAAAAAAAAAAAAAAGTAACCATGTTCTGGAAATCTGGCAGCTTCAACATTATCACACAAGTGCTGTCGGTATAAACATTGTGGGAATCAAGGAACTGAATATTTTTTTTCGCACAACGTGCATGATAATTTATTATGCTTGGTGGGTGTGCTGCTGATTAAGCTGTCATTAAAATCTTTTCTCATGCCATTGGAGTGTCCAACAGAAACTTATTTCCTTGATTGGCCTAATTGAAGGAAGGTTTGTTTTTTAGGGGAAAAATGGAAATTGCAAGTATACCCCTGCCTTCCATTAATGGAGGTCTCTGCAGTAGCTTCTAGAGAGACTTGATGGTACAAGTCAGTTTTTCCCAACTTAATGTCCTCCAGATGCATTGGGCTTTTTTTTTTGGGTGGAAAATTTTGGTGAAGTCCAAGAAATCTGATGGGCAACATGTTGAGAAAATCTCCTCTAAGTGTTCAGCAGTGAACTAATGTGAAATTTAAATGCAATGGTAAATAAAAATAATCTCTCCCTACTCCATCACCACCATGCTCTTAAGTTACAACATTTAATAGGGCATCTTTTGATGAAGTAAGCCCATTTAGGTCTAGTTTCATTACAATCTCTTCCACGTACATCAGTAATAGTTCAAGGAACAGAACCACAACAACATCAAAAGAACAAGGAAGGTTCCAAGATTTATTTGCTAGGAATATATTGCCAGAGGTAAAAGTGACCTTGCTGAAAATGATCACAACAAATACAATTTTCACTTATTCATATGGCCAATGATATTGCATGAGGACAAATCCCCTTACACGATTTCCAAGTTACTCCCTTTTTTGCTTTGTGTAGCAAAGTCAGTGAATCGCAGAGTGTACAAGAAAGGAGATTCCTGTACTTTATTAGATACTGCAATTGGAGTAATAATGTGGAATAATCTGGAAATGTTTAATTCTGCATCTTGTTTAATATTGTCTGGATCTGAAAACAAAAATAGGCTAAAATGATAGGGTGTCTCTGCCCCTTAACCTCCCAGTTACTTTTCAATTTTTTTAAAAAATGGTCTGTCGTGGTCATTAAAAAAAAGTTTGTATGTGTAATCATACATTTATATATTAAAAAAGAGGAAAAAATTAAGATGGACTAAAGAGCACAGCCCTGGTGATTACAGTTTCTCTTTTCCTGTATTATATTTCTATTAGAGTACAGTTATGTGATTTTTATTTTATTTTGCATTTTTTCAAATGACTAGCAATTTTGATAGTTTGTAAGATAACGCGCAGAACTTTCTCTGACAAACTAACTGCAGTAACAGAAAATGTTTCTTTTCAGTTACTCTTTTTCAAGATTGAAAGCTTATTACACATACAACAAATTGTATACAACTTGATGGGGAAAATTATTTGTACTTCTGGGCCACTAACGCTGGCTCTATTGAGTGAAAAATAAAAAGCTAATCTGAATAATGAACATTATAATTATTCCAATGCTAAGAGACCTGGTTATCTGCTCATTAAAGAGCCGAAGTGTTTATTGCTGTTTTGTCATTTTTTAAAAAATGAAGTAATGGTAACTGTCTCAGAATAAAGAGTTATTTCTTGAGATCAATCTGGCTTTTGAAGACTTTTGTATGCTTCTACGAGATCAGATACATTTGTAAAGACCACAGCCTATATTTGGATCAAGTTCTCTTTGGGAAACATTCAGGTTATGAATACATAAATCATTAGCTGTGATCCGTTGCATACTTACAGGGTAGGATCTGTCACCAAACTTTTATAGTGTATAGGATTAGAGTTCTTAATTTCCCAATAAAATTTCCAAATATTGGCCAAAAAAACAAAGATGTTTGCAAATTATTTTACACAGAGAGACACACACGAGATGGTTTCGAATCATATTTTACTATTACCACCACAAAAAAAAGCTTTTTTCTAAAAAAAGAAAACATATGATCAAGCATAAATGTTACCAGCAAACCTGGCAAATACAGGTAGTCCTCGACTTATGACCACAATTGAGCCCCAAATTTCTCTTGTTAAGAGAATTTTGCCCCATTTTACAACCTTTCTTTGTCCCAGTTGTTAAATGAATCACTGCAGTTGTTAAATTAGTAACATGGTTGTAAAGTAAATCTGGATTCCCCTTTGACTTTGCTAGTTGGAAAGTTGGAAAAAGTGATCATGTGACTTTGGGACACTGCCACCATTATAAATATGAGTCTGTGGCCTAGCATCAAATGTTTCAACTTCCAATTTCTAAACATTCAGGATGCTCAAAAGTTGCACATGCCTTAGAGATTGTAAAAATATTTTGGTTACTTTAATATAATTCAGATGTGCTTGGTAAGTAACTACATAAATATAACTTTTCAGCATTTTGTTTGCTTTGTTTGAATGCTTAGGGCTGGGGTCAGGTGTCAAACTCAAGGCCCAGGACCCGGATCTGGGGGGGGTGGGGGGGGGGGTGCCAAGAAATAGCAAAAGACTGGCCCATGAGGCCTTGCCAGCAAAAATGGAGCTTGTGAGAGCTGTGTGCAGTGGCCCTTTTCTCAGGCAGAAGGCTGCAGGAGGTCATCACAGCAGAAAATGGAGGCTGGGGGAACCATGTGGGGCCCCCAAGCTCCATTTTTGCTGGCAGAGTGCAAGCAAAATAAATTACTAGCAAAAGTGGATCCCCGCAGTGCCATCCGGGCCACCACAGGTGCCCTGACATGAGTGATGTCGAGCAGGCCATGACAACCATTGCCATGCGTACTACCACCACATGGTCAAATACAACTGTGATGTGGCCCCCAATGAAATTGAATTTGACATCCCTGGCCTAGGGTCTCAGTTTTGATCATGTGACTGTGGAGATCTTGCAATAGTTGTTAAGTGTGAAAAACTGGTCACGGGTAACTTTTCTCAGTGTAACTTTGGCCACTAAATGAACTGCTATAAGTCGAGGACTACCTGTAGATTTAAAAAAAAAATTCCAAAGATTTCCTTTAGCCGTATTTAAAATTAATACAGATTAAGATTGATGATCTCGGTGATCCAAATGAATCACCTTTTCGGCTACCTATTTCCCCTGTTCCCCCAGTAGAAGTTAAAACAGGGAAAGTCTTCAAAATTCAGGGTGGTCTATTTGCAATTTCTGCCTGATGTGGTTGTGACTGTGACCTGCCAAATGTAAACCAATAAAGAGAACTGTTTGCCATTGGAAAACTATTGTTGAATTGGAAGGTTGTATTTTGAAATGTGATCAGTGGGAGCCAGCTAAAAGTACATATATCTCTCTATAGATAAAGATGGCCATTAGCTAGAATGACACATTGAAATATATCAGAAAGCATTTGGATGTGGACTTCTTAGCATTATTGGTGCCAAACAAACGTTTGTGCTAAGTTCATGCCAGACACAAATCTCTTTAGAGACTTTAGAAAGAGTATAGATAAGAGCAACAAAGAGGATTAGGGGACTGGAGGCTAAAACATATAAACAACGGTGGCTCTGGAGCAGCATGTGGCTCTTTCATCCCTTTGCTGAAGCTACCTGTCGCCATCATGGCACCACAATTTTGAGAGGAGCTTCTGGTTGTGGGGGGAACACAGTGGGCCAAGAGGAGATGCTATGGCAAGGGGCAGGTTTTCTGGTTGGCTGCACAATTGATAGAGCTTTCAGTTAGACCAGGTAGAGGAAAAAGGATGCCATGCTGGGAGGTGAACTGGACTTCCGGTCAGCTCCAGAATTTATGGGGGGGCTTCCAGTTAGGACCTTTGTGGCTCTTTGAGTGTTTAAGGTTGCCAACCCCTGGTCTAGTTTAAAGAACTAGGGGTGACATGATAGCAGTCCAATATCTAAGGGGTTGTCACAAAGAACAGACAGTTGAGTTATTCTCCAAAGCACCTGGGCAAGACAAGAAGCAACCTAGAACTAAGGAGAAATTTCCTGACAGTTAGAACAATTAATCAGCGGAACAACTTGGCCCCAGAAGTTGTGGGTGCTCCATCGCTGGAAGTTTTTAAGAAGAGACTGGACAGCCACTTGTCTGGAATGATATACGGTTTCCTGCCTGAGCAAGGGATTCGACTAGAAGACCTCCAAGGTCCCTCCCAACTTTGTTATTCTATTCTGTTCTGTTCTGTTCTGTTTTCTTCTTTTCTATTTATTCTATTCTATTCTAGTCTGTTTATAGCTTTTTCTATATATGCAGTCCCTGGTTTAATTAAAAGTGATAAATCTGAGTATGATGCCATACTCCACCCTATGATTTGGGTGAGTACTTATTTCCTGTGACTACTTATCAATCATTCATTGCATTATAACAGAATGCTGGAAATACTCAACTCTGAATTATGCCTGAGAATTTTCTGCTTAATAGTAACAAAAGAGAACATGATTGAAAATGTGGGGGTGTTTTACCACAACAAATGAGTGTTTTTAATCTCCACTTTCTACCAGTGTTTCCGAATCCTGTGTGATTGCTACAGTTTCCCATCCCACTTTGATTTCAACTTTTAATAAGTTTTTAGCATTTTTGTTGAAATAATGAAAAAAAAAACTACTTATAAGATTTTATACTTTATTTATACCAGATGAACCCTGTATCACAGATGTCCTGAAAAAAAAATACACAGAGCATACTTTTCAAAAGAAAAGAAAAGAAAACATGGGGCATAATGTCATCAAATTATTTTCAATGAAATATAATTAGACTTATTTCCTGTGAGTACTGCTCAGTTCTCTGCATTGTCTCCTCCCAAATTCCAGGATAAAGTTCCAAGCAAGTCTGTCAAGAGCTATGTGTGTTCTTGAACCACATCCCTGCAACATGCAAAGTTTGATAGCTTTTATTCTTTTCACCAAATCAGGGCCACAGTTCCTCATTTCAATTCTGCATAGTTGGCAGCAAAAGTCAATGGTCATATTTCAGATGGAGACGCTCAGTTTGGATTCCCATTCTAATATATAACTAGACATGTTGATAAACTGATTTTGATGAATATATATATATATGTTTTTGTAGCTTTTCACGGGTACAGGTATGCAGGTCTTGGAGTGTTTGGGTCTTTTCCCATGTAAGATTGAGAGTATCTTGGCAACGTTTTGACGAGGTCCCACTCACCATCTTCTCCCTATATATACTGGTGGGGAGGTTAGCTGTGTTGTCATTTCTTGATTGGATGATGGAGTTGATGTTTGACTCAGCTTTCCATCCTTCTGAAGTCAGTAAAATGAGGACCCGGTTGTTGGGGGCAATAGGCTGGCATTGTAAACCATCCAGAGAATGCTATATATCACCATGAGGTGGTATATACATCTAAATGCTATTGCAATTGCTGTTCTAACATTAAAATTCTAGAAAGTGAATGAGCCTAACACATTTTATTCTCAGAAGATAGATTTGATTGGCATATTAAGACATAACATTGTTAGCCACATTTTAATCCAATGCATTGGGTGAGCCAACCCTGTGTTTATGATCTGATGTATTGTATGAAATTGTTTGATTCCATAAACCATCAAGGAATTAACTCTGGCTATGTCATGGAAACAAAACTTAGCAAGGAAGCCATCGTCAAATAGGATTTCAAAGCTGTCACAGAAAATGACATCAATTTCAAACAAACATATATTTTTAAGATTTTCAATGCCAAATATGATCTTAGTTGGGCAGAACTCAATAGGAAAAAGGGCTTCACTCTCCAAAATTACATTAAAATAAATCTATATCAATTTTTTTTAAAGACAAAGGTACCTCAAACCAAATATGCGGAATTGTTGGATAACAAGAAATATAGTGCTTTCCTCATCAATATAAGTATATACATAGTTATGAATACATGAAATGGGTACATATAAGAAAAATAAGAGAAACAAATAAAAGAAGCAAACAAACTTTTTCTGGAGAAAAAGTTCTCCAGAATATTCCATTTTTCAAATGGTGGGATTTGCCTGAGCCAGTTTTAAAGGGTTTCAGGATGCACAGGTGCATAGGCTCCCAAGCAGAAAGTCTGGATGAAACAGGCTAGAGTAGAACAAAATAAATCAGGCTGGCAGGTCAAGTTTCTAAATGGAGTTTCATTGCATGGTATCTTTTATATTGCAATGTTTCTCCTAGATAGTATCTTTAATTTTGATTTCAACTTTTCTAGGTAATTCATTTAGAAAACAAAGTTTTTAACATTTATTTAGCAAGACTTGGTCTGCAATATAAATCTAGGGCTTTTTTACAGAGTCTTTGATTGCTGTATTGTATTATGCCTCCTTATTCCTTCAACTGGCTTTCTAGTACAGTATTAGAAAAAAAGAGATAGTGATTAATGGTTAAGATGTGAAATGCAGATTCATATCAAACTGCCTATTTTTTGACTAATCTTTATCTCTCTAGATGTCAAGCAACCTCCCATTAAAGCATAAAAGCTATTGTGAATGTTAGCCATTAATAGCTACATTTCTGATCAATTGATCTCAATCTCTTTTAAACCTGCCCAAGTTATTATTATTATTTATTTATTTATTTGTAATTGCTTACAAGATAATAGATATAAGTAAAACATAGTTACGAATACATGGATACATATAAGAAAAATAAAATATAAAAGAAACAATAGGACAGGGACGGTAGGCACGTTGGTGCGCTTATGCACGCGCCCTACAGATCTCTTAGGAAAGGGATGAGGTCAATAGTAGACAGTCTAAGATTAAAGTTATTGGGGTTTCAGGAAGAAACCACAGAGTCAGGTAGAGTATTCCAGACATTGACCATTCTGTTGCTGAAGTCGTATTACCTGCAATCAAGTTTGGTGCAGTTTACCTTGAGTTTGTATCTATTGTGTGCTTTTGTATTGTTATGGTTGAAGCTGAAGTATTCATTGACAGGTAGGACATTGCAATGTATGATTTTATATACTATACTTAGATCTATCTCCCTGAAGCCTTCCCCAAATTGGTTCAGTTTGGCCTCTCATCCAGGCCACCCTTTCTGCCTTTAGCTCAGCTGAGGAAAACAGCAAAGGCAATCTGTCTTCTCAGCAGGAAAACCACATAACAGCTTATGTTGCATTTCTCTCAATGTGCTCTTACAAGGCCTCAACTCCCTTTTATGGTGTTTTGAAAATAAGGGCCTACTATCCTGACAGGAGAAAATTTAAGAGCAGGATAGAAACTCAGTTTTCCAACCGCAGAAAGGAAGGAAGGAAGGAAGGAAGGAAGGAAGGAAGGAAGGAAGGAAGGAAGGAAGGAAGGAAGAAAGAAAGAAAGAAAGAAAGAAAGAAAGAAAGAAAGAAAGAAAGAAAGAAAGAAAGAAAGAAAGAAAGAAAGAAAGAAAGAAAGAAAGAAAGAAAGAATTAAATGCATATATGATGCACAAATAAAGGTAAATTTTTTCCCCTGTCCAGTCATGGCTGACTCTAGGGGATAGTGCTCATCATTGTTTCTTAGCCGAGGTAGTAACCGGAAAAATCAGAACTAGCTGTTTCCCTATTTGTTTGCTACCTGTTTCTCTGACCAAAAAAGAAAAGTTTATAACAATAAGGTTAATCAAATAGCCTTCCCTGTCATTCCTCTCAAAAAAATCTGTTTGCAAGTATGTAAGGGAATGTTTATTGTGAGACTGTGGAAAGTATGAGCCATGGTGGCGAATGATTAGAATGCAGTATTACAGGATAACTCTGCCAACTGCCAGCAGTACAATCCCAATGGGCTCAAAGATGACTCAGCCTTCCATCCTTCCAAGGTTAGTAAAATGAGGTCCAAGATTGTTGGGGGCAAGAGGCTGACTCTGTAAACTGCTTAAAGACTCTGTAAAGTTCTATGATGCGGTATATAAGTCTAAGGCAATTGCCTTTCCTATTGTGAACAGAACTAGATTTGCTTCCAATAGTTCTATGTCACCATGTGTGAAATTGAGTTCACATCATCAGTTAAAATGAAAGGCATAGTAAGTGCTGTTGCATGCAGAAAAGATGATTAAACATGAATGAATAATCCTCAGTGGTGAACTGAGAAATCAGGTGCAATATGGTTCAGTAGATATCACTTCATTCGACTCTGCTACTTGCCTTATAGCTCAGTTGAACTGGTTTTGGCCAATGCTCCACTCAATGCTCCAGTCAGTGACCAAACTAAACACTTTCAAAATTATATCTAATCTGTATCCTGGCTTCTAGCACAAGTGAAAAACATAGAATATGAAGGCTTCCTGATTTTTCACATTCAGGGAACTAGTATTTGGTGTCTAAGCTTATAAAGAAAACAAATATCTACAGACGCTGCCCTCGTCTCTCACTCGGAAGACTGTCAGTTCAACGTTAAGCAGCAGCAGAAGTTTCTCTATCAGGGTGGAAAGAAAAAATATCTGCTGTGATCTCCAACATCGGAATCAGGAAGGGCATCCAGCCAGTAAATGCTCTGCTCCATTCAGCTGGCACAACTCCACAGGATCATAAAAAGAAAAAGAAAAAGCATTTAGCTATTACATAGCATGGTTATATATAAACATGAAATTTCAGGTAAACGTGCTGGATTTGTCTCTGGGTAAATTGTATTTTAGAAATTTTAAGCAAACTTACATTTTAATAGCATTAGTTCTCCTGCAAGAGTGGATGGCATGGGGGCACCCTGGAAGATCTAATTAACCATAAAGGTATTCAGAAATAGAATCTTTGCAATTGATCAGTAGGCTTTTTGTAGTGTGTATTGTATTCAGCATCCATAGATAAATAGGTAGACCCACGGTGGCTAACCTTTTTGGGCTCCTGTACCAAAAATTGTGTGCGCGTTTGCACGTTTGCACTCACATGCCAGCACCCAGAAGGCAATGTGTGCGGCCCCACACCCCCTACCTATATGTGTGCAGTCCCCACCCACCCACCCACCCCCGTGCCCCCTTACCTGCACTGTACCTCACAGCTGATTTTCTGGCCAGTTTGAGGCTTTTTTCGGTCTCCTAGAGGCTTAAGGAAGGCTTCTGCAGGCTTTGCAGGCCGAAAACTAGCCCCGTTTCATCACTTCCGGTATTTTTGGAAAAATAGGAAGTGACAAAATGGGGCTAGTTTTCGGCCTGCAAAGCTTGCAGAAGCCTGCAGAAGCCTTCCTCAAGCCCTTGGGAGGCCAAAAAAGGCCTCAAATCAGCTGAAAATCAGCTGTAAGGTGCACACATGCACAGTGAGGTAAGTTTGCCTGCAGCTTGCGTGCCGGCACAAATGGCTCTGTGTGCCACCTGTGGCATGCCTGCCATAGGTTTGCCATCATGGAGGTATACAGACAGACAGATATAGTCTTTGAATAAAAGATTTATTCAATGCATTTAAAGAGTTTTAAATACACTTGAACAGAGACAATCCTTTGGTTCAACATGCCATTTTATCAGAAGTATTTTGATAAGGAGAAGGATTCTCCTTATCCAAAGATGTCCACAAGTGTTGTGGTTCAAATTTTCATATTCTGTAAATCCTTTTTTCCTGTTCAAAATATTAGCCTTTAGTTGGTTACTTGTGAATATTATGGCATCATAGATATTTGCAATCCAAATGTAGGTACACATTAAACAGTTTGATTATCTGTGAAACCAGCTGTTCCAAAATAAATGTTAAAAGTGTGGAAACTTCCTAACTGAGCTTGTGTATAGTGTAAGGTTGCATGTGTTAATCTTATTCTTTCTGCTAGCTTGTCAAGACTCACGCTGCAAATGTGGGAGAGAATTCTGTTTCTTCTTTCACTTTAAATTAAAAATATCATTTAGTTCTCCATCTGTGCTCTCCAAAGACATTTTTCTTCCTTGAAACATAGATTACTGAAACTGATTTTTTTTCTGATTGGATTCAATCCTCCTATAATGCCAATCAATAATGGATTCCATAATCATCTACGATATACTTGACAAGTGCTGTATCTCACCAACATATTATAAAGAGTCAGAGATAAACAGAATAACAAAGTTGGAAGGGACCTTGGAGGTCGTCTAGTCCAGGGGTCTCCAACTTGGCAACTTGAAGACTTGTGGATTTCAACTCCCAGAATTCCTCAGCCAGCAAAATTGGCTGAGGAATTCTGGGAGTTGAAATCCACAAGTCTGCAAGTTGCCAAGGTTGGAGACCCCTGGTCTAGCCCAAACCCCTACTCAGGCAGGAATCCCTGTACCATTTCAGACAAATGGTTGTCCTCTCCAATCTCTTCTTAAAAACCTCCAGTGTTGGAGCACCCACAATTTCTGGAGGCAAGTTGTTCCACTGGTTAATTGTTCTGTCAGAAAATTTGTCTTGTTTCTAGGTTAGTTCTATCCTTGATTACAGTAGTTTCCACCCATTGCTTCTTGTCCTGCCTTCAGGTGCTTTAGAGAATAGTTTGACCCCCCCTCTTCTCTGTGATAGCCCCTCAAATATTGGAAGACTGCTATCATGTCACCCCTAGTCCTTCTTTTCATTAAATTAGACATACCCAATTGCAGCAACCATTCTGTATATGTTTTAGCCTCCAGTCCCCTAGTCATATGCCATGCCTGGGAAGCTTTTCCTTCATTGGGTATTTGTTAATGCTAGCATGTAATGTGCATTATTTATTTATTTGCAGCATCTGAGACTCTGGTGGTTTGATTTGAACAGAATATTGTATGTAAATACAAGAAAAAAAATAATATGGAAAATCACTCAGAAATTGGCGTTGGGGTTTTGATTATGCAACCATTACCTTGACTTTTCTGACCAACCTCATTCACATCTCTGGGTGGTCCATTAACAAATAACAGCAAGTATTAAAGAACTAACCATAGTATTTTTGAAATGGTCAAAACACACATGAGAAGCTGAGGATCATGTGCACATTTTCTCATCAGAGGCGAAGACATTCTGTTCTGCTCCAAAACCGTTGCCCTGTTTTACTACTTGTCTTCCATTATACATGTTACATGATTAATATTGATATGGGCCTTGTTTGCCGGATATCTTACTGCTCTCCATTATGATGTCTCTTATTCATGACTGCAAAGTTGTTTCAAGAGGACAGAATAGACGATCAGGGCTCCAGATGGGCCAGACAATTGTGCCAAGTATTATATAGACAGTTACTCGGAAACGTACGAACTGCTTTTTTTCTAAAAGTCAAAGCCAAGGTTATGCTGAAAGCAGGCAGAAATAGAAAAGCACTTCAAAGCACATTAAGCCTTTTTTTAAAAAAAGTTAATTTGAATCCTGCACTGCTGTAAGGCTTTTTTCTAAATATACAACAAGTCTGAATAAACTGTTTAAAACTGAAGTGGCTCGGAATAACGCCAAGACTATTGCAACAAAACAGCTGAGAAAGCTCTTGCTTTCCTTAAAACATGACAGAGCCCATCTTGGGGACCTCAGAAATATGGACGATTTGTAATAAAGCATTTTCTCCTTAACAGAGCTCCTATTAAAATATTCAGGGAGAAGGGAAAGGCTGTTCTCTCATTATAAAAGTTGCTTTAGGCGAGACAGATGGTAAGACTCCTTTGGTGTGCTTCTTTGGAAGAGTTCTGCTTTATTTTGCATCTCTGCTAATAACATCCCCCAAATGTTATTAGGCTCAGATACATACTTAAGACATCTCCTGTCATGATGGAATCAGGTAATAATTAGAGATGAGCTGGAACCTATTTATTCTCATGTCCATTTTTCATGTCATTTAGGATCAACCCTGAATGTGTAGAGGCAGAAGCAGCAGGTCCTTATTATATTCTCCTTCTCTTCTCCCCCCCCAACCCACAGTTAGTCCTGCCTTGCCTTTTCCCCTAAAAATAATGACTTGACAATGGGAGCACTGTAGAAAATTAATGCGGCATCTGCCCAGCACAGATTGGAGGTAGGCCATACATAGCTTCGAGACATTCCTAAGTCTATTATCCCCTTCTGTTTCTCCATAAAATCCATAATGATTTCATGAGGAGATTTCTGCTCATCTTCGTAGCTGGATGGTAAGCTTGCTGTATTCATAAAACCATGGGCTGCTCCATAGTAAGGTTTCTCACACCATCTTCATTTATTAGAAGTTGCCCAGAGTCATGTTTGTGAGAAGGGTAGCTATGTAAATCTGATAGACAAATAATTAAAAGGGGGGAGGGTAAAGGAAGCCCTGCATATTTACTCCACTAGTGGCTGCTGACTCTAGGGAACAGTGCTCATCTCCCTTTAAAGGCCATTGAATCAGCACTATCTGAAGACATTTCTGTGGTCATATGACCAGCATGGCATCACGAAGCACTGTTATCTCCCACTGAGGTAGTAGTACCTATATAGAATAGAATAGAACAGAATAGAATAGAATAGAATAGAATAGAATAGAATAGAATAGAACAGAACAGAACCAAGATGGCGAACCTATGGCATATATGCCAAAGGTGGCATGCAGAGCCCTCTCTCTGGGCACATGAGCCATCGCCCCAGCTCAGCTCTGCTGCGTAGGCACATGTGCACGCCTCCAAATCACACATGCTCAGAGGTGGGCATGCACAGGAGTTGTTCATGTATGCATGGGGGCAGGATGCACATGCGGGAGTCATGCATGGGGGAGGGGCACATGTGCAGTGGTCACACGCACATGCATGGGAGGCAGGGGGCTTGAGTGTGCATGTGCAGGAGACACAGGGGGTCATGAGCACATGCTCAGGCAGGAAACCCTATACTATTTCAGACAAACCGGTGTCCAATTAGAGACTTCACAACTTCTGGAGGCAAGTTGTTCCACTGGTTAATTGTTCTGTCAGGAAATTTCTTCTTAGTTCTAGGTTGCTTCTCTCCTTGATTAGTTTCCACCCATTGCTTCTTGCCCTGCCCTCAGGTGCTTTGGAGAATAGCTTGACTCCCTCTTCTTTATGCCAACCTCTGAGATATTGGAACACTGTTATCATGTCACCCCTAGTCCTTCTATTCATTAAACCAGACATACCCAACTCCAGCAACTGTTCTTTATATGTTTTAGCCTAATCATCTTTGTTGCTCTTCTCAGCACTCTTTCTAGAGTCTCAACATCTTTTTTACATTGTGGTGACCAAAACTGGATGCAGTACTCCAAGTATGGCCTTTCCAAGGCATTATAAAGTGGTATTAACACTTTATGTGATTTATCTACTCGCATTTGCATGCTTTCGAGCTACTAGATTAGCAGGAGCCAGGATGAGGATGGGAACTCCTTGTCTTGAGCTTGAGCTGCCAGCTTTCCAAATAAATAAAATATAAAATAAGTAAATCTCCCTGACTGGATAGTTGTGGTGCTTCCACAACCTCTCTTGCTCATACTACAAGTGAAATAGGATATGAACATTTTGCTGGGCATCAAATGTTCCCTGTTTCCATTTTATTAATTCTGCAGCAAAACATATCTTCATTTTTGGTTGAGTAACAAAGCTTCCCTGAGATCTATTAATATGTCAGACGGTATTATTTCTCCTCATTCTTTGATGTAGTTTAATCTTACCTCATCACTACATTGTCCTCAGAGAAGCTCCATTGTGTTTTACATTTTATTTGCCATCAGTGGTAAATAAATGATGATGCCCTTTCAAATATCAGCATTACCTGAATTCTTATTATCTGGGTTTCACTTGTTGCACCTGAAAGTTTTGCAGGCAGAAAATCGAGGAAGCTAAAAGCATCTAAAGAGGTGCTGTGCCTCTTCAGCTTCTAGGATGTGTAAGTAGAATAGATAGCATAATTTACCTCAGAATTTGAAACACATGATTTGAGATAGTCACCTAAATTGGCCTTTAAAAAGCTTTCTCCTATTGTCCACATATGGATCTATCAAGGTTTACTAATAAAGGCCATGGGTTTCTTATAGCAGTCCACCATCCTTTTCTGGTCCCTATCAACATGGTGGAAGGAAAATAACAATGCTGGTTAAGACTTTTTCTTAAGTGCTTATTTTGTGAATGTTAGTGCTGGGGAATGAAGGGTTATAAATTAATCCTCTGATCCTCTCATGCTGTTATCTCTCTGGAATTCATCTAATGATGTAGCAATTGGATTTAAAACAGAAAGCCTCTCCCATCTTCCCAGTAGGAAATTTTAAAATCTTAATGCTGTGGAGGATAGATTATTTATATATGAAAATGTGTGCAGTGACACCACAGGAGAGTGGCAAAGAGGTTTAGTGGGCTGCATCTCTAAAGATGCTTCTGTACATAAAAGGTTTTTGTAGATATCTCTCTACCCTTAGAAATAGACTTTTCTTTTTAGTTGTCACTTAGATGCTGGATTTGTTGACTGGAAATTTGGCAGTTTGGGATCCAAGTACCACATGAAGGGAGAGCTTCCATTCCTGCTTCAGCTCCTGCCAACTCAGCAATTTGAAAGCATGCAAGTGCAAATAGATAAATAGGTACCACTTCAGTGGGAAGGTAATGGCATTCTGTGAGCCTTGGCCTATAGACATGCTGGCTACATGACCACAGAAGCATCTTCAGACAATGCTGGCTCCCTTGGCTAGGAAACGGATGACCATCACCCTCTACAGTCAGACACAACTGGACAGAGAAAACTTTACCTTTTTTTTAAAGAATCTGCTTAGTAAAACTTGATGCATTTCAAGGGTGTACTTCATGGATGACGACCTGGAGAGAAGTCAACTATGGCTTCTTTACGATCTGTGGACTTCAACTCCCAGAATTCCTGAGCCAGCCTGGAATTCTAGGAGTTAAAGTTGGCAGGTCGTAAAGGGGCCATAGTTGTCCACCTTTGAACTGGAGAACGGGGAATAAACAAATGCAAGCCCAGAAAGTATTTTTAGCTGAAATATCCTTCATTCCTGCTCAAGTGATAAAAATATATGAGTTTTAAGCTTATCACTCAATTATTATTACATGTAGTGAATGAGTAGTGAAAAGTAAAATCTTAACAAGAAACCATAGCATAGGTGAGCCTAACTATAGACTTGGCACCTGGGAAGGTGCTGCATCCAGGCCAGCTTCAGGGTCTGCTATCATTTCTGGGGGTTCTTGAACTGGCCAAGGATGAAGTTTGCTTTGTTTATTACTGTTATCATTTTTTTCAGTTTACCTTTTTTCCACTTGTATTATCTGTGAATCCCAGATCTTATGAGTCCCCAGCTGGAAAAACAATGTGCATATGTAAGAAAGTAAATATGTGTGCAAATAAGCCCAACGTGGGCCTCTTTGAAGAGTATAAATGGAGTGAAGATACTTACTGCTTCGAGTTATTTATAAAAATAATAAAGGCAACATACAAATAAATAAATTTCTGCAGAGGGATGATTACTTGAATGACATTAAAAGCATGCTCCCTTCTTTCAGAATACTCTTTCTTTCTCATACAGTACTTTATATACATTGCATACTTTATATACATTGCATATGGACAGCTGACATTCAGTATTGTCTTTAGTAACATGTCCTATACATGAGTCGGGGGCATGATAGCTCAGTAGTTAAAGATGCCAAGTTGTCAGCTGGAAAGCTAACAGCCTGGGTTTGAGACCTGAGTGCTGCACAACAGGGCAAGCTCCCAGCTCCTGCCCTCCAAGTAGTTCAGAAACATGCAAATGCAAGTAGATCAATAGGTACCACTTTGGTGGGAAGGTAATAGCATTGCTTGTGCCTTTGGCATATAGGCATGCTGGCCATATGAGCATGAAAAATGTATTTGGACAATGCTGACTCCCTCAGCCAAGAAAAAGAGATGAGCACTAGAGTCGGACATGACTGGGACAGGACAGCTTTTACCTTTACCTATACATAAGCCAGACTCTGATTTTCACTTTTCCCCTCTGGGTTTTGGAGGACCTTTGGAGAAAGCATCCTTCTGACTCATTTCTGTTAAAAGTTTAGCACCCACCCCTCTCCTAGACGAATGAAATATTTTAGGAAATACTAAAAAGGCAGAATATTATATTTCCCTAAAGGGAGAAATATGCTCTTGAAGACAGAAAGCAGCCTCCATCTTTCTTAATAACCCTCAGCAGATGTCAGCACTTAAGAGATAAAGAGATAGATAGCTCTATTCATAAGCAAATACCTTCACCCAAGATCCTACAAAGGTAGGATTAGCCCTCAGCCACAATAGAGTGGCCCAATGCCCCTTCATTGCATCACCCTGAGAAATTTCAACCAAACCTGGGAGTTCAGACAACATACAGAGCCAGCTATGACCCCCTACACAATCCCTACGTGGCCTCTTGGCAGTCTGACAACAGCCAATAGAATACATATTCTTGCACAGGAACAGGAAGTTCAAGTGCAAAGCCCAAGAGAAAGCATAAAAATCACTCACTCTCAACTCCATGTGGTCGGTTGCACCAGAACCATGTGCTTAGTGGTTCTGTTTCATCATTAAACCATCTTTCCAATCAGCTTCCAGCCTCCATTTTGTCTCCAGTGTCTTTTTCCTGGCTTGGAACTGAACAAAGGATATTTCTTCCAACATTTCAAAAAACAAAAAAAAAACCCTCTAAGCCAATATTCAGGACCACAGTGCAGTTTTCATGCATTTTGTGCTGGTCAGAGACAAGCAGTTTCAATCCCTAACTTTCCACAATAGTCTTAGGGGGAGGGAAGCTCCCCATAAAGATGCTCAATAGCCATTGTCCCCCTGTGCTCTCCGTCTTCTGCCTCAAAATGCCAGGAAACTGCTTTACCAATTTTGGCAATGTGCATCTGTGAGGTATCAAATGATGCTTGCAATTCATCTTCACAGCTGGAATTGTTTAGGAGAAAAGTTGCAGAGTTAAGGCCTGGGTAGATGAATGACAAAGGGCAAGTGGCAGGTATTAAAAATTCAAAGACAACCAAGAAAGAAGAGGGTGGGGAGGATAAAAAGAGAACTGGAAAGAGAAACTGGAAAAAGAAGCAATAAAGGGAAAACAATTGTAAGTTGAGCTAGGCAGGGAAGCGGAGAACTCTGAAGACCTGTGAAGCTGAAACCTTTCCAGTGAGATTTGAACAGGGAATTAGTTCTGCCCTCAGTTAAGATGAGAACAATTATGAGAGTGTTTCAGCTGCATATAAAAAAAAATCACAGCAGTTAGATTTGTTTTAAATTCTAATACACATAACGGTCCTACCTTCCATCTGTTGGAAGAAATCTGGGTTCAGCTCCAAGTGGGAAGAAAAACACTGGAAACATGGAGGCTGATTGGAAAGATGGTTTAATGGTGAAGCAGAACCACCAAGTATTTTTATATAAGCATTCTTATATGTACCCATTTCATGTATTCATAACTATGTATATACTTATACCTATTATCTTGTAAGCGATTGACAAATCAAATAAATAAAATAAAAGCATGTGTGGTTCTGGGTAGCTGACCACACGGAGTGGAGAGTGAGAGAGATTTATACCCTCTGTTGGGCTGTAAACTTGTTTCCTGTGGCAAGGAATGTATTCTGATTGGTTGTCAGACTCCCATGAGGCCATGCAAAGGTAACTTTGTAGGTTGCCTTGAGTCCCAAGCTTTGTTGAATCTTGCTGGATGTAATGAAGGGGCTTTGGGCAATTCCTACTATGGCTTAATGGCTTTGTCCTGGTTTGGATTTGAGTGAGGGCTAATCCTATCATGTCCTGAGGGCCATATCTTAATCCCATCACCATGTCTTAATCCCATCACCTTGGAGCTGAAGCAGGGGTCAGGGAGCTGTAGGAAGCTACTTTGTCTTTAAAAATATGTTTATCCTTTTCTCATCCAAGGAAATATAATATTCTGCCTTAATATTTCCTAGAATATTTCATTCTTCTGGGAGAGGGGTAGGTGCTAACTTTCTACACATCTTTTTATCCACACAAGCAATCTTGAGAGATGCAATGGACTAAGAGAAACTAGCTTGAAGCTACCCAGCCAATTTTTGTGACCAAAGGAATCTTCAATCTGAATCTCCTTGAATTTAGAGATTGCAAATAAAAAAGTACATTGTATGTAATTTTCAAATAGTCTACTTTTAGGAAAAGAAGCTTCTGATATAATCTAGATTACAGACACCAGTATGAACAATTAAAATAAGCTTAAAATCAGAGCTGATTGAAACACTTAATTGGCAGATAACATTTTTTTTAAAAAATCAACTGTTTGCTAATTTTCCATTTCATTCAAGAACTTGGATGAAAGTAAGATCACATAATTGGCTCCTTACTTTTTAATTTAGTTCTTCTGCTTAATTTCTCTGGCTATTACTTAGCATTGCCATTAACTTTTCTTCATTTTTTTCTTGATTCTACCTTTCATATTCACCTAGAAGACAATAAGTCTTTTTACATATACAATTGAGATAATTAGCAACTTGTCTGTTTGGAGAGAGAACGATCGGTTTTGCTAGAAATAAACAACTAGAGTAAGTAGGAAATTTTTTTAGAAAGTTTTTATAATTGCCTTTTGGGGACAAAGTGCGAATGTGCAATTTAAAGAGCAAGTACATTACTTAAAAACCTTATTTTGACTGAACCAGGGGGTAAAGGTTGACTGAAAATTGCATTTTGTGATAAAACATTATTCACTTCATCACACATATGATTTTCAATTTTGCTCCTGAAGTGAAGAAACATTTTCTTTTTTCTTGATTTTTCATTTGTTCTCTCTCACATCAGGTCCATCCCACTAACACACAAAAACCTTTGATATATACAGTTATATAGTACTGTATCTTCAGGGTCAATGTGCATTTATTTTGGCTCTGCTATTAATATGAATTAAGAACATTAACAACTCTTTTCACAGAATTGCATTCATTACAAAATCAAAATCAAGCAACATGTACTCAATCACACATTAGCTTCAGTTACGAGAACTTACTGTTAAGCTGTTTGAAGACAAAACTTGTATTTAATAAGAATTTATTTTTTATTTATTTATTTGTCAAGCAATTGCAAGATAATAGGTACAAGTATAAACATAGTTATGAATACATGAAATGGGTACATATAAGAAAAATAAAAAGAAACAATAGGACAGGGATGGTGGGTACGTTGGTGCACTTATGCACGTCCCCTACAGACCTCTTAGGAAAGGGGTGAGATCAATAATAGACAGTCTAAGGTTAAGTGTACGTTTGGGGAAGAAACCACAGAGTCAGGTAGAGGATTCCAGACATTGACCACTCTGTTGCTGAAGTCGTATTTCCTGCAATCAAGTTTGGTGCGATTAACCTTGCGTTTGTATCTACTGTTTGCTCTTGTGTTGTTATGGTTGAAGCTGAAGTATTCATTGACAGGTAGGACATTGCAATGTATGATTTTATATACTATACTTAGATCAGACCGAAGGTGCCGTAGTTCTAGATTTTCTAGGTCTTGAATTTCGAGTCTGGTGGCATAAGGTATTCTGCAATGAGTAAAGGAGTGAAAAACTCTTCTTGTAAAATATTTCTGGACTTTCTCAACTGTATTAATATCAGATACGTAATGTGGGTTCCAGACTGATGAACTGTATTCAAGTATTGGTCTAGCAAATGTTTTGTATGCTCTAGTTAGTAGTAGTAGTTAGTAGTAGTGCAGAACCATCTTATTTTTGCATCGAGAAAAATATTACTCCAAACTTTAGAGGGCTGAACAAATGAAGTTTTAAGAATATCTGAAGTTAATGTAATTATCACTTGGCAGAAGAGTTCTCAAATACCATAAGATACAATGAGCCCACAGGAAGGAAATTGAGTGGATATTCGATAGTGTTACAGACATTATTGCAGGCTATTTCAAGTAAAGTTGTTTTTTGCAACTTACTTGATGGTGAATTTGTCAATGCCAATGGTATTCAAGTAGTGCTTCAGTTTAAATATCTCTTACAAGATCTACATTGACCTACCAATCTACATTCCATAGAGTGCACTCCATGTCCATTGATATGGAGTGACATATATTTCTTTTAAAAGCAGGCATGCATTTTCAGTATTTCTCTGGCTTTCACTTTGCAAGATAATATCTCTAGTATTGTCTGGGTGGTACAAATAGGCTCTGTGTTTTAGTGGGTTAATCCTATTATGTCCTGAAGGGTCATGTCTTAATCCCTTTACCCTGGAGCTGAAGGTCTTTTGTTTTGTAGATAGTTTGGCCCAATCTTTCTTAAGGGGCACAAAATATCTGCTGGGGGCAGGAAGCTGGGGTTCTGAGTTTCTGTCTCCCTAAATATTTTTTTTATTTCTCTTTTAGGGAAATATTTTATCCTGCCTTTTTAAAATATTCCTCAAAATATCTAATTCTTCTAGGAGAGCGGTGGTGGGGGCTTACCACAGTATGTTTTCATGGACACATGTGCATCCAGTAAACACACCAAGAAACATCCTTCCGAATAGCATTTCTTCGCTTGATCAGTTCCTGTATCTGCAGCTGGTGACTTGGAGGACACAATCCAGTGCCCAGATTTGTTTGCACATTGATCAACATTAGGTTCGATACTTACACATATCCCTTAGCAAATGACTCAATGGTGGCAGCTGCTCACACATGGAGACAAGCCATGGCTCTCCTTACAAGTGTTCTCGTTCCAGCCAACCTAATGCTAATGTAGGCAATTGTCTGCCAGCAACCATTTTCACAATGCCAACTCAGAGCAATATGAGAAATCTAACATGTTGTACAAAGTCATTCAGAATCCCAGTTATTGCCGCCGCCGCTGTTTTAAATAATCTTTCTAATTGCACCAGTCATTGATCAGAGTTTTTGTCTGAATTCTAAAAAGGCAATGAAATCTGAAAAAACACCAAGTGTTCAGTAGCAGGTCTTTTTCTTCCACACTTGCATGTTTTTCTTCCAGAACTGGAATGTATAATTTTGCTATATAAAATAGTTTCGGGTTCATCCTGGTCAGTACTATCTATGCCGAACAGCACTGTATGGTGCTCAGACTATTTCTCCTATATTTCCAGAAGAGTATCCAACTCAGATCTACCTAAAAATTATGGAGCCTGCGTCCAAGACCTCATTCACATAAATAGCATCAAGAGAGCCAGTTTGGTCTAGTTGTTAAGATACCAGGCTAGAAGCCAGGAGACTGTAAGTTCTAGTGCCACCCTAGGCATGAAAGCTACCTGGGTAACTTTAGGCCAATTATCAGGATACTGTGAATTTTAGTCCCATTTTAGGCATGAAAACTGTCTGGATGATTTTGGGCTAATCACCAGGTGATTGTGAGTTCTAATCCTGTCCCAGGCATGAAAGCTGGTTGAGTGATTGAGGGCCAGTCACTCGCTCTCTCAGCCCAACTCATCTTACAGGGCTGTCATTTTGGAGGATAGGAGGAAGCAGGAGTTTTCTGTGTGATTGCTGCCGAAGTCTGGATATGGCTACAATAACCAAGGATTGAGTTTAGATCTCCTTTTTTTTTCTCCTAACAAGAAAACAAAAAAGATAAAAACATCTGAAAATAGTCACATGGCAGAGTTTTTATGATATTAACCTGGAAATAAGAGAAACTTTCTGACAGTGAGAACAATCAACCAATGGAACAGCTTGCCCTCGGAAGTTGTGGGAGCGCCATTGCTTGAGACTTTCAAGAAGAGATTGGACTGCCATTTGTCAGAAATGGTGTAGGGTCTCCCACTTGGGTGGGGGGTTGGACTAGATGACCTACAAGGCCCCTTCCAAGTCTGATTATCTGTTATATTGTTATTTTACTGTGATTTCAAAACCCATTTAATAAATAAAGAAAAGTTGTATGGGACATTTTTTGTAGAACTATTTCCAAGTGTTCAGCGAGAAGTTGAATATAGTTTAGAGAACTGGCAGCAAAGAGCAAAAGACAGACATATTATTCTTGATGTTGTTGCTGTTAAAATAATGCCAACATACTGTGATGATTGAAAAGCAATAATGTGGATGTTATTTCTATTCACTAATCTGACACTATTGGTTCACCGGTATGTTTCTCTGTGTAGGCAATTGTTAACTGCAGAAATAAGGAATTTACTATACAGGAAGAATCTTTTGAATATATAACAGGCCAAAATTCATGGCATGAAGAAAGACATCAGTATGGCAGCAACTATCTCGGCTGCAAATTACAGCAAGACCAGACATGTTCTATATTCAGTGATTCCTCAACTAATTCTGATTTGCTGAAAAAAATATGCCAGATGACACCTTCTCTCATTTAACACGTTTGAGATTGAAGTCAGGAAACTAAACAAACAAATGGAATTGGCTCTGCTTTATCATACAGAGTTCATATATTCCATTATCTGATATGGAAAATTATTCTAAATCTCCCAATCATCCCCTCCTACCCCTGGCAGACAGCCAACTTTCTGCAAGCAGTGGGCAATTTAAAATGTGTTGGTTGGATTCTTATTAGATTTCTAGTTTATTGTGTCAGTGCAGCTCACCATTTGAAATAATGGTTAACAACTTAATAGATACACTGCAAGGGCCAAAGGAGAGGCAGAAGTAAAGGTGAGAATTATAGGCACATTCAAGCATCATGAGTCTGAAGAGGAGCCAAGCATAAAGTCATCCAAGGGATTCAGTCAAGGGGTGTCTAAACTTTTCCCCCAACTAAGGTAGTTCTTGACTTACAATATTTCATTTAGTGACTGTTCAAAGTTACAACGGCACTGAAAAAAATGACTTATGACTGTTTTCACACTTGCAGTAAGCATTCTCATGGTCACATGATAAAAATTCAGGTGTTTGGCAAGCGATTCCTATATTTATGATGGTTGTAGGGACCATGACATGACCTTTTATGACCTTCTGATGAGCAAAGTCAATGACAAAGCCAGATTCACTTAACAGCCATGTTACCAATTTAAGAACTGCAGTGATTCACTCAACAACTATAGCAAGAAAAGTCATAAAATGGGACAAAACTCACTTAGCAATGTAAATTTTGAGCTCAATTGTGATCGTAAGTTGAGGACTACCTGTAGTTATTCTTTACTACTCCTGTACCTTTCCTATTTCTTTACTATTCTATTCCCTCATATATCTACTGTATATTAAAAATATAACGCACTTTGGATTTCAAAAGACATAAAGATGACTTGGAATGAGCTGGAGTAGGAATGTAGCAGCTCAATGGTGGGATTCAATATATTTTTACTATTGGTTCTGTGGGCGTGGTGTAGCTTGGTAGGCGTGGCTTGGTGGGCATGGCAGAGGAAGGATACCATTCCTTCCCCACTCCAGGGGGAAAAATATTGTAAAAATCTCTGTTCTCTCCCCACTTCTGGGGAAAGGTTACTGCAAAATCCTCATTCCCTCCATACCCCACTAACCTGCTTTCCAGTTCCATTCTCCTGTGCAGGGCAACAAAAGAACACCCAGCCAATCAGCTGGGACTCAGAGGCACAGAATCGATGGGGGTGGGGCCAGTCAGAGGTGGTGTTTGTTGGTTCCCCGAACTACTGAAAATTTCCGCTACTGGTTCTCTAGAACTGGTCAGAACCTGCTGAATACCACTTCTGTAGCAACTGCCTCCTTAAGGATCCTTAAGCCAAATTCAGCTTCTTTATCTAGAATTAGGATGCAGCTGCAGAAGACAGTGGTATAAACCCAGGAAAAGATACAGTTCTTTTAAGGGAGTACTGGCAGGTGCTTTAAGCCCACACTCAGTGTGCCAAAGCACCTTTTTGCTTTTGACTCCAAAGCAATTACACAACTCAATCCTAATGACATAGAATTCTAGCCCTTGTGATTGTTCTGCATAGCAAACAAAGATCTTGTCTACAGTATATTGGTGCAATGGATATGAATACTGAAGATGAAGATTTATAGACAGTCAATGGCATGTATTTTATGTAATGCCTCCCAAGATATAAATATCTCCCTTATGGAAGTCTACAGAAGACAATCAAAGTGGATCTTGTCACATTAACACTACTTGCTGAGAGTTTGGAAAAAGTGTAATAAAGTTTATATGCCATGACTCAGTAGTAGCTTAAGGGGGGAAGGAGGTGTTTTCCAGAAAACAAAGCAGTGACATAAGAAAGATAAGGTTCCAAAAGTACTTTTTCAAGAGGCAACTGGACTTTCTGATTTTTCTTTAAAGATGTTCTGCTTCTCATCCAAGAAGCTTCTTCAACTCTGAGAGTTTTTAAAAATGAGGGTTCAAGCCTCATTTATCAGATTGTTGTTTTGGAAATGGCTCTTCTCTCTTGTAAGGGCCATCCTCCAAACTCTTTCCCCTTATTTTCCCTCTCTCTGCATATAAATTAATTTATACTAAACAGTTATTATGATAGTACTACATAAGATTCCTTTGATCAGAACAGGTACAGATCCAGACAATATATGTTAGAATTCATGGTTTGAATGTATTTTTATGCAATAACTACAATAGTATTTAGCCAGTAGATGGCAAGGTTTACAAGTTTGGATCTATGGTATATACTCTATGCTCTTTTGTTCTGAGTAGAAATTCTTGTTTCCTGTTAGTTATATAGTTGAGCAGTAAAGTACATGGTGACTGTACTGTTTGTTTTCTCTGTAGTGCTTATATAAACAAAATTTCTAACAATATATTTCCAAAAATATACAATTCAAATATATTTATTTATTGATTTATATTTTACCATATTTCAAACCAACAATATTTAATGAACATTTTACAAACATGCACAACTAAAACCTATTCACCTTTCCATAAGTATTTATTTAAAACATTTAAATAACTGCCTAAGTCAGATAATGAGGTTTTGTGATGCACAAAGAAAAAGAAAGTCAAAACTTGCAGAAACAAACCAAATTAAATCATGTCATTAGAACCAAGCAGTGGGGAAAATGGCTGAAATATACCATAACCCCTTCCTCTCTGTTGCAACATATAGGATGAGCTGATACCTTTGGGAACTTTCAGTTTCATTAGATAGACCAGACCATAAAAATCAACCCCACAGGGAGACTTAATGTTTATTTTATCATGATAGTCACATAACAAAACCTTATAAGCCTTGTTGGAAGAAATGTTCATCTCGGTTCAGTTCCATATGGGAAGAAAGACACTGGAAGCATGAACACTGCTTGGAAGGATGGTTTAATGGTAGGCAGGATCACATGGTTTTGGGATCCTGGGCACAATGAGCACATGGGTGAAAGAGGGAGAGAGATTTATACCCTCTGTTGGGCTTTGAACTTGCTTCCTGTTCCTGTGACAAGAAATGTATTCTGATTGGTTGTCAGACTCCCATGGGGCCATGCAGAGGTAACTTTGTAGGTAGTCTTGAGTCCCAGGCTTGACTGAATCTTTCTAGGTGATGTAATGAAGGGGCTTTGGGCAATTCCTATTATTATGGCTTAATGGCTTTGTCCTGGTTTGGATTTGAGTGAGGGCTAATCCTATTATGTCCTAAGGGTGAAGATCTTTTTGTTGTAGATAAGCTGGCCCAGCCTTTTGTCCTGCAGATAAGCTGGCACCAAAATATCTGCAGGGGCTGAATTTCTGTGTCCCTTAAGATTTCTATTTCTCTTTTAGGGGGAAATATTCTCCATTTTTAATATTTTTTTAGAATATTTCATTCTTCTAGGAGAGGGGTGGATGCTAACTTTCTACAGCCTCAATGTACTGTATGTTCCTTATACTCCAGTAAATCAGGGGCATGTTTACATGAACCTCTTCAGAATATTACCTTCCTTCCCAGGACTTAAAGAATATTTTTAACTTGCTTTAACTGGATGATTCTTGCCTATTTCTGGCAGTGTCATCCCCCTTATTCTACAAGAATAAGTATCTGTCCCTCATATAAACTGGTTCTACACCATGTGGAGTTTTATAGGTGATAAGCAGCACCTTCAATTAAACCTGGAAGATTACTGTAAATTCATGCAGCTTAAAGCAATGAAGGGGACATCCATAAGAACCTGGGATTTTGCATTCTGTGCTAATTGTTGCTGTTCAAGGACACTTTACACAAGACACATTGGCATAGTACAATTGGGAGGTGATTAAGGCACGAAAAAGCATGAGCAGGGCCTCACAATCTACTAATTATTGATATGCTACTTAAATTTCAAAGAGATGCCATGTTTCAGTGCAATATACTAAGCCTTAATTAGAAGCCTCTAATAAAATTTTAAACATCTTCACTTCCTTATTTTATTAAGGTTTCGGTTGGTAAGATGAACTATGCTGCAAAGTTTCACTACCTTTTACTAACTTTCTTGCTTATTAGACCTGTGACCTTTGAAGATTGGAACCACTCCTCATCTTGATGTTTGTCTTCATGTTATCCGAGGGAATTTGTCTAAAAATATTCCCTTCATTGGAAAAACATCCTCTAATGATTATGTTATTCTAATGAAGTGATTAGGTCTTCTTATCCCTGCTGTGGATGCTATTAAACCAAGTACAAATGTTTAGCCTGCTGGGGCTACTCTCTAGGCGAAACTCAAATGACCCTCTTGTGAGTCTAACTATTATTATTTGACTTTCTTTGCCCTTCGTAATTTCTCAGCTGTTTGGAAAGTATGCATGCATTGCACAAGATCTACTAGAACAAACATAGCTCAATGAAAGAGATTTTTTTAGCTCAGGGGTTGAACTGTTAATCCTTGGTGCTCACTTGTTTTCATGCAGACATTTCATTATCCAATCAGGTAACATCATCAGTGGAGTTTCCTCTTTGTAGTCCAGGGGTGGGTTTCTACCGGTTCTGTCCACCTCTGTAGAACCGGTAGCTCTGTAGAGCAGCAGACATAGAACCGGTTCTATGTCTGCTAATGTTTTTGCCCACCCACCCATCTGGGCTCTTACCTGATGATTGTGTTTCAAAGTGTTCCATGTAGAGGTTTGCGATGACAGGTGAGAGGAGTGATCCCATGGGTGCTATTTGTTTGTATTTTTGTCCATTGTAGGTGAAGTATGTATTGGATAGGCAGAGGTTGGTCAGATCTAGGATGTGCTTGGGGGGGTTGTATTTCTTTTGGATGGCTGTCAAGGCTTCTTTTATAGGCACTTGGGTGAAGAGGGATATGACATCGAAGCTCACTAATAGGTCGCTGGGTTGTAAGTTTTGTTTCTTTATGATCTCGATGAACTGGAATGAGTTTCTTACATGTGAGTTGATGGATTTTGCATAGGGCTATAGTTGTTTGGCGAGCAATTTGGCTAGGTTTTGTAGAGGTGAGCCTATGGAGCTGACTATTGGTCTAAGTGGGGTTCCTTCTTTGTGTATCTTGGGGAGACCATAAAGCTTAGGGCATCTGGATGATTTCTCTCTGGGTATGATACTTTGCTGGATTTCTTCGCTGATGGGGGAGGCTTTTATTTTGGATCTGATGGTTTTTTCTAGGTAGGTGGTGGGGTCAGTATTTAAAGGTTTGTAAGCAGGGACTTGGAGTACCCATAGTCAGCTTCATAGGCTCATCTTGATTGGGTGGGGGCTTGGCTGTGTTCTGATTGGTTGGGGGGTTGGCTGTGTTCTGATTGGCTGGGGGTGTGAACAGAACACAGAACACAGCCAACCCCCCAACCAACCAGAACACAGCCAAGCCCCCACCCAATCAAGCCACCCCCACTGACAGTTAAAACGAAGTAACAGCTGCAAGCTCACATTACTCCCAGAAACACAAAGCCGAAGACACAAGCCTGAAGATGATGAATAAGACTTCATCGAAACGTCGCCTAGATACTACCAATTTTACGCGGGAGAAAACCCGAATGACCAAAGATCCACATACAAATACCCGCAAAAACCTCAGAAAACAAATATATGTATATATGTGTGCGCGTGCGAGCCCAAGCACGAAGCTGAAATCACCAGCCTGAAAAGACCCGAACACAACAAGACCTGCATAAAAACGGCTGCCAAGCCTGACACACAAGATTAAAAAGAACCCAATATACAAGCCTGAGGATGGCAGATGAGATTCTGCGGAACCTTCGCTATAATAAAAGCACAAATATTAAGACGGGAAAATACCCGAAGAAACCTAAATACCATACATATAAATACCCATGAAAACATAAGAAAACATATGTGTGTGTATGTATGTATGTATGTGTGTGTGTGTGTGTATATCCCTGTCTTCTTGAAAATTATGTCTTTGTTTTTACAGATAAATGCCCAGTACATATAAAAATAATAAAAAAGATTTTGCTGCTGCCAAAAAACTTGAGAAGAAGCAAGATAAAATACCTTCTCTACAAAAACCATACATCAAATTACAGGATATGCTGGTAATCTTTAAATTGATAAATTACTTGTAGGTTAAGGAAGACAGAGAAAAAAACTTCCTCTTTGAAAAATTGGCAACTTTCTCTATTCTTTCTCCAGTAAATATATCCTGGAGAAAAGAGTTATTTTGCCATGTTATAAGACTGATTAACTGATATCTCTTTTATAGTTTCCTTTGAGAAATTCTTGATAACTAAGAGGTAAATTGCACTAAATTGAAAGGAGCTTACTCTCGTGTAACTGCATCTAGAATTGTAACTATGGTTACTCAGAAGATTTCAGCAAAATTCTTTGTACTTATTCAGCTATCACACTGTGTTCACTGAGGCTTAAGTCTGGTAAATTTAGAATTTCCATCTTCAAAAGTGGTTATTTGTGGGAATACACATGCACTCCATAGTGTAGTGTTTAAGGATTCCTTAATCATGGAAACATGTTGGAGAACCTTGGGCCAGTTACTCACTGTCAGTTTGACCTATTTCATAGGATTATTAAGAAGTTATAAGGAAGAAACATTCCTGTATAAACTTTCTTGAGTTTTTGGAGAAAAGGTGGTATACATTTGACAATTAAAAAAATAAAATAGTGAAAAGTTAAATACTTTCTTCTCTAGCATTACTCCAGAAAATAAACAGGGATCTTTCCTTCTGATTTCACCTCTTTTTAAGCCAGCTGCCTCCTTGCTTTGCTTAAAAGATATCTACCTGCAAATATTGGAATAATAAAAGCTGCCACACAATGTTAGGTTAGATAAACAATGATTCAGCTTGGAATAAGGAAGCTTAATGGGATTTCTCTCTTGTTTTTTTTAAGGGATTGACCCTTTCTTGCTGGTAGGGATGTGCATAAAATGGAAGATGCAATTCAGCTGAGAGACTAGGGCATGGCCACATCAAATCTGAAATATTTTGTTGGGTCTGGATTTTGGACAAGAAAAACTCTGGATAGTTATAACGATAGAAAAAAGATGCTAAGATCCTAGAAAGTGTGTAGAGAAAATGTTTAGAGGACTGGAGGCTAAATCATACAATGAATGGTTGAGGAAGCCAAGTATGTCTAGCCCAAGGGTGTCAAACTCATGGCATCATGTTGCCGTCACATGATGTGTCGCGATGTTGTTTTTCCCTTTGTGGAGCTGGCATGGTCTGCATGTGATGCATCTGGACCACAGTCTGCCAGTTTGACACCCCTGGTATAGCTTATTTTAAGACAGGATTGAGGAGATACAATAGCAATCTTCCAGTACTTGGGTTGCTGTCAAAAAGAAAAGGATGTCAAGTCAACCTATTCTTGAAATCACTTGTGGGCAGGCAAGAAGTAACAGTGGAAGACCATTAAACAGAGATCCAACTTACAAGTAAGGAGACATTTCCTGGCAGTGAGAAAATTTAACCAATGGAGCAACTTGGCTCCAGAAATTGTGGGTGCTCCATCACTGGAAGTCTTCAAGACAACTATAGGATGGTATAAGGCAGTGGTGGCTAACCTTTTTCGGCTCCCATGCCGATAATGCTCACTTGCGCGCTCTCGTGTGCCAGCACCCAGAAGGCACACCCCATGCATGCGCATGCGACCCCCCCTCGTGTGCTGCACATCTGCGCATGCACACGTGATTCCCCCTCATGCACCATGCCTCTGCACATGCATGTGCGAATCCTACCCTCACATGCCATGCATTTTTGTGCATTTGCACACGACTCGCTTCTTGTGCGCAGTGCATCTGCGCATGTGAACGCAATTCCCTGGTGTGCAGCACATCCCTGCACATGCATGCATGATCTCCTCATGCACAGCGCATCCCTGCGCATGCACACATGTCTCTGTGCACCCCCTTCAATCCCTGCGCATATGCACCACATACCCGACAATCAGCTGTCGGGTGGCAGCGCACGTGTGCATGCGCAGTAGGGCTCTTCCAGGTGACTTCTCACATGCCAGGGAAAAGGGTTCTGTGTGCCACTTCCAGCACGCATGGCATAGGTTCGCCAACACGGGTATAAGGTCTCCTGCCTTGGGCAGGAGGTTGGACAAGAAGACCTCTGAGGTCTCTTCTAGTCCTATGATTCTATCTCCTGGGTTCTATAATGTTCTATGTTCAGATACTTGAGATATGATCCATCCTCCTCCAAACTATTTGCCTTCTATTGAGCATTCCTACCAGGGGTGGGCTTCAAGAATTTTAGCAACAGGTTCTCTGCCCAATTGCTGGGTGGGCGTGGCCATGGTGGGCATGGCCTAGTCAGCCTCCTGCACCACAGCAGGGGGGGTTGTTTTTGCCTTCCCAAACGCCAGAGGCTTTTCTTGAGCCTCCAGGAGGTGAAATGGCCTCCCCAGGCTCCGGAGGCTGGCCTTCCTGAACTTCCAGTAGGGCCATTTTTTCACCCTCCCTGAGCCTCCACATGCACTTCCCTACATCCAAAACCAGCCATGTGGGGACTCCTGGGAGAGGCAGGGGGGTGGGGGGTGGGGGGACCAGCCAGGAGTGGGATTTGGGGGTTCTCCAAACTGTGCAGAATCTTAGCTAGCAGCCCATCCCTGATTCCTACCCATTACATAAATAAATCAAGTCACACAATGATCTTTTCACTATACAAACAACTCCTATAGGGGTGCATGAATTCATAAGTATCATCTGTAGTTTAATGCATTGACACAACAAAGGAGCAAACTTCAATCAGCCCTACTTTTTGCTGTATCCCTGGAAATAAAAACAAATCCTCCTCTAAGTATTGTGACTTGAGGATGTGGGAAATTAGTAAATGACCTTCATTAACCAACCAATATCAGATTTGGAGATGAGATGAATTTCCAATGGGATGTTATGAGAGCCTCTGCTCCTCTGTTTTTCTCAGATCGTTTCCACATTTCATTTGCACCATCTGGAAACACAGCATGTCTCCTATTGCCAATCCCAATACTCTAAAAGGAAGAGGGAGAAGGGTATGTTTTAAAGCAGACATACCTTCTCCCAGATCACCATCAGCTTGGACGCAATTTATTGCCTTGATGGTTTCCTACAGTAAGTTTTCTGCCAAGGCCAACACAAAAGAAATCAAGTGGGATTCAGACCCCAGCATCCTCATCTAAATAGCAATCACAGAAGTGTGTTTGAAATTATAAGGCTTTAATAAGAGCTCAATTGCTTTAGACTGCATCAGGATCACTGAGTCAGGTTGGAAACTCTTCGGGGAAAAGAAACCCCAACAGATTAAATTGACTAAACTGCCTTTTAATTTTGGCTGGTGAACAAAGTGAAATTGGGAAAGGGCAATGAAGAAATGGAGAAAATTGAGACTTGACATGAATAGATGCAAGTCTAATAAAGTTGACAAAATTGGAGTCACTTCCACCAGTTTGGCCTCTCCTTTTGCAAGAAGTGATTATGCATGCCATCGGAAAAGATGTAAATGCCAATATTTGTTGCTGAATGCATGCAAAGCATCTCTGGCTGGTGTTTAAAGAGAGTGACTTGAACCAGTCAATGCGCCCCAAGGAATCTGTTAACGCTTATGCTGAAGTTCAGTCCTTGTAAATTATCCTGTACAAAAAAGAGAAAACAAAAGACAAAGACCAAGGTGAAGATTGCCATTAGGCTAGAACAAAATTCACACATGAGATGAGAGGTAGGAAGACCTCTATATGTGTCATAGTCTAGAATAGGGGTGTCAAACTCAAGGCCTGTGGACTGGATCTGGCCCTCCTGAGATCTGTTTTTGCTGGCAGAGAGTTGTAGGAAGCCATTGCAGCTGAAAGTGGAGCTCAGGAGCGACCACAGGCATCCCTGACATGAGTGATGATGAGTTGGCCACACCCACCCTGGTCAAACCTGAGGTCAAGCACAACCCTGATATGGTCCTCAGTGAAATCGAGACCCTGGTCTAGGATATATGTTCTTCTTCAGAATGCAACACAGCCTCAGCTTACCACAGTTCATTGGGTGACCATTCAAAGTTACAATGGTACTGAAAAAAGTGACTTGGGACCATTTTTCACACTTACGACCATTGTAGCATTCTCGTGGTCACATGATCAAAATTCACTTGCTTGGCAACTGACTCACATTTATGGCAGTTGCAGTGTCCAGTGTGATCTCCCTTTTTGCAACCTTCTGACAAGCAAAGTCGATGGGGAAGCCAAATTCACTTAAAGAGCGTGTTATCAAATTAACAGCTTCAGTGATTCTCTTACCAAATGTGGCAAAATATTCACTTAATTTTTGGAACAAAATTCACTTAATAAATGTCTGATTTAGCAACAGAAGTTTTTAGGCACCATTGTGATTGCAAGTCAAGGACTATCTGTAACATGTCATTTTTCTCCTTACGGTGTTCTCAGGTACAGTAAGTTGGGTTTTTAATTTCCATCAGTTCAAATTAACATAGTTGCATAAATTTGGAAGATAACTGGAAGGAGTCTAATGATCCAAAATGAGGCTGGAAAAAAAGACATATCAAATCTTAGTCTATTTAACCCTGCTTGCTGATGATGGACATACAAGGTGAGTATATCCACAAATCATGAAAGCTTACTTTTTAAAAACATGTTGTTTCCATTACATATATTGGACGGGTAGTCAGTAAATCATATCTTCTATTTGTTTAGAAACAAAAACGTGGGAACTGAGAAACCCATGAGTGTACTTCTTACAACATATGGCATTGATTTTTTTTAAAATATTTAAAAATATTTTTAAAATAATATTTTTAAATATTATTCCAAAACAAAGATTTACCTCCTTTCCATACACAGCATGGCCTTAGACTAAGCTGGTTTGCTAATGATAATTTTCTAAACTGATAAATGTTCAATGGAAGTAATAGGTGTTACTAGGGGTGTTTTTGATTTTTGTTAGATAATTTTTGTTACTTTGTGGTTTTCCTCATGGCCTGCATATCTTAGCATGGAAAGTCTCCAGTGAAAGGAGTTATCTTTATCATGTCATTAGATTTAAATATGGAAGGTCCAAATGCTGCATATTGCCAATGAATTCAAAATGGTGATTATGTAAATCTGTTTTTTGTTGGCAGTTAACTAAGGATTATCTGTCATTAAATTGAATGAGAATTGAAAGAACACAGAAACACCCCTCCCCCACCCCAAAAAATGCATAATTTTATTTCATGCCATTTCACACACCAGAACAAAAGCATTGTTGTGTTGCAGGAAGTCCTTTGGCTTTTGTGTCTTACAGAGAAAATACTAAAATAATTGTAGAATATTACTTTGAGTGAGCATCTTCTACCTATTTCATTGGAGTTCTCTGGATGAGTGGTACGGTGGCCTAGGGGTAGAGCTCCCCCCTCACAATCAGGAGGCTGTGAGTTCAATCCTAGGTAGTGGTAGATATTTCTTTCTTAGGCACAGTATGTAAATACCAGCTGCCAACTCTACATTGGCGACACTAAAATCCAGATTATTTGTTGGGGTTTATTTTTAAGTTACTGTTAGACTATGATTCAGAAAGTCAGCTATCAAAAACTTTACAATTAAATAGATGAATTCAAATATATATTGACATGCAACAGTGAGAAAATCAGTGAACGATAAAGATAAAATTTACAGTTAATTACATTTAGAGAAAATTGGCATTTGACTGATGATTTATTGCTCCAATATTGATTACAAAAACAGATAATTCATTCCTTGAAATTGTTGGAAATATAGCAATCAAGCATGATCAGTTTTTGATATTGGTCGCAAACTCAGCAATATTGGAAATCATTTTATACCAGGCTAGAACCTATTGTAAAAGTGGATTTCTCTTTCAGAGTGTTATTTTCTTATTAAATGTTACTAAACCATATATTTCTATGTTGATTACAGAACTGGCACAGTATTAGTAACATCCGCTTGGGACTTTTGTCTTTTCTTCTTGGAAATTATGAACAATAATAATGACTTTAAAGAAAAATGCTATTATATCTAACCACATCGCTCCTCAAAATTCCCCCCTCCCATTTTCCCAGGCTCAAGAATGTAGCAGCGTGGAAGCTTCTGGTGCTAATATGGTTTCCAAACCTGACAGTGGATTGGACTGAAGAGAGTGATTAGTCCAGTTACCAGCCAACTCTCATGCCTAAGAAGGGACTAGAACTCACAGATTCCTGGTTTCAGAAGTGATCTTCACCACTAAAACAAACTGGCTTTTTGATGCTAATAAATTTCTTTCAATCTTTTTTTTTAACTTTCCCCCCCTTTCATCCCATTTAAAATTTCTTCTTTCATCTTTCCTTTAATTGCATCTGGAGAATTAATAAATAGCAAAAAATAAAAATGTTATGTACAATTAGTTGACCCCACCTCCCCTCCCCTGATCACCTTTTCATTCATAATGTTGTATTTTCATTTTTTATTGTTTTATTTTTATGTTTACATTTTTATCATTACACCCTGCCCCCCCATTTTTACTGTTGTAAGCTGCCCAGAGTAGACCCACAGCAAGTTGGGCAGCAAATAAATTTAACAAATAAATAAACATGCTTTCAAAAAATGTAAAATGGACCCAGTATTCCAAAAGGTTACTTACAGCACTTAACACAAAGTCATAATACTATATGTTTGTGTTGTATATATTTAGCCATTGGGGCTTGCAAAATGTGTTTTAGGGCATGGTGTTATGAGTCAGTTAGATTTGCTCAACCAACCATAGCCAACTCAACAATGGTTTATAATGTATGATTCCAGTCATTCAATTCATATGTTTCTTCAGAGGCATTCCAATCTAGTAAATGATAATTCTCAGATATTCTCTACAATATCTGTGATATATTCCCAGCTAAATTTACCCAGTCATATTATACTACTATATTTTCTTATTATCTCCAAAACATGAACAAGCTTTATACTTCACACTGAGCAACAATTTGTTATAAACCCTCTTTGTTAAATAAGCCAGAATCCATGGTTTATAGGAAGCCATTAACCATTGTTTATGAACTACACTGACTAAAGTCCTAGAATCTGATGAGTCAGAAGTACAAAGCACAGTATATGAGTCTGTGAAAAGAATTGGAAGGGACTTTGAGACCTAATTTACTTCAAATCATTTTATTGAAAGCAAATATTTTTTGGCAATAAGTCACACAAAAATCAATAATTCATCTTTTTATTAGGCTGTAGGAACAATACATTTTGCAAGTTGTAGACAAGGATGATTTTAGTAAGTAATTTGCTAACTCCATCACTAAAGTATGTGTATATTTGTCTGTGTGCTTGAATGGGAACAAAGGAAGCATCACAAGATATTCCAGTAACTGGAACTTCATCCTAAGGTTTAAATTCTAATGCACCAGATATGTGAAATTAGACAAGTCAAGAAGAGTGGCATTCAACTCCAGCCAGACCGAAATGAACAGAGATTAAATGCTGCACTTTCTGTGATTAAGTTTACACAGCCCACATGGCCTAAGCCTTGAAGATTTGCCGCATTTTAATTCTACAGATATACTTATAATTCCTTCTGTTCCTGCACATGGCTCATTTTGCAATTTTCAATGACACTACCAAAAGCATATTCAAAAGACATATACCGTTTTTTTAGCATTAACTGCTCCACATGTACTGATTGTCCTTCAAGTTTTGTCCTTTCTCCAGTCTTCATTCTCTCCCCCACTTGTCGGATCATTTCCAATTAGAAATATCTGTTTGATTATCTTTTCCTATATCAGTGAAACCCAGATTGGATCCTTACATAAGTGAAACAACAGTATTGAGCAATAGATTTTCGAGTTTAGTGTCCAAGTAAATTGGGAGTGGGGATGACACAGGTATGTTCACATCTCTTTGCTAGAGAAGGTTGTATGCCATCGTATTGTTTATTTAACTGGACTGCAGAATGTATCATCAAAAATGCTGGAATAGAAGAAATAGAAAATGGATTTAAATTGCCAGGAAAAATATCAGCAACCTCCAAGATACTATGGTAATGATGAAGACTTAGAGAATCTTTGTGCCTAAAATCTTAAAATTATGTAATGGTAGTAGATTGTCTTTTTCAAGGCTTACAAATTCACAAGGATAGTGACAGCAATCAGAAGCTAAAGATAAATTTCTTTTTTGAGAAAATGAGTCTGATAGATCTACACAAAATAGTAAAGTACAAAAGCCTCTCACTGACAACTTAGATGCATATTGTCAAGGCCTAGTTTTTTTCAGTTGGGCAAATTATTGTGAAAGAATTATTGGTCCCTTGAGTATCTTATTCACTTTGTTTTTGTTTATACAGTACATTCTTTACATAATTATTTGGAGCTCCTTTTCCAAGAAACTAATCTGTAACATTCATAAACTCATTTTAGGTCAGCTTCAGAACAAATCTTTGAGGTAAATTTCCCAAAATTTAAGCAGTGGCTCATTGGGAATTAGAATTTCAGTCTTTCAGATTTAAATACAAAAGTACATATTGGGGGAGTTGCTTTCTCTTGTCTAAGGAATTATTTTCTTCTGGAGACACCTCATAATAGAAATGATTCAATGATTCCTCATCATTCTAATTTCCTTCTTTGATGTTATTGTTATCATATATATATATATATATATTCAGGTACTATAATGACGTGGGAAAATACCCGAACAAAGCTGAATACCATACATACATACACACACACACACACACACACACAGAGTTCCTTTTTTTTTTCTTTTTTCCAAATCTATGGCTTAATTTGGATAGTTGCTTTGTGATTAATATATTGCTACCTACTCAAAGACCTTAGAAAGATGGGATGAACATCTGTTTCTAAAATTTAGCCATATGTAACCATGATTTACTTGCAGTTAATATGTCAACCCTTGATATTTATGAGTTTGTATTCCAAACTCATAAATTCCCTTACCTTATTACACTTCTGTGACAAAATTGGATGGTTCGTTGGAATTGCTACATTTGTGATATATGGCAAGAGGCAATCAATTAGGAGACAAGTTTTAGCTTAGTGATATATAATGCAATGAGGTAGATACCTTGAGCATCTTGGTAGTTTGTCAATAAATGTTGCCTTCCTATAGAGGTAATTCTACACATTGTATGCACATGAGTAGAACTGATAAGGAATCAACCTCCCATCAGAATCCTTAAATTCTGCATGCAATGATGACAATCAATCAGCAACAGGAATATCCAACCACCCAAGACTCTATGGATTATGTATGGTTTCATGATGCTATAAAATGCTACGTGCTTCATTGCTGAACAGGAATTCCCTTAATGTCAGTATATAAAATGTAATCTTGAATCTAACAAGCCCTATTATAGCATGCTCCATTTGCATGAAAAGAATTTCCTCAAGGCAGATTAATGAAAGCATTTTGTCATTCACTCCGGCCTGAGTCTGCACTTCTAGTATTTGAACGGAATGTGTAAGATAGAGTTCAGCAGCCCCTATGAATGAAAATGAAAGCTGTTTCTTTTCTTTCTATCCAGAGAGGTTAGCTGAGAATTATTTAACTGTAAAGAACCGGTGCTGCAGAAATGACATTAAAAATAGGATTTATAGAACAAGGTGCAAATGGTTTTGTTTTTAGCTAAAATAATCAACCATGCCCCAGAACAACAAATGAAGATTAGTAATAAGATAGTCCATATCTTTGCAGCTCTACTATGCAAATTATAATATATAGGTGTTGAAGGGAGAAGAAAATGAGATGAAATCTTGTCCTTTCCATGAACAGAACTAAAGATTATATTGGTGTTTATATTGTTTTTATGGTGTGTTATATGTATATATATAGTTGCACTTTTTAATAAGTTTTAATTGGTTAGTCACCTGTCTTTGGTACTCCACTTTCACTTATCTCCAAAGGTAAGTGGGGTCAGGTCTGATTATTATTAGGTAGGAGGCTACCAGAAAATCCCAAGGCTGTACCCTAAACTGGGATTAAAATTTAAACTGTCAAATAAACATCCTCAAAGAAGTTAGTGTCAACCTATTTCTATAATGTTGATTGATGCGGTGCTAATGCACCCATTAGAAAACTTGTCCAAATCAAGGGCAACTTTAGTTTGACAAGAAAATCAGTAATTTGCAGATATAATAAGAATAATATACTGTATGATTTGGTGCCAGTCAGAGGGAATGTGAACTGGCAGGTTCAACAAAAGCTCTATCATAGTGCCTGCTCTAGGGAATTAAAGATTAGACCCAACCTAAACCTACAAGCCTGCTGTACAATCTTAAGATTGGATTTCATTGCTGAGCCTAGGGCGAAGATTGTGTGGTTGAGCCTCTATTTGATTATGTTGACTATGTTGTTAGTTTTAGGTCAGCTTTTATATTTGTTGTTTATTTTGTTTTGGCTGTGATGGTTTTATCATGTTGTTTTAATCTCGGTTAGCGGCCCAAAGTCATATGTGTCATATATCTCTGTGACAAGAGGTGCACGGCCATGTAAACTGATGGAATTATTTTATTTTATTTTATTTATTTATTTATTTATTTATTTATTTGTCAGTTGCTTACAAGATAATAGGTACAGTATAAGTAAAACATAGTTATGAATATATGGATACATATAAGAAAAATAAAATATAAAAGAAACAATGGGACAGGGACGGTAGGCACGTTGGTGCGCTTATGCACGCCCCCTACAGACCTCTTAGGAAAGGGGTGAGGTCAATAGTAGACAGTCTAAGGTTAAAGTTTTTGGGGTTTGTGGAAGAAACCAGAGTCAGATAGACTATTCCAAAATAATAAATACATAAATAAATAAAATTCATGCTAATAGTTAATAAATATACTGCAGGGAGGGTTGCTATGAGCATTAGTATTTGCTTCTAAGTCTTGTCTACCCTTGGTGACAATTGATTAATGAGTAATTGATTCCCAATGAAGAAAGAAACACCGCATTTTCTGTCCGCCTTCAAAGCCATTGAAGGGATTTTAACATTTCTTAGCTCGACTAAGGTTTCTCTGAGCTGAAAGCTTCTCTCCAGCTGTTTTGGCCTAAGAAGTGATAAATACTGCAGACATGCGAGTTACATTATTGTAACATTGCTTTCTTTCAGCAACTGTTGTCAGAGTGCATATTAGGTTTTAGAAAGCCATTAAGGGCTCAGTTGGAATGAAGGTTCTGCTTCCCTGTAAGTCTCAGATAACAAAACACAAAATCTCTGTAAACTGTGCCATCAATTATTGATATTGCAATTGCTATCTTTTGTACATTTGTACTTTGTAAAAACAAAGCAAAACAAAAAACCCTTCCCAGACATATCATTTAAACATGAAGCTTCATTACAACAAAACAGATCATAGATTCATCAAGTTCAATTTTGTTCATAATTTCTAGTACTTCCAGTCTGCCATAGAAACTTATGCTAGCAAAGCTTGTGTTCTGTCACTATGTTTCATAACAGAATAACAGAGTTGGAAGGACTCTTGGGGGTCTTCTACTCCAACCCCCTGGTCACATAGGAAATCCTATACCCATGATGGCGAACCTATGCCACGTGTGCCGGAAGTGGCATGCAGAGCATTCTCTGCATTTTCTGGGCATGCCAACTGCTGCCCGTTGCTCTTCTGGGTTCTGGCACACGCATGCACGCTAGCCAGCTGGCCTTTGTGTGCGCATGAGTGCCAGCCAGCTGGTCTTCGTGCATGTGGGAGTGCTGGAAACCAGAAGAGCAGTTCCCCAGAGCACATGTGTGCACCAGCCATCTGGTCTTTACACATGCATGTGCATTAGAAACTGGAAGACTAGGTGGGCAGTATGCATGTGAACTCTGGAAGCTAAGCTTCCGGTTTCCGGTGCTCCTGCATGCGTGGAGTTGCTCCTCTGGTTTCTGCCACCCATCCACACACACTCTCGTTTCAGCACTTGGTGCCAAAAAGGTTAACCACCACTGTCCTATACCATTTTATTTATTTGTTTGTCAAACATGTACAAGATAACAAGTATGAACATAAACAAGAACAAAGGGAGTAGAGATAAATGAGGACAGTAAGGCAGGGACGGTAGGCATGCTGGTGCGCTTATGCACGCCCTCTTTTAAGAACCTTTTAGGAATGGGGAGAGGTCCACGGTAGACAGTTTGAGGTTGAAGCTGTGAGAGGCTGAGGCTGCAACAATAGAGTTGGGTAGAGCATTCTAGGTGTTGACCACTCTGTTGCTGAAGCCGTATTTTCTGCAATTGAGTTTGAACAGTTTCCTTGAATTTGTATCGGTTGTTTGCCAGTGTATCATTGTGATTGAGGCTGAAGAAGTCATCGACAGGTAAGATGTTGTAACAGACCATTTTGTGTACTATGCTTAGATCGGACCGCAGGTTGCACAGTTCTAGATTGTCCAGGCCCAAAATGACAAATGATTGTCCAATCTCTTCTTTAAAATCTCCAGTGAAGGAGTACCAGCAACCTCTGGAGGCAAATCTTTCCACGATGAATTGTTCCAACTGTCAATAAATTTCTCCTTACTTTTAGGTTGGTTCTCTCCTTGATTAGCTTCCATCCATTGCTTCTTGTCCTGCCTTTAGAGGCTTTGAAGAATAGGATGACACCCTTCTTTTTTGTAGCAGTCCCTAAGTTATGGGAATACTGCTATTATGTCAGTCCAATCCTTCTTTTCAATACCCTAGAATATCCAATTCCTGCAAGTATTCTTTGTGGTTTAGCCTCCAATTCCCTAATCATATTTATTGCTACTCTCTGCAGTCTTTCTAGAATCTCAACATCTTTTTTATATCATGGTGACCAAAATTGGTTCATGGTAATAGGGTTAGGGGTGGCTTTTTGATCCAATGTTCAAATTCTATTTCTGTACCTATCACATGGAACTTAGGACCACAGTCCATATAAATGGCAAAAAAAATATTACCAAATAAATTATATTTACATACCTTCACAGACAGTGGGAGGTGTTTACTTTGTTGGTACTGTCTAGTATCTTGGAATTACCTTTAGGTAGACTTCAATGTATAGTTATAATTGGGACTGGAACTTCTGCCACTAAGTGATGTGGTCATGAAGTGAGTCAGAACAGATTTTACAAGGTTTTTTGCCACGGTTATTAAGCAAATCATGCAGTCATTAAGTGAATCAAGTTTTACCCATTGACTTGCTTGTCAGAAGTTCCCTGGGAAGGATGAAAATAGTGATCACAATCTAGGACATTGCAACCATTTTGAATATATTGTTCATCACACCAGCCAGATGTTCCCAACCATCTTGCACTTCAAAGCATCCAAATTTTGATTGGGGTCATTGCAATGTTTATAAGTAGGAAGACTGGTTATAAGTCATTTTTTTCAGCATCATTGTACTTCAAACGGTTGTTAAATTAATGGTTGTAAATTGAGAATGACTTGTAAGCTGTAATAATCTCTTGTATCTCATAATATATTAGCATCTAGATTGAACCAACAAGGGAGATGAAAATGTGGTTCAAAAGGCAATTTCTTTGGGTCCAGCCTTTATCCCGACAAATTTGACTGTTTGCTGTTATGTTTGGGTGTTTGGAATAGATGTTACATCATCTGTTCCCTTTATACAATAATCTCTTTTTCGAAGTCAGCTTGGATGATTTCTGTCATCACTCTGCACTAACTTAAACTTCTTATTTTGTGGAATTAAATAGAGTCAGGACTATCCAAGAAAACATGATTTCCTTATGTTTATTAATTTCAATCTTTAGCCCTTTTCTTTAAAATTTAATTCCTATTAGGAGCATGTGTGCTTTTCTCAGGGTTAAACAAGAGGACTTCCTGCTTTTCTTTGCAATTACTTAGCATTTCTCTTTTACTTAGCAGCTGATATACTTATGATTTCTCTCCTTTTTGTATCTCAGCTCATTTGGAATTTTAGCTTTTCAAACACCATCTGTACAATTCCAGGCTACTCATCTACTTCTTGTTGGAGATCCCACTTTACATTACTTATACTTTTTTTTTTCATTTTCAGAATTTTAATAAATGTGTTTGTGGTGTCATTGGTTTCTTCTACTGCTTTCCAACAAACTTCACTGAAAGAATTTAAAATTTTGCTTTTAAGTGTTTTCTTTTTAAGGAATTCTTTTCCAAGTTCAGTAGTTTTCTTTCTTTCAATTTCTTCTCCATGTAATCTTCTTTATCATTGCTTTGAGTTTCTTGAACTCTAAAACGTGTATTTAGCTACACTCAATTTTACTTTTCTTTAAAACTCATTGACTTAAGGAAAGCTGAAATATTTTCCTTCACTTTGTGAAAGAGAACGTTTGTTGGCAACAAAAGAATTTCTTGAAGATCTCCTGGCAGGGGTACCACTATACTCTGTTTAAAATATATAGGCACTTCTATATTATTAACATGAAGTTTATGTATAATTTTAACAATTAGTTTGTAGCTTTGTAGATATTGAAGTGACAGTTTTATAGCTTTGTATTAATAATTCTCATTTTTAGCTTTTTTTCATTTCTATTTTTTATTTAGCCTTTTTACTATTTTAGTACAGATTCCAATATCTTATATTGTGATAAACTTGGCTCTGCCAGCTGTCTTGGGACCCAGTGCTTGGAGTGGCTGATGGGTTAGAGAGATCTCTATCCCGGTGTCAATTGTTTTTTTCTTAATTTTTAAGATTTTTTTCTTAATTTTTATTTTTTTTGTATTATATTTTTATTATGCTATAAACCACCTGGAGTCATTACTACAATGATAAGAGTGGCATATAAGCCACCATCATCAACAACAACGATAATGAATCATGCCCTTCATCCTCCCAGTGACATTGACAGGCAAATAGGTGGGTGTGGAATGTTGCAAGTACATCAGATGGTTGAAGAAGAAAAAAAATGACTTTGGAGGAATATCTGAAGGACAGTGATGAAGATGCACTAAAGTTAGTATATCCAGAAGGCTTATTGACTCCTGAAAAGACCAAACTGGCCTACAAGAAAGAACAAATGAAGAACAGAATGGAGGCATGGGAAGGCAAAGCACTACATGGCCAATACATTGAAAAAAAAATAGCAAGGAAAGCAGATAATAACAAGACCTGGCAAGGGCTAAGAGAAGGAAAGTTGAAGAAAGAGACTGAGAGACTAATTCTGGCTGTACAAGACCAAGCCTTAAGGACAAACGTGTAGAAAGCCAGAACGGAGAAGACAGCAACTGACAGTAAGTATCGCCTATGCAAAGAAGCTGAGGAAACAGTTAAGCTGCTGCAAGATCACACAGATTGACTACAACCAGAGGCATGACAAAGAAGCAGCAATGGTGCACTGGAAAATCTGCAAGATATCATTTGCCTATTTTATGGTGGGACCATAAAATAGAGAAAGTCATAGAAAATGAGTTAAATTGCTCTGGGACTTTAGAATTCAAACAGACAGGCACCAGCTATAGAACACCCTGGACTTAACAATTATCAATAAGGAAGACAAAAAGGGTTTGATAGTGGATGTGGCAGTGCCTGGAGACAGCAAAAGAGAAGAGAAAGAATTGGAGAAGATAACAAAATACAAAGACCTACAAATAGAAAGAGAACAACCAAGGCAAAGGCAAGCAAAGGTAGTACCACTAGTAAATGGCACCTTGGGTGCCATTCCAAAACAACTGGAGCACCATTTAAACATCATTGGCATTGACAAATTTGCCATCAGTCAATTGCAGAAGGCGGTTCTACATGGAACAGCTTCCATCCTGCGATGAAATCTGTAACACCATCAAACATCCAAATCTGCCTATCTCAGGTCCTTGGTAAGGACTCGATAGGTACACAAAAATGCCAAACCGAGTCTGAATATCTGGCTGACAGGTAATACTGTGATAATTAACAACATATTCTTCACTTAAAATCCCCTAGCAAACTCCTATTAATATTCTCAGTTCAATTTTTCCTTTGAAACAAATTGTCTTATAGGTTTACAGCAGCCTTTCCTTGCTAAGCTGCTCCACAATTGAGGATAGGGAGGACAATCAACAACTCACCAAGAAAGGATATTTTCACTTCTCACAGTGAGCACATCATGTAGTCCCTAAAAATATACTTCTTTTTCTGGTCACACATCTGCCTTTTCCATTTATTGAATTCCATTGTCCAACTCCACTGTTCAATCTCATTGTTCCTTCACTCCCTAAGAACTTCCTACTTTTTCTCAAGAGCATGAATTCCAGAGGATACAACAACACACTGTGATATCCAGTGATTAGGCAGCCAGTTGTTTTCAGAGACAAGAAAGAATATACTGATTCCTTGGAGGCAGGAAGGGGACCAGACCAATTAATTTTTCAAATAAGAATGCCTTATTTTAGCATGAGGTGGGAAATTAATCTGATTCCCTGAAATCAATGTATACAGGTAGATTTTTAAAAACAAATATTGATTTATTATATAGCTATTTATTTTACTTAAAATAGCTATTTATTTTACTTAAATGTGCCCCATTATGTCACTCAAAATTTAAGGTAGTGTTGGAAGAAATATCCTTCTGGGTTCAGTTCCAAAGTGGGGAAAAAGACACTGGAATCATGGAAGTTGCTTGGAAAGAAGGTTTATTGATGAACAGGATCACATGCCTTGGAGCTCCTGGGCGAAAAGGGAAGAGATGCTGAGAGTGCCTGGGTTTTATGCCCTCTGTTGGGCTTTGAATTTGAGCTTGTGTTCTGATTAGTTGTCAGACTTCCATGGGGCCCTGCAGGGATAACTTTGTAGGTTGTCTTTAGAATCCCAGGCTTGGTTGACTCTTGCTGGGTGATGTAATGAAAGGGCTTTTGGCAATTTCTATTATGGCTCTGTCTGAAGGAAGTAGATCTTTGTTATGTAGAATAGAGTAGCCCAGGTCTTAATTGCCCATTAACAAAGATAGGTGGGCTGAATTTCTGCTTCTCTGAGTTTCTACTTCTCTTTTAGGGGAAATATTCTGCCTTTTTAATATATCCTAAAATATTTCATTCTCCTAGGAGAGGGGTGGGTTTAACTTCCAACAGTAGACTGTAAGTAGCAAATTATAACAGCAACTTTTGCAGCAAAGAATGAATCTACAAAAGAGGAGGAATTCTGAATGGTCAATCTTGTTTTGCAGAAGATCCAGTAAGTTGAGGGAGGTCACAATTCATTTTAAAGCAAATGTATATACTTGGGAATTTCAGACTCCAAAGGAATTTGCTCTTACATTTAAAAAAATTTGTGGCCCCAGAGCATCACATATAGCTGTTTTCCATAGTTTTTGATTATTTTCTTCAGAGCTTGAAGAAATGATGGGCCATAACAATTATGGCTCAACAGATTGGAGTGTGTAGGAGGTAGCGGCTAGTACATGAGAAAGAAAAGGAGGTGAAGAATATAGTAACTGAGTAGGGAGTAGCAAAACAGAAGCTGAACTTTATTGCGTGCTGTTCCAGTAATTGCAACATTTCTGTCTGCATAGTATTTTTTTCCGCTGCCTAGTCTCATTTCAATATCATCCTTTAAGATTGCATTATTTTATTCTGCATCGGTTCTGAATGATTTCCGATTTTCAATATTTTGCTTTCCAGAACTGACACAATTCTTTTCAGATTTTCTCTTCTCATTGGATTTGGTTTGTAATAGATTATTTTGTTGTTGTTTTCAGTCTTTATATATTTAATATAAATAAAACACTTTTTGTCTCCAGTAGACCTGCAGTTCCTAGTTGTGGTTGCACAGCCAAGAGTCCTAAATCCAGTGGCCTGTTTGTCACCAGCATTCAGGAACTCCCAACATCTAGTGTTGTCTTTGTTGCCTTGGACAATGACCAATCAGTATGGGTTTCTGTAAATTACCTTTCACCATATTGTTTTTTGTTTTTTTTTTGACACTTTTTCTGGCTCCTCTGATGAGACCTGTCCAGTATGGTTGACCCTCTGGCACAGTTGTCATCTACCTCAGAGCATGCAAGCCTGACAAGCATGTCAAAGTACTGCCTCATCGAATCTATGAAATTCATAGAATCATAGGGCTGGAAGGGACATTGGAAATCTTCTGATTCAGCTCAAGGCAAAAGCCTTATATTATCCCAATCAAATGGTTCTCCAGTTCAGGTTTGATAACCTCTAGTGATGGAGCAACCACAACTCAAGGAGGCAAGCTTCCATTATTTGTTCTGTCAGAAAATTTCTCCTTGTGTCTAGGTTGGATCTCTCATTAACAGGCTTCCATCTGTAGGAAAAAATGTCCATCTGTGTTCAGTTCCAAGTGGAGAGAAGGACACTGGAAACATGAAGACTACTTGGAGGGATGGTTTAATGAAGCAGAACCATTAAGCACATGGTCCTGGTGCAACTGAACACAGGGAGGAGAGAGATACATATTTATACCTTCTCTTGGTCCTTGCCTTTGAGCTTCCTGTTCCTGTGACAAGGGCAGGTATCCTACTGGCTGTTGTCATGCTGCCATGGGGCTATGCAGTCACAGCTGAGGTTGTCTGGGTGATGCAATGAAGGGCAATTTCCTATAGTAGCTGAATGGCTTTGCCCTGAAGGATAATCCCATCATCCTGGAGCTGAGGTCTTTTGTTTTGTAGATAAGATGGCACCAAAATATCTGCTGGGGACAGGGACTTGGAGCTCAGTGTCTGTCTTTAGGAACATGTTTCTCCTTTAGGGAAAATATAATATTCTTCCCTTTTAATATTCCCTAAAATATTTCATTCTTCTAAGGAGGGGATGAGTGCTAACTTTCTTCACATTTATTACTTGTCCTGCCCTCTGGAGCTTTGGAGAATAAGTCAATTTCCTCTCCTCTATGACAATCTCTCAAGTATTAGAAGACAGTTTTCATGTCACCCCCCCATCCCCAATTCTTCTCAATAGGCCAGTTATAGCTAATTCCCTCAGCCACCCCCCATACGCTTTAATATGTTTATTGTATTCGTTGCTCTGATAATATCAAACCACACCTTCTGCTCATCTCAGACCCAGGGAAGGACTCGATCGGTGCTCAAAAATGCTAAGCGCAATCTAAGTAGGGGTGTGCATAAGCGCACCAACGTGCCTACCGTCCCTGTCCTATTGTTTCTTTTATTTTTCTTATATGTACTCATTTCATGTATTCATAACTATATATATACTTATACCTATTATCTTGTAAGCAATTGACAAATCAAATAAATAAAAATAAGAGTATCTAGCTCACTTGGTGACCAGCCATAATAATTTTTCCTTCTCTTTTACCATTCCTAAATGGGACTGAATGCTACAACTGTGTGGGTCCAATAAAGGGAAGGCAGTTATTGGATATGAGATGGCCGGCAAATAAATGTATAAATAAATAAACCACTAATTAATAAATAAAGAAGGGAAATAAATAAGTAAAGAAATACAAAATTCCACCCGTCCCTGATCGGTCCTCTGATCCATGTCCCCGAAAATTCCCATTAAGCAACGTTTTCCGTTTTCAGGAACCAGATTTTGCTACTTGGGGCATCTTTTTTTCGGTCCGGCCTCAACTTTGCTCCGCAAGCCGTTCCTTTGCTCCTGCCTTTTCAGCTCGCCCTTCTCTCGGCTCGCCGAGGAAACTTCTCACCGCCCTTCGGCCGCTCTGCGCGGCCGGGCCGCTTCTGCCCGTTCGGCCCTTTTGTAGCACAAGCACAGATCAGCCACAGAGCGGGGTGGGGCGCGGCGGGAGGGTGAGCAAGGGGGAAAAAAACCTCTTCTCTCTCCCTCCCTCCCGCTTTACGGCTGCTGAAACCCCTTTCCTCTCCTCCCCCGAAGAGCCCAGTGTCGCCGTGCAGCGTCCGGCCTCCTTCCTTTTTAAGGTAATCTCAGCCGACCCCGAGGGGATGGGAGAGGAGATGAGGAGGAGAAGGGGGGGTGTTGAGGGAAGAGCCGAAGACCATTAGTTGGTGGGCGGAAAGTTGGAAGAAGTCCAGGAGAGGCGCGCGCCCGGGCGCTCGCTCGCTCGGGCTACTACGCAGTGGCGGCGCGCGACGTTCCGGGACCCGGTCGGCAGGAGGGCGCGCGCGTCGCTGCTGCTATTGCAGCCGCCGCTCTCGCGAGGCAGCCGCCACTTTTATACGTGTAGCGGCGTTTCCACAGCCGGAGGTGGGGACGGGGAGGTTCGCACGGTTGGGCTTGGGTCGTCTTTTCCCTCTTTTTCTTGGAGAGGTTAGAATGAGCCGACCCGGTTGTGAGAAGGAAGGAGGGGGGGGCAGAAAGGGAGAGGGGAGAAGGTGGTCTCTTAGAGTCTCTCCCCAACACACACAGACACACACACAATGCAAGCGGCGGAGCTCTTTTGCACAGAGGGAGGTCTGAGGATTTTTTTTTTTTCTTGAGAAGAGTTTGAAGAGAGTAAGTCTTTGTAACGTAACCCAACCGACGACTTTTTAGCAAACTGCTTCTGGTTTAAAAAAACAAAAACACACGTCCCTTGTAGCCTTGTGACCTGGCGCTCTTGTGAAGCCGGGCAGCACGACATAGAAGATTAAGAGCAAAGGCCACGTAAAAATGCTCGTGCTGCGACTTCTGGCTTAATTTGGATCAACTGTGGGCCGAACCGAGGAGCGGTTGTGCAATACAACTCGGGGAAGGAAAGGATCCCTTAAGGTTTACCTGTGGTTGGTTTTGCGGAGGTTGGGTTCCGATTTTCCTGCGAGATCTCTCCGAGGTAGGGCTCTATTTAGCGTAGGCTTGCAAATCTCTCTCTCTCTAAATATACTATATTTATATAGCCAGATTGCGAAGTTTACTCCGGATAAGTCCTTGCTTAGCAAGAATTCAGAAGTAGTTGGCCGCTGTCCTCCAGGATTTCTTTCAACGAATTTCTATCCTGGGGTTTCTTAGTGGTCTTCCATCAAACTATTAATCAAGGCTGGCGCTGCGCAGCTTTCTTGAGAGCGGCCAAGGTTGGGTAGGTGCTGCCACCTACTGTAGTACAGGCCAATGATTAGGTGCTATAAAAGGGGGGAAAACGTTACTTAAATCCGGTACTCCAATCAAAACCAACTCCAAATAGCATACTGTTGCCATCATAATCATTACGCTAAAACAAACAAGTAATGGGACCAGATCCTCTTTGTGGGTTTGGTTTGTTTAACCAACCTAATTTAATTGGTCTGTGCCAATTCCCAGGTTCATCTTTATTTTTTATTTAAATATGTTTTATTTAAATACATTTTCATTAAAATACAAATGAAAAATAAACATAAATGGAAAAAATGGGAAAAGAAAAGTACAGGATAAAAGAGAAAAAGAAAAGCACAGGCTTCCAATGTTTTCAGTATAATAGGATAAAAAAAGAAAATTACAGTCTCAACTTTTTACTTGTTACATATTAGCCATTTCTGTAACAACAAATCAATGGGCAAATCCCAAAGTCAATATTTCTCCCCCTGTAGTTTAGAAGCAATTTCCAAGTAGAAACAAAACTACATATATTCTTTAATTAAAACAGTTAATTTTGCCATCTTTGCTTGCTCCATTACTTTTCCCATCTATTCTTTCACTGTGAGGATTGATAAATCTTTCCATTTTTGCAGATAAATAATTCCTGCTGCGTAAAGGTGATTTTTTTTTTTTCACCTTTACAGGAGTTGCAGAAAAATTTTCCTGTGGAAGCTCTGGTTATAGTTGTCACAAAGATGCTTTTTCAAGAGGCAACTGGACTTTCTGGTTTTTCTTTGAAGATGTTTCGCTTCTCATCCTTGGATGAGTGGAACTCTTCAAAGAAAAACCAGAAAGTCAAGTTGCTTCTTGAAAAAACACCTTTGGGACAATCATGACCTAGATGATTGAGAATCTCCATAGACTCTGTTTATAGATTTGGTTCAGCAAGTTTGTGCCGTTCGCTCTGATCCTGGGCATTTTTTAATTGGCATTCTGATTGAACAAGACTACTCTTGGGTTGGGTTCCCTCAGTGTGCCAAACCACAGTGGCATTAAATTTTCTTTGGGTTTGATGCATTTTGAGAATCTATCAATGGTGGTTTGCTAGTTCGTATTTTATGATTTAGTGGGTTATGGAAACCAAAACATTTGTGGTTTATTGAATCCCCAGGGGAACCATGTTTTGCCATGCTTTTTGTCAAACACAATTATTCTTTGCATAATACATTAAACTAAAGTAGCCAACAACAATTTAGCATTTGATATTGTACAGATCGGTGGCTAGTTTATGATTGAATGTGTCAGTATAAAACACGGTTTTATCTAGCGTAGATGGGATTAATATCACATGAACATATTTAATTTAGGTGAAAGTAATATAAGTAGAGTTCTAGCCTGACTTTATGACTGCACAGAAATAAACCCCACACTGGATTTAATGGTTCAGTGGCAGCTTTATTAAGCCATAAGCTCAACTAACCCCAGCAATACCTTTTTAGGAGTATATACAGCAATAAATTTCTTAAGGAAATTTATTTGGGAGTAACTCAATGTCAATTAGAATATAATGAATTAGTAGCTAATTTTGAAGAAAATTAACACATCTCCAAAGGAACGTGCTTTGGGATTGTGTAGAGATTAAGTTCATAGAAACAAGAAGAGTTGCATTGTTGATCCTGTTTTCTGACTAAGATATGAAATAGGATCAGCTGGTACACAGTCCTCGAATTACGACCACCATTGGGTCCAAAATTTCTGTTGCTAAGTGAGACAGCTGTTAATTTTGTGGATTTTGCTCCACTTTGATGTTTCTCACCCCAGTTAAGTTGGTAACATGGTTGCTAAATGAATCTGGCTTCCTGTTAGCTGGTCTTCTGGACACTGGTAGATCTGAGATACAAATCCACAAACCAACATAACAGAGAGGTAGATAGTTGTTTATTTTGTACACGTAACTCACATCCCATCCGGCGGTAATGGTTGGAAACCCAAACTACGTTAGAGCTGGAAGCATTTGCTTTCCAGCGCAAATATAGCATTACCCCACCCTCCTAATTGCAGCTACTTCCCTATCCTAAATCCCCACGTAACAAATGTTCCCTAATATGGCTAATTAGGCTTTTATTCCCATATCCTGCCTCTGCAGCCTATAACGCTCTGCATCCTATCTACCACCGTCCCGTGAGAACCCTGCCATAACAAACATCTATTCCCCCCCCTCCACAAAGCATCCAGCAATGTCCTTGTGGAATCCCTTGTGCAGCCTCCACTTTCCAGGTCCCAACGTGAGGCAGCATTGCAAGGCAGTGTGTGGGAGCCCCCATTCAGCCATCAGGAGGCCTTGGTGGTGCAGGCTGTTAATCATCTAGCACTTAGTGCAAGCTGCCTGCAATTAGTGCAGGTTCGAATCCCACCAGGCTCAAGGTTGACTCAGCCTTCCATCCTCTCGGGGTAGGTAAATTGAGGACCCAAGATTGTTGGGGGCAATAAGCTGACTTTGTAAAAATGCTGCTTGGGGGGGCCAAAAAGCCTTAGTAATAAGCAGGCATATACAATGGAATGAAGGCTATTGCCGAGCACCTAGCATGGTGCTCTAAAGACTGTAAGCCGCCCTGAGTCTCCGGGGAAGGGCGGCATATAAATGTATTTAAAATAAATAAAAAAATTCCCACTGATCGGGTTCGACGTCACATGTTGGAGGGATCCAGGTGTGGAGCTCTACTGCTAAGGGTGACTGCATTTGGAGCCCGACATTTCCCCATTGACTGCTTGTCCGAAGGTCACAAAAGGTGATCCTATGACCCCATGACCATCATAAATATCAGTCATTTGCCAAGTGTCTGAATTTGCATCGTGTCCACCTGCAATGGTTGTGTGAAAAATGGTCATACATCACTTTTTTAGTGTCACTGCGTTTGTTTTGGATTTGTTTGAGGAGCTTGCCACAGATAGTTTACAGAATGAGTTGGACTGGTTATCAAGTCTCCATAGTAACAAGATATGAGTGTCTTGTGAAGTTCTGTTTTACTGCCCATGTGTGCAGGGGAGGAGTTTTACTTCCACCTCATCTTTCTTTATAGTTTCTTTGCTTGCTTAGTAGAATGGTACTGCTGTTTCTTTTGTTTCTTAGTTATTTTGTAAATAAAGTATGCTGGCAACAAAAAGATACGATCCATTTCCTCTAATTTATAAAACTGAATGTTTTCGTTTTGACATTCAGTGCTGTTTTAATTCAAATGGTCACTAAATGAACTATTATAAGTTGGCAACTACCTGTACAGGTGAATAACCTGTTTACATCTACTTGTGATGTGCTTGGAATCTGCATTTCCTTGTGATTGAAATAGATTCATTAAATGTGCTTCATAAGCTCTGGTTGATTAAATTTCTGCCCATAAAATGTTTTAATGTTATCTATTAGAATAGCAAAACTTCTCGTTTTCAGTGGAAGTTTATTCCGAAAGTAAATACTGATCTGAGTTTAGTTAAAGCTATTCTTAATAAGAACACTTAAGTCTGCAAGAACCTGCTCTTCAATGTTTGCAGCATTCAGAACATGATTTACTACCAAGTTTTATTTGCCACTGATACCATCTTGCTATGTAACTTGCTTGGTTCTGTTTCATGCTCTATTAAATTCTGAGAAAACTGGAAAATAATTGGTCTGACGTATTAATCTGCGTAATGCAAATAAATGTGATTCATCCTGCACAAAGGCATATTCTATTTTTTTTTATATGCAGGATTTTAATGCTATCCTGCATTCATTAAAATGGGACCAGATAATCTACAAATAGGCTTCATAATAATATGATTGGTGGGTTTGTCATAATAATTTTAACTTTATTGCCTTAAAATCATTGCCTTCATCCGGAAGAGTATTTTAATTATTTGTTTGCAATATGTTTGGGTTATGGTTTTTAAATCTGTGTGCAATTAATGATTAATTGATAATGTAGCCTTTTACATTAAATATTTTGCAGATACAGACAAATTGAACTGTATTCTACTTGTTCTCATCTAAGTATATGAATAACCTACCCTATGGAACATAGAACAGAATAATGCAACTTTAAAATGTTATCAAAATTGCACGGCAAAAGTGCTTGATAGCATAGAAGAACATCTATGTCTTGTATGTTTGCAACTTTTTAGACAAGATAGAATGAGTATATCTACTGATATAGGTCTAGGAAATGCAAATGCAAAGGCTTAGGATATATTTTAACAAACATTTATAACAAATAAATACTTATTCCAAATCTTCTCAGCATTCACCCCCTTTTCCCATTTAAAATTCCCAAAGCTTGGACCTATGGTATACTACTTGAATGAACAAAATTGAATCCTTGTTTTGGTGAGGAAGGAAATTACTCTACATTGTTCAGCTCCTTTTACATATAATAGGTATGAATTACAGGTCTCCAGAGTAGAAAAATAATTCTGATTCTTTTCAGCTAAAGTTGCAAAGATGAACAAACAATGCCTAGAATCACCAGTTATTTTTCTTCCATTTTGTGCATATCCAAAGCCCCAATCAACTCCTTCACTGTTCTCATGGATGCATGGCACAGTTTTGTGCTCCTGGATGATCTTTGACCATAACCAAAGTGTTTTATAGTAACAAATTCATACTTTTCATTGTGATTGTCATCAAAAGCATTCAAAAACCAATGTGAAATATTTTACCCTCAACTCTATTCTTAAGTAACTACTACTAGATTCCAATATTATGATTGCAACAATGTATTTATGAGAAAAAGCATAGTTACAATATTTAGACATGTTTTTTCCTCAGAATTTTTAGTTTTATAGAGATATCAAAGATGCTTGCTGATATTAAGGCTTTCAGAAAGTGTGCCCTTTATTTAGTATGCTTTTGATGCCTTATTCTATAATGTGCTAGTACATCCCCAGTGCACTGATGATGTTACCTAATTTGGGTACTGAAATGTCTGCAAGAAAACAACCAAGCTCACCTCAACCCGAGCTACTAATATTCTCCTTTTATCAATTCTTGTCTTTTTTCAGAACAGTGATTAGAAAATGGTCTTCCTACTCTGTATGGCAGGGGTGTCAAACTCAATTTCATTGAGGGCTGCATCAGGGTCACGTTTGATCTCGGGGGGGCTGGGTAGGCATAGCTAGCTCAACGTTGCTCATGTCAGGGATGCTGTGGTGGCCTGAGAAATCTGCCAGCGAAATCGGAGCTCGGGAGTTGTTTGAGCGACAGAGGCACCATGGGCTGTGTCCTTCGCTGTTTCCAGGGTGGCTCCACTGGCCGTGAGTTTGACAGCCCTGCTCTATGGTCTTCCTACAGGCCGCCTATTCATTATTCTTTCCTGGGTCACCACACCATACCTGGGTTCATTACTTCTCATAATGGCTGAATTTATACAATAGGCTAGGCTAGACTAAAATAGGATTATGCTCTTACCATATTATGGAACAAGCCATTGTCTGAGAATATTTCATCAAACAAACAGCCCTGTTAAGTTGTAATACAGGTAATTCCTCCTGATACAATCCTTATTGAACCTGGTAATTCTAGTTGTATGTTGAAAAGATTGTAAAGTAGGTGATCAGATGACCAATCTGATTTTGTCTTTTTTTGACAGTGGTTATTAAGTGAATCTGGTGGTTATAAAGTGAACACCATGGCGGTTAGGCCAATGCTGCAGTTGTTAGGGAAACCTATTTTTCTCTATGGGTCAAGTTTTGCCAGAAGTAAACAGTGACTGTTTACTGGTAAACAGTGACTGTGGCACACTGCAAATGACCATAAATACAGGCCAGTTGCCAAGAATTCTTAAGTCCCATTAATAGACATGCCATCAGAACTTCCAAATTAGATTGCAATAGCTTTTTTTTTTTTTTTTGGGGGGGAGGGGGCTGTTATAACATTGAATGGTCCTAAATTGAGGACTACTTGTATATTTTTTTTTGGGTGGACAGGGTATATTTTTTAAGCAGCAGCACAATTGTGTTTTCTTAACCTGGATTTCCTATGTTGTTTGAATCTAGCCAATGTTCTTCTTGGGCTTTTGTTCTTCCCTCTAGATGTCAATCATCCTATGTATAATACTGAAGAACAATCTAGAGGCAACCATGGTTGTGTGAATCCATTCTTGGCTATATTTTGATTCATTGCTTTCAAGAACTCTTTATTTTATTTTTTATTTATTACATTTATATGCCGCCCTTCTCCGGAGACTCAGGGTGGCTTACAATCTATGGAGCACCATGCTAAGTGCTGGGCAATAGCCTTCATTCCATTGTATATGCCTGCTTATTACTAGGGCTTTTGCCCCCCCCACCCCCCAAAGCGGCATATAAATTCAATTTTCATATATGTTAGGTTTATCCTGTTGCTTCGTGCTATGGCCTAAATGAAAAGAATGAAAAAAATAAGCTTAACTTTATTTATTTATTTTTTTGATAAAGTAATGGGTTTTTTTGTTTGCAAATGTCAGATTCTTTGTGCTATTCATGCTATTCATTGAGTCTGTTACATCCAAAATCCTTTTATCTTCTGCAGAATAGCTGTTACATATTCTATTTTGTTGCAGTTTGGAGGATTCTAAATTGATGGGCAAAGGTACGTGTGAAAATATAGGTTCCTCAAATTATATGAACAGAAACATTTTCTATTGCAGTGAAGAATACTATTAGATATGGCCTCAATTCTTACAGCTAGACTGTAGGCATCTTTTTCCTAACTAGGGTAATGCCAAGGTGACAAAATGTAGGTCATGACATCATTGCCCTATTCCAAGCCAACTACACACATACATGTACACAGATAAGGCTTAAAATAAGTTCAGGCAACGGCATACAGAGTGTTTGTGTAACCAACGCATGCTTCAGTAAAGTCCTGCAAACTGGCCTGCAAAGCTGGCCTGCAAACAAGCTCCAAATAGCAAGAGTCCAAAGCAACAGATGTAGCTAGGTCATGTACTGCCAGCCCCACTGGGTAGACCAGACCAAGAATCAGTTTCACGGACAAACTAAGATTGCTTTGGTTATGTACCATGAAGTTGCTTTTTGACTCATAGCAACCTGTAAGACACAAGCTAACATATTCACACTTGTACCATTCAAGCTTTATTACATTCTGCCTATAATACATGGATGCCCCTCTATGCTCTGGGAAAAGCTGGATAAGACTTCATGGAGATTGGGGTGGAGGGATATGTGTATATATGGATCTCCAGCAGCTATGCAATGATTCAAGGCTGATTCCCTACTTGAGACCTCTTCCCTGCCTGGTTGGTTTTTTCCCAACACAACCATATAGATTTCTTCTATGATGCTTTATCCCTAATTTGATCTTTCCGATCTTCCAACAGTGCACTAATTTCTACTGTCCCTAAATCTATTCACCTTGCAGCTAATTGTTCTCTTTTCTTTGTTTCTACTTTCCCTGTATTAGGCCTTTTATTGAAAATGTTTGTAGTAGCCGAACCTTGCCAGTCAGAATATTCTTCTTATACCCAGGTGAGTTAGGGAGGTTTCTGTGTGAGTTGCTTATGCATACAGTGGTACCAGTTGGTATTCAATTGCTTTGAAACTCATCAAATTTGGCATTCAACACATTTTGATGCAAAAATGTTATCCTGGTACTCACAATTCATTTGGTACTCAAGGCACAAGCTAGAATATGTTGATGCTGGTTTCCTTGTGACTGCATTATTCCTTATAGGAAAAAAAAATTGTTTGGTACTCATTGTTTTTGGTACTCATTGTGCCTCCAGGAACCCATTAACAATGAATACCAAGGTACTACTGTGCTTTTTAATTGTGCTAGACTTAAGCCATGTTTTTCTTCTTCTTGGTTTGATAATGGAACTTATCCCTCTGAGTCAAGATCATGTACCAAACAGATTTTGGATTACTCATCAGTTAGTGTTCAGAGTGACAAGATTTCAAGAGACAAAAGATTCAGGGCTTTGTGTGTACAGAGTTCAGGAGGCATGGTTGTTCTCAAAAGGAGTTACGCTGATCTACAATGGCTATTAAGTAGGGCCTCTTCCAGGTAGGAACCAATCAAGGTGAGGACTGATCTTGCTGAGCAAGGAAATGCATAGAGTGCCTTTGTTTTACTTGACAAAGCATGGCATGCTCAAGGGCTGTGTGGTCACCTGAAGTCCTGCCATCTGACCATAAGTGCAGCTACTTTTCATAATTGCTGATGCCTCCTAATGCTTTCATATGATACTTAAGTGCATAGCTTCTTACTAGGTGCATTGTTAAAATTCCATCTTCTCCACAAATAAGCCTTGCAGATGCACAGTGACCATAGTGACAATGAGTCAGGGTTTTCCATTGGCTGTTTGCAGTTGTTGTGCACATGCAAAGCTGCCTTACTCATATGACAAAGTGACAGTGGCTGAAGCACAGGGTCCAGCTACCAGCAGTTATCAGTAGTCCTCTCACCACGGTTCAGCAGATAGCTCTACGTTCAATCCATGGAGAACTATTGCCATTTGGAGCATACATTATTGGATGGATGGATGGGAAGATGCATTGTTTTAGTGTAATGCATTGTTTTAGTGATTTATTTAGAGGTTTGTATTCAGTCCCATAAATCTAAGAACCAGACTTGCTAAGAATTTAAACACTGAATTGAGCTAAGGGCTCTCGGAATTCTAGCAAAGAAGTCATTGGAAAAAACATTTCCGTTTTGAGTTACATCCATTTGTACATACCTTTAGCACACTCCTAGGAGAACCTTTCACTTGGTGGAAAGTATAACCGAATTGGGAAGACTCTGAATAAGACTCACTAAACCACTTCTTGACATTTAAAGTTTGACAACCAGAACAGAAATCAAGTTGAAAGGTGAAATCAGATAAGCTGTTAGGTGTCTTGTATGAATTCTTCACTTTTCTCTGGAGAGGATTTTTAGCAGCCATAGTAAAGCAGAAGTAGAAGGTCATTGAGATAAATGAAATGTGCCTGGGTCATTCCAGATTGCTAAGTGATGCTGACATTTTTTGCGTTCTGAGCTCTTATGATCACAAGGCATTGATTGGAGAAGGCTGATTGCACAGAAATGGTATGCAGGAGTTGGTCAAAAGAGCAAAGAGAATAACTTTCAGATGTGTTTGACAAGGACTAACTGTAGTTCCCTTTCAAAGTAATGATAAAGAAGGTATGCTAAAAAAAGGAAAAAGCAATGGTTCTCCTTGTGTTAGGAAAATATATTCAATATCCAGATTTGTAGTAGTTTCCTGGATGAAAATAATCTTAATGGCTTTGTTTTTATTCACTGTCTAATCTTTACCTAACAAATAGGAAAAACAAGTCCTGTTTTATTTGTAACATTTTAAAAATCAAGGCAGAATTCAAATCAAATGATTTTTCACACCTCTTTATCTACATTTGTATTTTTGAAGACATTTTTCCTTAACTTGCACAGTTGGTGAGAGTTTGTGCTTGCACTGACATACCATATTCATTTGGTATATTTTTTTTAAAAAATAAACCCATTATGAGTTGTAAAACATATCACAAATTTCTGAAAAGAATGGATTTCAGGACGTGTGTTTTTAGTTGTACTGAAAATTCAGAGATGTAAATTAGCTCATTAACAACATTGGGTTGGAAGGGAAACTACCTTTGTTAAGTAAAATGGATAGTTATATCCATGTAGTCATCAGGAATCAAAATCAACTTGAAGGCATTTTAACCATTTAAACTTGTCAGCCCTTTGACAAAAATCAGGCACTCCAAGGATTATTGGAACTCTGCTTTATTGTAGTAGATTATAATAACAGAAAGTTAGAAAAGTGAGTTTCCCTCTGCCCCATTCTTAATACCACAGAGAACCAATGGTATTATTTGGAGTCTCTTGCTTATGCTTACCACTTTTCCAGGGCTGAGATTTTGCTTCCTGTCTCTTTTATCTTTTAATGGCTTTTTGCATTCCTTTGCTATCACTGCTTCCCTCCACAATGTGTGACAAACATTACAAAAAGCCTCAGTTGCAAGCTTCTGTTATGGGGCAAACTTTCATTTTTGCTGTGGTGGCACAGTGGTTAGAATGTTGTATTGCAGGCTAATTCTGCTGACTGCCAATTGCCAGCAGTTCGGCAGTTTGAATCTCACTGGCTCAAGGTTGATTCAGCCTTCCATCTTTCCGATAGTCAGTAAAATGAAAACGAAGATTGTTGGGGGCAATATGCTAACTCTGTAAACCATTTAGAGAGGGGCTATAAAATACTGTGAAGAGGTATATAAGTGCTATTATTATTATTGGAAACTTACCTTTCTCTTCAATTCTGTACTATTATTTGGCCTTCAAGTTTACATAACTGTGGATGGACTTGAATTTGGGTGTTCTTCAACTCTTGATACGGGTTTCCCAGGCCTTTGTTATCACGGTCTCCTAAACCTCTGACCAGAATGGCTTATTTGAGCTATCAAAGAATGTTTGACTGTTTGACTGTTTTGATTCAAGAAATGGTGAACACATCTTTGCAATGTGGAATGGAATGATATCTAAACTTGGGTTCTCCTTAAAGAGAGATATGGAACTAAGCACTATATTGCATCATATCCCAAACATCGTCTTTAAATAATTTAATTGCTACCAGGGATATTTGCAAATTGGCTTGCAAATTTAACAATTGCAAAGAGATCCTTTGGGGTTTTTCTAAGCAACTCTCTTACTTAAATTGTCCAACTGGTAGGAGATTGAAATTGAACAGCCAACTCCTTAAAAGATTTAACCTGCTCAATGACCTTATCATTAATCATCCAGCTAGTTGGGGACTTAAAACCCTTTCTAAAGACAATGAACGTCTTTGTTTTGGAGTAGTTAATTTCAAAGATTTCTCTAGTGTAACCCAGCAATAAAATTTTTAAGATATCATTGGAGACATATAACAGGTCTCCAGACAGAATGGACATATCATCAGGGTAAAGACAAATAGAAATAAGGAAATAGATAAAGGATGCAGAATAGGATTCTGACTTGGCATCAACAGTGTCATTAATATAAAGGTTAAACAACAGTGGGACAAAGATGCAGCCTACTTTGATATTTTGCAAGTTGTGATAGATTCAGTTAAGTTGCTTATGCACTTACCCTTGATTTGAATGATAATATCAGGATGTTTAAAAGTAGTTTAAAGAGACATCAATTGATTGAAGTAGTAGTTAATTTCCTCCCATCTTTCACATTTGATTCATATTTGAATCAAATACTGCCCTTAAGTCTATAAAGGCAATATAAGTGGCACCTTTAGGCAAATTGTAATGTTTCACAGTGAGAGGGTGTTCTTTAATGCATTGGTCCATGGTAAAGCAACCAGACCTAAAGTAACTAAGAAGTTCTCAAAGGACATCTGATTCAAGTGCTCGTAATTAAATGTGGCATATAATTTTCTGGTAATGGGTAAAAGCCAGTCATTAGGGATACCCAAGGAATTATTTATAGTTATGAAAAGAAGGGCTAGCACAGCAGCCCCCATGCACCATGCCTATTTGTCTAATAAAAGATTTAGTGTTGAACCGCAGAAGGTCAGCCTGAGGGCATTCAGAGAGAAGTTCATCAAGAAGCTGAATCCAGACAACTCCATTAACTTTTATCCTGTCATAAATATACTTTTTAGAGGACAGAATATGTGGGCAGAGTAATTTTTGGTGCAGATGTTTTTGCAGAGACTCTGATGATCTCAATGTTTTAAATTTTGGATTTAGGCTTTATTTTAGGACAGAATTAGTCATCATCAACTTGACAGATGGCACTCTGATGGAGAGAGTCAGATGGTTTGGCCATCCATGGTATCCTAGTGGCTTTCTGTATTACACCAGAGGTCCCCAACCCCTTAGCTGTGCACTGGCACCAGTCAGTGGCCTTCAGGAACCAAGCTGCACAAGTGAGCAAAGCCACATCCACACACATGCAGGATACAGGAAGCATGTGAAATCATATACCCAGATCCGTGGGAAAACTACCCTCCATGGAATGCCCAAAAAGTTGTGGGCTGCTGTATTACACTATATAATGCAGCATTATCTTCTTGGATTATATCTGCAGTTAGGAACTGGGAGCACAGTGCTGCAATGATTTTATTTCTCTTGCAAGTTTTTGAAGTGTATTATTTGTTAGTCTTAATTTTACCCCAGTATTGTTTAATATCCAAAGGAATCCATTGGACTGGACATCCTCAAGTGTTTTGTAGTAGGTGTCATTTGTATTCATGTATCCAATTTATATGACTACCGATCTACCCAAGAAATACTGGGTGGCAAACAAGATAAAAGCCAACAATTCTATTAAATTGAAGAAAAAACATCAAATAAAATCATACTAAGACTAAGTAAAATCACAAAACGGGTAATCACATACTAATAATTACCATGCCAGAGCCCCCATTCTAACACCCTGACCTCAAAGTTTGATGATGAAGCATCTGAAACAAGAAGCTATGCTTGTTGTGAATTAATGTTTAGGGATAATGATATGGGGGATGATGACCAATGTGCTAAGATCAAATTGAGAAGGTGGAGGCTTTGTTCATGGCTGAGTTTTAGGTATAGATACCGAGGAGTTGGACTGAACTACCTGAGGCTTCCTACAATTTGAGGTTCCTCAAAAAGCTATCACTGGCAATGGCAGCCCCCTGAATCTAGGACAGCCTAGTTATTAGCTTTGATTGATAAGACAAACTGTTTCCTTTCCTGAAGAAGGACAGCTTAGTTACTGAGATTCAGGTGCTGCTAACCTCATATTTACTGTTCTATAATGTTCTCTATATGCTTTGCATTTAGTTAAGACTTTACAGCTTCTGTAGATTTCAGAATAAAGTACTTGGTTTTCACATAGGACACTATTTCTGGGGAAAAAAGTGCTAGCTGGAATTAGCAAGCAAGATGAGATGTTACTCTAACCAATTTTGGAACAATGGTATCATATAGGTCACTTTGTTGTTTTAGACTAGCGTTGATAGCTATGGTCACCTAGAGAGAGTGTCAAGAATTACATTGTAACACGTTGGGTTTATTGACATGGAAACCTTCTCAGAGATTGGCACATTCATTCTGGAATATATTCCCCCAATCCTAAAATTCATAAGGCTCCTATAATTACATCTTTCTCTGTTGAAGGCCTACCTCTTCAAACCATCTATTGACTATTCTGTGAACCATTCCTTCTTTCTGTCATTATCTAAATTCAACTCATTATTTTATATTGTTTTTTATTTTTCTTGATTGCAAAAACCCCTTCAATAATGGTAGTCCTCAACTTACAACAGTTCATTTATTGACAGTTTGAAATTACAACAGCACTAGAAAAAGTGACTTATGACCATTTTTCACACAACCGTTGCAGCATCCCCCATGGTCATGTGATCAACATTCAGATGCTTGGCAATTGGTTCATATTTATAACATTTTTATTGTCCCAGGGTCATGCGATCTCTTTTTGTCACCTTCTAACTAGCAAAGTCAATGGGGAAGCCCGATCCACTTAACCATGTTATTAACTTCATAACTGCTATGATTCACTTAACAACTGGATCAAGAAAGGTCATAAAATGGGGCAAAATTCACATAACAATGGAAATTTTGGGCTCGGTTGTTGTCGTAAGTCAAGGACTACCTATATTTGCAATAATGAGATGGGGTATAACAAAGGTAGTAAATATATATATTATCCCATTTAATAGCTTTAGTTCAGCAAGACATGTTCTACTATTCTGAGTGAATAAGCAAGACCCATATTTTACAATCTAGCATAATCTAATAAGATTTTATGGAAAGAAAGCAAAATTTTAGCAACTGAGATGCAGTTTCTCTTCTGTATTGTACAAGAAGCTATGCAAGTCATATATTATAAAGACAAATGTACAACGCCTGCTGAATAGTTAACAGTTAGAAAGGTTTATTTTGACAAAGCTTTAACTAGGTATCTATATAATATAATTAGTGAGGAATGGGATTTCCTCTTGATGAGAAACTCATGCGCGTTAGCAGTTCTCATGTCGAGTTTAGCATATTTTATAACTTTCTGCTTGTCCTCTTTAAAGAGATGTGCTTGCTTACTAAGCACAGTGCAGGGGAAAGTTTATGTGGCTGTATGTTATCTTTACAGTGGTCTTTGTGTTGAGTACATCATCCTGTTCTCTAGAAGTGCAATTGTTTGAGAAAGATGATGGGGTGGGGGGGAAAGAATTATGGCACCCTATCTTCCCTTCCACTACACTATTGCATTTATTTTTTAAATTTATTTCCTAGCGCATTGCAAGTGAGCCAACAGTGTTTGTGGAAAAGAACTTCGGCTACATTTTTGGGGATCTGTAAAGTCGTATCGTTTTGCTAAAAGTTAGAATAGTGAAGCTGGTAGATGATAAATGATAGATCTGTATTTCCAGTTCTTGGCCAGAAATGCTTTGCCTGCATGTCTGTTCTTAGATTGCATTGTTGGTTTGGTATCCATTTTTACTGTTTTCATTCATTCTTTGCAAAAATGTTTATTTAACAGAAATGTTTATTTAACAAATAACTGTGTAGTTTCCAAAAATTACTACAGTAGTTAAAAGTTTGATTGAATTATTTTAAGGTGACTCTGTGTGTGTGTGTGTTTTAATTATTTTTAATATATTTTTATTAATTAGGATACCCCACATTTCTGGAGATGTAAGGAGAACAATCGAGGTTTAGGAGCTTTTGAATGAGAGAAAACCAGATACTTTGTTTTATTTATTTGTATATATTTACAGATCCTTGCAGAAAGAATGGTTTTGATTAATTTACTTCTTCCTATTTCCATGCTAATTTCACTTGAATATGATGATGTTATCCATTTAGTAGTGTTTCAACTCTTGGTGATTCTATGAACCAGGTCTCTCTACATCTTCTGATCTTGCACTACATTTGAATATACAACCTATTAATTTGTTGACACCAATGTTCTGACCCAGCCTTAGCAGAAGGAAGAAACAGATTCCTTGTCATGAAAAACCCCTCTTTATTTACCTCTTGTGAATTAATTGCATTCACCCACTGAAAAGTCCAGGCAATAGTCCTTCAAAGAGTTAAGGGCAGCAACAGACCCTATCATTTCCTTGTGATAATTGCAAGGCCGTGAGCTCCCAGCTAAAAGGCTGCAAATTAAGTTCTGGCAAGCAGTCTCTGTGGCATGAAACACAAATGAGCAAAATCTTAAGAAAGATTAACTGTTGTCTCCTAAGACAACCACTCCCCTTTCCTTCTATTTAGGCTGGGGCCATTCAGTGCTTTGCTTCCTGAGTCATATCCTTGTCCCCCATTGTTCCCCTTTTCTAACAGCTCTGCACATATGTGCATCTGGAACAGGCCCCAGCTGTTCTTCCTTCTCACTTATATCAGCTTCCAAAGGCAGCTGCTTCTCCGGTGGCTGGGAAATGTTGGACAGCCTAGCTCTATCTCTGCATCCAACACAGCATCCATCAGAGCCTTCGCCAGACTCCAGAACTGGTCCAAATTCCTCCCCAACCTCCTCAATGTCCAATTTTGCCGCCAGCTCGGCTGGCAGCTGGCAGGCCACAACAACCTAATAACATTAAGCAATATATACTAGGTCAGTGTATATATTTTCAAGCCTGGCAACTTTAAGATGTGTGGACTTCAACTCCCAGAATTCCCCAGCCAAAAGTTGCCAAGTTTGAAAAACACTTTATTAGGTTCTTATGGGCAGACACATTTCTTCTGCCTATAAAATTCTGGTTGCTCTTTTAGTCCCTGACATGAATATAAAAGCCTCTGTGTGAAGGAGCCTTGCTCTTTCAAGTAAACTAAGTATGAGTAGAAAATTCTTTAGACCTTAATCTTTCTCTTCCATAAAATAAGGTGATTAAAGAGAAGAACTATGGCTTATGGTCCTTGGCTGATTTCATAGAATACCCGTCCTTGTTCTGTGCTGAAATATAAAATCTGTATATACAAGCACACATAATTTTGGTGAAGCTTGTCACCTTGCCTAAGCTGGGATGGTTGATGACTCCCAGTTGTCTTCTACTAATAGCTTTCATTATAGGGAATTGTCCATCTATCTTTAACTATGAGCCAGAAAGGTTGACTGGTAACCATACAACATGATAGGAAAACAATGCAGCCATAAAATGTAGGAGTAAAGGACATTTTTGCTCATGTTTCAAACTATGTGGGACCCTTTCAAGTGCTGTGCTCAGCAACCTGGAATAGCAGGTTGGAATGTAGCAACCTGCTGAGATGAGACTTGTAGGAGCCATCTGGGTTGGTCACTGGTTTAGTTTTCCGAGCATTTGGAGTTGTGCTGGAGCCCAACCTCAGGGAACTTTTCTTTCACCAGACATTCTGATGAATATGTGATTTTATTATTATAACTTTATGTGACGTATGTCAAGGTTCCAAGTAACAGATCCAATACAATCAAAATTCTGAGGCCTGGAGTTTCCTCAAAGTAAGAATTTATTAGGAATGTTATATTGGCACAGCTGGTGAAAACCTGATTCTGAAAGCCCGAGGTTTTCCCCACTAAATCCAAACCCAAAGTCCTTGCCCTCCAGGTCCAATCAGGTCACAATCCCCACTCTGGCTGGCTTCCATCTATACCTTTCAAACACCTGGTTAGAACGTCCTTGGTTGCCACAGGAAAGAATGTTATTTTGGCTATACATCTCCCCCAGCTATCTCTATCTCCCACCTCACATTCTCACAGCTCCAACCTGACCTCGCTGTGGCAGCCCTGAAGATGCTCCCAAAATGGCTTCAGGGCTGACAGTGTATTTCAGGTGAAGCCGAGGTAGGAAGGAGGGCTTAAAAATAGAAATAGCTCTTTTAGTCCTTGTTGATACAGAATGCCTGTGTAAAATAATTCTACTCCTACTTTGTGAACTGGTGCCATTACATGCCACTTGTAACCATTTTGTTATATAACCAGGTGGAAGTCTGCTTTGCAGTGGCAGAGGCAGAATGTCCTCTGGTAAACATTACTTTTAATCAGGTTCTTTAGGCAGATATGGGGATTAAAACAGCCAAGGTTAGGAAAAAGGGTGTGAGATTAAACTGAGCTCCTGAAGTGACAAAGTGCAGATGACAACAGCTTCTCACTTTGCAGAATAAGTGGCTCTTAGTCTATTACGAGGCCAGGAGAGGACAAATTATTTGAACCTTTAGACATACAAATGGCTTGAATCCTAGTTTGTGGTAGCTACCTTTCCTCATAATTAAGGGCCTTCCTATATCTGCAGTAAACATACATTATCAGAGCTGTGTCCTTCAATCTCTGACAAGTGAAGCCTGACACTGGGGTTGTGACCCATGATTTGTTTATTTTAGATGTTACTTATCATATAGTGTATCTCAATGTGGTATTCAGCATTTGAAGAAGAATAAAATACAATGCAAAAAAAAGGTAAAATGCAGTCTGCCCAGTAATGCTCTTTTGGCCCTGAGTAATGCAGTAATAACTTTATAGGATTTCAAATGCTGAGATGGATAGAAATGCTCGTCAATTATCAATGTCCTTGGGATATGCTTTAGTGGACGAATATTCTACAGAGCATTAAGAGAGTAAGTTTACAAGATCAAGGGGCATACCATGACTGAAAAGTTCCTTTGATTCATTCAAATGAAATGAATATTGAAGATTAAGCATCTTTAATGATATTTGGAGTACATTAGGGGAGTTCGTTTCATTCAGCCCAGTTGCTATTAGTGCATAAATATTCATTAATTTTATAATGCCATCGTTATTCTGTTTCTCTTCTTTTCTTTTTTGTACTTTTTTGTGCTATTATGAAGCTTGCACTATAAATATCCTAAGTGATTTTTTGTATTTGCTAGCTGCTGAGAATCTTTAGGATTGTCGCTGGAGAGAAATGTGTTTAATGAACAAAATAAAGTTTCTGAAATATGCTACAGTTTTCCAAATATGATCACAGTTGATGTTGTAAGTGGTGTGCTGTACCATTACATTACAGTATACAGAATGTCCTCTGATAGACAGGTATACAGTACCTTTATACATAATGTACCATATACTATATATAATATACCCATATAATATATAATATACTGTAGATTATATAATGTACAGTATATAGTATATTATACCTGTATACTTCTAAAGATACACAGTATCTTTCCACTTTCTACTTTCTATCTTGGTAGAAAGTAGTTCTGTATTCTATCATCACTTGAGCTTCCCTAATATTGCTAAACTCAAGATGATTGTTAAATTCAGTTTAGTTTTTCCATTAGCTGTACAGTTTTGGGAAAAGGGGAAGCAATTTTAAGGTAATAGAGATTGATACTGTATTTATATTTCTGAATACTCTAAAGCTTGTTTTGTTTTTCTGAGACTGAACACACCATCCGTAACATAGAGAGTTGCTGGGACTCAGCCAGCATATGCATTGAAATAATAATATTAAAAAATTCCCAAAACAACTGGAGCACTGTTTGAGCATTAACAAAATCAACATCAGTCAATTGCAAAAGGCAACTTCACTTGGAACAACTTACATTCTGCAATGAAACTTTTAATACCATCAAATAACAACATCTGCCTGTCCCAGGACTTTGAGAAAAAGTCAGTAGGTGGCTAAAACTGCCAAATCTAGTCTAAACATTTGGCTGGCTGTGCAACCAAACATAATCAGAGTTAAAGCAAAAGAGAATTGAGCAGGCGTTTGTGTTATTATTTTTACTGCACTACTTTTAATCCATCCATACTATAGGAAATGAGTCTAAATAGTCTCTTTCCTCCTTTCTGAACTTTGAAGTTCACTTGTTCTTTTGAAATACGTAGAACTTTCTACAACTGAAAAACCTAAAGTAAGCAATTCATTGTGTCCCATGCTCTATAATCCTACATGACAATGTTAAACATCTAAATTTGACTTAAATTGGGCCATTAGCTTTCAAATTATAAATATTTAACCTTAGCAATTTTAGTGATGCATATTACATTTACTTTCTTTTTAAAGAAGGAATATTTCTAATATATCTTTACCCCCATTTCTAATGGTCCTAAGATACCATTAAATATAAAGTGTTAAATAGAAAAAAGTGTGAGTGGGGAAAAGATAATACCCCCACACAAAAAAGGAATTAATTAATATAAGGAATCACTCCAATTTAAACAGAATAAATTTTGTGAGGCTATTGAAATATTTTAGACATTACTAATTCAGCTTCTTTTATCTGAAGGTACAAATGTCTATTAAGCAGTTGGTTGATTTGGACTTCACAGAAAAGCTAACTTTTCCTCTGGCGATGATGACTTTCAAAATCACTTCTCTGTTTGCTTAACTATGTCTTTTCCTGACATCTGAATTAAAAATGTAATTCAGAAGTAAACCAGGAGTCGTGGTTGCACAGTGATTAAAATGCAGTAGTGTAGGCTGACTCTGCCTACTGTCAGGAGTTTGATTCTGACTAGCTCAAAGTTGACTCAACCTTACATCTTTTTGAGGTCAATAAAATGAGGACCCAGATTGTTAGGGGCAGAGGTGGTATTCAGCCAATTCTGACAGGTTCTGGAGAACTGCTAGTGGAAATTTTGAGTAGTTTGGAGAACCGGTAAATACCATTTCTGGCTGGCCCCACCCCCATCTATTCTCTGCTCCTGAGTCCCAGCTGATTGGATGGCTCTTCTTTTGATGCCCTGCACAGGAGAATGGAGCTGGAAAGTAGGTTAGTGGGGTGGGGAGGGAATGGGGATTTTGCAGTATCCTTCTCCTGCCATGCCCACAAGCCATGCCCACCAAGCCACACCCTGCACACAGAACTGGTAGTAAAAAAAATTTAATACCATCACTGGTTAGGGGCAATATGCTGACTGTAAACCATCCAGAGAGTGCTGTAAAACACTTGGGGAGGTATATAAATCCAATGTTATTGCTATTTGGAATTCTGAAATTTAGAATTTTGATTGCAATTCTAGAATTGCAAATGCCTTCTCTTTTTTCTGCAATTTCTAAAAATTCAGTCAGGTATGCCACCATGGCAGCTGGTAGTGCACAATCAAAGCTGAGTACAGTTGGATACACTTAGTACTTGAATGGGAATTTATGCAAAATAAAAAACCCAGAGAACCACTTCTGGTAATTCTAGTTTTGTTCTTCAGAAAACATTTAAGATTGATGATGTTAAAACAATGGTAGCAGAAGAAATTAAAGAGCTCTGAAGCCTCAGAATAAAATTCAGGATGGAACAATACAACATGTTATCTTGAGCTGTATATTTGTGATTTTTTAAAAAGCATTTCATCTACTGTTCTCTATTGGCAATAGAGCAATGATAGGCAACAGGGTGCTTTTTATTTATTTTAGTTAAAAATAAATAGGTCCCTGGACGGTCTTTTACTGTCTTGTCCATTTCCTTGGATCAGGGATTCTACCTGGTCGGACCGGTTCTAAAGAACCAGTTGTTATATTCTGCACAGTTTGGAGAACCAGCAAATTGTACCATTGGCTAGCCCCTCCCATCCGCTCCTCTCCCTCCCACTCACTCCTTACCTGGCATATGCGCCATCCAATTTGCCTACCTTGTGCTTTTGTCTAATTTTAGGTAAGTTTCTATTTTTTCCTCACCCCCCCCCCCCCACCATCAGGTGTTCTGACTATCAGCTGTGACGGGATATTTAGATTACCTAGAAAGCAGGAAATTTCTTGCTTTCTAGCTAATCTAAAAGCAGAGCCAAAACTTCCTTAGAACTGAAGCTTCTATTTTTCAGTGCAGACTCAGCAGATTGCAGAATGGTAGATCTCTGAGTGAATCTGTGATTCTGTGAGCAACTCAATCTGCCTGCCTGCTTTGCCTTGTTTTGGGTAAAAGTTGTTCTATTTTTAAATAAAAAAATCAATATTTACATACATGGTGTGTTGTGAGTTAATTTTGTGAGTTTGCTTGCAAGCAAATTTTATGTGACAGACTCAGGCAACAGATTGCAGAAAGGTAGATCTCTGAGTGAATCTGTGATTCTGCGAGCAACTTAATCTGCCTGCCTGCTTTGCCTGATTTTTGGCTAAAAGTTGCTCTCTTTTTTATAAAAATTCAATATTTGCATAAATATTACAATATTTACATACAAGCCACGCCCAGCCAGTCATGTGACCACCAAGCCACACCCAGTCAGCAAGCCATGTACACCCAGTCATGATCAACAAGCCACACCCACAAATTAGGCCATACCCACAGAACTGGTTGTTAAGAAATTTGAATCCCATCCCTGCCTTGGATTGAACAAAGAGACTTGATGGAAAGTTGAACTTGCATTTCCTGGTATCCATGTACATTCAAACAAATATATGGGGGTGGCTATCCTTACATAGCTCTCAAACATTCTGGACCCTGTAGTTAGGCTTGTATAAATGTTGCACAAATGCAACAACTGCTTTCGTATTTGTATGAACCAGGACATATACTACAAACTGCTAACTAGCCACAGTGTGGTTTTGGACACAGCATATTTTCTGTTAAACCAGGGCATAGGATTTAACTTATTTGGGAACCCAGCCAAAATAAAATGTGATTCTGAATGAGAATCCAAAAGTCTCTGATGGATCTGGGGAGGAACATTAATTAATTATTTCCTACATTTATTTCATTTATTTATTCTTTATTTCTTTTATGAGCCTGTAGTTTTTTAATTCACGGCAGGGCCAAGGTGACTGGATGGACCTGAGCATTTACTGGCTGGATGCCCTTCCTGATGCCTACTTGGAGTTCACAACAGATTTTGCGGTTATAGGGGGCCACATTTTGTTTTGGGAGCGCGCCCCTGCTATTTGTCTGCTGTAGCGCGCTCCGACCCCCTTGTTATGTCCGGTTCCCCAGGTGGTCTGAGCGATCGGGCCCTGGGCCTTCGGCTGATGTTATGTAATGCCAGGTCCGTCATTAATAAGGCCCCTCTCATCCATGATCTGATCTGAGAGGGGGGAGCGGACCTGGTGGGTATTACCGAGACCTGGCTGGGCCTAGAGGGGGGGGTCCCTCTAGTGGAAATGTGCCCAGCCGGGTTTATAGCTGGTGTGGCGGTTGAGACCCCCAGGCTTATGGTCATGGGGGATTTCAACCTGCCTTCTGCCGGCGGTGCCTCGGGGATTGTTCAGGAGTTCATGGCTTCCATGACAGCCATGGGCCTAACCCAGTTAATTCGGGACCCTACTCACATGGGAGGTCACACCCTGGATCTGGTTTTTGTCTCTGATCAGTGGCAGAGTGATCTGGGTGTAGGGGATATAGTTATAGAACCCCTGTCATGGACTGATCACTCGCTCCTGAAGCTCGACTTCCGTTCCGCACCCCCCAACCGCAGGGAGGCGGGACCATTAAAATGGTACCGCCCCAGGTGCCTGATGGACCCAGATAGGTTCCTGATGGAGCTTGGGCCATTTCCCGAAGCTCACACACACGACTCGGTTGAGGGCTTGGTCACCACCTGGGATAAGGTGGCTGCTGGGGCCCTTGACCGGGTCGTGCCCTTGCGGCCTCTGACCCTGTGCCGATCCCAAGTGGCTCCTTGGTTTTCCGAGGAGCTAAGGGAGATGAAGCGTCGGAAAAGACGCCTGGAGAGTAGTTGGAGGGCTAGCCACTCTGAGTCTGACCGAACACTACTACGATCTTATATTAAGACGTATTTAGTGGCGATAAGGATGGCGAGGAGGTCCTACCTCTCCACCCTTATTGCGTCCGCGGAAAACCACCCAGCCGCCCTGTTTAGGGTGACCCACTCCCTTTTGGAGGTGGAAGCGTGGGAGGATCCCTTGCAGGGACGGGCTGAGGAGTTTTCTAGGTTTCTGCAGGACAAAATCGCTCAGATCCGGGATGAGCTGGACTCCGACTGGGCATCTCCGGGTGGGAGGGCGGGGGTGGATATCGGTGAGGTCAATTGGGTTGAGTTCGATCCTGTTACCGTGGAGGACGGGCTTAATGCCACCACCTGTTTGCTGGACCCGTGCCCCTCCTGGCTGGTCTTGGCCACTCGGGAGGTGACACGAGGCTGGTTCCAGGGTATTATAAACGCTTCCTTGAGAGAGGGGCTTTTACCCACCACCTTGAAGGAGGCGGTGGTGCGGCCCTCCTCAAGAAACCGTCCCTGGACCCAGCATTATTATCAAATTATCGTCCTGTTTCCAACCTTCACTTTGTTGCGAAGGTTGTAGAGAGTGTGGTGGCACGTCAGCTCCCGCAGTACCTGGATGAAGCGAGTTATCTCGACCCCCTCCAATCGGGTTTCAGACCCAGGCACAGCACGGAGACGGCGCTGGTCGCGTTGGTGGATGATCTCTGGAGGGCTCGGGACAGAGGTTGCTCCTCTGTCCTGGTCCTGTTAGATCTCTCAGCGGCTTTTGATACTGTCGACCACAGTATCTTATTGCGGTGGTTGGTGGGGTTGGGGGTTGGAGGCACTGTGTTGCGGTGGTTCGCCTCCTTCCTCTCCGACCGTTCACAATTTGTGTTGACGGGGGCAGAGATCGACCCCGAGGCCCCTGCTTTGTGGGGTGCCCCAGGGGTCGATGCTCTCGCCCCTGCTGTTCAACATTTATATGAAGCCGCTGGGTGAGATCATCCGTGGCTTTGGGGTGGAGTTCCATCAGTACGCTGATGATACTCAGCTGTACATCTCCACCCCGGGCCACCCCAACGAAGCCGTCGAAGTGATGACCCGGTGCCTGGAGGCCGTGCAGAGTTGGATGGGTCGTAACAGGCTTCGTCTCAACCCGACCAAAACCGAGTGGCTGTGGTTTCCTGCGCCCAGATACAGCCAGCTTGTTCCTTCGCTGGCTGTGGGGGGAGAGGTATTGACCCCTGTGGAAAGGGCGCGCAATTTGGGTCTCCTCCTGGATGTGCGGCTGTCCTTGGAAGAACATATTGCAGCTGTCGCCAGGGGGGCTTTTTATCAGATTCGTCTGATCTACCAGTTTCGGCCCTTTCTGGATCTGGGCGCACTTCGCACAGTCACTTCCGCCCTCGTTATCTCCCGCTTGGATTATTGCAATGCTCTCTACATGGGGCTCCCCTTGAAGAGTCTCCGGAGGTTACAGTTGGTTCAGAATGCAGCCGCGCGGGTAATCATGGGCGCCCCTTGGGGCACCCACATAACACTACTTCTCCGCAGGCTGCACTGGCTCCCTGTGGCCTTCCGGATTCGATTCAAGGTGGTACTGATGGTATTTAAAGTGCTCCATGGCTCGGGACCTGGGTACTTACGGGACCACCTGCTGCCACCAACAACCTCCCGCCGCCCAGTACGCTCCCACAGGGTTGCCCTACTTGGGGTACCGCTGCCTGATCGCTGGCGGCTGGCGGCCCCGAGGGTGCGGGCTTTCTCTGTGGGAGCTCCCTCCCTGTGGAATGATCTCCCCCTGGAGATACGAGCCATGACAGACATCCTGACCTTCCGGCGCGCAGTTAAGACCCTATTTTTTAAACAGGCTGGCCTGGCCCAGTAAGGGTTTGTGGGGTTTTTAAATTTAATGAGGGTTTTTAATTTTTAATCTGATTTTTAAATTTTTATCTATCCCAGATTTTAAATATTTAATTGTAGTTGGACGGGATGCAGCCAGATATATGTGTTTAATCTAGTTTTAAATTCTATTTAACTTGTATGTATTTTATGTGTTTATTAGGCTGTACACCGCCCCGAGTCCCTTTTTGGGAGAGGGAGCGGTATAGAAATATGAAAAATAAATAAATAAATAAATAAATAAATTTTTCCTTTGTGCCCTAAGAGAGAAATATCTGCTTCTACCTAGGAATGAACTTTCCAAGTGGAGGTGAGCATCTTGACAATTAGGCCATTATTTTTCTCTATTTCTTATGTTTAAGATAAAGGTTCCCCTCGCACATACATGCTAGTCATTTCCAGTTATAGGGGGCAGTGCTCATCTCCATTACAAAGCCAAAGAACCAGCACTGTCCGAAGATGTCTCTGTGATCATGTGGTCGGCATAACTAAACGCCAAAGGTGCATGGAATGCTGTTACTTCCCACCAAAGTGGTCCCTATTTTTCTACTTACATTTATACATGCTTTCGAACTGCTAGGTTTGGCAGAAGCTGGGACAAATAATGGGAGCTCACTCCATTACGCGGTGCTAGGGATTCGAACTGCTGAACTGCCGACCTTTCTGATCGACAAGCTCAGCGTCTTAGCCACCGCGTCCCTTGCCTTACGTTTATATTGCTTTTAATTCAAGAAGCTCAAGGCAGTTTTCTTTTTCTCCTCACAAACCCCATTCTACTATATCCAATAGGGTGGGAGGTAGGTTAGAATGAGAGAGAATGGTTGTTACATTTAGTTTTTATGACAGAAGCTACAGTTTTCCTAGCTCCAGTCCAGCCATATTATCCACTCTATTGGCTATAGCATGACTGGACAACCAATGCTAGTAGCTCTTATGCTCTGAGACTTTCTGTGTGGTAAAAGATCAAAAGAGACTGTTTCTAATGAAGTCATTGGGCGAATTCAGAAATTCAGTTTTATAGATCAGGATTCCATCCCAAACTTTATTGAACATTTTTTTTCTTTAGCATCTTTGGAATTGGATGGATAATATACATAGTATTTCAGAGTATTGGATTACTAAAACATTAAAAAATTACACGTCAGTTATTGACTGAATGCTTGAAAAAATCTAAATCTACAAAAAAATGTGAATGCGAATATTGGGAAATAAAAATTTGAACACAAAGCACCAAAAATAATAAATGCTTATTTGCTTTTAAGAGGAAAAAAAAACCCAAAGTTTTGTTTTACAAAATGTTCTTTTGTAATTATAATTTCCTTTTACATATGCTCACACCTTTTCCTGAAATGATATGCAGCTGTTGGGTTTCTATTTCAGACGTTGTATAGAAAAAATGTGAAAAAAGTAGTTGTAACTGTAACATTCCCCATCACTGCCTTAAAGGAAACAGTGCACTTTGAAATGCTTCTTTAGGACTTCGGCATTACACGTTAACTAGCGTGCAACCTGTCATGGTAGCAGTAAAATAGAATGGACTTGTTAGGAATGTAAGTCACCTAACAGTTGGGTTGGAAATATATAAACCAGTATAGACATTTTAATACAGTCTCTTTAAGGGAATGCTAAAATTGCAATTGGGTGTGGTTCCTCAAATAGCCGTAAGATGGAGCCAGAAACCTGGTTTCCCAGAGTATTGCTAGTTGCTAGTTGGTCGATGTTCTGATGTTCGCTGTTTTTGGTTCCTGTATTTCCTTATTGACTGTTTCTGATCGTCATTATTTTTGGATTGATGCGAGTCTATTACTGAACTGTTTTTGATACTGGACTTTGTTATTGGATTATCCCTGGACTGAAAACTGACTGCTATAACTGTGTATGACTTGGACTGTTTGTTGGACTTTGCTTAACCGTTTACTGGAAATAAAACCTACATTTTACTATACAGTGTAGCTGTGTGCTGTGTATGTGTTATTCAACATCACTATGCTTCCCTGAGAGCACTCATTCTCCTAACGGGGAATACCTCAACAGGACTGAATACAGGAAGTCCTCAATTTACAACCACAATTGACCCAAAAATTTCTGTTGTTAAGCGAAACAGAAACTTAATTGAATTTTGTTCTATTTTATGACTTTTCTTGCCACAGTTGTTAAGTGAAGCACTACAGTTGTTAAGCTAGTCACATGGTTGTTAAGTGAATTTGGCTTCTCCATTGACTTCGCTTGTCAGGAAATTTGCTTGCAAAGCATCTGAATTTTGATCACATGACCATGTGGATGTTGCAACTGGTTGTTAAGTGTGAAGAACAGACATAAGTCACTTTTTTCAGAGCCATTGCAATTTTGAACGGTCACTAAATAGCCTACAATTATATGTTGAGGACTAACTGTAGTAGAGGTAGTATTCAGCAGATTCTGGACAGTTCTGGAGAACTGGTAGTGGAAATTTTGAGTAGTTCAGAGAACTGGCAAATACCACCTCTAACTGGAGATTTTATAGTATCCTTCCCCTGCCAGGCCCACCAAGCTACACCCATAGAACCGGTAGTAAAAAAAAAATTGAATCCCACTGTAGGCTACTACTGTGGTCACTCTATAGCTGTGATGGTGAACCTATAGCACGCATTCCGGAAGTGACACGCAGAGTCATTTCTGCTGGCATGTGAGAGGTGGTGAAAAGAGCCGCACTGTGCATGCGCCCCCCCCACCAGCCAGCTGATTGTCAGGTATCTGCTGCGCATGCTCAGGGGGAGATGCACACATGCACAGAGGGGCAAGGGGCAGGGGGGTCACATGCGGATGCGTAGAGATTCACGGCGTGCATGGGGGGTCAAGCATTTGCACAGAAATGTGCAGTGCATGCACAGGGGATCATTCGTGCATGCACAGGGAGATGGGGGGTCACGTGCATTGCATCATGGGTGCAGGCATGTGAGCACGTGTTCACGCATTTTTGGCACCCGATGTGGAAAAGGTTAGCCATCACTGCTCTATATTTATTTATTTATTTATTTATTTATTTATTATTTCGATTTGTATACGGCCCCCTCTTCCAAAAAGGGACTCGGGGCGGTGAACAGCCACAATAAAAACATACAAATAGAAAAGTTAAAAAGAGCTTAAAAATTAATTAAATAGATGGCTAAGACCAATAAAACCCGTAAAAGATTAAAATCAAATTAAAAACCCTACTCATAACGTTACGCCAGACCGGCCTGTTGGAAAAGGTGGGTCTTAAGTGCTCGTCGGAAAGCCTGTAGGTCAGTAATGGCTCGCATCTCTGTCGGTAGCTCATTCCAAAGGGAGGGTGCTCCCACAGAGAAAGCCCGCACCCTCAGGGCTGCCAACGACATCGGCCAGCCGGCAGCACCCCGAGGAGGCCAACCCTGTGGGACGCACTGGCCGGCGGGAGGCCGATGGTGGCAGCAGGTGGTCCCGCAAGTACCCGGGTCCCAAGCCATGGAGCGCTTTAAAGATGGTCACTAGCACCTTGAATCGCACCCGGAAGGCCACCAGAAGCCAGTGCAACTTGCGCAGGAGCGGTGTAATATGGGAGCTCCGAGAAGCCCCCAAGATCACCCGCGCAGCCGCACTCTGCACCAGTTGAAGCCTCCGGATGCTCTTCAAGGGGAGCCCCATGTAGAGAGCATTGCAATAATCTAGGCGGGAGGTAACGAGAACAGAGGTGACTGTGCGCAATGCACCCCGATCCAGAAAGGGCCGCAACTGGTAGATCCTACAGACCTGATAAAAAGCCCCCCCTGGTGACGGCTGATATATGATTGTCCAATGACAGCTGCCCATCCAGGAGGACTCCCAGATTGCGCGCCCTCTCCATGGGAGCCAAGATTTCACCTCCCACGGTCAGCGATGGAATGATAATAGCAAGTTATAGTTATATAATAGCAAGTTATAGTCTCCTACATAAGTAATGCCCCACAACAGTTTCCACCTTCGCTGTAGTCCTAGCTTGATGTCAGAAAGCACAAAAATTGAAACAAGTTTGTTCCATCCACAGGATTTTCCGGTGTCATTTCACTCCCACTTTTCAGCAGCTCAATGAAAATTTCATCTCTGAAGAAAGAGAGAATGATCTCAGATGTTTGTGCCATATTTTAATTAATATTTTTGATGGAAGCCTCCAAATAATTTTATTTCTTTTTCTGAACTGGTTCATTTTGGAGTCCTTTTTCACCCCCTCTGCCACTTACCATTGCTTCCAAATTTGTGGTTCATGAAATCGTGAGTTCTCTGGGCCTGTGCAGTAAACTGAAAACGTTTACAGATCTTTGTAGAAAATTCTACTGATCTCCATGGTTAGCTTGTCTGGAGCTTTGGGGAAAAAAATGTAAGCAGTACTTTCATTGTGACTGAACACAGTGGATTTCTCCTTGAAGTGACACAATTTTAATTAACTAGGAATGTAATTAGAAATGAGAATGTTTTTGCCGATTGGCTGAAAAATCAAGGGAATTTCAAAGAAAGAAAACAAGTTTTGAGACGGCTAGCCAATGCTTAAAAAGGTTCTATACCTTATGTGTGTATGTGTGTGTTATGCATAACATTGTTATAGTATCTATTTGTAAACAATTCAGGAGTAAAAAAAACCCTGTCCCAGACAGATCTTTCAGATTGGGTTATTATGTTTGAGTAATATTGATTCCAAGTAAGGCAATCTCTGTAATTTCAGTGTCAGCTGCCTTCCCAGGGAAATTGCTGTCTGACTTGAATTCCCTGGGTGAATTGATGATAATTCTATGCATAAATAATAATTTGCAATTAGCCTTTCTTAAAAAAAAAGAAAATAAAATAAAAACACAAGCTTCATTGATCTTGTACATGGATGGCATGGTTTTAAGTACGCCCTAGAGGATGCTAACAATTTTACAACCCTAGTCTCATGCTGGGAATATATATAAAAGAGAGGAGGGGAAAAAAAACAAGACCCCTTTGGAATGCATATCTTTTCTTTAATGCTATGAAAGTTGCCTTCTGCCTTCTTGCCTGGGGATTTACAGGCACCTAATAAAATTTTGAAGATTTGGGGAGATGGATTTAGGAGTCAGCTGCTGGGAAAGGATAAGATGCAGAGTGCTATCTAAGTGGGAAAAGAAATGAAACCCAGAGGGGATGAAACAATAAAAGGACTTCTTTTTGTTTATCCTTCCTAACTGGAAGAATAAAAGTAAAAGTATCTTTAGGAAGAAAAAAAAGTAAGGCCTAAGCATGACAATTATTATTAAAGTTGGTCTCATGATCAGCCTGATATTTAGACTGGGTTTGGCATTTTTATCCACCTACTGAGTCCTTCCTAAGGACCTGAGATTATTTTTCCTCCTCCTCCTCCTCCTCCTCCTCCTCCTCCTCCTCCTCCTCCTCCTCCTCCTCCTCCTCACAATGGTTAGAATGAAGTATTGCAAGCTAACTCTGTCACAGTCTGAAGTTCAAGGTTGACTCAGCCTTCCATCCTTCTGAGGTCAGTAAGATGAGGACCCAAATTGTTGGGGACAATATGTTGACTCAGTAAACTATTCAGAGAATGCTGTAAAACACCATGGAGTGGTATATGAGTCTATTGTTATTGATACAGTTGGATTCACAATCTAAGAATTTGATAATTCAAGTCCAAAGCAATTATTGAAACCTATACACAAGAATCTAGTTAACTAAAAGCCGGCAAAAAATTGGTGCTAGATAAGAGTCAATGGAATTCCCAGAGGGGAGGTACTTAGATCTCTTGTGGCAATGCAATGATTCCAAACTTATGATGCATTTAACTCTACCCTCTAGCTCTTGTCAACTCTTCTCCTGCATTTATCTTACTGGTAGATTTGACAATGTTTCTTTTCTTGATTGATGTCTATATTCTCCTCACATTCCGCCTTTTTCTCCTTGAATTTCCGAGAGTTATTTAAGCAATATGATGAATTTGACTGCCTCTACCTTTTAATGTCTAGTGCTCTCTTGATATATTGGACCTGAATTCCTGTTAAGTTTGGCCACCAGGAGAACTGAAGTCTTTTTGCCTCTTCCAAAAATCTGATGGTGCAAAATTGGCCTGTGCAGTGAAATTAGTAAAGACGAACTCAAGGAGTGTAAGTGCTGAATGTTAGCAAAAAAAAGATGGGAAGGGTATTGCCTTAAATATTAATGAAATTGTATAAATAGTTTGATGATCATTTGGCTGGCTTTAAAGGATGTGCTGCATCATATACCAAAACATGAGTATTTTAATGTGCCTAGTTGTTTTTAAGCCGTAATGGGGAAGGCTGAATATAAATAAGACTAAACAAACAAGATAGTATCCAGAGGGTAGAGTCCCAATAAAAACCATGTTTTTTTTTATTTGCTAAGAGAAGGAAATTTATCAATGGTAATAGTTTTTTCCCCCTCCAGTAGCAAATAGCAGAATTATATTTAGTGAATGGAAGAGAAAGGGAAAAGATTACAATCCTATTTGCTTTCCCTACCTAAACAAATCACATGTGATTATGCACTTAATGTATTGTGTAATTTGGCCCTCAGTAACAATCGCTGATGAATTAAATGGTGCTTATTCCTCCAGTTAAGTGAACAGCCATAATCACAAATGTAACAGGCATAAGGCGCCAAAGAGGTTTCCTTTTTTTCTGATGACAGAACGGTGGTGGGAATATCAGCCTCCTTTCAAAATCTTTCGCTAGAGCATTAGGCTGAAGCCCTTGACTTTTGAGCCGTCTTTAAAATTGAGACCGTATTTGGTGATTTTTATCCCCTTAACGATTAATGATAGAAAGAGGCAGAGAGTTCCTGCTGCAAAATAACCAAATAAATAGCTACAAATAAATAAATAAATAAATCAAACACCAGATGCTATCTCCATAATCTCTAGTTCAATGAGCTTCATCCAAGTGCGAAAATGAAAAATTTAAAACCTGCCAAGCATCGGTGGCAGACTGAAATGGAAAAAATAAAAATTGCAACTTAATAACAATAAAGGCTTCTGAAAACTTGCTGGCCAATTGAGTATTATTTGGCCCAAGGTCACTTTTAAGTGTTTATTTTTATTTATTTATGTCATGGAAATTTGAGTGTAAAAGAAATGGCAGGGGAACAGTTTGAATAGTCAAGGTTATCTGTTGGCTAGAATGAGTGATGCTTCCAGCTTTATTTGTTTAAAAGTAAGCAGAGTTTTCCTTTTTTGACTGCAAAAGAGAAGAAAGTCTGTCCTGTTCTTTAAGGTAAGGATAAAGTCAATAGAACAAGAGGGAAAGAGGAGACAAAAAGGAAAATATCTGAATTATGCCTTTGAAGGCAATATTTCATCTTTGCAATGGACATTTGGTAATATATTCTTGATAGCATAGTTTAGAAAGTACAAATTCTCCAGGCAGAAGCAAAAAGTGATGTCCTGCTTTGTAAGAAAATGGGTCACTATTTGGAGACAGCATTAATTCTGGCATCTGAAGTGCTCTAAAATCCAAACAATTTTGTGCCAGAAAAAAATCCAAGGTGATTATTTTATTCTTTACTTTTTTCAAAAAGCGTTCAGGTTCACATGCCACTTTTAACTGAAGACTTAATGAACATGCTACAATTGGCTCTGTTGGCAGAATGCTGAGCAATTAATTATGATTGATAAAACCACTCTAAGATTAAATACAATATATAATGGCTTATAATAACACCCAAAGCAGGGTTTTTATGTGATATTAAAACAAGCATGATTTGTTTCATGAACCATGTGGTTTTATTTGCCAGTCAGACTAAGCCACAAAGACTAGAATTGTATATCATTTTAAAATGATAGCAAGTCAATGATTTAATGACCAAAATCCAATGTGTGAACTAAGATTGATTTTCTTTAACAGTCCATGTGCAATTCTAACATTGCAAGTATTAACACTAGTTTCAACCATCTCTCCAAAACTTAAATGTCACTAACAACTGAAAACTTGATTTGCTTGTAGAGGAAACTGATTCTTTAGTTGGTATGTATGAATGTACGTTTTTGAAGCGCAGTTGCTTTGAGTGGCACATTCATGGGATGCAAACATTCTTTCTTATGCTGTATCTTCTATGCATTTTTCTAAGGGAAAAGTTTAATTCAGAATAACAGAATTGGGAAGGACCTTGGAAATTTTGTACTCCAAACCCCTGTTCAAGCAGGAAACCCTATACCATTTCAGACAAATGATTGTTCTATCTCTTAAAAATCTCCAGTGTTGGAGCATCCATAACATCTGGAGGCAAGTTGCTCCATTGATCAATTGTTCTAACTGTCAGGAAAAATTTCCTTAGTTTTAGATTGCTTTTCCTTCAGGTGTTTTGGAAAATACATTGACTCCTCTTCTTTGTGGAAACCCCTCAAATATCGGAACACGGCTATTATGTCAGCCCTGGTTGTTCTTTTCATTAAATTAATTCAACAGTCTTCTTTCTTTTTCTTAACTTTTTTGTTCCCAGTTTCATCTCTCCAGGCTTTCTTTTCAGTCTTTTCCTGACCTCTTAATCCAGCATCAAGTCTTCCTACCCTGTTTCCTGTTCCACAGTCCATGACGTAATCCTGTTTTTCTTTCCTTTGTCCCATAGCATACAATCCAGATCTTCTGTGTTACAGTTATTAAAGTAATAGCTGTTCAGGTGGACTGGAGGGAAGGCAGTGGTGGTATTCTACTGGTTTGGCCTGGTTCTTCCGAGCCGGTAGCGGCAATGAGCAACAGAGACCAAACCGGACTCTGTGTTGGACCCACCTGCCCACCCAGACTCCCATACTAAACTTTATGTCCTGCTTTTGAAGCGCAGCTGCTTTGCATGGCATAGCAATTGTTGCATAGCAGCTGCTAAAGCATCAGGGAGAGTGCAGGATTGCAGGAGGTGACTCAAAACCCCTCTGCACCTGCACAAGTGCGTATTTGGCATGCACACACACAAAGTGTGTGTGTGCATGCAAAGTGAGCCCACCAAGCCACACTCACTGAACCGGTGGTAAAAAATATTTGAAACACACCATTGAAGGAAGGATGTGAAGTCCTGTATTTTGATGAAACCTTGGCCTGCTATTCATATTCTTTCAGCTAAGACTTAATGTTCAGTGATTGGGTTCACCTCACATGCTCAATTAAGTCAGGAGAAATCTAGCAGAAAGTCAAGTGAAGAAGGTCAGGTAGAGCAATATGGTCAACCTAGTTAGTATGACCTTTGTTCATTTTTCTTTTTAACGAAATGCAGTTGCAAACTCAGAAAACACATTAATTCAATAAGCAGCTTAATTAAGAGATGGAACTCAGCCATTGTGTAAATTCAGGCCAGAATTTGTCTGCCTATGTTGTGCTTCTGTACTACTTTCTCTTAAAATAATGGCAAGGGACACACTATTGAAAAAGCTGATTAGAGATTGATCATAGTAGAGAAATCTGTATAAGTCAGGAGTCCCCAATTCCTGTCCACAGCCCACTGCTGGGCACATCAACTATGGGGTTGATGTGCTATACTAGCGGGCAGGTGTGTAAAGTTGCATTTGTTCAAGTGGTGTGCAAAACATTCTCTCTTCCCTCCCTGCTGTCACCACAGCCATCGCCGTCACTACAAGTCTGCAGAGCCAGAAAGGTATACAGGATCACTAACAGTCAACATTGAGCTGATGACAAATAATAGTCAACCATCAGAATAGAACTGGAAAGGACCTTGGAGGTCTTTTAGTCCAGCCCTCTGCTCAAGCAGGAGATCCTATACCATTTCAGACAAGTGACTGTCTAGTCTCTTCTTACAAGCCTCCAGTGATGAAGCACCCACAATGTCTGATCCAATATAGCTTCTGATATGCATTCAGTTGGAGGGAGAAGATACTTTTTAAAAAATTTGCCAGCATATTTGCACTTTTTCAAGTGGGACTTGTACTTGGCTAATTTGAATGAGGATGTTCTGACCCAGTTTCCCAAACACGACAAACCCTCTGAAGTTAATTCAAAGATTCCTTTATTAGGAACACCAGCAGCCCTGGTAAAAAGTTTCTCTTTCACCACAGGCTAACAAGTCCATCTGGCCAGAAGATGAATAGTTGTCTGCCAGATCAATAGTTGTCTCCACCCCCTGCTTTTTATCCCCAGAACTAGGGTGGGGCTTTACTAGCAGTGGTGGCTCTTCCTTCCCAAGGATCAGCCCATAGATTTCCACTGCTCTCCTCTCCTTTGTCTTATGTACATCCGTGCATCAGGCACTGGACCCAGCTGTTCCTCCTCTTCCTCATCTGCCACCTCCAGACCTAGAGGCTGTTGACTTTCCATCTGAGGGCTGATGAATTGCCCAGACTCAGCCTCTGTTGCTCTCTCTCTGCCAGCTCCATTCCCCCCTTGGAGCTCTCAGGTTGTCTTGATGCTGACCCTGACTTCCATGCTGCCACCTCCTCTGATTTGGCTACTGGAGCAGTTGTTGGCTGACAGACCACAACAGAGAAAAAATTCTTGGGCCTTTGTCTTTCTCAGCAACACCCAGTCCTGTAAGCAACTTCCTTGCTCTGTTTTTTAACGCACTTTAGTTTGTTTGGCTTTAGAGGCCCAATGAGATCACTGCTTGAAGGCCTTTAATTTTCTTAGCTGTCATGCAATGTGGCACTTCAGGTCAGTTCAAGTGCTCTTAATCTAATATCTGCTGCAATAAAACTTTGAGCATATCTGTCAATATGTAGTAAAGTCTATGGCACATAGTGAGAGAGAACGTACATGTAGTCATCGACTTAACAACAGCTCATTTAGTGGCAATTCAAAGTTTACAACAGCACTGAAAAAAGTGACTTATGACCATTTTCCCCAGTTACGACCTTTGTAGCAACCCCGTGGCCATGTGATGAAAATTCAGATGCTTGTCAACTGGCTCATATTTACAACCATTGGCTGTGTTCCAAGGTCACGTGACAAGTAAAGTCAATGGGGAAGCTGGATTCACTGAACAACTGTGTTACTAACTTATCAACTGCAGTGATTCACTTAACAAACTGAGGCAAGAAAGGTCGTAAAATAGGCAAAAGTTACTTAGCAAATGTCTCACTGAACAACAGAAATTTTGGGCTCAAATTGTGGTTGTAAGTCGAGGACTACCTGTATTGGTAATCTCATGATAAACCTCTGTCCATTTTTAATCTTTGCCTTTTTATTGATTGATTGATTGATTGATTTAGTCAAGCGATTATTAGATAACAGGTATAAGTATAAACATGGTTAGGAATACATGAAATGTATACAAATAAGAAAAAAAGAAACAATAGGACTGGGACAGTAGGCACGTTGGTGTGCTTATGTATGTCCCCTACAGACCTCTTAGGAAAGAGGTGAGGTCAATAGTAGACAGTCTAATGTTAAAGTTTTTGGGTTTGGGGAAGAAACCACAGAGTCACGTAGAGTATTCCAGACATTGACCACTCTGTTGCTGAAGTCGTATTTCCTGCAATCAAGTTTGGTGCGGTTTACCTTGAGTTTGTATCTATTGTGTGTTCTTGTATTGTTGTGGTTGAAGCTGAAGTATTTATTGACATGTAGGACATTGCAATATATAATTTTATGTACTATACTTAGATCGGACCGAAGGCAGCATAGTTCTAGGTTGTCTAGGTCTAGAATTTTAAGTCTGGAGGCATAAGGTATTCTGCTATGAGTAGAGGAGTGGATGACTCTTCTCATGAAATATTTCTGGACTTTCTCAATTGTATTAATATCAGATATGTAATGCGGGTTCCAGACTGATGAACTGTATACAAGTATTGGTCTAGCAAATGTTTTGCTCTAGTTAGTAGAGTGATGTTACCGGAGAAAAAGCTACACAGGATTAAGTTAACAACTCTTAATGCCTTTTTCGCTATGTAGTTACAGTGGGCTCTAGCACTTAGATCATTTGAAATGAGTACTCCAAGGTCCTTGACAGAGTTTGAATCATCAACAAGGTCTTGACTATTCAGTTTTTATCCTACACCCCCTTGAACGTTCTGCATCCTTCAGGATTCGAAAAGTTGTCTTCAGACCTTCCATTAGCTTAATGGCAGCAGCTTCTTTCCTTGCAAAGAACAATTCTCTCCAGTTTACACAAAGACAAAAAGAGCCACTTCAGGTAATCCTCAACTTAACAACAGTAATTTTTTGTGTGGTAGTTTTGTGGTAGTTATGCTTGGTTGTTAAGCAAACCTGTTTTCTCCAATAGGCATTTTTTTCTACCAGAAACCAGAAGTAAACACCAGAGGCTGGCAAAAAAAACCCCACCAAAAATTGTGGTCATGTGACTTCAGAATGCTGCAAATGGCTATATATTTGAGCCGGTTGTTGAACACCTAAAATGAGGCCATATGACCACTAGGTTGTGTGTGTGGCAATTGGAACTTTGAAAACAGGTTGTAAGCAGCTCTAGGGAGGTTTATTGTAACTTCGAACAGTTGCTAAATAACTGGTTGTTAAGCAAGGACTATCAGGACCAGAGGTGGTATTCAGCAGGTTCTGACCAGTTCTGGAGAACCGGTAGTGGAAATTTTGAGTAGTTCGGAGAACCTGCAAATCCCGCCTCTGACTGGAGATTTTACAATATCCTTTCCTGCCATGCCCACCAAGCCACGCCCACAGATCTGATAGTAAAAAAAATTGAATCCCACCACTGATCAGGACTGTACACATAGTCTTCATTTAGCAACTGCCTTGGACAGTGATCGTTCACAGTTACAATAGCAGTAAGGAAAATATAATTTTTGACCAATCCTCGCATTTTACAGTTTTGTAGGCCTGTAACGTAAAGGTATACTAAACAAAGATCATAAGCACAATTGCAGTTTCAATTAGTAACTACTTAACAACCAAGTTGCCAGTCCTATTTGGGTTTCTACTCAAATATTTCCTATATGATGCAATGGTATAATCACTGGACTAGGATCGTTAAACTCCATCTTATGGAAGCATATTCTCTCTCAACCCATCCTATCACAATGAGTAGTTGTTATGTTAAAGAAAAAAAAAAGAGGAAAGAATGTAATATACACTCTATTTTGCTCCAGAAGAAAAATAAAAATCTAATATATCAGAAGACACTGTTTTGTGCAAACTTTTAACTCTGATCTTAACTGTTAATTTTAGTTAATAATGTTGAAAGTTCATTCTCATTGCTCTTATATTTGTTTCTAAAGTGTGGATTTTGAAAGTTACTTTGATAATCAGCCAAAGAGGTGTTCACTATTTGGGTCCAAAGCTGGCAGATGGGCTTGGGAACTGCCATAGTGATATCATTATACCTGTCAGTAACTCTTTAAAGGAGCTACATCTTTTTCTGTTCTTACAATTTTGGTAGAAAGGGTAAAGAAGCTAAGCAAAGCCATGACTGGTTAATACTTGGACGAGAGACCTTCACAGAATACTAGGATGCTAATCAACACTGAAAAATGAAAAACACTGAAAATAAAAATCCCAGAAGAAATAAGTAGAAAATCATCTATGTAGGATTGTTGATAAAACTGCTTTGATTGTCATGGAGTTACCACTTGAGTTTGCCTCAGATGAGAGTCTACCTTTTGCTTTCAGCTGCAAATACCTAAGCAGTCTAGAGATTTTGAATTCAATTGTGGCATTGACTTAGTAATTGAGCTGAGAAATGGGTACCCACCTCAGTAGGCAATTTCATAGAGATGTGAAAGGAGTCCCCAGCTGGGTGTCCTCCAGGCAATGGTGATATTACCAGCAAATATTTTAACCACAGAAGCATTTCAATGCAAATATTAGTACTGCTAGTTGATATTCGATTAAAATTTTACGTTTGCTTTTGGTTAGGGTTACTCTGATTCATATTTCCCCTCAATGTTATGCTTTGGACTCTTTGCACTTCAATTGAAAAACCTTACAGATTTTTCCATATGTGCCAATTTGCTTGTTTATGTTTGAGCTGTGGGGAGAAACAAGCCACATAAACTAAAAAGAAAAAAGAAAGAAAAATAATTTGCTGATTTCACACTAGATTATAGTCGGGGAATATATATTTTTGTCAACAGTGACATAAGGTAATCTTGTGACACTTTTAATTGTAGTGTTTCCATATCCATGCATTTAGATAACTCATTTTCAAGTTGCTAGGATTTTATTTGCTTGTTCAGTCTAATTTAAAAATGTTTTGGTGTAATAATCACTGCATTGGTCTGATGATGCTTACAAAAGAGTGGAGCTCTTTCAGTGATTTTAGAGGAAAACATTTCTACACATTGATTACTCTTTCTGTTTTGCCTCTTAACTCCAACCTTGAAATGGAATCTTTTACTTGAAAATTAACCTTGACTTTCCCAATGAGTTTTGAATAGTCTAGATAAATACTGTAACATGTTTCATATTCATACATAGCTTAGATTGCTAATGATAACTGTAGTTCAGGCTTGGTTTTTTTCTTTTTTTCTTCTACCAAAAGAAAAAATAATAGGAGAGGGGGAGGATATTGATCAATTAATATTCCCTATTTGTTTCTATGGATGAATGCTGTATTTAATGAATTGATACTAATTGCATACTGATTAAGAAATGTAATGTCTGTGCCCTATACAAAGAAGGAAAATCAAGGTAAGCTTCCTAAAGATTAGACTGTATTATTTGGATCAGAGTAATTTCATTTTAAGCTGGTTTCAGTCAAATGGAGATCCTCCCTTTGTATTTTTTTGATAAAGAGGTCTATCAAAAGTCTATTGCTTGGCAAGGCCTTAGCCGCTGCATATTGAGATACAGGAAACCGTATCTCTAGAGCTTGAATGAGAGAGAATATGTGGTGTCAAAGGAAAAGGTTAAGCATATTCATGAATGCAAAACCAAAGAAGAAGAAACAGGTTCTTCTTAAATTGGATGACTTCAACTGGGTACATGTATGACTTTTTCTCTGAGACGGAATGTAGATGGGCAAGGTAAATACATCCTTTGTTAAGTTAAAATGGGTTTCAAATCCAATTTTGAAGCATGACAAATGACTGTTGTGGAAGAAAACTTTCTTCTTACCACTAGGGGAGTCCCCTTCCCCAGCCCCAGTTATCTAGAACTATTCAAAGCTTCAAGTATCATCAGCCCACAGGAGATAATATTCTTAATCCCTAGTAATGTGCATACAGTATCGTACAAATGAATCAATATGATATATAGATTATTAGGATTAGTGTGGCCACGTTGTGTCTATTCCAGCTTTTATTCTGCAGTACATAGTGCTTTGCTGTTTGAAGCACCTTCTGTTCAATGAGGTATTCTATTTAAGCCTATTTTAAATAGGAGAAACATTGAGGAGACGAAACAGAACTTTTTCTCCTACATAGCAGGTTTATCTTTTAATTAGCATACGAGGAGAACATCATAAAGAGAAGAAAACAATTCAGTATAAAGATAGCCCTCGACTTACAACAGTTCATTTAGAGACTGTTTGAAGTTAGAACACCACTGAAAACAGTGACTTATGACCATTTTTCACACTAGCATCCACTGCAACATCCCCATGGTCACGTGATTTATGTTCAGATGCTTGACAACTGGTTGATATTTATGACGGTTATAGTGTTCTGGGATCATGTGATCCTCTTTTGCGACCTTCTGACAAGCAAAGTCAATGGGGAATCCAGATTCAAAAATTGTGTTCCTTAACAAATGTGGGAAGGGACTTCCGGTTTGAGCTTCTTCGGCAACAGACCAAAATCCATGATTGTGCGCGGTTTTGATCCGTGCTCACCGCCGAAGCGCCCCGAGTCGGCTGGATTTGGGGCTAAGCCATCCAGTAGAGGTGGTGAACAGGGGGGAGACTGCCAGCCGGGTTGAGGAGAGCCACATCTCTCCTCCCCAGCTGACCATTACTCCCTTTCCTGAAGGCAGTTGCAGCGGTGGTCAGAAATGCCCACCTCAAAGAAGAACTCGACCGGAAAAGAATGTGCAGGAGGAAGATAAGAAGAGAAAGTTTTGGTTGACTTGAGCTGAACTGAAAAAACAACATAAGGTACCTTGGAATTTGAACTATAAAGAATAACATTGTTCCCAAAGAAGATTTTGAAGCGGTGAAGGAGACAGGGAAGGGAAAGGGATTTGGCTTTTTTTCTTTCCTTCTTCACAATGACAGTTAAGAGATTTAAGTTAAGTAAACTGACAAAAATCCACTTTGACATCAATAGGCATTCAAGCTGAAAATAAAATGTCAAAAGGATAACAAAGACTTTTAGATATTCAAAAACCTTTAAAAGAAGGAAAGGAGAGAAAAAGAAAAAATAAAAGGGCGGGATCTGGAAAAATGGAGGAGACTGCCTGGAAGTAAAAGGATTTTACAGTGAGACTTCAACAAGATTCCTAAAAGATACATTTTAACTGAAACTTTGTAACAAAATAATAGAACCCCAGGAAGAGAAAGTGGAAAAAAGAAGCAAGAAGAAACAGCTTTGGATTATTTGGGTTACTTGGTGATTTTTGGATTTTTGGTTATTGGATTTAAATGACTAAAATCAATCGGGTGGTTGTTTAAAAGTGTTTAAATTGGCATCACTCTTGGAAGAACTGAAAATGGAACTTAAAAAACAGAAAGAAGATGCACAAGAAGGAAGAGGCTTTTTTGGCTTTGTATTTCAATTTTTAGAAATGAAGATCTGGAACTACAACAAGAAATGCTTGTAGAACAAGAAGGGCGGGACAAAAAAGAAGCCATCTTTAATGACCAAGTAATTTTAAGTGGAGAAAAAAAAGGAAAGGGGAGGAAAGAGAGTGAAAAGTTTAAGATTTGAAAAAAAAAAAAGAATAGTTTGAAAAGTAATTACAATACTAGGAAGAAACAGAAGAGAGGATTACAGAAGAGATAATTAGAATTAGAGAGACAAGGGGTCAAAAAGGGGAGGGAGAAGAAGAGGGGAAGAAGGAAAGGAAAAGAAGTTATAAAGGACAGAAATAAGATATAGAGAAGCAGGGAAAATGTATAAGGATTAAAGTATAAGCCTATTTAGAAAACATAGAGATAATGGGTGAAATTTAATTGAAAGGAGGATTCTGCAAGGGTACATAAGATAGTATTGTTATATTAGAAATAGAAATAAACTTAGAATATGAAACAAGTGTGATTAAAATGATAGATAAAATACTTACTGTAGTGTAATGGAATGTTTGTTAATAAATGAAATAAAGAGAATGAGAGAATGAAATTGAAAGGATGGGAATATTTTAATTATTATTAATGATTTATAAAAATGTAAGTGAAGAGAAACATGAAAGAAATATGGAGAAAAAATATGCAAATATTATAAGTGTTCCTAAGGAAGTATGATATTCAATTGAAAAGAAATGTTAAATATGTTAAAAATTGTAACTAACATTAAGGATAGAGCTGAATTGGAATAGAATAAGTGATTTATTTACCATTATTTACCATATATATATGTTTTCGGAGATTTTCGCGGGTATTTGTATGTGGATCTTTGGTTCTTCGGGTTTTCTCCCGCGTAGAGTTGGAAATATCTAGGCGACGTTTCGATGAAGTCTCATTCATCATCTTCAGGCTTGTGTCTTCGGCCCTGTGCTTCTCAGAGTGATGTGAGCTTGCAGCTGCTTCTTCCTTTTAACTACTAGTGGGGGTGTGACTTGATTGGGTGGGGGCTTGGCTGTATTCTGATTGGGTGGGGGTGTGTTCTCATTGGTTGGGGGTTTGGCTGTGTTCTGATTGGTTGGGGAGTTGGCTGTGTTCTGATTGGTTGGGGGTGTGTTCTGTTCTGGTGGGGGTTTGGTTGTACTCCGGTTAGTCTCAGTTGCTGGGGGATTTGAGCTGGTGAGCTGTGATCCTATTGTTTGGCTTCGCGTTCGTGGTCGTGCCACATCTTCATGGTGGGCATCAGTTCCCTTCATGTATGGGTTGGGGGGGTTTGAAGCAGGTAGTGATGCAGCTGTGGTAGGGCTTCTGGTCCGTGGTCGTGTTTCATCTTCTGTGTGGGTGTGAGTATGCTTTCTTGCGTGGAAGTGTGGTGGTAGTTTCTTGTGTGGCCCTCGTGGGTGTGGGTCTGGTGTCCTTTATGTTAGGTACTCTTTTGCTAATGAGGGCGGGTTTCCAAATGGCTGGTAGGCGGGAGGTGTCATCTCATTTATTCATGCTGTGTGGGCGTTTTTCTATCTCTATGGCTTCTCTGATTATTTTGTTGTTGAAGTGTTCAGTTCTGGCGATAGTTCTGGTATTTTTAAAGTCAATCTTGTGTCCTGTGGCTTTGAGGTGTTGGACCAGGGAAGAGGTCGGTTCTTCTTTTTTGATTGAGTTCTTGTGTTCTTCAATGCATGCACTTATCCTTCTGTTAGTTTGTCCAATGTATGTGGTGGGGCAGGAGGTGCACGGAATTTCGTATACTCCTTGGTTTTCTAACTCAATTTTGTCTTTAGGGTTTCTTAGGATGGTGGATATTTTTCCGTTTGTGCAGAATGCTGTTTTAATGTTGTGTTTTTGGAGGATTTTGCTGATTTTGTCTGTAGTGCCTTTTATATATGGGAGGAGGGCTTTGCCATTTTCTTGTTCTCTGTCTTGGATTTTGGTTGGGGTTTCTTTTTGGATTAGGTGAGCAATCTTTCTTCTTTGGAATCCATTTGCTGTTAGTACGTTAGTGAGTGTGTGTAGTTCGGTTTTTAGGTGTTGTTCATCGGCTAAGCATTTTGTTCTGGAGATGAGTGTCTCAGCTACGGAATTGATCTGTGCTGGATGGTGGTGTGAGAGTGCGTGTAGATAGTGGTTTGTATGTGTTTTCTTCTGGTAGATGGTGTGTCCTAGGGAGCCATTGGATTTTTTGTATACTAAGACATCTAGGAAGGGAAGTTGATTGTTAGCTTCTGTTTCCATGGTGAATTGTATTTTGGGGTGTAGGCTGTTGAGGTGTGTGAGGAAGTTGCTCAGTTTTTCTTTCCCGTGTGGCCAGATTATGAAGGTGTCATCTACGTATCTGAGCCAGAGTTTGGGTTTGTGATCATATTTTTCTAGAGCTTATGTTTCAAAGTGTTCCATGTAAAGGTTTGCGATGACAGGTGAGAGGGGTGATCCCATGGGTGCTCCTTCTATTTGTTTGTATTTTTGTCCATTGTAGGTGAAGTATGTATTGGATAGGCAGTGGTTGGTCAGATCTAGGATGTGCTTGGGGGGGTTGTATTTATTTTGGATGGCTGTCAAGGCTTCTTTTATAGGCACTTGGGTGAAGAGGGATATGACATCGAAGCTCACTAATAGATTGCTGGGTTGTAAGTTTTGTTTCTTTATGATCTCGATGAATTGGAATGAGTTTCTTACATGTGAGTTGATGGATTCAGCATAGGGCTGTAGTTGTTTGGCGAGAAATTTGGCTAGGTTTTGTAGAGGTGAGCCTATGGAGCTGACTATTGGTCTAAGTGGGGTTCCTTCTTTGTGTATCTTGGGGAGACCATAAAGCTTAGGGCATCTGGATGATTTATATCATATATATATATATATATATATATATATATATATATATATATATATATATATATATATATATATATATATATATACTTTGTATTACAACACCCTGTTAAGCCCCAATTAAGGGAGAAAGCATACTGCTTTCTTTTCTGTCTTTCGGCTCTATACTAGTCTCCCTTATTTATTATTTAAAAAAAAAAAATTATCAGCTTAAAAACCTTACACACACACACACACATATATATATATATATATATATATATAATATAAATATATATATATTTATATCATATATATATATATATTCTCTTTAAGAACATAGTGTCTATTTTAAGAATGTACCAAGCAGGCCGCTGGAGTGCCCCAAACTGCCTGGATTTGGGGCTGAAGCCACCCCATAGAGGTGGTGAAGAAGGGGAAGCCGTCAGCGGGGCTGAGGAGAGCCGTATCTCTCCTCCTTGGCTAGCCATTACTCTCTTCCCCAAAGGCAGTTGCAGTAGTGGTCAGAAATGGCCACCTCAAAGAAGAACCCGACCAGACAAGATTGTGCAGGAGGAAGTTTAAAGGAGAAAGTTTGACTGACCGGGTTGAATGAAGAACATCTATTTAAGGGACCTGGAACCTGAATTTTAAAGACTAATACCATTCCTAAAAAAGATTTTAAGCAGCAAAAGAGAAAGGGAAAGGAAACGGAATTGGCTTTTTTTTCCTTTCAACATTGACAGTTTTAATTGACTTGGAATGTTAAGAAGGAGAGATTCGAATAAGAAATTGATACCAATTCACTTTGACATTAATAGGCTATTTCCAGCTGAAAATAAAGTCAAAGGTTTAAAGGTTCTTGGATAATTTAAAAACTTTCTTTAAAAAAAGAAAGCAGAGGAGGGAAATTGGAAAAAAGAGGGTGGAATCTGGAAAATGGAGGAAACCACCTGGAACTTAAAAAATTGATAGCAGAATTTTAATAAGGCTTGCAAAAGATACATTGTAGCTGAAACCTTGTTACAAGATAACAAAGTCCCTGGAAAGAGAAAGTGAGAAAAGAAGCAAGAAACAGTTTTGGATTATTGGATGATTCCTGGAATATTGGATGGTGGATCTTAATGAAACAAAATTAAATTAATTGGGGTTTTTAAAAATTTTTTAAAATGGCATCACTCCTTGAAGAGTTAAAAATGAAACTTAAAGAACAAAAAGAAGCAGAAGAGGGAAGAGGATCTTTGGGCTTCGTATTTCAATTTTTAGAAATGGAGATCTTGAACTATGAAAAACAACAAGAAATGCTGGCAGAACAAGAAGGGCGGGACAATGAAGAAGCCATCTTTAATGACCAAGCATACAAAGGTGTCATACTCCAATTAGTAACTACAGGGGAAACTTGTTTAATGAGAAAAGAAAATATGAAATTGAAACAGGACAGAAAAAAGTATGATTAAAAAGAAATTGAAACTTAGAAAAAGATATATAATTGAATTTAGATAGATATGAGATAATTAAAAACAAAGCTGAGAAAACTAAGGGAGGGGAAAAATGTTAAAATAGTAATAAGAGATGGAATAGAACACAAAGACAAATATGAAATTGAGTTTGTGTCTATATGGAGAAGTGATAACCCGGGATCATGCTATTCTCAAAAAAAGATGTTTTATTTGTATTATGTTTTGTGAAAACCAAATAAAATTTATTAAAAAAAATGTGGGAAGAAAAGTTGTAACATGGAGCAAAACTCACTTAATGAATTATAGTCTCATTGGTGATGGTTGTAAGTCGAGGACTATGTGTATACACAATCCACATAATTATATACAAAACTTCTACGAAATGAGGTAGTGGCCCATACTAAGAAGAAGATGGAAGAAGGTCATTTTACCATAGTCTTTTCCACTGTAGCAAGAAACATATTGTCTGTCTATCTATCTATCTATCTATCTATCTATCTATCTATCTATCTATCTATCTATCTATCTATCTATCTATCTATCTCTTTCTTTCTTTCTTTCTTTCTGTTCCTTCCTTCCTTCCTTCCTTCCTTCCTTCCTTCCTTCCTTCCTTCCTTCCTTCCTTCCTTCCTTCCTTCCTTCCTCCCACCCATCTCACTGTCAAGTGACTCTGGGTAAAGGGGAGAAAGCAGGGACAGATGGGCCCAAATATTAAGTAAGCCTTATTTTTTTAAAAAAAAGATTCCTTCACATTTCCCTGAATTTTACAGTTCCAGAATAACAGAGTCAGAAGGGACCATGAAGGCTTTCTAGTCGAACCCCCTGTTCAGGCAGGAAGCCCTATACCATTTCAGACAAAATAGTTGTCCAATCTCTTCCTAAAAACCTCCACCCACAATTTCTGGAGATAAGTCATTCCACTGATTAATCATTCTAATTGTCAGAAACTGTCCTTAACACTTGATAGGTTCTCTCCTTGATTATTTTCCATCCATTGCTTCTTGTCTTGCCCTTCAGGTGCTGTGGAGAATAAGTTGACCCCCTCTTCTTTGTGGCATCCCCTCAAATATTGGAATACGGCTATCATGTCACCCCTAGTTCTTTTCACTTGACTAGTCAATTTCTGCAACCATTCTTCATATGTTTTAGCCTTGTCCCCTAATAATCTTTGTTGCTTTTCTCAACACTCTTTGTTTTATATCATGACAACCACAACTGGATGCAATATTCCAAGTGTGGTCTTAACCAAGGCAAGTGATATTAACATTTCACATGATCTTGATCCAAGTGGTTTCATCTTATTGTCAGTAGAATGGGCACAGTTTGTATTTTCCATTGTTTCATTTTCTTAATCTCCTAATTTTATAAGGAATAATATGGTTTCACATTTTGCCATCATTTTCAATTCTTTGGCATATTCTTCAGTTTTAAGACACAAATCTATCTAAAACTAGTGCTGCATAAAATCATAATGTTCCTTTTTTAATATTTAATATTTTTTAATATTTCATCTGCATGCAGGATTTGTATTTGTTCTTTTTTATCATGAAAGTGAATTTGGCCATTCATTTTCCCCCAGTGGAGAAGTTTTAAATTTTCCTATGGATGGAATTTAATATATCTGCATTTATTTAGCATTTAGGGTATAAAAAGGGTATTTATAAGTAAATACTTTAATGTAGTTTTTTAATATTTGTTGACTTATTTACTTGGGAGGAGATTTATTTATTTATTTATTTATTAAATAGTTTTCTATACCACCCTTCTCCCGGACTCAGAGCGGTGAAGAGCCAACTAAAATATATAAATAACAAATTACAAGATTAAAAGAGATTAAATTATGAGGCTGCTGTTAAAAAAGTTAAAACCCCCAATTAAAATAAGCTAAAATTACCATACCCCAACTAAAATCAGTTCTAAAACCCCTCATTTAAAATCCCATTTGAAGTCAGCCCACGCCAGCCTGCTCAAAGAGCCAGGTTTTCAGATCATGTCTAAACACCCTCAGGTCAGTGGTTGTCCGTAGTCCTGGAGGGAGCCCACTCCAAAGGGTGGGCGCCCCCACAGAGAAGGCCGTACTCCTTGGGGTCACCAGACGGCACATAGATGCCGTCGGGACCCGAAGGAGACCCTCTCTGTGGGAGCGCACCGGTAGGTGGGAGATTACCGGCAGAATGCTGTCTTGTAAATATCCTGGTCCGATGCCATGGAGCGCTTTAAAGACCAAAACCAATACTTTAAAGTGAACTCGGAAGGCTACCGGCAACCAATGCAGCTTGCGCAGGAGAGGTGTCACATGGGAGCATCTCGACTCCCCCATAACCACCCGCATGGCCACATTTGGCACCAGTTGGAGCCTCCAGGTGCTCCCCGCAGGGAGCCCCATGTAGAGGGCATTACAGTAGTCCAGGCGGGAGGTGACCAAGGCGTGGGTGACCGTGCATAAGGCGTCCCAATCAAGAAAGGGCCGCATCTGGCTTATCAGGCGAACCTGATAAAAAGCCTCCCTGGAGACAGCCGTGATATGATCTTCCAAAGACAGCCGTACATCCAGGAGGACACCAAGATTGCGAGCCCTTTCTGTGGGGGTCAAGATCTCATCCCCAATAGCCAGCGACGGAGTCAGCTGACTATATATCACTATATAGATGGGAGTAGCAGGCAAGTAGGCTCTCTGCTTAACTAAGATTAAATTAACCTATTCTAATTTTTACTTGCTTTTAAGGCTATTTTTCTATCATTTCTTAGTTCTCAAATTTTTATTTTTAAACCTTTTATATTTTTGAAATTTTTGCAGTGTGATCACTTACCCGCTTCTAGTTATATTTCAGCTATGGTTTAGCTGTATTTTTAAAAAGCCCTAGCTGGGCCCAAGCTATAGGAGGGCCTTGCTGCTGCTTCTTTGTTGTTGTTCTAAAGATTTTACTCATTTAGCTGGAAGTCTAGCAATGCCTAGCTTTGATGTGATTTTTCTTATCTGGTTTATTCTATTTTTACCTACTATTTTATTATTTTATCATTCTTATTTACTCATGTTCCCTGCTCTGTTGGGAGGGCAGGATCCTTGGTAACTTGTGAGGAGCTCTGCCATTGATTACATTAGGACTCGCTTTTTCTTGACTCCCGATTCCCTTTTCCTCTGGATTTAGGACTTGTTTCAGCAACTAGACTCTGTGCTATATTACACAACTCCACTCTATTGTGCTACTTAATATAATGAAGACAAGGAAAAAGAGCAGATCTTTCACTGACCTGGTTCCTCAATCTTCTCTGAAGCAATCCAAGATTGAGGACTTTGTTTTAGCTCGGCCTCTCGGCTTAAAAGCTCCTGCTCCCTTTTGTCTGGCTGCTGCCGGTTGTCGCGATCTTCCGACGGATGAGGGCGTTGTCCCCCGAGTTGAGAACAAAGGCTTATCTAAAACTACAGCCCCACAACCAATCCTTAAATGAGCCCACCCTTACCGAACTTTTGGCTCAGCAGTGTTTCTTGGTTGCAGAAATTACAGCGAGCATTCAGCTCCAGCTTGATAAAATAATAAGTACTTTAAACTACTTAATTTCCTGGACTACCAGCGGGTGCCCTGGGTTGACCGCTCAGCAGCCTGATGCGGCGGCAGGGTTCTCCCTGCCAAGCCTCAGCAAAAGCACTGGACAATGCAATCCTACCAATAGTTCGAACTTGACATCTTTTGACACAAACAGTCACCTGTCTTACAGTCAAAACAGGTGGCCCTCATCATTAATCCCATTAATGATGACTTACCTCACTGGGGTTTCAACACAGCTGGTGAGGGACCATATATTACAGCTAAAAGCTGATGATTTGAAGAAAGTCAAACTTTTACCCTCTCCTGAATACTGTACTAGAGTGCTACTCAGTTTTGACAATTCCAATACCCCAAAACTATTTTTCAGAAGAGGATCCCCGTTAAGATCCTTTGGCATTCTGCCAAGAAGAGTCTTCAAAGATATGTTGATTAAGCCACTTTTGAGTAATCGACAATTTGTGAGTGGCAGGAGATTTATTGCCCCCAAAAGATCCTCAGTAGCACATATTAATGTGCCAACCTTGAATGCCATCTCGGATACTACATCATGTACTAATTATACATCTATTCCTGTAAAACCTCCAGTTGGCACCCTCTTAGATGGTAGCCTGACTGTTCCTCCTACAACAGGTCAAATTAACCCCCCACAGCGAGTAACATCTTATCAGGAAGCTTCCCTTGACTTGATCAGCTGGGAAGAAATGGCCCCAAAGGAAGCGACACCAGCCCAGGGCACCCAAGGTTCCTTAGTAAATAAGTCCCAGGTCAGTGCCTCTGGGATTCCATCTATTTATGAGACTGACTTATGTCAAGACAGTCTTCGACTCCTTTCGTGTGCTTCCACAACCAGAAAGGGCCCAAATCATAAAGCGTCTGGATACAGGTAAATCCAAGCTCTGGAGTCTTTCACTACCTGGTAAGGATTCCCTTGGACTCCAGGGAGTCTATACTGATTTACCAACGGAAGCTCCCTTGGCGCTCTCTCCAGAATGTCTTAATTCGTAAATTTGAAGATCCAGGGCTACTTCAAACTCCGTCTGTTGATGCTGCTGAATACTTGCCAGCTAAGCAACCAATTAATGCCACAAGTACGAACTGGAGTGTGCTTAGAGCCCTACAGCCCCATGAACAAGGCTCGCCTCCCCTCCCTCCTTCCTTGTCTTTGCCTCCTAAGTGGATGGCCCTGTCACTCAACAATGGGTGTATCTTTTCAGGTCTGAAGGGTGCTCTGGGAAAAATTTAATCACACAGAATGACTATTAAATCTGGCAACTCCCCCCTGCACACTTAAATGCCTTTCGTGGAACATAGCAGGTTGGGGGAGAAGGTGTGGTACCACAGAATTCGCCAACTATATTCACTCATTTGATGTGGTCCTCCTTCAGGAGACCTGGGCATGCGATAAGATATCCCTTACAGGGTTTATGGTCATTTCCTTGGCCACCACCAGACAATCTATGACAGGAAGGCCTAAGGGAGGTTTAGCTTGCTTGGTCTCCCCTGTGGCTCTTTAGCTATGGCACTTTAGCAAATTGTTAGTGTTCAATGTTTATCTTCCCCCAACGATGAGGCAAGCTGATATTAAGGCTCAATAGGGCGTGCTGGAGAATTACATTACTTGTATGGAAACAAAATTCCCAGCGCTGTACATCTTTATAGGGGGCGACTTTATAGGGGGCGACTCTTTACATGGGGCTCCCTCTTTACCCGGAGACTCCAACTGGTGCAAAATGCGGCCGCGCGGGTGATTATGGGGGCGTCGCGTAGCTCCCATGTGACGCCTCTCCTGCGCAAGTTGCATTGGTTGCCGGTGGCTTTCCGGGTTCGCTTTAAGGTTCTAGTTTTGACCTTTAAGGCGATCCATGGCATTGGGCCAGGTTATCTGCAGGACCGTATTCTGCCGGTGATCTCCAGCAGACCGGTGCGTTCCCACAGGGAGGGCCTTCTCCGGGTGCCGTCGGCCTCTATGTGTCGTCTGGCGGCCCCCAGGAGTAGGGCCTTCTCTGTGGGGGCCCCTGCCCTCTGGAATACTCTGCCACCTGAGATACGCACCAGCGCGGACCAGAGGGCCTTCAGGCGCGCGTTAAAAACCTGGCTCTTTGAGCAGGCTGGCCTGGGCTGATACAGTTTTAATTGTCTCCTTTAATTTGGTTTTAACCTGGGTTTTAAATATTCTTGGGGGAGGGTTATTTTAGCTTAAACAGCCATTATTTAATCTCTTTTTAACTTTTGTATTGTTTGGGTCTGATTCGGCTGTACACCGCCCTGAGTCCCAAGGGAGAAGGGCGGTATATAAATGTTATAAATAAATAAATAAATGCCTGACTGGGAGTCCAAGTTCCCCCATTGATTGAGGCACTTTACTCCCAAGAAACCCTCCAGGCCATAGGTACCTGATTTCAGCCAGACATTCTAAGGATGAATTAACAAATTTTGCTGGCATTCAGTTAGCCCTTTTAGCAGCCCGACACAATAAGATAATTCTTAATGGGAGTACCCTAGGTGATCTAGCTGGTGAGTTTACTTTTAGTTCCTCACTTGGGAGTAGTGTTATTGATTTTGTGCTGGTATCCCAGCTTCTTAGAAAGGCAGTCCATGCTTTTTATGTGGACTGCCTTACGGAGAGTGACCACTACCCCCTGGTTACAATCATTGGGCTTTCCTCAAATATATATCTCCCTAGGGGTCCCCAGGTATTAGATCCCTATGTGGCCTCGTATACAAGGAGGATCAAATGGTCTTCTAATATTGAAAGGAAGTTCCACTCCTTTTTATCATCTCTGGAGTGTCTTATCCTATACAGTCAGGCCCTAACAAGTAGTGGTCCAGGGACAATCTCGGCCTTTGAATCACTAATTAACAGTGTTCAAAGGGAGCTAGAAGCCGTCTGTAGGCCAAGTGGTACATATCATTCAAGAAGTAATTCTTGGTTTGACAAAGAATGTCTGATGCTTAGGAACCAGATTAATCGGGTTTACCTGCTCTATTGTAATCGAGAGGATAAATGCCCACCAGAGGACTACTATCACTTGAAACAGGAGTATAAAGGACTAATTGCTAAGAAAAAGAAAGCTAAAGAGAGAGAGAAGTGGGATCTACTTCTCCTCTCCATTCAGCAGAAGAACACTCTATTATTTTGGCAAATTGTTGCCAGCTCCTTGCCTGGTCATCAAGAACTCCCTCTCTGCTGTATTTTCAACAGAGATTGGGAAAACCATTTCTTGGCAATTTTCCAGGCGTCAACAAGTTCGACTGTGCTTGGGCCACAGCAGCCTCTTGCAGTTTCTGACTGGCAACCTGTGACTCATGCTGAGATTACCGAGCTTATCTCCAAACTCAAGTCAGGCAAAGCCCCTGGCCCTGATGCTATACCCCCTGATCTGCTAAAATCCAATCCTGAGTGGTGGATTCCTTTCTTAGCAAGACTTTTCATGCATATTAATACCTCTGGCAGGATCCCTACCTCCTGGAGTTTAGCAAACATTGTTCCAGTGTTTAAACGAGGAAGTAGGAATAACCCAGCTGACTATCACCCCATAAGCCTGCTCTCTGTCATTGGAAAACTGTATGCCAAATACCTCCAACATAGACTCCTCACTTGGGTTGAGGAGTCCAATGTTATTGGTGCTGAACAGATTGGGTTTAAAGCGGGCTGTGCCACACTGGACCACTGCTTTTTCTTAGCGCACCTGGTCAATAAATACACTACCATACCAGGTGGCAAATCTTTTACTGCTTTTATCGACCTAAAGTCAGCATTTGACTCAGTCCCTAGAGTCAAAACTGCTCAAAAGTTCTATCGATAGACGTCTTCTGTTCCTAATTAGATCCTTGTACAACCAGACCGCTAGTCAGGTCAGGTGTGGTTTGCAGGGAGAATTTTCAAATTCTATCCTGATTAAGAACAGAGTAAGGCAGGGTTGTGTTCTGGCTCCTCTTTTGTTTAATTTGTTCTTATCTGATTTGGCCTTTCACATTAGACGTATTGAGTCCCACGCCCCAAAGCTGTCAACTACAAAGATCCCGCTTCTCCTTTATGCTGACTATGCGGCCCTCCTTTCATTGTCAAGGCCAGGTCTGAAAAAATTACTTTCTGCATTTGAGTCTTACTGTGCTGAGACCCACTTGTCCATTAATTATGATAAATCCAAAGTATTGGTGTTCTCTAGAGCCCGGAAAATGTATAACTGGGCTATGAATGGTAATGCTGTTAAGCAGGTTTTCCATTTCAAGTATTTGGGTATTCAATTTCAGAACACCGGTGCTTGGACTAGACATTGAACCCAGGTGCTGAATTTGGCTTCCTGTAGTCACCAGCAGATTTAAATATTTTTTTATACCCAAGGAGGCCAATTTATTCCTTCTGCTCTGCGTATTTACAAAGCCAAAACTTTGGTTCAAACTCTTTACAGAATTCCCACATGGATACGGGGCTTCAAGGATTGTATTGAAAGAACCCAGGCTGTCTTTCTTAGAAAACTTCTGGGTCTTCCTCCTTGTGTTGGTTTTGCTCTGATGTACCTGGAACTGGGCACTTGATCAGTGGATTAACACCTTTAAATGGTGGTTTCAGGTGCTCTTTCTGGCAGTTCCTGGTAGCTACCTCTCCCTGGCATTTGCTGACTCTCATATTCTCGTTGGGAGAGGCAGCTGATGAAGAAATTATACCTGCTACGTTTTATGGGGGATGCCCTGGGAGATTATAGCCTTAAGGACGCCCAATTTAGGGTAGTTCAACGGCTTGTGGACATTGACTTGCAATATCTATGAGCCAGAGCTAACAAATCCTGCTCCCCTCTGATCTTCAGCCAATTTAATAATTACGGACTGAGGATGGCTTCCTATTTTTACATTCTAACCATTCCCAAGTATAGAAGAGCTTTCTCCCTAGCTTGCTTTAATGTCTTGCCCTCAGCCTTTCTAGATGGGTGATTTAAGAGGCTCCCGATTAACGAGTGGCTATGCTCCTGTGACAGAGCTGAGGTTGAAACTGTGGAGCATGTCCTTTTATATTGTCCTATGTATAACGCAGGCAGATCTAAGTTACTGTCTCTCCTTGGAACAGACCCTTCTAGATCCAATGTTAGCAATTTGTTCTTACATTGTCTAGTGGATGGCTCCTCATATATTACTTTTCAGGTTTCCAAATAAAAAAATTTGTAACCATCAGAGGAGAACGCTGATGTCAAGTTTTGGGTGACCAGTTGTTCATGATTAATTTTCCCATGTTCTTCTTTGTTGTACTTGTATTTTGTTCTGTGACTGCAAATAAATTAATTATTATTATTATATTTGTTTTTTTAAAAAATCTGTTTATTTGATGGTTGCACAATGCTGAAAGTTGCTTTTTGTGAGATGGATGGCTATATAGATTTGATTAATAAATGCTATAAAGATGGATTCTTATGTTTTTGTATCTGTTGTTTTAACTCTTATTTGATTGTTGTGCACTGTCCAGTCACAAATTTGATAAATCAAGCAAATCAATCAATCAATCAATCAATCAATATTCTTAATGATCTTTCTAATATTCATTCTGTATTTCCAATGCTTCAATTTCATTCCCAAGTAAGACATTATGATAAGAGCTCCAATGATTTTTTTGGGAGGGGAGTATCATGTTTTCATCACTTCCTCCCTTGCAGGAATTTGCAGCTAGCCAACCTCTTAACCTCACCCTTCATGGCATATGCCTTGTCCAATTTATTTCTTCTGGACTGCTGTTATTTTTGAAAGTTTATGTTTGGGATCAGAGACTCAATAGCTAAAAGCTATTTGAATACTCAAAATTATTTCCTTTATAAGTCCAAAGCAAATTTAGAAATTCAACAAAATGGTTGAATTTTAAAAGTCATTTATTGTCATTTGAGGGCATTATCTCCAATCTTATGCACAACTCAGTCTTTTAAACTCTGGGAATAAAATATAAAAGGAGTATTAATTTCAGGCTATGTTCTCTAACTCCCTCAGTCTTTGGAATAAGGAATGATTACCAGTGTCTTATTCACAAGTATTCATGACTTAAAATTACTACCCTGATAATTAAATGAAATTGCTCTTTGTTCAGATGTCTGCAGTTGCTATTTATTAACATATAAAGATTCTGTGCTGTGGTTATACTTCGGTATGAGGAATTAATTAACATTTCTGAATCATGTTTAGCATTTTATTCTATAATTTAAGTCCCGATTGGAACCAACCTCATCTAAATGGCTTAGGCTAAAACACTGGCAAAATTGACTTTGTCAATGACTAAAACATCTAGAAATTAAGCTTGGGCTTAGGGTTAGGCTCAAATTTATCCATGTATTTATTTTAGTAAATTTATTACCTGCTTTTCCGTGAAAAAGTCAAGGCAGTGTGTAGAGTATATACTCTTTCATTCCACCTTACAATTGTTCTGTGAGGATAATGAGTTTCAGAAAGTGACATCATGGAAGGTTCCGTGGTTGAGGATAGACATAAAGTTGGGTCTTCTTGTTCTAGTCTCACACATTTGTCACTATCCCACAAATTAAAAAGTGAAATAATTTCCTGGTAGGTCCAATGGAAATACTTGTCCATGGTCAGAGTTCCCATGGTCAGACACTATAGGTAAGAAACTGCAAAAATGGATTTCCCAAGTAAAAAAAAAGTTAGTTTCCTGAAGAAAATCCTAAAGAAGCCATTAGAAAATTATTCCAGAAGCTGCTGTGAATCAAACACAAGGCCTGTTTAGAGAGAAATCTGCATTCAAATTATTTTTCCTCTTTCTTCCACCTGCACAATGGTGAATTAAGCTTTGGCAGTTGACTGATCAGGTATAGAAACATAGAAAGACCTAATGGCCCATCAAGCTGCCCCTTGAGTTTGCTTTTTTAATCAATTTTTATATTTTATTAATTCTGATTTATTTTTTATCAGATGATAGAAATATTTTTAAACTCAATTAACTGATGATTGACCTACTACCTCTACAGCTGGTTCCACTACTCTTTCTGTGAAGTAATATTTTCTAACATTACCTTTGAACTTCCCTCCTGTCAGTTTAAAGTTATGCCTCCATGTTCTATTAACAGTGACAGGTCTGTCACAGCTTGGGTGTTTAGGAAAGAAAGACCTCGACTTCATTTGTAATGAAAAGTAAACTTTTACTAAAGTGGTTACAGCATTCAAAAGCCAGAGCTGAAGATTCCCACATAAGCCTAGATTACTTTTCCCCACTGTTTCAAGACCACCACCACCTGTCATCTCTCTAGTGTCCAATTAAGTTCAAATTAATTGTTTTGATAACAGTTTTGAGGATTGGCATCTCTTTGATGGATGGTTGCATTCCGTTCCCATGCCTGCATCCTTGGATTGTTCAACCTAGGTCTCTGGCGGGCTGTTGGAGTTATTTCTGTTTCCTATCATCTCTCCTTCCTACAGATACCCTTCCCCTATGTTTTATGGCAGGCTGCCATTGAGTGAAACAAGGCTGAAGCAGTGAGATGACAGATCTGACAATCAGGCTATTTTGATAGCTGCTGTTTAAGAACTGTCATACTCGTTTGGTCAGCAATGCCTATAAATGTGTGCCATACGTAGGAATAGTAAACAGTGATATAGGCATTGCATCATAGTGGCTAATCTTTAAGACTGAAATTACTTCCAGGCTTGTACAAATTAGAATAATAGAGTTGGAAGAGACTTGGATGTTTTCTAGTCCAACCCTCTGCTTAGGCAAGAATCCCTACACCATTTCAGACAAATGGTTATCCAATCTCTTTTTAAAAACATCCAGTATTGGAGCATTCACAATTTCTGGAGGCAAGTGATACACTGAGAGCCATGGACTAACACTATGCATAATTATAACACTATGCAAACTCTATAAACTATAAAAGGTTACTTAAACCAAATATTATTTAATAACATTTAATTAACACCAAATGTTATTAAAAAAAATTTCCAACATTAGTTGAAGGCTAAACCTGGAAATGGAACTGAATCTCAAATAGCTTTTCCCAGTTGTATGTGAACTCTCTGAAATACTGATGTTCTTGGTTATTTCGTAGGCTCATGAAGAACTATTTGTTGGCTTGTTTTGAATTTTCTTTTACTTTGAAAACATCTATTACCATATTTTAGAACTCAGTATTGTACCATAAAGTGGAATGCTTGTGAATTCAAAAGTCAGTATATTTTGAATTCTATCACATCTTGTCTTGGTTTGCTTTCTGATGTTTACACCAAGGATATAGAGCTGTTTCGTTCTCTCTCTCTCTCTCTCTCTCTCTCTCTCTCTCTCTCTCTCAGTCGCTCCAAACAAGCACTTGATTTTCCACCAGAGCTTTTGATAGCAAAGTTAGGAGACAGTATTAGATTTGAAAACAACACCTGGATGCCAATAGTAAGTGAGCATCATCAAGATTGACTACTACTGTTGAACTTGCTGGATGAGGCAAAACCTGATAAGATGCTAATCCTATCTCATGGGGTTTCACTCTTGGCTGAAACTAATCTCATTAAGTTAAAACTACCTGAGGCTTAAGAGAGAGAGAGATATACACTGCAATGAGAAATTATATTTATCTCAACCTGGAGAAGCAAAAGGGGAAAGGGGGAAAACAGTTTACATCTTGCTTTTGACTTTGTCAGTTTTGAATTACCAGGTCGTTTGTATCCCTGGGGGAAGTTATTAGCTCACATGGCTGTACAATTATGTACCTTATCTAATAATCAGTTACACGGACCTGTTCCAACTTCATGGATTTCTTTATCCACCTATTTGAAAATCATTTCTGGTAGAAAATAATGTTCAGATGGCAGTTGATTACTTGGGGGTAACAGGTCTTTTGGTGCTTCAGAAATAATTTGGAAGCTCAAACAGCATTTATCTATGGCTGTTTTTAAAGCAGTGATGAATTTTCTCAGGATGGCACAGTTGCCCTCTACAATTATATAGTCCTAGGAAGAGATGTGGCTGCTTTAAAATAGGGATTTTGAAGAGAGGTTTTATCTGTGCTTTTAACCTGCATGCTCCTTTTAAAGTTAGATGTAACCTTTTATTGAGTGGGGAAATGAGATATGCAAAATCAATTGTCATTTGTCAGCCTGTCACTGTGAAAAAAGAGATGGGGGAAAAACTCTGTTATATAAAATTATTATTATTGACTTTAATATTGTTGAAAGAAAGCTAGGTGTTAAAGCCACAGCTAGCATTTATTATTTATCACAGGCTCTTGTATTCTGCATTTAAATGACTTTCCTTTCACTGTGTATTATTAAAAAAAGCATACCTCATTTCCATCATTTAAAAATGTATTTGTAACACTATCACTGGGAATGATGCTCTGCAGAACATAAGATAAAAGATCTTTTTTGAATTGTTGACAGTCTTAGAATCATTATCAGTGATGGCAGATGTAGTCACCTTCATTTCTCTTCGGAGATCCTTCTTTCAATGCATTATTTCCCAACTTTATTGTTATCCAGAGCTATCTTGCTTTCTTTAAAAAGTGCCATCCATTCTCTCTCCTGCTCTCACATTTGGCCTGTTGGATGTCACCTGCCTTGCTTTCTTTAACTCTGATGTCACAGCCACCTTTTCAATGAAGTCTACAGCACAAATCCTGAATTTCAACACCTCGCAGTGACTTAAATCCCATGAAACTGAGTATAGATTCGCTGTATCCCTCATTCTTTTGTTCTTACCTATCGTTTATTCCATATGCGAATGTAAATTATTGTACCTGTTTTTCAAACCCAGGCAGCAAATCAGCTTCAAATGAGGGCCATTCTGTTCTGACCCAGCCTTCACAAGTAGTGATAAGATGTGTATTTGTGAGTAAAACAAACTCCTTTTTATAACAGGACAGTAACAGTCCTGTCACATGGATAAAGCAAAAAAAAAAAAAAAGCAAACATAATTAGTCCCAACAAACCTGGGTTTAGCAAAGAAATCTGACTTGCTTGCTGTATACTAGAAACGAATGGTTGTCTGTGACAACCGGCCATTCCCAAACCCCTCCTATTTATTTCCCAGGCAGGGAGAGGCTGGCTCTTTTCTGCCTGTCCCTGAGAGCCAGTTTATTGCTTTCCTTTGCTCTCCTCTCCTTTCTTCTCTGCGCATATGTGCATCTGGGATGGGTCCCAACATTTCCTCCCCCTCACTCAGCTCAGGGCCCGAAGACAGCCACCTCTCCACCTGGGGGAGGATGGAAGGCCCTGGCTTTGCCTATGTCTCTGATGCTGTTTCCTTCTCAGAGCTTTCCAAGGGCTCTGAAGCTGGCTCAGGCCCACCTCCACCTCATCTTACTCTGCAGCTTGTTTTGCTGACAACTGACGTGCCACCACACGTTCCTATACAATATTGCTAAAGATTGGACGATGGTGGTGATGATGATTTGTTGAATTTATTATTGCCACCCACCCCAAAATATTCTCTTGTAATCATGGGACTAAGGAAAAGATCCACACAATTGAGATCTTACCCACATTCCTCCAATTAACTGGTGATATGATAAAATAACAGTAATAGCTTTACCTTATTTTGTCCTTGTCATTAAGCAGATAACAAGACATACCATACAAAACTGCAATATTTACCATGATATGCAAGTGAGAGTAGAAATTATTTCTCAACAAATCATGATAATAGCAATCCTAGTTGCATTCTCTAAATTTCAACCGGCACAACCAACACAACTAAATGATAAACAGGCAGATAAAAATCAGCAACCACATAATACTCATAACCCATTTTATTTTTCTCCTAACCACCATTAACTTCTAGAAAACAATAATACATATCCTGGTGATCTTGGAAGATCAGGGTGAAATAATGACAAAAGTGCCACTATTCTTCGCCATTGAACAACCTTGCTGTTATCCTCTTTTTAATACTATTAACTCATGCTCTATTAAAGCTATTAAGTGCATCCGGAAAAGTCATATTCTCTATATTAATTTAATTCAGAAGAATCTTTGTTTTTGCCCTTTTTCTGTCCTGTCTCATCCCTACCTCTTTTGGAGTGCAACCACAGGCATGCTGTTCAAAGACTACATGTGATTCTCAGCCTGAAAAACATTACCGACCCCTAGCATGGAAGGAGAAAGAAAGAGCATCAAATAATAGTGCCTCATTATTAAAAAAGTAACATTTTCAAAAGCCAACACACTGGGTTAATAGCTTGCCCTGTAGGGACAATAATTAGTCAGGAGCAATTGTAGACCAATTAAAGTAATAATAAAATGTGAACTGAAAACTCCTCTTTTTTGTCTCAGCTTTGTGGTTTCTGAATTTATTAAAAAATAAAAGGGGAATATTAAGACAACCCGTGGACACATTATCATTGATTTATTGGAGGGTTTTTTTAGTAATAAATTAAAGATAATTTAGCTGTTCAGAGAACAAATCTTTTGTATGATGTTAACAAAAAGTAGTCTCTGTATAGTTCAAATGATTTTGGATATACTGAGCAAAACTTTGTAGGAAATTGGAGTCAAAAAATATCTTGCAATTAAACCCACAGTGGAAGACATAATTATGGCAGAACATTTGAATGCTGTATTCTTAATTTTTTCTAACTTCTTATGAAACTATCTTCCACTTTAAGTACATTTTTACATGAAACTCCATCTTTGGAAACCCAGTGAAGAGTTCCACACGTTTGAGGATTTGGATTTAACATGTGCCTAATTCATTCTGACCTGACCTGTTTTTCAGATTGAGTCATGAATTTGAGATGGACGGCCATATACATCTAATTAATTAATGTTCATTGGAACACACTCATCTTGTCATTTGCATTTGAGGGACAGGTGAATTCTTTGGAAAAACTTACGTTTTTTAAAATAACAACAGTAATAAATTTTGCAGATCGATATCCTTGATTTACTTCCAGAAAGGATTTTTTTTTCAAGGAATTCAATTCAAAGCAATATACGTATAATAAATATGTGCATAGTACTTCAAAGGCACAGAGTGCATGAAAAAGCAAGTTGTGCAGTGATGTTTGTGGCAATGCATTCGATTAGGCAAATTGGGAGTCCAATTTGATGTATGTTCCTTTATTAACAGAAATACTTTTAATGGGAGGAGGAGGAATTGTGACTGCTCAAGGACTTATAGTGCAATTTTCTTTGTTTTTAATTAGTTGATTGTATTTCATTTTGTTTTAATCCTAATTACAGAACAAGAATTGTATGTTGCTCAAATTTGGTTGTGATTGGAGTAACTTATAACCGCCCCCAAATGTACAGGTATATTATATAGATGGTACTTGGCTAAATAGTAATAACTGTGAGAGGGATCTTGGAATCCTAGTAGACAGTCATTTAAATATGACCCAGGATTGTGCTGCAGCTGCCAAAAAAGCCAACATAGCCCTAGGCTGCATTAACAGAGACATAGAACCAAGATCGTGTGAAGTGTTCATGTCATTCCATAATGCTTTGGTAAGACCACGCTTGGAATATTGCATCCAGTTTTGGTCACCACGGTATAAAAAAGATATTGAGACTCTAGAAAGAGTGCAAAGAAGAGCAACAAAAATGATTAGGGGATTGGAGGCTAAAACATATGAAGAACGGTTGCACGAATTGGGTCCATCTAGTTTAATGAAAAGAAGGACTAGAGGTGACATGACAGCAGTGTTCCAATATTTGAGGGGCTGCCACAAAGGAGCGGGGGCCAAGTGATTCTCCAAAGCACCTGAAGGCAGGACAAGCAGCAATAGCTAGAAACCAAGGAGAGAAGCAACCTAAAACTAAGGAGAAATTTCTGATCAGTGAGAACAATTAATCAGTGGAATGACTTTCCTCCAGAAGTTGTGGACTGGAACTCCAGAAGTTTGAAAGAAGAGATTGGACAACCATTTGTCTGAAATGATATAGGGTTTCTTGCTTGAGCAGGGAGTTGGACTAGAAAACTACCAAGGGACCTTCCAGCTCCGTTATCTTTATTCTGTTATAAGTACTGGAATTGCAGTACACTCAGAGTAACTTTGGAAGTGTTTTACCCCTCAGTAATCCCTCATGAGAAAAATTCCATAAAGGAAAATATACATTCCCTGGTAACAAGCCAGAACAATGCAAAACATAGATACTTAATAGTAACAGATGTTTTGGCAGGTATTTTAAAAATTCAGGATCCAAAGTGGAGCGAGAAAGCTAAACACTGATTATGTTATAAGGTGGGCTTGCATGCTACCTATTAATTCTGAGTGACAGGCCAACGTTCTTATTTTCTTTAACAGAATTGCTTACTGGGTAAGATAATTCACATACCAGCAATTTGGCACGGTGCCAGGAAATTATCCCTGTTCTGCTGTTAAGTTTTGAGTAGAAATGCTTTTGTGAGCTTCTTGTTTAATTACTATTACGCTTATGTTTGAGCTGGGTTAAAAGTTGGACACAATGACCTAGGAAGGGATCTTGATAAAGGACATAGTGGGGTTTCGGTACATCAAATGCTTGGTTGCTGAAATTAGAAATGTGTGTGTGTGTGTGTGTGTGTGTGTTGGGGCGGGGCGGGGGGGAATGTGTCACAGTAGTCTTAACACAGAATCTCATTAAAGCAGCTGTCAGTGTTCTTCTATTTTACCATCACTTCCTCAGTTCCATAAGATGCAACTGTCATTTTGAGTGAACGTCGTGCCAAAGAGGCATTTACAAATAAATGAAAAATGTCACAACTGATTTTCCTGGTTTTGGAATACGGGGTGTGAAGCTTTGTCACCAACTGTCTGTGTTATTTCCCCTTTTCCAGATTTCCAAGGTGAACATCAGGAAATAATTTTTGATGGTGGTGGGCCTGAGTTTTGTCTCTGATCTTTGGCTATTTTTCGGGTAGTTATTTCAGCCAGGGACTCTGCAAAGAGACTCCCCTGGTTTGTCTCCCCAATTTGTGACTGGGCAAGGAAAAGCAATCATGTTTTAGCATGACAATCATTGCAGCAGAATTGTTAGCAAAGAGATGGTGATAATTCACAAAGGTTTTCTCCCTCCCACTCTCATTTTCGAGCACTTACAAGGATATTGCACACAGCATCTGCTTGTTTATATATGTCATTCATTTTCTTGCCTGTATTACATTCCAGTTCTTTAAATCTAATTGTTGGCAATTCTTTTAAGGTGCATTTTCCTATTGAAAGAAAATGTTCCTGCATGCTTATGTCATTAGAAAATTATGCAGAAGGACGGAGTTGTAGAAAATTGTCTGTGGTACAGAACAATAAACAAATTAAAAAATTGTACATGACATATTTATACTGTAGATTCATTTTGTAGAACTGTAGAACTCTTTTTTATTCAGGAGTTTTTATTCATTATTTATTAAAGAAATGTATACAGCTGCACAACTTGTGCAAAGGTGACTGGGTGGATTACAGCTTTTAAAAATCAACCCTCCATCCCCTATGGCAGCAGCTATACAACCAAATCAGCCACTTGATCAGCATCCTCTCCATTGTGGTCCTCAGGCCTGCTGACAAAACTGTGTTTTTAAGGCCTTTCAGAAAAGCAACAGAGTCAGGACCACCTGCACCTTGGTGAGAATAATGTTCCATAAAAAAAGGTCCACCACCAAGAAGGCCCTTTTTCATAGCCCCATTAGATGTCCATCTCTAATCAATGGGATCTGTAACATGTCCTGCCTTGACATCTTAATGGGTCAGAAGGATGTAGTAGGGGAGAGATGGTCCTTCAAATATTCTGATCCCAAGCCACATTCTGCCTCTTTGGTATATGGATTATGGTGGTTAGTTAGGGTAATGCAACCCTTCAGGTAAAAAGGCAAAAATAAGTATTTTCCAGCATGTGTGAGACAAATGCTGTCTGCAGTTCCTCAAACCAATATAAGCCAGAGAAAGTTATTATTATTCATTAAAGAGAAATGCCAGCGCTAGATGGCCAAAATCCAAACTTTTGCTCAATGGGAGAAAGGACTTTGCTGCCATCAGTTGGCCATTCAGATTTTTGCAGATGTGATGGCTCTCCTCTAAGGAGTTTCTGTGTTTGCACTCTTGTACCTCTGAATAAGACCTTTTTGCATTTAATTTTGAAACACTGCCCTAATGATTATCCTGTGCATGGTGACTTAGAATAATAACAAGTCAATATAACAATTAAAAGCATTGAAACAGTCATTGAAACAGAGCAAAACAAAATGCCCGCGGTAATTAAATGAAAAAAAAAAGATATATGCAAGCTTATTCAAATATTAACAGAGAGAGACAGAGAGACAGAGAGAGAGACAGAGACAGAGACAGAGAAATAGATATAGAGAAACTTAGTCCACATCCCATCCGGTAGAAGAGAACTTTTTGCTTGGAAAAGAGAGATCCATGGATATCAAGAGACCTTTTCTCCCTAGGAAATCTAAATAATTTTTTCATAGATCCTGCTGGAAGCAAATTTGAATGCCAGTGGATCTATACAAAATTAATGCTAGCACAGCTAGTGTTCTTCCTTTCCCAGAGAACAATACATGATGTATATCAATGAAGGAAGCAATTGCTGTTTTCAAATGTACAAAGTGGGAAAGGCATATCCATCATTTTTAAAAATTAAAATTATATTACAGCAAAACATGACTGTTAGCTCGATCTCAACAAATGGGAACATGATAGCAGTTGTCTGATTTAGCTTTCATGCTTGAAAGCTAAATAACATCAAGCTTGGTCAGTGCTCGGTGGAGACTTCTGGTAGGGCAGCACTGTAGTTTTGGAAGCAACCCCCCACCCCAAACAAACAGAAGAAAGTGGCAAATTGTATCTGCATTGCTAAATGCAGTCATCAAGTGAACTCACATGAAAAAATAGACTATCTCTTACTTGCAATTTACAGTCTACAATCTTCTTCCTCAACACCTTTGATTCAGTGGTACATGACAAACTACTCCTAAAACTAACACCTTATGGTATCTAACATTTCTGTCAAACAGACAACAAATGCTCAAAATTGGGAACGTCCTATCAAATTCTATACCTGTCAACAGGGGTGTCCCCCAGGCAGTGTCCTAGGACCAACTCTCTTCATACTCTACATAAATAACCTCTGTGATCATATCAAGAGCAACTGCATCCTCTTCGCTGACAATGTAAAGCTATTCAACACCACAGACAATACTGCTACCCTTCAAAAAGACCTCGATTATGTATCAGAATGGTCAAACAAATGGCAACTTCAAATCTCAACAAACAAATGCTCTGTCTTACATATTGGCAAAAAGAAATCAGAAAATAAAATACAGGCTGAATAGTCAAGACCGTGTTGATGATCTAAACTCTGTCAAGGACCTTGGGAGTACTCATCTCTAATGACCTAAGTGCTAGAGCCCACTGTAACTACATAGCCAAAAAGGCGTTAAGAGTTGTTAACCTAATCTTACGTAGCTTTTTCTCTGGTAATATTACACTAATAACTAGAGCATACAAAACATTTGCTAGACCAATACTCAAATACAGCTCATCAGTCTGGAACCTACATTACGTATCTGATATTAACACAGTTGAGAAAGTCCAGAAATATTTCACAAGAAGAGTTCTCCACTCCTCTACTTGTTGCAGAATACCTTATGCCACCAGACTTGAAATTCTAGACCTAGAAAATCTAGAACTATGCCACCTTTGGTCTGAACTAAGCATAGTATACAAAATCATACATTGCAATGTCCTATCTGTCAATGAATACTTCAGCTTCAACCATAACAATACAAGAGCAAACAATAGATACAAACTCAAGGTTAATCGCACCAAACTTGATTGCAGGAAATACAACTTCAGCAACAGAGTGATCAATGTCTGGAATACTCTACCTGACTCTGGTTTCTTCCCCAAACCCCAAAAACTTTAATGTTAGTGTTGTGAACTGGACTGTAGTTTCCAGTCAGGTCCGTGTTTCAAGTGGGAAACACAGACCGCTCCTATTGGCTGAAGCCGTTTGACAGTCGGCTATAAAAGGAGCTGTCAAATGGCATCAACTGTTGCTGTTCCAGCTGGCTGCCGTGTTAGTGTGGCAGCCGCGGCAACCCTTTATTATTTCAATAAAGTTAAAGCTGAAGTTTGCTCTGGTTGTCTGTCTCAGTCATTCTGCTGCTCTACAACACTGGCGACGAGGGCGGGATACATATAAGAGGTGAACCGAGCAAAGAGATATAAGAGCTGAAGACATTAATGAGCTGCTCTCACTGTTCGCGAAGAGCGATTTTCAAATCGCCTCAGGAGAAGCGGCACTGCTGAGAAGACGATGACTTCGAGCCCTGCATTCCCACCTTTCAGACCGACGGCAGAGACATGGGAATCATACAGAAACCAGTTTAACTGTTTTTTAGATGCCATTGACCTTGCTGACATTTCAGACCATAGGAAAAAGTCTTACTTTTTAAGCTTTTGCGGAGCCACGATATTTGACACCATTACAGCATTATTAGCTCCATGCTCAATTAAGACTGTTCAGTGGGAAGAATTGCAGGAAATTCTTTCCAATCATTACTCTCCTAAGCCATCCAGAATTGCCAGGCGCCATTTAGGAGACGTACCCAGGCTGAGGGAGAGACTATTAGTGAGTATATGGCAGCCTTACGAACAGTTGCCTTGCATTGTGGATTCAGAGACTATTTAGAAGACATGCTGTTAGACCAGCTAGTTTGTGGAGTTAAGGGATTTAAGACTACAGAGATAGCTATTAGCTAAGGGAGACTTGACTCTAAAACAAGCTATAGAAAAATCTCAAGCTGCTGAGCTGTCAGCACTCTCAGCAGCTGAAATACAGGGAAATCCAGTTAGTCAAAATAGCTCAGCTGTTCATTTTGATGAAGCCTCCACAGAGGAGGGCTCTGAAGAGCTACTGATGTAAACCGCCTCAGATAGCTCAAAACCAATCAGAAGGAATACAGGTCAGTTCCCAATCAACCTCCACGACCTCAGCCTACCTGTCTAAACTATAGAGGAAACCATTTCAGGGCATCCTGCAAATTTAGAAATGCCATTTGTTTAAAATGCCCAAAGAAGGGCCATTTAGCAAGGATATGTCAAGCAGGAAAGACTTAACCAGCCACAAAGGCCTCAGACAACCATGCACTTCCAAAGTCAAATCGAAGACTGTTGCACATACTACCAAGCTAAAATGAGAAAAAGAAGTTCTAACAAAATTAGTGTCATTGTTTCGTTAGAAGGTAAACCATGCAGGATGGAAGTAGAAACTGGCTCTGCACTGTCCATCATTTTGTGGGGCACCCTGCTTCCCAGAATGACAAGGAAGAAGATTCCAGGCTGCAATTTGACTCTACGTGACTACCAAGACAGAACCATTCCTGTCATCGGAAAAGGCAAGTTTTTAATTCAATTTCAGGGCTTTAAGGGTCACTTGCCTTTAGTGATAGTGGATGGCGCCCTCCCAAGCCTGTTGGGATTAGACTGGTTCCCTGCCTTAGACCTCCATATAGGTGGAATCCATTCTATTGCAAATTCAGAAGTTGAATCCCGTTTACAACAAAAGCCTACCTGAAGAAACAGCAGTCCAGCAACCAGAACTGATTCCAGGCGAGCCTCCAGCCCCTCCTTCACACGAGAGGCAGGAGATACCCATCTGGCGCCATTTCCAACAGAGTCAAGAAGATCTGGCCATCTGCGCAGGCGCCCTACATACTTAAGAGACTACGCATGCTCCGTCTGGGAGGAAGGAGTATTGTGAACTGGACTGCAGTTTCCACTCAGGTCTGTGTTTCAAGCGGGAAACATGGACTGCTCCTATTGGCTGAAGCCATTTGACAGCCAGCTATAAAAGGAGCTGTCAAATGACATCAGCTGTTGCCGTTCCAGCTGGCTGCCGTGTTAGCGCGGCAGCTGCGGCAACCCTTTATTATTTCAATAAAGTTAAAGCTGAAGTTTGCTCTGGTTGTCTGCCTCAGGCATTCTGCTGCTCTACAACACTTAGACTTTCTATTATTGACCTCACCCCTTTCCTAAGAGGTCTGTAGGGGGCGTGCATAAGCGCACCAACGTGCCTACCATCCCTGTCCTATTGTTTCTTTTATTTTTCTTATATGTATCCATGTATTCATAACTATGTTTTTACTTATACCTATTATCTTGTAAGCAATTGACAAACCAAACCAAACCAAACCAAATAAATAAATACTGAATTGGTTGAACTGATCATAGGTCATTCCAAGAAGAGCAGGAGATGGGAAGAAATCCCCCCCCTCTTTTTTTTTAAAGTGGCATTATTGTAAGTAGGTTGTAATTTTTGAAGGTTAAGCAAAGGTGAAAGAGATCCCTTAGCCATTAAGTATAGTGTTATTCAACCTGAGGAAAGGAAGGAAGGAAGAACAGTTTCATTTGAGTCTGGAAAGTAATTGGTGTCTAGTAGAACTTTTCCATTTACCATCAGCAGTTTTCAATCATTTCTGAACAGCAACCTTTGGTCAATGGTGTAGCAATAAGATAGCTTGAAATTGATCAAAGTTGTTCTTTATTATTTGTAAAATTTCTTATTTTTTTCTTAATAGCTTGGAGGGGGAAAAACTAAATATAAAATGTCCTATTGCTATTTATATTTATTGCTGAGTTTAAACTTAAAGTGATTGCTTGATTCCTGTATTTTTAATATTATTGTAAAAAAAAAACAACTCCAAGTGGTAAGAGCTGGGCAGCATAGAAACATGATGAAATGACTAAATAAATAGGTAAACAAATAATGTATGCAATCCTATGCATATGCTATTTCTTTCTTGGCAAGAAGTTATGCCTCACCATAAGTTACAAAATGAAGTATGCATCTGATAGCTGCTCACAAAAATTTTATGCCCAATAAAATTGGTTAGACTTAAAAGCACTCCGAGACTTCATATATATTGTGTACTCTCCTTCCCCTTTTCAACAGTCAAATCTTTTATTCTATTAAAAGAAATGGAAGAAAACACCTACATTCAGTTAAATGGTACAAGAGAATATTGTTTTTCCAGTATCAGTTGCCTATGCTTGCAGTAATAATCCTGGATTTAAATTTTAAATGGAAAATATAGATACTGTATACTTAACAACTTGCTTGTAGCACATCAGTCTCTCATTGGGAGAACTGATTTCTATTAATGGGAGGTGTCAGTTTATAAGTATGGCATCTGGTTAGGCCTTCAGTAGGGTTGTCAAACTCAAGGCCCCTGGGCCAGATGCAGCCCATGGGGCTGGTCTGGAAATATCAAGGGACCGGCCTGTGGTGCCTCTGGCAGCTAAAACGGCTTGTGTGTGACTGCCTCATTTTCACCCTCCATGGCCTCCTGCAGCACTCTGCTGGCTGAAACTCGGCTGAAAACCAGGCTGATAAATGGGCCCCAAACAGTCCAAAAACCAGACTAAAACAGACTAAAAAACGGGCTGAAAAATAAGCTGAAAATAGCCCGAAAACAGGCCACATGGTTCATTTTCAGCCGCCAGAGTGTTGCAGATGGCTATGAAGGGCAAAAATGAGGCACAGGGGTGGGGTGGCTGCACACAGACCCCCACACACACCCCATTTTGGCTGTCGTGCTACAAGAGGCTCCCTCCACACCATCCTACCACCCCCATTGGCCTGCAGAGGAGAACTACAATGCTGATTCAGCCCTCAAAGAAATCCAGTTTGACATCCCTGGCCTACAGAATATTCCATTTAAAACATTTTTACAGCAAGCAGCAGAAAGCCTGAAACGGAGATCAGAACCCAGACTAAGAGAGCAAATATAACCCCTTAAATCTGTTGCCTAAATGAGCGTAGGTTGTGGCAGAATACCTTTGAATAAACAGATGGAGTCCAGTGAATTAACTTGACAAATCTGATTGGAAGTACCAATGAATCATTTTTTAAAAAATCTATGCTGATTCCTCAGGTTTTAGAGCAAAATCAAATTACAGTTCTCACACTATTTGAAAGAAGGTTGGATCACAAATACATTTTTTGGGCGGGGTTGCTAGGCAACATTTTTGCAGGTCTGCTAATCTGGTCAACACCTTGATTAACCCTTATTACCATACCTTTATAAATCTGGAAAGAGAAACAAACTTCACTTGCTTATATGACCTCCCATCACTGTCAGTGCAATTTTAGTGGGAGACCTGGCCCACTGTTTATAAACTGAATCTATACATGACTAAAATTCTTGTCATGACCTTTTAACTGGGCAAAATGGTGTATCATAAGACAGATTTTTAACCAAATGGGGTAACTTAGGGAATGGGTCCAAAATCTAGGACTTAGGACTGCAAAAGGATTTAGGAAATTTAGGAAAGCTGTGGCTGCTTCAGTACTACTGGCTGTGGACAGAGCCACATGATCTCCATTTTTAATATTCTGTGACAGTTTCCCAGCCATTCTCGCAATCCCTCACTCCTTCACCCACCCTGCAGCAGTCACTTATCTGCCTGCTGGAAAGGGGAGGAGAAAGTGGAAGGAAAGAAGGAAGAAAGGAAGGAAGGATGGATCATGGATTTGTGAAGTATTTGAAGGAATACAAAGATAGAATTAAATAAGGTAATTTTATTTCAAAAATTAACATTAACAAAGCTACTACTCTAGATATTTTAGTCACAGATACTACTTTTATATGAAGGGTATCCATGTGTAAAACCATTAGAGACAAAACAAGTGGGAATTTAGTAAAATTAGCAAAGAAACACAAGGTGATATGATGTATCTGTTCTTAGAAAGGAATTCCAGAGAGATAACTGTGGCTTTTAATGAGATTTTTATTAAAAACAAACCTAGAAGAGGAAGATGTTTGATAGTTGCTCTACTTTGGGATGCTTGTCTTATCTTGTCAATTAACACTCATTTAAAAAAGCTTCTTCAAGGGTAATTTTTAATTGCTTATAAAATACATGCTAAATGTTTTTATAGCAACCATTCGTTTTTCACAGCCCATTATTGCTTTCAAATAAAGTGCTAATAAAAAGAATTACTGAAATACTTCCTGATAGCTTTAAACAAACATCCACTATTCCTATCAGTCTCAACCAGCAGACATAAGATTACATGAATTGTAGTGAACAATGGATTTCATTTCACTGTTTTTTTTTGCTCTGCAGGAATAATTTATCTATCACAATGCGACTCTGCCTTTAAAAATAGGGTCACCGAATCTATTTTCAATCAAGCAGATCTGCTACATAAGTAGCGCTCTAGTCAACGTTCACGAGAATTATCTCAAAAGGAGAAATTGCTGTATCATTCATGTGGCTCACCGACCAATCATACCTTTATTATTGCACATTCATTAATATCGAGAAAGTTAAATATAAACCAGTGAAATGTACTGTTGCTTAATTGCAGAAGGAGATTAGTAATTGGCAGAAATAATAAACATGAAATATAGATTGTGGTTGCTGCTGTTGGAAGAAAACTCCAGTCTGGTTCCAAGCTGGGAGAAAGGTGCTGGAAGTAAAATGGAAGTTAATTGGAAGGACTCTGTTTATGGATGAGCAGAACCAATAACAGCATATAGTTCTGGGGCAGCTGACAAATTGGTTTGATGAGTACATAGATTTTTTTAGAGTTCTGAGATGCTCCAGAAGATTGTGCAATGTAGTGAGTTGTGTCTTTTGCTATTCTAATGGTGGTATGTTAATCCCATTTTGTCCTAAAAGTCATGTCCTGTCCTTAATCCCATAATCTAGAATTGAAGGTGTTTTGTTTGTGAATAGATTGGCCCAGTCTTTCTTAACGGGCACAAAATATCAATCTCTTCAGGTATCTGCTGGAGACTGTTGGGGCTGCTTACTGGCTTTGTTAAGATTTTGTTCTCCATTTCTCTTTTGGGGAAATACAGTATTCTGCCTTTTTTAATATTTTCCAAAATATTTCCTTCTCTAAGAGCGGGGGGAGAGTGTTTCCCAAACTAGCTATTGCTGAAATGATGTCCAGTTTATTTCATTTGACACAATACATATGCACTGATATTTTGCTAATCATGCTTTTTTGTCTAGATCTAAATCTGAATTTGGTAATAGATAGCATTGCAGCTAACAGAGCTGAATCGTCTCTAGTAGTGTTTTTCAACCTAGGTGACTTTAAGAAATTTATTTATTTATTTCTTCAATTTGTATACCGCCCCCTCTCCCAAAAAGGGACTCGGGGCAGTGAACAGCCACAATAAAAACATACAAATAGAAAAGTTAAAAAGAGTTTAAAAATTAATTAAACACATGGCTGAGACCAGTAAAACCCGTAAAAAATTAAAATTGAATTAAAAACCCTACTCATAATGTTACGCCAGACCGGCCTGTTGGAAAAGGTGGGTCTTAAATGCTCGTCGGAAGGCCTGTAGGTCAGTAATGGCTCGCATCTCCGCCGTTAGTTCATTTCAAAGGGAGGGTGCTCCCACAGAGAAGGCCCGCAACCTTGGGGCCGCCAACCGACCAACCAGCCGGCGGCACCCTGAGGAGGCCAACCCTATGGGAGCGCACCGGCTGGCGGGAGGCCGATGCTGGCAGCAGGCGGTCCCACAAGTACCTGGGTCCCAAGCCATGGAGCGCTTTAAAGAGGTCACTAGCACCTTGAATCGCACCCGGAAGGCCACTGTAAGCCAGTGCAGCTCGCACAGGAGCAGTGTAATATGGGAGCTCCGAGAAGCCACCAAGATCACCTGCGCGGCCGCACTCTGCACCAGTTGAAGCCTCCAGATGCTCTTCAAGGGGAGCCCCATGTAGAGAGCATTGCAATAATCTAGGCGGGAGGTAACGAGAGCAGAAGTGACTGTGCACAATGCACCCTGATCCAGAAAGGGCCGCAACTGGTAGTGGACTTCAACTCCCAGATGTCAGCTTTGGAAGTCATATGTATATATATATATATATATATATATATATATATATATATATATATATATATATATATATATATTTGTCAATCACTTACAAAATAATAGGTATAAGTATATACATAGTTATGAATACATGAAATGAGTATATATAAGAAAAATAAAAGAAACAATAAGACAGGGATTGTAGGCACGTTGGTGCGCTTATGCACGCCCCTTACAGACCTCTTAGGAAAGGGGTGAGGTCAATAGTAGACAGTCTAAGGTTAAAGTTTTTGGGGTTTGGGAAAGAAATCACAGAGTCAGATAGAGTATTCCAGACATTGACCACTCTGTTGCTGAAGTCGTATTTCCTGCAACCAAGTTTGGTGCGGTTAACCTTGACTTTGTATCTATTGTGTGCTCTTGTGTTGTTATGGTGAAGCTCAAGTATTCATTGACAGATAAGTCATTGCAATGTATGATTTTATATACATACTTAGATCAGATGGAAGACGGCATAGTTCTAGGTTTTCTAGGTCTAGAATTTCAAGTCTGGTGGCTAAAGGTATTCTACAACGAATAGAGGAGTGGAGAACTCTTCTTGTGAAATATTTCTGGACTTTCTCAACTGTGCTAATATCAGATACGTAATGTGGGTTCCAGATTATTCGTGTATTGGTCTAGCAAATGTTTTGTATGCTCTAGGTAGTAGTGTAATATTACCAGAGAAAAAGCTACATAGGATTAAGTTAACAACTCTTAATGCCTTTTTGGCTATTGGGCCAAAAAGTGGGCTCTAGCACTTATATCATTAGAGATGAGTATTCCAAGGCCCTTTACAGAGCTTGGATCATCAACAAGGTCTTGACTATTCAGCTTGTATTTTATTTTCTGATTTTTTTTGCCAATATGTAAGACAGAGCATTTATTTGTTGAGATTTGAAGTTGCCATATGTTTGACCATTCTAATACATAGTCAAGATCTTTTTGAAGGGTAGCAGCATTGTCTGTGGTATTGAACAGCTTTATATCATCAGCGAAGAGAATGCAGTTGCTCTTAATATGATCACAGAGGTCATTTTTGTAGAGTTTGAAGAGAGTTGGTCCTAGAACACTGCCTTGGGGGACACCACTATTGACTGTACAGAATTTGATAGGACACTCCCAATTTTGACCATTTGTTGTCTGTTTGACAGGAATGCTTCTATCCAGTTATGCAGTTGTCCAGAGATACCATAATATTTTAGTTTTAGGAGTAGTTTGTCATGTACCACTGAATCAAAGGCTTTACAGAAGTCTATGTAGATTGTGCCTATTGTTTTGCCCTGATCAAGTTGTGTATATGTTCCATATGTTTTTGCAGTGTAAGAGTTGCAGATTACAGGATAGTTTTTTTCTGAAACCAAATGGTTTATTAGAGAGTAGGTTGTTTGTCTCTAAGTGGAGGATAATGGATTGGTTCATAATTGATTCCATGACTTTACAGGTGACGCAGCATAAGGAGATTGGTCTGTAATTTTCAACTAGGCTGGGGTCTCCCTTTTTGAAGATGGGGATGACCGTGGTTTGTGACCATAGGTTAGGCAAGGAGCTGGTCCTGAAAGATTTTTCAAAGATTATGCTTAGAGGTTCTGCTATGGCAGTGGATAGCTTTTTTTAGAAGTAGGCACATATTCCATCCGGTCCAATAGGTAGAGATGGTTTTATATTGCATCCATTGTCTTCTGTAAAATCAATATGTATTAGATCATTGTAGTTTTTTGTGGTTCAGCTAGGAAATACTGGGCATGATCAATTGCTGTTTACAAATACTGAGCCAAAGAATCTGTTAAAGATGTTGGCTTTAATGGTGTTGTCATTGCAGTCTTTACCATTAGGTCCTATCAGGGGTGGGATGGACCTTGAGTCTTTTAGTTTGTTGTTTACAAAATTGTAAAAAGCGCAGGTGGAATTGATGCATAGAAGGTTTTCCTCTTGTTCAATGTGATAATTGGTACATTCAGTCTTTATCTGATAGCATTTTTGTATCGGCTTTTGAAGTTGGCAATGTGACCAGATTTGTTTTTCCGCCAGAGTGATCTCTTTTTGGATTGAAGTTTCCTTATTGTTATGGTTAATCTGGTTTTGTTTTTGTTTTTGTTTTGAGAGTTGTTAATGGTACATATAGTTTGATGACTCTTTTGACTTCAAGTAAAAATATGTTGTAATGGTCTTCAACAGTATTGCATCCAGTGAATAGAGATTGCCAATCAAGGGATGAGAGATCATTGTCTATAAGATCATAGTTGCCTTTTTTGAAGTTATAATTGGGGATTCCGTCATTGTGATGATTTTTGTGTGGGCGTATATTGAGACAAAAGTTAATCATATTGTGGTCACTGTTGGAAAAGGGTTCTTTAGTTTGTATTCCGTAAATTAAATTCAAACTATTGCAGAAGATGAGATCGAGGCAGTTGTTAAGTGTAGTATTGTTGGTTACTAGTTGTTCCAGTCCCAGATTTGTAACAGCATTGTAGAAGGTTGCATGTATGGGTTCAGTTGTACATTCGTTAAGGGTCCAGTTAATATGAGGTAGATTGAAATCACCAAGAAAGATAAAAGCGTGTGGGCAGGATGTTGCCCATGTTAGTAGTGAATTTAGCTTGTTTACATGTTCTATGTCATAATCAGGTGCTCTGTAACATAGTAAGAATTGAAATGTGATATTTAAGGATAGTTCACAGATGATGGCCTCAGGAAGAGCAAGCTCCTTGGGTAACTTGGATGTTTTTTAGATGTAAGGACTTTTTATAAAAGATAGCAACACCACCTCCTCTACGAATTTCACGATCTGATTGGTAAACATGATAGTCTCTTACTGTGGTAATGGAGTCAGGGAGAGATGCGTTGAGCCATTTTTCACAGACAAATATGATGTCGAATTTAGCCATATTTAGTAGGAGGAGAAATTCAGGTATTTTATTCACAAAGCTTCTTGAGTAGCTTGCATTTAAGGCCAGCTGTAGTTGGAATTGAGGTAGTTAGGGGCATGCGTGCTTAGTCTTGGGTGATGGTGGATTAGTTGAAGTAGAGTTGTGGTTGAAGGTTAAAGCTTGCGGGTTGTGTGACTTACTTTTGATACAGTCTACACGGTAATCAATGTGCAGGTCTTTCTCTCCATTGTCTAGACGTTTTTTGAGTTCTGTGCGGAGTACACGGGAGTGGGCACATTGCTGTATGGTTAGGTCAGGGCGAGAACGGAGATTCTTATGGTTGGTGTTGCTTTTGGCAAGTGAATTTATAGTATAAATGAATTTACATTTGCTTGATTCATTTTTGCAAATGACCCTGCAGAAACATGGGGCCACAGAGCCATCTCTGTTTTTGAACTTCCCGAATTCTCGGGAAACCCCGATGCAGGAAATGTCAAGCATTTCATCAGGGGAGATGGTTGATGCTTGATAATCACTGATGATGTTGCAGATAGTTGTGATGTCATCATTGTCATTGATGTCCTCTAGACCAAATAAAATGGCGCTTGGATGTTTCTGTTCGCGCTCAACAGCTTCTCTGATGAGGATTGGTATATCATTATTTGTCTGATTTATGTTTTTTTGTGGATTGGGCTGTGGATTGGGTTGTGGTTGTTGGATAGAGATGTGGCTTGTAGCTATTGGATGTTCAGGTTTTTGCGTTGTGTCTTTTTTTTCAATAATAATTTTTGGATAATCTTTCTTTTAAAGCATCCAGGAATGCTATTATGGTGTCAATGGGATGTTATTCGTGTTTCTATGGTATCAACTCTTTCAAACAGATCCAGTTTGGGTCTGCATGATTTGCAGAGATATGGAAACTCATTGGATGATTCTAGGTATTGAATCATTTGCTCGGGTTCCACACTGCCACATTCTTGAGCCTGGGAAAACGGGAGGGGGGAATTTCTTGGAGCGTATGTGGTTAGATATAATAGCATTCTTCTTCTAAGTCAAGGTCAAGTTATTTCTGCACCTGGTTGAGGGAAAGTTTCAAGTTGGGACAGATGGTGATTGGGCTATGTGATGTGGTGATGGGTGTAAGGGATGGATTTGTATTTTTTACTTATTGCAAGTAACCCTGGAACTTTCAGATTCTCCAGATGTGCCAGTTTACTATCCAAATAAAAAATGCCTGTCTTGGACTTATTTGTTGGAGTGGAGGTTTTCTGGAACACTGACACCAGAATTCCTCAGCTAAGAATTCCTTAAAGTCGTTGAGGTTGCAAAGTGCTGAAGGGCTCACATTTTTTTCTCCCAGAAACCCTCTGGGTTTATACCATGGTCTCATGGTATAGCAGATATCTTAGGTTAGCAGCTTGGTTCCAAAACCAGTATTCCAGTGAGATGGCATTCTCTACCTTGCAATTTCCTGCAAAAATGTATTCATGAAATGACTTTCCCCCAAAAGTTGGGAGCAACTCCCAACACTGGAGGCTTTTAAGAAGAGATTGGACAACCATTTGTCTGAAATAGTATAGGGATTGTATAGAGCTTCCTGCCTGAGTAGGAAGTTGGACTGGAAGACCTCCAAAGTCCCTTCCCACTCTGTTAATTCTGTTATTCAGGCAGAATTTAAGAAAAAATAGTTCTCTTCCCCCATCACTGTCACAAGAAAAATAAAATATGAAATTATTGTATTTTGTAAAATCCTTATGAGTAGTATGTATCCTCCTCAACTTTGGGTCTTCTACTAGTCTCTTGGGAGTTTGAAAGTTCTTCACAGTATCTTGGCTGTTCCTAATGCTGCAGTCTTCAGTCATGATCCTGATGACCTCATCGTTTCCTCTAGACTTCTGTGTCAGCTTTGGAAGCCATATTGAGATTCGATGCTCCCACACTGCCACAAGCCTGAGAAAGTGGGAGGGGGGATTCAATTGAGTATCTCTAAATAGACAAAGTAAACTTCTTTTGTCAGTTCAAGGTCATTGAGTATGGTGCAGAATGAAATAAGAATCTTACTTTAGGACGGATCGTGATTGGGCCATGTGTTGTGATAACGGCCAAGGGGGAATGGATTTGTAGTTTTGAATATGGTAAGGAAGCCTGAAAACTTTCAGATTCGGGATTCCACAGATGTGCCAGTTTCTATCCAAATAAAGGTATCTTTAAATATGTCTGTCTTGGAGTTATTGATTAGAATGGATGTTTGCTGGAACACTGACATTCTGTTCATTGACTTCTCCATACCTTAGGGGAGGAAATCTTATTGAGATAGAATTTTATTAGATGAATGAATGAATGAAAGAATGAATGAATGAATTCTTTATTGGCCAAGTGTGATTAGACACACAAGGAATTTGTCTTGGTGCATAGGCTGTCAATGTACATAAAAAGAAAAGATACATTCATCAAGAATCATAAGGTACAATATTTAATAGAGACATAGGGTACAATAAGCAATCAAATCATACTAGGAAACAGTCAATAAAAACTGTAAGGATACAAACAACAAAGTTACAGTCATACAGTCACAAGTGGGAGGGGATGGGTGATAAGGAGTGATGAGAAGATTAATAGTGATAGTAATGGAGACTTAGTAAATAATTGGACAGTGTTGAGGGAAATATTTGTTTAGCAGAATGATGGTGTTTGGGAAAAATCTGTTCTTGTGTCTAGCTGTTCTGATGTGTAGTGCTCTATAGCGTCGTTTTGAGGGTTAGGGTTAGAGTTAAGGTTAGGGTGTACAGAGCAGCCTCTTTGGTTTAATCCTTCCAGTGCAGATAGTCCTTAACTTACAACTACAATTGAGCCCAAATTTTCTATTACTAAGTGAGACAGTTGTTAAGTGAATTTTGCCCCATTTTATGACCATTCGTACCATGTACCAGTTAAGGGAATCACTTCAATTGTTGAGTTAGTAATACAATTGTTAAGTGAATCTGGCTTCCCTATTGACTTTGCTAGTTAGAAAGTCACAAAAGATAAGCACATGACCCAGGATCATGCAACCATCGTGCATATGAAACAGTTATCACCCATCTGAATTTTGATCACACGACCATAGAGATGCTACAATGGTCGTAAGTATGAAAAACAGTTATAAGTCACTGTTTTCAGTGCCTTGTAATCTGTTCACTAAACAATCCATGTGTGCATATCTGTGAAATCAACAACAGTGAATCTTCCTCTGGTATGTTGATAAATAACAATGTAACATCAAATGACCAAGTTGTAATTAATAATGTTAAGTATTTCTAAGCAACTTTTTTAAAACAGTGGATGTTGGTTTTCCAATAAAAGACTTCACATTGTACTGTGGCAGTTGATTATTCAATGCTGCCAAAATGGGGCACAGTAGATTGTCTTTTAAAAACTTGTATAATCTAGGTTGGTTGGACATGGTACAAGAACTTCTCTGTTTGCCTTTTGGAATATGAGAATGTTGATAACTTGCTTGTTATTCAGTCATAGCAATGGAAATTTTCTGTATGATTCAGGATCCACCAAGTTTCAAATCTTCTTATTGAAATTTATTATGTTTATTGTAACTCTGACATTCGTTGTGTCTGTCTTTTAATAATATATGCATTTCTTTTTTGTTCCTTAATGATGTTTTCTCCTATTTTGGAGATATTTCATACTGATAATATTAATACTTCTAATGTTCAAAGAATCTCCAATCTATTCCCTGCATTTACAGTTTATAATTTCCAAGTGTTTGTCTCCTCTTGAAATGATTTTTTACTTTTGCAATAATTTTCTCTATACGCAATGGGTGGGAAATTGATTGATTGAAAAAGGTATTTTGTAATATTTCTGATGTTCAAATGGAAGTGAATAATCCCTCTAGGATTTCATTATATTATTTTCCTTTCTTCATATGTTAGTGTTTTGAAATAGGCAAGATCAGGAAATAGGAATCACTTGATGTCTTGGAATGGGGTTAAAATTTTATAGCAGAATTTGGAAAGAGTGTCAAAATCCTTCTCTACTTCAACTTATATCTGTTACAATCAATGCAGAGTTTTGTGTTTCCCATATTTTTTTACTTTACCAGGACTCAAATATCTTTCCTGATCATTATCTTTATGCTTCTCTGAATTACACTGACATTGTATTGGATCAGATGACCTGCATACTGAAGGGTGCTTTATTTTTAACAATTATCCTCAACAAAAATCCCACTAAAGAAAATTCCAGTAAAATTGCCATTGGTGATGTGTGGGTTTGAAGTTCTCATCATAGTTATGAGATGTCCAGGGGGTTTATCTAAATATCCTGGGTTCTTCTTCTTCTTCTGGATCACCCTTTCCATTAATCTGCAAGTACTGGGCTTCATAGAAGATATATATCTGGAATAAGAATATAATAAAGGAACTGAAGCAGAGGTGGTATTCAGCAGATTTTGACCAGTTCTGGAGAACTGTTAGTGGAAATTTTGAGTAGTTTGGAGAACTGGCAAATATCACCTCTGACTGGAGATTTTACAGTATCCTTCCCCTGCCATGCCTACCATGCCACACCCACAGAACCGGTAGTAAAACAGTTTGAATCCCACCATTGAACTGAAGGAACTTTTCAAAAAGGAGTTTTACAATTTGGAGAGGGACAGCCTGAAGATTGAAACAGATGGGATAAACAAGTATGCTCATTATTACATGATGGCTCAACAGTTAAAGACCCTGAGCTTGTCAGCTGGAGAGCTGACAGCCTGGGTTCGAGACCTGGGTGTTACTTGCCCTAGCTTCTGCCCATCTACCAGTTCGAAAACATGCAAATGTGACTAGATTAATAGGTACCACTTATTAACAGTATTCCATGCATTTTAGGCATACAGCCATGTTGGCCACATGAACCTGGAAATTGCCTTTGGACAACCCTGGCTCCCTTGGCCAAGAAATGGAGATGTGGAATGTAGAGTCAGACACAACTGGACCAGGAAACCTTTATCTTTACTACAATACAGTAAATTTAAATTTACTACAGGAGATAATGTAAAATAGAAATTTAATCCCAGAGAAAAAGAAAGAAGCTTGTTTCAAAAGGGAAAAGAAGTTTGAAAAATTAGAAGGCAAAGTCACTTGTACATTATTTTTGATAATGTATCTCTCTCTTAGTAGTGAGATTATCACTTTAGATGCTTTAGGGTGGAATATTTCTTCATGTTTCTTCTACAGTTGAAACCATTTCTCCATGCTTACAATCTTCTGATCCAAAGGAAAGATCTGGTAGACCTCATAGTTCTCTTTCTTTTCTGATACTCTTCTGTCATTTTCCAAGTTTGCAAAAAATTAAAACAAAATTTAAATCTGGTTCAAAAGTTGCAGAAAAATCGAACTAAAATTGCAAGTCTAACACATGAAGATACAATCTTACTTTATTGTATATCTTAATGCACACACACACTTACTATATTATTTTACACAATATGTAAAAATATTAGGGAGTTGGTCTAGTATTACTATATGTATAAGTTCATTCGCAGACTTATTTTAGAGTATTTAAATTAATTCATTTAAAGCCGTATAAATATGGATTAATTAAGCAAATCAGAAAGGGGCTGTAGCCTTAAATGCTACAATGGGGTATCTTAAAAGGGCTCATAAGACAACAGAATATTTTTAAGTAGTGACTATTTTCCAGTAGAGATCAAAAGTAATTAAGAAGAACTATAAGTAATCCTTTAGTATTGCACATTAATTCCAAAAAGAAGTGAATTAATCTTCTCTCATTGTATGGTAATTCACAACTCAGCCTGTTAATTCTAAAAGGCTGTATTTTAATCCTGCAGAATAATATAAGGTCCCCATACATATAGCTATCACAGCTTCTTTCTTTGCCTAATAAATAAAATAATACTGTATGATGATTCTTTTAGGCAAAAATAATTACCTTCAGAATTAACTGAAATTAATTTTGAGTCTGACATCATTGTACCTTAACAACTGGGTTTGTTTACAATAGGGTTTTTTTCCTTTAATTATATAGTATTTTAATCATTGTATACATGCGTGTGTGCGTATGTGTATGTGTGTGTGTATAATCAGCCAATCATTTAATCCATATTATGGGATATAAATTCAAATTTAGCAAATAAAGTAAATGAATAAATAGATGCACTGGTTATTCTGGCAACCAGAATCAGGTCAGCTGGATCTGGATGCATAGGTAAGATGTACTGCAATGATGTCAACCCTGAAGTGAACTTGGCTGAGGCTATCTTGGAGGCATCAAGGTTGCCACAAAGCAGAAGAAGGGACAGGGAGGGGGAAATGAATATGGGGTTTTGTAGTAAAACAGGAAAGTTTTCCTGTGGGAACCAAGGACATTACGACAGGTGGCTGCCAGAGGAAGAGTGGACTAACCAAGCAACTGGCCAGCACCTTGATTGGACAGCATTACTTGGGAAAAAGGGGAAGAAACTTTTATTTTTTAATTAGGTGAAAGCCATGGGAACTTTCAGAGTTGATTTTCACCAATTGTGCCAATATGATATATCCAATAAATTATTGTTTGAGCAACTTGCCTACCTCAGAGTTGTTCTGCTTTCTATGGGTGCATTACTTGGAACATTGACAAATGAATTATATTATCTTATATATACTTGGATCAAATGAATGGCACTGCAATTTTTGCTGTTGTCTTATTTGTCTATCTGGAAAGTTTTAAAAGAAAAGAAAAAGAGGGTGGGAAAGTAAAATAATTAATAGTTGGTACTCTTTGCTTGCAGTCAAATGAGACATCAAAGCGTAATCAGATATAGGGACAGAAACTGGATCTGTTCTTAGATTTCTGTGAGATTTTTTCAGATTAATAAATATTAACTTTCCATTTTCAATAAAAACAGCCATTGGATAATTTTATTGTATTGTGATCAATCACATTGGTGAAATGAAGAAAATTGTGTTCACCAGGCTAGAGTAGGCTAGAGATTATATTTAATTTGTAGTGACAAAATTGAATTCTAGACTTAAAATGTTTAAATTAAAATATGTGACTTTTATACCAGGCACTGAATCTGGATTTTTTTTTTCTAGTTTAGATTTTTTTTTTTTGAAAAAGAAGTTGTTGCTCACAATGGTTGGAAACTAATCAACGGAAACTCACAATGGTTGGAAACTAATCAAAGAGAAAAGCAACCTGGAATTAAGAAGAAACTTCTTGACAGTGAGGACAATTAACCAGTGGAATAGCTTGCCCTTCAGAGATCATGGGTGTGTGAGATTTGCATAAAAAGGAATCAGCAGACTTTTGATAATCTGATCCATAGGATGCTTTATTAGGGAAGATACCACAGTATCGGACCCCCAACTCCCAAACCAACCATGTTTAGGAGGAAAGAGACGCTTCCATTTAGTGAATACAGCTTATATAGGTTTGTCAAATCATATGATTACATAACACTTCCTATTGTCCATATATAGAAGTTATACAACATTTTTCATAAGAAAGTTCCAACCTTCCAAGGAAAACTCCCAACGTTCTCATTGTAGTCAGATTTCCTGTTTTTCTCCTGTTTTTCATAACCAGACAGAACACCAGCAAAACAAGTTTCATAACCGTTCTGATCTCTAACAGGTCACACAGAGAACAAATATGGCTTCAGTCTTGTTCTTTATATTCTCAGATTTATATGGCAAATTTCTATATATAACAGGTGTTTCATCGCTGAAGGTTTTTAAGAAGAGACTGGAGAGCCACTTGTCTGAAATGGTATAGCATCTCCTACCAGAGTAGGAGGCTGGACTACTAGAAGACTTCCAAGATCCCTTCCATCTCTATTCTATTCTAATATAATCCTTGTGAGCCTTTCTAGAATCCACAAGCCTTGTTTAGTTTTACTACCACGCATCCTACCAAGAGTACAGTCTAGACATTACATCATAGACCATCTCCATAGTTTGGAGATGTTCTAGTCCACCCACCCACTCATGCTACTATTTTTTTTTTTGAGAATGTTTTGATATTGGTTACCATGTACCAACTGGTCTGCATCAGTGGTGTGATTCAGCCAGTTCATACCACTTCAGGAGAACCAGTTGTTAACTTTCTGAGCAGTTTGGTGAACTGGTTGTTGGAATAAATCATTAGGGCAAAGAACTGGTTGTTGAATTATTTGAATCCTACCCACTGATCTCCATTGATTTTTGTTTTGGAGGAATAACAAGCAGTGTTACTCAATTTTGGGAACTTTATGAGGGGTGGACTTCAACTCCCAGAATTCCTCAGGCAGAATTCTGGCTGAGGAATTCTGGAAGTTGATGTCCACCCATCATAAATTTCCCAAGATTGAGAAACTTTGGCTTAAAAGAACTACTTAAATGAATAGCTGAAGATATAAAAGAGTTAAGAATTGCAAATCTGAAGCATAATTCTATTGGCCTGATTTAAAAACACAGCAAATCCTGTAAGTGTATTTTGGTTATTTGACAGAGAAACCAGTATTACTTCTTTAAAATGGATATCATGAAACAGGAATTAATATGAAAAAATAGTGAAATGAAGTTGAATTTTAGGTGCACCTGGCAAAGCCTTATTAAAAGGCCTTTAGGTTGGGTCTGCAGATGTGATCCTTTCAGAGAATGAAACTTCCCCTGTACATTTTATGTAACTCCAGGAGTGCTTTGAATATGCCTATTAAAGTATCATTTTGGTTGCCTTAATATCAATGGTTTATAACAATTACAAATTTATAGAAGATTATTGTGCATTAGTATATTAGATTTATATTATTGTAGACTTAGAAGGAACAGTTTATGATGTCTGCTTTGCAGACTCAGTTTGGAAAGTATTGAAATGGTATTTGTTTTTGTTGTTGTTGTTTATCTTTCCTGGCAAAAGAGATCCTGGTTTGGCAATCTGAATCTTGATATGTGCTATTATGGGTTTTAATATAAACCTACAGATAACTTAGTGAGAATTTTCTTATGATTTTTAGATATTGGGAAAAGAACCAAAATCTGTCTCCTTTTAATTGTATATTTTAATATTAATTTTTAATACTGATTGTTTTTAGTTTTATTATGAGTGTTTTATAGTGATTGATTTTATATTGTAGTTTTATTTGGTTGCTGTACACCATCCAGAGTCACTTCTGGTGAAATGGGCAGCTATATAAATTTGCTTTAATAAATAAAATAAACAAATAGACATAAATTTTTATTCGTCTAGGTTAGAACAAACTTAACCCACATTGAAATCTCATTATTAATCACCCAAATGTTTTTCTTCCCTTGGAATAGGAGTCATCTTTAAAGTAGATTTAATGTAAATCTAGTTAAAACTGTAAAAGCTGAATTCTTAATAAGTAATTTTAGAATGTCATATTGTCAATTGTAAAATGACTACAATAACATTTTGGCCTCTGTGAATGGCTCTGTGAATGGCTTGCTTATACTAAAACTCAGAATCATGGGGATAGTTTCAAAGCAATTAATGAATCATAAAGGAAAAACTACTTTGAAAAATAATTAATGCCATAAATATTGTAAATTTATAATGGATGAAAATTCCTTTGCCGTGTCATTTAGGATAGCCTATTTAGCAGAATCAATTCAAGAAATTTCACTGGAAATGCACATCTAAGTAAACACTTATTATAGGTACTGTAAATGCTTTAAAAGAGATAAAGGAAGCATTTTGTTAAAAGCCTCAGGTTAGATATTATTTGACATAGTGGTCCATAAAGATTAGATAATCTATTAGTTATGACAGTTAATGTTTTATTTTTGCCTAAAAATGAGAATGAATAAGGAACTGGAAATAGTTGTGGAGTCCTCATTGTTCTCTAAACTTGGTTGTTTGCTTACAGACATTTCATTACCTGACAAGGTATTATCATCAGTGCTAATGGTATGCAGTTTGCTCCTTGTTACAATAGGTTGCCCTGCCACTGTTATTTTCTCCTTGATAGTTCCTTGTTTTGGATACTATAATAACATCTCAGTTTTGTCTTCCTGCTGGGTAAATAGGCAAAAGACTAAACTCATTCTCAAGCTGGAACAAATCATTTTTTTAAATATTTCTAATAACATTCATAACCTTCTGGGTCAATATGGCCCAGGCTACCAGGGTACCCTTTTGCTTTGATTTGACATTTTTAAATTATTATTGAAAGGAACCAACAATGAAGGCAAAGGAAACAGAATGTCAGCGTTCCAACTAACCAACTCCAAACCAATAAACTCTGAGACAAGTATTTCCTCAAAGTTCCATTTTATTAGAGTTGTCATATTGGCACATCTGGGAAAACCCGAATCTGAGAGTTCCGGGTTTTCCCTTCCCAAAAGAGAAATCCGAGATCCATCCTCTGCACCCATCAGTCCATCACATGACCCAACCAAATCTTCATCCCAACTGGAGGCATCCCCCCAGTCACTCCCCTCCAGGTGCAGGGCAACATGTCCTTGACTCTCTGAGAAAGAATGTTGTTGTGTCTAATCTACCTAAGTATGAAATCCCCTCTCCCAAATTCCCAGGAACTAAATGTGGCAGCCTCAAAGTTTTCAAGTAAAATATGGCTTCCAAGGCTGACACAGAAAGTATTTACACAAGGTTGTCACTCTCTTTTAAGTATACAATATCTGGCAACCCCTCCTGCTTCCTGGCACATTTAAATGGCAGTGGCTGAAAAGGGGACTTTTTCATAGCAAATATCATAACTCAATGACATATTTCTTCTGCTTCTAAATTCCAGTGATGCTTTTTCCCTTGATTTTTTTAAAATTCTTTCTTCAGAAGTGTGATTGTACAGATAGTCCTTGACTTACAACTGTTCATTTAATGAACGTTCAAAGTTACAACAGCACTGAAAAAAGTGATTTATAACCGTTTTTCACACTTACGACCTTTGTAGCATCCCATGGTCAAAGGATCAAAATTCAGAGGCTTGGCAATTGGTTCATACTTATGACCGTTGCTTGTCCCAAGGTCACGTGGTCACTTTTTGCAATCAACAGGGGAAGTAACAGGTTAGTAACAACCATGTTACTAACTTAGCAACTGCCATGATTCACTTAACAACTGTTACAGTAAGTAAAAGCTCATAAAATGGGGCAAAACTCACTTAACAAATGTCTCGCTTAACAACATCAATTTTGGGTTTTTAATTGGGATTGTAAGTCAAGGACTATCTGCACGTCTGCATGTGCAAATTTGAAAATGAGGCTGCATAAGCAAAAAGTTAACCATGTTTTTATTTCTCTGAAGGAAGTATGTTTGTTTCTCGGTTTTCACACTGAAATAATATCATTTAAATTATAATGAAATAGATGGGTGAAAAAGTACTTTTGTTTTTGGTTTCCTGCTGTTGCTTCCATAAGAAGAAGGTACTGCTGCCACAAAATAGCAATCAAAGCTGTGGAAAAATAAAAATAAACCCAGTGTTTTTGAACTTTGGCAGCTTGAAGACTTCAACTCCCAGAGTCGGCATGTCCTCCCCCCCCCCAACATATAGGCTGGAGTATTCTGAGAGCGGAAGTCCACATATCTTCAAGTTTCAAATCATGAAACGTAACTGTCTCAGGAGACCTATTAATTAAAATTATGCTTTCATATAAGAATAGGACAGTTCCAAGTTTTTTTCTCCAGCTTCTGGATGATGTTAAAACCAAAGCTGGAGATAATTAAGGGGTGCAGTAAAGGTCCCTAACCTATTCTTAACCCATTAATCCCCCCCCAACTACTGCTTTGAATCTTAAAATCTGCTTAGCTTTTATAAAATTGGCTTGGGTCTTGTAGAAACCTATCAGATAAAGTGGTTTTAGTTGTCAAAATTTCTTAATTCTTTGGTTTAGTCATAGAGTTTGAACAATTAACTGAAATCTGTTATATATTCATGTTTTATATATTGCTTTTTTTTTTTGCTGTTTTAGATTATTGTTTTAGTGGTACATCACTAGTAAATGAGAACATATTAAATGTTGTAGGCTTAGATGACTTTAATATAATAAAATTTCCACTTCTCTCTCTCTCTCTCTCTCTGTCTCTCCCTCTCTCTCTCCCTCTCTCTCTCATACTTAAACTAAAATGTGCCTCCCAGTATGAGTATTTTAATTGCTTTAGGTGTATCAAGAAAATAAGATTCATTTGTTTTGAAGCAAGTATCTTACACCTGCTTTTATTTTCATAGAGTTAATTGGTCTGGTACTAACTTAGTTATAAGCCGAAAAACAAAAACAACAGAAACATTGATCCGGTATATCCCTATTTATTTACGACATGCCTCTTAATTTCATCTTTGGATTTGATTACTGCAGAAGATGTATAACTACTATTTAAGTTTGTATTAAAAAACAGAGTAGAAGTCTGAGTAGAACAAATATTGAACTTTTATGGTTATCTTATGTATTTTTTCACAAAACAACTGTGAAAAAATCAGTTTCAGGTTTAGCAAACTAAACAGAATGTATTCTCATCTATCTGAATCTATCTGCATTTTAATGGGGAAAAAGTTACTTGGTCTCCAGTAATCTGTTGGTAATTTGTGGTTTTTTATTTTGCACATCCCTTTCTTAGACAGCTATAATCAATTATCCTCCATCAAAAAAAGATGTCTGATCTTATATTAGACGCCTCTTAAGTGAAGCGATACACATGGCAACCCTAAAGCTTCCCTCATGTGTCCACCCACATGCCATAAAAACACAAAGTTCAAATTACAACATTTCTCATTGTTCCATTGTCTCTGGTTCAAGGATTCAAGTATTTACAGTATAATTGTAAACTGTAGAGCTTTGGCTCTTGAATATTGGTAACTCTTTTTACATTTCATGTTGATGATGAACTGCTTCTTCATTAAAAACTGCTAATCTCAGTTTCTACAATAAGGTATTTATTTTATTAGCTGTTGCAATTGTTACTCAACTTTGAGCAACTCAATCTTATATGTAAGGAGGATTAAAACAGAAAAAAATGAACAATTAACATTTCATTAAAAAAATCTCCCTATTTTTCAAAAACATACTGCTCATAAAACTTCTACACAGAAGTAATCCTTTGCAAACCTCAATGGCCTGTGGAAATAACCAAGCTTTAATTGCCTTCTTGAATCTCCAGAGAAGTTCCAGAGAAATTCCAGAGAAAGGGCCCAGTGATCAAGACCTCCAAGTGGAGAAACATACATCATTTTAATCTAAGACTTAAGGATTCTCCTCTCCTCCTTGATAATGGAGGTACTTTTCTATTGCTTCTTATGATCTGTACTCAGAGTCATACTGAAGAATAAATAAAATAATTCTCTTTAATGGAAGTATTTCAAAAAGGCTGAAGTAACCTCTCTGAGACAGAAAATGTGACTGGCTGTCAAAGCTAAGGAGATAGCATATCACCTAAGTAAACAATAATCATTTGTACCTCTCTCAAAACTGATAAGTACTACTTCAATCTGTCTTTAGATATATTATCACTAACAAGGTCTCCAGAGACAGATGGCAGAACTACTTAGTTCAATTACTGAATGGCTATGTTCCCAAGGGGTTTCTTGTCTTAGATGGGGGAGAATTGAAAAAATACAAAAAAATCTAGAGAAGGCACTACAACATAATTTCAGTGGTCACTGTCTCACATGAAGAGAAAAAAGCCAGAACATTAATCCAAAGTATAAACAGTGCTATAAAACGAATTCAATCAGATGTGTCAGCATCAGTGTTTCAGGAGATAGGCTTCTTACCAATGGACAGGACCATTCCAGACAAGTGGCTGTCCAGTCTCTTCTAAAAAACCTCCAATGATGGTGCACCCACAACTTCTGAAAGCGTACTGTTCTACTGGTTAATTGTTCTCACTGTTAGGAAGTTTCTCCTTAGTTTTAGGTTGCTTCTCTCCCTGATTGGTTTCCATCCATTGTTTCTTGTCCTGCCTACAGGTTAATAAGTTGATCCCCTCCCCTTTTTGGCAGCTCCTCAAATATTAGGGACACTGCTACCATGTCATATCTAGTCTTTCTTTTGTATGATTAGAATACCCAATTCCTGCAACCATTCTTTTTTTAGCCTCCAGATTCTAATCATCTTTGTCCCTCTTTGCCAGTCAGTTATGTCAGTCAGGCTTGGGCAAACAAAAGAAAACTATATTGTTGGTCACCTAAATATACAAACTTGGGTTTAGCTAAAACAATTAGTGCCTTCTAGATGTGTTGAGCAACTCTTATGCTGGCTGAGAATTATTGGAGTTATTCTATAATAACTCCTGTAGAGTGTCAACGGTGCTTTCATTCTGGGGAAAGTGGCACTAATTAAATGGTGGTGATATCAACAATAATCATAATAGGTTTTCCTGTGCCACATAGACTAGATTGATATGTGGCTCTGATCACATATACATATTTTTAATATATATATTAAACATTAGATGAACTCTTCCTTAATTTAGCTTGCCTTATCTGATACATTGGAAGTAGACTATGTTTTCCAGAGTTTCCAGATAACATTCTAGAGAGCTGTAGTCCTAACGTTTAAGGAAGACATCATTTACATTGACTTCCTGTTGTTGCAACAATGCTGCGAGTGCTTGGTGAAGATCAGAGGTCATCTTTAAAAGGGAAAATGAGATCTTCTGTCTCTCTAGAACAGGGCTGTCAAACTCCTGGTCTGTGGGCTAGATGTGTCACACACTGGCCATGCCCATGCCCAGTTTAGCAAAGGGGGAAAAAGTCCCGATACGTTACGTGATGCCATCATGGCAACGTGAGTTTGACATCCCTGCTCTAGAAAAAGAGTAATTGGTTGATGCCAGAACAGACTAGGAAACCAAAGTTACGATTGCTAAAACAAATTTTATTGCAAGGTTACAGTAACAGAATCTTGCAAATTGGCATAAGCACCTCCCCTCCTTTTTATCTTTGTGTAAACTGGGGAAGGTCCTGTCTAGGCTGTGTGGAATTCAATCCTCTTTTATCTGATGAATGTCTTGGTATTTAGGCTTTATCCCTTCTGCCTATTACACATATTGGGAACAATGCTCTAGCTTTTGTTATGTCTCCATGTATATTCCAGTGATCCTTTACAATATATATATGACTACAACTGAACCCCATATTTCTCTTGCTAAGCAAGGCAATTGCAAAGTGAGTTTTGTCCCTTTTTTTATCTTTCTGACCACAGTTATTAAGTAAATCACTGCAGTTGTTAAGGTAGTGACACAGTTCTTAGTGAATCTGGCTTCCCCATTGACTGCTTCTCAGAAGGTCGCAAAAGGTGATCACATGACCTCAGGACACTGCAACCATCATAAATGTGAATCAGTTGCCAAGAGTCAGAATTTGGACGCTTGGTGAACCATGGGGATGCTGCAATGGTTGTGAGTGCGAAAAATGGTCATGTCACTTTTTTCAAAGCTGTTGTAACTTCAAATGGTTACTAAACAAATTATTAAAAGTCAAGGACTGTATTTATAACTAAGATACAAACAAGATTTCCAAGGGATGCGTGACCAAAACTGCGTCCCATTTTCTATACATTAAGTTAATGTATCAGGCCATTTATGAATATGTAGGGATGAAAGTTTTATTTCATCCCTACATCCCGTCGTTCTGTTCCAAATAACGACAAACCAACATGCATGTAATGATCATCAAGCAAACAGTGCAATTATGTACTTGATTTATGACATCACCCACATATCATTTGCCCCCATCTAACATCCATTTAGGAACACAATGTTTTACACACACACACACACACATACGCACACATACACATATATACACAAGAAACTCACAACAAATTAATGCTCATAAAATAAATAGTCTTTCCAATATATTCATATCACATTATGCAATCAAATTGTAGGAAAATGGGGAAAAATATAAACGATTATGCAGAGTTTTTTTTCTCTTCTTTTTTTTATTTTTGTATATGAAATGCATTTTTTTTTTAAAAAAAATAAGTATCTCTTCTACTGGATGTCATCACACCGCCTACTCAATCCATTTCATTTGTTGGATGAAACGGTCCTTGCCTACAGAAATGTGTGAGTTGTCACCAAGGAAACCCAGCCCTCTAAGTCTTTCCCCTCTCTAAATACAGTATATTAGTCTTCATTAAAATCTGATGGATTTTCTCAAAAATTACAAAGCAGAGCAAATTGTTATTACATCTTTGAATACCTATAGAAATTAGCTTTTACTAAATGATAATAAATGTTATTAACCTTCGCTTTTGGTTCCACTCCTAATAACTGGCTATATAGTAATGTGAGGTTGTAATTTTTGTCACTGTGCTCTATTGTATATTGTCTAACTGGCTACAAACAAAGGCGAGATTGTAATTTTTGTCACCGGGCTGTCTAGAATCGTCCTCTACAGTTTTTAACCTGTCAGCCAGTTAGCTTTGTCTCACTGCCAAAATCTGCATAAAAATTGAAGTCCCAGAAGTTTCAGGAATTAGTACCATGCAGATTTGCAAAATGAATGTTCACATTTGAGAAAAATTCCCAAGCATATGAGTCATTCACTATTGCAGTAATGTATATGAATGTATGAACACAGTGTTCATATAAAATCTCTTAAGTGAAATAATAAAGCAATGAATATCTAAATTATTGCAAATGAATGTGGCAGAAAAGACTTCAGCTCACTCCTAGCTAGCTGCTGCAAGTGGCTGCAGTTGTTTGATCCCTGAGGATCAAGGATGGACCAGAGTCTTGGATAGGGCTGCACTTTCCCAGCCAAGACTGTTGCACAACCTGGGATCCTTTCTGGATTTACAGCTATTGTCTGAAGATCAGGTGGTAGCTGTTGCTAGGAGGCTGTTTGCATAAGTTCATCTTATGCACCAGTTCCACCCTTTCCTGAACCAGCAGGCCCTTGAAACTCATGCTTGGTCACTTCATGTTTGGATTATTGCAACACTCTACATGGAACTGCATGAGTGAAGACCACTCATAAGCTACAGCTGGTTCATGACAGAGTGGCATGAACAGTTATGGATTCCTTTCATTGGGCCCTTGTGTCCCCCATGTTATGCAAGCTGCATTGGCTGCCCAATCAGCTTCCAAGAGCCATCCAAGATCCTGATTATTACCTATAAAGACTTGTATGGCACAGGGGCTGCGTATCTGAGATACCCTTATATCTATAACCATTTCACATTCCAGCATAGTGACTGTACTCCAGGTCCCTTCCATTAAATGCACAATTTTGTGCAATCAATGTGCCTTCTTTGTTGCAGCACATGCCCTCTGGAGCAGCACTCCTCCAGAGATAAGGAGGATATCCTGTCTCTTAGAGTTCCAGAAAGCTTTGGAAATTCAACCTTGCTGTAGACTTAGGTTGGTCTTTATGATTTAAGACTCCAGTTCTGTTTTGTTGACTTTGTTGTTTATCAGATTATTTTAGTCTGGTCTCTTTGGTTGGATGCTTTTAGCTGGTTTTGTACTTTTTCTAGTTTTGCATTATCAGGCTGTGGGTTTGAGCTCCAGGCTTGGCAATTTGATTGCAAAAGTTTTGTCACCATTCCAGGAGACATCGTCGGTGCCTTTTGAATTGTGCTCGTCTGTCAGAACACGGGTCTTTAAATACTTTTTTATGAGATGCAAAATAGTCTGAATGTTGTTTGTTCGGATATTTTCGAGTCATTTGCCCTATCAGTCAAACTTCGTTGTAAGGTTACTTTAAGACAACCTTGCACTGAGTAGGTGGTCTCTGAACTTGCATTTTTTTCTTGCAGATGTTTCATTATCCTAACATCATTAGTGCTAGTCAAGAGTGGTAACACCTAGGTAACATCATCAGCGCTAGTCAACAGTGCTCCTTTATTGGTACAACCTTGCAAGTCTGAAAGTACATCTTTCCTCGTCTCCTTTACAGTCCAAGAAACTAGGGAGAATCATTAGAGTCATACTGCCATTCCTTTTTCAAAGAACATTCCCACATATCATTGCACGTTCTCCACCTAAAGTAGAGTTAAATTTAAATACTTGAATAAAGTAGAAACTAGTGGAGTAGGATAAATTATCTCAAAAGAATCACAGCAACATACCTATTTCAGTAAGCCTGCATTGTGCTAGGATGCTTTATATTATCATATCAACCCTCTGTATAATGTTCAGGTAATGAAAGGGAGTTGAAAACTAATGTTGGTATTTCTTTAAGGAAGGAATTGGCAAAGTCATGGCATTTACATAGATAGTAATCATTACTCCATAGCTGGTGTTAAACACATCTGCTTTGGGAAAATTGGTATTAATTTAATAATACCCAGGTGACCAGTTCAACTACAGTTGAGAGGCAAAAATTCAAAGAAAAACAGCTCAGGCCAATATTCATGAAGACTGTTTATATTACACTGGTGGATGGAGGACTTCATTCAGATACTTCCCCAAAAGCATGCTTGAACTTGGTTAATTGATCTTTGGGGTTTAATCTGTTATTCTGCTATCTTGTACAGTGACAACTGCTGCTCTTAGTAGACCACTGTGTTTTCTTTTGATGTCAAGGCCAGCATTTTTGAAACCAAGTGAAATCCCTATTCTCTAGATAACCTGACTGTGTGTGATTTAGTGTTGTGCTTTCTACTGGTAGCACATTGCATTTGACTGGAGTAGCTGGCCAAGTAAAACAGCTGGCAGTTACCTCTTCTGCAATGTTTGTGTTTTATCCAAGAGAATAATAAACTCACAGGAATATCAGTGGTCTACGGAAGATGTGTATCACTGGAAATGTAATAAAAAGTTGATGGGAAGAATAACAGAGTTTGAAAGGATCTTGAAGGTCTTCTAGTCCAGTGGTCACCAACCAGTGGACTGTGGCTCACTGGTGGTCCACAAGAAAATTTTGGTGGTCTGCAGAGAAATGTCACCCCCAGAGCACCCCCCCCAAAGCAATTAATCCAGGCTGTGGGGGAACACAAGGCTGCGCTGCCCACATGGCCTGTGAGAACACAAGGCTTGCATGTTTGCATTAGGAACAACATGAAGTAGTGAGGGGAGGGGGGAAAGGGTGGAGGGGGAAACTTGCCTGGCTACCGGGTTGCTTCTTCTGCTTCTTTCTTCTTCTGCTTTTGGCTACATGCAAGGAAAGCAGCAAAGGTCTTTCTCTCCCCCAAACTCCACCAGAAATGAGTCTTTGGGACCCTGCAAGGCCTCCTGCTCCAGGAGGCTGCACCGGCAAAGACTCATTTCTGGCAGAGTTTGGGGGGAGAGAAAGAAAGACTTCTGCTGCTTCTGCTGCTTTCCTTGCATAAAGCCTGAGAACGGAGCTCAAAAGCAGCCTAGGAATGGGGCTGCCTTGGTGTGTGTGTGTGAGAGAGAGAGAACATCACCTGCCCTCCTAGGATAGATCAGATCTCTCTCTTTCTTTCTCTCCCTCTCCCTCCCACCAACGTCAGCAAGCCACGCCAGTCAAAATTCAAATTAGTGGTCCATGGGATTTAAAATTATGAGTTTGGTGGTTCCTGAGGTCCAAAAGTTTGGCAACCCCTGTTCTATTCCAACCCCCTACTCAAGGAGGAAATCCTATACTATTGCAGACAATCTTTCTTAGAATCCTCCAGTGTTGGAGTGTTCTCCACAACCTCTCCACAATAAACCAAAGTCATTCCTCTGGTTTATTGTTCTCAAGAAATTTCTCCTTAGTTCTAGGTTGCTTCTCTCCTTGGTTAGTTTCCATCCATTGCTTCTTGTCCTGCTCTCAGATGCTCTGGAGAATAGATTGACACTTTCTTCTTTGAGGCAGCCCCTGAGATATTGGAACACTGCTCAGCTACATTGAAACTGTAAAGAGTGCATTACCTAAAGAGAGTTTCTTACAGTTACTTACTTATAATAACTATAGTTATCAACATAGCTCAAACCCTACATTATACAAAGAAAGAAAGAAGTATGCAATCTTGGGCACACAAGCTTTCTGTCTAGGTAAGTCTATAAAATGAAAGGAAAACCATCTTATTACCTGTGGACATGAACTGACCAGAAGCTAGCGGTATGCATTCATTTAGTAACAAAAGAAAAATGAAAGTTGAGAGGAAAGGCATTTTTCAATTGTTATAGCAAAGAAATGAATGCAAGATACACTAATGAGCAAATGCCCTACATTTGTTTCTTATCTGAGTGCTACTTATTTGGAAGTCTTTTAGTTTCCCTTAGCAACCAGAACAGGTCAGGTGGAGATTACCAGGAAGGTATGGGAAGAGAGGGGGAAAAGATTGCTGTGATAAACTGTCAGTTTTCCAACTATATCTGAGCAGAAGTGGCAGAATATTTAGCAACATTCTGATAGGTCTTGCAAATAAGAAGCCTTGTATATATAAAATAGCAAATGAGGGGTTTGCAGAAGCCTACACAATCTGTGAAAAAGATAAGAATTGAGAAAACCTACATTTAACAAAAGTTGTTTGTTCTCCAAAAGTAATAGTAATAGTGATCTCAGTATAAAGCAGGATTAGACTTGGTTAAGTACCGAGTGGCAAATCCCACTGTTGTAAAATAAACCTTTGGCATGCAAGCTTTCTTGCAAAGAAATGACTGCAAGACTTTTAAGAAGTACAACTGTCTGAAATGATATAGGGTTTCCTGTTTGAGCACAGGCTTGGATTAGAAGACTTCCAAGGTCCTTTCCAACTTTGTTATCTGTTATTATTAAATTGAAAAACCGACAGTGGTAAATCACTTCTATACATTACTAAGAAGACAAGATGGTCACATGCAGATGGATATCAGGAATGAGACTGTAATGAGGGATGTCTTTTCTTTAGATTTGATTGGTTAGGAACTATTCTTCTGTTGGAAGAACTATCCAAACCCAGTTCCAAGCCAGGAGAAAGGCACTGGAAATAAAAGTGAAGCTGATTGGAAAGAAGGTCCATTTATTGGTGAACAGAACCACCAGGATTTGTGCAGCTGAACAAATGGTTGAATGTGAGTGGATGGATCTTTATAGGTTTCCGTGACTTTGAAGTTCGAACTGTTCTGGGGGTGATGAATGAAGGGGCTTGTGTTCTAAAAGAGTGTTAGGCAATTCCTATTGTGGCTAATGGCTTTCGTTCTGTGTTGGATCTTGGGTGAGGGGCTGGTTTCTAGTCCTGCCTTGGTTAGCTGTCAAACTTTGCTGCAAGGCGTTTCAAAATATCCTGTCTTGAATGGATTTCTGCCTGCAGTATTTGCTTTGCTTATGAATACAGCTATCTAGATACTCACCTTCCTCTTTCAATAAGCTCTTTATCTCTTAAGGGCTGGCATCAGCTGTGGGCTATTAAGAAAGACTGGGGGTTGTTTTCTGTCTTTTAAGAGCATGTTTCTCCAGTTCTTATTTGGGGAAATAAAATATTCTACCTTTTTAATATTTTCCAAAATATTTCATTCTTCTAAGATGGCAGGGAGGCTTCCCACATTTCCATGAAGTTAATGCCATATGTGGTACAATAAAAACATGCAAGTAAATTCTATTATTTCTGTCTGCGAACTCTTTCAATGTTGGCAGAAATCATCTGTTGTGTTTGTGTCAACTTTTTGCACAATGTCAAACTCTTCTTTCCTTTCCTGCAGGCAATTCTAACTAAAAGATTACAATTCTCAAGTGGTGCTTGATTATGGCATTTTTCAATGGTTCAGTCTTTGTGGACAAGCAGTTAGCACCAGATACCTCCATACTGCACGGAATGAACTTTTCCATTTCTTGTTCTTAATTGACTTGATTTAATTAGTGCCATTGTTCTGTTCTTACTACACATTAGTCTGCGTGCAACCCAACATGCAGCTAATCCCACCTATCCTCCAATAAAACAGACTGTGTGTAGATCTGAATGCTTTATTGAAAGAACAGGATATGGTAAAATTGGGGGAAATAGGGATACATACAATGAGAACCAAATACAAGGTAGACAGTATTAAGTTACTACTGAACATAAGAATTAATAAATACAAGCAATTTAAATCTCACCAGTGATGCTCTGTGTGTGGGATGAAGCTTTGCCTTTGGATGAGCATGTGCCACCGATTAAGATGGATTCTTCTTTGTGCTTCTGCCTTCTCCAAATGTTAAAGGAAATGGAGTCTGGCTTCCCAGCATGCACTTGTTTTGAGAGTGCAGGCTGATGGATAAAGAGGTGAGGTAAGCTTCAAACAATATACTTGGCATTTGTCTCTTCGGCCACTAGATGAGGCGAGAGAGCAACAACAGTATATACAAGTTATATGATGGGGCATGACAGGCATCAAGTTAATGTCAACTCTTGGTGTCTACATAGTTTGTTTCTCCAGAACAAACTGTCCCTAGTCTGGTCCTTCAGATTTTCAGCAGTGCACTTCACTGAGTTCTTGATTCCTCCCACTGCGTGACATCCTCTTATTCTCTTTCTTTTTCCATTTTGGGATGGGTGCACAAAGTTTTAATTTATTTTAATTGGGGTTTTTAGATTTTTATAGGGACAGCCTAGGGTTTAATTCTTTTTTAACTATTTATATTTGTATACATGTATTTTAGTTGGCTGTTCACCGCCCTGAGTCCTTCGGGAGAAGGGCGGTATATAAAACCTAAAATAAATAAATAAATAAATAAATTTTCCCCAAAATGATAGACTTTCCAAGAGAGCTGGATTATTGTTTACATAATGTGACTGAAGTATGATAATTTGAGTCTGAACATTTACATCTCTTGTAAAAACTCTTTTTTGTTAATGAGTCATTTGTTTCTTGGCTGTCCATCGTATTCCCAAGGCTTTTTCTCCAACACTAAAGTTTAAATGTGTCAATACTTTTTCTGTCTTGCTTCTTCAGAATCCAACTTTCACTTCCATAAAATATCACAGGGAAACCATTGCCTGTACAATTCAGATTTTTTTTAAATATAAACATATCCTGGCATCTGAATATCTTTTCTAGGATTTTCATGGTTATTATATCAAGTGCTAGTGTGATTCCTTCCTTCCTTCCTTCCTTCCTTCCTTCCTTCCTTCCTTCCTTCCTTCCTTCCTTCCTTCCTTCCTTCCTTCCTTCTTTTCTTCCTTCCCTCCCTCCCTCCCTCTACTCCCTCCCTTCCCTCTCCCTCCTTCCTACCCTCCCTCCTTCCTTCTTCCTTCCTCCTTCCTTCCCTCCCTCATTCTCCTTCCTTCCTTCCCTCCCTCTCCTTCCTTCCTTCTCCCTCCCTTCCTCCTTCCTTCCCTCTCCCTCCTGTCTTCCCTCCCTTCTTCCTCCCTCCCTCTTTCCTTCCCTCCCTCTCTCTCCTTCCCTGCCTCCCTCTCTTGATAGGTGATCCCGAAAGGCAAAAGCTGTTTACCACTTCAGTATCTTTACTATCAGTCCTAATGTCCCTAGTCAATTAAAAAAAATAAATTTAAAAATTAATCTTTACTGAGTTTGGGTGCTTGCAAACAAGAATGCCATTGTCCATATATGTAGAATTTTACAAAGGTTTCCTGTTATTTTTGTAAAAAAGTTATGGTTTTCTATAGCTCATTCCATTGTCTTTCCTTTTCTACAAAATAGACATTAAGAAAAGAAGCACCCTCTAGTATGAATATAAAGGTTTGTAAGGAATAATTGCATGATACATATTATTTAAACGGGCATGAAAAGTAACCTGTCTTCTCTCCAAATAACTTCACAACTGACTGCATGAATATTCATATGTAAGGGTGCATGTGTGTGTGTGTGTGTGTGTGTGTGTGTGTGTGCATGCAAAACAACATTCTCACTTTTGTACCTGGCATCTGAATATAACCTCCACAGAAGGAATGGGATAATAGATCTATGGGCAAAGCACAGCATGGATAAAACCTATATGCTAGCAAGAAAATATTCTCTATGATCAACCTAGCATGCATAAATATTAAGCAAATGCATTTTAACCTCTGGTGGAATCATGCAGAAAGTTACTTAATGTGCTTTTTTTACATTGTATAAATATACTGTTTGCTCATGAGCAACTAATACAATTATTCTCTCTCTCAGGCAGACCCAGAATTTGAACTGTATACTTTTTCCTCCACTCCCCTCTTCTTTTCTTGTCTTCTTCTCTTTTGTTTCTGAAGTTCTATTGTTCAAAATCAGCTTTTCCCCCCTCACAACCAACACATTGGTTTTTGTTGGGCTCTTTCATGTCCCTTGTGTTTTTAATTAACATTTCAAAATCTCAGCTTCTTTCACTATTTTGAATAATCGAAGCTCATCTGCATTTCAATAGCACACCTCTGAAATTGTACAGGTTTCATATTAAACACCAATTAACATTTTCCTTTCTCTGCCTCAGAACAGTCTAGTCTCCCTAAAAAACTTTAATAACAACCTTTGGGGTTCATGTGACACTTAAAATATTTAAACAAAAGATATTATAGGGGGAAGAAATTAAAGCAAAATAGCTAGCAAGAGCAAAGAGTAATGAATATATAAAGCTGAACATAGCTGTATTCTTCATAATGACTTTGGCCAGCCATGGTTCATTCTTTATTTAGATAGATATATTGGGATTCCCAGTAAAGCAAACATAGTACTTAAATTTATAAATCTTAGAATCCATATTCAGTATTCAAAAGTTCACTAAGTCTTTTCTTTTGTGAAAGAGAAAACTTGTATACCTCCTTGTACATTATCGTTAACACCTGACCAAGGCCTTTTAATTTCTGGGTCACTGAGTACTTTTGCACAAAGAAATGAGTTTAAGATTATTCTTCCGGAGCAGAAGAAGGAGAAGGAGAAGAAGAAGAAAAAAGAAGAAGAAGAAGAAGAAGAAGAAGAAGAAGAAGAAGAAGAAGAAGAAGAAGAAGAAGAAGAAGAAGAAGAAGAAGAAGAAGAAGAAGAGGAGGAGGAGGAGGAGGAGGAGGAGGAGGAGGAGGAGGAGGAGGAGGAGGAGGAGGAGGAGGAGGAGGAGGAGGAGGAGGAGGAGGAGGAGGAGGAGGAGGAGGAGGAGGAGGAGGAGGAGGAGTTTGTTTGTTTTCCTGACAGGCTACCTAAAGATTTGCTTAGGTCACATGGTCATGTCTTCATGTCAAGACATGAAAAGGAACAGGAAAACAGTGATTATTTCCCCCCTTCTGACTAATGAAGCTTTCATAATATTTGTCGAAAATAACAAAATAACAGATTTGTAAGGGACTTTGGAGTTCTTATAGTCCAACCCTGCTCAAGTAGGAAACTATACAATTTCAGACATTTGGTTATGTAACTGTCATGGTTATGTATCAAATTATTGTTCGCTTGATAAAATGATAAAAGACAAAAATGATGCAAATGTGTAGGAACAAAAGATCAGCAAGCTGATGTCTTCATTCACAACCCATCATAGAGTTCATAGAGGCCAAATCAAAATGTCTTAATTGATGCATTTCTGGCCCAGCCTCTTTTGAAATAACCAGCAAATGTTCATCAATACATGGTTCCATTTCTGCTTGGCCTTACAGTCATAAAGTAGGGGACGCAGTGGTGCAGAAGCTTAATGACACTGGAATTCCTGGCCAGAAATGGTCTGCACTTGGCATTCTGAACCCAGCTCTGTTAGATGGGGTGAGCTCCCATCCCTCAATCCCTAGTTTCTGCCCACTCAGCATGCAATATTGCAAGTAATAGAATAACAGAGTTGGAAGGAACCTTGGAGGTTTTCTAGTCCAACCCTCTGCTAAGGCAGGAAGTCCTAATTTAGACAAGTTATTATGTAATCTCTTCTTTAAAACCTCCAGTGTTGGAGCATCCACAAGTTCTGGAGGCAAGTTGTTCCACTGATTAATTGTTCTAACTGTCAGGAAATGTCTCCTTAGTTCTAGGTTTCTGCCCTCAATTAGTTTCCATCCATTGTTTCTTGTCCTGTCCTCAGATGCTTTGGAGAATAGCTTGACTCCCTCTTCTTTGTGGCAGCCCCTGAGATATTGGAACACTGCTACCAGGTTACTCCTAGTTTTTCTTTCTATTAAACTAGACATACCCAATTCCAGCAACCATTCTTCATATGTTTTAGCCTCCTATTCCCTAAACATTGCTGTTCTTGTCTGCACTCTTTCTAAGGTCTCAACATCTTTTTTATATTATGGTGACTAAAACTGGATACAGTATTCCAAGTGTGGTCTTAAGACATCATAAACTGTATTAATTGTTTGAATGGTATTGATTCTTGATTTGGCAGCTGCAGCACACAGATGTTAATGCTGGGACTAGCCTTAGCCCTTAGACCATAACAAAGCCTGGAATTTTCTTTGTGTATCATGATGGTCTGAAGTCAAGAATCAACATGACTGATCTAATTTTATGATACTGTCTGAATGTTTGTTAAGTGAACGCAGGTGCTGTAAATTGAATGCTTTGATCATTAAGCAAATGCTATGGTCATCAAGTGAACCCATTGCCCACAAGTAAGTCCAAAAGTAAACATGTCATAAATTGTGGTCATGTGACTGTTGAATGTTAATGGTGCTGTAATTTAAATATGCTTCTTATCTAATTCTTTTCCTCAAAATTTGCATTTCTGAATCTATCGTCCTCCTATTTATAAATGTTATTAATTTATTTTATTTTTAATTTTGAGTGCAATGTATTTTGGGTATATCAAAACCAGCAGGTTGTGAAATTTCTAAATTTAGGGGATCTCTGCTTAAATTGCAAAGATAAAGATTAGGTCATTTTGTATGGCTACTAAGTCCTCAAATATTCCTCTTTTCCAGTAAATGTATGTTGAATTGAAGCCTGAGCAGCCTTACTAGTTTGCTGCGCTACCCAACATCTGGAGTCTGTTTTCAGCTAATTATAAATTGTGCTTAAGGGACTTGATAAGTGATGATTTCGTTTTTAGTTTTTTTTTCTTTTGCATGTGTACATCTGTCTTCCTTTACACCGTAATCTGAAAGCAGCCGGCATCAGCATTTCATTAACAAATCAAAACCAAACATTTTTCTCTTCTCGTGATTTCTGTGTTTCAAAGCTACAGCAAGATGAATCGGATTTTTTGGATGCAAATCCCAAGAGGGGGATTCATAAGGAAGTTATGAATAATTATCCACTTCTATAAGGTGGTTTAGAATGGGATCATCTCTTTACTCCTGCTTGCTTGTGTGCTAAAGCTTTAGGATTCTTGATTCATGCACTCTCCCTCCCTCCCTCCCTCCCTCCCTCTCTCTCTCTCTCTCTCTCACACACATACACAAAAGCTGAATTTAGGCAACATGCTTATGCTATATGTGGAAGTGTTCTTTTCCTTTTCCTCCTTTTCTGTTAAAGGCCACATTCTCATGAAATCATCTGCTGAGTGGGCGCATGGTAATATTTCAGCACCAAAATTGAGAGGATCAGCATCTCTCTCTCTCTCTCTCTCTCTCTTTTTCTCCTCTCTACCACATCTTTCTCTGTCTCACTGATTTATCTCTTTCTTTCTCATTCCCTCATTTTTTTCTTTCTCTCTCCTTTCTCCCACTCTTTATTTGTTTCTCTCTTTCTGTCTGTCATTTCTCTCTCTTTCTTCTGTCTTTTTCTCTTTCTAGCTCTCTTCATCTCATGTCTCTCTTTTTATGTCTCTTTCATCTCTTTCTTTCAAACTTTCTCTCTCTTTCATTTATCTCTCTTTTTCACTCTCTTTATCACATCTCTCTTTCTGTCTCACTCATTTCTCTCTCTTTCTCCTTCTCTCATTTTTTCTTTCTCATCTTTCTCTTTCTCCCCCTCTCTTTTTCTGTCTCTCATTTATCTCTTTCTCCTCTCTTTTTCTCTTTGTTGCTCTGTTCATCTCATGTCTCTTTTTATCTCTTTCTTTCTTACTCTTTTTTTTGCCTCTTTTTCTCTCTTTCATTTCTCTTTTTTCACTATTTCTCATTTCTCTCTTTCTCCTCTTTCTTTTCTCTTTCCCTTTCTCTCTCTTTTATACTATCTCACTTCTTTCTCTCTCTCTCTCTCCCTCCCTCTCTCTTTCTCTTCCAGCAAGCCTCTTGAGTTTTTTCCTTTCAACTGATTCTTTGTGGAAGATGTTTGTAATTAGACCACCATTTATAGACACTCATCTCTTATTTGTACAGTCAGTCATATTTAGGAGGTGTGGCACTCTTCATTGAAGGAAGAAGGTTTCAGAGATGCAGTGTTAAAGTCATCTAGACATCAGAAAAATGACTAGACAATTGCAGTGTGTCATATCAGGAAATGAGCTAGTTGAAATTTGTTTTTTCCAACTCTTGTTTTGCCTGAAAGTGATGGCATATACAGTATAGATAAGTTGTAAAGACATACTCATTTTTAAAAAGAGACTTTATTGCTGGAAAAAAAATCCTTCCTCATGAACTTAAAATATCCTCTGTTAATCCTATAAACTGCTCTTTTTTCCAACTCCATTTGTCTACTTTTATCATAGAATCAAAGACTTGGAAGCACCATTGAGCACAACCTCTTGCTCAGTAATCAAAAGAGATAATGAAGGATATGTAGGAACCCAAATTAAGTAATCTTAGACAAACTTCTACAGGGGACATGGTGGTTCCATGGTTAAAGGCTGGAAAGCCGACAGCCTGGTTTCAAAACCCGAGTGCATAATGGAGTGAGCTCCCATTCCTGCCCCAGTTTCTACCTGCCTAGCAGTTCAAAAGCATGCAAATGTGAGTAGATAAATAGGTACCACTTTGGTGGGAAGGTAACATCATTCTGTACATCTCGGCATATAGTCATGCAGGGCACACAAACAAAGAAGCATCTTTGGACAATGCTGGTTCTCTCGGCCAGGAAACAGATGACAACTGCACCCTAGAATCGGACATGAATGGACAGGAAAACCTTTATCTTTTAAAAGATAGATCCAGGGGTGGGTTTCTACTGGTTCTGTCCACCTCTGTAGAACCGGTAGCTCTCAAGAGCAGCAACTGGTCCACCTGGACTTTTACCTGACCTTTATTTCCTGCTTTTTCAACTTCAACTGCCGAGTGAGGCATAGCTGCAGTTAAAAAAGCAGGAAAAAAGGGCTTTTTCAAGGCTGCTTCTCTGCACGCAGCGTGCTAATGACAATTTACAGGCGCCCGCGCGGCGTGCAGGAAAGCACATCATAAATCACCGAACCTCGTAAATCATCAAACCGGTAGTTAACCCTGTCAGATGCCATCCCTGGATAGATCTCTGTTGAATACATCCAGTGGAGGGAACCCCATCAGATGTGGTGGAATGTCGTTCATAGTTGCAGGAGGGAGGAGGTGTTTTCCAAGGAGCTAAGAGGCAAATCAGGCTGGAACCTTTGTCATGCAGGTAAGAGGCCCAGAATGGATCCTCCTTAACTTTCACAGGGTATATCTCATAGTTATTCAGAATGTTTAGACTTGAACATTGGGCGCTATCTAACAAAATGAAATTCAATGGTGAAAAAAGTAAGGTTCTACATGTAGGCAAGAAAAACAAAACGCACAAGTACAGTATATTTGGTACCTCGCTCAATAGCAGTAACTGTGAGAGGGATCTTGGAGTCCTAGTGGACAACCATTTAAATATGAGCCAGCAGCGTGCTGTGGCTGCCAAAAAAAGCCAACCGAATTTTAGGCTGGATTAACAGAGGGATAGAATCAATGGTGGGTTTCAAAAAAAATTTTTTTACCAGTTTGGTCGCCCATAGTATTTGAAACTCACCTTCTGCTACAAGCCCTGTATGTAAAAAAGCTGATGAGCTCAATCGCCTGTGTCGTGGAAAGCAGCTGAAAGCAGTTGAAAAGCAGGAAGTAAAGGTCAGCATAGATCTGGGGCAGGTGGGAGGGCTCAGCAGCTGATCATTGGAGTGAACCAGTTCTCTCACAAATGATCCTCCGAGCTATCAGTTTGGCTGAATCAGGCTGAACTGGTAGAGTACCACCAGTGAATAGAATCATAATCAGGTGAAGTATTAATATCACTTGATAATGCCTTGGTAAGGCCACACTTGGAATATAGCATCCAGTTAGATGTTGGGACTCTAGAACAGGGGTGTCAAACTCGCATCATCATGGTCAGGGGTGGGATTATATAGGTTTGCACCTATTCACTAGAACTGGTTGTTAACATTCTAAGCAGTTCGGAGAACCGGTTAGAAGAAATTACTGGCCTAATCCTGTAAGGAAGGCAGGAAGGAAACATTCTGGTGTTGCTTACAGAAACTGCCTCTCCGTTAACCATTATTACATTCTTGGCAGAACTAGACTTCCTGTCTCAGGAACTTCTCTGGAGTTTTTTTCCCCTCCTTTGCTGGTACTTTGCTTGTATGGAGTGACCAAAGTTACAATGGCACTGAAAAAAATGACTTATGACCATTTTTCATGCATACGACTGTTGCAGCATCCCCACAGTCATAAGAGGTCAGGCGAGGAGATGAGTGCCTCGATGTGAGTGCCATGCCCACCAACTAAGCCACGCCCGCAGAACCAGTTGTTAAAAAATTTGAACCCCACCCCTGATCATGGTGATATATGACGTATTGGAACTCCCCCCCCTTTGCTAAACTGGAAAGGGGCAGGGCCAGCACATGACACATCTGGCCTGCGGGATGTGAATGATGTGATTGATACCCCTGCTCTAGAAAGAGTGCAGAGAAGGACAATGTTGATTAGGGAACTGGAGGATAAATATATAAAGAATGGTTGCCGGAGTTGAGTATGCCTAATTTAATGAAAAGAAGGACTAGGGCTGATATGATAGCAGTGTTCCAATATCTCAGGGGCTGCCACAAAGAAGAGGGAGTCAAGCTATTCTGCAAACCACCTGAGGGCAAAATGAGACAATAGATGGAAACCAACCAAGGAGAGAAGCAACCTAGAACTAAAGAAATTTCCTGACAGAACAATTAATCAGTGGAACAACTTGCCTTCAGAAGTTGTGAATTCTTCAACACTGGAAGTTTTTAAGAAGAGTTTGGACAACGATTTGTCTGAATTGGTATAGGGTTTCCTGCCTAAGCAGGGGGTTGGACTAGAAGACCTTCAAGGTCCCTTCCAACTCTGTTATTCTATGTGCTTTAGACTGACAAGTTTCCCATCTATGGGCGAACAACAGCAAAGAAACTCCTCATGTTTTTTTTTTGGTTCCTTGTGTCTGACACCACCACAGTAAAATAAAGCAGCAAAATGGATCAATGACTCAATCAACTGTGATGTAAGTAGAGGACTATCCTTGGGTTCAAAGTCAAACCTCTTTCTGCTCCATCCCTAGCCCTCATCTTATGATTTCTGGGAGCATCCAATTCCAGAATTCCAGCTTTTAATTGTGTAACAATCATTGATCAGTATAATAGATATATTGTATTCATGGCATTTTATGCAAATTGGAAATAGCAGGCTTGAAAGGAGAAAGTCTGCCAAACTCTACAAAGAGAGAACCAAAGTTCCAGTTGGCCTGATGAGTTGGATTGAGAATTGGTATTCATGACTACAAAAGAAAAAAAAAATTATACAAACCACTTAATTTGAAACATTTGTTGACAGATGTATCATTGCTCATAAGGAACAGCCAAACCATTGCTATTTTTCCCCTCATTCTTTGAAATATGTATTACTATTATTAGAGAGATACTAATGGATTTCAAGAACTCGAGTTAAAGACAGAATAATAGAAATCTATAATTATGCTGGATGGATAAACTCAGCAGTTTTGTAAAGCTGATGAAAAAATTGCTAGTTTTATGGGCAGGCTGAAGGACAATTTATTGTTCCAAAACCAACTTGCAAAAACATTATATCAGCAAACTCATACCACACACATATTGTCTAATGGTTATTTGATAATTAGAAACTACTTTGTGCTCTCTGAATGTGGTGAAAAAATAATAAACCCAGAGACTCGTGGAATGTAGATTCCAAGGATGGGGCCTTAGGTGTTTGTGGTGTCATGTGAGAATGATCTTGGGAGACTGGCCACAAAGACACTGTCTAGGGCAGGGGTCTCCAACCTTGGGAACTTTAAGACTTGTGGACTTCAACTCCCAGAATTCCTCAGTTACCAAGGCTGGCTGAGGAATTCTGGGACTTGAAGTCTACAAGTCTTAAAGTTGCCAAGGTTGGAGATCCCTGGTCTAGGGAATAGTCAGGTAAGAGATAACATAGCCTGCAATTAGACAAAGGGCAGAGATTCAGAAGAATGTGTCCCTATTTCTCAGGGTGTAAAGGAGACAAGGACAGAACTGTAGTCTCAGGCTTGCAAGATTCAGATAATGTAGCCTTACAATTATGTAAAATTAGCTTGTTGTGTTTCCTGTCTATTAAGGTTGATAGTCACAAAACATGCACCTTAGAAGCAGAAGATCCAAGTTATAATTCTAATAATTTTGAAGATGGGAACGAATCCAATTTGAAATCCTGGATAGTGTTGCTAACTATTGCCAGCCATATTGGAGTAGCTAGAATGGTGGTATGGTGGCCTAATAGTGAAAACACTCACCTCCCACTCAGAAGGTTGAGAGTTCAGTCCTAGATAGCGGCAGATGTTTCTCTCCTAGGTGGAAAGAAAAAAAATAACTGCTGTAAACTTTGCTTGGTGTCAAGAAGGGCATCCAGCCAGTAAACACTCAGGTCTATCCAGTCGCCCTGACTCCACCCCAAATTAAGGGAGTACTGAATCACAGAAAAGGGGGACGGGATTGGAGTAGCTAGATGATAGAGTCTTAACATCTGTGAGCTTGTTATATTATAAAGAAATATAAAGAATATATATATTACAAAGGAAACCTAGATTTCAAATGGCACTATTGCATCATAGCTCTTGGTCTCATCATATCTGTTTTTAGCTTTAATACAAAGGACATCTGTCCATCCACATGTCTTTGTATGTTCACCCATAGTCATAATTTTATTCTCAAAATGATTCAGCAGAACTTGATACTTGGCAGCGTTTGGTTAGAAATTGCAAGGATTGATTTGTTTTTTTTTTGGGGGGGGGGAGATGGGATGGAGGGAGTGTATTTCTCCTCCCCCCCTCAAAAAAGCTGTATCAACTCATCAATGAAGCAATATGGGAGTTAAAAGTAAATTAATAGAGTGACATTATGGAATTATATAAAGTTGTAGGTTGGCAAAATAAAAGCAAATGAAATTATGTATCATCTCCACAATGCTATAAAGCAGGGGTCCCCAAACTTGGCATCTTTAAGACTTGTGGACTTCAACAAGCAGGGATCCCCAAACTGGGCATCTTTAAGACCTGTGGACTTGGCAAGTCTTAAAGTTGCCAAGTTTGGAGACCTCTGCTATAAAGATACTGTAAAGCATCTCCATGATACATAATTTATATACTATAAAGTTTTCTTCTAGTGAATCAAGTGAAGCTAAACAGAAATTCTGCAGAGATTAACTAACCTTTCTTCAGCCCACCCCCACCCCCCTACCCCCCCCCAGAATGAGTGAGCCTCAAAACATGAGACTTCTGTTGCATATTTTGGAGTTTGGGTAAAAGTTGAAGGAATTCTTTAACCCTTAAAGCTTCTACTCCCAATAGAAAAGGTCCTGCGTCCACCAGTTTTGGAGTGCATATCCTGATATGCTACACAAAACCTAATGCAGTTGTTGAGCAAACAGGATTTGCATTATAAATTCCTGGATTAAAGGAAGATTTTCATAGAGTACATAAAATGAAATAAGCTCAACACAAACAAATTTGGCTTAAGTATTCATGATTGTTTCTGTCTTGTGTATCGGATTCGTTTTATTTCTTCTCTTTTTGTATTGTGCTACATTTAATTTAACACTGCATATTCTTTCCTCAATATATCAATCTGCTAATAATGCAAAATTGTATTTTTAATTCCTGGTGATACTTAATGTAACATTGCATTTACCTCCCTTCTTAACTAATCTTCTGCCCTCCTGAGCAGACTTGATTAAAAAGGTTGCATTTATTAAAGAAAGAGAGAAATGGCCACAATATGTCAACTTGAATATAACAATGCATAATATTCAAGTAACTCTTATTATTATGTTTAATAGGCAGAAGAGCTTGCTTCCTTGCTGATATGGGATACCAATTCACATAGTTTTCTTTTGTGCTCTGGTATAATTCCACACAGTTTATATTAACAAAATGGTGCATAACCGCTTTAATTTACTAATCCAAAGATATAGGCATATAAATCAATCATATAATCCCTCTTTAGGACAGGGATTGTAGAATAGTGGCCCCCAACCTTTTGGGCACCAGGGACTGGTTCTGTGGAGATAGCTTTTTCCAAGGACTTGGGGGTTGTGTGGTTTTTGCATGAAGCCTGGATCTCGCGGATGGGCTTTCACTTATTTGCATGGCCAGTTTCTGGCATGCTGTGGACCGGTGTTGATCCATGGGCCGGGATTTGGGGACCCCTGTTGTAGAATATTCTATAGATTACAGAAAAGATATATGATAACAGTACATGACTATGTATCACACCTCCATTTGAGCCTCAGTGGCGCAGGGGTTAGAGCAGGGGTGGGATTCAAAATTTTTAGTAACCGGTTCTATGGGCGTGGTTTAGTTGGTTGGCGTGGCTTGGTGGTCATGTTATTGGCTGGGCGTAGCCAACTCGATATCACTCACATCGAGGCATGCATCTCCTCGCCTGGCCTCTCATCACTGTGGGGATGCTGCAACAGTTGTAAGTATGAAAAATGGTCATAAGTCACTTTTTTCAGTGCCATTGTAACTTTGAATGGTCACTCAACACAAGCAAAATACCAGCAAAGGAGGGAAAATAACTCCAGAGAAGTTCCTGAGACAGGAAGTCTAGTCCTGCCAAGAATGTGATAAGGGTTAATGGAGAGACAGTTTCTATAAGCAACACCAGAATGTTTCCTTCCTGCCTTCCTTACAGGATTAGGCCAGTAATTTCTTCTAACAAGTGGTTCTCCAAACTGCTTAGAATGTTAACAACTGGTTCTAGCGAATAGGTGTGAACTGGTAGAACCCCACCCCTGGGTTAGAGTGCAGTACTGCAGGCTACTTCTGCTGACTGCTGGCTGCCTGCAATTTTGGCAGTTCAAATCTCAACAGGCTCAAGATTGACTCAACCTTCCATCCTTCTGAGGTGGGTAAAATGAGGATTCAAATTGTTGGGGGCATTCTCCTCCATAATGCTCCGAGAGCCCAGGATGTGTACGACTCCTCCTGATGACATCATCAAGCTGGGTCCATCTAGTATAAAAGTAGCAGCCTATGGGAGAAACCCCCCAGCTTTGACTCAGCTTCTTTCGATGACAATAAGCTGATGTCTCTGAAAGCAGTTAGTTAGCAGCAAAAGCGAAAGCTATCTTCCATTATTGGCATAGCTCCCGGGGAACCGGTGCAGCATCTTAAGGAGAGTGGGGATTCGTCCCAAGATAGGCGGTTCTACAATGTGGGTCTTTCCTTAGCTACGGCTCTGGCAGTTCCCCCTGTAGACACCCCAGTTGTGGCCTCCTTCTACTCAAGCACTCCAACTGAGCCTGAGGACATACTAAAGGCAGAGGACAAACTCTGAACAAACATTGAAGCGTAACCATCAAGCCTCCTCTTGGGCCATCCAGGCCTCTACTGCTGTATCATTTTTCACAAGGTCTTCCATCCGCTGGCTATGCCAACTCCAAAGCCGCATACCTCCATCAGACTGTAGGTCACATCAAGATCTCAATAAGGTCATAGCAGCAGCAGAGTTCTTGGTGGACGCCACCCTCAACACCGCCAAGTTCTCTTCCAGGGCTATGGCTTCATCAGTGGCAGCTAGGAGACTGCTATGGCTACGAAATTGGCAAGCAGAGCCTCGCCGGAAGTGGAAACCAGCTTCAGCCCTATGTACCAGTGAGAAGCTGTTTGGCGATGCACTTGACCCATTTGTTGTTGGAACAAAAGACAAAAGAAAAGTCCTTTCATCAAGAGGAAAGAGGGCAGACTTCTGCCCTACTCCATACTGGCCTCCCTCATTCAGGCCCGAAAACGCTTCTCCCTTCTCCAGACCTCAGAGAGCATATTCTCAGCATCAAGAACAATGGCATGAGGCTACCGGCAAACATCAAGCTGTGGGTAAACGGCTCTTTTGTGGGGGAGGGGGTCGCTCCTTCCATCGCTTTAAATAATCTCTCGTTCTCCTCTCCCATCAGAGGTCGCTTGGCATCCTTTGCTTCCAAATGGGAGGAGTCAACGACAAACACCTGGGTACTCAATACAGTAAGGTTGGGGTTACAATTAGAATTTCTATCACAACCCCCAGAAAAATTTCTATTCTTCCCTGTTTCCTGGGACAGTTCACAGAAGGCTCTTATGGAATCGGCCATTTGTCACCTGGTCGATATAAGGGCCATTCAACCAGTCCCCAAATTACAATGAGGATGTGGGCTTTATTCTTGGCTTTTCATGATCCCTAAGGCCTCAGGAGGGGGATGGCGAGCCATTCTCAACCTAACATTTCTGAATGAGTTTATCCCATATAGGCGCTTCAAAATGCAGACTCTGCATTCTATTCTGGAGAGTGTTCAGGAGGGCAATCTCCTCTCTTTCATTGATCTCATGGAGGCTTACCTTCATATTCCCATCTGGCCTCATCATCGCCAGTTTCTCTGTTTCTGTTACCAGAATTCCCACTTCCAGTATCAGGCCCTTCCTTTCAGGCTCTCGTCTGCTCCAAGAGTCTTCACAAAGATACTGGTGGCATTGGTCACTTCACTCCAGTCTGTTCCAGTGAGGATCCAATGCTACTTGGACAACATCTTGATCCTGTGATCCTCCATCCACTCTGCCCATCAAGATCTTCAAACTACTCTCCATTGCCTCCAATACCACAGTTTTTCCATCAACTCCAACAAAAGCCATCTCTTCCCAACCACCAGATTGCTTCACCTGGGAGCCATCATCAACACAACTCTGTGCCAAGTTTTTCTGTCTCCAGCCTGAGGACAGAGCCTTATTGAGATCATTTGACAGGTCCAACGTCAACACACTGTCTCACTGTCGCTGTTGTCCAAACTTTTGGGAAAAATGATCTCATGCATAGGCATTGTTCCATGGGCACGGCTACACTCACGGGCTCTATGATGGTTCCTGCTCCCCTTTCAATGAGCAGGAACCAGCCACACATCTGCCAAGGTCCTGCTCTCTCCAGAGGTCCATGATTTCTTCAAGTGGTGGCTTTCCCCAGCCCTTTCGAAGGGACTCCCATTCAAGAAACCGGACAGACTGGTCATCACCACTGATGCAAGTCTCTTGGTTGGGGAGCCCACATGGAGGGTCTCATGGCTCAGGGAATCTGGTCCCGGTTAGACAGGACTGGGCTCATAAACTGGCTAGAACTCAGAGCCATTTATTTAGCCCTGAAGCATTTCAGGGACTGAATAGTGGGGTCCCATGTGCTAGTGTTAACAGACAACATGGCTGCAAAGGCGCACGTCAACAGGGGGGCTCAAGGTCCAGGGCCCTCATGAGGGAAGCCGAGAGGTTGGGGAGGTGGTCAGAGAGACATCTGCTGTCTATCACAGCAGACCACATCTCAGGAGTCAACAACTCCCAAGCCGATTGGCTGAGCAGGAGCCTAGTTGACCATACAGAATGATCCCTTCCCCAGGCCATTTTCAGGGATCTCACCCTCAGGTTTGGGACCCCAGCGGTAGACCTCTTTGCCTCTTCCCAAAATGCTCAAGTCAACAGGTTCTTCACCAGGTTTCCTTGTCAGGGAGTGGAGGGGACCAATCCACTTTGGAGCAGATGGCCCACCGGTTTCCTCTATGCCTTTCCCCCTCTTCCCATTATTCTGGCAGTCATTCAGAAGATGTTGGAGGAACGGGCAGAGCTGATTTTCCTAGCCCCCTATTGGCCCAGGAGACCCTGGTTTGCAGATCTGGGGAACCTGTCTATAGCCACTCCTCGGAGGATTCCAGACCATATGATCTTTCTACATCAGGGGACCCTGCTCCATCCGGATCCCCAGTGGTTCAAATTGACCGTGTGCCACTTGAGTGGCAACTGTTAAGAGAAACCAATCTCCCAAATAAGGTCATCCTTACTATCCAGGCGTCTCGTAAATCTTCTATGACGCGTATGTACAATGCCACCTGGATGGTTTTTTGTCATTAGTGTCGAAGGTCTCCCTCCTACAGTAGCGGGGGTACCACAGGTCCTCTGTTTCCTCCAGGAGGGCCTAGACAAAGGTCTGGCTCCTAACACTTTACGCCATGAAATAGCGGCTCTTGCTTCAGTCATCTCCTGGGATTCCTTTCCTTCCTTGTCCCATCAACCTTCAGTTCAGAGATTCTTAAAAGAGGCTTCCAATCTCCAGCCTCTGGTGGTTCACAGGTTCCCATCCTGGGACCTTCACATAGTCCTCCAGGCCCTAGCAGAACCTCCCTTCGAACCTCTCAGAAAGGTGTCCCTACAATTCTTGACCCTGAAGGTGATTTTCTTAATAGCTAGAAGGGTGTCAGAGTTGGCTGCAACGGCAGGACCTCTGCACCTTTCACGACAATAGAGTTGTTCTTCGTTTAGACCCTACCTTTGTGCTCAAAATAAATTCTGTATTCCACAGATCCCAAGACATAGTTGTTCCTGTTTTTTGTTCCCATCCATACCACACCCTAGAGCACAAGTGGCACACCTTAGACGTTAGAAGGGCGCTTAGAATTTATATCCAATGCACTTCAGTGTTTAGAAAGACAGAGGCTATGTTTGTATCCTTTTCCCCTTCCCACTGAGGGAACAAGGCCTCTCCTGCCACCTTAAGCAGGTGGATCCGGGCTTGCATCGCACAGGCCTACAAAGCCAAAGTTCTGCCAGTACCACTCATCTTGACAGCACACTCCACTAGAAGTGCTGCAATTTCGGCTCCTGGGCTACCCAGGCACCCCTAGAGGAGATTGCAGAGTGGCTATATGGACATCCCTGTCTCCGTTCATCAGACATTACTGCCTGGATTCCTACGCCTCCACAAGTGCGGCTTTTGGCAGACGGGTTCTTCAGCGAGCGGTGCCTACTTCGGAATGAGAGACAGGACGAGGACATGAAGGTTTTGGTATGTCCCATCCTGGGCCATTCCCTTGTTGCGTCCAGATTGGGGTAAAGTATGTTATGGTTCACGATTCTGTTTTGGCTTTCAAAGACTCTCACTAAAGTCTGTCAAGTACCTTTGCCAAAGCTGGGGGGTTTCTACCACAGGCTGCTACTTTTATACTAGACGGACCCAGCTTGATGATGTCATCAGGAGAAGTCATACCCATCCTGGACTCTCTAGCAGCATAGATAGAAAGGACATTCTCAGGTAAATTTACCAACGTCCAATATGCTGACTCTGTAAACCGCTTAGCAAGAGCTATAAAGCACTATAAAGCAGTATATAAGTCTAAGTGCTATTGCTATTTGTTCACTGTCCTTATCAATGTGGCCTTTCTTGAATTCTCTTGAATATCTGAAACCTTTGACTGTCTTTTTAGATAGGTTTAATAAGTTGAAAGAAGACGCTTCTGCACATGTGGATTGCATGCACAAAAGCTTCTTTTAGCTAGTAGATTCATCTAAGGAGACATTAGGAATAACACAAACATCCGGCTTCATCTTGTTTGTATATTCATCTTGTCTAGTGATTTTTACAGTACTAATGCTGCTTTTCTAAGTCCCTCAATCTTACCTTCTCATTAGCAGTGAACATTCCATGCTGTCCTCAGGATTCTTGTACACAAAGAAACTTTATGAATGTTCTCTAGCATCTAACAGCTCTCATAGTGTCTGTGATACGGATAGACATAGTATGTGCCAATTTCTTAAGGCAAAATATAAAATGCATTGTGTAGTGGTCTTTCTTATTTCATTTTATTTCATGGTCAGCATTGGAGACCACCATGTCTTATCAAAGAGAATGTGGTTGTTTATTTTCATATCAAGCAGGCATGTTCCATTGAAAGATTTTTTTTGGATCATTTATTTGAGAAAAGAAAAATAAAAACAAATGTCAGGAGTGTACTTTTTTTTTCAAGCTGAAAGAAAGACTAACCTTCTCTGCAAATACATTAATCTTGACCAGGTCACTGCATTTTATACAGGTAGTCCTCAACTTACAAACACAATTAGGACCAGAATTTCTGTTGCTAAGCAAGGTGCTTGGTAAGTGAGCTGCACCAGATTTTACAAACTTTTTGCCAGAGTTAAGTGAATTGTTGCCGTTATTCAGGGAATTATGTAGTCATTAAGCGAATCTGGATTCCCCCATTGACCCCAGTTGTAAGTTGAGGACTACCTGTACTGTCAAAGAGAAAAAAGTGGAAATAAAGTAGGATGATACAAATTTCAGCACTTTAGCTCACCTTTTCACAATGCTCTGGTACAATGTTGATGTTATCCATTCAGTTGACTCTTGGGATTTCTATGAATCAAGTTTCTCAACATCTTCCAATTCTGTACTTTTTCTTTGAAATTTTCTATGTTATGGATAGTATCAGCTTTGATGGTGTCCAGCCACTGTATTTTTTGGTGGCCTTGGTTTCCTTTTTGTGTTAACTCTTCCAAACATAATTGCTTTGTCTAGTGAATTGCTCCACATGACATGGCCAAAGAAAGTAAGATGCATTTTTGTGATTTTGTTCACCAGTGACATGTCTGGGTACAGTGAGCTTGCTGGTCACCTTTGTTGTCCAAGGATTTCTGGTATATAACATTCAATATCTGGAAGAATTGTCATAGCCATCATATCCCCCTTTTTTAATTGAGTCTAATTAAAACAAAGCACAAATATGCTGTGATTTCATTCAATCCCATCTGACGCTCCAAATAAATGCCGCTGAAAAGACGTCCATAGGCTATCAGAAAACTAATTGGGCTATTAGGGACAAACTTATAGCTAGGGAAATAATTTATTTTTGGAATGTATGGGTTGGGTTGGGTTACACTTTTCGTCTGAAAGAGGAATTTATTTAATTAAATATAAATTTGGGTACAGTTAGACTAGAGGGGGAGGGAAAGCATTTCTGTTTTTCACAATTTAATTAGAAAACTTGTTGCTCATTTCAAATGATTTTAGTAGAATTGTTGCAATTAATTCTGGGACAAAGAATACCGACAAACAGATAAACCCTAAAGGAAAAAGGAAAGGAGAAAATTAAAGTAGAAATAATGAGATCAGTATTAAAGATATGTTTGTTTTCTTGTGCTTTTTTCTCCTCATTTAGGAATTGCCTATTGTTTTTTCTTGTTGACTGAGTAAAAAGGGTACTTCTTAAAGGGGTGTGAAAAATATGTGGTTTTTGGATATTATTGTATTGCAACTGCCAACATTCCTCACTGATAGATATGCCGACTGGCCTGACTTAAATTGTAATTTGCAACATGTGGAAAATCACAGTTTTTTTTCTCCTCCCTTTGATTATCTATACACATGATGGCGAACCTATGGCACCCATGCCAGAGGTGGCATGCAGAATCCTCTCAGTGGACACATGTGCTGTCAACAGCTGGTCTTCTTGTTCCTGGCACCAGCTGGTCTTTGTGAGTGCTGAAGCGCTGGAAAACAACCCAAAAATCAGCCAAAACCTAGGCTGTTTTTCAGGCTGTTTTGGGGCCCCTTTAAGGACATTTTTGGGCTACTTTGAGGGGCATTTTTGGCCTGGAAAATGGCCCAGAAAATGGCCAAAAACAGCTCCCCAAAATCCCCCAAAACAAGCATGTGCGCACCGGCCAGCGAGTATTTGGTTTTTTGGTGCACCGGCACGCACACATGTATGGGCATCCACGTGCGTTCTGGTTTGTGCACTTGATGGCGAAAAGGTTCACCATCACTGACCTATGCCTAAAGAAGGACTAGGGGGTGATATGATAGTAGTGTTCCAATATCTCAGAGGCTGCCACAAAGAAGAGGGGGTCACGCTATTCTCCAAAGCACCTGAGGGCAGGACAAGAAGCAATGGATGGAAATGAATCAAGGAGAGAAGCAATCTAGAACTAAGGAGAAATTTCCTGAGAGTTAGAACAATTAATCAGTGGAACAAATTGATTCCAGAAGTTGTGAATGCTCCAACCCTGGAAGTTTTAAAGAAGAGATTGGACAACAACTTGCCTGAAATGGTATAGGGTTTCCTGCCTGAACAGGGGGTTGGATTAGAAGACCTCCAAGGTCCCTTCCAACTCTGTTATCCCATTTCTATACCTATTAAGTATTCTGAGGTAATGAATATTGCGTATGTTCAGGTGACAGTTAGATAGTCACCTGCTAGACAAAAAAAACTATGACCAGAATACTGCAATCAATCTCTAAGCATTCCAATCCTAGTTTGGAATTCATGTGGGATAACGAAATATGTCAAGTAGAATGCAGATGGTCCTTGACTTATGACCATTCATTAACCAACCTTTTGAAATTATGATGGCACAAAAAAGTGGCTTACAATGGATCCTTGCACTTACAATGGTCGCAGCATCCCAGTGTTCACATGATCAAGTTTGGCTGCTTGGCAACTGGCATGTACTTATGACAGTTTGCAATGTCCCAGGGTCACATGATTTCTATTTGTGACCTTCCCTCTTGGCTTCCAACAAGTGGAGTCACTGGGGAAAGCTGGATTTGTTTAACAACCATGGTGATTAGTGTAATGATTGCAGCAAAAAAAAAAAAAGATAATACAAGCTGGAATGGTTCATTTAATGACTAATGGCTTAGCAAAGGCATTCTAGTCCTGATTAGACTAGAGTTGTGAGTCAAAGATTATCAATAATAAAAATTACTGCATGAGGAAGATTATGAAGATCAGGTCTCAGAGTAAAAATGGCTCCTTGCAGGACTGAAATTCTATGAATTTTAGGAAGTATAAATATGGAAGTATATTTTCTTCCATAAGTTTCAATATAGTGTTGCTGTGGAAGAGAGGATAATCTGAAAATCCTTTCAGAATTGAACGTCTAGTATCTCATATGGAACATCTCTGAATGTACATTTCATGTTGAAAATGAGAGTCCTCAATAAAATGAGGATCCTCCGTAACAGTAATATAAGATGCTAAAAAGTAGAAGAAGGCCAGAAGAATGCACAGCAAAACTCTTGTGATTCTGAAAATCACAGCCTAAAGCACTGGAAGATTTCTCTGCCATTTTTGTGGACGTTTAAAAGATTCGAAGAGCTATCACAAAAAAGACAAGTCTGTAATTTTATTTATCACCCCAAAACATAGAATAACTATATTTACTTACAGGAAGGCCAATGCTGGCTGATTGCTGGGAAACAACTTTATAACTTTTTATTATTTATTTATTACTATGTATTTATTTAGCATGTTACATTCAATTTAGCATATGGAAATCTACACATGCTAGATACTCAATGCAGTCCTGACAGCCTAGATTGCTAGTTCATTCTGTTCAGCTCTTACATGCCTATCCTTGGTACATAATGGGAATGGGGGGAACTAGCTTTAAACTAGTTAGGTAGCAGTACTTGGGTTGCTGGCTCTTCCAGGCTCTTTCATCAGTCTTGCCTTGCCTTATGTCATGATGCCTTGCATCCAACCAAGCCTGGTGCCAGCTTCCTCTCTTTGTACCCACAAATGAAGCTAAGTTTTTCCCCCACCAAAGTGGTACCCATTTATCAACAAAGACAATTAGAGGACTAGAGGCTAAAACATATAACGAACAATTGCCGGAATTGGGTATGTCTAATTTAATGAAAAGAAGAACTAGGTGGTGATATGATAGCAGTGTTCCAATATCCACAAAGCCACAAAGAAGAGGGAGTCAAGCTATTTTCCAAAGCACCTGCGGGCAGGACAAGAAGCAATGGATGGAAACTAATTAAGGAGAGAAGCAACCTAAGGAGACATTTCCTGACAGTTAGAACAATTAATCAGTGGAACAACTTGCCTCCAGAAGTTGTGGATGCTCCAAGACTGGAGGTTTTAAGAAGAGATTAGATAACAACTTGTCTGAATTAGGACTTCCTGTCTTAGCAGGGGGTTGGACTAGAAAACCTCTAAGTCCCTTCCAACTCTGTTATTCTATTACTTACAATGTTGCATGCTTTTGAACTGCTGAGTGGGCAGAAGCTAAGGATTGAGGGATGGGAGCTCACTCCATCTAACAGAGCTGGGTTCAAACTGCTGAGTGCAGGCCATTTCTTACCAGGAATTCCAGTATCATTAAGCTTCTGCACCACTGTGTCCCCTTCTTTATGACTGTAAGGCCAGGCACAAGTGGAATCATATATTAATGGACATTTGCTGGTTATTTCAAAAGGGACTGGGCCAGAAATGCATCAATTAAGACGTTTTGATTTGGCCTTGTCCAACTCTATGAGCTCTATGATGGGTTGTGAATGAAGAGATCGGCGATCTTTTGTTCTCACGTTTGCACCATTTCATGTCTTTTGTCATTTCATCAAGCAAACAATAATTTTATACATTACCATGACAGTTACATAATCAAAGGCTGTTTCATGTGTGGTTTGTCAGATGGCAATCAGAGCAATGTTTAGTTTAAATATTCAAGATGCAGCAATCAAATGTAAAAGAATATTCATCAGGCAATTTTAGCTAAACTTTTAGACAGTGAAATGGATCCTGACTAACTGTACCAATATGGAAACAAAAGTTTTTTCATTTAGATGTAATTGAGTGGCATTATTAAGATCTACTTTTATTCTCCCCCCGCCCCCCCCGCCCCCCGGCTCCAATTCATTTCTTTAAAATGGAATTAAATGTGATAAGAAATAGGGTAATAAGGAACATTTTCTCCACAACATTTTTAAAAAACTTTTGATATTATTCCACATACCTAACTGACATGGCTAAAACTGCTTTTATGAACAGATTTGGATGCTACAGATTTTTTTAGTTCATTGCATTACTGTTCAAAAATAGTCCTGAATAAATGGAAAATGCCACAGTGAACTGTTTTGCCTAAACTAATAGGAGTGTTGAGAAAAAAGCATTTGTAAAATAATCCTGTTCCAATAAAAATTCAGTGTTGATGCCTTTATTTGTTTATTTTTTATAACAGGAGAATTTTGTTGTTGTAGAGAAAGATATGTGGACTTCTTGTTATCTGGATTAATTCCCAGGGCATTCTCTTCTCCCTTGAAATATTTGCTATATGTTTCTGTATGGTTTCTCCAAAGTGCCAGTGGCGTATTATCAATTAATTGTTTGGACTAACTCCTGATTATTGAGATTTAATGTCATAATGACACAGCAATTGAATTTTCAAGGACATTTGAATTACTATAATACTAGAAGCGCATGCTGTTAATTCTGTCTCTCTCTCTCTCTCTTTGCCTAGTGTGTGTCTATATGTGAAAGAAATTGTCATTGCTATTCTCATAGTCATACAATGTAAGCAATAGCACTTACTTATATACTATATTCACAGTGTTTTATAGCCCTTTCTAAGCAGTTTACAGAGTCAACCTATTGCTGCCAACAATCTGGGTCCACGTTTTACCCTCCTCCTCGGAAGGAAGGAAGGCAGGCTAAGTCAACCTTGAGCCTGATGAGATTCGATCTGCCAAATTGCAGTCAGTGGCAGTCAGCAGAAGTAACCTGCAGTACTGCACTCTAACCACTGCGCTACTGCGGCTGTGTCACAGAATAATAGAATTGCAGGTAACTAGAAGGGGTTATTTAGTATTTTGACTCTGACTCCCCTGCTCAATGCAGAGTCTAAATTAAATCAATTTGTTGTCTAGCCTTGGCTTGAACTCATCCAATGAAGAAAGACTACCATTTTTCTTGATAATTAGTCCCGCCGCCAAAATTCTCCAAATGTCAGGACATTTTTTTCCTTACATTTAATTAAAATCTACCTTTCTGTAACACAAATACAATATTGTGTCTCTTCTAAAAGGATAGAGAACATTTTTTTACCTTCTTCCATGTGACCTCAGTTTTTAAGACTAACTTTGTGTTCTCTCTTTGTTTTCTCAAGGTTAATCATGCCCAGTTTTTATCCCACAACTGCACTTTGTTACAATTGGAAACCTCCTCTACTTTCTCTTAAAGGGTGTGGTGGGGTATGCCCAGAATTGGATACAAAGCTCAAAGTAGGATTTGATCAATATAAAATACAGATAGTCCTTGATTTATGACCACAATTGAGCTGAAAATTTCTGTTGCTAATGTGAGACAATTGTTAAGTGATTTTTGTTCTATTTTATGACCTTTCTTTCCATAGTTCTTAGGTAAATCAATCAATCAATCAATCAATGAGACTAGAGCTGGAAAGGACCTTGGAGGTCTTCTAGAGACCCTCATCAGAAGATTGAAAACATTGCAAGCATCATAAATCTTTGCCACTTGCCAAGCATACATTACTTTTTTTCACTGCCATTGTAATTCCAAATGTCATTAAACAGAATAATAGACTTGGAAGGGATCTTGGAGATCTCCTAGTCCAATCCTCAGCTCAGGCAAGAAACACTATATCATTCCAGACAAATGGTTGTCCAGTCTTTTCTTAAAAGCTTCCAGTGATGAAGGTCCCATTGTCAGCTCTGGGATTCCATAGCTGCCAAAGGAATGTTGTGTGAAGAATAAAGGGGGTGAGGGGATTGAAAAGGTTATTTAGTATGTCGCATTAGAAATTTCAAGTGCAAGTAATTGGTTCTCATGATTAATGAAGTGTAGTAAGTGGGAGGAGATAGGGTGGAATTTGTGAGACACTCTGGGAATGAATTTCAGTTTTGGAAATTCATAGACATAATCAGTGTTGTTCCTAATAAATCAATTGGAGATTATGCCTGTCTCAGAGTTATTGATTACAATGGACAATTTCTGGATGCCTAACACCCATATCATATGGACGCAAGTCATTCCACTGAATAATTGTTCTCACTGTCAGGAAATTTCTCCTTAGTTCTAAGTTGGTTTTCTCTTTGATTAGCTTCCATTATATAATAGAACAGAACAGAACAGAATAGAATAGAATACTTTATTGGCCAAATGTGATTGGACACACAAGGAATTTGTCTTGGTGTAAATACTCTCAGTATATATACAGAAAATGTACATTCGTTAAGGATCAAGAATCATAATGATAGTCATAGGGTACAATCAACAATCAAATCATACTAGGAAACAGTCAATATAAATCATAAGGATACAAGCAATAAAGTTACAGTCCTACAATCACAAGCAGGAGGGGATGGGTGATAAGGAGTGATGAGAAGATTAACAGTAATAGTAGTATACACTTTGTAAATAGTTGAACAGTGTTGAGGGAATTATTTGTTTAGCAGAGTGATGGCTTCTGGGAAAAAACTGTTCTTGTGTCTAGTTGTTCTGGTGTGCAGTGCTCTATAGCGTCGTTTTGAGGGAAGGAGTTGAAACAGTTACAACAACAATTAGTTTCCATCATTGCTTCTTGTCCTTAAAATGAAACTCTTGTCCTTAAAATGATTAATATCAGCTTACAATTTATTACTACTCCAAGATTTTCACAATTGTCCTTGTGTAGCCAGGTAGCCCCCATTCTGTGCTTTTGGAAACATCCATGAATTCAATTCATCTGCAAATCTGATCTGGTAGGGCAGACTAGAAAACCAATGCCATATCAGGTAAGGATTACTATTATTGCAAAAGTATAATAATAGAAGCTTGCAAATTTGAACGTGCTTCTCCCTTTGCCTCCCTTTCTTTTTGTGTGAACTAGGGACTTGTTTGAAATATTTTCTTAGATTTCTTTACTGGTTTGGGCTCAAGGCTCTCTCATCTGATTTTTGCTTTGGTAGCAGCTCTTCCTCTTTGTTTTATGCCCTTTGCTTTCTGATGAAACCATTGAGTCCATGGATGTTTCCAGTGTGACCTGTGGGTCTGTTAGAAATGGCAACTCTAGTTATCTAAGTTCCTTGGCACAGAGGAAGGACTGAGTCATTTATGCAGCAATTCTTCAATGTTAGATGTAGGCAGGCTGAGCAAAAGTTTGTGTATTCATAAGATATTTCAAATCCCATGGTGAAAAGAGATCCAAACTCTAATATATAATGCATAAGTGAAATACAGTCAAAAGAACATAGGAAGAACAACTATATACAGTATTCAACCAACCTGGTTCAGAACATCCTCAGGCCATCTTGAAAGACAAACAAACAAAAACAACGTAACCCTCATGGCTACATCAGCTCAACACCAAGAAACAGCTGGGAGGAAATTTCAGGTTTTTAATTATCAGTGTCAAAGCACTGCTAATTTTTGCTCCTTTCTATGGCAAAGAGAAGTTAAGTAACATGTGCAAAATAAAAAAGGTGTAATTTTTCTTTACACGACACAGATAATATACCAATCCAATACCTACCTGTAGAAAGTTGTGTTGTGTTAACTTTTGTTTTGTGACAAAAAGTATGCAGATCTGACTATAGGAGTAGTACCACTCAAGTATATGAAAACTGCAGTGTATCTCCAATTGCAATTGGACAAACTCTTTGATTGCATGACTGGATGTGGGGTAGGATGAGAAGTAATGAAATTAATAATTTATACTCAATTCATACTTAATGGAGCTACATCTACATGGAAGGAAGGAAGCAGTTGGGTATCCCAAGGTTCTGTTTTACTCTTTAACATCTCCATAAACATAAGATTTAAATGAGGGAATAGAAGGAAAAATCATCAAATTTGCTGATGAGACCAAACTAACAGGAATAGCCAACACCCCAGAAGATAGGCTCAAGATCTAGATGGATCTCAATAGACTTAAACAGTGGGCCCTACCTAACAAAATGAAATTCAATGTAGAAAAAAGTAAGGTTTTATATTTAGGCAGCAAAAACCCAAATGTACAGGTACAGACTGGATGAAATTTGGCTCAGCAGCAGTAATTGCGAGAGGGATCTTGGAGACCTGGTCAATCACTTAAATATGAGCCAGCAACGTTCTGCAGCTGCCAAAAAAGCCAATGCAATCATAGGCTGGATAGAATCAAGATTACAAGAAGTGATGCTACTGCTTTATAATGCCTTGGTAAGACCACATTTGGAATATTGCATCCAGTTTTGGTCATCACACTATTGAAACTTTGGAAAGAGCACAGACAAAAGTGACAAAAAAATGGTATGGAGTCTCCTGCTTGAGCAGGGAGTTGGACTAGAAGGCCTCTAAGGTCCCTTCCAACTCTGTTATTCTGTTCTGAAAGGCCATTAGTAAGAAGAGATTCAGATTTGATCTAATTTGATCCATGGCTCGTACATTTAGTTACCATAATTCCATGATTTATTTGAAGGTTATTTCACCTTCCTTCTTCAGAGACAGTGAAGAATTGTGTAAGAAGCACCCGCAGCCAGATCCAAAATTGTATTGGGATAATGTATTGAGATGCTTTTCTAGATTCAGATAAATATGTTAGATCAGGTGTGTCAAACTCAGTTTCATTGAGGGTTGCATCAGGGTTATGTTTGACCTCGGAGACCCAGGGTAGGTGTGGCCAGGGTGGGCGTGGCCAGCTCAATGTCACTAGCAAATGCCACTTTTGCTAGTAGTTTGTTTTGCTAGCACTCTGCCAGCAAAAATAGAGCTTGTGAGGGCCGCGTGTAACCCTCCTGGGCTCCGTTTTCAGCTGTGACTGCCTCCTGCAGCCTTCTGCCAGCAAAAACGGCCTGGGAGGGTCGCACTCTCCTTTCCTCTTCTTTGCTGTCCTCTTCTCTCTCCTACTTTAACCTACCCTACCTTACCTTACTTACCTTACCCTATCCTATCCTATCCTATCCTATCCTATCCTATCCTATCCTATCCTACTCTACTCCTCCCTAATTTATTCTAAGACCATGTTGGCAAACCTATGGCACACGTGCCGGAAGTGGCATGTTGAGCCACTTCTGCCAGCACAGAGAGCTCGCTCGGAAGAGCCCCGCTGTGCATGCTCACAGCCACCAAACAGCTAATTGTTGGGTATTTGGCATGTATGCATGGGGGTTGTAGGAGTGCACGGGAAACATGCATGTGCAGAGATGCACAGCATGCATGGGGGGAATCACGTGCGCATGTAAGATGGATGGCACACGGGGGTGATCGTGCACACATGCGCAGAGACGTGCGGTGCACGGTGGAGGGATCGCACGCACATGCGCAGGGAGTGTGGGGGTCCCCAGCATGCATTGCCTTCTGGGTGCTGGCACACAAGCACAAGCGCATGCGCAATTATCGGAACAGGAGCCAAAAAAAGTTAGCCACCACTAAGACATACTGCCTTACATTATTCAAGTCAGTTTAAGAGGATGGAGGATAGACATGGAAAATAATATGCCAATGAGCAGTAGGTATAAGCTGAATATGAAATCCAATTGAGATTGTTTCTTTTTTTTCTTCTTCAAATTTTATTATTTTTTAAACAAACATACAGAAACACAACATAAAAACATCAAGTCATCTTCTACTTACGTACATACAGTGTGTCAATTGGTTTACAAATTATTTTGTGCATCCACTTCATAGTCATCACTTACAATTATTTGTATATGTTCTCATATTGTCTATCAAATATTCCTAAGTACATTAATATCATTGTTAATCATTTGACTATACTGTTATTTGTTCATGTTATGCAAAATAATCCATATTTTAATTAATTTATTTTATGACAATTCATATTATCATCCCAAATCTATCCCATAGTTATATTATGATAATACATATTTATATATTCTTTATATTCTATATTTCATTACCATATTTTATTGTCTAACCATTGATAAAATAAATCCCAAATCTTATAAAATTGTTTATCTTCTTGTTCTCTGATTTCAAATGTCAATCTACTCATTTCAGCACAGTCCATGATTTTCTTAATAACTTCCGCCTGCGTTGGTATTTTCTCCAATTGAGATTGTTTCTGTGTACTCATGATGGTCTCTTATCATAGCAAACTCCCCACCTAGCTACTTGAGGCTTTGGGCAGGTTGTCTGGCTAGGTTATGTGTAAAACAAGGATTTGGGGCACAGCTGCATCTGAAAGCTTAGCATAATCACAGTCGTTTTAACTTCTATCTGTTAAATTTTCACCTGGATGAGACAGGAGTTTGAATTGCAAATAACAGAAATATTTTAGGAAATTTCATCTCTAAGGCCACCAGGATTTTTATCCTGGCATTTGAATATTACAGAGAAAAAAGAGAGAGAAGCTTCAGATCTCTCTCCTTCTCACTGTGACTGGAGCATTATTGCTGCTATCTCAACCAGCCAGATCTCATTGGAAGAGAAGAACCAAAGATATTTGAGAATTTTCAGAAGTGGAATTTGCTTTGGAAAAAGCGATCTCTGGTCATTTTTTAAAAAACAAATTGATGTTATGCAAATCCTGAGAAAACAATTAACCTCTAAGTTATTGCTGCTTTGAATGCTTATTCATAAAAAAGACAAGTTTTTTTTTAAAAAACCCCAACAAGTCCTACTTCCTATTTTTCACTGGCTACTCGTAATTTCTTTCCCTGACTTCTGTCTTCCTTAAATGCTTGCAGCAGTTCAGATAATGCACAATACCAAGTACTGGTATCGGAAGAAAAAGCTGACGTCTTTTGTGTTCTTTAGTAATTGAGATTCTGGAGTATATGGATGTATTACAGCAGAGCTGACAAAGGAATGCAGTCTTCTATTCAATGTGCCAGGCTGTGCATAAACCATCAGGCTCAACTAATAAAATCACAATGGCAGATTAAAGTCAAGAGTAGTACCTTTATTCTGAATAAGCTTTCTGAAGGTGTAATATAATCAATCAGATTTGAATACGTAGTACAGCTATTTCTTGACTTAACAATCACAACAGAGCCAAAATTTCTGTTGCTAAGTGAGACATATGTTAATAGCACTTAGACTTATATACCGTTTCACAGTGCTTTACAGCCCTCTCTAAGCAGTTTACAGAGTCAGTCTATTGCTAGGTCCTCATTTTACCCACTTCGGAAAGATAGAAGACGGAGTCAACTGTAAGCTGGTCAAAATCGAACTGCCAAACTGCAGTTAGCAGAAATAGCTTGCAGTAATGCATTATAACCACTGTGCCACCATAACTCTGTTAAGTGAATTTTGCCCCATGTTAGAAACTTCCTTCCCACAGTGTTAAGTGAACCACTGCAGTTATTAAGTTAGTAACAAGTTTGTTAAATAAATCTGGTTTCTCCGTTGACTCAGCTTATCAAAAAGTCACAAAAGGTGATCACAGGATGCCAAGACACTGCAAACATCATAAATATGAGCCAGTCACCATGCATCTGAATTTTGATCATGTGGCCATGGAGATGTTCCAGTGGTTGCAAGTGTGAAAAATGGTTATAAGTCATTTTTTTCCGGTGCCATTGTAACCAAGAGCAGTCATTAAATGAATGAGTCAAGGACTACCTTGACTTCATCATAGATTAAACCAGAGTGTTAATCAGTTAGTCCTCAATTTATGACCAAAATTGAACCTGGAATTATGGTTGTAAATCCTTCTGGTTGTTAAGCAGTCTTCACCTGACTACACCTAATTTTATAATCTTTTTTGTGGCAGTTGTTAGACCATTATACTATCTCCCATCAGTAAACTATTGTACTTCTTCAGGCTAAGTACATTCTGATCTTTTAAACATTTCTCATAAGGCTTAGTTTCCAGATCCTTTGTTATCATCATTGGCTTCCTCCAAAGTCTATCAAGTTTATCACTATTCTTTTCAGATGACAATATCCATCATAACCAGGACTGTACACCATATTTAAAATGGGGTCTGATCAGGGCAGAATAAAATAGAACAATTACTTCCTTTCTCTTTAGAACCAATTTATAATCCACTAAATCTCATTTTATTTCAGCTGTAATGAATATATTTATTAACCCAAACAAACCAAATTAAATCCCATATTACAATGTTTTTTTTTCACTCTGAAAGAAGATAGAAGAAATATAGGTAAAGCTCTGTCTGCTTTTTCCCTGCATTAATATTTTAATTATGCTTCAGAAATTTAGTCAAGGAAACATTCTTGTTGGTGAAATACTATAGAAAAAACACTTGTGCAGTCAGCTTTATGTAGCACAAAGGATGCATAGAGAGAAAAGTTAAGCATATAGCTTTTATAAGATGTATTCTTGAGACTGGTGCTGCCATGAAATCAAGCTTTATTTCATATAAATAATAAAACATGGAGAATTTCTAATGCACTGCTCAACTTGGAAAAAAATCATAGCAATTCAGAATTAATGTTTACATGAGAAACACTCTCCAATTCCCAGTGACATTCTATTCCTCTGCCTTAATAAACCAGTAACAGTTAACACTTAGAAGAATAATAGATAATACTGTATTTAGGAACAGGAATATCATTTTTATATTTTTCAACATAACTAGCATAACATAAATTTAAAGCCACAGTGACTATTTTAATTATTTATTTTAAATCCCCAAATATGTTTGTTATGATCCATACAGGTTTTACAAACTGTTTTTAAAAAAATGCAGCCCTATTGCCATTTTCAGGGGATTGTATGAAGTAAAATTCTTCTCCATTTTCACTGAATGATAGCACATACTCTCTGAATGATTAGAAGTTCTCAAACAGTGTTTCAGAATGCTAGGAGTTAAAATTGTCACATCTTAAAAGTTTTGAGAAACATTTCTTTGAAACAATTTTGTGTGTCACTCAGAGACTTGTTCTGCCATACAAGTGAACAGCAATATAAATTTCCTACAGATTTCCAAGCTGAGCATTTTACCAAGTACTCTCAAAAAAGTCATCTGAATTTTAAATCACCTCCAAATATATAGAGACTGTTGGAAGAAAAATCCAGTGTGGTTCCAAGCCCGGAGAAAAACACTGGAAATAAAATGGAGGGTGGCTACAAGGAAAGAAGATCTCTGTTTATTTGGTTTCCAGAAACTTCAATGACAGCAGCATGTTTCTGGGATGGCTGACAAAATGGCTGAGTGAGTGGATGGATTTTTGTAGGGTTCTGGGGTTTGATGATTGAAATGCACCATGTATTTGTGCAATGTAGTGAGCCTTGTGTCTTTTGCTATTCTAATAGTGGTGGGTAAATTCTACTATGTCTTAAAGGTCCTGTCCTGTCCTTAGAATTGGGGTGGGGGGAATATAAATTCTTAATCCCATCATCTCCAACCTGGGGAAGCTATTCCTGAAGGCATTTTCTTTGTAAATAGACTGGCTGGTATTTCTATAAATGGATACCGAATGGAATACTCCAGTTTCCTCAATAGATACAAAAGTATTTCATTAATAAAACTTTACTATTGGAGGGATTGCCTGGGTTGTTTTCCTGTAGTGAAGAGAAGGGAATGACTTGATTCTAGGAAAGCCTCTCTCTCTCTCTCTCTCTCTCTGTGCTGACTTCCTACAAGAGTAATGGATCTTTAAGCAACAGTCAGAAATAGTTCTGATGCATTAAATCCGATTACCATCTACAGCTAGAGCTATACAACTATCTCTTCCATATAAAAGAACATTTATTATTATACTTGAACATTATTTTGTGAAAACAAGCAATAAATATCAATGCTCATGATTTTAGCAGCTGCAGCTTAAATAGCATTTCCAAATCAGGGAAATAGTTGTGCAGAGTTGGTGTCTATGTTTTTGATCCCTTTAGTCTGCCTGGAAGCACATGTCATGTTTGAGAAAGACCGGCTGTAGGGGAGAGAAGAAACATGCTAATTGATAAATACAGTGCCCTGATAGAAAGAATCTTAAAATGAGTGAACAAGAAGCGCTTGGATTCTCTGAGGAAGTTTTGTTTCCTGCTGTGAAGGAAAAGAAAAAGAAACCCAGGTAAAAACAGGAAAGGGCGAGCTTGCCACTCATTTCAAGGTGACTGGGAGGAGGAAGTGTAAGGAGGCCCCAGTTTCAAGATAGAAATCCTCAAGGAGACAGAAAATTACTGTCCCTAAGAGTCCTGCTGACAGATTTATTGTGCAATTGAAAAATAGGTGGCCTTGATCTCTGCCACAAGATAATAGAAAGGGCTCAAAACATCACAAAGCTCCGAGATCTCTCTTCCTTTCCTTTCCTTGGGCCTCACTGCTTTCATATGCCTTTGCACTATGGCCCTTGGTAAACTTTCTGAGGAGGAGGAACTATTATGAAACAGGAAAATGCTACATGTGTCTGTCAAGGTTAAAGTTTAAAAAAAACAGCAGAGGTCTTACTGTTAGCTGTCCAGCTTTAAGACTTTTCTTGTAGAGAAAAGTCTGGGGTGGGTGGGGTTAAAACCCTTACAATCAGGAAGGAAGGAAGGGAGGAAGGAAGGAAGGAAGGAAAAGTGGGAAGTAAAACTCTTAGAATAAGGGAAGGGAAGGGAGGAAGGAAGGAAGGAAGGAAGGAAGGAAGGAAGGAAGGAAGGAAGGAAGGAAGGAAAACCCTTAGAATAAGGGGAGTGGGGAAAGAAAGGAGGAATGTAGGAAGGAAAAGTAGAGAGTAAAAGGGAGAGGAGGAAGGAAGGAAGGAAAAATGGGGATTAAAACCTTTAGAATAAGGAAAGGGAAAGGGAAGGAGGAAAGAAGGCAGGAAGGAAGGAAGAAGGAAAAATGGGGAGTAAAACCATTAGAATCAGGGAAGGAAGGAAGGAAGGAAAGAAAGAAAGAAAGGAAAGAAAGAAAGAAAGAGAGAGAGAGAGAGAGAGAGAGAGAGGGAGGGAGGGAGGGAGGGAGGGAGGGAGATGCAACATGGGTGTGGTTAGGTTTATTGGGAGATGCTTCTGGAGTGAAGTGACCAGGTGGAAACTAAGTATAGGATAAGTAACAAAAAAGCATCTAAGGAAAAGAGTATTAACGCCATTTAATTAACTTGTTAGTATGCCTTATAATTACATTTTGTGAAGGTTAACATTCGTGGTTTCCATTCCCCTAAATAACACTCTTTTTTTGCCTACAATACAAGGCTCCCTATAAAAAGCCATTTCATGACTCTTATGAGTGGGTCCAAGGGTTTTTTTCCACTTGACTTCCTGTTGGTACAAACATCCACTGGTATTTTTATTCTGTCAGGGCTTTGGCCTATAGATGACATTGCCTTAAAACTTTGGTTAGCTATACTGATGTTAAAGTACCATTTCCCCAATAATGACAGCAATCAGCAGCAATTTCAACCTGTACAGAGTCTGGACATTTTGCCACTTAGCAGCAGGCTCAGGTTGCCTTTAGAAGGCAGGAATGAACATATCAGCTACTGGTAACTTTAGGTTGATCTGTATCTGCTTTTATCTTTAGGGTCCTGGCCCCCATTCTTCTCCCCCTACACTCCATGGAAAAAACATGGCACAGATAGCAGTTGACATGATAGCAGAGTTCCAATATCTAAGGGGCTGCCACAAAGAAGAGAGGGTCAAATCTATTATCCAAAGTAGTTGAAAGCAATGGGTGGAAACTAATCAAGGAGAGAATCCACCTAGAACTAAGGAGAAATTTCCTGACAGTGACAATTTTCCTTAAGAAGTTGTGGGTGCTCCATCACTGGAGGTTTTAAAGAAAAGATTGGACAATCATTTGTTTGAATGGTATAGGGTTTCCTGCTTGAGAAGGGGGTTGGACTAGAAAACCTCCAAGGATCTTTCCATCTCTGTTATTCTCTGCTAAGTTGGTTTAAAGATGCCAGGAAAACAGAAGAATCTTATTTGGGCAATTGAAAAGTTTACTCTGGTGTAGATTGACTGTGAATATAATGCTCTTCTGAAACTGTATTTACACAGAGCCTGCAAGTTAAAAAAAAGCAATTGATTTATGTCTATTTTCATCAGAAGGATGTATACACATTTGTATGTATATGGATACACACACACACACACACACACACACACACACGGAGACAGAGAGAGACAGACAAGCACACAAACATGTAAGTTCGGCATTGTGCAGTAACAAATGAGCTTGCAAGTTTGTTGCAAAGATTCCAACTTCCCAGTGCCAGAAGTAGCAACGAGAATGTGTGTCTAAGTTTTGCATGAAATATAGGTATTTTGGTAATTTTTTTTAATAAGGTATGAAGTCTAGGACCAAGGTGCAAACCACTAGAGAGGTAATTGTACAATGAGAAATGGATTTTCACACTGACTTATTCACTAATAATTAAGGAAGGTGCCACCCCAAATATTTCAAAAACAGCTTCTTTTCCTGCAAATTAAAGGAGCTTAAAATTATACATAGAATAAATTATTAGTACACATCAGTGTGAGCCAAAAGCAATTTAACAGATACATGCTGTTTCTGCGAGTTTCTGCATTTTTAAAAACTGAATAAAAAAAGGCCTAAAGCTTATAATTCTTCCTTGTAGAAAGACACTTCTGTCCTCTTGATTATTTTGCTTGCTTCTTTCTGTACCTTTTTCAGTTCTTCCGGCTTCTTTTTTGATTTGTTGGTGATCCACACTGTAACAGGATGTCATAATTTCTGCCAACTTGAAGAACTTTAAAGAGGATTATACAAATTGATGGATGATAAGGTTAAATAGCTCCTGGTTAGGGCAACATGTATTGAATTATAGTTTAAGGGAGATGAGCAGATAGGTAGGTTTTCCTTGCAAGTTTCCCTTCTTAAACAAAATGTGGGATCGGGTACTGTAGCTCTTTGAATTAAACTAACATAGCTCTTCTTATGTTATGACAGGAATAGTTCTTAATTAGGGGATTCTCCATTGACCTTAGTTGATGAGGCAATGGATAAAAAGCATGTGCCTTTCACAGGAAAATGCATGGTATGTTTTTTTGCCAATCGGGTGTGGCTTGGTATAAAGAAAGACAGAATCCAGATATTTACCTCAATAAGATTTATGTGTTTATTCAGCTGAATAAAGATGGAGGGTTTTTTTTTTAGCAAGGGAGAACCCTGAACAGACTTTAACATGGATATTTATATGCAGTGGTGGGATTCAGCCAGTTTGCACCAGTTTGAGAGAACCAGTTGTTAACTTTCTGAGCAGTTTGGTGAACTGGTTGTTGGAAGAAATCATTAGGGCAGAGAACCAGTGGTTAAATTATTTGAATCCCACTACTGATTTATATGCTTGTTATTGTCTATACCTCCACCCAGAAACACTTCACCCAAACAAGCTGGCACACTCCAGATAAGATAAAGAAGTACAGAAATAGCCATCCACCACCCTTGGAGGTCTTCCAAGGACATTGGGTGTCATCTCAGGGACTTTGGGTGTTTCCTGAGGAATTTTCCATGACCTTGAAGGCCTGCAGAAGCAGAGGTGCCATTGGCACATGTGCTCCCTCAAGACTATCCATAGAAATATTAAATTCCTGGTCAACAGTTGTGGTTTTTTTCTCCTTCTGTCATTTGTGGCCATAGAAGAAATTCTGGATCAGTTCAGGGCCTGTTCTTCACAAAAAGATGATTTCTAAATTTCAAGATAGGATATAAATTGGGACAAGAAAGAACCCCAGAACTGAAACAGAATTTACTTTTCAAGTCAAGGTTACATTGGGATATATTTTTAAGAGTTGCTTACTTTTATTTCCATTCTTTTCTGCTTCTTTGAATGTCTGTTCAATGCAATCCATCTTGAGGAAGGAAAATTAAATTATCTTGGACTAAGTGGATTAATTTCTCAGAGTAAAAGAGCACTATGTTGGGTAGGTAATCATGGAAATTTGGTTTCTGGGAGACTGACGTTTCTTGGCTACATCTTTGCAAATACATATTGAGTGACTTCATGATAAACTCCCCAAACCTGAGCAAATGACTGAAAAACGTTTACAGAGCATTAGTTTTATTGAATAAAAACAATCATTTAAGTTGTTTGATAGGCAATCAGATCTTCCTTCTCTTATCCTGCAGAAAAAAAATTCAGATTCTTGCTATTACCAAGTAGTCACCTATTATGGAAGAAGATTAGGCTGCTTGCTCTTTCTGAATGTTAAGTGGTGATTGATAATTCAGCTGGAGATTTTTGAGGGCCTGGGCACGGGGTCATGAGAACACTATTGGAACAGATCTAAATTGTTTATAATATCTGTTCTTTGTTCAGTCATGATATGCATTTACTTAGCCACTATGGAGGTCAACTGAAATCATATATCAGCTAGAGCACAGGTGTCAAACTTGCAGTGCCACGTTGGTGTCATGTGATATATTATGGTGGTTTCCCCCTTTCATGGAGGTAGGGTGGGCATGGCCTGAGTGTGACATATCATGGCCCTCCCGAAGTGAGGGAAAGTGGGAAATGCCAATGTTCATTCTAGCTGATCCTATGGTTGGCCAATTGTAACTTGCAGGGGAATTTGACAAAAGCAAGAACAGCACAATCAACTTAAATGTGATTCAATGATTGGATCCCAAAACAGTTTTCTTCTACTATTATTGGTAACTGCTGTTTATAGATTGTGCTGTTATACCATGCTCCATAGTCCTTATCTGTTCTTGGGTAACAATTAATAAAAAGTAATATTTGTAGCTCAGGGTTGAAATAATGCATCCTTGGTGCTCTCTGAGCTTGAATGTTTCCTGACTGACATTTTCTTACCCATCAGGACTAGCACTGATGATGTTACCTAGTTTGGGTAATGAAACATTTGCAAGAAAACAGCCAAGTTTAGAGAGTTCCAAAGATCATTCTTGATAAATAATACTACAGGGCTTGTTCATAGTAATAGTTTATGCTCTCTGTCTCTTTCTTTGTAGGGGGAGCTTAGATGCCTTAACAGTGCTTGTATTAAACAGCCAGTCTTAAATCCATTAAGTTTTTTTTTATAAAATGAGCTGCCCAAGACATGCTGATACTGGCAGAGATGGTGAGAGTTGCAAGCTAATCCTCTGCATATGGTTGGGCTAGTTTAATCACACATACACATACACACACACACACACCAACGCCCCCCCCCCACTAATGCAGCGACTTCAAAGCTAAATATTGACTGCAAAAGATGGGGAATAATTTTAATTTAGAACAGTTTTTTTAGGTGGTGGGGGAGTAGCAGAATATTCTAACTACGACTGTACAAAATAGGACTTTGGTGAGAACTCACTTGTGTGTTACGTGACAGATGAATGCCAACCCATCTTAAATCTAAGATTTACAAGACAACCATCCACCCTGTTGTACTGTATGGCACTGAATACTGGGCAGCAACAACAGCAGGGGTGGGCTGCTGGGGTTCGGAGGGGTTCAGGAGAGCCCCTATCTATGGTAGGATTCTGTGCAGTTTGGAAAATGCCCAAATCCTACTCCTGGCTGGCCCCACCCACCCCACCCCTCCCCTCCCAGGAGTTCCCACGTGGCCCATTGTGGATGCAGGTAAGTGCAGGGCGCACGGGGGCTCAGGGAGGGTGAAAAACAGGCCTTCTGGAAGTTCGGGAAGGCTGGAAATGGGCTCATTTCCAGCTTCCAGAGAGCCTCCAGACCCTGGGGAGGCTGTTTTTGCCCTCCTAGAGGCTTGTTGAAAACTGCCAGAGCCTGGGGAGGGCATCCCCACCTCCCCCATGGTGCAGGAGGCTGACTAGGCCACACCCACCATGGCCACACCCACCTAGCAACTGGGCACAGAATCCATTGCTAAAATTTTTGAAGCCCACCGCTGAATAACAAGGTTATCTGCTGGGCAACAACAACGAAAGCTATCTCCATTCCATGGAAATGCAAATGCTCCATTACCTTCTTGACCACATCACAAATGACACCATTGGACAGCATTTTGGTATGGTACCAATGATAGAGAAGTTGAGAGAAGGCCGGCCCTGCTGGTAAGGACATGTCCAGAGAGCAGCACCTTTCACCATTGCCAAAACAGCAATACCAATTAGAAGTCAGTGACCGGTGACCTCATCGGCATCCAAACAGAGATGGCAAGACACCATCAACAAAGATATGCAAATTACGGACCTGCACCCTGGAGATACCACACAAAGTGGTGTAAAATGATCCAAAAAGTGGACCCTGCATCTGCGGGAATGCACAGGGAAGAAGAAGAACTGTATAAAATAGGATAATTTAATAAACAGCCCATAGTTTTATTGCTGTTTAGTTACACATCACTTTCAAAATAAGTATTTTTTAGGGAAATGCAATTCATTAGATAATGCTAATAGGAAATCTATCCTAACAATACATATGCATCCAAAAGGTCAATCAATATCTGCTCTCAGAAGGAAGGTTCCCCCCACCAGGTTGTACTAGAAAAAATATGAACTAAAATTCTGTGCAGATAGGAAACATCCCAAAACAGATTGAAAAGGATTATGTATATTCAACAGTAAATCTGATTGTGGATCAACAGACAATCACAGGGGAAAATATAAAATGGAGTATTTTGGAAAAAAGGCAAATAAGCCTTGGTACTAGTCTACCTGCAAAATATACTACTTGTAACTGCTTAAGCGCAAATATAGGTTGAGTGTTAAAAAGACTGTTAAAATGTGTGACATGTCAAGTTTCAGTATAATAGTATCAGCATATTTTTTTTCAAGCTAATATTTTTAGGTTGTGTCGAATAGCAACCCACCCGAGCAGGCATTAACACCTATGCTGCTCCTTTCCTCTCCCTTCTCAGCCTTCCTCCATTATCAGGAAGATCCAACTGCCAATAAACAGTAGCTGCCAATCAAACAAAAGGGGAGGAGAAGGGAAGACAAGATGGCTGCCCGGGAGCTATGCAGCCACCATCCTGATGAAGAAGATGCTAAATAAAGAGCCACAACTCAGGAGCAACCAGAAAAGAGACAGCAGCTGAAAAATTGGAGAGAGAGAGAGAGAGAACTGAGTTTTTCCCCCTACGCTCAAACTGGTTCTTCAAACTTGGAGAGAGTTTGTATGTCTCTCAGATGGAGCCAAGTTTTGGAAGAACCAAAGGGTCAAGAAACCTAGCTAGGTACAAACAAGGCAAAGAAAAAGCCAAGACTTTGACAGAACAAACAAATACAAAACTGAAAAAGGTAACAGGTGGATCAAATTCAGTAGAAAAAGGATATAAAGTAACTTGTTTTCCTTCATGCTTAATATCCATTTGAATAGGCCTATTCAGTGCCCATTTATTGTTGAAATTTAAAGCCTATTTGTATTCCTCTTCACCTGTGTGATACCAAGAGAATTTGTTGAATTCAAGACACAAAAAGAGTTTATTATTGCTGCATCTAATTCAAGAATCTAATCAACTAACAGTCAAAGCTAAATAGGCACTAGTTAAAGGTCAACTAAATTGAGGGGAAGGCTGGACTTGGCTCTGTTATGACAATGCAATGACTCTAAGCTAATGACACATTTGACCCCACCTTCTAATTCTCTTAAAATTATCAGAAAAAGAATCATTCTCTTTCAAACCCATGGCAGTGACCTATCTATTCTCTGCAGGCTACTGTACAAGGACCAGTGGTGGTATGCTACTGGTTCGAACCAGTTCACCTGAACTGGTAGTAAAAAAAAGCTGATGATCAGCAGAGAGGAGGAAAAAAATCTTCCACAATCAGCTGAGAGGAAAAAAGAAGAGAAAAGTACAAGATCGGCTCTCCCACCCGCCCCTGCATTTTTATCTTCTTTATCATCTCAGCTGATTGGTGCTGCAAGTCTCAGCTGGTATAGGGAAAGCTGCATGCCAACATTATGCAAAGCACACCCACAAGCCATGCTCACCAAGCCACGCCCACCGAACCAGTGGTAAAACAATTTGAATCCTGCCACTGACAAGGACATGTGAAAACTTGCTATGATCAACTGTGATAGCTGATTCCTTATAAGAGATCCTAGCGAAAGTAGATCAGTTGAAAAAAAATAAAGCACATCCAAAAATTAGGAGCTATAACTTGAATATTGTTAAATTAAAATTTAAGGCCTTTTTGAATTTGAAATATAGGAATAATGACAATTCATTCTGCCCTAAAGTCATTCTGTTTGCGATACTGAGCTGAATTATTATAGAAGTTGGTGTTTATCTTCTCAACATTATCTTCTTTTTTTAAAAAAATATAAGTATTAAGTATCAGTTTTACCCAAGTTTGTAAATATTGTTATTTCAAAAATATTCATATGAGTTATAGAATAGAACAGAACAGAACAGAATAGAATTCTTTTATTGGGCCAAGTGTGATTGGACACACAAGGAATTTGTCTTGGTGCATATGCTCTCAGTATACATAAAAGAAAAGATACATTCATCAAGAGTCAAGAATCATCAGGTACAACACTTAATGATAGTCATAGGGTACAATAAGCAATCAAATCATACTAGGAAACAGTCAATATAAATCATAAGGATACAAGCGACAACGTTACAGTCATACAATCACAAGTGGGAGAGGATGGGTGATAAGGAGTGATGAGAAGATTAATAGTGATAGTAGTGCAGACTTAGTAAAATAGTTGGACACTGTTGAGGGAATTATTTGTTTAGCAGAGTGATGGTGTTTGGAGAAAAACTGTCCTTGTGTCTAGTTGTTCTGGTGTGCAGTGCTCTATAGCATCGTTTTGAGGGTAGGAGTTGAAACAGTTTCTGTCCGGGATGTGTGGGGTCTGTAAATATTTTCAAAGCCCTCTTTTTGACTCGTGCATTATACAGGTCTTCGATTGAAGGCAGGTTGGTAGTCATTGTTTTTTCTACAGTCCTAATAACTCTCTGGAGTCTGTGTCTGTCCTGTTGGGTTGCAGAACCAAACCAGACTTTCCTCTTGATTCCATAATGAATTTTAACATAGTTAAAAGTGGAATGTACATATTTTAGCCATATTCAGCTTTACTAAATGATAGCATTGATACTGAAATATTTTAATATAAAACATAATGTTTGTTACTATGTGTGACTGTAATTCCAAATTTCAATTACAAAGGTTTTAAAGTTTTTTAAAAATGCCATGTGACATGAAAAAGCTATGTGATTGAGGGTGCTAAGATCTTGCTTTTTTTACAGCTCCTAAATTACTTAGGTGCTCTTGATATTTTCCCACAGTCTCATAAATTAACTAATTAATCAAGCATTAATGGCCTTGTCATGGCAGATGTTAAATCCAGCTGCTAAACACAGTTTTAATGGGGGTTTTTTTTCTCATCTTTTTTTTATTTTACAAAGTCAATTAATTCCAGGATAAACTAATACTCCTGGGGAAAGGACATGTACTATTTGTCAACCAAAGAAAACAGTATTTCTATCATGATTTAAGGTCATTTAGATATTCTATTCATTTTAGCTAGGAATATGCACCAAACTGCTAGAACATTAGGTACAGACCACTTTGTACAAATATATGTTTGTGATGAAATGGAAAATTCAGAGATTCAATGTTAGAGTTTATTCAGCCAAAAGTTATAGCTACCAGATTGAGACAGGACACCTTGCAACTACTGAACGTGGAGTAGGACAGAAGTGGGTAGTTTACACCACTAAATTAACAGACCGGTTAAATAATGCCAACAATCGTTAATGGCTCACCATGTATATAAAAGAAACTAATCTTTTAAAACTAATGTTTTAAAAATGAAAAGGGAAATACAAATAATAAGCCAAGAGTATGACCTGAATAATATTTTTATTGGACTTATAAAACAGGCTTGTTACAGTTGTAGGAAGTTAGCACCCACACCGCTCCTGGAAAACTGAAATATCCTAGGAAATATTAAAAAGGCAGAATATTTCCCCTAAAAAGAAAAGTAGAAACTCAAAGAGGCAGAAACTCAGCTCACCCACTTTTGCTAATGGACCATTACTTTGGCCTGGGCCAGTCTGTTTTACATAACAAAGATCTACTCCAGGTAGAGCTATAATAGGAATTGCCCAAAGCCCTTTCATTACATCGTCATCCAGCAAGGCTCAACCAAGCCTGGGAGTCAGGACAGCCTACATAATTGCCCCTGCACGGCCCCATGAATACAAGCTCCAATTCAAATCCCAACAAAGATTATAAAACCCAGACACTCTCAGCATATCAGCCTTCTTGATCTTTTCCTTCACTTTGAAGCATGTGATCACCCTTTTCACTTGGGAGCTCCAGGACATGTGGTTCTGTCCACCATTAAACCATCTTTCCAAACAGCCTCCATGTTTCCAGTGTCTTTTCCCCCACTTGGAACTGAACCCAGAAGGATATTTCTTCCAACACAGCTTTGAAGAATGTTGTGAAAAGGGACAAAGAAGAAATGAAATCAAATTCGATGACATTAAAGTTTATTTGAACAGACTAAAGATTAAGACTGTAAGAAGTAAAAGGAAGAAATATAAAGGTTTTTTTAAATCAAAATCTTCCATCTCTATTATCCCATTCTTTTCCCTTAACCTTGCCAAATGCCATTTTTTCTCAACTCTTTATTTTTATTTATTTATTTTGTCAAATGATTATTAGATAACAGCAGGGATGGGATTCTACCAGTTCGCACCTATTCACTAGAACCGGTTGTTAACATTCTAAGCAGTTCGGAGAACCGGTTGTTAGAAGAAATTACTGTCCTAATCCTGTAAGGAAGGCAAGAAGAAAACATTCTGGTTTTGCTTACAGAAACTGCCTCTCCATTAACCCTTATTACATTCTTGGCAGGACTAGACTTTCTGTCTCAGGAACATCTCTGCAGTTTTTTCCCCCTGCTTTGCTGGTACTTTGCTTGTGTGGAATGACCATTCAAAGTTACAGTGGCACTGAAAAAAGTGACATGACCATTTTTCATACTTACGACTTGTAGCATGTCCACAGTCATGAGAGGCCAGGCAAGGAGATGCGTGCCTCGATGTGAGGGATATTGAGTTGGCCACACCCAGCCAACTCAACATGACCCCCCAAGCCACGCCCACCACCTAAGCCATGCCCACAGAACTGGTTGTTAAAAATTTGAATCCCACCCCTGGATAACAGGTATAGGTATAAACATGGTTATAAATACATGAAATGGATACGAATAAGAAAAAAAGAAACAATAGGACAGGGACGGTAGACATGTTTGTGCACTTATGCTTAACTATCATATGCTTATTTTGCATTCTGAAAGTTTGCATGGTTTACTTGCAAATAGTCCTACCAATCGATTTAATCCAGAACTTCTTGACTGCTACTTAGTAACTATTTGCCTGTTGTCCCCCTCCCTCCCTTCATTCATTTTATATGCCTTTATAGTCCATTGGATGTCTGTATAATTTAAAAATAATTTCCTATCTATCTTAGGATCCAACTTTCACTATAACACTTTACTAATGTAAAGAATACTACTTTAACCAGTCTGATCATTATTTTTGAAATAACATTATGCTACATACTCTTCCTACTTATCAATAAAAGCTTACATGTTTTGTATACAAATTCTCCAAACTAACTGGATTTATCTAATTAATAACCCAATTACCTAAAATAAGTATTATTATTATGAGGAATGAAGGCTTTTTTTGGCAATCCAACTTAAAAGACATGATTCTTGTTTAACATTTTCAACATAATTTACTACTATTTCCTTAGCAGGGTTATATTCTTAAATACTCATTAGCAGGGTTATACTTTTAAGTATTCATTATATTCTTAGATACTCATTTACCATGCTCATATGATATCCAAACATAGAATAGAATAATAGAGTTGGAAGGGATCTTGGAGGTCTTCTAGTCCAACCCCCTGCTTAGGCAGGAAATGCTACACCACTTCAGACAAATGGTAAATCCAATCTCTTCTTTAAAACTTGCAGAGTTGGAGCATTAACAACTTCTGGAGGCATGTCGTTCCACTAATTAATTGTTCTAACTGTCAGGAAATTTCTTCTTAGTTCTAGGTTGCTTCTCTCCTTGATTATTTTATTTATTTATTTTGATTTGTCAATCGCTTACAAGATAATAGGTATAAGTACATACATAGTTATGAATACATGAAATGGGTACATATAAGAAAAATAAAAGAAACAATAGGACAGGGATGGTAGGCACGTTGGTGCGCTTATGCACACCCCCTACAGACCTCTTAGGAAAGGGATGAGGTCAATAGTAGACAGTCCAAGGTTAAAGTTTTTGGGGTTTGGGGAAGAAATCACAGAGTCAGGTAGAATATTCCAGACATTGACCACTCTGTTGCTGAAGTCGTATTTCCTGCAATCAAGTTTGGTGTGGTTAACCTTGAGTTTGTATCTATCGTGTGCTCTTGTGTTGTTATGATTGAAGCTGAAGTATTCATTGACAGGTAAGTCATTGCAATGTATGATTTTATATACCATACTTAGATCAGACCGAAGACGGCGTAATTCAAGGTTTTCTAGATCTAGAATTTCAAGTCTGGTAGCATAAGGTATTCTACAATGAGTAGAGGAGTGGGGAACTCTTCTTGTGAAATATTTCTGGACTTTTTCAACTGTGCTAATATCAGATATGTAATGTGGGTTTCAGACTGATGAACTGTATTTGAGTATTGGTCTAGCAAATGTTTTGTATGTTCTAGTTAGTAGTGTGATATTACCAGAGAAAAAGCTACGTAAGATTAGGTTAACAACTCTTCATGCCTTTTTGGTTATATAATTACAGTGGGTTCTAGCACTTAGATCATTAGAGATGGGTATTCCAAGGTTCTTTACAGAGCTTGGATCATCAACAAGGTCTTGACTATTCAGCTTGTATTTTATTTTCTGATTTTTTTTGCCAATATGTAAGACAGAGCATTTATTTGTTGAGATTTGAAGTTGCCATTTGTTTGACCATTCTGATACATAGTCAAGATCTTTTTGAAGGGTAGCAGTATTGTCTGTGGTATTGAACAGCTTTACATCATCAGCAAAGAGAACTCAGTTGCTCTTAATATGATCACAGAGATCATTTAAGTAGAGTTTGAAGAGAGTTGGTCCTAGGACACTACTTTGGGGGACACCACTATTGATAGGTACAGAATTTGATAGGACACTCCCAATTTTGACCATTAGTTGTCTGTTTGACAGGAATATTGTGGTGACCAAAACTGGATGCAGTTTTCCAAGTGTGGCATTACCAAAGCATTATACATATATCTTAATTTCTTAAATGCCTTTTACTTTCTACAGAATATATATGTCCTTCTTTATTTTTCTCAATTTAATATATGCAATCTAGAGCTCTCTGTCCAGAAATTTTTAAGTTATAGTGTGACAGTAGAATGTGTTCTATAAATAGCTTGTATAGAACTCTTGCAAAAAATATAGGATAGTTTATGTTTCTTAATTTGGGGGAAATAAAAATGAATGAAGTTACAATATTTTATTGTCTGAGATTTGATTGCAGGTTTCAAAACAATGTTAAGAAGTTAACAACAGATTGATTACATTGTATTCATTATATAATACACTGATTTTGAACTTACAGTGCATTTCTGACAATGTAAAGTCTAACCACTATGATTCTAAATCCTCCTTCACAATTACTTTAAAAAGAAAACAGTACTTTAATTTACATTAATGATACTTTATTTGATACTATGGGAACCCTGGTGGCGCAGCGGTTAGAATGTAGTATTTCAGGCAAACTCTGCCTATTGTTTGGAGTTTGATCCTGACAGGGCACAAAGTTGACACATCCTTCCATCCTTCCGAGGTTGGTAAGGACACAGATTTTAGGGGGCAATATGCTGACACTATAAACTGCTCAGAGAGTGCTGTAAAGCACTATGAAGCAGTATATAAGTCTAAGTCCTATTGTTATTGCTAATGAGTGTTCTACATTTTTAGAAAACTTGTAAAATAAGAAAGTTCAGGAGTGAAGATGTGTTATAGTTCTGATCTACATTGGCAACTTTCATGCAATACCTGATCAAAATTTATTTCTGGTTAAAAAGTATCACAAAGGTCATAGTTTGTAAATAATCCCACTCAGGAAGTAAGCTTTTGACTTTGTCATGGCTATGCTTCAAAGTGCTTAAGGTGTATTGGTCTAATAACAAGGAGATTCTTGTTCAAAATCTTACTCATCCACAAATCCCTTGGATTAGTCTCTTTGAACCTAACCTACTTCACTAGATTCTTGTAAGTGTAAAATGTACCAAGCAAAAAGCATGTATGATGCTCAGCTGTTTGGAGAAAAAAAAACAGGATGGGAGTTTAGTAAAGAAATTTCCACACAGGGAAAAACAACTGCAACTTTTCAAATTAAATCAGGGCTCTGCACTAATGTAAAGCAGCGGATCTGCCCTGCTACCATCACATGTAAACCCTGAATCCTGTTTTTCTGATCCCAAGAGTTTTTGTTTTTTTCAACTCTGATTGTGGAATTCCATATTGCAAGCCATTTATAGCAGGAAGCATGTTAAAGTTGGAATATTATGTACGTCTTAAAATAAGCTGAACCCAATTCAAAGTCATATGACCCCAAGAAACTTATGAAATCCTATAGATCCCTGGTTCTGTTATGATTCTTTGGCTCTTTTCCCCTTCAAGAAATATGTAAGTGTAACCCCTGAAGCCACCTAGGGTTGGTCTACTCCTGATGCATAAACATGACTAGTTGGCAATAATGTGGCTCCGTTGTGTGATTCTGGAACAGTCGTAACACAATTTCTGTTGGCTCCATGTAGTCCTTGAATGTTAATTAGCTATTCATGTTAAGGCAACAATAGATGAAAATAAAAAAGGAAAGGATTACACATTACTCCCTGTGGAGCAGAATGGTAAACCCGCTGAATTCTATAGGCTTTTATTAGTCTTAATAGCCTGTTAATGACTTGGGGGGAAAAGGGGGAGGCATTCTAGCAGTGAAGTGAACATGTTTGATCAAAGCCCATGCGTACAACTGAACCTGCATTTATATTACTGATATGGAAGACTAAAAAGAGTACAGGTTATGTTCTTGAAACTATCTAATCAGCAGATATTCATGGGGTAATCCAGAGGGTTTAACTGTGGCTGTGCAACCATTATTAACATAGTATTGAGATGTTCATTTTCACTGTGAGTTATTTCAATTAACTGTCCCCTATAGACAATAAATTTCAGCGGAAAACAACAGTGGGTGTCTCTCTTTACAGGGAATCCCAGACCATTTTGTTGTTGTTTATTTATTTATCTCATTCTGAAGAAATTTCCTGGGAGGAAGAAAGATTTCTATTTGTATCTTCTCCTCTTTGACTGTTGTCCAAATAGATCTTTTTTGGAGGGGGTTTACCTGTGCTCGTCATTTCTGACTGCTGACTTAGTCACCATGATCAGTGGTGGGCTTCTGCCCATTCGGACCACTTCTAGCAAACAGGTACGAGTGATGATCAGTTGGCCCTGCCCATCCACCAACCCCTGCCCTATCCTGTCTTACATTTCCTTCATTTGCAGCTCAACTGATTCATGCAGCAAAGTGTATTACCACGCCTCAGCTATTCTACTTACTGGGGAAGGCTGGAAGGTAGCTGGAAAGATTCAAAATGGTGTTTATTGAATGCTGCACGTGCTCACTCAGCGTGTGTGTCAGCTCTGAGATCAGCTGCCACAAGAATGTGAACAATGAAGGAGGGTGAGGGAGTTGAACAGTTCAAGGTTATTTAGTATGTTGCATTAAAAAATTCTAGCTGCAGTTAATTGGTTCTCATGATTTATGAAGTATAGTAAGTGGGAGGAGATAGGGAGGACTTTGTTATCTTGAAAGAAATATCCTTCTTATGTAAAGTATTCTGGCCCAGGCCTTAATGGCCCACCCATTGACAAAGGTGGGGGTGAGTTTCTGCTTCTTGAGTTTCTACTCTTTTTAGAAGAAATATTCTGCCTTTTAATATTTCCTGGGCTATTTCAATTTTTCTAGGAGAGGGGTGGATGCTAACTTCCCACAATCCCTCATTTTTTTTTTTTTTTGAAAACACGTGAGAGTTTGGACAAAAGATTAGAAGGTGATCAGATCAGGGAGACTTGATGGGTGCTTTAAAAAAATTTTTTTTTCCTCTGATGCAAAGGAAAGGCATTGAAAAAAGAGGCAACAGAAAAGGATTCCTTCAGTGGCTCCCAAAAGCTTTCAACCATAAAGGTCTGGGAAAACTTCTGTTTTTTTTTTTTTTTTTTAGCTGTATCCAATTTTTCTTGCCAAATGATTTTCAGATGTTTGATATACTTTTTGTGAGCTTACAGTCAGGTTGTAAGCACATGCCTCTACCTTCTTCACAACCTTTAAATTACAGGCTGCTCATATCCAAGGTTATGGTTACTACCTGCCTAGCTCTTAGCTTCCAGGGTTTGTGAGGCCAAATTGAGGTTAGCCAGTGTGCAACCAGCTATTTTGTATTTTTAAAGTTACACACAATGAGCCCTGGTACTTCTACTCATGAGACCACCAGTGCAACATATCCTGCTTTACTGGGCAACTGGGCAGCATCATTTGTGAGTCACAGTCAGGACTTCGGGTTTGGAGATCTCTTTTCTGCTATCTCTTTAGGAATTGCCTGAGGGAGATGCCTTCTCCCCCATGGAATTAGCAGGGTAATATGACTGCTTGGGCCTTAGTGCCTCAGAGCAGTAAACAAACAAAACAGATAAAAAAAAAACACATTAAAACGAAGCTAGGAGCAGCTTTTTGTGGAGGTAGGTAAAAAGGGGTTAGCCTCTCTCTAATTCTGAATGGTGTGTCTCTGTGTATGTGCCTGTGTATGCAGCTAGTTTTACAATACAGATAATACAAACATGTGGACAATTTTCCCTCCCACCAGACAGAAGTACAAGGTGTTCAGAACTTGCTGGGCCAGCCACTCTCAAATACAATCCTTACATGAGTACATCAAACTGGTTACAATATAAATAATATAGGAAAGAAAACATTACAATAGATTTCACATTACAATGAATTTTCAGTTACAATAAATTTCCATCCTCCCCCCATAATCTTTCTAACTTCTGGGGATTGAAAAGAGTCATTTAATCTTTTACTGGTCCATCTCAGGGTCCTTTCCTTCACGTCTCTGGGTGGCATAGGCTTGGCCTGGTGGTATGGGTGGTCAGTCAGGCTTGGGAAGGTCTGCCCACTCTGGTTGCTGTAATGACTTTCAGTGGATGCTGGATCCAAACTCAATTCCTGGTTCCAATGGATGGAATGTCTCTAGGGGCAGTATCTGCTTCCACATGTGGCAGGACTAGAAGACACAGAACAAGGGTCCCTTCCCCCCTTCGCTAGTAATTCTACCAGGAAAGGCATTGTAAAAGGATTAGAGATTTTGGTGGGGGGGTAAATAGCTTGCAGGCATGGTTTGAGGATCAAGAATAACACATTAGTATTGCAGTTACTAAAAAGATAAATCAATTTCAACAAAATGGAGACACAGTAGATGAGAAAGGAAAAAAAACTGGATTCACAAGCTTCAGGAAAAAGAATGAACAGGTAAAATCATTTAAACACACAGTAAATGCAAGGATGAAACTTTTCTTGTAAATGAACTTAGAACATTCACTAATAACCTTGGGTTTTTCTTAAAAGCACAGAGAGGAAAGAAAATTTTCTCTGTTCCTCATCCAGTTTGGTTGGCCAGACCAGACCGGGAGAAGACAATTTCTCTCTGTGTTTTTAAATCTTAATAATTTAAAATTAATATCTGAAGAGGTCAGACACTTTTAACAGTTGCAACAGTTACCTCGAGGACACACAAAGACTTAGACACACACACGTGCGCACACACACACACAGAAACAAGGACAAAGAAAACAAAACTCTGAGATTTACACACACACTGATCATTCCCACAATAAATATCTTAGTTAAATTGGAGAAGGCATAAAAGACACTTTTAACAGTTGCAGCAGTTACCTCGAGGACACACAAAGACTTAGACACACACACACGTGCGCACGCACACACACAGAAACAAGGACACAGAGAGGAAAACAAAAGTCTGAGGTGTACACACACACTGATCATTCCCACAATAAATATCTTAGTTAAATTGGGGAAGGCATAAATCTTAAGGAACAAACCACGTGGTTGCATAGAAGACAAAGAAAGAAAGAAAGAATTAAGAAAAATTCCATGTGATCCTGTTTATACATTGCCCTTTTAAGTACCTTTATTTACTACATTGGTCTTCCTGTATCCCTCAGCAAAGCCAAATCCCTACCTATACATTTTACCTTTTTCTTGCTCATGCCGGCTAGGGTCAGCATCTGCTGCTCATCCCAAGCCTTCAATAGCTCTCCCTGGGGGGTTCCATCCAGGACCCTCGAACTACCGCTTCCCATGTTCCCTTTACATGTGGGGTTTCACACTTTGGCTTAGTCGGGTCAGTCAGCTAGGCGAACCAGTTTCAGACACAAGCAATATCCAAGCAAGAAGAAGAAAAAAAGAAGGGTGTCTGGGGGAGACTTTGGTCGTTGCTCCTAGCGCAACGGAATAAAACACTTTTCTTAAACCTCAGAACAAAAATATAAAAGAGACTGGTCGTTGCTCCTGGCGCAACAGAATCAAACACTTTTCTTTAACCTCAGAACAAAAATATAAAAAAAACTAGGTGTTTCCCAAAGTATGCGCACTCCCCTTTTTAGTAAAAAATTCCCAAGAGACTTTTCTCTCTCTCTCTCTCTCTCACTTCACCACGGTTTTCGGACTGGGGGTGTTGCTGTCAATGCAGCCTACTTTCCTTTCCCCCAAAAAAACAGCCCGTGAGACTCTCTGCCCCCCTCAGACAAGTACGAGTACTCCACTTTTCTCTATTCTATTCTTTTCTTTTCTTCCTAGCCCACGTTTACAGATCTGGAAGAGCTCAGATCCGAGGAAAACTTGCTGCTCTTATGCAGGCAAGTACTGGCGCTCCTAATTTAGTATCCAAATTACACTAAAACTACCTAAGTTTACCTAAAATCCTGGGGTTTGCTTTTGGGATATACTGGACAAAAAAAAAATGACAAATTTTCTTCCCTCCCTTCAATCATAACCCGCTTGGCTTTTCCTCTTATATACAGAAGGTCCCACACTCTGGTGGCCCCCCCTTGCTTTTCCTGTCCTGATGGTCCTGGCTCTGTAGAGCTAACAACAGGCAAGAGGGCGGCTAGAGGCCAAACAAAGAAATGAAATCCAGCTGCTGTCCAAGGATGAAGCCACTCATAAACATGCTCTTCCTTTTTCCCTAACAAAAGGTCCTGTGCTCTGGCAAAACCCCCATGCTCTCCAGACTCTTGGTCTTTCTGCGGTTAGGAAATGCACAGAGGAAGCAAGATCCAATTGTGTTTGGGAGAAGGACACTCTCACACACATGCAAGCATACACATATTTCCCACATTTTTCCATGCTTTAAAATTAAAATTTAGAGGTACTCACCTTCTTTCCAAGCAGCCTTTGAGCTCAACACTCAAAACCCCTTTAAAACCTTTTTTCCAAATGGCCAAGGTCCAGGAAAAACTCACCCACAGACTCAATGGGTCTGTTTGCTAGCAAGGGAATCTTACCTGGGCCTGGTCCATTGGTTAGGTTAGCTTGGAGTCCCATCTGCTTGGGTGCCAATTCTTGAAAGAAATATCCTTCTTATGTAAAGTATTCTGGCCCAGGCCTTAATGGCCCACCCATTGACAAAGGTGGGGGTGAGTTTCTGCTTCTTGAGTTTCTACTCTTTTTAGAAGAAATATTCTGCCTTTTAATATTTCCTGGGCTATTTCAATTTTTCTAGGAGAGGGGTGGATGCTAACTTCCCACAGTTACATGCGCTGGGAATGAGTTTCAGTTTTGGAAATTTCCATAGATGTACCAGAGGTGTTCCTAATAAATCAGTTGGAGATTATGCTTGTCTCGGAGTGATTGATTACTATGGATAATTTCTGGATGCCTAACATTTATTTCAAAATAAATGTTAGGGCTCTGGTATTCACCCCCATTTAAATCATGAGCCTTTAGCCAGATCTTCCAGAGCTTAAAGAAGATTTATTAGGAGTGAACATGCTGGTGCTATCTGGGTGTAGCTGACTCTGAGACACATCATTCATTTCACCCTTGACCCTGGTCTTCTCCCCACCCCCTGGGTGAATCATAATTCATATTCTCCAGTGGGACACATCCATAGCCAAGAGTCATCAATCATGTTCTCCAGTTATAATTTTGCACACCAGAAACTTCAGTCGCCTAGAAATTATCTATGAAAGCATTTAAGGAATGCACTATTTCCCCCCTCTCTTTCTGCTGGCAAACTCTTAAAAGACCAGAGAAATATTTTATGAGTTGACAGCGCTCACAGAACTGGTTGTTAAACCGGTTGCAGCCCTCCACTGACCATGATAAAGATTTGATTTGGAGACACCCCCCAAATCCCTTCCTCTCCTATGTTTTATCCAGTTTTGAACCATATCATTCCAGGAGTCTATCATAAGATAGGAGTTCTTTGGAATGAGTGTGAAATGCTTCAGTAAGTGTTGATTGAAAATTGCAGGACTCAAATCCTTTCCTTCAGGTGTGCAAGGATTTCAGAAGCTGTTCTCCTTTTGGAAAGAAAAGTAAGAGCATGATCATTCCATGCTAAGAGGATTTTGGTGATTAGGAAGAGAACTTTAGGGCACACACTGGTTTCAAAGAAAGAAAGAAAAAATGTCCAAGCAGGGCTGAATCATTCACTCTAAGATTAAAGTGCTTACCACAAAGTTACGCCTATTAACTCAGGGTTCAGGTTTTTGAATAAAACATCACAAGGAGCCATTCATCTTTGTGGTTTCCTTGTTGTTAAAAAAAAACTGCTTTGCTGAGCAGAGCTTTAAGTCTATGTCAGATATATCTGATGTTAGAATTTACTAGAATAAAATTTCTGTAAATCTGAGAGCTGGCACTGTTTCAAATGTCCACTATAAAGATTTCTAATATAATAATATTGACTTACAACAGTTTATTTAGTGACTGTTACAACATTACCACCGAAAAAAGTGACTTATGACCTTTTTTTTTACAATTACGACTGTTGTAGTATTCAAGATGCTGATTGTCACCTTTAAAGCCCTTCATGGCTTGGGATAGGGAACATCTCTTGCCAGTCACATCTATCTGATCCATTAGAGCAAGGAGGCAGGGAATGTTGTGGGTCCCATCCCTGAGGGAGATACACCTGGTGGGACCCAAAAGAAGGACCTTCTCCGTGGTGACTCCCTCTCTCTGGAATATCACTCCCTCAGAGATAATACTCTTCCGAAAGGCACTTGAAGACCTGGTATTGCCAGCGGGCCTGGGGAACCCAGAGGGGGATGGAGCCCATCAAATGGCTCGTGTGATCTGCTGTTGTTGGGGCGGGGGATGGGAGTTGGTTTTTATTTTATTTTTTTTCCAAATTTTGTTCTATTGTACTTTACTAATTTATTTGATTCTTTTTATTAGTTTTTAATTGTTTTTTATTTTTATTTTTTTGTTTTAAATATGATTTTTATATTGTGTAAGCTGCCTCGAGTCGCCATGGGCAAATAGGTGGCAATATAAATTAAATAAATAAATAATAAATAAATTCCCATGGTCACATGATCAAAATTCAGACGGACGCTTGGCAACTGAATCATATGACAGTGGTAATGTCTCGGGATCATGTAATCACCTTTTGTGACCTTCTGACAAGCAAAATCAATGGGGAAGCCAGATTCAGTTAATAATCTACAGAAATAGAATGGAATGGGATGGAATAGAATAAAGAATAATGTATAGGATAGAATAGAAACAGGATAGGATAGGATTGAGTAGGATAGAATTTAAGAATAGAAATAGGAATAGGAATGGAATGGAACGAACGGAACAGAACGGAATAGAAAAGGAAGGGACCGTGGAGGTCTTTTAGTCCAGCCCCCTGCTCAAGCAGGAGAACCTATACCATTTCAAACAACTGACTGTCCAGTCTCTTTTTAAAATCCTCTAGTGATGAAGCACTCACGATTTGTGAAGGCAAGCTATTCCACTGTTTAATTGTCCTCATTGTTAGGTGAGGTTAATTTCAGGTTGCTTCTCTCTTTGATTATTTTCCATCCATTGTTTCTTGCCTTGTCTTCTGGTGCTTTGGAGAATAATTTGACCCCCTCTTCTTTGTGGCAACCCCTCAAATCCTGGAATATTGCTATCATGTCGCCCCTTATTCTTTTTTTCTTCAGACTAGCCAGACCTAAATCCTGCAGTCGTTTCTTCATAGGTTTTACTCTCCAGGCCTTTGACTCCAGGCTACTAACTTAACAACTGGTTTACTTAACAACTGTGGTAAGAAAGGTCGTAAAATGGAATAAAATTAACTTAGTAAACGTCTCACTCAGCAGCAGAAATTTTGGGTTCAACTGTAGTCATAAGTCGAGAGTTACCTGTGTGTGCTCATTAAAAAAACACCCTTTTAAGTATGCAGTTTCCCTACAATTGATTCTTCCTTTTTGGATGTCATTGTGTCAAATATACAGCTATGAATTTTCCATTTGTTGCTACCCATCTATAACATCATCCATTATATGAAGTTTGCTCTGTTTCACACTCATTGACATCCATGGCAGATTTCTTCACCATCCTCTGTGCATTGTGTTTGCTGGGGAAAAAACAACAATAACTCTGCCTGGAAAAAAAAAAAAAATTGAAACATGAACACTGTATTGGTCGTGGTAATTGGCTCTCAGCTCACGTAGATTGCATGGTCACATAAGTACATTATAGAGCATTTGTGTAGCGTAGAAAATGTCAGAGTGATGAGTATTTTCAGTGACTGGGCATGCATTCTCCTATTCATTGTCAGGGGAAGGTAATATTTTATAAAGTTTGTAAAAAAAAAAAACACCCAAAAATGGCGCAAATCATCTCGTAACAAATACTGATCAAGCTATTTGCAAACGCTTGCCCAAGGATGTCAGAGGATAGTCTGAGGAATAGCTATGTTTGCTGACAGATTTCAGAGACTGATGGCTTGCTATTAGGGTAATGCGCATCTGCTGATGTGTGTCAGCAGTGAGTCAAAACAGCTTTTGAGATTATGTTGCTAACACGCTGAGAGAAGGGACTGAGTCAATGGCTAACCAGCATTGGCTGCGCCAGGGGCAACAGAAGTTCCTTTGATGTGAGTTGCTGGTAGAATATGTAAAAGCATTTAAGACAAATCGGATTCCCTATAACAAGCTTTCTCTTGGACAACAGGTTTTTGCTTTGACCAAGGGCAGATGTACAAAAACGACGTTTATAGAAGAGTAAAAAAGGCAATAGAAAAACAGTTTACCACACAGAAAACCTGCTGAGAGTGTGAAACACAGAAATAATGGGCAGGGCAAGTTTGGAATAAAAGACTTATTTGAACGGGATGGAATGCGCCTTCAAGAGGGCAGGAGAGCAACATAAACCTGACAGGATGATCACAATTATGGATCTAGCATTGCCACCTCTTGGCTGCTGGATTTGCTGGATTTGCTGGAATTTGAGCAGTTGTCATGATGGCGCTTGGACGTGAACTAGATTTCTCTTTGCAGGGCCAGTGTAAATACTTGAGTTTCCTTTTTCTACATTCACTGGAAAGATGTCCCAAAAATATGACCTATTTCAGGCTGCCCACTCTGCTTCCGTAACATATGAAATAGAATTCACATTTATTGGGAAACATCGAATCCAGTGAGATTTATTTCTGAGTAGGCCCAAAAACCAGGCAAGGTTTTTTGCTGGTAGTCCTGCAATTGCAACAATTTGTTTAGTGACCATCCGACATTACAGTAGCCCTGAAAAAAAAGACTTATGACCATTTTTTACACTTACGACCATTGCAGCCACTCCGTGATCCTGTGATCAAAATTCAGATGCTTAGCAACTGACTCATATTTATGACAGTTGCAATGTTCCTGGGCTCCCCTTTTGAGACCTTCTGACAAACAAAGTGAATGGGGATGCCGGATTCACTTAACAACCATGCTACTGATTTAACTCCCGTCCTAGAAGAATGAAATATTTTGAGAAATATTTTAAAAAGGGCAGGATAAAATATTTCCACTAAAAGAAATAAAAATTTTAAGGGAGACAGAAACTCATACCCAACTCCCAGTCCTCCACCCCAAGCAGATACTGAGCTGGGGTGGCTTTATAAATGCAGATTTGGTAATCCATTGCTCCCTGCAGCAAGGACTGGACAAAAGTAGGATTAACCCACTACCATCTAGCAGTGGAGCTCTCCACATTGCATCATCTCCTAAGGACAATGCATCATCCTCCAAACTTCAACCAAACTTAGCTCAGATAACCTACAGAGCCAGCTATGATCCCTACAACAGCCAATAGAATACATGTTCCTGCCCAGGAACAGGAAGCTGTTCAGAAGTTCAAAGCCCAAGAGAAGGTATAAATAACCCTCATTCTCAACTCCATGTGGTCTGTTGCCCAGAATCACACGTGCTTGGTAGTTCTGCTTCATTAATAAATGGACCCTCTTTCCAATCAGCCACCAGCCTCCATTTTGTCTCCAGTACCTCTCTCCCAGCTTGAACTGAACCAGATGGGTAGTTCTTCCAACACACTGTTTTGATTCACTTAAGAGCTATGGCAACAACGGTCATAAAATGGAGCAAAATTCACTTAACAACTGTCTCTCTTAGCCACAGAAATTTTGAGTTCAGTGGTAATCATAAGTCGGGGACTACCTGTATTATGTATTGATAGAAAGTAATGATAAAGGAGAAGTTGCTTTGTCTTAAGAAATACATTGTCCCTTCTGATAACTTCGTAAAGCCACTTAAGGTTCAGAATAAACACAAGTATGTCTCCCCCTCCCCACTTGGCTAATTTCTTAAAAGAATCTTCAACCTACGGCAGATTATAACCGTCTTAATTATAAATCCCAAGAGATGCTGATCCAGTTTTAATTATTCTGTAGGTAATGCCATATTCTAATAAATGCAAATCAATGCCTTCCAGTTCCATGTTCCCGCTTGTCACTCCTTGTAAGTAACAAAAAACCCCTTTCCCCACCTCTTGTTCTATTTCTCCCCATTTCAGGGGAAAAAATGAATGCAAAGGAGGAGAAGGGAGCAATATGATAATGTTGATTACTACCTGGATTTTAAAACTGGCATTTTGGAATTGTGCAAAAGCCTCCATTTGAATCTGTACGTGTAAAAATCACATAATTATAATCTTGTCATTGTAGTGATTAGAGCACTGGGAAATAGGTTCTATGCGCCTCTGTATGTGCAGTATGTATGTTTATGAAAATCAACTTTGAATAGAATAATAATCCAACATTCTTTCTTTTATCCAAGGGACACAGAAATAGTGCATCTTCCCTAAATTCCAAGGCTTATTTTAACCATCAGCCGTGAAATTTTCTAACCACGTATGTCAATCCCAATCCTTTTTAGTTTCCCAACTCAGATAAAATCTAGTGCAGGTGATCCTCCGCTTACGTCCACAATTGAACCCAAAATTTCTATTGCTAAGCAAGACAATTGTTAAGTGAGTTTTGCCCCATTTTACGATGTTTCTTGCCATGGTTGTTAAGTGAATAACTTCAGTTGTTAAATTAGTGACACAGTTGTTAAGTCAATCCGGCTTCCCCATTGACTTTGCTGGTCAGAAGATTGCAAAGTGTATACTTGACTCCGGGACGCTACAACAATCATAAACATGAGCCAGTTAGCCAAGCATCTGATCACATAACCACAGGGAAATTGCAACGGTCATAAGTGTGAAAAACGGTTGTAAGTCACTGTAAATTTGGTCACTCTGCATATAAAAGTATTGAATAAAATACAATGAGATCTGCGTGAAAAGAATGTGTGTGTGTGTGTGTGTGTGTGTGTGTGTGTGTATCAAAGGATCATAGTGTATGTCATGCCCCTAGTGGAGACTGACTCTGAGGGAGAGGAGGAACAGCCAGTAGGGAGTGGAAGTGTTGCTCTGGAGGTTGTGGAGGAGGCTGGGGAAGGACAGAGGCCAGCTGAGCAGTCAGAGGAAGACCCAGGCCCATCCCCTATCCATCCTAGGGCACACAGGGAGGAGAGGATAAGGGAGAGACGTGATCTCCTAAGGAGAAGAGGGCCTTGATCCTCTTCATGGGCTGCAGCTGTGACAACTGAATAAAAGGACGGACCTGCGTACTGGCAAACGCTGGAAACAAAGTATGTTTTATTTTGGTCTGAAGTTATCTTGGTTGGCATCCTTCCAACAGAACTGTGTCTTGTTATCTCCTTGAATTTGGTAAATACTTCTCCTGTTCCATTGTGGAAATTTTGTCATTATATTTGTTTGGTTTGTTATTTCACCTCTATCTGCTCATTAGGTTCGGACTGTATTGCTTTCTTTTGAAGACTATTTTTGAATAAGTTTTATCTCCAACTGAGAATTATTGAACAGTGGGACCAAGTTGGAGGCATTAAAGGACATTTATTTAAGTTTTGGATTTTGTTATGTTTGTGTTACACTCTGGGTCATCACAGAGTATTCAGTCATAGGAAATAATAACTGGACTTCGGATTATTTAAGAAAAAACAGTCCTCAGATTTCTCATTCCCTCAAGCCCTGGCCATAATAAATCTAGGATTTATTTATTTATTTGTTTGTTTGTTCGTTTGTTCGTTTGTTCGTTCATCCATCCATCCATCCATCCATCCATCCATCCATCCATCCATCCATCCATCCATTCATTCATTCATTCATTCATTCATTCATTCATTTATCCTGCGAATAGTCATTATATTACTGTTGGTATATATATTTACATCTCAGTCCTGTTTTTCCATGTCCACCCAGAATTAAATTCCATTCAACTCAATGCATTTATTTTTGGATACATGTCTGGGTATTTTCTGTTTGTCTCAGACTGAGTTTGTTCTTTCTAATTTTCTTTCTTTCTTTCTTTTTTTTACTTTAAAAGTATTGCTGTTGGAGGACAACGCTTTCCTGCATCTGCTGGACTCCAATTCATAAAAATTATGTCATAATAAAGCTATTAAATCTTCAAGGCTATATCTGTTTTTCCCTACATTAGTAATTGTATGAATACTGACCTTTCCATCCCCGAATAATACAAGTTGATGTGGTGCTTCTTTTTTAAAAAAAATGAGGGGGGAGGGGTTAAGTCCAACCATAAATTGCATCATGAAGACAAAAATAAAACCTGAACATCAACGTTGTTGTTAGGTTGATAGGCAATTTGGCAACATTTCTCAGAGAGGAAAGTATATTTCCCCATTATTTTTTGCCTCCAAACTACAGAGGCATGGGGATGATGATGTGATGCCCTGTTATTTCAAGGGAGATAATTTTGGGGAAGTTCTAAATTCTCTGAAAGGCTAATTAATCAGTTTTATTGCTAAAAATGAGAGTCAGTTTGATCTAGGGATTAAGTCACAGGAGACTCTGAGTTCTAATCCTGCCTTATGAAAGCTATGTGGAGAATTTTGAGCCAATCACCCATTCTAGTCCCGCCTTAGGCATGAAAGCTGGTTGGGGATCCTTGAGCCAATCACTCGTTCTAGTCCTGCCTTAGGCATGAAAGCTGGTTGGGGAACATTGAGCCAATCATGTGTTCTAGTCCCGCCTTGGGCATCAAAGTTAGCTGGGTGACTTGATCAGTCCTTCTCTTTCAGCCCAACTCACCTTACAGGATTGTTGTGGGGAAAATGGAAGCATGAAGGAATATTATGTATGTCTGCTGCTTTGAGTTACTTATGAAGATTCTAATAAATAAAACATTAAAGGAAAAGGGGCAGCACAATTCTGAAGGGTTATAGTTGTTACAACATTTGTTTTATTTTTTTCTCCTTTTTGTATATATAAGTATATGTATATGCACATACTTCCGTGCACATACATAACACACAAATAATAATGAAGTTAATAAAAATTTCAGACTAAGCTACTAAATTTCTTGAAAATGATATAACAAAAAAAAATTTCCTACTTTTTTCTATAGTAAAGGGCCCAGCATACGTAGTAGTATTGCAGTGATATGGCTTGGTGTCAATTCATATCTGTCATATCTCTCATCTGTTTTGGTTTAACAAAATCATGTTTTTCTTCCCTCCATAGATCTGTCCTTTGTCCCAATTTCCAATTATATATATTTTTAGAAAGAACACGAAGAAGGAACAAATGACTAAGGGCAAATCAGCCATCAGCGTAATTATTTCATTTACAAGCATATGTACCAATGTTGTACATTACTTGTTTACTTCAGAAAACCAAATGGTAAACAGAAGTATATATAGATAATATCTGAACCTATTTGTTTGGCATTTGACAAACACCTTTGCTATGAAAGCAATTCCATCCCTCTGTATATTGCCCATATTAAAAAAAAATAGATAAAGAAGTAACAGTACAAAGAAATGAAGCGAGATATGTCCGTGAAAAAAGCACATTTAGTAGTTTCCAGAATGAACTGATAAATTTGAAACAAATCTGTATTTATTTCTTTCACAGCTGGTGTAGTATGCATATAAGGAAAGTTTTGAAGCTTATAAATAACTTAACATGTTTTTACATGTGCATTCATGCATTCAGTTGTCAGTAGGGTAATATGCCAACATTTATTGGAATTTATATACAGATATAATACATGTATGTTTATTCTGTGTATTGTGGGTAATTTAATAGGTTCATATAAACATGCCAAGGAACTATAGTTATTCTATGTTTAGTGTTGCAGATTTTTCACGATTTTTCTTTTACCATTTAAAAATATTGGAACACATTCATGTGCTTTCGTATTCAACACTATTGAGTTTTATAGAAAATGTAGCCTGGCATACACTTTAAAATATTCCCAATGATCACATTAGCTTTAATTGTATAATTTCCAAACATATTTTTGGAAAGAAGAAACCAGGAAATTTTGTTCTCCCACTTTTAATAACCATGGAGCTTCTTTTTTGCAGATCATATTACACACCTGCTCACTCAAGTTGTACTACAATTGGTCTGGAAATTTCTAAAAGTTTTCCTCTCTGAAAATGATACTTCTGTCTTATTCTCAGGGTGCTTCTTTCAAATTTATCTCATAGTAGTTTTGTACTTACTTAACTCTTGGAGATGGCCAAGAGAGAGTATATATGGATGTCTTTGATTTCTATTATGTATTTTTCTATTATTCCGAAGCTCCACATAGCTGTGCTTCCCAATTTAAAAAGGGGGGAAATCCTTAAGAATATTTTCTTCTGGGATTTAATGGAAGCATTAAATGCTTCTGCCTTCTTCTGAAAGCTAGAGAGTCCCTTCAGATTTTACTCTGCTAGTGTTGTTGCTGAGTATAGGGGACTATGCCCATCTCCGTTTCAAGGCCACTGAACCAGCGCTGTCCAAATACATTTCCATGGTCACGTGGCTAACATAATATTATAGAGCGCCTTTACCTTCTGACTGGTGGTATCTATTTCTCTAATTGCATTTGCATGCTTTCTTTTGAAAGCACAAATTTCAAAAATAAACCATGTCTCCTTCAAGGTGCAGAATACTGAAGCAGTAATTGAAAGAAAATGGAGCTGAAATTTTTGCAGTGAATAAATTTGCAGACAATAAATTGGTTTCTTCATCTTTTGTTAGCAATGTAAGGTATCAATGTGCTATTTTGCTTTATTTTTATTCATACCCCTTCATAGTCTGCTAGAAGCAGTCATCTTCCTTTGTGTTGTCAAGATATTTTAGGTAGACAAGGTTTGTCTTTCGTCTCTGCTAGATAAGAATGTGTTTTAGGCACTGTTTTATATGGGGCTTCCAGATTTGGACTGCAGAAACCTAGACAACCACTAGATGGCAGCAAAGAGATTCAGAAATTTAACTCTATATTGCTCTCTAGTGATCTTTATAGATTTGGTAACCCTAGTTTACGTTTTTGAGAAGAATTAGGGTTTCTCTATATTGACCGTCCATTAATGAAATAGCATATCCTTTAGTACTTGTTCAAATACTGTCACAAAGATAAGTGTAACCTAAACAAATAGTAAACCTTCCATTTCAGAATACAACAGGAAGGGCTATACTTTATGTGTTTATTATTTAATTTATTTGTGTGTGATTTAGGGTTTCATGCTTGACCAGGGAGTTAGACTAGAAGACTTCCAAGGTCCCTCCCAACTGTGTTATTCTGTTATTATTATATTTTTAGAAATAACTGAAGGCAGCGAACATATCCAACACACCTTTCTTCTCCTATTTCCCCCACAACAACCCTGTGAAGTGGGTTGGACTGAGGAGAATGACTGTCCCAAAGTCACCCAGCTGGCTTTCATAGCTAAGGCAGGACTTGAATTCACAGTATCCTGCTTTCTAGCCTGGTGCCTTAACCATTAAACCAAACCATTTATATTCATGCATGCATGCATTCATTCTTGCTACATCAAAGGAAAGAGTCCCTTGAATCAAGAATTTCAATCAATGTCAGCCATTTCTGTGAGACATAAGGGAATCTGGCAGTTTGGAAAAATCTGAAGAATTCTATATCATGGTTTGTGTGAATAAACTAGAGTCGAGAAAGAATAACTTGTAAAGTAATTGCAAGCAAAAAACTTTATGATGAGTTTTGATATCTCAATTTTGATACTGATATGTACACCTACTGCATTTTTAACTTGGTCCTCTTATCCTTCTTCAAAAGCTGGAAAGGGAAACTGCAAAGTTCAATAAGCAATGAAGAGTAAAAAAGAACAGAGTAAGTCTGGAGACTGAAAGGATAGCCAAAGGTAATTGCTAGAGAAGAAAATAGATATTATAAGGTTTTCATGCAGAAAATAGTCCAGGAATCCAAGATCACTGAAAATTGAAACTGAAAATATCTCCAGGGAACTAGATGGAGAGTGATGGCTGCAAAAGCACTGCAGATTTTAAAAGAATAACAGAATTAGGGACTTTGGAGGCTTCTAGTCCAATCCCTGCTCAAGCAAGAAGCCCTATAACATTTCAGACAAATGATTGTTCAATCTCTTCTTAAAAACTTCCAGTGTTGGAGCACCTACAACTTCTGAAGGCTAAGTCTTTCCACTGATTATTTGTTCTAGCTGTCAGGAAATTTTTCCTTAGTTCTAGGTTGATTGTCTCTTTGATGAGTTTCCATCCATTGTTTCTTGTCCTACCTTCAGTTGCTTTGAAGAATACATTGACCCCCTCTTCTTTGTGGCAGCCTCTAAGATATTGGAACATTGCTATCATGTCACCCCTAGTCCTTCTTTTCATTAAACTCATCCTACCAATTCCTGCAACCATTCTTTGGTTTTGTTTTCTTTTACCTTCCAGTCCCTTAATCGTCTTTATTGCTCTTCTCTGCACTCTTTCAAGAAACTCAACATCTTGTTTATATCATGGTGAGCAAAGTTGGATGCAATATTTCAAGTGTGGTCTTACCAAGGCATTATAAAGTGGTACTAACACTTTACATGAATTTGATTCTATCCCAGTGTTAATGCAGACTAGGATTGTGTTGGCTTTATTGACAAATGTAACTCTTCTGTACAGAAGATTTTTTCATTGTGTACCACTTATGACTTATGAGCAACCTTCCCTCCCTCCCTCCTTCCCTCTCTCCCTTCCTTCCACTGGTTTCTAAATTATAGAAATACTTCAATATTTTGGTGCAAAATTGCTTTGTTAACTGCTGTGATGTCCTGGGGCATGGCACAAAGGCAACACGGTTACATAAGTAAGAAGAGTTCCTTTAATACCACCAACTTTGTCCCCTATGTCCAGGTTACCTTCAGCTGGAGAAAAAACTCTCCCAAGAAAGTCTTTAAGTGTAGGAAATTCACTCTGAAAACAAACTACATACATACTGTAATTAAAAATCCACAAAACCATGTTGCAGCAATTAACTTGACAGGGCAGGATGAATTGCAGATTTCAAAGGCCAACAAAACACACATGGTTGGGAAGATGCCAGGACCCCAGATAAGCCTCAACAATAACAGATAACTCACAATTTGCTTCCAACAAGTTGCTGTGCACAGCTTTCCTTTTTAAACACTGCGTTCCCAGCTGCAGCTAATAAAGGGAATCAGGGCCTTTTCCTCCCCGTAAGCCACACAACTTACATTGCTCCCCTTTTCATTCCTCCCTGCATGCCCTAGGATGAAGAGAGGGTGGGCCTTGGTCTTCCCCCAAATCCCTCTGCCTTGCTCTACCTCTCACCAGCTCTGCTCAGCCGGACTGTGCCCTCCCCCTCAGATTCCAACAGGGGCATGACAACTGCTCTGTGACTGAAAAACACAGTATGTGAATATTCTAAATAGATGAATAGGCTCCAGGAATGTCAATGTCAGATTTGAAAGTACAAGGACATTCCTTTCAGGAGATTAGGATAGACATTTCCCATTCGCAAATATGTTTCAATTTAGCCATTAATGGCCTAAGCTATAGAGCAATTTGTACTTTAAAAAGAAAATTGAAGATTACTGTTAAGAAACATCTATTTTATATTTTGTGAATTTGTGGGTGTGGGGGAAGAAGCCGATTTCTAATACGATACTCATGTAAATTTGTATTATTAGGAGAAATGATTCAAAGGAATTTGTTGGCTTTCTAAGAAAGAAAGAGAAAGTTCTGTTTGCAGTTGGAATTGCATGTAAGCCTTGTATTCAGATACTGCATAATTTACTAAAAGGAATGATAGAGCCATTGTACTGATTAATGGTTGCATTCTGTAGCATTAAAGAAAATTTATGTTAAAGCAACTGTCACTAAAACATTAATTAATCAAAGACACTTGCACACTAGACGTTAATTTGATTTCTGTTGGTGAGACATCAATACTACATTAGCTAATCTTTGGTTTAATGACGATCATACAGTGGCCCCTCCACCCCTAATTCTCTAAACTTACACATTTATCTTAATATTCTGGCTTATTTTGGGATAAGATGGTATACCTGCAGATTTATATTTATTATCCCCGGACACGTTTATACCTACAATCATAAAATGAAATGCTGTAAACTGAACCCACTTCTAATTATTTCATTGTAGTCATTTGTTGTTTTACTTCAGTTTCAAGCTTTAAAATGAATTTATATGCTGGTTTTGTGCAGGCTGGTTTGGCAGATGAAGATTTATTCAGTAATGCATCATAACAGGAAGTGATGAATCAATGAAAATTAGAGTTGGACAGGTAAGTAGAGACATTGGATAAGTGTTTCTAGCAGAGTTTCATGGCATCTTTAATAGGGATGGTTACAGTGCTACTGAAAACAAAGACAATATGAAATGTGCATGGGAATCTTAGAACAATTAATCAGTGTATAGCCTACGTTAATTAAAATGTAAACAATTACGTTTATATTAAATATGATCACTTCTGAAATTACAGCAAAGTAAAAGTATGTAAAACAATATCAAATAATATCTAAAATTTAAACGAATTATAGTTACAAAGAATATATTTTGGGATATACAAGTGGGAATTAAACAACAACAAACAAACTGAGAGCAATTATGACAATACGTTGTGCAATGTCTACATTTCCTTCATTGCGAAAATAAGGACACTTTGAAGTGTAGTTTCCTTCAATTTTGGCTTGTTTTTGTCATTCCACCAAGTTCTAAGAGTGTGGTAATCAATTGTTTACAACATTCTAAGGGTAAAGGTGTTTCTGTCTTGCATTAAGCCTTATTATGTGATTCCTGATTATGGGATAATATTCACATAGATTTCATTGAGTTGTCAAAAGAAAAGGGGAAACATTACTTATTGTAAATTATGATGTGTGGATAATCTATAGTTAGATTCACAGTCTTAAGATTGGTGGAAACTGAATAATTTATTTAGGACCTAAGAATTATTGAATTAGTGTCTAAGATTATAGGCAGTTTAAAGCAGGTCTTTTTGTAAAATTAGGGTCTTCAGGTCGGATAAATTCAATATTCCTAGATATTGGGGAAGTTCTTTAAGTATCACTCCATGGGGCTCCAATCATGGATTGGTATCTCAATGGATTTCTTCTTCTTCAAGTGTTCAACTTTAATTAGCAAGTCCCGATATCAATTGTTTTTCCTCAATCCTAATATCACCTGATATTAGCTATGTTGAAAGAAATATCCTGGGTTCAGTTCCAAGTGGGGGAAAAGACACCAGAAACATGGAGGCTATTTGGAAAGATGGTTTAATGGTGGACAGCAGGACCACATGGCTTGGAGCTCTAAAGTGAGAAGGAAGGATGATCACATGCTTCAAGGTGAGAAGAGAAGGTCAAGAAGGGGAGACCAAGATGCTGAGAGACCCTTATATAACCTCTGTTGGGCCCCACCTTAGTATTTCCTGTTCCTGTGTAAGAAATGTATCCCATTGGCTTTCAGACTCCCAGGGGCGGGGGTCTTAACTTTGTAGGCTTGGTCTGGCTTCACCTGAGTGTTGGCTGATACAATCTTCCCAGGCCAGGTGGTGAGATGGGTAGACTCTTTATTATGTAGAATACTCTGGCCTAGGCCTTAATGGCCCATTAGCAAAGGTGGGGGGGCGGGCTGAGTTTCTGCTTCTCTGAGTTTCTACTTTACTCTTTTTAGGGGAAATATTCTGCCCTTTTAATATTTCCCAGGATATTTCATTTTTCTAGGAGAGGTGTGGGTGCTAACTTCCTACAGCAACATCAATGAATCAGACTTTCTTCTTTTTGATAACTGTTGTATTCAGCATATTATGAACAATAATGCTTCCTGAATCATCTGAAAGTCCCATAAGATCTTAACCTGCTCATTTTCGAAAACTTTCTCAATTTGATAGTCCCAGCAGTTTTTACTACATTCAAATCCAAACCTCTGGCAAAGGCATACTAGATTATTTGTATTACTATTTAAAATTGATTATAGCTGCCCATTCTCATATCCTTCGGGTGGCTTAGAAATACAAATATAAAACCATAAAATAGTTAAAATATATAATAATTGCCCTGAAAGCGTTTCCAATGATTAAGACCGATAGAGCTGCAATGGCTAAGACACACAAAATCTTTCTTTGATGGCTTTAACCCAGGCTATAAACTCAGACCAAAGAAATTGCTTCATTAATTAGTGGTTTGAGGCAGGCTTTGGGGATTAATATCAGGCTATACTGTTTGTATTGTTCAGTTACATACATATTTACAATAATTATACATAGTTGCATACATAGTTTAGTCAGTGATTTTGTTGCATACTGTGTTCCATTCAGCATCCAAAATGGAGCAGGATGGCTTGCCACAAACACTGTCGACATGGCTCAATACTAGGCAAACGTCATTTAGTTTTAATCCTATTTATCCTATATATTTTTTACACATGCTGTACTTCTATGACCTATTTTATACCTATTTTATTCACTCAGTGTTGAATGTCATATGTCTATAATTTGTAAGTGCTTCTGACACATATTTAAAAAAAATAAAAATTAACAAGGAATCAATAATACGCAAGATTAGCAATGTTCTTTCCATTTGGAGAATATTTTATTAGCACGACACATAAAACACCCTATTTGAAGCCAAATCCATTGAATCTTTTAGGAAAGATCACACAGAAGAGCAACCAATGGACTGTGACAGTAATACAGCTTTAGGTAAAGTCACAACTAGTCTAACTTTTCTATGCATTTTTATTTATTATTAAAATATGCATTCTGTGGCTTTCATGCCAAAGGCACATGAACAAATTCCAGACATTTAAGATGCAGATCTGAATCCCTTCCTCTTAAAAGAAAAATAGTATATAATAATCTGAAAGATCCATCCAGGGGACAGGAAAGAACATCAGTTTTGATATAACCGTTGGGTGGAATAAAATTTTCCTGGCAGGAATCTTTTGGTGCCAGACGCAAACAGAGCTACAAGGCAGTTCTCCTGAACTTTAAAGGGTGCTTGTCAGATTGAGCTGATTTCCAATATATGAAGCCTTCTCCATGTGATCAAAGCAAACAGCTCTGCTATGGTTGATTCCATAGTAAGAAATTAGGTGGCTAACATGTATTCAAGATAGGTTTTTTTTTATATGTATTACAATGTCCAAGTCATTAAAATGGCTTTTGGACACTGAATGAGCTACCTGGAAGAAGCATTGCACTGCCATGGGTCAAAATACCAAGTTCTAAATGCGTCTAAAACATGGTGCTAAAAGTATGACTCAGGGAAAGAGTGAAAAAGATCGGCTGTGAACTTGCCTTAGCACAAGAAAAAGTATTTGTTAAGGTTACAGTTTCTTTCATTGCTAATTATCAGTAGATGATTTTTACCCAGTACCTTCTGTTTTAATTATTTTCACACCTATAGGAAATATAATAAGGGTTAATTTCAGGGGATAATAAAATGTGTAATAAGTAGCTATGAAGCATATTGGAATATTTATATATAAATTAACATTTATTATATATATATATGAATTATTTATATATATATATATATATTATTGTATATAAAATATGTGTGTTTCTGGGTTTGTGTGTGTGTGTATATATGTGTATGTGTACATGTACATATACGTATAGGTATACTGGTGGTGTATATTAAATTTATACTCTAAAAAATGACTTTTCTCAAGAATACACTGAGGGCTTCAGAAAGAGGTACCAAAGATATTGAGCTTTACTATTCTAAAAAACTGTTGCTTTCAAGCCCTCTGAAAGTTTTGTTATACTTTTTCATAAGAACTATGGGTATGCAAGAAGACATGATGTACAAAAATGTGCTGAGTCTCATATACCACTTAGATTTCGGTTTTTATGTGCTTCCTACCACAAATTGGCAAGAAATTGCACTATTGATTTTCCATAAGCTTGTTTAAAATTAGGCTCCAGAGAGCACCGTAAAAAATAAAAAAGATATTGAAGGCTGATATTGCCTGAGTTCCCAGTATAGAACTGTAGCCTGAGTCTCCAAGTAAGCTTTCATAGGTGTAATACAAGAGATAAAATATTGGAGGACTACTGATGTATATCCCATAAATCATTCTGAGAATCAAAAAGTCTTCATTTAGCTTTCGGTAACTATATTGCTTGACTTAGTTTCGGAGCTGAATCATACATATGTGCATCCCAAATTATTTGGTTTATGTGACGATACTACTTAATTCACTACCTTGGTTTCATTTATGGTCATCTGCTTGGTTGATTGGAAAGTGTCTCAATTAGATAACTTTTCAGGCCAGCAGCATCTCCAGAGAGTTACCAACCTATTTCATTAAGGGTTGCTTTTTTTCCCTTCCACTCAACTGGAAGCAGAAAATAAAATTTCTTACAACCCCCCCAAAGATACGCATTATGAGATGCAGACAGCAAATTCACCATTGGAAAGGCTACAAAAAGCTAATAGGCTTTTTGTAGTTTTTCCAATAGGCTGTCTGCATTTCATAAAGCATTTTTTTGGGGGGGGGGTGTTAAAATAAGTGGGGAGTGAGGGAAGTTAGTAACAATGACCATGTTTAAAAGTTCAGGGTTGGTAAATAGAACAAGTGTATACGTCACATAAAGCTACTACTTTTAGTCCTTTTGATTTAGCCATATTTAAGCTAAATAGGACAAAAAGATTTCTGGTAAGATCTCTCTCTCTCTCTCTCTTCACAATCAAAATGGCTGCTGCTGTTAGAAAGAAACGTCTCCATTTGCAATCTTCCAAATTTGATAGGGGTTTTTCTGGAGATAAAAAGCAGACAAAAAGATTGCAGCGATTGGAGAAACTAGGAATTAACCTTGCATACTCTTGCAATGGTAGATGAAACAGATGACTAATCATATAGTTACGTATTGTTTTCATGGATATCATCAATCTTAAGAATTGGATATAGTCACTTTGTTTTAATTGCTTTCAATTATTAATGATAAAGTAGAAAAACATGTCAATAATGTAATTATGATTCTTTATTATGTTGAGTTGGGTTTTAGCTGGAGCTAGCTAAAGTTCAGCAAATAAAATTAAGCCTGTCCTTTATACCATTTTTTTCTTTTCAAATAAAGTCCTTGGCACCTTATGTCCATTATCCCTTACCTCTTGAATAGTCCCATGGAAGTTTGACCAGGGTTGTGTTTTCTCCTTGTGGCCCAACATTTGCATTCCCTCATGATGTTTAATGTACATATTGAACATCGTATCTTAGAAAGGACATTGTCCCTACATGTCATAATTTATTATTATTATAGTTGGTTGCAGAGTTAGCCAGAGGTTTAGACTAGAGTTGGAATTTTTATCACCTATGCTTCCCAAAGACCTGGGTAAGGCAGATGTTGTGAAGAAGCTTCTTGGATGAGAAGTGAAACATTTTCAAGGAAAAAACCCAAGGAAGTCCAGTTGCCTTTTGGAAAAGTACCTTTGGGATGAGTACATCCATTTAAGCTTCTGTTTTATTTTTATCTGCTTCCTTTATCCAATTTGTATTCTTGCTGTATTTCTTGGGTTGTCCATACTTGTGCTCAGAACTGCTGCACTGTTTCTTCATTGTATGTATATATATTGCACATGCAAATTATGCACCTGGAAAATGGAATTGAAAAATTAACCTAAATTCAGAAGATTCAATATTACTATTTTCTATTTCAATATTTCTATTTTCAGAAGATTCAATATTACTATTCAATATTATTCTTTTTCATATAATGGTTAGAATTCAGGGCCAATTTTTTTTGAGAGAGACTCAAACTTTCAGAAAAGATTTTGATATTTGGACACCATCTTGGGGGCTGTGTTTGGATTGAGAGAGCAGCTATGGCAGATTCTAGATGTTTCTTATTGTTTGCAAACATATGCTTATGAGCATCTGAGATGTTTTGAGATCCTTAATTTTGAGATGATAACTATTAATAGCTGAGTGAGGCAACTGCAGAGAAGCAAAAATCATGCTAGAATTAGTATAAAGTTGCACTTCTACATTGTTCAATGTATATGTGATTATAAGTGTTCTTGGGTTTGTGTGAAGGAGAGGGGAGAGGGGAGAGGAGGAAAGAGAAAGAGAGGGAGAGACACACACAGAGAGAGAGAGGCAGACAGAGTGAAAGAGTGAGAGGGAGAGTTTTCTATTCAGAAATCCAAAATCTGTAAAGTATATAATATAAAGTATAATCCCCACCCCCCCCCCTCCAAAAAAACCCTGGGTGCCAAGCAAGGGCCATTAAACATATATTCTGTGTGTAACAAGCAGGATTTAAAGCAATAAGTGGGTGGAGGAAGCTGATTGCTAGATGCAAATTGGTCAGTGGAACAGCACGAGTAAAGCTTATTCTTTGGAAGTAGCTTTAAAAATCCAATCCATTGGCAGTGATTTGCAGATGCTAAAGTAATCATTCAGCTAATTGCTAGAACTACAGCCTTCGAAAGGGAAGACTTTTTGCAATAGGGTGGGTATAGTATAAAAACACTATTGAAAAGCTCATTGAGAGATTGTGGTGGGGTGGATACATGGAACAATTATTCTCCTCAGATCTTTCTTTAGTGTAGAAATCATTAAATTGTTCCATACAGAGAAATAGTCAATTGACTTTACATGTGCCTTATGCACATTTTGGGAACAAAAATGTAAAAAAAAAAAAAAGGCATCAGCCCTCTATTTGCTTCATTTCCAAACCCATAAATGTTTTGGCCAGCGGTCTGGAACACCATGTTATTTTATGAATAATGTATACAAATGACTTTCCATAGATATATGAAACCCTAGGAAGCCTATTGCAGAATTTCCCATTCATATTTAATTACACTTTAGTGATGAAGAAGCTTACATATCCCAATTGTCCTGCCCTTAAAGATGACTTCATTAAGCAATACGAACCCAACGCAGATTGGCAGAGAAGTTTAAGTAGTAACATGTAGGATTAAAAGTTCACAAGGGGTTGTGTAAATGTAGGCCTGAAATAAACACATGCCTGTGTAGAAAGTTAGCACTCATCCTTCTCCTAAAAGAATGAAATATTCTAGGAAATATTAAAAAGACAGAATGTTATATTTCCCTGGATGGAAAAAGGAGAAACATGTTTTAAAGACAAAGAGCAGCTCCCTGCAGCTCCCTGCCCCCACCAGATATTTGGTACCCATTGAGCAGAACTGGGCCAGGCTATCTACAAGACAATTAGACCTTCAGCTCCGGGTGATGGGATTAAGACAGGACCCTCCAGGACATAATAGGATTATCTATCAGCAGAGCTGACCACTTGGCATAACGAAGCCCTTAATTGCACCACTCAGTAAGGTTCAACCAAACATATCTCAGACAACCTCAGCTGTGACCCCTGCATAGCCCCCTGGGAATCTAACAATCAATAAAATACATTTCTTGCACAGGAACAGGAAGCTCAAGGGCAAGGCCCAAGAGAGGGTATAAATAACCCTCTTCTCTCTCTCTCTCTCTCGTCCATGTGTTCAACTGCCCAAGACCTAAAACCCATATGGTCCTGCCCATCAATAAGCCTCAATGTTTTCAGTGTCTTTCTCTCCACTTGGAACTGAACCAAATGGATATTTCTTCGAACACAACCAACACCAAGTATCATGACTTTTTTCTTTCACATTAAGCTGTTATACATCTTTTAAAGCATAACTTTGCTTTGATTCTGTCCAGTAAACATCGGACTTATTTAATATCCAATTTGTATTTGCAAAAGTGCATTTTGCCTTTCTTTAAATATGTAAAATGCTTTTCCTTCAAGCACTTTTGAAACCACAGCATTTAGAAAATTGAGCAGTTGAGCCCCCTTTGCTCAGCTCTCATGTATCCCCTCCCCTTCCCAACAATGCTTCTGTGCATTTGATATAAGGGTACCTTTTTTTTTTTTTTGCAAGTTTCTTGTTTATTCTTCTTTACTGTAGCCCAGTTATTTAGGTCACTGTTATTCCATGAAGAGAACTACACTTGTGGGAATAAAGATTTCTCAGTACAATTAATTTCTCGGTGTAACTCACTACATTTATGGTACACCTACAACCCTCTCAGATGAGCTCATAAATAGCTTTTGATGTGTTTTCCCTGCCCTCAGTCACACCACTAGAATATCTTCCTTGAAAAACAACTATGAATTCTGAGCTTACAGTTCTTAGTGGAATGATTTCTTACAAGCCTGAGGAGAAATTGTTACAACAGAGTACTTCAGTTATGTCTGTACAATAATATAAAACAAGCTGTGTGTGTATGAGAGAGAGAGGGGGGGGGAGGGAGGGAGGGAGGGAGAGATTTGTTTAGGGTAAGTTGTTGATTCGTAAAGAGTAATTTTGAAAATCTAGCCTTGACTGTCTTCTGTAGTTTCGTATCATTGATCCACTTCCATTAATATGAAAAGACAGCTTTTGTGAAAAAAAAAAATACAACTCCAGAGAGTCATCAGGAAAGACAAAGACCCACAGCTCCATACAAATGATGCAAGACATCACTAACATTCTTATCAAAAAATTTTTGCATCCATGGAAAAGACGAAAGACTCCAAACAATCAGAAACTCATGGTAGAGTCATTCAAATACTTTCTTTCTCTAAAGTGAATCACCATCCTGTAAAGGCAATCCTCAACTTGCAGGAGTTCATTTCGTAACCATTTGAAGTTACAACAGCACTGAAAAAAATGATTTATGATCATTTTTCACACTTAGGATCATTGCTGCATTCCCATGGTCACATGATCAAAATTCAGAAACATGGCAACTGACTCATATTTAGGCGTCATGCAATCATTTTTTGCAACCTTCTGACAAGCAAAAATCAGTGGGGAAGCCAGATTCACTTAACAACTGTGTTACTCACTTAACAATTGCAATGATTCAGCTAACAGCTGCGACAAGAAAGTTCATAAAATAGGGCAAAACTCACTTAACAACTGTTTTATTTAGCAACATACATTTTGGGCCAGTGGTGTGTTTCAAAATTGTCTACCACCAGTTCGGTGGGCGTGGCTTGGTGGGCGTGTGCATGCGCGTGCCAAATGCAGACTTTGCGCAGGCGCAGAGGTGTTTCAACTCCCCTCTTGCAAACCTGGACTCTCCAGGTCGCTTCAGCAGCTGCTGCACAGCACTCTGCTATGCCACACAAAGCAGCTGAGCTTCAACAGCAGGGAATAAAGGGGAGTATGGGAGCCCAGGTGAGCAGGTGGGCCCAACAGCAGAGCAGTGGAGAGAACCAGTTCAGTCTCTGCTGCTCATCGGCACTACCAGCACTACCAGGTCAGCAGAACCGGGCTGAACTGATAGAATACCACTGCTGTTTTGGGCTCAATTATGATCCTAAGTCAAGGACTACCTGCAAATAAAGCAAATCAAGAGGACTGAGAAATATCTCTGGTGTTGTTGTTGTTGTTTTAATTAAATTGGTTCTCCTGAGCTCTTATCCATCTTTTGGTAGGCCAGCTCTCTGCATCATCTCTCTGTGTAGACCCACAATATTTCTATCCATCAGCTTTGCACAGAGGTAGATTCTTAGAATCCTGATGTTGCCTTTTTCTTAACAGACTGGCTTTGGATTTGTGACTTTGCTGGGCAGACTCCTTGTCTCTTGTGTAGTACCCTCAGGCTGTACATCCTGCAGATGGTGACAGAATATAAAAAGGTCTAGTCAATAAATAGCTCTAGACTCACAAACATACCCACCACACAAATTTAGTACATGACATTTGTACAAAAATCTCCATACTAGCCATGCTCACTTTGTTTGTCACAGGGCACTTCCTGGGGATTAATAGTTGTCTGAGGTTAATTGCCCTTGGCTATGCTCTGGGCCATCAACTTTTCCAAGCTGCTCATTAATTCACACGAAATGCCAAGCATCAAGTTGATAATAGCTTTATTTGGGTTCTTTTTTTTTTGAATCCAGTTTAGGAGTCCCATATTTAGAACTTAATGACACTACATCTCCTAATGTTTTGCTGATATTTCCACTCAGTGTCAATTCAAGAGGGCCATGCTTAATAGCATTTGTTTTTTTAAAAAAAGTGCACCTAGAGAGCTGTTGGAAGTTGAGCACTCTTCCTGGATGCAAGATGTGCAAACTACACGACTGCAGGCAGCATCTGTTCGCTAGAAGTCACAGATCTTCTGGCTTTGAATTGCAGACAAGCCCCAAACGTATGCACATCACAGACTTGCTGTTGACTTTTTTTTTTCAAGAGGACAAAGGAGTGTTGTTTTGTTTTTAGATAATTGGGTTTCAAACATTTATGCAGATGTGAAGTATGTTGTTATATCATTGCCAAACCCCAAAGGGCTGTCAGTTAAATTATTCTGAATAATGCTATCTGTATTCTGATATGGCACTGCTCCAAATTAGCATTATGAGAACCTCCAACTATGAGATCAAGGTTTGAATTTTCTCCCTCCTCCTTTCACAGGGAAGGAAATCTTAAAGCATCTGGTCTCATTTCTTAGCAAGTCACAATTTTCTTGGTTTTTTTTTTTCAAATATGAAGTAATTATTTGCAAAACATGGGTCTAGGATATCTGCAGAACTGTCTTTCCCCAATGGGATTGGTCCAGGGGTGGGCTGCTGAGGGTTCGCAGGGGTTCGGGAGAGCCCCTAGCTAAGATTCTGTGCAGTTCGGAGAACCCCCAAATCCCACTCTGACTGGCCTCGCCCTGCCCACACCACCCTTCCCTTCCCAAGAGTCTCCACATGGCCTGTTTTGGAGGCAAGTAAGTGCAGGGTGCTCGCAGAGGTTCAGGGAGGGCAAAAAATGGGCCTCCCAGAAGTTCGGGAAGGCCAGAAATGGGCATGTTTCTGGTTTCCAGAGAGCCACCGGAGCCGGGGGAGGCCTATTTCATCTTCCCAGAGGCTCAAGGAAAGCCTCCGGAGTCCTAGGAGGCCAAAACGTATGTGTCACCTGCTGTGGTGCAGAAGGCCAATTAGGCTATGCCTACCATGGCCATGCCCATCCAGCAACCAGGCAGAGAACCCAATGCTAAAATTTTTGAAACCCACCCCTGGACTGGTCTGTTCCACTCGTGTTGGCAGATCCCATCAGCCATTGAATTTTGTGGGTCCCATCAGCTATTGAATTTTGATTGGTGGAATCCAGGAGAAGTGCCTTTTCTGACATGGTTCCTGCCCTTTGGAACATTTTGCAAAAGAAAGTAAGATCCACCTGCTCTCTTTTAGCTTTCAGGAAAAGCCTTAAAATCTGGCTATGCCAGCTATGAGGTCCTGAAGGAGAAGCTGCTGACTGGAGTGGATGATACGCTAACAGAGAAGGAACCTTACTTCTCTCCTCCAAATCCATCTTTTTAAGTTTGTTTTAGATGACTACAAGCTGTAGTTAAAAAAATCAAGATGGCAACCATGACAATTGTGGTAGCAATAGCACTTAGACTTATATACTGCTTCACAGTGCTTTACAGCAGCTCTCTCTAAGCAGCTTACAGAGTCAGCCTCTTGCCCCCAACAATCTGGGTCCTCCTTTTACCGACCTCAGAAGGATGGAAGGCTGAGTCAATCTTGAGCCAGGAGGAGGATCGAACTGCCAAATTGCAGGCAGCCAGCAGTCAGCAGAAGTAGCCAGTAACCTGCATTCTAACCACTGCGCCATCATGACTCTTAATTAATAAATTTAATAATAATAATAATAAATAATCAAGGTTTCAGCCCTTTTTGATGTGCATTGCATATCTTGATTTTTGGGGGAAGCTACACTCCAAGAATACCCCATCTTTGACAATGAAAATGTAGGACTAGAGAAGACTGGACACATGCAGACTTCTGGAGAAATAACTGCATAATGAAAGAGGAGATTTTTCACATACTCTGTGGAAACAGGAGAACCACAATTGCCTTAGGGTGACTTATTTGAAATTCAATTTTTTGTTGAGAGAATTCTAAGAGAAATTTCTGTTTCAATGAAATTGATTAAAAACATGTAAGCAAAAGAATGCTAGAGAAATTCTCTTCCTGGGCACAATTCTGAAGATCTGAAAAGGATCACATTAGGTTGCATTCATTCATTCATGCCTTCAATGGTGGACAAAGTCTTGGAAAGAAATAAAAAGTTTGCTTTCTGAGAATTAGGAAATTTTCCACTGATCTTTTCCACTGATCTTTCAGCAAAGAATTCAGTCTCATACGTAGGCAAAGTGAGTAAGGCATATTAAGGGCAAACCAGGAGTACAAACCTTTTCTTTGTTTAGATGTTTGTATTCCACAGTTCAAAGCATCTGCCTGAGCAAGAGAAATAGTTTATGAAAGACATGAAAGTACTATCTATAGAAAAAGTTATAACTGAGCAACTTCTTTGAAATGAGCTTGTACAATGTTGAAGGACAGTAAACACTAAAGAAGGTTGTTTATCTGAATGACAACTTTTGCAAGCGTCCGGGAACATCCTATGTAGAAATTCAAGCATTCTACACCAGGGGTCCCCAACCCCCTAGCCGGGCCAATTCAAAACTGGGCCAAAGGAGAAATGGGCAAGTGTGAAGCTCCATTTGGAGAGAGGAGGGCGCTTGCGCTCGCATACAAAGCTCCACTTGCAAGAGCGGAGGAAACTTGTGCATGCACATGAAGCTCCACTTGCATGAGCAGAAGGTGCTTGCATTCACGCATGATGCTCCCCTCATGTGAGGGGAGGGCGTTTGTGGTTGTGTACGAAGCTTCATTCGTGTGAATGGAGCTTCACACATGAGTAACTTCTGCTTGCACAAGTGGAGCTTTGCGCATGAGCACAAGCGCTCTCTGCTCAAGCACCCTCCGCTGGTCTACACTATTCTTTTAAAACTACAGTTTATTGAATAAAACATACTTACTTAGGTTCACACATCAAAAGTGCAAATCCAACATACCATATCATGCCCAAAAGGTGATGCATGTTCAGTCTTTATCACTGGCTCAGTACATACTCAAACTAAACCATCCTACAGCTGGTTAAACTATGCTATGTGCTAGAAATGTGGTTTTTGGGTGGCAGGAAATCCTATTTTTATAGCTTTCTTTAATGAAAAAATCCCTGATGTTTAAAGCATCAATATAATGTATTTAATACTGGAGAAATAAAAGCAAATAGAAGAATGCACACATAAATACACAGAGAGAGAGAGAGGGAGGGAGGAAGGGAAAAAGACAGGCTATTGTGCAGTTCATATGTGAACATGGACACACACACACACACATGCGAATACACAGAAAGAAGAGAGAGAGGGAGAGAAAGAAAGAAAGCAGAGAGAGGGGAGGTTCTTTCGGTTCAAAAAGACATGCTATTGTATACCTGGATTTCAATTTTACCTGCAATCTGGGATTGTGTATTTTATTTATTTATTATTTTATTAATTTGATTTATATACCGCCCTCTCTCCCCAAAGGGACTCGGGGCGGTGAACAGCTAGTAAAAACACATATACAGAGCACAAATACAACATACAACATGATAATATTAAAATTTAAAAATTGAATATAATGTGGCTCTAATTAAAATATAAACAAGTATTAAAAGAAATTAAAACCAGGTTAAAATTTAAAAGACCCCTAGGCCAGTCCGGCCTGCCAAAATAGGTGCGTTTTGAGTAACCGACGGAAGGCCATGAGATCAGGGGCGGCCCTTACCTCCGGGGGTAATTCATTCCAGAGAGGGGGAGCTCCCAATGAGAAGGCCCGCGCCCTCGGGGTCGCCAGCCGTCCAGCCGGCGGCACCCCGAGGAGACCGACTCTATGGGAGCGTACCGGTCGGTGAGAAGCCGATGGTGGCAGGAGGCGGTCTCACAAATATCCCGGTCCCGAGCCATGGAGCACTTTAAAGATAGTGACCAAGACTTTGAAGCGCACCCGGAGGGCCACCGGGAGCCAATGCAGCACGCGCAGAAGTGGCATAACATGGGAGCCCCTAGGAGCTCCCATTACCACCCTCGCGGCTGCATTCTGCACCAACTGGAGCCTCCGGCTGCTCTTCAAAGGCAGCCCCATGTAGAGAGCATTGGCATAGTCTAGGCGGGAGGTCACCAGGGCGGAAGTGACCGTGCGAAGCGCATCCCGATCCAGAAAGGGCCGCAACTGGTAGATCCTACGGATCTGTCCAAAAGCCCCCCTGGCGACGGCCGCCATGTGGTCTTCCAATGACAGCCGCACATCCAGGAGGACACCCAGATTGCGGGCCCTCTCTATGGGGGCAAGAATTTCCCCCCCCCCCACAGCCAGCGATGGAACCAGCTGGCCGTACCGGGGTGCTGGGAAGCACAGCCACTCAGTCTTAGATGGGTTGAGCTGAAGTCTGTTCCGCCCCATCCAACACCGCACAGCCTCCAGGCACTGGGTCATCACTTCGACGGCTTCATCGGGGTGGCCCGGGGTAGAAATGTACAGCTGAGTATCATCAGCGTACTGATGGAACTCTACCCCAAAGCCACGGATGATCTCACCTAGCGGCTTCATATAGATGTTGAACAGAAGGGGTGAGAGCACTGACCCCTGAGGCACCCCGCAAACCAGGGGTCTCGGGGCCGACCTCTGCCCCCCTGCCAACACAAATTGCGAGAGGTCAGAGAGGAAGGAGGAGAACCACCACATAACGGTGCCTCCCACTCCCAACCCCCCCAGCTGCTGCAATAGGATACTGTGGTCGACAGTATCAAAAGCCGCCGAAAGATCTAAGAGGACCAGGACAGAGGAATAACTCCTGTCACGGGCCCTCCAGAGATCATCCACCAATGCGACCAATGCCGTCTCTGTGCTGTGCCCAGGCCTGAATCCCGATTGGCGTGGATCCAAATAGACAGCTTCATCCAGGTGCTGGGGAAACTGTTGTGCCACCACACTCTCAACAACCTTCGCCATAAAACGAATGTTGGAGACAGGACGATAATTAGATAACAGAATTGGGTCCAGGGACGGTTTCTTGAGGAGGGGTCTCACCACCGCCTCTTTCAAGGCGGCGGGTAGATATCCCTCACTCAAGGAAGCGTTAATAATACCCTGAAACCAACCTCGTGTCACCTCCCGGGTGGCCAACACCAGCCAGGAGGGACACGGGTCCAATAAACATGTGGTCGCATTCAGTCCCCGCAGCAACCTGTCCATGTCTTCGGGGGTCACAGGATCAAACTCGTCCCAAATGACTGTTTCAAGTTCCGCCCCTGATCCCCCACCCAGAGCTGCCCATTCAGAGTCCAACCCATCCCGGATCCGAGCGATTTTATCCACCAGGAACTTTGAAAAATCCTCAGCCTGTCCCTGCAAGGGGTCCTCCCGTGCTCCCCCTTCCAAGAGGGAGCGGGTCACTCTAAACAGGGCGGCCGGGCGGTTTCCTGTGGACGCAATAAGGGTGGAAAAGTAAAGACGCTTTGCCACCCTTATCGCCACTAAATAGGTCTTGATATAAGACCGTAAAAAGTGTTTGGTCGGGTCCGGAGCGAGTAGTCCTCCAAATACTCTCCAGGCATCTTTTCCGGCGCTTCATCTCCCTCAGCTCCCTGGAAAACCAGGGGGCCGAGCGAGAGCGGCGCCAGGTCAGAGGCCGCAAGGGCACGATCCGGTCCAGGGCCCCAGCCGCCACCCTTTCCCAGGTGGCGACTAGGTCCCCCACCGAGTCGTGAGTTCGAATGTCGGGATATGGCCCAAGCTCCATCAGGAACCTATCTGGATCCATCAGGCGCCTGGGGAGGTACCAAACCCAGTCTGGGCACCCTCCCTAACCCCAATAATAAATTCTCTTTCCCTAACCCCATTAAAAATTTCATCAGGAATTTAAATAATTTAAAAGAACCCTTAAAATCCCTATAATTAAAACCCCCAACTGCGCCATGTCTCCTCTCTGGTACCCAAGAACCATCCTCGAGGTATGACAGGGAAAGGTCTGAGGGCCACACCTGAGAAAGGGGGGCATTCCTCAGGGCCCACAGTTCGGCTGCCGAATAAGTAGATTTCAGCTTTTCATCACCTCTGGACAGTAAGGCCTGATCACGAAGCAAGGGCCAGAATAAGATGTCCTGTAAAGGAAAAGATCCTCTACCCCTATGACCCTCTCACGGTCACTGGGGAGTCCTGATGATAATAGGCTCACCATCCTCTCACGATGGTGAGGGACCAGATCACACGGACCTCAAGGTGGAGGTTAAAGTTCAACCCTCTGTCCTCTCACAACAGTGGGGAGAGAGATGATATACAACCGCCATCGTCCTCTCACCACGATGACAGTCTAAAAACCTCCTCCTCTGGCACCTTTCTCCTGGTCAGGGATAGTCAGATAAGGGCATTTGCTGGCTGGTGGGAGATGTTGTTCCACTAAGGGTGACAATGGCCTGGAATTGATGATAATCAGCAAACAAGTTTCCAGAGCTCACATAGGAAAAGCAACGATGTCAAACGCTGCCAGGCAAAACGCTACAAGTAAAAGAGGGCGACGAGGTAAGACAGCAAATGCCAGCAGCCTCGTCCACCCACTAAAGCGAGAGCGAGAGGGGATCGCAGCAAAACAAACCTCAGCCGATCCTCTCGCCTAGAATTCAAATATCCCGCCATCCAAGATGGCGGGCGCAGCTGTAGTCCCGCAAGCTCGGCGTCACAGACCCACCGCTTGGCCGTCGCAGCTCCGACACACTCCAGGATGGACTCAAGGCGACGGCCGGGTCCATCCCTACCAGCTGGCAGAAGACCAGGGGGGAAAACTCTCCCCCCGACGTCCTCCGCTCAGATCGAATGAGGCCCTCCGGAACATCTCCATCCCAGCAGGTAAACCTCGGCTGATCCTCTCAGCTGGAATTCAAATATCCCGCCCTCCAAAATGGCAGGCGCAGCTGCAGGCTCTGAATCGCGGACCCACCGCTCAGCAGCCGCGGCTCCAGCACATTCCAGGATGGCCTCAAAGCGACGGCTAGATCCATCCCTACCAGCTGGCAGAAGACCAGGGGGGGAAACTCTCCCTCCGACGCCCTCCGCCCAGGCCGAACGAAGCCCTCCGGAACGTCTCCAGTCAGACAGCCGACATCCCAGTCATGCGCATTTGCCTTGTACACCCACATACGCACACACACATACACACATATACACAGAGAGAGAGTGAGGGGGGGGGGGCGGAGGTTTATTTCAGTTCAAAAATGACCTGCTGTTAAATATGCAGGTCATCTGTGAACATGGAGTTGGTTCTGCATTCACAGTTTGGAAGTGCAGAGTTAAGTGCAATGGAAGCACTAGAAGTCCATTTGGTGATGCTGCTCACAGTTTTTATCAGTTACTGGCAGTGCCTGTCTTCAAATCCCCTGGGAATTTCATAGTACAGGGCTTGCTAATAGATTCTGTCAGCAGCTGCAGCTTCTAGTTTATTTGGTTGAATGTCACAATTGCATAGGGTTTCTTCTACAGCATCTTTAAAGTAATTGCATGGTTAACCTTGAGGTCTATTCCCAGACTTCAGTACAGTATAGAGCAACTGGTGAGGCATATGATGATCATCCATTCTGACCTCACCAATTCATCTGGACTCTGATATCTGGGTAGTCAATGCTAGTGGACTCCATGTGATCCAAGACCAGGTTGGAGACACGGTTTTGCAAACAAATGCTGATGATGGAGCAAAAAGTGTACAAGTGAAATTTGACCATTTTCTTCCATTCGATCCACCAGGGCCAGAGTTCATATGCTGGGATAAACAAATTCACTATTTCACCAAGAATAGAAGAGTCATCATCTACCGTCACTTGGTTTAGCCTGTCTGCTGAGATGGTTTACCAAGATGTGGTCATTGGATGGGGTTACAGCTAACAAAATGACAACAGAATAACAGAATAATAGCTTTAGAAGGGATCTTGAAGGTCTTCTAGTCAAATCCCCTCCTTAAGCAGATAACCCTATACCATTTCAGAAAAATGGTTGTCCAATCTCTTCTTAAAAACCTCCAGTGATGGAGCACCCACAACTCCTGGAGGCAAATCATTCCACTGCTTAATTGTTCTAATTCTTAGGAAATTTCTCCTTAGCTCTAGGTTGGTTCTCTCCTTGATTAGTTTCCATCCATTGTTTCTTGTCCTGCCTTCAGATTCTTTGAAAAAGGTCTTTGAACCCAGGTGAGAACTGAACTGGAAGAGACCAAAAGTGTATACCAAAGCTGAATGAGCAGCCCTAAATAGGAGCTACCCTCGCTGAACAAAACTCAAAAACTCTTGTGATTCAAATATAGTAGCTTGGATAAATAAATGTGTCTTCATTAATTTTGGGGAAAATATCCAAAAAAAGTATCTGGTTCAGGGAGAAAGTCCAGTGAATGAATTGTCATTTTTACTTCCTTTCCATTTCCAAAATCAAAATTCTGAACAGAACCTGAGACTAAAAAAGGTGGTATATTTTTTTTTAAACTTATCTATAATACAGGATCCTTTTTCAATTCTCACCAGGTCTCTTAGAACATATTTACTTATCTTTGCCTGGTGTGATGGGGAGATAAATAAACAGTGCAGTTCTAATAGTGAATGCTGGATGTCAGAGGCTTACATTTCACAATAAAGAATGCCTCCTGAGGTAATTAAACTTTAGATGGGCTGCTTTACTTTCCTGGCCTAAAAGCAGATTGACTTGATATCCATCATATTTGATTCCTTTGTTAAAACAACAATGACTTTTTTCAGTCTCATGAGCATTTAATGAACCCTTAAAATAAGATGACATATAAGGGGTGTGGTTTTATATCTATCTAATCTATCTAATAGAATGTACCTTAAATTATTAATCACATACCATGCCTTTATGATGAAACTTTAGAATATCTAAATATATCGGGTTTCCATAAACATTTCATCCTGAAAGACACAAAAAATACTTCTATCATCTTTCAGCTTCAGCTGTGGGATATTCAGGGAAAGGAAATCCTTCTTAATGTGATGATAGATTTTGACACTATGAGAAATCAGCATGTCCATCCACTGGGAGAATTGGAAAAGAAATCAACAAAACTCAAGAGTTTAAGGCTATCAGTGACTTCTAGCTACAAAGAGCATGCATACTTTCAGAGTTCATATTAAGAGATCTTGCCATATAATGAACTTGATTGGAATGTGCTGTCATGTCTTATTTTGAACATTGAGTGTTCATCTTTCTCTCTTCCACCAAAGCAAGCAGTCAAATTGGCTTTTAGTCTGATTTGCCAGAATTTGTCTTAATTTTCTCAGGCTGTTATTATTCTAGATAAACAGATTTGTGAAGAGCAGTGGTTTCCAAAGTGGGCGGTACCACCCCCTGTGGGGCGGTGGGATGCCTTAGGGGGGCGCTTTTGTTCAGTGTGTCTATGTTTATGCACAGAGAAAATTTCTGCTGGGATCTTTGGTGAAGATCTGTATGTCTATGGAGATTCTCAATCATACAGGTAATGGTTGTCCCAAAGGTGCTTTCTCAAAAAGGCAACTAGATTTTCTTGGTTTTTTTTCTTTGAAAAGGTTTCACTTCTCATCCAAGAAGCTCCTTCAATTCAGAAGTGAAGAAGCTTCTTGGATGAGAAGCTAAAGATTTTCCAAGAAAGAGAGAAAAAAAATCCAATTTCCTTTTGAAAAAAAGCACCTTTGGGACTATTGTGCCTGTGTATACACATGCACAAATACATAGGAATAGGTATTTGAAAGAACCACATGACATAAGAGTTTTAATATCTCAAAGACAAGTTCTTTGCCAGTACACCTCTTTCTAATGTCATAGTGATATTTTACATTGTTTCATGTTGCAAATGGGTATTTTAATTTCCAAGAGAAGAACAGTATGGGCTACAGAGCTGGAGTTCCCGCCTCACAATCAGGAGGCTGTGAGTTTGATCCTAGGTAGTGGCACATATTTCTCTCTCTGGGCACAATCAGTAAATTTATCTATGTAGGTATGTATGTCACGTATGGCAAATACATGGATTTACAGTGGTTCAAATGTTAACGTCTAGTCCCCCATCATTCAAAGACAGGGTGGTCTGTGTTGAAAAAAATCAGGCATTGGGCCAGTGTAAGCTCTTGATGGACATTCGGACACAATGTGATGGATATTTTGTCGAGGAGCACCACACTGATGGGTAGAGACAAGACAATGAGTAATTATCTGCTGAAAACTCTGCGTTGGCGACAGGAAGGGCATCTGGCCAGTAAACACTCTGCTCCATTTGGTTGCTTCGACTCCACCCAGATGTAAGGGATTATGAGGTCATTAAAAGACCAAAACACACACACACACACACACACACACAAACAAACAAACAAAAGTCCAGGCTACCTTTTCTCAGTTTGGTTCCCTGGTTATCCTAAACAGAAAAATTATAACTGGACTTCCTGACTCATTACAACTTTTCTTGAGCTCATCTACAACTTTTAATTGATTAGTAAAAATTGTCAAGTTTCTTTTATTTGATGCGGTTCATTTATTACTATTTTTTATTATGATTATTTCTGACTGTTTGGAATTGCATCTTTTATTACAGGTTTGATGATACTTTTGTACACACTGCTGGGATAGCCACAGGGAGGATATTTATGTATTTGTGATATAATGTTTATATATTTTAATTACATGCAATAAAACTATCTAGACAGGTCTCCTTGAGCGTTGACATGTGGTTGCATTTTGTTTCCCCTGACATTTTCTCAAGTCTGGCTTTCTGCTTGGCCCTTTGAACTATTTTCATAATCTGTTTGTTGGCTGCAGTATATCTTGGTACCTTCTGAATGATCTGGTGGTATAGAAGGAATCAATCCCATTGAATCAGGATTACACAAGAAATGATCCAAAATGTACAGTACATTCTAGCTAAGATTTTCTTTTCTCCCCAAACTAGATGTTTTATTTTGCAGTTCTTTAAACCTTTCATTCATTTATGTGCTGGTTTCTCTGTTTAGCAGCAAACCTCTCTTGGATCAATAAGCATGTTTCTGATCTTTGGAGTATCACTGAGTATGAAATTCAGATACAGCAAGCAGTACAGCAAAAACTATCAGGCCTAGGAAGATCCTGATGAAAATTGTAATAGCGAATAGAAGGACTAAGCTTTGTTTTTCTCGGAATGCTCACAAGACACACCTAATTATATAACACTATACTGGGTCACAACAATTTAGGAGAGTTGATACTATTTGAAATTCCACATCTCTCTTGGATTTCTTTGTGATTGGATCCATAGATCTTGCTTAGATGTACTCGTGACTTTATGTAATGTTTGATCTATTCATTGGTGTTTGTGAACCACATGCATGGGTCAGTGTGAAGTGGGAACTGTCCTGATAATACAATCCTAGCTATGAGTAATGTGTAAATCAATTTTTTTTCCCCTCCACATCATGATTTTCAAATGTATGAATCCTTACTGAGAAGAAAATAACATCAGATGTCTTAATTGGCTCACATACTTCACCTCAAGAAGGAAACAAAAATCAGATTCAACTTACTGGTTCCAAATGTGTAGAAAAAGAAGAAACAGAGAGAGCAGAGATCTCATAGTTAATTGTTGCGCATGTGAAAAGGCAATTCTTGGATATCTGAAACTATATCAGATTTTGAAAACCCGAAACTGAGATTTGTAGGGTACAATTTGTTAATTGCTTTTTATTTTTCACTTTTGTTTATTTAGGCTCCCTGCCCTTCCCTGTCACCATTTTTAAATTATCAGATCCAATATCTTGGATTAAGAATAGAAATTAGTCTAGATTGATTAGATAGTACTTTTGATGCATCTGCTAAAACCTTTTTATTACTTTTTTGGGGAGAGAGAGAGAGGAAGATGCAATGGAAATGATATAATACTATGATAGCGAACCTATGGCAAGCGTGCCACAGGTGGCACACAGAGCCATTTGTGTGGGCACACGAGTTCCAGCCAAACTTACCTGAACTGTGCATGTGTGCGCCTCCCAGCTGATTTTTGGCCTGTTTGAGGCCATTTTCACCCTCCTGGAGACTCAAGGGAAGCCTCTGCAGCCTTGGGAGGCCGAAAAACAGGCCTTCTGGAAGTGTCTGTTTTCAGCCTCTGGAGGGCCTCTGAGGGGAAGACCATTTTCACCCTCCCGGAGGCTCGAGGGGAGCCTCAGGAGGCTGAAAATGGGCCCATTTCAGCATTTCCGGTATTTTTGGAAGACCTGTTTTTCAGCCTCCCAAGGCTGCAGAGCCTTCCCTCAAGCCTCCGGGAGGGCGAAAATGGCCTCAAACAGGCCAAAAATCAGCTGGGATGCACACACATGCGCAGTTCAGGTAAGGGGACGTGGGTGTTGCGCACGCAGGGCACATTGCATTGGGAGTGCCAGCACGCATGCTTTCAGCACACCACAACAAAAAGGCTCGCCATCACTGATATAATAGGAGGAGTAAATGCAACAAAGAAAGTATTTTAAGATGAGATATGTACTGAACTAGAAACTACAGATAACTGAGAAATGTTTAAATGAGTAACCTAATAAGTAAGTACAGTAGTGATTCTCAACACTTAATAGGAACAGGGGTCAGCAACCCGCGGCTCTAGAGCCACATGTGGCTCTTTCATCCCTCTGTTGTGGTTCCCTGTCATTGATTGGCTCCACAGTTGATAGGGCTTTTGGTTAGGACAGGTAGAAGAAAAAGGATGCCATGCTAGGAGGAGACTCTATGGTGGGAAAACTGGACTTCTGGTTGGCTTCAGAATTGAATGAGGTACTTCCAATTAGGACCTTTGTGGCTCTTTGAGTGTTTAAAGTTGCTGATCCCTGATATAGACAGAAGAAATTTCTCCTGAGCTTTAGATAGTCCTGATCCTTTACGAACTTCATGAAGAGTTGATTTCCTTCTAGGTGCTTGCGTTGAACCTATTTTTGTTGTGTGATATATGAGTTATTTTTCCAAGGTGCAGTTTTTATTGAATTTTATTTGTACTGTGACATTTTTGAAAATCCTTATCTTGATCACGAAGAAACAGTACATGAAGGGTGTCATCCTTATTAGAACTCATCAGATGTATGTAGCAATATTTATTTATTTATTTGTCAATTGCTTACAAGATAATAGGTATAAGTAAAATATAGTTATGAATACATGGATACATATAAGAAAAATAAAATATAAAAGAAACAATAGAACAGGGATGGTAGGCACATTGGTGCACTTATGCACGCCCCCTACAGACCTCTTAGGAAAGGGGTGAGGTCAATAGTAGACAGTCTAAGGTTAAAGTTTTTGGGGTTTGGGGAAGAAACCACAGATTGATGAGTTCTAGTAAGGATAAAAGTAGCTCCATACTATATTCTGATGGTCAATATAACTCAAAGGATCCCATGGGATAAACATTGTGTACATAGAAAAAAAAACCTTGACCCCAAGAAGAAGAGTGGTGATGGATGATATGCAAAATCTTATCATCAGGGTATAGCATAATGTAACATCTGTACCTCCAAGTAATAGAGTTGGCTGTATACAGGTTAAAAACTATAACTTGTTAGTCAACCAATGTCACTTGAGGATTGGGTGGCCATGAAACTTGATTACATGATGGACAGATCAAGAAGCAGAACATTTCACTCCCTTCAGTGCTGCAAAGGAGATCACTTATTCATGTCTTTGCTTGATCTTCTATGAATGGAAAGAGAATCTTATTTTTGTTCCATACAATTTTATTAGGGATTCATGGGTGTTGTGAATCAAAATATGTGGTTTCATCCATGCATCCATAGCATTTTCATTAGGGATTCATGGGGTATTTTGAATCAGAATATATAGTTTCACCCATGCAGAATAATGGAAAATGCAAAGCAACCTTGCGTTAAATCTTCTGCATGTTCACCTAACCATCTCTAGCATTTTAAAGTTCAGTGTCACAACAATTCAGTGTTCTAGAAATAACTAAATTTTGCACTACTGTGATCCAATAAACTATCTGGGGATTTTAGTCCATCTGCAATGTCATTTTCCTTGATTTAAAAACAACAGATGAAAATAGTTGGACATTTATTTCCCAAATCATGATATAAAGAAGAAGAAAAAAAGGAAAAAAAATATATCATGAGTAAATCATGATTCAGAGTAAAAAAAATGTGCAATATATTTTTGCTGTAGGGCATCTAAAGCAGGGCAATTCTAATATATCTACCCACAAGAAACCTCACTGAATAAAATAGTGGTTTTCCCCCCAAAAAAACTAAATGCATATAATATTGCAATTTAAGACTGCAAAACAGGAAAGAAGCGCATCTTATTGCTAAATAAAATTTGCATGAAAAAACCTACTGTTTGAATTCAAGATAGCAATTTCCCGTTCATTGTTAATCTTGACTTTTGGCCTGTGGTCTGTCTGAAATTATCTTTATGAAAGAAGTTACAGTTTCAGTACAAAAATACTCCTTGGAGATCAATAATCTGAGCTCTTGATTTGTGGGATATGATGCTTGATTGGTCAGGTTTGGGGGGTTCTGGGAGCTTTCTCCAGTTTCGTACCACATCCTTCTTATGCCCCATAAGGCAAGGGGTGGATTTGCATAGGATAAACAGCCCTCTGACTGTGATTCCTTCACTTAAATTCCCACATTGAGCAGAGCAATGTTTTTTAACCTTAGAAACATTAAGATGGAGGTGTGTGTGTGTGTGTGTTAATCAATATATCAGTGATGGGATTCACAAATTTTTACTGCTGGTTCTATAGGCATGGCTTGGTGGCCTTGGCTTGGCTTGTGGGTATGGCTTAGTGGGCATGGCAGGGGAAGGATTCTGTAAAATCTCCATTCTCTCCCCACCCCACTAACCTGCTTTCAAGCTCCGTTCTCCTGTGCAGGGCAACAAAAGAAGACCCAGCCGATCAGCTGGGACTCGGGAGGCAGAGAATAGATGGGGGTGGGGCCAGTCAGAGGTGGTATTTGCCGGTTCTGCAAACTATTCAAAATTTCCGCTACTGGTTCTCCAGAACTGGTCAGAACCTGCTGAATACCACCTCTGGTGTGGTGTGTGTGTGTATGTGTGTGTGTGTGTGTGTGTGTGTGTGTGTGTATGATGCACATTTCTGTGCTCAAAAATTGTGTAAATGGCACTCACTTTTCTTCAAAATTTAGAAGGAAAATAAAGTCTTCCATGCATATATGGTGTCATCTAATTGCATCAGAGCTGCTTTATTTTAAATGAGAAATTGCTTCATGCCTTTGGAAAAGATCAGATTCTTATATGTAAACAGTACCTTACTACCCAAGATATCAAAAGATAATTTTCTTGCAATTTTAAAGAAGAGAAATAGTGTCTGGAAATGTAAGGGGCGGTGAATGAAGAAAAAAAAAAGATGGTCCCAAGCAAGCAAATAGGACAGCTGTATTCTTTAATTGTGCCAGATTAATAAAATGTAATTTTTTACAGCCCGTTTGCAACAGGCGACTGGGGAATACGTTTTATTACCGTTTGGGGTGTCTTCTAGTTAATAAATTCATGTCTTTTGAGGATAAGCATTCAAATCCCAGATACAAGTTTATTAAAATTGTAATAGTTCTTGGAGACTATAAAAGGAAATGAAGTGCGCAAAATGTGCATTTCCAGAGCATGGCTTTCAAACCATTTTTTACATGACTAATTTTCAACATCTCCAGCAGAGGCCGTGCAGTGTGGCTGAAATTAAATAATAAATATTTAACCAACTGCAATTCCTTATCTACACGCCTTCCAAATGTTGCAGCTTTTGCCCTTAATCCTTCGTTAAGCCATAAATGTTACAGCACTACTGATGTGTTAACTAGAGTCAGAATATGCTTTCAAATGGTTTTTGAAACAGTGATTTAAAATTAAGAGTAGCTTATTGTAAAAGGTCAGTTTTACAAGAGAAGTTAGCCTCCTCAAAAAATATTTTTAGAGATGGGCATCATATAAATCTAATAAACAAACAAAAAAGTGGACTATTTCTCAGATAAATTGAACTTAACCTTGATAGTAGCCCTATTTTCCACAATATGATTAACCCAGTCACAATATCTTATTGATAATTCTAATAATATAACTCACAGTTGGGGACATTGTATGTGTGTCTCAAATTGGCAGGCACAATTGCCTGTTCAAAACAGTGTCCCATTTTAACATGTGTGCGATGCACATAAAAAGGGAGGAGGAGATTTTACTATGTAACAATTTTCACATTTTTCCACCGCTAGCACAGATGGTCTTGTTCAGACTAATTAGATCAGTGGTGGCTAACCTTTTGGGGCTTCCATGTCAAAAATTGCACAGGCACTCATGCACTCGTGTGCCAGCACTCAGAAGGCAATGCGTGCAGGGGGGCCCCACCCAACCCCCTGCGCATACATGTGAGTCCCCCACACACACCCCACGCATCTCTGCATATGCACATGTCTCCCATGCACCCCCACCCCCCGCGCATGCGCACCAGACACCCAACAATCAGCTTTCAGGCAGGAGACACCCACACATGCGCAGTGGGGCTTTTCTGGGTGACCTTTCACATGCTGGCAGAAGTGGCTCTGTGTGCCACTTCCAGCATGTGTGCCATAAGCTTGCCATCACGGAACTAGATCAAAAGTCACAATTTGGGGAAAATATATTCCTTGCCCACATTTATTTATTTATTAAAACTTTTTTTTTAACCATGAGAAGTTTGAGATTCTTGGTGATTTACGAGAATAAGATGTCCATCTCACTATAATATATTGAAAAGATATAATATTACGTTTTCTTTCAGTAAACTTTTGGAAAATCAGTAACTTTGGCTATTTGCCAAATGGGGACCACAGTGAAAAAATATCTCCTCCTAACCAACCATAGCAATGTCATAGTAGCAATGAAATTTCAGCATCTCCCCTCCCCCCCCCAGTGTTGTTAGCATTGGATTCTCAGCGCTGAAGTCTCGAAATGGCCTCAGTCAGGCCAGGTTTCAGTGTTGACAGACAGTTTTGACATTAGTCAAAACAAATACTTTCTCATGGGAACCAAAGACATTCCTGCAAGTGTTCGGAAGGAGGGGACTGAAGTCACCTAGCAACTGGACAGTATCCTGATTGGACTGTGTGACTGATTGTTTTGAGAAAGTGAAAAACATTTACTTTTAATTACGTGAAAACCATGGGAATAGTCAAGAGTTTTCACCAGCCAGTGCCAATATGACATATCCAATAAAATTATTCTTTGAGGAATCTATGAGGCAGGTAGACTCTTTTGTTTGTTATGAGTATATTATTTGGAACCCTGTCATGGATGGGTTAAATCCTTCTTTCTCCAAAAACTGTCTGGTATCAGATGTATCTGGCACAATAGTAAGCAAGATATCAGAAATACAATAGAAATATAATTCTGTAGCTTTGACAGCTAGCACGTACAATAAGATCTATATTTCTGCTTATCCCTTTCACTGCTGCTATGTCCACTCTAACATTACCAAATTTCTGTTCAGAAATTTGAGGGTGGGGGTAGAGCATGAAGATGCATTTGGAATTAATTTCTAAGCGTTGACATATTTGTTCTTGAACATGCTGTGGGTCCTATTGCATTCCTAGTGAAACAATCAGGAATTGGTTGAATGAAATATGAGCATGAATCTCACAAGTTGAATCTGGAAAGAAAGAAAATTTATTTATTTATTTATTTGATCATATTTCTATACCGCTCCCTCTCCGAAAAGGGACTCGGGGCGGTGTACAGCCTAGTAAATACATTAAAATACAAAAATACAAGATTAAATAGAGTTTAAAACCGAATTAAATATAAATATAGCTGTATCCCGAAAGTTTAAAAATAGTTAAAATTTTAAAAACCCTATTAACCTAAAACCCCTTTAACCCTTACTGGGCCAGGCCAGCCTGTTTAAAAAATAGGGTCTTAACTGCGCGCCGGAAGGAGAGGATATCTGTCATGGCTCGTATCTCCGGGGGGAGATCATTCCACAGGGAGGGCGCTCCCACAGAGAAAGCACGCACCCTCGGGGCCGCCAGCCGACAGCGATCAGGTGGCGGGACCCCAAGTAGGGCAACCCTGTGGGAGCGTACTGGGCGGCGGGAGGTAGTTGATGGCAGCAGGCGGTCCCGTAAGTACCCAGGTCCCGAGCCATGGAGCACTTTAAATACCGTCAGTACCACCTTGAATCGAATCCGGAAGGCCACAGGAAGCCAGTGCAGCCTGCGGAGAAGTGGTGTTACGTGCGCGCCCCGAGGGGCGCCCACGATCACCCGCGCGGCTGCATTCTGAACTAACTGCAGCCTCCGGAGACTCTTCAAGGGGAGCCCCATGTAGAGAGCATTGCAATAATCCAAGCGGGAGATAACGAGGGCAGAAGTGACTGTGCGAAGTGCGCCCAGATCCAGAAAGGGCCGCAACTGGTAAATCAGACGAATCTGATGAAAAGCCCCCCTGGTGACGGCTGCAATATGTTCTTCCAAAGACAGCCGCACATCCAGGAGGACACCCAAGTTGCGTGCCCTTTCCACGGGGGTCAAAACCTCTCCCCCCACGGCCAGCGAAGGAATAAGCTGGCTGTATCTGGGCGCAGGAAACCACAGCCACTCGGTTTTGGCCGGGTTGAGACGAAGCCTGTTATGACCCATCCAACCCCGCACGGCCTCCAGGCACCGGGACATCACTTCGAGGGCTTCGTTGGGGTGGCCCGGGGTGGAGATGTACAGCTGAGTATCATCAGCGTACTGAAGGAACTCCACCCCAAAGCCACGGATAATCTCACCCAGCGGCTTTACATAAATGTTGAACAGAAGGGGCGAGAGCACCGACCCCTGAGGCACCCCACAAAGCAGGGGCCTTGGGGACGATCTCTGCCCCCCCGTCAACACAAATTGCGAGCGGTTGGAGAGGAAGGAGGAGAACCACCGCAACACGGTGCCTCCAACCCCCAACCCCTCCAACCGCTGCAATAAGATACTGTGGTCGACAGTATCAAAAGCTGCCGAGAGATCTAACAGGACCAGGACAGAGGAACAACCTCTGTCCCGAGCCCTCCAGAGATCATCAACCAACGCGACCAACGCCGTCTCCGTGCTGTGCCCGGGCCTGAAGCCCGATTGGAGGGGGTCAAGATAACTCGCTTCATCCAGGAAGCGGGGGAGCTGACAGGCCACCACACTCTCTACAACCTTCGCAACAAAGCGAAGGTTGGAGACAGGACGATAATTTGATAACAATGCTGGGTCCAGGGACGGTTTCTTGAGGAGGGGCCGCACCACCGCCTCCTTCAAGGCGGCGGGTAAAAGCCCCTCTCTCAAGGAAGCGTTTATAATACCCTGGAACCAGCCTCGTGTCACCTCCCGAGTGGCCAAAACCAGCCAGGAGGGGCACGGGTCCAACAAACAGGTGGTGGCATTCAGTCCCCCCAACACCCTGTCCACGTCTTCTACAGTAACAGGGTCGAACTCAACCCAAATGGCCTCACCGATATCCACCCCCGCTCCCCCGCCCGGAGATGCCCAGTCGAAGTCCAGCTCGTCCCGAATCTGAGCGATTTTGTCCTGCAGAAACCTAGAAAACTCCTCAGCCCGTCCCTGTAAGGGATCCTCCCGCGCTTCCATCTCTAAAAGGGAGCGGGTCACCCTAAACAGGGCGGCTGGGCGGTTTTCCGCGGACGCAATAAGGGTGGAGAGGTAAGTCCTCCTCGCCACCCTTATCGCCACTAAGTACGTCTTAATATAAGATCGTAGAAGTGTTCGGTCAGACTCAGAACGGCTAGCTCTCCAACTACTCTCTAGGCGTCTTTTCCGGCGCTTCATCTCCCTTAGCTCCTCAGAAAACCAAGGAGCCATTTGGGATCGGCACCGGGTCAGAGGCCGCAAGGGCACGACCCGGTCAAGGGCCCCAGCAGCCACCCTATCCCAGGTGGCAACCAGGCCCTCAACCGAGTCGTGTGTGTGAGCTTCGGGAAATGGCCCAAGCTCCATCAGGAACCTATCCGGGTCCATCAGGCGCCTGGGGCGGTACCATTTAAGCGGCCCCGCCTCCCTGCGGTCGGGGGGTGCGGAACGGAAGTCGAGCTTCAGGAGCGAGTGGTCTGTCCATGACAGGGGTTCTATGACTATGTCCCCTACACCCAGACCACTCTGCCACTGATCAGAGACAAAAACTAAATCCAGGGTGTGACCTCCCACGTGAGTAGGGTCCCAAATTAACTGGGTCAGGCCCATGGCTGTCATGGAAGCCATGAACTCCTGAGCAATCCCCGTGGTACCGCCGGCAGAAGGGAGGTTGAAATCCCCCATGACCATAAGCCTGGGGGTCTCAACCGCCACGCCGGCTATAACCTCGAGGAGCTCAAGCAGGGCCGATGCCGCATAGCAGGGAGCCAGGTATGCGATCAGCAAGCCCACCTGCACCCTGGGACCGAACTTCACGAAAAGAGACTCACACCCGGTCGTCTGAGAAACAGTGGATTCCCTCGGACACAGATCCTCCTTAATAACCACCGCAACACCCCCGCCCCTCCCCTGGGCCCTCGGCCGATGAAAAACCCGAAATCCGGCTGGGCACATCTCCACAAGGGGCACTCCCCCCTCTGGGCCCAGCCAGGTCTCGGTAATACCCACCAGGTCCGCTCCCCCCTCACAGATCAAATCATAAATGAGGGGGGCCTTATTAATAACGGACCTGGCGTTACACAACATCAGCCAAAGGCCCCGGGCCCGATCGCTCACACCCCCCGGGGAACGGGATATAACAAGGGGGTCGGAGCGCGCCACCGCCGACAAATAGCGGGGGCGCGCTCCCAGAACAGAATGTGGCCCCCTATAACCGCCAAATCTGCCTCTCCCGCTCACCGTACTAATCGCTTTAAAATCACCCTCCCTGGGACAACCCCCCATCCTCAATACAGCCCCGTCCGATCCCAAACCCTCCCGGCAACGCTCAACCCACGACCCGGACCCAGCCCCAGGCGGGTTGTCCCCCAAACCCCGCCCGGCCAACCCTAACCCCTTTAAGAATCTACTTAAAAATTTAAAACAACCCTCCCTCCCACATTTCCGGCGACCCCACCATCTCTCCGGATCCCAAGATCCGTCCTTGAGAAAGGCCTTGGAAAGGCAAGCGGGCCAACTCTGAGATAGGGGGACATTTCTCAGGGCCCACAGATGTTGTGAGGAATATGTCAGTTTAGTCTTAGGCTGAATCTTCCCTGACTGCCAACGACCAGGCAAAGGCCGAACCAGGTGGGACCCAAGTCCAGGCCGCAGCAGCTGCAACCCACCGACAGCTGGCATCCGGCCTCGCGGGGGACCCAGCGGCGGCGATGATGGTCTCAGCGGCCCCAGCGGTAGTGGCGGCGGCCTCAGAGGCCCCAACGGTGACCTCCTCCGGCCTCCCCACAGCCTCTTCCATGCCGGCAACGGCCTCAGCGACAGCAGCGGCGGGGGCAGCAGCGACGGCCCCAACGGCAGCGGCAACGGCGGCGGTCTCAGCAACGGCCCCCTCCGGCCTCTCCATGGCCTCCTCCGCACCTGCAACAGCGGAGGGGGGGGCCCCGGCCCCGGCCTCGGCAACGGCCCCAGCGGCTCCCGCAGCAGGCCCCGCAGCGGCGACGACGGCCCCCGGCAACGACGGCAGCCATCACCAGCAGCGGCAGCCCCAGCAGAAGCAGCAACGACAGCCACCGGCGATAACCCCAGCGGTCGCAACGGCAGCCCCGGTCCTGGCGGCAGCGCCGACGGCAACAGTAGTCCCAGCGGCGGCAGCAGCGGCCTCGCCGGCGGTCCCGACCCCGGCGGCAGCAGCGGCCTCGCCGGCGGCCCCGGCGACAGCAACGGCCTCGCCGGCGGCCCCGGCGGCAGCAGCGGCCTCGCCGGCGGTCCCGGTCCCGGCGGCAGCAGCGGCCTCGCCGGCGGCCCCGGCGGCAGCAACGGCCTCGCCGGCGGCCTCGGCGGCAGCAGCGGCCTCGCCGGCGGCCCCGGCCCCGGCGGCAACAGCGGCCTCGCTGGCGGCCCCGGCGGCAGCAACGGCCTCGCCGGCGGCCCCGGCGGCAGCAGCGGCCTCGCCGGCGGCCCCGGCCCCGGCGGCAACAGCGGCCTCGCCGGCGGCCCCAGCGGCAGCAGCGGCCCCGTCGGCGGCTCTGGCGGCAGCAGCCCGAACGGCCTCAGCGGCGGCAACCGCAGCCCCGGCGGCCGTCCAGCGGCTCCACAGCGGCTCCACAGCCTCCTCCGCACCCCCACGGCCTCCTCGGGGACGCCCACCCCCCCCCCGGGTCCTTTCGCCACCCCTGCCACGGGTGAGGACCCGGGGGGAGGGGGACTCACCCCGAATCTCGGCCGCGGCAGCGGAGCCCGTCAGCCCGACATCCTCCGGTCGCCAATATATCAGTCTATCAATTATACAATATAAAAATGTATAATTACTGAAGTGACATTTCCTGTTTTTATAAAAAAATAAAACTACTATGGTATAGTGAAGAATATATATTAATATGTTTGAATTACGGTGTTCTGACCTAGGCTTCACAAGATCATGAAGCAGACTTCTTGTCCCAATAAAACCCCTTTTATTTAGGTTAAAGTTAATTCCTTTCCAGCAAAGTCCCGGCAAACTGTCTTTCATGAGATTTTACAACTACGGACCTTGAGGCTTGGAGAGTTGCCAGGCCAATATCTTCCAAATGCCATGCTGGAGCAGAAATTACTTGGCAAGAAGTCAGGAACAGATCTTCACCCTAATGACTTGAACTAATTCAAACATCACTTCCCTTTCGCTCCTCTTTATTCCCTATGGGAGAGGCCATTCACCATCCATCTGTGCCCTTACTCCCAAGTCAGCCCTTGTTTCTTAACTGTTTCCTTCTCCTGGTAGCTCTGTGCATGCGCACACTGGGAACAGGCTACAGCTGTTCTTCTGCCCCACTGATCTGACTCTGAAGGCAGCTGATAACTGTCAGATAGCCCTGGCCCCATCTCTGCCTCCAATGCAGAGCACTCATCAGAGCCTTCCCCAGACTCCAGGACTGCCCCATGTTCCTTCCCAACCTCCTCACTGTCTGAATCTGCCACTAGCTCTGCTGGCCATTGGTGGGCCACAACTTTGGGCTCTCTAGATGTTCCTCTGTTCAGGGCTGTCAAACTCCTATCCTGTGGGCTGGATGTGTCACACACTGGCCACGGCCATGCCTCCGTTAGCAAAGGGGGACAAAGTCCCAATACATCACTTGATGCCACCGTGATGACATGAGTTGACACCCTTGCTCTGCTTGAACTCTTAGCATCTCTGACTTGCATGGTCAATAGTAAGGAATACTAGATGATACAATACAGCAACATCTGGAGATCTAAAAACATATGTATGGCAAGAACTGACATTCCAGATTGTAGACAAAAACAAACTTGAATTAAAAGATGGAGGAAGGAGACTATTAAGCAAGGAATAACATTAAAGGAGGATATGGCTGAAAGATCTGACCTGCCTTATACTATGTGGAGGACTCTGAATAGGTCGAGAGTTGGAGTGCCTTAATGTAAAATTAATATGCTCAAGTGGAGGCTCTTAATTATGTGAATGTGCAGAGATGTGTAGCCCACCCATCTGCTGGTATGTACTGATAATTACTTATTTTTGGCCAATGACAGAGCCAGGAAGGTGGCTTCATTCTGGCAGTTTAAAGTTTGATCTAGACATGGAAGAAGAAGAAGAATATGGAGGATGGCATAGACTTCTAGACATACATCTTATCTGTCCTAATCATGTTGGTCTTGTTCAATATTTACAGAGACTCTAAAATACATCTCAGTATCCAGACATAATTAGTGTACTCCTATTGATAGAAGATAAAGTATAGCTACATTTTGCTTAATTTCTTCAAGATGAGTCAGTCAATAGCTTTTTCATATTGATGGGCTTTTAGTGTCAGATAATTTTATTTCTAATCACTTCTGGTAATATTCAGATTTGTTCATCCATCCATCGTTTGCATCTGCCTATTAATTTATCATTTTAAAAACCCCATGGTAATTCATGTGCAAATAAATTGTTGGAGATTATATCACGATCTTATTTCTGAAAATAATTTTTAAAAACATGTTTTGATGTTTTCTTATTTTTCTTCAGCCAAGAATTGTACATCTGTATTTGCAGTCCAACAACCATGAATCAAGATAATTTAGAGCAGAATCTGCAAACATAGATTAAATGGGACCATCATTAGCTTTCCCTCTTTTCTCTTGCATAGGTAATGCTGCTAATTTTTGAGATACTTTGTGTTTATGCATTGGATTAAGTAGTGCTGCACAAGGGACCTATAATAAGGTAATCAAATTAACATTACTTATAAGAAATGATATGTTGGGGTTGATCATATTTGAAACCCATGCCATATAACTAGGAAGATCCCTTTTTAAATAGGCAATACTTCACCTTAGGGAACTCTAATCAGGACAATAGTGACATTTTTCTTTCTTATTATGACTCACCTTCAGGTCTTGTGCTACATGCTAAATATACAGAAATCTGGATGTTGAAAATACTTGGTTTAAAAGTCATGCACACATTCATAAGAAAGTCCTATCTTCAAACTACTGTAGAAAAGAAAGGACATTCTATGTCAGCTTTGAAATAATTGTTTCAAAATTAGTTGTCATTAAGGAAGACAAAATAATTGAAAAGCTATTCTTCAGATTGTGACCAAAACCTCATTGATGGGAAGCCAAAGCAGATTAAGCATCCGATTTAAAGACAGCTATAGGGAGCTAGTTTTGTATAATGGTTAAGGCACCAGGCTACAAACTGGGAGAGAGTGAATTCTAGTCCCACCTTAGATACAAAGCCAGATGGGTGACTTTGGGTCCAGTAATTCTTTTTCCGCATTATGAAGAAAATTGCATTGACTTGTGTGGGCAATCTCCAGGAGTCAATACTGATTCAAAGCCACAAACAAACAAAAATAGAGCTATAGTGAATGGATGGGCAACTTCTGATTCCTCTTTGATTGTTAGTCAGACATACCTAATTTTAATTCACATTTATTACTGCAACTACAACTGCATGACAGGTTGCGATCCCCTCCTCTTTTCCTGTTGGACAGAAGGATTTTTTTTTTAAAAAAGCAAAGTTTGGCAATGGAGGTAAGAAGAAATGTGGAATTTGTTTCCTATTCCCAGTCACCTCAGAATTAACTGACTAGAAATCTTTAGGGATCTGGCAGGGAGTTCTAGCAAAATTAAAACAGGGGTGTCCAACCTTAACAACTAGTGGACTTCATCTCCAAGCATTCTTCAACCAGCCATGTAGCTAATCTTTTTTCTCTGCCAGTAGAAAATATTGTAGTTATGTCTGGATATTGAAATATATTTTAGAATCTCTGTAAATTGTTCAAGTCCACAGGTCTTAAAATTGCCAAGGGTGGACACCCCTGAACTAAAACTTCCCTGAAATCTGTTTCAGGAAAAATAGCTGTTTTGAAAGCAATATCAAGCTCAAGAAATAGGAACCTCTCTAAATACGATCAAGAGACAAAAGTTCCAATTTCAGGCTTATCAAATAAATGGACTCTTAATGCAAATATTTCAGGAAAAAAAGATGTTCAAAAGATAATGAACTCATTCATACAAGACAGCTAGAAGATGGTTCCCAGCTCAGCTTCTGAGATTCTGTACTCTAACCCCTACATTTTGGCATTAAAGTTTCACTAAAGAAACTTTTTGTGAATCCTGATTCCCTGATTATGTGCTGCAGTTTAGAGCTTGACATGGGGATGATTATGTTAAAGAAACAAAATCTCAGATTAATGAAGAAACAGTAAGAAAATAGACCCTTAGGATAGCAAAACAGCAGAGGCTGATTATTTTATCCCGGTTGCCTTGAACAAATAAATTAACTGTCAGAAAATTTGCTTCATTGGGGAAAAGAAATTACCGTATGCAGATTTCATAAGGAAAGGCTCTTATATTCAGTTTTGTTATTTACTTGACCATGAATGCTTCTTCCACAAAAGCAAAACATGTCATGAAAAGTATAGACTTTCTATTGTAACTGTTTTTAAAAAATCCCTTTTCATCCCTATGGGTAGTATGCATCTTCCTCAAACTTATGTCCTATATCAAAGATTTGAGAATTTAAGGGTTTGTGGTAGTATGGATTGTTGTGAGGGCTCTACTAACATCTTCTGTTGCTTGGTACTTCTCCACTGAGCACTGATAAAAGGGTCTTGAGAGTTGACTGTAGCTAGCTTATCCATGATCTTGTGCCTCATATCTGCTACTATGCTTTGTAATAGAGGGAGTAGTGACATTCTAGCTTTAGGCTTTGATGACACATGCAGCTGTTTCTCTATTAGTGTCCATTCATAGTTCCCTCATATGTTTCATATATCACCTCTCTGGGGTTTAAGTATACTGTTGTAGAGTTCTTCAACATTTGTGGGTCTTGATCATCTGGGCAACATCTACAGTGGCATGACTCTTCTAGATTGTGTCATTTTCACATTTGAAATAGGCAGATGAAACATTAGGGGGACTTTGCCATGGTTCTCTACTGCTAAGGTAGGTACCAGTTGGGATTTGAACCCTGGTCTCCCACATCAAAAATATCACTGTACGTTATCCATTTTTGCTCTGCATATACAGTTTTGCATGCACTGTCTTCCTTTAATAAACATGCTTTCTACCATAGCTTCTAGTTTTTTTCCCCAGCATATTCAGTACATATTTTTAAATTGCAAAAAAATGCCACAATATTCTGCAAAACACAGATGATGGAGTATAAGCTCATTCTAGTTCATTTATTGCAGAGATGGGGAAGTTACATTTCTCTGGCTACTGTTGAACTATAATGGATTAGAAATAAAAACACCATTTCACTATGGCTTAGTTAAGAAAAACAAATAAACAAATGCTGTTCAATCCAATTTGCTTCAGAATACTCATAAAGAAATCTTTTGCTAACTAATCAACAGCACTTAGTCATTTGCTAACATTGTGCATGATTTCTAATTACTGGTCTGGTTTGTCACTGTTTAAAACAATCAAAGCTAATTGTCCATATATAGATTTTCTTGTGGGCTGCAGTGATATTTTTAGTTGCATTGTTCCCATTTCTTTTAAAAACCCCAAACTTCTCTGAACCATTACATCTTAAATTGGACTTTGAAAACAAGCATATTGTATTAAAATAGTTAAGGGGAAGAGAACTTTCTATTTCTATTCTCAGTTTTTTTAAAAAAATACAACAGCAAGGCTAATGTCATGGTCTTAGTGGAGATTTCTTCAAGTCAACTTTTTTTGTTAATGAAGCTTCAATTTAAAAAAATAATATTCTTTCTCATAGCTGTGTTATATCAGGATCAAGGTCTGTATTTGAGTAGATATTTGTTCCCTTTTAGTTAAAATGTAATGTCTGAATACAATAGCAAATATAAAACAGTTAATGGGCCGTGAAACTATCTTGGTAGTGAGTAATTTGTATTCATTTTATTTGAAATGTTTTTTTTTCCATTTGACTATTTTACATATTCTACCCTCATGTCCCTTTCCTTACTTCTTCTTATGGGAATTCTTCCTGTGTGAAGCTTTATATAGACTTTTGAATTGAAAGATAGGAGAGAAGGAGGCAACAAAATTGAAAGCTTAGTGGTAGAGTTAGGTCTGTTCCACTTTCGAAGGAAAATTAGTATTTGATCACAAGATTTCAAGAGGAACTTACACTACTAGAATTGTGTTGTATGCTTTCTTATCTTCCCTGCCAAATTCTTAATAACATATGCATATTAAAACATCTGCATGAATGCTTTTGAACCTGCGCTTCAGCTGAGAACAATTGTCTCTTGTTTCTTACAATTTTCAGAGACTCTTTTGACCTTGAGCACACAACCTCCTACACAAACTGTGCTCAGAGCTCCCTATAGGTGCAATGGGAACACTATTGTCCCAGAAGAATTCTTATACTTTGCAAAAAATATAAGATGTCTGGTCTAGAAGAGTTATATGTATCAGTTATGGCTGTTTCTAGAAAAGGATGCTCTAACTTAGGCCTTGGTTATCATTAACTTAAATTAATGAATGTGGTCTAAAATAAGTTGTCCTTGTATGTGTGGAAGCTAACCTAGTACAGAATGCAATGACTCAAGCATTTATGGAGCCTTCTGGTTTCACTCATTTACTACAACTGACGGCAGGGTTCGAGATACTGTTTGCCATCTCTTATATCTATGGAACCACTTACTCCCATTTTTTTTTTTAGCTCAGGAAAATCAAGTAGAAGTGGGTGTTTTCATGTTCACTTTCTTAACAGTAGCCTTTGTTAAGTATTTAGCAGAGTATCCTTGGTGTCAAGAATTAATACAGAAGACGGAAGTAATATTCAGATTGTAGCAGTGAGTATAGAACCACACAAGCATAGCAGTTGAAGTGCAGTCTTTATATACAGTGATATAAGCACAGTCCATGTTTCAATCCAAAATCATACACAGTTCATCCATCAGTAGATTAGATTACTAACCATTCTTGTTCAGTAGATATAACAGCAATACATCATCTTCAATACATCCATGCATCAATGGATAAATATAGTTACAGTGTTGAAGATACTTGCCAAGTAGTAGAATAGCATAGTAGAAGCCTAGCAAACCAGTAGCAGCATTCCTGTAGCTAAAACACAGACACTAACAAACACTAGCCATGTACTCTCTGGCTTCTTATTATATAGCACTCCTGCTTCCTGTAGCCAATCAGCATCGTGGCTACAAGATAGTGCTAAGTCATTTCTGACTTGAAGCCATATATGGTAAACCAATATAGTTAAGTTTTTTAAAGAAACCTAACAGCCTTTGAGAGGACTTTTCAATCACTAGAAATAGATTGAATTGGTTTGACCATATAAAATTATGAATGAGAAGTATCTTGTAAAATAAATTATTTGGATAAACAGGTTTGGGAGTAAGAGAAAGACTGAGAAATTCATGTTTGGGTGGAATTGATAAAAAGCTGAAAAATAGAGAATAAGTTTAAAGAATGGGAAAATGTATAATATATATATATATATGGTGGAAGCAATGATAACTTGAAAGACTAGAAAGATTATTTATCTCTATCTATCTATCTATCTATCTATCTATCTATCTATCTATCTATCTATCTATCTATCTATCTATCTATCTTCTATTGTTATGTAGGTATGCAATTCAGTTGAGTTCAGCTCTTAGTGACTTTTTGGCAACAATATAGAAGTGGTTTCTCATTTGCTTCATCTAATTTGTTCTGTTGTTTTGTCTTTAGAATTCTGGTCATAACTTAGGTACGGAGTTAGCTGGGTGTATTTGGCCAGGCACTCTCTCTAAGCCCTAGGAGACAGGCAATGGCAAACCACTTCCACAAAACCTTGCCAAGAAAACTACAGGGACTTATCAGGAGTTATTTAAAACTGACTTGAAAGCACAGGAAGAGAAAGTCTAGCCAACAGAAATGCAACTTTCTGATCATTTTCTATCCAACGCCAATTCAGTTCCATAGTTCCAAATCCAAGTAATAGTAATGAAGTGCTGTTGACACTTATCAAATGCTGTTTAAGAATATATTTATATGTAATACATTTCATCATGCTAATATTCCAATAGCTCTTTAAATTCAATTGAACTAATCCCTGAAGCTTTTGTTCATGGTTCCAAGTCAGAACTGGTTCATGGGCAGAAGCATGGCTGGCTAGGGAATTCTGGGAGTTGACGTCTCCACATCTTAAGCTACCAAATTTGAGAAACATTGCTACAGATCGTGACTCTGAGTTTTGGCATTTAATTAGCTAAGGAGATATTTAAAATAATAATGAAGAACTGGGAATAGTTATGAGGTTATTATTCCCCCTTTATTTTCTTTAAAAAACTGCATATTTATAAAGTTGCCATTCACAAGCTGTCACTGTTTTGCTCTAGGTCATACACGGAACTTTGTTATATGCTGTCATGCTCTATTTAAATTGCACAGAATGCTGAGACCTAAGAATAAACAACTGTGAGGGTTAGTGTTGCCAGTGAAATTTTGCCTAAAGTTAAATTTGAAGTGAATTTTGGATTTCCTGCTCATAAACTGAGGAGGCGTGAGAGAACATTTATGAAACTTGCAAAATATCTCATATTTTACACAATCTTAGCTTTTTTGTATTCCTTTTCTCTTCCTGTTATTGGATAGCTTTTGTTAATAAGATGAATATGCTAGAAAATTCATTAAAATGCACTAATTACAGAAGTTTCAAAGATTTTTGGAGTAGGAGTCATATTGAATACTGCAAAAACCTTAAAAGGCAAAGCTATTTATCTCCTCATATACATTCTTTCTTTGCTCTGTCAAGCAGAGGCACTTATGTGCACTTAATGCTGTTAAGTATCTTTTGCCCCATTTTACAACCTTTCTTGAGGATGCGTTGGCTCCGTGGCTAAGATGCTGAGCTTGTCGATCAGAAAGGTCGGCAATTTGGCAGTTCGAATCCCTAGCACTGCATAACGGAGTGAGCTCCCATTACTTGTCCCAGCTTCTGCCAACCTAGAAATTCGAAAGCATGTAAAACTGCAAGTAGAAAAATAGGGACCATTTTGGTGGGAAGGTAACAGCGTTCCATGTGCCTTTGGCATTTAGTCATGCTGGCCACATGATCCCGGAGACATCTTCGGACAGCACTGGCTCTTCGGCTTTGTAACGAAGATGAGCGCTGCCACCTAGAACTGGAAATGACTAGCACGTATGTGCGATGGGAACCTTTACCTTTTTACAACCATTCTTTTCACAGTTGTTGGGTGCATAATTGAAGTTATTAAGTTAGTAACACAATTGTTAAGTGAATATGGCTCCCCCATTGACTTTGCTTGTCAGAGGGTCACCAAAGGGATCACATGATCTTGAAAGACACTGCAACTATTGTAAATGCAGGCCAGTTGCCAGACACCCGAGTTTTGATCATGTGACAAAGGATGCTGCCACGATTGTAAATATGAACTTAAGTCACTTTTTTTCATTGCCGTTGTAACTTCGAATGGTCACTAAACAATTTGTTGTATGTTGAGGACTACTTGTTGTGGACATACTTGTCAGAGTATATTCATGAACTGGAATAGAGCTTAGTAACAAAGTCAGCCAATGAATAGGCATGGCAACAGAACAGCCAATGGGAGCTAAATTGGAAAGTGAAACTAGAAGTAGCTAGGTGTGGCTCTAGTTTCTGTTCTGAGCTGTGAAGCTGAAACATTTGCCATGTTGAAAGAATCTACTATTGGTATTATAAACTTTATCTCGACCCCCTCCAATCGGGTTTCAGGCCCGGGCACAGCACTGAGACGGCGTTGGTCGTGTTGATGGATGATCTCTGGAGGGCACGGGACAGAGGTTATTCCTCTGTTCTGGTCCTACTTGATCTATCAGCGGCTTTTGATACTGTCGACCACAGTATCTTGTTGCAGCGGTTGGAGGGGCTGGGGGTTGGAGGCACCGTATTGCGATGGTTCTCCTCCTTCCTCTCCGACTGTTCGCAATTTGTGTTGACAGGGGGACAGAGATCGACCCCAAGGCCCCTGCTCTGTGGGGTGCCTCAGGGGTCGGTACTCTCGCCCCTGCTGTTCAACATTTATGTGAAGCCGCTGGGTGAGATCATCCGTGGCTTTGGGGTGGAGTTCCATCACTACGCTGATGATACTCAGCTGTACCTCTCCACCCCAAACCACCCCAAAGAAGCCGTCGAAGTGATGACCCGGTGCCTGGAGGCCGTGCGAAGTTGGATGGGTCGTAACAGGCTTCGTCTCAACCTGACCAAAACTGAGTGGCTGTGGTTTCCTGCTCCCAGATTCAGTCAGCTTGTTCCTTCACTGACCGTGGGAGGAGAGATATTAACCCCTGTGGAAAGGGCGCGCAATTTGGGTGTCCTCCTGGACGTGCGGCTGTCTTTGGAAGAACATATTGCGGCCGTCGCCAGGAGAGCTTTTTATCAGATTCGTCTGATCTACCAGTTGCGACCCTTTCTGGATCTGGACGCACTTCGCACAGTCATCTCCGCCCTCGTCATCTCCCGCTTGGACTATTGCAATGCTCTCTACATGGGGCTCCCCTTGAAGATTCTCCGGAGGTTACAGTTAGTTCAGAATGCAGCCGCGCGGATGATCGTGGGCGCCCCTCGGGACGCCCACGTAACACCACTTCTCCGCAGGCTGCACTGGCTTCCTGTGGCCTTCCGGATTCGATTCAAGGTGGTACTAACAGTATTTAAAGTGCTCCATGGCTCGGGACCTGGATACTTACGGGACCGCCTGCTGCCACCAACAACCTCCCGCCGCCCAGTACGCTCCCACAGGGTCGCCCTGCTTGGGGTACCGCCGCTCGATCGCTGTCGGCTGGCGGCCCCGAGATTACGTGCTTTCTCTGTGGGAGCCCCCTCCCTTTGGAATTGTCTCCCCCCGGAGATACGAGCCATGTCAGACATCCTAACCTTCCGGCGCGCAGTTAAGACCTTACTGTTCAAACAGGCCGGTCTGGCCAAATAAGGGTCTTTGGGGTTTTTTAAATTTTAATAAGGGTTCTTATTCTTAGCTAATTGTGACCTAATCATATATTTATTCAATTTTGACTTTAAATTCTGTTATCTGTATTATTTTATTTGTTTAGTGTGTACACCGCCCCGAGTCCCTTTTTGGGAGAGGGAGCGGTATAGAAATACGAAAAAATAAATAAATAAATAAATAAATATATTATTATGCGTATAAAGAAGTCAATGAATCCTGCTGAATCAGTCATCTGTGTGTGCTTTCTGGATTTGAATTTCTGCTGCAAAATCTAACAATATTGCTGTGAAAAGTTTGTCAGTTTGTCAGCAAAATAATTGGAGCAGCAAAATAAGCTTATTATTATTGTTGTTGTTGTTCTTGTTGTTTAGAAAATTTATACTGCCCCCTACTCACATTATAGTGACCTAAGGTCACTATACAGGGCATAAAAGCACAATATAAAATAAATAAAAAATAAAAATAATAAAATAATAATCCCCATCTCAGTGACAACACACATTTATACCAGCCATTTAATGGGCTCCATCCTGCTCTGGGTTCTACAGGCCCTCTGGCAGGACCACGTCTTTGGAGACTTCCAAAGGAGTGTTAGAATGGGAGCCAGTCTAATTTCCAGAGGGATGATGTTCCAGAGGAAGGGAGACATCTCATAAAAGGCCCTTCTTTTGGTTCCCAGCAGATGTATCTCCTTAGCCACCTGTGGCTCTGGAGCCACATGAGGCTTCCATCCCTCTTATGTGGCTCCCTGTCGCCAGTCGGCTCCACAAATAATAGGGCTTTTGGTTAGGACAGGTAGAGGAATAAGGATGCTGCACTAGGAGGAGATTCTATGGTAGGGGAACCAGACTTTGGGTCAGCTCCAGAATTGAAAGGAGGGGCTTCTGTCAAAACGAAAACATTCAGTTTTATAAATTAGAGGAAATGAATCCTGTTTTTCTGTTGCCAGCATATTTATTTACAAAATAACTAAGAAACCAAAGAAACAGCAATACCATTCTACTAAGTAAGCAAAAGAAAGCTATAATGAAAGATGAAATGGAAGTAAAACTGAATATATGCACAGTAAAACAGAACTTCACAAGACACTCATATCTTGTTACTATGGAAACTTGATAACCAGTCCAGCTCATTTTGTAAACTATCTGTGGAAGCTCCTCAGACAAACAAAATAAATGCAGTGACACCCCCTTCTTTGTCTGATGAGCTGACATCAGATAAGGCACATCTTCTCATGCAGATATTCATGCTAAACAACTGTAAGTGATCTGTTGATGTAACCTAAAAATTGCAATATAAAACATTTCTGCAAAGTATTAGCAAAACTCTTATTCATTTGCTTATTTGGAACAATATAAACAATATCATCAATATAAACAAGAATTATCTCATATGCATTCCCAGATCTTTTTGTGAACACGCATTCATCAGTTTCAGATTTAATAAAATCCATTAAATTTAGTTTGTCAGTAAGCCATAAATACTACATTAAACCAGACTGCTTCAGACCATAAAGACTTTTGTTTAAGAGTCAGGTATCCCCTTCTTGCTTCCGGAACCCTGGAAAACCTTTTCTTCATTCAGTGGGAATTGCAGGCATACACACCTTGAGTTGCTTTATATTGTCCATTTCAGCCTGCATTTCCTTATGCCAAGGTAAGATTGCTTTTGTCAATTGCCATGAAAATGGCTGTGGAGGGATCCCCTTCTTGACCCTCTTGGAACATCTTGGAACAATGGTCCATTCTTCTTCCATTTCGTCCTCGTCGCTAGCCTCAGCATCGATGGCATGCGAAGATGGAACCTCTGGTTGAGAACTAGTTGATGGAACATCTGCCTGATAATCTCGATCATCAGACTGCGTTGCATCATCTCTAGGAAAATAAACTCCGGGATCATTTGAGTGAATTCTGGACCAGTCAGCATCTTCTTCAAAAAATAAAGGATTGAGAAATCACAATTACATTTCTGGAGTCAACGAACTTGCTGCATCTGGAATTGTCATCAATACCCATGAATCTCAGTCTTTTTTCTGCTGGACCTCCTTTCCTTCTTTGAGCTAAGGGAATATTCACCATAACATATGAACAAAAAATATGGATATTTCTCAAATTGGGTTTATATCCATATAACATGAAGAAAGATGTCTAATTAATTACACTGCTCCAGATATGATTAACGATATAGTTTGCATATTTAATTGCTTCATCCCAGTATGGGAAACTCAGATTAGTGTCTTCCAGAAGACAACGCATCATTGTTTGCATTACTCCATTTCTGCGTTCCGCCACTCCATTTTCCGCAGGAACGTAAGGAGCTGGGGTCTAGTGCAGAATTCCATTCTTATGCATCCAGTCCTGAAAACGCTGGGACATGAATTCAGCACCGCGATCACTTTGAATTCTAGCGATGTGAACACCGTGTTGAATGTTGACATAAGTTGCAGTCTTTAAAGATCTGAAAGGTCTCTGATTTTTCTTTCATAGGAAACACAAATCCATATCTAGAATAATTGTCAACAATTGTTAAGAAATATTTTCTACCACCAAGTGTTGGTGCAAATGGACCTACTATGTCAGTATGTACTAAATCAAAAATGTGTGTTGACAGGCGTGTAGCATGTTTTGGAATGGCTGCTGCCTTGGACTTGGCTTTCTTGCAGACAGCACAATCCAAAAACACCTTACCCCTTCAGATCCAAACCTTTTATGAATTCTGGCATCTTGCTGAGAACACGAAAACTGGCATGCCCCAATCTTCTATGCCACTTATGGATACACCTGGAATGCAAAAGTTTACCTGTTAGTGAATTTTAAACATTCTTATTAGGAACCTTAGGCTTGCTTTGAGCAACCTGTTTCTTACTTTTGTTGATTCTAGGAACCTTTGGGATAGCAACAGGATCTCTCTCTGGAACATCTCTCTCTGGGCCTGTGCTCCCTCTTATTGGAACAGGTATACTTGCCTATGCTTGCGAAGTAGACTTTGGCTTTAGGTAATGAACACCACCAATTACTATGGTTTCAGCAACAATATTACCTTCTTTCATCACATAACTTGCTTTTTCAAAATGTGAACCTGGTACTTGGATACTCTTGACAAATGACTCTGACTAAGCAAACTGCTGGTTGCTGTTGGAATATAATAAACATCAGGAATATATGCATCTAGCTCTTCAATATAAACAGTTCCTTTTCCCTTGACCTGAACAGTATTATTTGAAAAAGTGTACAGTTCACACATATCAGGTTCAGGCTCATGCATCTCTGTGAAAAGATCTCTTCTGTAGGTAACATGCACTCCTGCTCCACTATCCAAAGTCCTGAGATGTCTTCTATCATAATCCGGACTTTCTTCGTTGGTTAACGCCAATGTGATGTGTGGAGTTTGTAGATCACGCCTGGAACCACGATGACCTTGTCTTTCACCTCTGCCCTTGCTTCTGCAATCTGTTCCTCTGGGCTGGTACGTGACAGGTGCTGGAGATTGCTGGGGACAATCACGGATGATATGTCCAAGATGACCACAGACATAGCGTCTTGGCATCCTTGGAACGAAGGCTTTTCCTTGGAAATTGCGCCTTCTATCTGGAGCTTGCGATGCAGTTGGTCTTCTCAAATGTGGTGTGGCGTGCATGAAAGCTGGCATTGGCCGGCTTTCTGGAGACATCTGTACAGCAGACTGACTCCTTGACAATTTTGTAAAGGCTTTTTGCAAATTTTATAAATGTTCCTGTATTTCATGCAAATCACCAGCAGATGGTGCTGCAACATTAGAAATGGCAGAAGCTCTTTCAACTGAGTTAGCATCACTAGATATATCACGAGGTATCTGTGATGTAGGTATAGCTCTCTGCTCTGATTGGACTGACACCACTCTCGTGACCAATTTGTGGGTGGGCCCTTGGCTTCAATGAAGAAGGCAAGATAGAGGACTCAGGAACTCTAATCACACCCTTATCTCGCTGAAAAGACAGTGCATAGGCCTTAGCTTGCTGTAGGCTTTGTTCATACAATGCAATCTGTTGCATATAATCCTGCATCTCAGGGCTGAATGTTAGCTCAGGACTGAATGGAGGATAATAAATTCTACCTTTCTCTTTTGTTGAAAAACTATCAGCTGCCTGTATTACTTCAGAATTAACTCCAAGCTTCTCAAATTCTTGGGCATCTGGCTTCTCAGGCTGAGTTTGATAGCATGCATCATAAATAAAACTTGGTACAGACCTGCTATCTTGTCTTCCCACGGCAGCTTCTTCCTCCAGATGAGTAGCGGTAGCCAGTGGAATTCTTATCTCCTCAGGTATTACAGAAAATGACACTAAATCTTCCACCGACCAAGCTGTCCGTTTTCCTTTTCCTTTCTTTATTGGCATTGTAGAGTTTATCAAAATTAATCACAAATTCCTCAGAATTGTTGTGATCTAATTATCAAAACAACAGATAAGGAACCATCCTCTGCTACCATGTCAAAATGAAAGCATTCAGTTTTATAAATTAGAGGAAATGAATCGTGTTTTTCTGTTGCTAGCATACTTTATTTACAAAATAATTAAGAAACCAAAGAAACAGCAGTACCATTCTACTAAGCAAGCAAAAGAAAGCTATAATGAAAGATGAAGTGGAAGTAAAACTCCTCCCCTGCACACATGCGCAGTAAAACAGAACTTCATAAGACACTCATATCTTGTTACTATGGAAACTTGATAACCAGTCCAGCTCATTTTGTAAACTATCTGTGGAAGCTCCTCGGACAAACAAAATAAACGCAGTGACAGCTTCTGGGTAGGACCTTTGTGGCTCTTTGAGTTCTTAAGGTTGCTGACCCATGCCTTAGGGAATGGGACCTGCAACATTCCCACTATCACAGGTCACTTTCACCAGTTATGACGGAGTGCAGGAGATCGCTGCTAAAAGTTTTTTTTTTTTTTTAATGACATCTCTTATCAAGTTCACCGAGATTGGTATATGAAAAGATAGCAGTTTGGATAGCTGTCTCAAGGGTGAATTACTGGATCATAAAGGAAAATAATCCAGACTTGCTGCAGTTCTACAAGCCACACAGGATGGAAAAGGCTTGTTTTGTTTCCTAAATTGTGACTTGTACACTTCTGCACTACAAAGACCATTTTCCGTGTGCTTTCCCAGTGTAGGCACATTGAGTCAAACCATAATGGCCACTGGCATCAGTTTGAAAATTACTACATAAATTTCAGGAAAATCAGGTTTTAAAATGTTTACTACCTCATGAAACTTTGGCACCAAACCTGAAATACCAGCTGCTGTGGAGCAAACATGGAAGAATTATAACCCTGTTGTCCATGTTGCAACTTCTTGGATATATAACATTGGTCACTATATGAGAAAGAGCAAAGCTGTCTTGAATGCTTATTGAGTTAACTGGGACTTATTCCCAAAAGGGATGATGCCCTTAGGCTGAAGGTGATTGCTTTATACTTAAAGCAGACAGATATCATGAAGGATCCTGGGACTTGGGGATTAATGTTAATTTCTTTTTTAAAAAATATCAGGCAAGGTTTTTGTCAGGTATTTAGAGAGTAGTACACTTACAACCTTTGATCTTGGTGTCTAAAATAGGAATTTCCCAGAAGAGCAGAGGATGTGATCAAGATTAAGAACATTTTCCTCTTAACAAATTTTACTTCCACCAATAGACCTTTTTCCCACTCAGTCATGAAGCTGAAGGAAGACTTTTAGGCATTTCATTGTCTATTTCTTTAAGAAATTTGCTAAAGGTTTGTAACTATGTGAAGACTCTGAGGCAATTAATCTAGAAGAACAGGAAGAATGTTTATGAAGGCTATATAAATGTTAGTATAAGAGAGTCTTGTGAACATGAAGCAAAAAGGTCAAATTTCCCCAGTGATCATCTGGGACAATTTGATAACGAATATTTAATAATGTTGGAATTATATTATTCAGCAAAGATATAATCTAAACATATACCACATGCTATTTCTAGTGTGGAAAACTGGACATTTGCTATAATTTATTGACTTTTAATTTAAGATTATTGAAACTTGAACTAACCTTCCTTCCCTCCCTCCTTCCCTCCATTCCTTCATTATAATATCTTTTGCCTTACAGCAGAGTTGTTAAATTTGATTTCGTTGAGGGCTGCATCAGGGTTGTGTTTGACCTTGGGGGGGCCGGGGGGGCATGACCAGCTTGACATCATTCGTGTTGGAGGCACCTGTAGTGGCTCGAGTACTCTGCCAGCAAAAACGGTCTCCTCAGCTCCATTTTTGGCTGCGATGACCTTCTGCAACCCTCTGCTGCGGCCCTCCTAAACTCAGTTTTCATTGGCAGAGGCACCACTGGCCAGTCCTTCTCTGTTTCCAGATTTGCCCCACAGGCCAGATCTAAGCACCCCATGGGCTGAATCTGACCCATGAGCCTTGAGTTTGATACCCCTGCCTTACAGATTTCCTCAAATTTCATTTGAATGACAAAGAGGCTTCTGATTCACTTTCTTTGGATGGAGTTTTGAGCTTATTTATTTGCAGAAGTATTTGTACAGGGTTTATGTTTTCAACACACTGCAGTGTCACCCCCTAAATTTCTCCTATAATTTCTCCAAAGAATGGCAAGGCAAAGAGAAGTGATCATTGCACTCATAAGAAATATAATTCCAGGATCCCTTTATTCTACCAATGCAATTGTTTTGAAATGTTCCTTCTTCTTCTTTTAAATAAATACCAAAAGCAATTTATTTTCCATCGCATTGAAATATGATAAACGACACAGAGGGCAAAAAAATTGGCATTAACATTTCTTTTTGCAACTAGAGATATGTAGATGAGGGAAAAAATCATAGAAAATTCATTCATTCTGTTTATATGTTTAGGAGGCATTGCAATTATATATTGTATGAATGCACCACAGAAATGGCCAAAGAACATGCCTTTCTTTCCTTAGATGTAAAAGTAGTCCTCGACCTATGACTAGAATTTCCATTGCTAACCAAGGAGGTTATTAAGTGAGTCACACCTGATTTTATAACTTTTTGCCAAGGTGTTTAAGCAAAGCACTGAAGTTAAGTGACTCACGAAGTCATTAAATGAATCTGGTTTTCCCCATTGACTTTGCTTGTAGGAAGGCAGCTTGGAAGGTTGCCAATGGTGATCACATCCTGATTGCCAAGCCCCCAAATTTGGATCACATGACCATGGGGATAATGTGTCAGTTGTAGTTGCAAGGACCAGTTGTAAGTCACTTTTTTCAGTGTCGTCATAGCTTCGAATGGTCACAAAACAACTGATTGTAAGTCAAGGTCTACCTTACTCTGCATTTCCTGGAAGGATCAAATTGCTAAAGGGAAAGCAGCATTTTAGTGGAAAACCTTCTTGTTCTTGTGAGGATCAGGATATTTTTAATGTTAAAAGGAGGAAAATAGAAGGTTCATTGCCAACCTTGTACAGGAGGAAAATATCTTACCTTCTATGGCTCAGTGGCTAGGACACTGAGCTTGTTGATCAGAAAGGTCAGCAGTTCAGCGGTTCGAATCGCTAGCGCCGCATAACGGAGTGAGTTCCCGTTACTTGTCCCAGCTTCTGCCAACCTAGCAGTTTGAAAGCATGCAAAAATGCAAGTAGAAAAATAGGGACCACTTTGGTGGGAAGATAATAGCGTTCCATGTGCCTTCAGTGTTTAGTCGTGTGCCTTCAATGTTTAGTCATGCCAGCCACATGACCATGGAGATGTCTTTGGACAGTGCTGGCTCTTCAGCTTTGAAATAGAGATGAGCACTGTCCCCTAGAGTCGGGAATGACTAGCACGTATGTACAGGGGAACCTTTACCTTTGGATGCAGAAAAAGGTCTGGTTGCACTTTGTTTACAGTAAGGCCCTACTGCCATATTTCTTCTAACTGGGGAATGTCTGAACACACTCACATTAATCAAAATATCAGAATCACATAATAACAGAATTGGAAAGCAGGAGACCCTATATTATTCCATACAAATGGCTGTCCAATCTGTTCTTAAAAACCCCCAGTGATGGAGCACCTGCAACTTCTGGAGTCAAGCCATTCCACCGATTAATTGTTCTTACTGTCTGGAAATGTCTCCCTATTTCTAGGTTGCTCCTTTCCTTGATTAGTTTCCATCCATTGCTTCTTGTCCTGCCTTCAGGTCCTTTGGGGAATAGATTGATCTCCCCCCTTCTTTGTGGCTCCCCTTAGAAATGGGAACACTGCTATCATGTCACCCCAGTTCTTTTTTTCATTGGATTATACATATCCAATTCCTGGAACCATTCTTCATAGGTTTGATATATTGGCTAAAATATTAATTCAAAATGTTATATTTTAAATAGTCTTTTTACTGCCTTTTTTTTTTTGTATTTTATCTCCTGGGAATTCATTGTTATTTCTGTTTTGAAGAAAATAGAGAGAGATAATAATGCTTTCTCTGGCATTAATGCCTTCTATATTGTAACAGGACAACTAGTTACTAGAAAGCAATAACAATCCATCCAAAGATAAGCAGTTTTGAACATTGAGTTCAAAAGTGCTTGTCTTTGGTGCTTACATTGAGAAAGGCTTAAGGCAAATATTAAATCCAACTGAAATCAATTGGATTTAAGAGCCCTTAACTAGATAGAATGAACAGACATAATTTTTGTCCAGTCAAAATAGATGAGTCTCACTTTAATTGTACTTATTATGCTTATTCTTGTTTTTGTTCATTCACAGGCTGAATCAGGAATCTGCACTAGCCTAAATGATGAAAAAAAATTGGTGATGTGCATGGTGTGTCACTACACAAACCCCACTCTTCCACACTTGCATTTTGATATCATGGGAGGATTTCAAGCTGATGCGAAATACAGTTTTAATCAGGGCCAACCAACAAAATCAGTGGGAAGGAATCCTGTAATAACATCTGGAGGGTTACAAATTCTTCCTTCAGCTTTCTATAGAGAACTATACCTTGGATGGCTTCAATTTTCAAGATATGAAGGGTTAGCTGTAGGGCAGGGGTATCAAACTCAATTTCATTAAGGGATGTATCAGGGTTGTGTTTGACCTTGGCGGGCCAGGGTGGGTATGGCCAGGGTAGGCATGGCCAGCTTGATGTCACTTGTGTCGGGGCCGCCTGTGGTGGCCCAAGTGCTCTGTCAGCAAAAATGGGCCCCTGAGCTCCGTTGGCCTCCTGAAACCCTCTGCCAGCAAAAATGGAGCTCGTGAGGATTGCATGTGGCCCTTCCAAGCTCCATTTTTGGATGCGATTGCCTCCTGCAATCCTCTGCCAATGAAAACTGAGCTCTTGGGAGGTCCACATGCAATTATCCTGAGTTCCATTTTCATTGGCAGAGGTACCTGTTTCCTGGGTGGCCCTGCAGGCCGGATCTAAACCCGGCCCTGCGGGTCTTGAATTTGACAGCTCTGCTGAAGAGTTTGTGCCAAGGTATCATAATGTACGTTTTGTCACTTGTGCCCTTGCCCCACTGAAAATGACTAAAGATTGATGTCATATCTGATGAGATATTCATCCTGATGTAGTTTACTAATTTTATCTACCATCAGCTTCTGCTTTTGCAGAATTCCTTTGTCATATCTTGAAAGTTGAAGCCAGCCACAGCATTACTCAGCAGAATTTGCAGCCTGCCAGATGTTGCTGGACTATAATTCCCAGGATTTTCCCACTGATTTTGTTGATTAAATCTGCTTAAAATGGTGTGTAGCATCAACTTAAAGTCCACCCATGATAACAAAAGTTCATCTGGATGATATATACAATTTAAAACATATTATTTAGGGTTATGCAATGTTACTGTAATCAGTTATTCTTGCTAAAAGCTTTCCAAAGGAGAGCAGTCAGCTGTTCCCCAAAACTTTAAAAAAAAAAAAATTGCTGAAATTTCATGAGAGACGTAAAATGATACAGGACATGGACCATAGCTGCTACAGCTTTCCCAGGACAGGTAGCTCTCAACTTTGACCACAATTGGGATCAGAATTTCTATTGCTGAGCAAAAGGTCTATGGAGATTCTCAGTCATCCAGGTCATGGTTGTCCCAGAGATGCTTTTTCATAAGCAAATGGACTTTCTTGTTTTTTTCTTTGAAGACATTTCATTTCTCATCCAGGAAGCTTCTTCAGATCTGACTGGATGGCGGGGAATTGGTTCCATTCCATATTGCTAAGCAAGGTAGTTGTTAAGTGAGTTTTATTACCATTTTTCACAAATGGTGATCACATGATCCCAGGTTGTTGCAACCATGTGAATACATGCCAGTTGCCAAGTGCCTGAACTTTGATCATGTGACCATGGGGATGCTGCCACAGTCATAAATGTGAGAACTGGTTAGAGGTCATTTTTTTAGGAGCATTATAACTTTGAACAGTTGCTAAACAAATGGTTATAAGTCTAGTACTACTGTAGGTAGGGGATTTTTTTACATATTATTTACACCTAATTATGATATGATCAAACACAAGAAATTACAGCAAAGCTTTGATGGCATTAAATCAGTGAATTTGTGTACATGTTTGTGAGTGTGTGTATACGCATAGACATATGGAAAATTGTGAGCCTGATCTGATTTCAGGGTTCAGGTGGGCCTACTGATCACATACCTGGCTCCCTGCTATGTGACTTCGGCCCTGCCTGAGCTCCTTGAGGTTATAGCCGGCTTGGCGGTTGAGACCCCCAGGCTTATGGTCATGGGGGACTTCAACCTACCCTCTGCTGGCGGGACCTCGGGGATTGCTCAGGAGTTCATGGCTTCCATGACAGCCTTGGGCCTGACCCAATTAATTCGGGACCCCACATACACTGGGGGTCACATCTTGGATCTGATTTTTGTCTCTGATCAGTGGCAGGATGATCTAGGTATGGGGGATGTTTTTATAGAGCCCCTGTCATGGTCGGATCATTCGCTCCTCAGGCTGGACTTCCATTCTGCACCCCCTCATTGCAGGGAGGCGGGACTGACAAAATGGTTCCGCCCCAGGCGCCTGATGGACCCGGATAGGTTCCTGATGGAGCTTGGGCCGTTTCCCAAGACTCGCACACACGACTCAGTGGGGGACTTGGTGGCCACCTGGGATAGGGTGGCTGCCGAGGCCCTTAACCAGGTCATACCCTTGCGGCCTTTGACCCAGTACCAATTGGCTCCTTGGTTCTCTGAGGAGATGAGGGAGATGAAGCACCGGAAAAGATGCCTAGAGAGTGGTTGGAGGACCAGCCGCTCCGGATCTGACTGAACACTTTTACAGTCCCATATTAAGGCATATTTAGTGGCAATAAGGGTGGCAAAGTGAACTTACTTTTCTGCCCTTATTGTGTCCACAGAAAATCGCCCGGCCGCCCTTTTCAGGGTGACCCGCTCCCTTTTGGATGTGGGAGCGCAGGAGGATCCCTTGCAAGGATGGGCCGAGGATTTTTCTCGATATCTGCAGGACAAAATCACTCAGATCCAGGATGGGCTGGACTCTGACTGGGCATCTCTGGGTTGGGGGGGCGGGGGCAGATGTCGGTGAAGTCATGTGGGTTGAGTTCGATCCTGTGATCCTGGAAGACGTGGACAAGATTCTGGGAGGGCTTAATGCCACCACATGTTTATTGGATCCGTGTCCCTCCTGGCTGGTTTTGGTCACTTGGGAAGTGACACGAGGTTGGTTCCAGGGGATTATTAATGCTTCCTTGAGAGAGGGGCTTTTACCCACCACCTTGAAAGAGGCAGTGGTGAGGGCCGTCCTCAAGAAACTGTCCCTGGATCCAACACTATTGTCAAATTATCGTCCGGTCTCCAACCTTCGCTTCGTGGCGAAGGTTGTTGAGAGTATGGTGGCATGACAGCTCCCTCAGCACCTGGATGAAGTGGTATATCTAGATCCTCTCCAATTGGGTTTCAGGCCCGGGCACAGCACGGAGATGGCATTGGTCGCATTGGTGGATGATCTCTGGAAGGCCCGGAACAGGGATTGTTCCTCTGTCCTGGTCCTGTTAGATCTCTCAGTGGCTTTTGATACTGTCAACCACAGTATCTTATTGCAGCGATTGGGGGGGCTGTGAATGGAGGCACCGTGTTACGGTGGTTCTCCTCCTTCCTGTCCTACCGCTCAGTGGGGCAGAGGTCGGCCTCGAGGCCCTTGTTTTGTGGGGTGCCTCAGGGGTCGGTGCTCTCGCCCCCTCTGTTCAACATTTATGTGAAGTCACTGGGCAAAATCATCCATGGTTTTGGGGTAGAATTCCATCAGTATGCTGATGATACTCAGCTATATATCTCTATCCCAGGCCACCCCAACGAAGCCGCTGAAGTGATGACCCGGTGCCTGGAAGCCGTGCGGAGTTGGATGGGTCTTAACAGGCTTCATCTCAACCCGACCAAAACCGAGTGGCTGTGGTTTCCTGCGCCCAGATACAGCCAGCTCATTCCATCGCTGGCTGTGGGGGAAGAGATTTTTACCCCCACGGAGAGGGCGCGCAATCTGGGTGTCCTCCTGGATGTACGGCTGTCATTAGAAGACCATATAGCGGCCGTCGCCAGGGGGGCCTTTTGTCAGGTCCATCGGATCTGCCAGTTGCGGCCCTTTCTGGATCGGGGCGCTCTTCGCACGGTCATTTCTGCTCTCGTCATTTCCCATCTAGACTATTGCAATGCTCTCTACATGGGGCTTCCCTTGAAGGCTTGAGGCTTCAGCTGGTGCAGAGTGCGGCCGTGTGGGTGATTTTGGGGACTCCTTGGAGCTCCTGTGTTATACCGCTCCTGCGCGAGCTGCACTGGCTTCCGGTGGCCTTCCGGGGGCGATTCAAGGTGTTGGTAGTCACCTTTAAAGCGCTTCATGGCTTGGGACCTGGGTATTTACGGGACCACCTGCTGCCACCATCAGCCTCCCACCGGCCAGTGCGCTCCCACAGGGTGGGCCTCCTTGGGATGCCATCGGCTGGACGATGCCGGCTGGTGGCCCCAAGGGTGTGGGCCTTCTCTGTGGGGGCACTCTCTCTCTGGAATGAATTACCTCCGGAGATGCGAGCCATTACTGACCTGCAGACCTTCCATCGTGCACTAAAAACCCATCTTTTCCAACAGGCCGGTCTGGCCTAGTACCAATTATTAGGGTTTTAATTTTTTTTAAAAAAAAATTTCTGGTAATTTTAACTTTTCTATCTTGTTTTTACTGTTTTTCTCAGCCATTAATTTAATTCTTTTAATCTTTTTTAAATTCTATTTATTGTGGGTTTTTTTATCTCAGCTGTACACTGGACCGATTCCCATAGCGGGAGAGGGGGCGGTATAAAAATTTAATTAAATAAATAAATAAATTTCTCCATGTTCACAAAGGACCTGATAAAATGAGATGCATTAGGACACTTTTGGAATCTTGTAATTCAGACGCAAGCAATAGTTTAAGGAGAAACTGTTCCAAGGAGTAGGGAACAAGGTGGGAGGCCCCTGAAACATATGGACACCATTCTGGCATATGGAAAAACTTAGCAGCACCAATCACATAAATTAAGTTGTCATTAAAAACAGACGTTCTTCCCCTCCATTGTTAACATTCTAGCATACTCATCTCATCGTACATTGACACGATGCCTACCACAAATTGCTAATTCTGGATCTTGAGTAAATGACACAAATTATTCAGCCCAACTCTGCTTAGACAGATGGAAAAGCTCAGCCAGGGGATTTCTTTTGCAAAAGCAGTGCCATGTCAAGTATGTTTCATATTCTGCCTGAGCAAACTTATGTCATTTGTCTTCCCACTGATGTTGACTTATCTAACCCATATGGGTTTGCTTTTAATATTTCAACTCCATTTTTGACAAACGATGTAAACGGAAGCCAATCCAGTGGAGTATATTCCATTCCTGATTGTGCTTTGACCCTACATAAGTCAGTCCTTATGTTGTTACATAGCAAGACACCCACAGCTTTCTATATTGATTGGCTGCATAACAAAACGCACATCAGGCTTGTGAAAAGATCAGGAGGAGGAAAAAAAAACATTATCAGCAGCAGGAGCCTAGAGTCATTATGCAGTTAACGTCTGGCTTTGATCCGAAATCTCATTCCCACTAAATTTACATCTGTGACTTTAAGGGAAATTGTTCTTTAATTAGGCTGAAGTAAATGGGAGGTAGAAGCAGACTCTTTTGCCCTGTATTTCATTGTGCAAATGATTATAATTCATTCTTCCATACCCTTTTAATAAGTCAAATTTCATTTGATGTCAAGTTAAATGCATTTTCCCCCCATATAGAATGAGGTTGGAGGATAAATGTCTCAGGTTGTTTGTACATCAAAATAGCATGCTCAGAAATATTCATATCTTATTCTCAGTTTTCTATTTTTATTTTGAGGAGTTCTCCCCCGCTCCTCATATTTGTTATGATGTTCTGAACTCATCTGTGCTCCACTTCTTGAAATATTGATTTCTTTCTTTTTCAGAGCATATGCTTGAAAAAAAAAATCAATATGATTTATATTGGCAATTGCTAGTGACATTAAGTTTAAACTCTGCTAGAAGCTGGTTGCTAGCAAACCTTAAAAATAATGCTAATATGTCAACTGGTGCTCGTGAATTAGAAATAAAACTAAACACGATTAAGATACTTGGGACAGTTATTCTCTTTTACTTGGTCTACGTTTATTTCATTGAAGATAAAATATCAAGTGGAAGAAAAAATTCAGACTCAGAGAAAGTTGAATGGCTGATAAAGGAACTGCAGCCTATATCTCTGGCAAAGGAGCAAGACCAAGTGCTACATGTTAAATTAAAGAAGAAAGTAACATTATTTTTTCTCCTTATTCTAATTTTTTTCTTCTCCTTATTCTAGTAAAAGCTGACTGGTCAGTAGATTTTAGCTCTTGATTACCTGCTGCAATTCTCATCCATATTATATTATATTAGTTTCCAATAGATGGAAATTAATCGAGGAGGGAAGCCACCTGGAATTGAGGCAAAACCTCCTAACAATGAGGACAATTAATTAGCGGAACAGCTTGCCTTCAGAAATTGTAGGTGCTTCATCGCTGGAGGTTTTTTTTTTTTTAAAAGACTGGACTTCTTAAGCAGGGAGTTGGATTAGAAGATCTCCAAGGTCTATTCCAGCTCTATTCTGATTCTGATTGATATTCTGAATGCACAATGTACATGTTCATTGTACAGTTTAATTTGTCAAAATTTATATTTTGTTTTATTTCAATATTTTAACCTGAAAGAGCTTTCTGTCGGGTGCCAAAGACCAGGTCTGCTCATGAAGATCCAATTAAAAATGATTTATTGCTAAAATGCAGTTGGACCAAGATGGTAAGTGAACCCTGCTTATTCGTTTGATCATTGGTTGCAGGTTCAGCCTGGTTTACAGATGGAAGGATCTATTTGGAGTTCTGGTACATGATATTGTGTTTGTTGTTGACGTTTCTTTTTAGTTATTTTGAATTGTTTTGCAGTTCTTCTATTGTCTCAGTAGTGAGATGATCAACCACATACATTGCTTAAATAAATAATAACTGGTACAAAATAGATAGTTCAAGTCACAAAGCACCACTGCATTCTGATCTGCAAAAGATGCTTAGGGAGTCCATTATGAAATTCTTACCTATAATGCTAAAACAGAAGGTGTGGGCTTTGGCATTATCAGGACCCTGGAGAGTTCATTTCAGAAGCTTTAGTATTTGGGATGAATTGTGATAAAATGCCTATTACTTCAACACGAGCAGCCTTAAAAAGGCTGGGAAGGATATACCTTCCCTTAACGTTATTGCTGCCAGTGAACACATTAGTTTTAAGTAAATTAAACCAGGGTCCTGCAAGGTCACTAAACTATAGCCATGGTGGTGCAGTGGTTAGAGTGCAATACTGCAGGGTACTTCTGCTGACTGCTGCTGCCAGCAGTTCGATTCCCTCCCCACTCCTGGGGGAAGGTTACTGCAAAATCCCCATTCCCTCCCCACCCCACTAACCTGCTTTCCAGCTCCGTTCTTCTGTGCAGGGCAACAAAAGAAGACCCAGCCAATCAGCTGGGACTCGGGAGGCAGAGAATAGATGGGGCCAGTCAGAGGTGGTATTTGCTGGTTCTCCAAACTACTCAAAATTTCCACTCCTGGTTCTCCAGAACTGGTCAGAACCTGCTGAATATCACCACTGACTGAACTCACAATCAGTCCCACTTATGAAATCCTATTCTCATTACCAAAATATTCCATCAGCAAAATTAGCCCCTTGGCTAATACACATAATGTTTCAGTTCGTTCCTCTATTCTGCTGCCAGTTTCCAAATAGCAGTTTCCAAAGTGAGAATAATAATTTTAAAAATGTATACCCATTCCAATTAACAAGGACCAAAGTGAATCAGCTTAACTTAGCATACATACGAAGGAGCTAGGTTCTGCTTTGTGCTATGGTCAAAAGTCACACAGTTACCAATATAGGAGACATAGATGAAGAGTTCTTGTAATTAATGTTTTGAAATAAGGAATATGGTGTACCTGACTAGTCTTTATGTAAAAGAAAGCAAGGATGTGATGTAAGGAGTAGGACTAGGAAATCTGGCCTCATTGTTGGTGTTCCTGATATTGTAGTCATGTGGCATGGAAAGCAAAGTTTGCTCCTGTTTGTTTCCATATTCATGTGAGGCCATTTTGCTTTGTTGGAAGTAAAGAGGGCTAGGCTAGTGGTGGGATTCAAAAATTTTTACTACCAGTTTGGTAGGTGTGGCTTAGTGGGCGTGGCAAGGAAAGGATACTGTAAAATCTCCATTCCCACCCCATTCCAGGGGAAGGATACTGCAAAATCTTCATTCCTACCACACTCCAGGGAAAAGATATTGTAAAATTTATATTCCCTTCCCACTCCTGGGGGAAGGTTACTGCAAAATTTTATTCTCTCCACACCCCACTAACCTGCTTTCCAGCTATGTTCTCCTGTGTAAGGCAACAAAAGAAGACCCAGCCAATCAGCTGGGATTCAGGAGGCAGAGAATAGATGGGGGTGGGGCCAATCAGAGATGGTCTTTGCAGTTCTCTGAACTACTCAAAATTTCCACTACCGGTTCTCCAGAACTGGTCAGAACCTGCTGAATACCACCTCTGGGCTGGGCCTTACACATATTTCCAATGTTTATGCAACAGATGTGAAAACCTGAACAAAGACATAGTATCTCTATGAACCAGAGCCGTGCTTTAAATCTGGTTTAGAATGTTGTAGAAATACATTTTTTGAAAGGATTTCAAAGGATCTTTGAAAATGGCTCTGCTGATAAAGTTGTTTTCTATCAGTGATTTCTTTGGGTTCCTGCTGGATTCTGTGTCCTTAAATTCTAGATCATCACCACCCCAGTTTTCATCCTCCCTATATAGGTTAACACTTTTTGTTATCTTTGACCTGCAGGATTTTTTATTTTATGATTCTAGTTCCCTGGAAAAGCCCTACCTTTCTATTCATTCATGAGTTCTGTTTCATCATGTGGTACGGATAACATGAAAAAGCTTCTAATAATAAAGCTAACAAAAATGGGATATTTTTCTTCTTCTGGGAAATCTATTTTGCCTATTGGTGGAACCTCTCAGTGAATAATGCAACATTAAAAAGTCTAAATAAAATAACCAATTAAAATCAATGGAATACATAAAACAAATCTTTAACCTGTGGCATCAACTGATCCATTTGTTTCTTCCTTGACTTCTCTAGTTCATCTGGATGCAAGAAGATACGATGAGGTGCAAAAAGCACAATAAAATGTTCAATTAACACAACACAGTAAAAATGTCCAATTACAAATCGAACTAAATAAAACATGTCACAAGTGATTCTCTGTTAAACGCTTTTAAAATGTTGCCACCCAGATCCAGCTCACACAGAAAAGGTTTTTTAAAACACTTGCAGCAACTGTTGAGCTTTTCATCTTAGTTGATTTCTAAGGGGGAAAAAAGTTAACATATGGGCCCTGTAAGGTGAAAAAAATGCTAACATATGGGCCTTCAGATAAACCAGATCTTCTTACGGTTCTAGAAGTTGCTATCAGTTTCACTATGAGAGAATTAATCATCTTTACTACTAGATAAATGGAGCTCATTAAAAAAATGTATCTGAGATATATATTTATGTGAGCTGGCTTTTAATGTCATTTTTAAGGGTTAAGCCAAAATGCCTCACCTTCATTTTGATGATTTATGTGAAATGGCTGTATCAGTTGATTTAAGTGGGAGAAATTTAGCATTAGGAAGAGAAATGTAATTATTTGCCTCTCTCAGAGTTCCTTTTGGGATCTATCAGTTGCCAAAAAAGACTTCTGGGTGGTATCTGGTTAATCTTTACGTTCTTGATAAGAATTGAGACTTTGATCCCTAAACATGCTATAGAAGGATATTACAGTTAAGAGATGAGGGCACAACTTTAACTTATCTCTTGGAAAGTACTTGATGATCTTCAGGATCATAATTTCTTTTGACCCGTTAGGTGGTTATTTATACCTAACGGTTTGTGGCAGGAATCATGTTTATAGGTTGGTGGCAGGAATCACGTAGTTTTAAAGGGAAAAAAAAAAGGCTGACTGATATTGCTGATCAGTGTAATAGGAATAAAAACCCATCTAAAAGCCATATTTTAAAACAGAAGCCCCCAACCCAGGGGTGAACTTCAAAAATTTTAGCAAAGGGTTCTCTGCTCAGTTGCTGGGTGGGCATGGCCATGGTGGGCATGGCCTAGTCTGCCTCCTGCAGCACAGTTTTTGCCCTCCCCTGGCTCCAGAGGCTTCCCTTGAGCCTCCGGAAAGGTAAAAAAGGCTTCCCCGGTCTCTGAAGCTTTCTGGAAGCCAGAAATGGGCCCAAGAACTTCCGGGAGGCCATTGTCACCATCCCCAAGCCTCTGCATGCGCCCTGAACTTACCTACATCCAAAACGGGCCGCATGGGGGCTCCTGGGAGGGGAGGGATGGCTGTGGCCAGCCAGGAGTGGGATTTGAGGGTTCTATGAATTGCACAGAATCTTAGCTAGGAGCTCTCCTGAACCTCCATGAAACCCCCAGCAGCCCACCCCTGACCCAATCACTGGGCCATAGACTAGCACTGGGCTGAAGCATGCCAGAAACTGGGCCTGACAAACAAGTGAAGCCCCATCTGCAGGCAGCATGCAAAACCATACCCTCTCTGGTACCCAAAAGGTTGGGAGCCGCTACTTTAAAAAATTGGGGTATTCACACACTGATCATCCAAAATAACTAGACTGTTGCAAGCATTTCCTTGAAGTCCTACGACTTTTCTAAATTTCTGCTCCCTGATTCCTTTTTCACCTATATCCAATTCAGTAGAGACATATTGTTTTCATTGTTTTCTATAGATAATTTTGATTGAGAGCATAGACTACAATATTTTTTTCTTTCTCTTGAAAGTTGTCTCATCTTAGAAATCTAAGCAGTAAGATGCTTTCCAGATCCTAAATAAATGTTTCGTTTTGTTTTTAATAGCTGTAGGTTGTACACCTGGGCTGGAAAAACTCGAAGCATTGCTGAACTATAAATATTAATGGCCTTAGGCAACATGGTTAATCATGAAAGATACTGGAAGTTAGAAATTTAATCATATCCCACAGATTTCCCACTCCTGCTTTATACTGACACTAAAGATCTACATTGACAAAATGCTCCAGGCAACAAAATTGGTGGGAAGGAGATCTTGAAAATCCTGTTTTCCCAGGGTTTTTGAACAACTTATTATGAAGCCTATCATGACCATTTTCTGGAGATGCAGGTCTCACACCTAAACATATTTTCCCTTCCTCCAAGAATGCATCTACTCATAGTTTTGAGACCCTGGTTGTATTTTTGAGTTTTGAATGTTCACATTTTTGTTCAGAATAGTTCATTAACCCTAACCCTAACCAATGAAGCCGTCGAAGTGATGACCCGGTGCCTGGAGGCCGTGTGGTTTTGGATGGGGCGGAACAGGCTTCAGCTCAATCCATCTAAGACTGAGTGGCTGTGCTTCCCGGCACCCCGGTACAGCCAGCTGTTTCCATTGCTGGCTGTGGGGAGGGGGAATTCTTGCCCCCACAGAGAGGGCCCGCAATCTGGGTGTCCTCCTGGATGTGCTGCTGTCATTGGAAGACCATGTGGCGGCCGTTGCCAGGGGGGCTTTTGGCCAGGTCCGAAGGATCTACCAGTTGCGGCCCTTTCTGGATCGGGATGTGCTTTGCACAGTCACTTCTGCCCTTGTAACCTCCCGCCTAGACTATGCCAATGCTCTCTACATGGGGCTGCCTTTGAAGAGCATCCGGAGGCTCCACTGGTGCAGAATGCAGCCGCGCGGGTGGTGTTGGGAGCTCCTCAGGGCTCCCATGTTACGCCACTTCTGCGCGAGTTGCATTGGCTCCCGGTGGCCCTCCGGGTGCACTTCAAGGTCTTAGTTATCATCTTTAAAGCTCTCCATGTCTTGGGACCAGGATATTTGTGAGACTGCCTCCTGCCATTATCGGCCTCCCGCCGACCGTTACGCTCCCATAGAGTCGGCCTCCTTGGGGTGCTGCCGGCTGGATGGCTGGCGACCCTGAGGATGCGTGCCTTCTCAATGGGGGCACCTTCTCTCTGGAACGAATTACCCCCGGAGATGAGGACCATCCCTGATCTCCTGACCTTCCGCCGTGTCTTGAAAACTCATTTATTTCGGCAAGCCGGTCTGGCCTAGGGGTTTTTTAATCTTTTAATCTGGTTTTAACTTTCTTAATTCCCTTATTTTTAATCTTTTGAAAGAGCCAATGTATTTAATTCTTTTAATTTTTAAATATTGTATATGTATTTTTATATGTGTATTTTATTTTGGCTGTTCACCGCCCCGAGTCCCTTTGGGAGAGGTGGGCGGTATATAAATTTAAATAAATAAATAAATAAATTTTATATTTCCTTTTTTTCTCCTCAAAACCCTGACTTTTTCAGCCCTGACTGTGAATTCTTTCCTTTCCCTTCCTCCAAAACCATCCTTGCTTCCTGAAACATCTAAACTTCAGCTTGGCCAGACTTACAATGGTGCTATTGAAACTATTTGCCCTTCAAATATTCAGATTTCCTGCTTGATCTTGCCATTTTCATACTGAAATAGGACTTGCTCTCAAGTTCTGATGTTCTATAGCTCTACATGCTTTCTTTGTAGCTTTGCATCAAAGACTAAACAGTGACAAGGAACAACCCGACAGTGTTACTGTACTTTAGAAAAGAAAAAGAAAAAACAAGAAAGAAACCTTCTGGGATTTTATTAATACCAAAAACATAGATAATAACCCCCACTTCCCTGGAATAACATTTAATTTCTTAATACTAGATGCCAATTTTCCTTTCTTCATTTTTTGTTTGGCAACTAATAACATTATTTTTATCCTTGTGTAATCAAGGCAAAGCAGAGATATTTCCCAAATTGTTGTTTAAAGTGTCACATATGCACCCCTATACACACACTTTTATGATTTTACAAGGATGACTATAAATCCAAACAATCTCCTAGTTTTGATCTACTTTGTAAGTTCCTAGAGAGCTAATTGTATAGTTTACTCCTGAATCCTGTTATTTTGCTTTGTAAATCAGGATGACCTCTTTAAAGTTCCTCACAAATGTAATGAACAAGGCTGGACTGGTTCTTTTCATGATAGCATCAGTCTAAGAACCATCTTGGACCAGCATTTTGCTTTTCCCAGCAGCCAACCTGAAACTTCTGAGATGTTTGCAAGTAGAAGATGGATTTATACCTCTTCCAACCATCATTCCATTTAAGTGCTAGTTTGAGGCATACTATCCACAACATGAAGTAGCCATGAGTCTTTAAAATGAATAAATCTAGATAGATTTATCCTCCATTAATTTACCCAGTGCACTTTTAAAGCCATCGTGTCTTGTGGTTATAAATTTCAATAAGTTAATTATATGCACTGTGCAAAAGTGCTTGGTTGTTGATTTGAAACCCCTTCCATTCAGCTTTACTGAATGACCCCTGGTCCTTATGATTTGTAAAAGAGAAAAAAAAAAGCTTTATTCACTTTCTCCTGCACTTTCTCTGTACATCTTGATGTTTCTCTCTGTTGCATTTTCTTCCGCTTGGATGATTAAGTATTAATTGTGTTTAATTAAATTGTCTTGACTTATACCTATTTTTTTTTTTTTGCTCTCTCACCTACAATTTTTGTCAGTGTTTTGAAACGATGTCTCAGCTGACTATTCAAAGTCTAAGTATCTCCCTTACTTTGGAAAAGTTACATTCCTCTATCCTAAATAAACACTGCTGCTAAAACACACCTTAGAATGCTCAGCAACACCTTTTAAAAGTTAAATGTAGTTAATTTATTAAAAGACTCAAGTAACAGTGATTGCTTGGGGCACTAGCCACCAACCTTTCGCGACCAAGGTCATGTTTGACATTTTCAGTCATGGTTGTTCAAAGAAAATTGTTTCCATGGATTGCTTCTCAATCTTAAAAGAGGGGCCATGGAGGACATGGACAAACACAAAACACTAATTAACCAGAAGACATGGTGATAATTGTTCCCTTCTGTGGTCTCTAGCTTATTGTCATTATTCCGGTAGGTACAAGCAAAGCACCAGTCACTCACCATTTTGATCATACAGCCAAAGGGAAATTCAAGGCATTCATTAAAATGAATATGACTTTGCAGGTTGGGTGCGTTCCTTTGAAGCAAGTTGCTGTCATTTTTTAATACTAATTACAATGACACTTTAGTTGAGTACAGCAGGGGACATGTAGTTGTCAAGGGAGATGACTGAAGACCTCTTAAAGCCCACAAGTTAGGTCAGGATAAACCCTTTCTTGTTCTTTTTAAGTGATTACCTCCTGAAGGGATTGGGTAAAGCAGGAATGTAGGGCTCCCTCTAAAATTGTTGGCTGATCCAATGCATATTCAATAGCTTTAAAAGCATTTCTTACATTGCAAATATTTTTTGAATTGTACAATCTAAGTCTAGCTGTTGATTGAGGCTGCATTACTTTCCTCAAAGTGGAATAAGTAAGTTGGCTACTATTCTTTTTTCTGACATTCAAGGTTGGGGAGGGGAAAGGAATCAAATGATATTTTCAACAAATACTTGTGTGACATCCACCAGTTTGTCCCAAGGGGATGGGGAAGTGAAACTTTTAGTTGTACTGAATCTGTAGCTGTGCAAACATATATAACAATTACATTTTTTCAGAAATATGAAGTAACATTTCACTTATACCCAAGAGTTTCCCTAATATGCAGAAAGCCCCAGTGACTTCTGGGAAATTGTTGGAGAAAAGTCATCACTATTAGACCAATACCATTTATTTTACTATTTAGTAAAAAAAATAATCAATTAAAAAAACAAATCAAAAAATTAGACAATTCTGAGTAAGATGGACCAAAAGACTTAATAGAAAGCCAATTCCAATATTTCCAGTCATGGAGTTGATTTTTTATTTTGATAATTGAAGAAAAAAAAATCTTACATTGACATTTATAGTATTTATTTGAGTTTTAGAAGACAAAAAGTACAGGTAGTCCTTGATTATGACCACAATTGAGCCCAAAATTTCCATTGCAAAACAAGATAGTTGTTAAAGTGAGTTTTGCCCCATTTTAGACTTTTCTTGTCACAGTTGTTAAGTGAATCATTGCAGTTCTTAAGTTAGTAACCTGGTTGTTAAGTGAATCTGTCTTCTCCATTGACTTTGCTTGTCAGAAGGTCTCAAAAGATGATTAAATGGTCCTAGAACACTTTAACCACCATGCCAGTTACATGATTTTTGATCATGTGGACTATGAAGATGCTGCAACAGTCATAAGTGTGAAAAATGGTCATAAGTCACTTTTTTTCAGTGCCATTTTAACTTCAAACTGTCATCAAACAAATGATTGTAAGTTACAGGCTATAACTTACATCAAACAAGAATATAAAACAAAAACAACAGTAGAAACAATAAGAAAAATTCCAGATATGCAGACAAATCCCTCTTATCCTCTCTAGCAACGCTTATCCCAAGACTTCAGAAATCAGCCAGATTTTAAAGACCTTTATGATGAAGATAAACATAAATCTCTTATTTAATTTAAAACAATGTAACCTTCATTTCATAGGCTCCCTCACTGTCCTTCTTGAATTGTCTTTTATATTTCTTCAGTCTATTGGATATGTCTTAGAAAATCTCTATAATAAGGACACTGAGAAAGTCAGTAAATGAAAACTTTCTTCTGGCAAGGTACAGGGATGTAGAAATGATAATCTGCTGGAATATGCATCTTCCACGTATTTCCAGGGTGCAGTCATTGAACAGCTGGTTCTGATCTTTTTGAAGATTAATATCCTGTCCCTCCTACACCTATCATTAGCTTTATGGAGGCCCATTGTAATTATAACTGTGACACAGATCCATAAACTAGAAACTTACTCTCCAAAATATTATTTCAAGAAGACTAAAACTGACCCAGAAGAATCAGAAATACTAATTCCATATGAAAGAATGGCAGTTTTAATCACCAAATCAAGTCAAATCATGCTTCCCCCCTGCCATCACTCTTGTAAGCACCAAATTCCAATAGCACTGTCTTACATTTAATGATATTTACCTACATAGTATGGATTATTTCTATTATCCTTCTTATCTTTTCTACTACCTTTTCTTATTGGTATATTATTAACCATATTACTGTGCTGTTTGTATGTACACTGAGAGATTATGCACCAGAGACAAATTCCTTCTGTGTTGATTCATACTTGGCCAATAGAGCTATTCTATTCTATTCTATTCTATTCTATTCTATTCTATTCTATTCTATTCTATTCTATTCTATTCTATTCTATTCTATTCTATCCCATCCCATCCCATCCCATCCCATCCCATCCCATCCCATCCCTTCCCTTCCTTTTCCTTTTCCTTGCTCCACACGTACATGATACCCATTGCAAAAATGCCAGGAGTGTTTTTTTTTAAAGAAACTAACCTGGTGAATTCAGTAATTTGGTATATTAAATTATGTAACATAGCTGGATGTTATAAAGGATCTAGACATATGAAATACTTCAAGTGCCAATAGTAGCTATGGGGCATCAGACGTCCTATGTTATTGCTTTTTTATTGCTTTCTTTTTCAAAGCAAATTTTCTCCCTCTGCTTCCTTTGGGCTGATCTACAAATTTCTAAAATACATTCTGTACACGTTTCAGACAACAATTCTTCAAAGTCAGAAAAAATAGATTTCATTAGGGGAAAAAGGGGACTTTTTCAAGTCCCCCTTTCCCACTTTTTCAACAGAGTTAAAACTGAGTTTCTTCTCTGTAATAACATTAGAACAAATTGGGGATAAAATATTCAGTAAACTAATTCATAATTCTATGCTCTTTCAGACTCTCTCTGCCTCTTTTAGCTTTTTCATTTCTTTCTTCAGAAAATGCTAGAGGTTAATCAACTTGTTTCTCCTTCCTTTCCAGTCTATATTTGTCTACCTTTATTTGTGGGGAAGATATTTTGCTGACTTCCAAAAAAAGAGAGAAAGAACGAAAGAAAGAAAGGGTTAGGGTTAGAGTTCACTTATGTTTGAATCCCATTTTTAACCTCTCACTTTGTAAACATATTTTTGTCATTAACTCTCAGAATAGCTATTTTGTTGTTAAGCCCAATATTCAGTCATATTATTAAGTGCAAACATTTTGAGAAGTAGCAAATCTCTGCAATATTTCATTATTTGCAAAACTGTAGTAGCTTTTCTTTCTTCTGGTCAATGAATGAAACTTTCACCTATTTATGAGCATGCAATCTGGTTCTAAGTCTTGTCAACTAACAAAGCTTTTTGGCAATTATTGCAAATTTTGTAATTTCATTGCATTAGAGACCAAATTAATTTTTTAACTTCTCTAGTTTTCCCCATGACATTTTGACTTGATGCTTTTGAATGAACAATTAACCAGTGGGGAAAGTTAACTAGTGAGAACAACCTACTAGTGCAACAGCTTGCCTTCAGGACTTGTGAGTGCTCCATCACTGGATGTTTTTAAGTAGAGATTGAACATACACTTATTTAGCATGGTATAGGGTCCCCTGCTTGAATAGGTGGTTGGAGTAGAAGACCTCCAAGGTCCTTGCCAACTCTGTAATTCTGTCAATGTTGGTGCTAAAGAAGATTCCTGAGAGTACTATGAATAGCCAAAAACAACAAACAAAGGGATTATTAAACAAATGATCAAACCCAGAGTTTTCACTGAAGGCCTAAATGACCAGGTTCAAATTATCATATTTTGGAAACAGTATGCAAAGACCTAGATCTCTGAAGGAGGCTCTAATGCTGGTAGTGGAAGAAAAGAAAATAATAGGACAACCAATAGTAAGGATGATGGTCCTGATTACAATAGCAGAAAGTGTATCATTGCAGAATTTGAAAGACTGGATTGTGGACAAATCAGTCAGGAACTTTATGAATGTGGTTGCTAAAACTCAACACTGCCCTGATGACCTATAACCAATCATTAGGGGAAACTCTGGATATTTTGTCCTGGGGCAAAATGACCAGAGGAATTTAAATGAAAGAAAAGTGGGGGAAAAAAATAACATGTCTTTGGGAATGCTTCCTTGAATTTAAAGGAAAGAAAAGCGGGGGAAGCGGGGGGGGTAAAATATCTTTGGGAATGATTCCTTGTATTTCCCTTGATTGAAAATATAAAAAGTGGGGGGGGGGGGGAGAAGTGGGTTATACTTCCCCAGGGAATTTGCACAGGATGAATATCTAGCTTATTAAAATGAAGGAATAAAATGTCATTTAATTGCATTTATATTATTATGCTGAAATGTATAACTATTAGTTTCCAGCTATTTTTCAGGCAAGGCAGGAATGATGGCATTGAGTGCAGCTTTGAATATACTGTACAGACAAGGGGGCAATATTTGTGAAAATAATTTATCACATGCTTTAAAAGAAGTATACAATAGTAAGCTACAACACTTCAGGTTTCTACTGATTTTTTTTTCTATTTGAATTACGTCAAAGGGATGTCAGTTTGTGTGTAAAAGATTGCTGTGTTTTATGATGTGTAATTAAAAAAGAAGAGGGGGAAGCAAAATGAAAGTGATAATCCCTTCACTGAATAACAAAAATTGAAATTACCTAGAAGGAAACTTGATGTTCACTTTTTAATGAAGGATTAACATCGGAATCTTACAAATATAGATTTAGAACATTGGAATTAAATTATAAATTAACTATGTCCACAGCACACAGGGAAAATCTATATAAAATGTTTTATAGGTGGCATCTTCCTCCTGCTAGACTAGCAAAAATGTTCAACCTAAGCCCAAGTTGTTGGAAATGTAAGAAGGAAAAAGGTACCTATTTTCATATTATTATTATTATTATTATTATTATTATTATTATTATTATTATTATTATTATTATTATTATTATTATTATTTAGTTTTATATACCGCCCTTCTCCCGAAGGACTCAGAGCGGTGAACAGCCAACTAATATATATATATAAATTACAAATACAATTAAAAGAGAATTAAATTATAGGCTGCCATTTAAAAAATTTAAAACCCTCGATTAAAAATAAGCTAAAACTTTCATACCCCAACCAATCAATTCTAAAACCCCTTATTTAAAATCCCATTTGAAGTCAGCTCAGGCCGGCTTGCTCAAAGAGCCAGGTTTTCAGATCACGTCTGAATGCCCTCAGGTCAGTGGTTGTCCGTAGCCCCGGGGGCAGCCCATTCCAAAGGGTGGGTGCCCCCACAGAGATATGTGGTGGACCTGCCCAGAAGTCAAAAAATATTGGAATATAATTCTGTTGTGGTTAGAAGAGATAATTAAGCAGAAAATTGAATCCAAATCAGAACTATTCCTATTAGGCATAATAATGGAAAAATATAATAAAAAAGATAAATACATTATGCTACATATTTTAACAGCTGCTAGTATTTCCTATGCACAATTCTGGAAGCAAGAAATTGTACCACCAGAGGGTGTTGTTATAAAAAAAATTAGACTGTGCAGAGATGGACAGACTAACAATGAAATTAAGAGACAAAGAAGAGTCGATATAATATCTGGGATGCCTGGTATGAATGGTTTAAGAATAAAAAGAAATCAAAATGACAATTAGGTAAAAAGTAAGAAACTATGTAAATACTTACATCTATATTCATATCTATATTTATTTATATATTAAGTTGAAATTGTATAATGAAAGAAATGTGTATCTAGAAAGATGATAATGAAATATAAAAGATGTCTTGATATTGATATAATGATGTATAAAGTTTTATTTTATGTTTTTAAATTTTGAAAACTAAATAAATTTTACTAAATTTAAAAAACAATAATCTTACTTCCTAGAATGTTAAGACATTACTTAGACTTTTCCTAGCCCAGCCACTTAAGGAAAAAATTAAGGACCCATTTCCTACTGGATAAGAGAAATGTAGGCTTTAATTAATCAGATTTGACCTCAAACTTCATATGCAATTTTGAGCACAAAACTGAAACAATAAAGAGAAGGACAATAAAGATGATTAGGCACCAAATCAGCTTTAGAGATAATTAATTATGGAAATGAGTGATCAATTTATTTTCTTTATTGATTTCAGAAAGGCAGGTGCCTATTGAATTTTTTGGGGAAAAAGATGCAAAGTATATAAATAAAGAAGCAAAGAAACCATGAAAACAAGCAATAGTGGGAAAAGGAGCTTGGTTCTTTGAGCAAGGCTTCCATGGATAGTCACTGCAATATCCCTATGTTTAAGTGCCAAATTATCAGGTGCAAGAAGTTAGGGACCAGGATAAAGCTCAAAAGAACTACAAGTTTATTCCATGCTACTTATACACAAGAATCTGAACTACTAATGGTCAATGCAAATTAGTGCCAGATAAGAGTCAACAAACTTCAAGACAGGCTGAAGTTAGGTCTTGTATGAACCTAAGTAGAGACTTCAGATTGATGATGACCTTGCCCTCAGACCCAGACTGGTTGTCTCATATACAAGTAGATAAACTAGAGTTCTTGTGAAAAGCTTTGGGAATTTTTCTAAAGTGATTAGTCTTGACAATAATATGCATTGGCCTTCATCTTCTTCCTCTACTTCTTCCTCTTCTTCTTACTCCTTTTCTTCTTCTTCTTCCTCTTTCTCCTCCTCCTCCTTCCTCTTCCTCTTCTTTTTTTTAAACAAGAGGAAATACTAAGTTGGTGGGTTTGCAAAGGAACTGTCCAAATTCCCTCCTAAAGCATGTTTTGCTGTCAGGCTGTATCTTCAGCCCATCCCTCCGATGACCAACTCATTCACACAATCTGTATGCCTTTTATTTCCACCCACTAAAGTAATCTATGTCCTGTCAGGTGTGAAATGTGCCATTCCGTGAACTGTATATTCATAAAATGGAGATGCTGTTGTGATGGATTGTTACTGACAGGTGATAAAAGTCGGTCCTTTTCCCCTCTTGTGTCTTCCTGAATCCCAATATGCCCATTCTCTTTGGTTGTGTAACATGAAGATGGTATGGACCAAATACAGTGAAACCACACCATCGCATTTCAATTAACAGAGATAATCTTTTTTTCCCAAAAACCAATCTCTTTTCTGCAGACATAGCAGAGTAAATATTTGCAGAGTAAATAGCAGTAGCATCCCTGAGTCAAAATTTGCCATAGTTCATTTCCTTACATTGAACAATGGGTGGGAGAGAATAGCATTCAAGCTACACGCAGTGCTGTTTGGCTGATGTATCAAAGCACCTTTAGATTATGCTCTCATGACTCAGCATTCAAAGTATACGTTTTTTGTGTTATTTTTTTCTGGGTCCTTTTTTTTGAGATGAGGGCATAGTCCAAAAAATGTGATAGTAACCCCCCAAATTCTCCAAATATCCCATTAAATGAAAATTTCAGTCGCATCAAAGGGAAAGTAGGAACCTATTTCTGCCTCTAGATAAATTAAGAAAAAAATAAATGTGTAGTTGATTTTTTTGTACTAAATTAGGCCACTGATTCATCTAGGGCTACATAAGACTATTTTAAAAGTAACATAATTGCTGGGAGATAAAAAATGTTCTCACATCACTTGCAGTAAACAAATGGCACGTTACACAGCCATATATACTACCCTGACATATTGTTTGAACATAAGTATTTTTTCTTAGCTAGGCTGCTTTTGGAAGCTAAAAATCATAGGGTGTCCATCTTGGCCAAAACAAAAGTTATTGTGCTCCTAGCTACTGTGTGCATATAAGTACTCACACATAAGCAATTGCTTTGCCTGGACAAAATAAAGAGAGAGATGTGTGTTAAACCAAAGAAAGAAAAATAGATCAGCTAAACAGTGTTCAATAAGACAGGTCCTACAGAAAATCCTCAGAAAATCATTCAATTGCATATGGGGATCCATAACAAGCAGTCTCTAAGTGTCATGGCCAGATGGGCAAAACCTATTTGGAAAAGGCAATATCTTAGATAGCCCAGCAATATAAGAGTTTTAAGTAGCAACCAACTGCTTGAATTGCACTCAGAAACACAGTGGTAACCAGTGAGTCCCTGTAGCAGGACTTTCACCAGTAAGCATGTGAGCTGCTATATATTGTATCGCTTTCTCGGTGATTTTCAAGGGCAGCCCCATGTTGAGTAAATTACAATAATCTAGATAAAGAGTAGATGTAGGCATGAGTTTCCAGTGCATTGTGTTCCAAGTAAGGTTGAAAAATAATAAGGAAAGCTTCTTAGCCATGACCTTTACCCTGCTCCTCTAGTAGGAGCTCTGACATCCAGATTATGAATTTGCTTTTGCTGGGAAAAACATCGAATATAGTATAGAATGGGAATCAGTAAGCTTTTGTTAGCTTTTTGTCTTCTTTTGAATCTAAATCTGTTTTTCCCCAACTAGACTCTTAACAGCTTTCATAAACTAGGTCAAGATTTTTACGGTATGTGGCTTGGGGTGGAGATGTACAACAGGATTTCTTCAATATGTTGATGATACTTCCTACTAAATAATAGATTGTTTCTCTTAATAACTTTAAACAGAAGTTAAAGAGGATAGGAAAGAAAATCAAGTTTGATGGCATTTCTTAGCGGAAGGAGGTCCACCTGTAACTCTTGTCATTACTGACTGGACCTTCCAAGTCAGGTAAGTGTAGAAAAAATATGCTTTCAGCTCTTAAACCTGACACAGTCCAGAAAATCACCAAGACATCTAAGAGAGCCTTAGTGGCACAGTGGTTAGAATGTAGTACTGCAGGCTACTTCTGCTGCCTGCCAGCTGCCTGCAATTTGGCAGTGTGAATCTCAAGAGGCTCAAGGTTATCTCAGCCTTCCATCCTTCTGAGGTGGGCAAAATGAGGACCCAAATTGTTGAGGGCAATATGCTACCTCTGTAAACAGCTTAGAGAGGGCTGTAAAGCATTGTAAAGTGGAAAAAAGTCTAAGTGCTACTTCAATAATGATGATCTTCTGTTCTCTCTCTCCATGTCTTGCAACAGATCAGGCAGTGACCAATGTGGTTTGTGCTTCATGTCTGAGCTTGAATCCTGACTGCCACAGGCTGAGGTAATCTTTATTTAGAATTTTTTATTTGTCAAGCACTTAGAAGATAATAAGTATAAGTATATACATAGTTATGAATACATGAAATGGGTACATATAAGAAGAATTAAAAAAAACCGATAGGACAGGGATGGTAGGCACATTGGTGCGCTTATGCACACCCCCCACAGACCTCTTAGGAAAGGGGTGAGGTCAATAATAGACAGTCTAAGATTAAAGTATTTGGGGTTTGGGGAAAAAACCAGAGTCAGGTAGAGTATTCCAGACATTGATTACTCTGTTACTGAAGTCGTATTTCCTGCAATCAAGTTTGGAGAGGTTAACCTTGAGTTTGTATCTATTGTGTGCTCTTGTGTTATTATGGCTGAAGCTGAAGTATTCATTGACAGGTAAGTCATTGCAATGTATGATTTTATATACCATACTTAGATCAGACTGAAGATGGCGTAATTCAAGGTTTTCTAGGTCTAGAATTTCAAGTCTGGTGGCATAAGGTATTCTACAATGAGTAGAGCAGTGGAGAATTCTTCTTGTGAAATATTTCTGGACTTTCTCAACTGTGCTAGTTTCAGATACGTAATGTGGGTTCCAGACTGATGAGCTGTATTCGAGGATTGGTCTAGCAAATGTTTTTTATGCTCTAGTTAGTAGTGTGATACTACCAGAGAAAAAGCTACATAGGATTAGGTTAACAACTCTTAATGCCTTTTTGGCTATGTAGTTACAGTGGGCTCTAGTACTTAGATCATTAGAGATGAGTATTCCAAGGACCTTTACAGACCTTGGATCATCAACAAGGTCTTGACTATTCAGCTTGTATTTTATTTTCTGATTTTTTTTTTGCCAATATGTAAGACAGATCATTTATTTTTTGAGATTTGAAGTTGCCATTTGTTTGACCATTCTGATACATAGTCAAGATCTTTTTGAAGCGTATCAGTATTGTCTGTGGTATTGAACAGCTTTACATCATCAGCGAAGAGAATGCAGTTGTTCTTAATATGATCACAGAGGTCATTTATGTAGAGTATGAAGAGGCTTGGTCCTAAAACACTGCCTTGGGGGACACCACTATTAACAGGTACAGAATTTAATAGAACACTCCCAATTTTGACCATTTGTTGTCTGTTTTACAGGAATGCTTCTATCCAGTTATGCATTTGTCCAGAGATACCATAAGATTTTAATTTTAGGAGTAATTTGTCATGTACCACTGAATCAAAGGCTTTCAGAAGTCTATGTAGATTGCGTCTATTGTTTTGCCCTGATCAAGTTGTATAGTTCATATGTTTTTGCAGTGTAAGAGTTGCAGATTACAGGATATTTTTTTTCTGAAACCAAATTATTTATTAGAGAGTAGGTTGTTTGTCTCTAAGTGGAGGATAATGGATTGGTTAATAATTGATTCCATGACTTTACAGGTGACGCAGCATAAGGAGATTGGTCTGTAATTTTCAACTAGACTGGGGTCTCCCTTTTTGAAGATGGGGATGACCATGGCTTGTAACCATAGGTTAAGCAAGGAGCTGGTCCTGAAAGATTTATCAAAGATTATGCTTAGAGGTTCTGCTATGGCAATGGATAGCTTTTTTAAGAAGTAGGCACATATTCCATCTGGTCCAATAGATAGAGATGGTTTTAGATTGCGTAGTGCTTTTTCAACATTGTCTTCTGTAAAAGTGATATGTATTAGATCATTGTAGTTTTCTGTAGTTCAGCTAGGAAATACTAGGCATGATCCATTGCTGTTTACAAATACTGAGCCAAAGAATGTGTTAAAGATGTTGGCTTTAATAGTGTCATCGTTGCAGTCTTTACCATTAGGTCCTATCAGGGGGGGAATGGACCTTGAGTCTTTTAGTTTGTTGCTTACAAAATTGTAAAAAGCGCAGGTGGAATTGGTGCATAGAAGGTTTTCCTCTTGTTTAATGTGATAATTGGTGCATTCAGTTTTTAATCTGGTGGCATAAATTTTTGTATCAGCTTTTGAAGTTGGCAATGTGACCAGATTTGATTTTGTATCCTCCAAAATCTCTGTAACTGTCACCTCGCTATGTTACCAACAAAAATGCCCCTAATGTGGTAGCTGAAGGTAGAGTAAGTCATTGTTCATTTTTATGGGATTCATAGTTCATTTGTATGATCTGTGTAGATGAACTAAGTTCACAGAGAACTTTGTTCACTTCTTTGAGTTTCACAGACAATAAAAAAAAGTTCCAGGAAATTTCACAAGAGGTGAACCTATCATGTCAATAGATTCCTGCTCAGAGCAAATGCTCAATCCAACAATTGCAATTTGTACTAATGGGTTCTTCTAGCCCATCCTTTTAAACAGTGCAGCTGACCCACATTCTGTAGATGCAGGGAGGACAGGGAAGCATAGCCTTTTGGAACAATCCATGGTTTATTAGACACCACCACCAAATTACTGCGTACGTAAATGTGGATAATGCTGTCTTGCCTGATTGTTATATGGCAGATGTTCACATGCAGTTTCCAACTGCTCAATTTTAGAAAATATAGAGAGAAGTTTACCTCTTCAGATTTAACTTGGAATGAGCAAAAAGACACAACAAAAGTATTTTCCCCTGCATTTTGCTAAGAATTTGCTTAGCCTGCAATGTGTAAATGTTGGCACTGCTGGTCAAAGCTTTTTAGAAGATACATTCTGTCAAATCCATTCAATTCCCCTTGCAGTAGAAGGGAAATCAATATAATATTTCTATTTTCCTGAGTGGGAAAAATATGTTGTTAGCTTTCCCCCTCCCCCCCCCCCCCCAAAAAAAAAAAAGAAATAAAGGTTTTTCTGTGTTACCTCACCGTCAAAGCAGTTTGCTCTTTTCTAGGTGGTAAAACATCAGACTTAAAAGAAAACCAAAGGTCAAATGTCATTGCTCCTGGCTGAATACAAAGTTATTTGTGTTGAGGAAAACTTTTCTAAAAACCGACTAAAATTTTGAAGACTTAAATGAGTCTTCCTCCTTAAATATTCACAGCTTTGGGGGAAGCAGGTAGCCATTATTTTAAAGCAAACTTGTAGGCTCCAGTTTATAGCTGTGGTAGATAGTTGACCAAGTCTGTAGATGATATCCATTTGATGACTTTGTATTCTCAAAGGATTATGAGGGTGGGATCAAGTGCAACATCATTTTCGAGTCCCTGAGCACCCACAAGAGATCTAAGTCTAAGTCCAAGTAAGTCCAGCCCAACGTGCATTAACAGAGGGATTCAATCAAGATCAAGTGAGGTACTAATACCACTCTACAAAACCTTAGTAACATCACACCTAGAATACTGCATCCAGTTTTGGTCACCACACTATAAAAAAGATGTTGAGAGTCTAGAAAGAGTGCAGAGAAGAGCAACAAAAATGATTAGGGAACTGGAGACTAAAACAAATGAAGAATGGTTACAGGAACAGGGCATAAGTAGTCTAGTGAAGAGAAGGATCAGGGGGGACATGATAGCAATGTTCCAATATTTGAGCGGTTGCCATAGAGAGGAGGATATCAATCTGTTTTCCAAAGCACTTGAAAGTCACACAAGGAATAATGGATGGAAACTGATCAAGAAGAGATTCCTAGAAATAAGGAGATTTTTTTTTTCTGAAAGTGAGAACAATCAACCAATAGAACAGGTTCAGAGGCGGTATTCAGCAGGTAATGGAAATTTTGAGTAGTTTGGAGAACCGGAAAATACCACCTCTGACTGGAGATTTTATAATATCCTTCCCCTGCCATGCTCACCAAGCCACGCCCACAGAACCGGTAGTAAAAAAATTTGAATCCTACCACTGAACAGGTTGCCTTCAGAAGTTATGGCAGCTTCATCACTGGAGGCTTTCAAGAAAAGAATGGACTGCCATCTGTCAGAAATGGTGTAGGGTCTCCTGCAAGGATGCGGGATGTTTGACACGATGACCTACAAAGTCCCTTCCACTTTGTTAATGTTAATCAATTTGATTTCTGTTGACTCTTATCTACCACCAATTTGTTTTGAAGTGCCTAGATTTCCTGATTATTTCGCACTTGACAGTCATTGAACTGGTCATAATCCAAGGATTACTATTCATTGGGGATGAACAGAAGAGGGATGTTAATTCCATGTTTCACAGTTAAATTAATGCATGTCTGTAGTGGTACATGGGGAAAGACTTAGAAGGTTGGACCAAGAGATATTGCCAAGGGAATGATCAGATAAGAAACAGCATAGCCTGCAGCTGAATAGTAGATGGGGCAAGAGCTTCAAAAATGACCCTTCCAAGTTTGGGGGTGAAAAATGAGCAGGGAGAGAGATGTACTTTCAGACTAGCAAGATTCTGTCATTGTAACTTTATAAATAAAGTAGAATTAACTCATAGGGTTGTGACTCCTAGCTTGTTTACACTGCATGGCCACAAAGACTACCTTAAAGACGTCTATCTAGGTCTAGAATCTAAAATAACATGGGAATGGCACATGATTACATAAGGCAGGTGTATCACATGCACAACCAACATGGAGTTTCAGCCAATGGTACCTTATCATAGCAGTTTTCTTCAACTAGGGTCCTTTTAAATTTTTTAGGTTTATGTATTATGTTTATATTCTGCCTCAATCATACAAAGACTCTCAGCAGTTTTAATTCCCATAGTGCTCAACCATGTTGCCCCAAGCCCACTCTGCATAGTTATGGGAACTGGGACCAATAAAAGCCATCACATTCTGGATGCAATCAGGTTATTCGAATATCAGACAAATATTTTATCTAAGGAATACATCAGTTTCAGATGCTTGTAGGATATAAGATATCAAATAGTTTGTACTGCAGTGCATATGTTTTGTCGCCCTAAGGCTCTATTAGGCCCCACATATTGTAGCATGTGGAAAGCCATATTCTCCAAGTAAGCATGGGAAGGATACAAAACAGGCCTCTTGACTAGGGAATTTTGCAATTCTAAGAAGTGAAATAGATAACTCTCCAAGGTGTAACATGCCAATTTCCCCCTTGAAGGATAATAGGTCTTCAAGTTGAGCTCTGCCTTCAGTAATTTCATAGACAACAATGCATAAATGATTTGCCATGCCTTCTTCAAGGATTTTTTTTTCCAATTTTCCCTACAGCCTTTGGATATCCTCTGGTCTCCCATCCAAGGATGGGCAATATCTAAGCTTGCTTAGCTTAAGGGACATCATTCAAAGTTGCCACCACCTAATGGGATATTTTGCCTTTTAAAACCCTCCAGAAAAGGCTAAACTTTAGAAGGTTACTCCCACTAAGGTGCTCTTGGGATCACAAAAGGGATGCTAGTATGTTGTATAAAAGTTTTTCTCTCTCTTTCTCTCTCTCCCTCCCTCCCCTCTTTTCCTCTCTCCTGCTTTTCAGATACATTGTTGTCATGGTTGTATAAATACATAACTAAGATATCTTACCTATGTGCTACCAATGGAGGGGAGGCCCCACACAATTCACAATTCTAGGCCAGAATTGACAGCTTCCAAGACCTGCCATTTCTAATCTATTTGATAGGCTTCAGTTAAGGGATCTTGGAGTTCTGATTAAAGGAAAAAAAATCTAGAATGCAGTGAAACTGTAACCTGTTCATTGTGTTTTTGTGTTTACCTTTTTATGTTGTTTTCACTCGAGCATTTCCAGGAAGCAAATGAACTCAAGAGAATCATTCAGAAATGATGAATTTTAGTGCCTTTGAATGGTTGCGATAAAGATAGGTGAATAATACTGTTTGCTTCATTCTTTCAGTGGGTATGATGAAATCTTGGTTTTTGTTAATGCCTTCTCAGTATAGATTGCTAACTCTTGGGTTCCCTTTCTAAATCTCACTTGTGAGAACTGTATTTGGAATATTTCACTAAAGGAATTCAGGTAAGTAGGTTTAACCCTATACTTCATCACTGCAGCTATAAACTTGCAAACCATAAAACAAGAACAGTACAACCTGTGGAATCCTTAGTGCTCTCTGAGCTTGGTTGTGACTTTTCCCCAGACATTTCATTACCGAACTAAGTAACATTTTCAGTGCATAGTTGGGTAATAAAATGTCTGCAAGGACTCCACAGTTAAACCATGAGCTATAGATATTCTCTTCTCTTGCTACATTCCGGCCTGCCTTATGTAGAAGTTTAATCTTTATGAGTCAATAGTCTGGTTAGCAGCTAAAGTGAGAAGAATCCATGAATATGTTGTTGTTTTCAATATTTCCCTGCCTCAGTATTTTGAACATATCACATCACATTCATGTCAGAAGCATTGAGTCACTTCTGGGTTGAAAAGATTAGCCAGTGACATCACCATTTGGGGGCTTTTTTCACGGCCCTGCAGGTGATGGAGCAAAGAATGGGAGCTCATCCCATCCCACAGCAGCCCTTGGATCTCAAACGCAGCCTTGCTAACCTCCAAACCCGGCATCCTAACCATGTGAGCCATGTGGGCTTCTTATTTGAACACATGAAAAAAAAAATTCTCAAACTAGTTGGTAAGAAACTGAGCAGTGCTTGTAATAAATGTGCCTACAACCATTAACATTTCGAAATCCTCTTATTTTAAAGAGGCAAATAATAAGAAAACAATCTCTACAGGGACCTGTTTGTAGATGTGACATTTTCCCCCTCCTTTCCATCTGATGAAACGTACCTTTGCCTTAGTACTTTCAACTCTTTCAATTTTTATTGTCACCTTAATTGTCTTCCTGGGCTTTGAAGGACCCTGTGCTTTGAAGGGCAAAATAAAATTTCACTATTGCTTTGCCTTGGACTTTCACTTTTCAAGAACACTGCCATACTTTATATTATGGTTTGCCTTGCTTGGCTGATCTCTCCTCTAATGAAAGTACCCATTGGTGATTGAGTAGGTCCCAATTGGGCTACTTCATTTTCGATGGTTTTTACAAGTGCTTTTGAAATATGCATCCGGGAGGAGAGAAGTACTTCCTGCTTATGAAGGAAAACACTTCAACCAATCATTGCTTTAAGTATGACTGCAAACGTGTCTTTCAGCCAGATATTATCTTGCAGAACTATGGATATGCATAGATTTCCATCTATTCCATGATTTACTGCAGGGAATACAACAAATGTTATCAGCACAATACCGGTGCATGGGTGTTTTTTTTCTGATGAAATAAATAGAGAAGATTGGGTCAACTCATAAAATATTTCTCTGGTCTTTCTAGAGTTGCCAACAGAAAGGGAAGGTGGAGCAGTGGGCAGCTTGCATTCCATGTTTTCAAAGATAATTTCTAGGTGACCGAAGTTTCTGCCACGCAAAATTCTAACTGGAGAGTATGATTGATGACGCTTGGCTATGGATGTATCCCATTGGAGAATATGAATTATGATATACCCAGGGGGTGGGGGGAAACCAGGATCAAGGATGACAATGAATGAGTCAGCGACACCCAGGCAGCGCCGGCATGTTTACTCCTAATAAATCTTCTTTAAATTTTGGAATTTCGGCTAGAGACTCATGATTTGTAAATGGGGGTAACTGCCAGAGCCCTGACAGCTTGTTCCCACAAATGATCCTTTGTATATGCACATCATTACATGTTAATTTTGGGTTAAAAGCAAGAACACATTTGTTTCCTTTGTCTGCTGCTCAATTTCAGGTTTAGCCTGAGGACAGCACGGTATCTTCCCAAGGTAGCTTGCATCACACTATCAGCATAACCCAGGAAGAATTTCAGTGTAGGGTAGAAGCACACACTTTGCAAGGGGAAATCTCAGCATCTCCTTCTGGAATCTTAGACTGAAAGAATCAGGTAAGCAGTTAACTTGAATGAGAGCTTTGTGCTGCTAGGATACACATGGCTAGCACATCAGACTTGCTGGTTTACAGAATCTTCTCTCCTCTCTTGTTTAATAGTGGGTTGTTGTTCCGTTTTTGCAAACTTTTGTAGCTGTCAAGACTTTAGCTGTCAGGCAGACTCTAAGAAACTGACCCTTCTCCTCAGAGCCTTAATATCTGTCAGGTTCTAATAGGGTGTCCCTGGGTTGTTTCAGGCTACCATTTTGTATTCTGTATCCAGGTTTCCAAGCTGATTTTCATTTTCTTTGGTCTTTGCTCCTCTTTCTGTCTTACCAGAGTTTTTTTTCTAAACCAGAAGTGTCCAACTTTTTCTGAACTATGAACCACACAGGTCTTTTGAATGACACATCAAAATAGCCCATGCACTACAAAGTTTAACCAAAAATTAGTTTAACCAAAATTAGTTTTACTTCATTTAGTATATTTAATTTAACCAACATTAAATGTAGTAAAGGTAGTTATTATCCAGCTATGTGCTTAATTCTGTTTCCCCTTCTGCCACATTAAAAATTGCAATTTGCATTTTTTTCTTTTCTTTTTTAAGGTAGTATAGCTTTATACATCTCTATCTATCTATCTATCTATCTATCTATCTATCTATCTATCTATCTATCTATCTATCTATCTATGTCAGTCCTGGGTATCAGCAGATTCTTTGGCAGCTCAGGGGCTAAGATGCTGAGCTTGTCGATCAGAAAGGCTGGCAGTTCGGCAGATCGAATCCCTAGCACTGTGTAACAGAGTGAGCTCCCATTACTTATCTCAGCTTCTGCCAAACTAGCAGTTCGAAAGCATGTAAAAAATGCAAGTAGAAAAATAGGGACCACTTTGGTGGGAAGGTAACAGTGTTCAGTGTGCCTTCGGGGTTTAGTCATGCAGGCCACATGACCACAGAGATGTCTTTGGAAAGCACTGGCTCTTCGGCTTTGTAATGGAGATTAACACCGCCCCCTAGAGCCAGAAACAACTAGCATGTATATACGAAGGAAATTATCTTTTGTAATCTCATATTAATAATTTTGTTTTTATTTTATTCTGATATGTTTTTTTAATCATAGAGCAATCATTATATTTTAATTCTGTGCTGAAATAAGTAAATTATAATTTACTAACAATTTTTGATGGCTGCATCAGATGTTTTTGGAAACCCCATGTAATTCTTGGGCCTGCAAATGTGTTTGTTACACATTGCTATGATTTCATTTTTTAAAGATATAGTTAGTGCCCAACTACTGAATTTCAGCAAAAAAATTGCAAGAGAAGCCTATGATTTAATTGGTTTGCATTGCTGGCTTTTAATTTTTTTCACCTTACTCTGTAAAGTAAATGTTTCAGTGTGAAATTATGGTTAATCCTTGTCTTTTTTCTGTTCATGTCAGTGTTCTGCTTTGTGAAGAAGGAACAATGATTACTAACGATGTTCTAATAGATACAATGAGGTGACTTTAAAAAAAAAGAAAATAAAAGAAAACGCAATGAAAAGGATGTCATCAGGATTGTTGAGTATAGAATTCCACCCCGGTTTCAGCAATCATTGGGGGTGTAAAAGACAGATGGGAGATGAGAATGCAAAGTTAATTAGAAATGCAATGTGTGAATTATTAGAGGAAGTGATTAGTGCGCTGAACTACCTGTCTATCTGGAATGTCATGCCATTGCTGATGTGTCGGATGGAAGAATAGTTTTTAAATGATGAAAGAGCTTCTCCTCTTCACAGGCTTTTATTTATCAAGCTGTCTTGAACAAGGGACATTTGTGTCATGGGGCTGTAACAGATTATGATTTTGTAGATCGCTCCAGCATGTGTGACAAGAATGAAATTGGGAACCAGAGTTGCTCCATATGGGCTGTCATTGAACTGCAGGTGGCAGCTTCTCAGTAGGGATGAGCAGATCAGGTTAAATTCACCTGTTTATCTGCTTGCTTTGTGAGGAGTTGATTTCCAGTCAGGGTTTTTTCCCCCCATTATGGATTTTTAAATTTAAAAACAAAACAAAACATCTGTTTGATGGTTTAAGAGGCAAAAGAAGAATTGTATTTCTTGTTTCAAATGTCCGTTTGCAGGCAGTCCTTGACTTACAACCACAATTGAGCCTGAAATTTCTGTTGCTGAGGGAAAGGTTTGTTAAGTGACTTTTGTCCCATTTTATGATTTTTCTTGCCACCATTGTTAAGTGAATCACTGCAGTTGTTAAGTTAGTAACATGGTTGTTAAATGAGTCTGGCTTCACCATTGACGTTGCCTGTTGCAAAGGTCACTAAACAGGATCACATGATCCCAGGACATTGCAATCGTAATAAATATGAATCAATTGCCAAGCATCCAAATTTTGATCATGTGACCATGGGGATGCTGCAGTGATTGAAAATGTAAAAAATGGTCATAAATCACTTTTTTAAAGTGCCATTGTAACTTCGAATCATCACTAAATGAATTGAATTGAGGATTCCCTATAGTTGAGTATTTTACTGTATCTATACACAAAATCAACATCTAAATTAGGTTGAATGGTTTCCTTTACTCCGTCTTGTGGAATCACAATTTATCCATGCCATAGGTGTATGTGTGTGAGAGAGAGAGAGAGAGAGAAGAGAGAGAGAGAAGGAGGGAGGGAGGGACGAATAGAGAGAGAGAGTCAGAGAGAGAGAGAGAGAAATTCCTACTTAGTGCTTAAACCAATTCCCTATACTAATTCCACCCACTTATCTTCAAATCCCCTTGGATCGGAATACATTAAAGCGAATTGCATATTTCAGCTAAGTCTTTCTTAAATAGCAAAATCTTCCAGGGAATTGTCATATGATGTTATGCTTATGCTTGTTGTTTTCTTCTTGATCTTGTCTTCCTCATCTTTCAGACCAACTTACACTTTGTTTATGGCTCTATCCCAAACTTTCTTTGAGTTGAATTCAATTTGTGGTAACCAGGGGTGGGTTTCTATTGGTTTTGTCCACCTCTGTAGAACCGGTAGCTCTGAAGAGCAGGAATGATGTTTTTGCCCACTCAGGCTCTTACCTGATCTTTATTTCCTGATTTTTCAACTTCAGCTGCCGAATGAGGCACAGCTGCAGTTAAAAAAAGCAGGAAAAGAGGGGCTGTTTCAAAGGCTGCATCTCTGCACGCAGCTACTGTTGACGATTTACAGGCGCGCGGCTCGCAGCAGTGCAGGGAAGCTCATAAATCCTGAACCGGTAGTTAACCCTGTCATATCCTACCCCTGGTGGTAACTATATACTATATAATTGTCAGGCAACAAGGTGCAAAAAAAAAATGGCTTCCCATCATCTTTTGACCTTCTAGGCCATAGACTCAGGGTTCCCAGTGATCTCTCATCCAATTATAACTTAGGTCCAACCCTGCTAAGTATTTGGAATAGCCAAGGTCACTTAGGACCTATCATCTGCTTTAAATTCTACTTTTCAGATCCCAGCCAATTTCAAATTATCACCATGTAAACCTGACTACATTTTTTCAGCCCTTGATGTCATTAGTCATTCACACAGGGAGATATAAGATTTAATTGGAGCCATCATGCTTTCAAGCATGCCCAAGAAAAATATAGATAGATTCCAGTTTTGTTTAGTGAGCTGCTGAAATCCTAGGGATTTGATTAATTTAGTTTAAGAAGTGAATGGCTTATTTCAAAAGCAGTCTGTGATCTATTCTTAGAATAGTCTGATATGAATATTGTCCCACAGAACCTTAGTTCTTGTGAACTTTAGAAACTTAATAAATAAATAAATTCTTTTCCCCTCCCACACGTGCTCTTCCAATGGAAGTAGTTCCTTAACTTTTCCTTTATCATGTTTAAGCATATACAATACAGAAATTCTATTCACATGTACAAAACCCACAAATTTGGAATACATGTGCAATATAGCAATAGCACTTAGACTTATATACTACTTCACATTTCTTTACAGCACTCTGTAAGGCGTTTACAGAGTCAGCATTTTGCCCCCAACAATCTGGGTCCTCATTTTACCGACCTTGGAAGGATGGAAGACTGAGTCAACTTTGAACTAGTCAGGATTGAGTTCCTGTCAGTGACCAAAGTCAGCCTGCAATACTGCATTTTAACCACTGTGCCACCAAGACTCCACAGCAATATTTTTCCCCTTAACCTCAGAAGTACATTGTATATTGTTAGGATATTTCTGAGAATAAAATATTTGGAAATCAATAATTTGATACACGGATGAGGTAAAATAACGAGAGGTGGCCAGAGTAGGAAAATTGACACATCATTTGAGACCACAACAATTTTTCTTCCTTACATAGTTTTCTTTAACCCTGATAGGGTGCGGGCTACCAATTATATAACTTAAAGTATAAAGGATCAGAGTCATAGTAAATTGGAGATGGGATGAAGTGGAGATCCAAGCAGTGGAAAACTCTCTTGCAGATGTAGAAGAAATAGGAAAATTAATTGACTCAGGTTCCTGATTCCACACAAGACCCACAGTGTTGAGAAAATGTACTGGAGGTCATTTCCTCTATCATTGGAATAGGAAAGGTTTCTAATTCTTAGTTTTTATTTCTTAGCACTGAGAAGATATATGCAGATCCCTCACAACTTGGACATAAATTGCTTCAACTCCTCACTTCAGAATAGTGCTTTAGAGCAGAGCTCCCCAACCTTTCCAGCTTTGCAAACCGGAGAGAAAGAGGGGATGATTCTGCATGAGTGATGATTGGCTAGCACATGCTTGCACAGCTCCATTGCACGAGCTGCGGGCATGTGTGCTTGCCACTTGCACAAATGCAGCACACACACACGTGCCCACTGCTCACACAAGTTGGGATGCATGCGCTCAGCCACTGCTTCCACAGCCCATTCCTGAACAGCTCACAACCCAGTAATTGGCTGTAGCCTGAGGGTTGGGGACCCCTGCTCTAGAGCACTTCATGCCAAAGAAATAAAGACAACATTTTCCCTTGTGTCATCATACTGCTGAACATCTAATTCTCACAATGCTGTCTTGTGTCTATGTCAGAGGTGGTATTCAGCAGGTTCTGACCAGTTCTGGAGAACCGGTAGTAGAAATTTCAGAGAACCAGCAAATACCACCTCTGACTGGAGACTTTACAGTATTCTTCCCCTGCTACACCCCACAAAGCCACACCCACAGAACCATTAGTAAAAAATTTTGAATCCCACCACTGGTCTGTGTATATATACTGTTTATATGGCTGTAGTATTATTATTTATCTTTATTATCTTCTTTATTTCCCCCTTTTATTGAGATGATGATGATTCTGCTACTTTGCATATACATTGAGAACCTCTGCACCAGAGACAAATTCCTTGTGTCTAATCACACTTGGCCAAATAAGTATTCAATTAAATTCCTGAAAAAAATCACTGCACCAAACACTATATATCTTCCTATATATAACAATTATCAGGGTTCCTTTTCAACATTTATAAGAAAAACTGATAGTACTTTTGACCAGAGTACAATCCTTATTTCCCACTGTATACAACCCCACCATATAATCCCACGGTGTATGTGTGTATACACACAAACACACACACACACATATATGTTTTTGTAGATTTTCATAGGTACAGGTATGCAGGTGTTGGCATGTTCGGGTCTTTTCCCGTGTAAGATTGAGAATATCTTGGTGACATTTCGACGAGGTCCCACTCGCCATCTTCAGGCTGGTGCTTTTGGCTTCGTGCTTGTGCAAGCAAAGTGTGATTGGAGCTGCCGTCTCTATAAATACTGGTGGGGAGGTTGGCTGTGTTGTCTTGATTGGTTGATAGAGTTGATGTTTGCTGGCTTTTTCATAAGAACATGTGTGGCTGAGGTATTGGCTGTGTGTCTATCAACCCGGTGACCTCATGAGCTTCAATGTCATATCCCTCTTCACCCAAGTACCTATTAAAGAAGCCTTGACAGCCATCCAAAACAAATACAACCCCCCTAAGCACATCCTAGATCTGACCAACCACTGCCTAACCAACACATACTTCATTCACAATGGATAAAGATAGAAACAGATAGAAGAAGCACCTATGGGATCACCCCTCTCACCCATCATTGCTAACCTATACATGGAACACTTTGAAACCAATGCTCTAGACGAATCCGAACACAAACCCAAACTCTGGCTTAGATATATAAATGACACTTTCATAATTTGGCCACATGGGAAAGAAAAACTGCACAACTTCCTCACACACCTCAAGAGCCTACACCCCAAAGTACAATTCACCATGGAAACAGAAGCCAACAACCAACTTCCCTTCCTGGACGTCCTAATTTACAAAAAACCCAATGGCTCCCTAGGATACACCATCCACTGGAAGAAAACACACACCAAACACTACTTAAATGCACAATCCCATCACCGCCCTGCACAGATCAACTCCATAGCCAAGACCCTCATCTCCAGAACCAAATGCCTAGCTGACAAAGACCACCTGAGAACAGAATTACACACCCTCACTAATGTATTAATTTCCAATGGGTTCCAAAAAAACACAATTACCAACCTAATCTTAAAGGAGACACCCCACAGAAACCGAGACACAGAACACAACAATGATATTGTCCTCCTCCCCTATACCAAAGGCACCACAGATAAAATCAGCAAAATTCTCCACAAACACAATATCAAGACAGTCTTCGGCACTGACCAAAAAATAGCCAACAACCTAAGAAACCCCAAAGACAAGATCGAGCTAGAAAACCAAGGAGTTTATGAAATACCATGCAACAATTGCCTAGCCACATACCTTGGACAAATCAACATGAGAATAAATGCATGCATTGCAGAACACAAGAACGCAGTCAGAAAAGAAGACAATACTTCCTCCCTTTTCCAGCACCTGAAAGCCACAAGACATGAAATTAATTTTGAGGGAACCAAATTAATCTCCAATACTGAACACTTCAACAAGAGAATAATCAGGGAAGCCATCGAAATAAAGAAACACCCCCATAACATGAATAAACGGGACGATACCTCCCGCCTACTAGACATCTGGAAACTAGCCCTTATCAACAAACGAGTCCCAGCCACAAAAACCAACACCGGACCCAAAGCAATACATGACGCCACCACCAATCTCCCTCACCAGACACAAACCCAAACCCACCCCATAGACGAAAGGCAACCACCATCCAGAAACCAGACCACGGCTGCCACACACCCCGACCCCCAAACCAAGCAAACTGACACACACTATGAACACATAGCCAGGCCTCAAACTCGGAGCCAAACCAAAACTTGGAACGTCACATCACAGCCACCCACTCAGGATATCACATCACAGAACTCAGGAGGTTACACCACAAAACCTCAGGATGTTACAACACAGCCAACGACCCAGGAGATTACAGCACAAGACCCAGGAGTCACAATAATAGAACTCAGAAGGTCATCACACAGCCCATTACCCAGGTCATTACAACCTAGGAGATTACTGCACAAGACCCAGGAGGTCAAAACATTAGAACTCAGAAGGTCATCACACAGCCCATTACCCAGGTCGTTACAACACAGGAGGCTTATAGACACACAACCAATACCTCAGCCACACATGTTCTTACGAAAAAGCCAGCCAATCTGCAAACATCAACTCCATCAACCAATCAAGAAATGACAGCAAGGCCAACCTCCCCACCAATATTTATAAAGAGACGGCAGCTCCGATCATGCTTTGCTCACACAAGCATGAAGCCGAAAGCACCAGCCTGAAGATGGCGAGTGGGACCTTGTCAAAACGTCACCAAGATACGCTCAATCTTACACGGGAAAAGACCCGTGTACTACTTTTGTTTGCTATACATGAAACCCAGAAAAATCATCCTTGGTGGAAGTTAATGTCTAATATGTAGGCCTAACAATTGAATTTTGGTTGCCAAGCAACCAGGGAAGTTAAACTGAAGTCCCTAAAGAATAAATAGAAGTTTCAGCAAACTGGGGTCATTTTTAAAACAAATGATGAGGAATTATTTGAACATGGTCTTATTGTGTATATTTTAATAATTTAATTGCATATACGTTAATTTTATATTTTTCTCTTTTTCTCTAGGCTTTGATAAAGGATGTAGGAAAGTAGATATTTTCAGTATAATTAGAAAAAGATATTTTTACTTTCTGAAACTAAGCTGGGAGGTGAGGCAGAGTGTTAAAAAGGAGTAGGAACCTGGTATATATACATGTTGACAATCTTGGATATTTGGGATTTATGAAGTGCTGGCCTAGATTAGGAAGGACACCTTAATATCTTAAGTCCTTTACCTCACTTATTGCAAGGATTTACTATATGGAAAAGCAGGAAGGCTTACTAAAAGTTCATTTCTGCATGCTGAAATCTTGAAAACATGCAAGGATATAATGTATGTAGGAATGGCTTAAGGAGACTGGGGGAAGAGATACTGCCTGCCACTATATTTTGGACAGAGAAAGAAACTAAAAAAGGATCCTCTCTAACTTACCAGGCTCTAAAAAGCAATGGTGGAAGGTTTGTAGTTTCAGACTTACAAGGTTCTGCTAATGTAGCCTAACAATAAAGTAGAATTAAATCATCCAGTCGTGTATCCTGTCTGATCTAGCTGAAAAGGCTGACAGAGATAGAAGACTTCATGAGGATTTTAATTTAGAGTGGAGAAAATTATTTTCTCCCCATTGTGTATGTCTCCTACTTCTTCAAGAATAAAATTGTTTTCAGAACTGCTTCTTCTTCCAGTGCCTATTTAATCCCATGCTATATATCAGAAAGGAATTTACTGGTTTCCCCAGGTTAGGTACATTCAAGTTATATATCTAGTGATGGAAGTCTTAATGGAAACCCAGTGTAGGTACTGCAAGATTGATAGGTGGACTTTCCAACTCTGTTGAAATCTTTAATGAGAGACAGCCCAACAATTTCTAAGCTATTATTTTCTTTACCCATTATATAGTTGTTTGTAATGCTTATTTGTGTTCTCCTTTCTTGTCATTTGAAACCATCAATTCAGGTCTTACTATATGGAGCAACAGAAAACAAATTTGCTTCCTCATTTCTGTGACAACTCTTTGGATACTTGACGATGGCAATTTAATTGCCTCTTAAGTATATCACCTACAAGTTAAATGGTTTCTTCAAACTGTCCCCTGGTGAAATAATCTAACATGACATTATTGATCAGAATCTTCCTCATGAGATATATATTTTTACACAAATAAAGGTGCAAGTGTAGAATAGAAAAAGGTGAGGCTCCCACTTCACAGGGCTCTGGAAGAAAGATTATCTAGACTCTTTTTAATCAGGTTTCAAGCCAGGCATAGCATGAACACTGTGACAGCACTGGGTATACTTAATGGCTGTTGTTGCCAAGATGGGAGTAATGCAGATGTTCTGGCTGCCCAACAGACTTTAATACAGTTGATATTGGTATTCTTCTGGATTGTTTACAACAGCATTCCCCAATCTTTCCAGGGGGAGAGAGGATAATTTTGTATGAGGGACAGCCACACACACATGTGCACACTGCTTCATTTGTGTGAGCAGTGGCCACCAGTGCTCACCGTTCGTGTGAGTGAGTGGGGCAATGCATGCTAGTGCCCAGTGCTTGAGTGAATGGGGCTGCATGCCCAGTGCCCACAACTTGTGTGAGTGGGGCTAAACTTGCTAGCACCTGCCACTCACGTGCCTGGAGTTGCACTTGTGTTTACTCACCGCTGGCACAGCCTGGCTCTGAATAGGCCATGGCCTGGTAGTGGGCCATGGCCCTTAGGTTGGAGACTCCTGGCTGGGGGTGGTGCTGCTTAGTGATCTGCAGTCATCCATCTTTTCTTATGAATGAATCAAGAGGGCAGAGGTCAAACTCAAAGCCTATGGTTTGGGAGATGTCACTTGCTCTTATTTATCTCTTTTAATATCTGCACATTGACTGAGGTCATCCATTGGCCTAAGGTCAGATATTATCAAGACTCTGGTGAACCTTAATCCCTGACTGATGAAGTGATGCTGTCAAGGACTTGTTCCAGTGCCTGGAGCTTGTTGGATCTAGATGGGGAGGAACAAGACCATCCAGGCTGAGGGATTCTCCATCTTTAGTTCTGAATGGGGTTGAACCTTCATGGGAATGGGAAAGATTTTGCAGAGACTAATCTCATGCTATTAAACCATTCCTGAACCATGCCTTCTTATGCTATGCAGTACTTAAGCCTTGCTCATCTTTTGTGTGGACTGCTGTAGTATCCTTTCCATATGGCAGCCTTTGAAAGTCACTCGGTAGTTTTAGGGTTAGGGACTAGAAGTTATAGATGTATAATAATATGCCCTTGTTAACACCTCTACTCTGTTAATTGCAGTACATTCTGGGTGCAATTCAAGGTCCTTCTTTCCTCTTACAAAACCTAACATGGTATAGGTCGGAGGTCTCCAAACTTGGCATAGCTGGCGGGAGAATTCTAGGAGTTGAAATCCATAAGTCTTAAAGTTGCCAAGTTTGGGGGGGTCCTGGTATAGGTTCTCTCTTGTTATTTCTCACCATCCTTTAAGGTTAACATGCTTGAGTTCTATCCATTCTGAAATGTCATCTGATGGATCTAAGAGGCCTCCCTTTATTGTCATGGTGCTTGCCCTCTGGAACAGCATCCACCTTGAATTAACCTTGCTATCTTTTAAACCTGGCTTGAAGACCTGGTTTTATCTCGAGGATTTAGGAATAGGTAGGATGTGGCTTTTCACTATAAGGAGTGTTGCAATTTTTGGTAGATGGTCCTCTACCTTTTCAATTGTGTTTGATATTTTATATTTGTATCTTATCCAGAATTATTGAGGAATTGGATATCCTTATACCTGTGAATGTTAAATGAATAAAATTAGTAAAGATAAGCTACAACTATCTCCTTGAAAAAAATCTTCCAGAAGTTCACAAATGAACAGGGAGTAAACAGCAATTGGGAGTTGTGCTCTTGAACTTCTGCACATACATAAGTAACACTTGTATATAGTGATAGACACATGTTGCTCCCTCAAGTGTATCTTTTGAACTAATGAAAAGGAGTATTGAGCACATTTTAAGTGTCTTGGAAACAAGTGGAAAATGTGCTTTTTTATGGTGTTCTGAAGAAGCTCCCCAAAAATTGTATTTCTTAAGAAATAGTGCATATGATCTGTAGGACAAATAAGGAAACAAACATTGGTAACTTTAGTAGTCCTACGAACGCTATAGAAAGCACAAATATAGCCTTGTTTATTCACTTACTTGGAACACTCTGTGCTTCAGAACAACAGACAGAAGAGCTATTTAAAAGGTGATTGTGTTCTTGTTTTCCATAATGAAATTTAAGTTAATGCAAAATGCCTACAAAAGAATGTCCTGCTAAGGAACAGAATAGGTAATTATCAGAAGCTAAGGCAGAAATGCAGAATAAAGAAAATGCTCAGTGGTGGTGCTAAAATATCATTTTATAGCCAACCTTCATCATATTAATTGTGTTAGAAGTGCTAACAAAAAATAAATGTATAATATGGCCATGAAACACAATGAGGTTCAGTGTAAATAACTTCAATTTTGGTTCAGTCTACAGAATATTGGAGACATTTAATATCTTTGCTACAGTACCTAAGCAGCTGTAGCAGCTAGATTACTGTCTCTGAATTTAGGGGCTCAACAGGATTGAGTCTGAGGGAGTCCACTGTGGAAACCTAGTGCTTTGGCTAAGCCTGGGAAGTCAAGAAAATATCTCAGTAGAAGTAGTAGAAGTAACCTTCCATTGTGAAAATTGCATTGTTTCTAGGAGATGAGTTGAACTCAAAGGTGAGTAAACCAAATGTTCAACACTGGAGGTTTTAAAGAAGAGATTGAACAACCATTTGTCTGAAATCATATAGGGTTTCCTGCTTGAGCAGGGGGTTGGGATAGAAGACCTCCAAGGTCCCTTCCAACTCTGTTATTCTCTTAGTAGAGCAAAGGTCCATAAAGTTGTTTGTTCTGCTTCCAACAGTGGTGGTTTCTGAAGTTCATGAATTTTCTTCTGTTTCTTCCCAGAACCCAGTATTAGGGTTGGAGATCAACCACTAGGAATTTACTGATAAATCATATCTTGTTTTGATGAGTAGGCAGTATAGATTTTTCATAAATACATACACAAATAAAACCCTGTTACTGTTTCTGTAGTTTTGCATTGTCATCACATGCACACTAAAAAATCAAACTTGACCAAGACCCAGATATTATTTTATATCTGCAGTTCAGTGTGCCCTGGAACTATCTCCTCAATAAAAGATGAGTGAAATAGAAGGTTGACATTACAATGTTTCCTTGATTTAGCTCAGTGTTTTCCAAAGTTGGCAAGTTTAAGATGGGTGAACTTCAGCTTCCAGAATCTCCCAGCCGGCTAGGGCCAGCTCTTGGCAGAGGTGATTGTCAGAGGAAAAAAATCTAATTACTGAGCATAGCTCCACTTCATAACAATTGAACAGACAACATACCACAAAACATCTCACTTTGGAATCCAGAGGTTTATTAAAATTTAAAGCACAGCAAACATCAAACACTTAACATTAATCACATTGCAATGAGGGACAATTGGACAAGCAGTCAAAAGGGACCGTTTGAGGCCAATTGGCAACTTCCTATTATTCGCCTTTGCCTTTTATACCTTAAAAACCACAAACCATGTAGCTTTCAAGATCTTTCCATACTGTCCTAACAACAGGGGCAGTTTTCCATTCTTTTAACCTCAATGTTACAACATGGTTATTTCTACATGTACTTTAAGCATAATGTCCTCTTTTCCCATAGTCTCAGCCACCCTCATTTCAGCATAATAAGGAACTACAGTGTTCGTGTCAGCTACCATTTCATCAGATGCACATGCTGGTTACAAATTTTCCTTTATACTTGCTTCAGGCAATTAATGTCAATATTGCACCCATCTCAGGCCCCCACAAAATTTACTGTGCTAGAAGGGGGTCTCCATTATTTTCCCCTTACATGATTCACATTCAAATTTTGCTACCTGCTGCAGATGACATTGCTGTTGGCCTCTGCAGGTGCTATTGATTCTCTACTGCTTTGGCTTCTGAAATCACTCCTGTTGTGATCGCCTGTTCTGCTTAATATCATCAGCACTCACCATTCTCACCATGATTCTTTCTTAATTAGCCACTTCTGCTGTTTCTGTGAGCATGTTCACATCTCTGACCATCTCTCTGAGAAGAGCACTGTACAACATCTGATACATTCTCACCAGTGGTGGAATTCAATATATTTTACTACTGGTTCTGTGGGTGCATGCAGGGGGCAGCGTTCCAAAATGGGCAATTTTAAGCCTGAAAACTTACCATGAGCGCTGGTGAATAAAACAGCTGAGGCTCTGCTGCACCTATCAGCTGAGCTACAAACAAAGAAAATATAGGACAGGAAAGGCTGGGGGCAGGTAGGTGGGACCAACTGCTGACTGGTACTACAAGATTGCTAGAACCGGTGCAAACCAGCAGCATATCACCACTGATTCTCACCCACCTGTCTGGAAAGTCTTTCTGGAGTTTTTAGTTGTTGAACCCTCAACTTGAAGTTGAAGAAGAGACATATACCATGGCATCAGCTATTCTTCCTCAAGATCTTGCATTGGGACAAATTCTGTAAGAAATAATAGGAACTTTGTCCTGCAAATTACTTCTCAGTTGAAAGATGGAATAGGTCAATTTCCAATCAAGTCATAATTGTGGGCTTTTATAGGTGTTTACATTTATATTCCACTTTTTCTGTAAAGAACTCAAGGAGCTTGTGGGGTTGTTCCTCATTTCTAACAACTCAGTGATATAGATAGAGTGAGAAAAAAATGAGTGGCCCTAAATCACTTAATAAATCTGTGAAAAACTTGAACTGAGATTTCCTTAGGCCAATATACTAATTGTCAGCTCAATCGACCTTGGATGTCTTACATATCCTCCCAAATTAGTGCACATAAAATTTATTAAATAATAAAGTCAAAATAAAACTGCAATGTTCCCTTTGAAATATAACTTACTTATGGCAGATATCTATTTTCTTGGCATGAAATTAAAATAATACTAATACTATGGTGAAATCCAATTTTTATGGGCAACAGAAACCTCACAGAAAAATTGATAATGAAAGGGGTAAGCAGCTGTCTCCTTCTCCTCCATCCTTTTAAACTCCAGGACATATATTCACAACAATATTTTTTCAAGACTATTTACAGCTACCATGCAGCCAAACTCAGTGGGACTAGTTTGTGAATACTTACATTAAGCTTGTAACATTAATCTGTTAGCAGTTATTGTATCTCAGATATAATTGCCTGTCAACTCTTGATGCTGTGTTGAAAAAAAACACCACCAATCCTGAAATCCTGAACCATAAAATAACTTCAAGAAAGACATGAATTGTGGACACAGAGCCTCTTATCTTAAAAAAAATGTAGCAAAAAAGTGTCAGCCCTTGTGATTTATAACTTAAAATATATGGGTGTACAAACGAAGTATCCTTTCCAAATTAAAAAAAAGACAGAAAAACCTAACACAGACTATAGCAAAATGTAATATTCCTCTGTTAAAAGTTTTTTTAAATTATTTTATGGGAAATAGTTTGCTTCCTATATCTTGTAGATAACGTAATTGGATATTATGTTATATAACATTGTTCTCTGGTGCATATGGTGCATATCTGTAAAGAGTGAGGTTAACACAACTGCCTGCATTGAGAATCTAACTACATTTATTTCTAATGTTCTGTACAGTTTCTGAATTTTTTTGCAGATTTAGGTAGAATAGAATAGAATAGAATAGAATAGAATAGAATAGAATAGAATAGAATAGAATAGAATAGTTTATTGGCCAAGTGTGATGGGACACACAAGGAATTTGTCTTGGTGTAAATACTCTCAGTATACATAAAGAAGAAACATTCGTTAAGAATCAAGAATCATAACGTACAACACTTAATGATAGTCATAGGGTACAATCAACATCAAATCATACTAGGAAACAGTCAATATAAATCGTGAGGATACAAGCAACAAAGTTACAGTCACAAGTGGGAGGAGATGGGTGATAAGGAGTGATGAGAAGATTAACAGTAATAGTAGTGTACACTTTGTAAATAGTTGAACAGTGTTGAGGGAATTATTTATTTAGCAGAGTGATGGCTTTCAGGAAAAAACTGTTCTTGTGTCTAGTTGTTCTGGTGTGCAGTGCTCTGTAGCGTCGTTTTGAGGGAAGGAGTTGAAATAGTTTATGTCCAGGATGTGAGGGGTCTGTAAATATTTTCACAGCCCTCTTTTTGACTCGTGCAGTATACAGGTCCTCAATTGAAGGCAGGTGGGTGGTAATTGTTTTTTCTACAGTCGTAATTATCCTCTGAAGTCTGTGTCTGTCCTGTTGGGTTGCCAAACCAAACCAGACAGTTATAGAGGTGCAGATGATAGACTCAATAATTCCTCTGTAGAATTGGATCAGCAGCTCCTTGGGCACTTTGAGCTTTCTGAGTTGGCTCAGAAAGAACATTCTTTGTTGTGCTTTTTTATGACATTTTTGATGTTAGGTGTCCATTTTAGGTCATGTGATATAGTAGAACCTAGAAATTTGAAGGTCTCTACTGTTGATACTGTGTTGTCTAGTATTGTAGGTGGGAGGGTTTCTTCTAAAATCTACCACCATTTCTACGGTTTTGTATGTGTTTAGTTCCAGATTGTTCCGGTTACACCACGAGACAAGTTGTATAACCTCCTGTCTGTTTGCAGATTCATCATTGTCTCAAATGAGACCAATCACTGTTGTGTCATCAGCAAACTTCAGTATTTTAACAGATGGATCATTTGAGATGCAGTCATTGGTATATAGGGAGAAGAGAAGTGGAGATAGCACACAGCCTTGGGGGCCCCCAGTGCTGATTGTACAGATATCGGATGTGATTTCACCTAGCTTCACCTGCTGCTTCCTGTTTGTTAGGAAGCTTATAATCCACTTACAAGTGTGTTCAGGTACCACTAGTTGGTTTAATTTACTTAGAAGAGTGTCTGGAATGATGGTATTGAATGCTGAACTGAAGTCTACAAAGAGGACCCTTGCATAGGTATTTGGAGATTCAAGGTGTTGTAGGATGTAGTGCAGAGCCATGTTAACAGCATCATCTGTCGATCTATTTGCTTGGTATGCAAACTGCATGGGATCTAACAGTGGATCTGTGATGGTTTTCAGATGGGACAGCACAAGCCTTTCAAAGATTTTCATAACTACAGATGTTAGAGCAACTGGTCTGTAGTCATTCAGTTCCTTGATGGAGGGCTTCTTTGGCACTGGGATGATGGTAGAACATTTGAATAGGAAGGAACATAGTCCATTTCTAGTGATCTATTGGTAGAACATTTGAAGCAGGAAGGAACATAGTCCATTTCTAGTGATCTATTGAAGATTCGGGTGAAGATGGGGGCCAATTGCTCAGCACAGACGTTTAAGCAAGAAAGAGTTATCTTGTCTGGCCCTGGTACTTTTCCTGGCTTTTGTCTGTGTAATAGATCTTGCATTTATTTTTCTGTGATCACCAGAGGTTGTGAGCCCAATGGATTGGGGCCAGTTATAGGAGGCTTGAGTATTGTTGGTGTTTTATGATATTTTATGGATCACTGACCTATGTTAAAGCTTACTTTAAAAAAAAAACAAAGAGGATTGACTTCAAAGAACATGAAAGAGAGAAAAGAACTTGGAGTGAAATGGATTATAAGAGAGTATCAGTTCAAAGGATAATAACCCCTTTTGGAGAAATTCAATTACTAATAATATTGTCATACTATTTTAGCTGGATTACAACTTCTTCAGCTTTTTAGTATAAGAGAAGTCATAGCAACTTTAATGGGACTCAAAGATAATTGAATAATCAACTGTCTGTCATATCAGCATTCCTTAATCTTACATTTGTGACCTACACGATAGTATAATAGGTCACTCATGATATCAGGAAAAAAAAAGGTATTTCTCTGCTATATCTAATCCAAAGAGTTTCTTTCTGTGGAGCTTGATGGAATTATGCAGTTCTTGAAAAGAATGTAGAAGTATTTTTCATTTAGTTTTGTAGAAATTTCACTAACTTGATCAATCTTTATCTTGCATACTTCCTCAGATGTTTCAGCCAAACTTTCAAATGTACTCCAAATTTTACTGTAGGCAAAATTCAAACCAACTTTAGAATCTTCTGAACTGCCATGCAAATGATAACAATCAATTATCCATTAGTTTCCTTGAAATCTCTCAAACTATTTTGTTTCAATCTTTCTTCTAGATTATAGACAATTTTCCAGCCTTTCTGTCAGACTTCCAAAACTGAGAAAAACATGTGATAATTATTTTAAGTAGTTTTCTTTATTTTTCCACACTTTAGACAGAATCTTGCAAAACTGAAGCACTCTACTATCTATATCAAGCACATACTCCGAGAACTATTAGGGAAGGGCTGTCTTCTGTTGCACAAATAACTGGACTGATGCCTCTTATTCTTCTAGAATGTACCCTCCTCCCTCTTGGGGAATTCATGATTTAATGCTTTCTATTGGTTTATACTTCTTAATAGTCATTTTAATACATGCTACTGTTGTGCAGAATTAGGCCAAGATATGTGTTTATTAGACCAGATATGTGTTTATTAGACCTTCAATTATACTCTGAACGTGAATTTCCCCTCATCTGAGATGAGAAATAGATTATTGTTGTAGTCTGTCATATCAGCATTCCTTAATTTTACATTTGTGACCTACATTCCTACAATCTTACATTTGTGACCTATTTTAAAGCATATCATGCTTTAAAAACAATAGAAATAACAACAGCAAAAATAAAAATAAAGTGGGAGAGAGAAACAGAATGAAGAAAATAAAATTAATCTCTTTTGTCCTCTCAAAAATAAAATACTTATTCTGTTAAAACATAATCTGCTTCATTGGGAAGTTTTAAAAATGTGAGAAGGATATTTGACAGTATTTTCTCCCCACTGCATGAAAATATCTGAGTTCTGGATTTCTTGACAACTCTATGAGCCACTTTGGTCTAGTGGTTAAGGCACTAGGCTAGAAAACTTGAACGTGAGTTCAAGTCTCAGCTTAGCCATGAAAGCCAGCTGATAGACTCTGGGCCAGTCACCCCTTCTCAGACCAACCCACTTCACAAGGTTGTTCTTGTGAGGAAAATAGGAAGTGAAAAGTGTGTTATATATGTTCCCCACTTTGAATTATTTGTAAAAATAATAAAGTCAGGACACAAACATATACATCTGCTACAGAGACAGGTGATGCTCACAGCATAGGAATCTAATGAAGGATAGGAGGAAATGAGATCTCACCCATATCCCATGACCCTTTTATAGAACAGATAAGTTTTTAGAATATCTCAAGACCATTTGTCTCTTTTAAACAAAATGTTTTATTTTAATTATAAGAATACAACACGGTGCAACTGATCTGGCATTACAATTGTTATACATATATAAATTTTACTTCACCATTTACAATCCTCTTGTTTGATACAGTGTTTACTAATTATTCTAATCATCATAGCTTCTTATGTTTCAACCTTGCTTTCTTCTATGCAACCACTGATAAAATTTATTCCATGTTTTATAGTACTTAGATTCCTCCTTATTTTTTTTAATTCTAGAGTTAACTGTATCCAATTCTGCACAGGCCATAATTTTCCTTATCTATTTCTGGTGGTATTCTTTCCTTCTTCCAGTATTGTACATATATTATTCTAGCCACCATCAACACATGCATTAATTAGATAAATTAAATGTTTCCTATATCCTTCTGGTATTATTCTCTCCCTGTGGAATGATCTGCCCCCGGAGATACGGGCCATTACCGACATCCAGACCTTCCGGCGCGCAGTAAAGACCCTGTTCTTCCAGCAGGCCGGCCTGGCCCAGTAAACGGTTTTTTGGGGGTTTTAAATTAATTAGGTTTTAAATTTTTTAAATTTTAATATAATCCTTAAATTTTAAATTTTAGTAATATTTTGTACTTAATGGGATTTCGGCCGGATCAATTCTGTTTAATTTGTTTTTAACTGTACATATTGTTCGTTTTTAGTAGGCTGTACACCGCCCCGAGTCCCTTTTTGGGAGAGGGGGCGGTATAAAAATTTAATAAATAAATAAATAAATAGAAGAAAAAAAATGGCTTAAATGGAATACACTCTCCCACCATTTGTTCTACCCATGTCTGGATCAGTCTCCAATACTTTTTTGCAGCATTGCATGTCCCCCATATGTGAAAAAATGTGCCTGATACATCTTTGCACTTCTAACAACTTGAAGATAGACTTTTGAACATTTTGGAAAGCCTTGTTGGTGGAAGATGCCACCTGTAAAACATGTTATAAAGGTTTTCCTTGTATGGCCAATGTTATTTTCCTATTGATGGTCCAAAGTTTTTGCCATTTAGTCAATTCAGTATTATAATCAAATTTTTTTGCCCATGCCACCATTGTTTCTTTTACATATTCTTCCTCAAATTTGTATTCTAATAAATATCTATACAGTACTTTTATTAATTATTATTATCTCTTCTTGTCAAAAGTTTTTGGTTAGAAAACTGTGATGTTGCAATGAATCAAAGTTAGGAAAACATAGAATTATGTTCTGCTTCTAAAGTGGATGTTAGGTTAATTTCGTGGTAAGAGAAAACTATAAAGCACCTAGGTTTTTCAAAAAGCAATGAAAAGCAGGGCCACAATGGGTTAAGTGTTGCTACAACCACTCTCTACATGAATAATAGACATTATATTCAATCTGTTAGAAGGCATGGTTTCTGTTCTGCAGAAACACAGTTCCTTGAATGGACTATGCATTGTGATCTCTGAAGAAATTGATAATAAAACTCTTGTTGAATTGTATTGAATGATAGCAAAATGATTCAACATGCAGCAGCATTAATACAAATTTCTGCTATCTTCCAAATTACAGTGACATTTACAATATGCAATTTGTTTCAATCAGTTTTGGAATTTACATTTCGTTCTACATTTGTAATGTCAACAGCATTGAAAGTATATATTTTCCATTTGATAAGTATTTTTAAATGTTTTGTATAGAGGGCAACATGATTGGAGAATCTTTTAAAAAATCAACAAAGAGGGGTTCAGTTCATAGCTAAGTTCTGATGGGAGTTTAAAAAGAAACACCCATTTTGAAAGTTTCAAGAAGTGTAAATACTACTGGTAGTATTTTATCGGTTCGACCTGGTTATGCTGATCCGGTAGTGATGATGAGCAGTGGAGACCAAACCGGTTCTCTCTGCCGCTCTGCTGTTGAGACCACCCACCTGCCTGGGCTCCCATACTCACCTTTATCCTCTGCTTTTGAAGCACAGCTGCTTTGCACGGCACAGCAGAGTGCCGTGTGGCAGTTGCTGAAATGACCAGGAGAGTGCAGGCTTGCAGGAGATGAGTTGGAATGCCTCTGCGCCTGTGCAAATGCTTCTGCGCCTGTGCAAAATGTGCATTTGGTGCATGCGTATACACAAATGTGTGCATGTGTACAAAGTGTTCCCACCAAACTGGTGGTAAAACTTTTTGAAACTCACCATTGGTAAATACATATAAAAAAAAATAATAACTGAACTTTCTCCCACTTGTAGACTGCCACAAAGCCAGAGACAAAACGAATAATTTGTTGTATGATAGGAAATAGGACATGGAATATTTGGGGGCCTAAGACTTGTGTGAAAACTTTGGGACATATCTATGGAGACTCTCAGTCATCAAGGTCATGGTTGTCTCAAGAGTGCTTTCTCAAGAGGTAACTGGACTTCCTGTTTTTCCTTGAAGATGTTTTGCTTCTCGTCCAAGAAACTTCAGTTAGAACTGAAGAAGCATTTTGGATGAGAAGCGAAATGTCTTCAAGGAAAATCAAAGAAAGTCCAATTGCCTCTTGAAAAAGTACCCTTGGGACAACCATGATCTGGATGACTGATAATTTTTCATCTTTCCTATTACCTTCTCCTATTGATATCTTATAATTAAATTATTCTGTTGTTTGTATGTACAGGGAGAGCTTATGCACCAGAGACAAATTTCTTGTGTGTCCAATCATACCCTCAGCTGTTCTGCCAAATTCCAGAAAGGAAGGGAAACAAAGTTCTCAAGGTAACCACCAAATGAGTCTTTATTCATCCATACAATATTCTGGATTCAGGTAACAATGAGCAACAAAAGGAACTTAAAGTCAGCTCTGGCGCATCTCGCAGCCCAAGCTGTATTTATACAGCAGTTAATAATGTAATGAGTTTAGCCACTATCCGGCGAATGCTACCACATTGTATCCGATCACCATGTAATACCCCAGTCACCATGCCATTATCCATTAATAGCCACCCTCCTTTATCCTATTGTGCAACATTGTATTTTCCATATCCCACCACCGCACTTATGCCCACTTAGTGAATATCCACCCCTCCCAAGGCCGCTAGTTTAATTGGTAGCATATTTATTGCTCTGCCGATAGCCGCCCACAATTTGTGACAGTTCAGCGTGTGACATCATCAGGGCTCATCATCTCCACCAGCAATTAGAACCCCAGGTCGGGTGGCTAGCAGGTTCTTTCCAACACGGTAATACATTCGAACGTGGTATAACGCATGGTGTCACGTCTCCAGCATGCCGTGGGGACATGACACATACATGCACTTGGCCAATGAAGTATTCTGTTTTATTCTGTTCTTGTAAGTCACAAGAAAAGGAAGAAAATGGAAGAAACAAAGAACGCAATAGATTTTGCACACAATTCATTAGCTTGACTGGAGGGAATATTATACCAAATAAATTAAATGGTAAACTCTTAGTAACTGCTGAATGCTTATTCTAAGCTATTATGGATAAGTAGAGAAATGGGACTCAGAAAAGGACTGAGAACTTTGCCCTCCTTTACTACAAAAAATAGTATATTCTATTCTAATAGAAAAGAGATCTCCAAACTTGATAAATTTAAGACTTTTGGACATGAAAGTAGCTGGAATTCTGGGAATTGAAAGTCCCCAAGTCTTAAAATTGCCAAGTTTGGAGACCCTTGTAACAGAATATTGTCATAGGACTGAGGAGTGATGAGGTTTCATGGTTTGAGGAAATTGCTTTGTTTACTTCTTTGCAAAAGAATATGAAAGTTGTAGAAAGTCTATGCTTGGCAACAGAAGGCAAGAAATGTAAAGCTGGAATTGGCTTGGATGGAAAAAGGCATGGAAATGGATCTGAATCTATTCATATGTTGAAAACAACAGCATGCCAAAGGTGTGTGAAAGGGTTGCATCCTTTTCACAGATCCTTTGCTCTGCATCCATGTATGAAAACTTTTTTTATTGCTATATAGATATATTATTCATTTCCTTACAGTAATATTTCTGCTTTTATTTTCCATCCCATCCCTTTACTCTTTATTTTCTTTCACCAGCAGTTTAATTAAAATGTTTTACATGAGCGACTTGATCTGCAACCTCAAACTTCGTTAAATAATGTTGAATTGTCGCTATTTTTTAAAAAAAGAAAAATAATGGGGCTAAAAGTATCATTTTTAGAGAGAGAAAAGAAAGAAATGTGTAACACTGGAGTGGAATCTATAAAAATATAAAGAGCTTTATACTTTTTAAAATACAGACACTCAACTGTCACTGAGATGGAACTTCACAGACTGTTTTTGGTGAATATAGAAACTGTAATTGTTGGGGAAAATCTATTGCAAATGCCAGCTTATATGTGAATATATGAAAATTTAATGTGTTCCAGCACAGCATGGGGCATTAAAGAAAACCCTAGATGTTTGTTATATTCATTTTATTTGACCTTGAGCATGGAAGTTTTGTGCTTCAAGAATCTACATCTTTAAAAAAAAGGACCCACCAGATTTCAAAATGAAGTTGCAAAATACATTTCCCTCCAACATAGGAATAATCTTGAATGATTATGCACCATTAACGCAGAGTAAAATCTTAGCAACAACCTAGTTTTTTCTCCATGAATATATATCCATAACCTGGTCTTTCCGATTTTCCTATATGTACCATTGCCATGATTACAGGTAAGGAAATTAAACCATAATATTGAATAGCTTCCAAAACATCATAGTTCAATATAATTTAGAACCCCAATGTATTTCTCTATTATATATTTATTTAAAGACAGTGTATACTACCCATGCATGAAGCTGCCAGAGAACTCTACAATAAAACTCTTACCATATTATAATATTTAAGGTAACTTGTTAAAGACATGATAGGAAATACTTAATCAAATCCATACTCAAGTATTGTAAGCAAAATAAAACCAATCCCAGTTTAAATAAAATCAAATCTAACTTTTGTCCTCTCCTTTCATATTTTTCACAGAATGTTCCTTGTCACATTTCTCAAAGATGAGATTGCAATCACTCAAAAGGTGATTGCAGAAAAGCAATGAGCTTCTCATGTAAATAAAGTTTCTCAATTTTCACCCAACAAATTAATAACCAGGCAGCCTCGGTATGAAAGAGAACAAGGAAAAAAGGGAAGGGGGAGGGGGAGGGGAAGGGAAGGGAAAACCTTGGTGGTCTATGGTTCAATTAGCCAGATGGATGGAAAGTGGTGTCTTCTGGTCTGACTGCATTCTATTGGCATCTCTTCTTGATTTGGGTTGGCCTTTTTGTGGTCCATGTTCTCTTTTAAACTTTCTCTTCTTATTTTGATTTTGAAATCAATCTCTACCCTGGATGAGATGGCTTCTCAGAAGCCCTGTTGGTGATACTTTGGAAAGGCAGTTGAATGATAACCATACATGGAACTGATTGTCCCCTCTCCATCCATGGGAAAGCAATTCCATATTCTCTTCTGGTAGCCAGTAGAAACTAAGAGAGAATTGACCATCTCCATTTCTTAGCATTCATTGACAATGTAGAAAGGAGCTAAAGGTCATGGAATCATTGAGACAGAAAAGGATTTTTAGATTCAAATATTTCCTCCCAAGAAATGGTTGTACAGATTCCACTTGAACACTAGTAGTGAAGGGCAGTTCATCATCACTGTGGTAATTGCTTCTATTTGCAAATTGTTCTTACTATTAGAAAGCCAACCTTCAAGTGAATCTGCCTCCCTGTAAATCCCAGGACAATGGCTATTATAACCCAAAAATGCAAGAAATGCTGAAACATTGTGGCATGTTATTGTTCCAGGCATTCAATGAAATAAATATAGACTCTTCAGCTGGCCAAAATTGAAGGGATCCCCTCATAGCTGAAAGGAAGCTTTGCAATCTGTTGGCCCATAGGTACTTTTGCAAGAGGCAAGGAGACTTTGTTTTTTTCCTTGAAGACATTTTGCTTCTCATTCAAGAAGCCTCTTCAGTTCTATCAGAACCTTTCAAAGAAAAAACAAAGAAAGTCCAGTTGCCTTTTTGAAAAGCACCCTTAGGACAACCATGACCTGGATGATGGAGAATTTCCATAGACCAAAGATTCAGCAGGTTCTGACCAGTTGTGGAGGACCAGTAGTGGAAATTTTGAATAATTCGGAGAACCAGCAAATACCACCTCTGACTGGCCCCACCCCCATCTATTCTCTGCCTCCCGAGTTCCAGTTGATCAGCTGGGTCTTCTTTTGTTACCCTGTACAGCAGAACGGAGCTGGAAAGCAGGTTAGAGGGGTGGGGAAGGAATGGGATTTTGCAGTAACCTTCTCTGCCACGCCCACCAATCTACACCCACAGAACCGGTAATAAAATTTTTTGAATCCCACCACTGTCATAGACATTGCAATCTGTTTCAACTCTTTGAAATCATAGCCTTTTGTTGACTTACATCCTGACCCAGCTCTTTTGCATTAAAGGTAGTAAACAATGAACAAAGAAACTAAACCCTAATGCAATGATGCTTTGAAATAACTTTTAATTCACCCACACAGAAAGATACATCCACTTTGTTTTCAGCTTTGCATGAATCATTTTATTGATGTTCATAGAAATGATCACAGTGCAATTATATTATGAAAGGGCACCTTCTGTCAATTATGATAATCCATGTTTCTGGTACTACCACTAGGGGGTACCATGTGGATTTTCTGTTTCAAGCAGTAGGGGTGTTACTATTGTGCTATTGTACAATCATCTTGTTGATTTTTTTCAGTGTTAATAAAACAGAAAGAGGCAAAACCTTACCTCTTTCTTAACATACTTTACTTTGGCTGAGATGACAGGTGTATTTCTCAATGTAGGTCTCTTCTGCATTGTAAAACAAGACTCAGGAGGACCCAGAAGGGTTGTTAGAATATATTAATATGCTCTTTCAAATTGTGTCATTCATTCCTACGTATGCACACACATTTATGCATAATGCATGCTTAGTTGTACATGCTTAGCTTTTGATTAGAGACAGAAGTCAGAAGAATCAAAATAATGGTTAAGATACTGAATTAGATATTGGAAGACTGTGAGTTCTAGTCTGGGCCAGTCTCTTTCAGTCCAACCTACCTCACAGGGTTGTTGTGAGGAAAATTAGAGAAGAGAGCATTGTGTAAACTTTGAATTATACAAAATAAAAGCAGGATGTAAATCTAGTAAGCAGAAAAATAGATTTTTTTAGATATATATTTTCAGTACAATATTTAGACTCAGTTGCCAAATTGTGCCCAACTTCTCATGACCCCATGGACCACAGCATACCAACCCCCTTTCTTCCACTGCCCAAATTCATGTTCATCGCATCAATGACACTATCTAACCCAGGGGTCTGCAACCTTAAACACTCAAAGAGCCATTTGGAGCCATTTCCCACAGAAAACACCGGGAGCCAATAATTTAACAATCGGTGTGACTGGATGGGCATGGCCAACTTGACGTCACTCATTCCCACCCAGTCACCTCCTACTCTGGAATATGGAGCGAGTCTCCACCTCCCACCATCACCCTTACCTTCTCAGGCCAGGCGAGGAGTGATGGGGAAGTGGGGCCAGCCAGTGGTGAGATCAGCCGACAGGGAGTCACAGCAAAGGGCCAAAAGAACCGCATGTGGCTCCAGAACTGCAAGTTGCAGACCCCTGATCTAACCACTTCATTCTCTTTTGTCCCATTCTTCTTTTGCCTTCAATCTTTCCCACCATTAGGATTTTTCCCCCCAGTGAGTCCTCTCTTCTCATTTGGTGGCCAAAGTATTTGAGCTTTAAGCGTCAGTATTTACTACTTACAGTATATTTAAGTATCTCTCCAATTTCAATGAAGAGAAATCAAGTAAAGCACCCCAGCTTTTGGAGAAGAAACTAATAGGATCCATTCTAGAGAGTCTAAGAAACTGCTACAAAGATGACAGGGTCAACCTATTCTCCAGAGCACCTGAGAGCAGGACAAGAAGCAATAGATGGAAACTAATCAAGGAGATAAGCAACCTAGAACTAAGGAGATATTTCCTGACAGAACAATTAATCAGTGGAACGACTTGCCTCCAGAAGTTGTGAATGCTCCAACACTGGAAGTTTTTTAAAAGATGTTGGATAACCATTTGTCTGAAGTGGTATAGGGTTTCATGCCTAGGTAAGGGTTAGACTAGAAGACCTCCAAGGTTCCTTCCAACTTTCTTATTCTGTTATTCTGAGCCTTGTTATTTCCAGATAATTCTGAATATGTGTTGTGGTTGTTCTAAACTGATTGTCATTTTGCTAATCACAAAATAGTCACCCAACTAGCTTTACTTGATCTCCCATCAATGAAATTGAAGAGATACCTAAAAATACCACAGGTACTAAATACTGACACTAAAACTCAAATGCTTCAGCCACCAAATGAGAAGAGAGGACTTTGATTGCATTTTGTGGTTTTGAGGACAACAGCACCATCTTGGAAACATAGAACTGATTTCAAGTTTTCAGTTTTTTACTTTCTAAAATTGCTTCTTTGAGTTTATAGGAGTTCTAGAGCAGGGGTCGCCAACCTTTTGGACCTCAGGGACTACCAAACTCATAATTTTAGATCCCAGGGACCACTAACTGGTTCTGTGGGTGTGGCCTAATTTGTGAGTGTGGCCTGGTGGTCATGTGACTGGCTGGGCATGGCTTGTATGTAAATATTATAAATATTTATATAAATATTGAAGATTTATAAAAAAGAGCAACTTTTACCCAAAATCAGGCAAAGCAGGCAGGCAGATTGAGGTGCTCACAAAATCACAGATTCATTCAGAAATCCATCATTCTGTGATTGGCTAGTTCAGTCTGTCACATAAAATTTTCTTGCAAGCAAACTCATAAAATTTGCTAGCAAGCAAACCCACAAAATTAACTCACAACACACCATGCATGTAAATATTGAATTTTTTATTTTAAAAAAGAAACTTTTATCCAAAATCAGGCAAAGCAGGCAGATTGAGTTGCTCAAGAATCGTTCAGTGATCTATCTATCTGCCATCGGCTAGCTCAGTATCTCAAATTTGCTTGCCGTGAGTCTCACTGAATTTGCTTGCAAACAAACCTTCAATCCTAAGGGAGGTTTGGCTGTGGTTAGCTAGAAAGCAAGAAATCCAACCATTTCCTGCTTCCTAGCTAATCTAAATCTTCCGGTGCAACAGAACAGATGATGGTTAGAAAAAGGAAAAATAGCAACTTAGCAGACAAGTTTGCCGGGTAAGGAGTGAGTGGGCGGGGCGGGTTCCCGCGGGCCATGTGGGCTGAGCAGCCTTGTGTTTCTGCGCAGCCTGGATTAATTGCTTTGGGGGGGGTGCTCTGGGGGTGAGATTTCTCTGCGGCCCACCAAAATTTTCTCAAGGCCCACCAGTGGGCCACGGGCCACCGGTTGGCGACTGCTGTTCTAGAGGAAGTAAGGCTGATGTGGAAGGCATGACATGTGTTTTCAAGCCGGATCCAAAAAGTAAAAGAGGGAGGAATTGAGGAGGAAAAGCTAAGTGTAAATAAAGTATTTCAACCTTTCATTTTAGCCTTTTGTAGCATTTTTTATTAAAAAGGCAAAGATATATTTTTATTTCCCTCGACACCCAAAGCAGTAAAAAAGGAAGTAAAGAAGAAGAAAGTAGAGGGAGACATTTTAGCAGAACATTTCAGTAGTAAAAGCTCAAAGATAGCTATATAAAATAATCTAGAGGATAATGTGATAAGATTCTGAGAATAATAAAGTCACAGAGCCCATTCTGTAGCTGCTAAGTCACCCTTTTACTTTCATACGGAATTTGGAATCTATACATCAGTGTTTTCCACTATTGCTGTAGAAGCAGACTTTTTTTCATGTGGAGAGAGACAGACAGAGACAGACAGAGAGAGAAAGAGAGAGCTGTGGGGTCACATGTTATTGTCTCTTCCTTTACCTCTCCAGAATAGTTGAGCAAGATGCAAAGATCTGTGCATATGTATTCTTTAGCCAGCATTCAGGAGTTGGGTCAAAAAGCAGAATTTAAATATTCTAGTCTTTCAAAGTCTTGATCATTATCATATAAAGAGCTGGTGCACGCTCATTTTTTGTCACATGTGCGTACAAGTTAATTGCAAAAGACCTGATGCATGGTTTGCAATGGAAAAATTTAATTTGGACCCAAGAGTTAATTGTTTTTCAGGGATGTTATCTTTTAATACCAATGGAGCATTAATTCTAAAACAAACCATGTACTTTTTCTATTGGTAAAAATGCCTGCTCAGCTTAGTACATTTTGATCCAAGCAAAGGCTGTGTGTGTGTGTGTGTGTGTGTGTGTGTGTATGTGTGTGTGAGAGAGTGTGAGTGTTTTGGGATGGATCTGTCTACCTATCTATCTATCTATCTATCTATCTATCTATCTATCTATCTATCTATCTATCTATCTATCCAGGTAGCTATCATCTCTACCAAATGGTCTTAAAGTAACTTTTTTTGAGTAAGTGATAGAAAAAGGAAGAAATCGGTGCTATTAAAATATGTAAAAAGTAACTTTTAAAAAATCATTATTTTTTAATAGACTATAAAGATAAAACTAACAAACATATAGGGTCAGAAAGAGGATTTGATGGAGAGAATAAAGAAAAAGAGAAACGATAGGCATGCAGAAAAAAAAACTATAGAAAGAAGCAGAAGTATAAGCAGAAAGTGACTTTTATCTTGTTTTACAAATGATATATAACAATAAGCAATAAGCAACACAGAAAATTATGTTTATTTATTGTATTCATTAATCCAATATTATATAACTGCTACCTTAACAATGGGTATCTCAGATATAACCAGAAGAGTGTCTTTTCTAATGACTTACTTTTAAATATTACTTTAAGAATCTTAAATTAGGATATTTTCTACATAGTTTCAATGCAACCTCTATAGATTCTTGCTGGATAATCTTGTTACAATACTGTCCTTTCCTCATCTCTGCAATATCTCCCTATGAGGAGATAGAGAGAAATATTTCAGTATCTCTTGTAGAGACAAGTTATCTGGCCAAAACGGTACAGAGTTAAAGCCTGAGAAGGCTGTAGCATTTCTCCTATTTGTATTCCATTCTGATAAAAATAGATATAGTAACAGATGTCTTGATAGTTTAAACATTTTAAACATTTATGATCAAATATTTTATCGAAGTTCAAATCTTTTATCGAAGTTCAAATAGGGAATCCTGAAATTCAAATCAAGTGATCCCAAATCAAATTATGTAACTTCAAAATCTAAATTTCTTATCCTCTCTTCTCGTGATTGGTTGATCAGGGCATTCTACAATAGCCTGGTTGAAATCAGGGTTAGACAATTAATTTTCCCAAGAAATGAGAAACTGGAAATTATTGTGAGTGCTGAATCAATAGGCTGAACTTAATGCTGCTTAAAATTAATTTTACTGCTTTATAAATAGCATCAAATGATTGTATATGGCTTTGATCAGCTGCTACTGTTAAGAATACATGTTATGTCTTGTTTACATCTGTTTTCTAATTTCTGTGGGCTGGACAAGGACAGCCAAAGACCTGGATGAGGCCCAGGGACTCTTAAATGCCCAGGTCAGATCTAAATGAAAATTAAAACAACATGTAAAGAAAAAAAATGGAGCAACTTCAGTGAGAGAGTTAATTAAGCCTCTGCTAAAATCACTTCCCATGGAAATTCGGCTCTCATGGAGCCAGTAAATTTCTTCATTTTGTCTGCATCTCACCTTCTGCTTATAAGAGAAAAGTAAATGCAAGACATTTTGCATGGATATGTCTAAAAGATATTTTCCTTTTGCACTGGGAAAATATACCATCTTCCTCTGGCATATGTTTCCCACAGTCTTACAATTAATCTCTGCATAGTTTCAAAATTTTCATGCTTTGTAGAGGAATCTGATTTCGAGATAGAATGTAATCTTTCATCTGACACAAGGAGAACAGACCACACCTGAGCAGGTTCAAACAAGAGAGAATAGTTCCTTTTCTGTCATATTGGCTTACGATGAATAATGGGAGGAAGCCAACTCTTGGGTTTATTTCCTTATAGGGATGGTTACGATTATGAGAGCCAGGAGAAGGAAGATGGTGGAAAGTTGAATGCAATGGGAGGAACTCGAAATAGTCATTGCATTCAGAGCTGGTAGAAAAGTTAGGCTGAACCTGTCATTGATCAGTTTCCCACCATTGTCTCTTATCTGGCCTTCAGGTGCTTTGGAAAATAGATTGACACCCTTGTTTCTGTGAAAGCCTCTCACATTGGAATACTGCTATCATGTCACCCCTGGTTCCTCTTTTCACTAGACGAGCCATGCCCAGCTCCTGCAACTACTCATACATTTTAGCATCTAGGCCCCTGGTTATCTTTGTTACTCTAATGCCATTTTTCCAAAGTTTCAACATCTTTGTTGTAATGTGGTGTCCAAAACTGACACCAGGTGTATTCCAGGTGTGGCTTAAGGCTTTAGAGAGCGACACTAATGTGAGCATGATGTGGATACTATCCCTCTAGGTGTCAGTGTTCCAATGAAACTCCCAATTTCATTCAGCACTCAGAAACAAAGTTCATCCAAGTAAAGATTTATTAAAAAGTCATATTGGTACATCTGGGAAAACCTGAATCTGGGAAATCTAGGTTTTTCTTCCTAATTGAAAATCAAAAGCCCATCCCCTGCACCCACCAGTCCATCACAACTGGAGACATTCCTCTAGACACTCCTCTCCAGGTGTAGGGTAACTTGTCCTTAACTTTATGAGAAGAATGTTGTTGAGTCTAACTTTCTGCCTCTCTATGAAATCCCCCCTCCCAAATTCCCAGACACTAAGTATGGCAACCTCAAAGCTTCTAAATAAAATATGGCTTCCAAGGCTGATACTAGGATTGTATGTGTTTGTGTATTTGTTGTGTATTTGTGTGTGTGTGAGAGAGAGAGACAGAGAGAGAGACCATTACAAACAAACACATTCATGCCTGGAAAATATTCCTGAATGTAAAATGTTGCTTAACAGAAAAATCTGTTGATATTTTGTTAACAGAAGAATATTCAAAGATTCAGAATAAGTAGAATTAAATATACTTAAAGGTAGAATTAAATATATATTTTAAAAAACCACCAACAAATGGAGAAACAAGATGACCTGAATGCATGTGAAATTAGAATTGACCTAGATTTATCTAGGAAAACTGGGTATCTGAAGTGTATGACTAAAATGGCTGTCACAATCACATATTTACAGGTTGTCACCTCTTGAAACTCAGTTACATTTTATTTGAATTTACTTCAGATCAAATTACAAGTAGTCTTGCCTTACAACTATAATTGAGCCCTGGATTAGGGTCATAAGTCACGGCAGTTGTTAACAATTGTATTTGATTTTACAACTCTTTTTAACTGTGGTTGTTAAGTGAATATTGTTATATGAACCAGTTTTCTTCAACTGGTACGTATTTCTTTCCAGAAACTGGAAATAAATGTTAGAAACCAGCAAAAAAAAAAAAGGCAAAAATTATGATCCTATGAATCAATTGCCAAATTCTTAAAATGTGATCATGTGACCGTGTGTGTGTGTGTGTGTGTGTGTGTGTTTATATGTGTGTGCAATTGTCAGAAGTCAAGAACTGAGTTATAAGTAGCTCTGGGGAAATCTGTTGCGATTTGGAATGATCACCAAGCGACATGTTTTTAATTACTTATACCCATTCAAAACATCAGGCAGCTCCACTGATCCTTTTCTGTCTTTTGTTGATGCAAATACTAATACTAACAAGAATAACCACAGGATAATGTTAAGAAGTATACAACTTTAAGTAAAAAAAACCTATTAATCAGAGAAAGCTAGCTAAGAAGGCTGCTTGATAAACTTTGACCAATTTTCTCTCATTTAACCATTCTCGGTTTAACATAAATCATAGGTTTGTTTTGACTCTTAACAGGAGCATGAGAAAATGCAATGCTTTGAAAGATGGCTGATTTATAAATGCACTAAAAAGAACATGTTGCGATTTTTCTTTATTTCCATATTTTTTCAGAAGTGGGTGGCAAATATATGTTAATAAAATAATTAATCTTCCTATAATCTAGGGCCTAGATTCTAGGCAGAATAATGAATCCTGCATTTTTCCATCATTGTGTAAGATGATAGCCTGGGAAAATGTTATCCATGTTTAAAGGAAAAAAACAAAAAACAGCAAGACACCTAAAATAGCTGTGTTTCTTCTTTCTTTGCATATTGGAACATAATAACACTCAGCCTGCTTAATTAGATGACATTTTACAGAGTGTTCTAAATGGGAACAAATTACTGTACTATTGGCACCTATGTAGTACTATATTTTACAGCATATATTAGTTTAATATGCAGGGTATTTGCACAATAAGGTTGTTAAGTCTGTTTGCTTTGCTCCAGTTGATAGCTCCGTAAATGCCAAAATAAAATAAATCTTGGGGGCTTTTGTTTTGTTCTGTTTAAAACAACAACAACAACAACCCAGCAGCTCATTCCCAACAACCCAACAGCTCATTCCCATACAAACCTTTTACTGGGTTTCCCTTCTGTATGGTGAGGGGGAAAAGCAAATATTTCTTCAAAATGAAAAATATATAGCACACATCATGTTGATTTCTCCTTTTTTGCTTAGAAGGATAGAACACCTGATGTGATTTTCCCTTTCATAGTCTCAGTAAGCCCTGGGTCCTTTCCTAATGCTACAGCTAAATCTGCCTTACAGTTAAGGGACAAAAAGTAAGTGTTGGTTTTGGAGATAATCTTTGCAAAGGTACAGCTTTTCCTGCCCAGGGGAGAAAACTGAGCCCATATAATGGTTTATAGGAGTGACATTGAAAGACAAGCAGAAGAACTGCAAAATAGACAACAGGCAGATAAGTAGCAGTCCACAGAAGGAATAGGGATATGACAAGCATCTCATAGGACAAGCATCCTAGACCCTCCTTAGTTTCTTGAATTGTAAAGAAGGAGCAGAAATGTGCTTTTAAGATTTGCAAGGTTGTGTTAATGTAAAGATATACAGTACTATAAAGATATACAGTTAGTATTTCCTAGAATCAGAGAATCATAGGATTGGAAAGAACCTTGGAGATGTTCTAGTCCAATCCCCTCCTCAACTTTATAGACTTTGTATCTGTGATGGTGAACCTATGGCACGCGTGCCAGAAGTGGTACACAGAACCATCTCTCCGGGCATGCCAACTATTGCCCGTTCTTCTTCCAGGTTCTGGTGCACACATGCACACCAGCCAGCTGGTCTTCGCATGCATGGGAGTGCTGGAAACTGAAAGAGCAGTGCACACATGTGCACCATCCAGCTAGTCTATTCCTCCAATTCAGATAGAGGTAAGAATTTTTTTTAAAAAAACTGAGTCAAACTCAAATTGTGGTGGTTTCAACAGGACAGAAGTAGTTTTCCTTTGTCTGCTTTTAAAATGTTATTCCTCTTTCTCAATCTAGTTTTAAGTGGTGGGATTTTTTGATAATCTCCTGTCCAATTAATTAAGATGGCCAAAGTCAGAAAATTGCTGAGGCTTAAACTCGCATGTGCTCAAGTATATTCCTTCCTTATCACAGGTAACAAACTGGATATGTTGTTTAATTTCACACATGAAGGTAGACATCGTTGTAAAGCATGACAATGGAGGGAGAATGTAAGTGGTGTAATTAGTGCAATGAGAAGCAGAATCATTTAGAGTTTTGTTCCACCTTCAACAAAAATGATCTAGTTATTTCAGGTCTACATCTGTGACTAGGAATTGATAATCTATATCTTAACTTCTTATAGCTCTTTCTTAGTCCATTGTGTATTTCCATTCTGCTTCTGATCACTGCTTCCTAGAACTGCCTATATAGGATCGATGAAGGTTCGCTGCTTCTAGGAAGCCTTTATTGATTTTAAGAATGGTTACAGGAACTGTGCATGTCTAGTCTAGTGAAGAGAAGGACCAGGGGAGACACGATAGCAGTGTTCCAATATTTGAGGGGCTGCCACAGAGAGGAGGAAGGGGTCAAGCTATTTTCTAAAGCATCAGAAGGCCAGACAAGGAATAATGGATGGAAACTGAACAAGGAGAAATTTAACCTGGAAATAAGGAGAAGCTTTCTGACAGTGAGAACAATCAATCAATGGAACAGCTTGTCCTCAGAAGTTGTGGGAGCACCATCACTTGAGACTTTCAAGAAGAGATTGGACTGCCATCTGTCAGAAATGGTGTAGAGTCTCCTGCTTGGGCAGGGGGCTGGATTAGATGACCTACAAGGTCCCTTCCAACTCTGATTATCTGTTATCTGATCCTGCACAGACAGTCCTTGATCTGCAACCACAACTGAGTCCAACATTTCTGATGCTAAGTGAGATAATTAAGTGAATTTTGCTCCTTTTTACGACCTTCCTTGCCACAGTTGTGAAGTGAATCGCTATCAGAAGATGACAAAAGCTGATCACCTGACCCCAGGACACTGCAACTGTCATAAATGTCAGTCAGTTACCAAGCAGTTGAATTTTGATCTCATGACCATGGGAATGCTGCAATAGGCATAAATGTGAAAAATGGTCATAAGTCACTTTTTCCAGTGCTGTTGTAACTTCAAACGGTTACTAAATGAACTTTTATAAGTTGAGGACTGCCTGTAATAATAATTGAATTATTATTTTTTGTAGACCCTTAGTCCTTTTAGTGACTGTCTCCAAATCTGTAATTCATATCTTCATTCTCAGAATCCTAACATATTCCCTTATGTTAATCAATCCTCCTCATTCCCAGCCTAACCCTTACCCTTACCTTTATCCTCCTCCCACGTTTTGTGTCCCCATCACTTGAAGTGTCTGGAAAAGCAGGGAGCATCACCCAATGGAATAATAATAATATTGATAATTGACATATTATTGGCAATAATACTCTTAACCACAAAGATGATAATATTAATATTAGAATAGAATAGAATAGAATAGAATAGAATAGAATTCTTTATTGGCCAAGTGTGATTGGACACACAAGGAATTTGTCTTGGTGCATATGCTCTCAGTGTACATAAAAGATACATTCATCAAGAGTCAAAAATCATAAGGTACAACACTTAATAATAGTCATAGGGTACAATAAGCAATCAAATCATACTAGAAAACAGTCAATAAAAATTATTTAGGATACAAGCAACAAGGGTACAGTCATACAGTCATAAGTGGGAGGGGATGGGTGAAAGGAAGAATGGGAGGATTAATAGTAATAGTAATGCAGACTTAGTAAATAGCTTGACAGTGTTGAGGGAATTATTTGTTTAGCAGAGTGATGGCATTCAGGAAAAAAACTGTTCTGTCTAGTTGTCTAATTAGTAATATGATTCCAGTAAATATTTAGAAAAATGTGGAAAAGTGGGCATTTCCCCTTCCCCCTCCATGGGTCTGAGAGAAAAAGAATAATCACAGGGGTATTCTCAAGGCATTTCTGGAAAATAAAAAGGTTGGCATGTGCAGTTTGACTGGGAAAATGAAGCTTCAAATAATTGTTTTAAACCTAGCCTATTATATTCCCCCTCTCTATATAAAAATATATCCATGGGCTTCTTCCAATGAGTTCAAATTCATTCCAGTTTCTTGCAGAAAACCCTAGGTTTCAGTGTAGTAACTCAGAAAAGGTCAGCTTTCTCTGAAAAAGAAATAAGACCAGGGCAGATTAAAAATGAGAGGAGAGAGCCAGGAGGAAGGAGGGAAGGAGGGAGAGGAGAGAGGGACTAGGTTGGATAGGTGGAGCCCAAAGTCAATCAACTGGTTATTGTGTCCAAAGAATATGTAAATGCAACTGGAGAGATCAAAAGAGGTGATGTCACTTTATAGCAAAACAGGTCAGGCAAGCCCAGGTAACTGAGGAAGGTAAGCTGCTAATTATTCCCAGGGAAAAAAAAATAAGGTGTACGGTTACACGCAGCCGTAGGAAATCAGGAGGTCAAACTTCCTTCGTCATCGATTCCACTACCTTCTTTCCACAAACTGAACACGTATACACAATCATATACCCCATTATGCATAGAACATGGCAGAGAAGGATATAGACTTCCCAAATTCTCCCTTGCCAGGTGAGTGTGTGTGTGAATGTCTCTATGTGTGCAACAGATGAGATCATGTTTGTAGTCTCCCCTGAGTAGGATTAAATTTCAAGGCAGTTAATGGGCCGTTTTCTGCACGGACAAGTATACTGGTGTAGCTCTGCTGGTACATGTGAAAGTTCTTGGGCAATGGGGGGGGGGGGCGGAAACCCCACCCCTGCTGTTTTTTTGTGGGTTTTGTGGTGATGGGGTGGGCGGGTGGGATGGAAATGCTGCTTCAGTTCATTATGGTTGGATTTTCCTGAAGTTTTAACAGGGTGAAAGATGCCACAAATGGATGGAAATCAGTGTGACATTCCAGGGACTTGGCAATTTTGCAGTTTTATTTCACGGAGGAGATTTATTTGAGGAGGAGGAGGAGAAAGGAGAGGAAAGCAAGAGTATGTTTCTCAGTGAGGAATCAAGTAAGTGAGAAGGTAATATGTTATAACCAACAAAACACAGTAATTTGCTAGTTAACCGGCAATTTTATCAGAAGAGGAGATAAATTGGCCTGCAAAAATCCAACCCTTATTTAGAAAAACCTCTTAACGTCTTTTGTAGCTACTGCCATAAAGTTTGATAATGACTATTTTTGTGCAAACATACCAAGGCTGGGGGATGGACAAGTAAAAATGGGCTACTTTAGACAGTAATTGGTAGAAGGTTGATGCTTTGACTTGAATTTGGTTGCTGTAGAAAATTATTTTGGTTGCTTCTGTATAGTCCAGATTAAGAAACCTGACGGTAGCCTACCAAACACTTTGTTTGTTTGTTTTCTTGGTGGTAAATGTTTTGATGCCATTCCTTTGCTAAACCTTTTGAATGCAATTTGCTACTTAGCAATCACAAAATGCTTACAACATTGTTGTACTTCCATCTAATCACTGAGTTCTTAAGACAGAAATTACTATCATTATACAATCCTTCTGAGCAGATAGTTGAAATACATTCTGATGTTGTTGCAACATGGTATGATGACATATGGCATTGAAAGGACCCCAGGGTTCAACATTTTCTGTGATGAATCCCTCCACTGGGACAGCTAACTCCATTATATTTGGGCTGCCCAATCTTGGGGAAGTTTTTGAAGACTCAAGATGGCTTTTCTGGAGAGAAGTGCAGGATGAAATGAATGATCCTGTTACCCCAAAAGTGTAGGTACATTGGTCTGGATATTATTATTGGGGTTGTTTGTTTATGTGCATGTTCTTTTATTCTTCCTAACACCCGGTGATTTGTTTTGGGGTTTGGTTTTTTTTTGCTATTATAAAGTGCTTAGAGTTTCTGGGATATAATGGCATATAAACTACAGTAAATATCTTATCAAATAAGTATAGGCATTTATATAGCAGGGGTGGGATTCAAATTGGTTCACCACTGGTTCAGTGGGCGTGGCTTGGTGGACATACTTTGCGTGCGTACGTGCACTTTGCACATGCATGTGGAAAACGTGCACTTCACATGCCTGCAGAGTTGTTCCCACTGATTTTCTCCTGCAGTCCTGCATTCTCCCTGTCGCTTCAACAACTGATGCACGGCCATGTGCTGTGCCGCGCGATGCAGCTGAGCATCAAAAGCAGGAAATAAAGGTCAGTATGGAGCCAGGGTGGGCAGGTGGGCCCAACAGCTGATTATCAGAGCAAACCGGTTCGCTTCCAGATGATCTTTGGAGCTACCAGTTTGGCCAAACTGGGCCAAATCGGTAGACTCCTACCCCTGGCTTGTGGAGTCAATACTTTCAGTTCTTGATTGGCCCTCAGTCTGGATCATGCAGTGTGATTGCCTCATAATTTCTGGATTGAAGTGAATCTAGGGATTTCTTCTTGAATAAGATGAAAGAGAATCTATTTGACTGACAATCAGATGACATTTGTAGGCATGCATAGTAAGTTCACACAATCTATTATGTTCATACAGTTTTGAAGAAGGATTTTGTCAGTCCTGTTGCATGTCATTTCTCTCTCTTTTCTTTTTCTCTCTCAATGTCCTCCAGAATTTATGAAACAATGTAGTAATATAACTTTCTGGAATTTTTTAAAAATTATTTTATAGACATGGATATTGAAATTCATAAGAGTTTCAATTTTTGCTGGTTTAGCTTGAAGCCAGCAGGGTATAAATTGGGACAAGGAGAAAGTGTGCAGGCATTTTTGTTGGCTATTTGATTCAGTTCAAAGAGAAGCTGTTTTCCCTTTACTGATTGCTAGTAATCAGGGTCTGGACTGTGAAGATCTAAAGGACTATGAGATGCCAGCAAAGATGTACTCCTATCATGTACTCCTGAATTTTTGTAATTTAGATTTAGTATCACTACTTATTAGCCATTAGGTTGTGTCCGATCTTCAGCACTGGCCTATTTAAAATGAAGGGCCTGACAGGTGCAGCTGTGATGGAAAAATGGATGGGATTGTACCAGAGGTGGTATTCAGCAGGTTCTGACCAATTCTGGAGAACTGGTAGCAGAAATTTTGAGTAGTTGAGAGAATCAGCAAATACTACCTCTGACTGGCCCTGCCCCCATCTATTCTCTGCCTCCCGAGTCCCAGCTGATCGGCTGGTTCTTCTTTTGTTGCCCTGCACAGGAGAACGGAGCTGGAAAGCAGGTTAGTGGGGTGGGGAGGGAATGTGATTTTACAATATCCTTCCCCTATCATGCCCACCAAGCCATGCCCACCAAGCCATGCCCATAGGACCAGTGGTAATTTTTTTTGAATCCCACCACTAGATTGTACTAAGCACTTCCATCCCATTGATAGATAGCATGTGGGAACTGACAATTGATACAGCTGTAGGGTATAATAATGCAAAATAGATTAGGTCATATTAAGTATACCTGGTTCATTTTGTGTGGGGGGGGGGGTCTTTTTTGTATTTTGGGATTGGGAGCAGGGTTAGGTGAAGTTTAGTTGACTTTTTGTTGTGGTTGGTTTGATAATAAATCTATAGAGGTATTTCTACTACAGTTGTAATGTTTTCTAGGGTGGAAAGTCTTGTGACTTTTTAAGGAGTATCTAGAAATTAGGAAAAAAAAGGGATGGGGTCTGCATGCAGCTCTGGGAATTCTCAGGAACTGGCTGTGGATCTGGTTGGTGGAACAAATTAAGGTCCCCAAATTTATGGTTCATCCCATCTTTTTATGCATCCACCAATAAGTCTAGTCTATTTCATTCCCCAGTTCCTTTTTGAAAATGGTCATGTAAAAGTTACATTAAATTATGCATTTTGAATCAAATCCCTCCAGAAAATATTTCCTTTCCAAGCATCTTGACATTCTTTTTCATTGTAGTACTCTGGGGAAATATACAGAGTGTGACTTAATTAATGGTTGAATGCCACATTAATTTAGGAGTCAGGTCATTTTGTATCAGAATTTGCAAAGGCCTTTTAACACCAAGCATTCTTCCACATACTGTGCCCATACAACGCATCTAATCAAGGCTGTTAAACACCTAATGACTCCATGTGCAGAGTGCACAAAGCTTGGTTCCTTTTAACCTTGAATTTTTTGTTGTTGTTTATTTGTTTTTGGGTGGCTTAGTGTGCAGCCAACCCAGCCAATTTACATCGTTGATGGCTTAATGTCTTGTGCAAATCAGAAAGTGGGTTATTTTACTACCCAGAGGAAATGTGATGTATTAGAGCAGCTGCTGTGCATGCACCAATGCAACAGAACATGAATTTCAAGATGTATGCTGTGAGAGAATCTCATGTGGGCCATGACAAGTAGCTGAATTAAATAGTTGGAAATGGCAGGCACATAGTCTTGAAATCAATGACTACATGGTTTTCAACCACAAGTAACAGAATTCTGGGATTCTCTTGTGGTGAGAGCCACATTCTAATGTTCACATATGAAATGTTGGCAGGTTGTACTCTTGTTCTGAGGTACTTTTACAGTCATCTTTGAATAAAAATAGAAACATTCCTTATTGCGTTCTAAGGCTTTTGGGCTTTCTAACAATTTCATAGGGAAAAAAGGTCTTTGGTTCAATGGTGTCAGACTAGCACATTTTTAGGAAAAGAAAAATACAAAGTGACTATATCTCTTCATCAATTATGTTTTCCACTAAGTAATGCACTACAGAAGAACTAATATATTCATGGTTAAGCATGTTCGGGTCCCAATATCTCCAGTTAAATATGTGGTGAATCATTGAGGTTCCATGAAACCTCCATCCATCCATCCATCCATCCATCCATCCATCCATCTATTCAAAACAACACAACAAAATCTTCCTTAAAAACAGACCTATCCAAAATATTATGCCAAATTATCATTGGTGAAAGGTTTATGTATTCATTAAATTTAAGGAGATTTAAATTTAATCTCTTTGTTTATTCTACAAGAAGATTATGTTGTAGAATAGAAATCTTAATACTGAATACCACAATGCTCTGTGGTTCTTTTTAAACTAATAACTATCTCACCATAGATTATAATGTGCATTGTGAGAAGTATATAAATTGGTACTTCTCATGCATAATCAATAAAGGTGCACCAAACTGTTAGAAAATCATTTTCAGCTATACTCAGACTCTCTTTCTCTCTCTCTCCCTCTTTCTTTCTCTCTTCCTTTCCCTTTCCTTCTCCCTTTCCCTCTCATTTCTCTCTCACTCTTCCCCACCCCCTCCTCCTCCTCCTCCTTTCTTTTTCTTTGGATAATTTCATCATTGGGTTTACTTGCCACTATTGAATCCATAAAGATAGTAGACTTGTTTTACAGATACTAGCAACAACATTACCCATGCTTTATGCATCTACTTGTCATTTTTTTGCACATGAACTGAGAATAAAGCCAACCAAGGGCCTGGCACAATGTCTCAATTAATTGATTTTTCCAATTTCAATGATTTTTTTTTTACTCAAACACAACAAGACAGCAATAACCTACCTTCCTCATGAACCATTTAATTGATAGGAACAGTATGGAAAAGCATAAGGCTGTCAAATCACAGAGAGAAGGTCTTCTGTTATGACTGGTATTAGAGGAGATAGAATTACAGACATGGTCACCCTGTACATGTACAGTGGGATTCAGCTATGGGCATGGAGAACAAAACAGCACAACAAATCTCTGCATGGCAATAAGTCTTATTAAAGTATATAATCTGCCAAAAAAAAAAATCCTTCCCAATGAAAGAGGCTTTTGTTTTATTCTTAACTCATTCTCAGAGTATTTTAGGGCTTCTTCTACAGTTTTCCTTCTTTTGTTGCACAATAAGGCCATAGTTTGATTTTGGTTTTTTTGCAAGGATGGGATTTATTCTATTCTCTAAACTAATCGGTGATATTGACTATACATATGATTAATGATTATTTTCTGCATGTGGGGGCGCCGTGCTCACTTAATTCAGTGGTGTTTGGGTTGCTCTGCATTGATTTTCATTGTTCTTTCCCAAAAATTATAAAGAGCGAAACAGAAAGTCCTTTAAATGAACAAACAAAACATTTTTTTTTTAAAAAAGCAGGAAGGCCTTTCCTCCTTTGAGTAAGTCTCACATTGCCTGCAAAGCCAAACCACGTTTATTCATTGCAAAAGTTTGCAAAGCAAAACTTAACATGTGGTTTCCGACCGTGGAAAGTCTTTTGTTTTTTTTAAATGGATAGACTGGCAAATGGATTATCTGCTATTGCCAGATTGCAAATGAGTGAACTATGCTTTCGGCCTGGCTGAAGCAAACTCAGCTTAATTGATGAATCGCACAGAAACCTGGAAATGTTGATTTTTGCAGATGAGAAAACTAAAAGGGAGGCAGGGTTAAAATTGTTTTCCTTGAAACAGTACACCATTTCAATTGGAAATGGAAGAGAAGAATTCCAGTTTTCCATCTCTGAGTTTTCAACTCACTCAGATTTAGGAGATTTTCCAATTTTTCCAGGTGCACCTGTCTGATGGCTGCATAGCACAGCAACCTAACTAATACAAGCAGGAGCTGAAAGTCTCTATTTTCTTGTAAGGCACAAGAGAAAAAGAGGCAGCCTGCTGAGTGGATCTGAGGGCTGATTTTTTTATTCTTTTGTCTGTTCGGATTTGTAGCTGTGCCTTCTAGAAAGGTCAAGCGACATATGGAAATAAAATACATTTGCAATGTTGAACCAGGGGTTCAAAAATGTCCACCTTGCTCCGTTTCTCCCATAGAGACATAGATAAGGATGAAACCTTAAGAAATCTTTATATTTAAATTCTTTTGGAGACCCAGCCATATTTGGAAGATATAGCTCATTTGCTGGAATCCACACTGTATATCTGACATATACATGATCGAGTGGATCCAGAGGTATTTCACAAGAAGAGTACTCCACTCTTCTATTCACAATAAGAATCCCTTATGCCACCAGGCTTGAAATTCTGGGCTTGGACAATCTGAAACTCTGCCGCTTGCAGTCCGATCTAAGCATAGTACATAAAATTGTCTGCTATAACATATTACCTGTCAACGACTTCTTCAACTTCAATCACAATAATACGTGAGCAAACAATCAATACAAACTCAAGGTAAACTGCTTCAAATTCGATTGCAGAAAATACAACTTCAGCAACAGGGTGGGTCAATGCTTGGAATGTTCTACCCAACTCCGTTGTTACAGGCTCAAACCCTCACAGCTTCAAACTGTCTACCATGGACCTCACCCAGTTCCTAAGAGGTCCATAAAGGGGGTGTATATAAGCGCACAATGTGCCTATCGCCCCTGTCCTACTGTCCCCATTGACCTGTATTTATTTCCTTTGTTCATGTTTATTTTTATACTTAAACCTGCTATCTTGTACATCTTTGGCAAACAAACAAATTATTAAAGATTGAGAACAGGCCATGTTAAGCTCTTTCTCAACTGCTACAGATAGTCCCCTATTAATTAAGCCCAGAATTATGGCCATAAGTCATTCCAATTGCTAAATAGGTATCCATGTGGCTCAGCTCGATTTTACAACCTTTTTTTTACAGCAGTCAGTAAGTGAGTCACCATGTTGGTTAAATAGATTTATGGTCTGAGGTGGACATTTTTTTTTTTAATTTCCAGAAACTGAAAGTAAACACCAATTTCTGGAAAAAATAATAACAACAATATAATTTGCAGTCATGTAATTGTGGATGTTGCTGATGGTTGTACATGCAGGGCAGTTGTCAAAATGCAATCACATGGTCATGAGAAGGGGGTGGCTGTTGCAATTTAGAATCAGGTCGTAAATAGGCTTGGGATACTCCATTGTAACTAAGTGTAAGTTGATGACTACCTATATGGAGTGGGGTTTATTGATTCATAAAATAGCAGCTATTGTGGCATGAATCCATACATGTGTTTGCCAAAAAGCAATTTCACAAGGTTTCTTCTCATCCTTCTTTCTAAAATTCTGGGAGACTCCTGGTATCCTGATCCCAAAAGTTCTTTTTCTCCAAAGGAAGACATAGTTCCAAGCAAAGTGTTGGCTTGTAGTCATTTTTGAATTATGTGTTCTGAATTGATAGGGGCAGCCCAGAGGCACTGTAGGAAATATAGGAGATGTTGTCAGATGGTGCTTGGCTTCCCAACTTGCTGACTACCTGCTTATTAGTTTATTTAAAATCAAAACAAAAAGAAAATTAGAAGTCCTGGTAAATGCCAAGGCTGCAGGCACAAATCTGGAATATCAGTTCTGATTTCTTGAGTTATGAAATCTATTCAGCCCCTGTATTCTCAACTCTCTCTCTTACAAATACAAACAAGGGTGTAGCTTCAACTAAGGAGAATGAAGACATAAATAGCCTGAGGCAGCTAGGCAATTCAGTGGAAAAATACAAGTAAAAGGATGACCCAACATAACAGCTAAAAATAGGAATAAACATAGACATACCAGGAACGATCTCTATAAAATTCAGGAGCCATACACCAATGAATGAATATATGGTAAAATTTAAGAGATAGCATGAACACGCCTTGGAATTATGATCAGTATCAAACTAAGCTTGCAAGTCCAATCTTGATTTTTCCTGGATGTGTTTTTCCCCAGGAGTATTCTTCTCTGAATACATGGTGATTTTCATTATTGGTACACAACTGAATTCAATTCATTGCAAATCTCCTCTTTTCTGCTCATTCCTGATTTATGAAAACTAAATGTATTAAATCTGCATATTTCCAACATGTTAATGGTATATAACTTTTAAGATAGCTCCAACAGCATTGCTCCAACAAGGTGCTCCTCCTTATATGTCAGTGTGTTATATATTTCCAATCTCATCAAAGCATAGTTGCTCAATCTAAGTAACTACCCTTATGAATTCAAATTCCACAGATGGATTGCATTGTTTATTTACTTACCACATAAACTAATTTTGTGTTTTCATTATTATCTCTTTTATTTCTTCTTTACAATGAAAACCTTTACAAAGGGTAATGGAAATGAATCAGTTTTATTTCACAAAATTTATATTATTTATATCACTTTTTTTTTCAAATAAGACAGCAAACATATCCAACACACTTTCATGCCTAAGGCAGGACTAGAACTTACAGTGTCCTGGTGATTGGCCCAAAATCACCCAGCCAAGTTTTCATGGCTTAAAGTGGGACTTAAAACTCATGTCCTCCTAATTTCTAGATTGGTGTCTTAACCACTAGACCCATTGGCTCTCATATGTCATATGAATAAAACCATTTGGTTGTTTGGACAGTTGCAAGTATTGTGAATGGCACATTGCTTCATTTCATTGAAGCTCTTTGAAGACGTCCCATATAGTTTTCTGAAGTTCGCTGCACTGCATTATAAACTATCCAATTTATCAATCACGGAAGGACAACCACTCAGTAAAGAGATGAGGTTTTTTCCATCCACAAGAGAAAAGTAGAAACTACAAAACTATTAAATTTTTTCCAGGACTCTTGTGGAAGCATGCAATTGACAAATAATATTCTCAATATTCTTAAGTTTGTCTCAAGAGTTCCTTACAAACAGTCAGTTTTCTACATCTATTTTTTTTCTCGTCTCTCTGCCCAAATATGACTGCTACTACTATTTTTTTTTGGGGGGGGGAGGGGCAGGGACTTGGATTAATGAAATCCAGTCTTTTCTATTATTTTTTCCTCCATTCTGAATTAACTATTTCATAACTAAGGTAAAAAATTGCAACAGGGACAATTTCAACCTCTGACGTGTTTCCATGATGATTGCAAAGAAGGTACTCATGTGAAAAACAGTGGATTAGAACTAGCCAACCATGATTTTTTTTTCTTCTTCACAGCAGATTCCATAAGATAGTTTTACCCTTTTGATATAGATTAAGCTGTATAAAATTCCAGGAAATATAGTTTCAAGACATATAGAAAGCAACAGTGTCTATGGAGATTCTCAGTCATCATGTTTGTCCCAGGTGCTTTTTCAACTGGACTTTCTGGTTTTTCTTTGAAGATGTTTCACTTCTCATGCAAGAAGCTTCTTCAGCTCTGTCTGGATGGTGAGGAATTAAAGGATTTATACTCCTTGCAGATTGTTTGCATTAATTATACAACATCGTCCACCTCCAGTCTTCAACACAGTCCCCTTCGCAGTTCCATGAAGGCTCCACACTCATTTGCATTACTCAGGTCACCCTGATGACACTGATAAACCTCTCGGTGGCCTCAATGACTCTCTAAAAGAATGAAAATGCAAATAACCAGCTGTCTGCAAGGAGTATAAATTCTTCCATTCCCCACCATCCAGTCAGAGCTGAAGAAGCTTCTTGGGTAAGAAGCAAAATGTCTTCAAAGAAAAACAAGAAAGTCAAATTGCCTCTTGAAAAGAACAACTAGAAAGCAACAGGTTTGGAAAACTGATCTGGTTAACAGCCATTGGTCTGGCCTGCAGTTTGAAGCGACATTGCCCTTTATAAGTCAAGATAACAGAAATTGGAAGACCAACAGTTTATGGAGTAGTAAGCTTGGGCTTTGCCAAAGGACAGAATTTAAGCAACAGTGATTTTAAATGCATGTTGTGGTATAAACTGAAATTATCCATTGATAATTTTATTGCTCATGGTACATGTCAGCCTTGGGCTTTCAAAGCCATAAACACTATGTACTAGTAAGAAACAATTTCTCTGTTTGTTTTCTCTGTGCTTTGCTCCTGATAAAGGCATCAACACGCTATTGGAATCTGGAGTAGAGGTAGCTAATGATTAACCACTAGCAATTTTGGAAGCAGGAATTAAACAAGAAGGAACAATTATTTCTACAGTGTATGCACATAAGTGTATACAAATATACATTATCAATTATATCTGCAGTTTTGTTAATAAAACAAAATCCCTTATCAACCTTACGGATAGTATGTGTTTCTCAATCTCAGGTCTTCTAACAGAGATCAGGGAGTTTGAGGGTTGAGTATTTTAGCTGTTCTTAACATTGATCTCTCCTGAATAGAGCATTCTTATGCTGTTTCTGGATCTGTTGGAGATTAGGAGTCCCAGCCCCAATTCTACCACCACTAGGATCACTTTGGTCTTTACTTCTACATCCTCTCTTAGTTCTCCTTTGAGGCCCTGGTACTTTTCCAGCTTCTCATAGTCTTTCTTCCCGAAGGTGCCATCATTTAGGACCTCTATTTCAATCTTGTCTTGTCTTCTGCCAAAAGGTCTGGTTGACTGGCCAGTTCCTGCCTCAGGTGTCACCTAGATTAACAAGGTCCACATGAGATGTGGGACAATCTGAGAAGTGGACTACTGGAACAAACCATACATGTATGAGACAAGAGAATCTCATAATATAAATGTATGTTATGTATTGATAGATTTTTGAAAATCCGATTTAAGATTATTTAATAAATACATCATAAATCCATAATTGTCCCCCCCTTCACCTCAAGTACACCACTTGTTTTCTCTTACATTACATCTCTATGGCCTAGCTTTTAGAGCATGCTGCTAAACAGCTATCTATGGATGAGGGATGCTAGGAACTCAATAAATCTGGAATGAATTCTTCCAGCATTCATCAATATTAGTTCCAGCATTCCCATGTGAATATTAGCTTCATACAGATGTGAGGTAAAACATTTCTAATCTTTTGTCCTCCCTTTGAGTTTGTTCTAAAATGGTACATTGGCAAAGTGAGTTTTGTGAATGTTAGAATTCTGAGATTGAATGAATCTGTGTCCAATCCTCAGTGTAAGAAAGTTAGGAGAGGCATGGTACTGATAGTTAATTTGTCAATTCCCTTTTTATAGAGACACAACCCATCACCACTTTAATTGTTCTCATTGCCAAGACCTTTTTTTTAATGCTTAGCCAAACCTCTTTTTCTTACATCTTACACTCATTAAATGCAAAACTGTCCTTGTGAGAACCTAGAACAGGTCTTTCCTTTCTATATCTAAGCTTTTCAAGTTCTTGAAGGTCTTTGGAGTTTAATCAAATGCCTACAGTCAGAGACACACTAGAAAGGAATGGAGAGGGTCATCTGAAATAGCTATGCATTTTTATTCATACATTCTGAACACTGGTGGGCTTGGGAAGGCATACACGATCCATAATTATAAAAGATGTAGCTCTCCATGACAGCACATATTTTACTTGTTCAAAATAACGCCTGTCAATCCTGGCAGCTTAAACCAACTAGCAGAATCATGAAACATGTTTTGCTTGGACCACCGGAGTACAGCCAGACATGAATTTCTGTGTGCCAGCACAACTTTTTTAAGCACCAAAGAGTCATTTTCATGACCTATTCAGGCATTACCACATTTTTTATCTACAGCAATTTTGAATTAATTTTATGCCAAATAGGGTAAAATGATAGGCCAGTATTTGAAGCATATATAAGGATTTGGATTTGATTCAGTTTTAAATTCATGCTTCCCAAAGCAAGCAAATATGTTTTCCTGGAAAATCCCTTGATAGAAAATTTGGGTTTATTGTGTTGCAAAAAATCTTCAAGGATAGCATGAATTGATTGAGGCAACTAGTATATCCTCTTAATTTCAACTGCAAGCATTTCTTAGTTTCTGCTTAATATTTATTTTATTTAACTGAGAGGATTCCCAGTGAGTTTTTAAAAATCCAGTAGTATGCTATGACAGTTTTAAATTTTGTATTCCTTGGCAGCAATTTACTATGAGGTTCTTCTTCCAGAGTTAAATTTTGTGCTAGTTTGAATAGCCTGACAATTAGGCAACCTTATACTCCTTATGTGAATAACTCCTATTCACATTTTTCTATCCAGGCACTGTCCAATTTAAACAAGTTAGAATAATTTTAAGCTAAGCAATAAATACAGGATTGCAGCAAAAAGTTGCAATATCCATAGTTGCTGAATCTGAGAGATTTGCCCTTTCATTTCTGTTGGTTTACAGGGTTCATGGGCAAAAATTTGCATTTTTTTAAACATTTTTTATAGTTTATACCAGTGGTTCCCAAAGTGGGAGATAACACCATCTGGGGGGCGGTAGGATGCCTTAGGGGTGCTAAGAGGCAAGGGGGCTGGCAGGGGGGTGCTAAGAGGTGGCAGGGGGCGTGCGAGGCACTGGCCCCGCAGGCTCACTGATTGCCGGCCACGCAGCCCATTGACTGTTTCATCGCTCCGTAGCTGGCACCTCGAATGTGGAACCTGTGCATGGCGAGCTTGCCTTGGGAGAGGTGGGAGGTGGTGGAAAGGGGACACCTTAGTTTGCAGGCTGTCCTCTCCGGTGGAAGTGGTGGGGGTGCGCCAGAAGGCCCAAAAGCAAAACCCTCCCAAGGTGTGCAGTGGAAGGGGTGGGTGGTCCGGCGTTAGGGCCCCCTTCCCCAGAAGAGAACAAGGGAGCATGCAGCACCCGCCTGTCCTCCACCTCTCCAGCCAGCCGGGATTGCGCACAGGATGCAGGTGGGTGCAGCTGCGGCTCTCCAAGGCACGTGGCTCGGTTGAATTCAGTTCTACGTGGCTGGCCCGGACCTAGAACCTAGCCTCCCTCTGCAGCCCAGTTCTTCCGAACGAGCCCTGCGCTTGTTTGCTTGCTTACTTGCTTACTTTCCAAGTGATCGTTCTGTCTGCCTCTGCCAGTCTGGGCTGCTTCCGCACACCTTGCTGCTCCCGGGCTGAGCATTGCAAAATTTGATGTCAAATAAAGAACTGGGGCAAGGGGCTGGAGAAGGGGCAGAGGGGCAGCTGCATTAAGGAGCAGGAAGATCTTAGCCATGGTTTATTGACTAAGCCAGAATCAAACAGCATGCTAAACTCTAACCAGAATGGCTGGGTTGATATATTCAGCCTGTGTTTCTCAACCCTGGAAACTTGTGTGGACTTCAATTCCCACTCTGGCTTTGCTCTACTTTCCCAAAGTGCCGCTGCTGTCGCATTCTGTCTGTCTGTCTGTCTGTCTGTCTGTCTATCTAGCTATCTATCCATACATCCATCCAAAAGGTCTATCTGTCTGCCTTCCTGCCTACCTACCTACCTACCTCCCTACCTGTTTTTCTCCTCCCTCCCTCCTTCTTTATTTATTTTTCTTTCTGTCCTTTCCTTCCATCTCCCCCTCTTTCTTTGTCCCCTTTTCTTTCTTTCCCTTTTCTCTTTCTTTTCTTCCTTCTCTCTTTCTCTCTCTCTGCCTTTTCTCTCTCTCTCTTTCCCTCTCTCAGGCTCATCCCATTGACTTGACTTGCTTGGGCAGGACCCTCCAGTGCAGTGAGCTCAATGGGGTGGACCTGTGGGGCCAGCACCTAGAACACAGCAGTGACGGCATGTTTGAAAAGTAGAGCAAAGCCAGATGTTGGTAATTTTTGCTGCAAAGAATCACAAAATCTTCTGGGTTGTGCACAAGAAGGGACACACGTGTCAATGCAATTCAGCAACATAAAATAAAGAGATACAAATAAAACAAATCAACAAGAATTGGCAAAGCATCTCTGATTAGATTTTATTCACTACTAGAATCTAATCAGAGATGCTTTGCTGATTCTAGTCCAATGACCTGCTCCAGCAGATTAAAAGGGAGTGTGTGTGTATGTGTGTGCATGAGTGTCAAAACTCCAAAAACAGGTCAAGTAGTTCTGGGGAGGCCAGTCATAAATTAGAACACTTGCTAAGCAACCGGCCATTAAGTGAGGACCACTTGTATTTGGTTTGCCAGTCACCTGGCCACGCCCACTCAGTCACATGACCACCAAACCACACCTACCCAGTCATGTGACCAGCAAGCCAGGCCCAGCCAGCAAACCATGCCAGCCAGTCACATGACCAGCAAGCCACACCAGCCAGTCACGTGACCAGCAAGCCACACCTACCCAGTCACGTGACCAGCAAGCCACACCTACCCAATCACGTGACCAGCAAGCCACACCTACCCAGTCACGTGACCAACAAGCCACACCCTCAAATTAGGCCACGCCCACAGAAATTTGAATCCTACTCCTGGGTGGGGGGCACTGAGGATGAGTTTGTAGCACCAAGGGGGCGGTGGACTGAAAAAGTTTGGGAACCACTGGTTTATACTTTTGCCATTGTCAATTTTTTCAGTGCTGTTGTAGCTTTGAACAGTCAATAGAAATGGTCATTTTGAATGGTCCTTGGTACAAAACACACCTTCTTCTATGCCATGGGTGTCAAACTCAATTGCGTCATGTATCGTGATATATTCATGATGTATCGTGATGTTTTTTGCCTTTGAGGAACCAGGGTGGGCGTGGCCTGCATATGACTACATCCAGCCCACAGGCTGCCAGTTTGACACTCCTGTTCTATGCCATTATAGGCGATTTGATGAACTAGTCATCTGAAAATAACTGAGGGCTTTGGAAGCTGAGGACCAAGAAGACATTGACAAAAATGCAAGAGAGGAGGGTGGCGGGAAGGACACATAACAAACAAGCTGCATTCACATGAAGGGGATGAAAAGTAGCTGAGAAATAGGGAAATATTTTTTTTTCCTTTCCAGATTATTATTTTCATTCCCTCTTAATTAGGCCAAGGAAGCTGCTTGAAATTCTATGATTGTGTCTTCTGGCACAGGGGTGGGATTCAAATTTCTTAACAACTGTTTCTGTGGGCGTGGCCTAATTTGTGGGTGTGGCTTGGTGGTCATGTGACTGGGTGAGCGTGGCTTATATGTAAATATTGAAAATATTTATGTAAATATTTAATTTTTTATTTAGGAAAGAGCAACTTTTACCCAAAATCAGGCAAAGTAGGCAGGTAGATTGAGTTGCTCACAGAATCACAGATTCACTCAGAGATCTCTCTGTCATCGGCTACCTGAGTCTGCACTGAAAAATAGAAGCTTCAAGCCTAAGGAAGGTTCATCTCTGCTTTTAGATTAACTAGAAAGCAAGAAATCCAATGATTTCCTGCTTTCTAGCTAATCTAAATCTCCCAGTACAGCAGAACAGCTGGTGGTCGGAGGGAAACTTAGCAGGCAAGTTTGATGGCATGCACACCAGGTAAGGTGTGAGTGGGCAGGGAGGGAGTGGGGAGCCAGCCAGTGGCACAATTTGCCATTCTCCGAACTGGGCAGAATTATAACAACCGGTTCTATAGAACTGGTCCAACTAGGTAGAATCCCACCCCTGTTCTGGCATCTTGCTGAGACTTCTTCCCCCTGCTCACTTAATGCAACATGTTTCTTTTTCTTGTATTGTCAAAGGTTTGAAGGCATTCCTTCCTCTCCAAATACTGAGGATTGTCAAGACATCAGGCTAAACAATGCACCTTTAATTCTTCCTAGCTTTCATCAATGAGAGGGTGGTGATACTTTTTGGGGAGTCCAGGTTTTCAGAAGAAGTCCTAGTTTCAAAGACTGCCTTCCTTCTTTGATCTATAAGTCAGAGCTGTCCAAACATGACAACTTTAAGACTTGTGGACTTCAACTCCCAGAATTCCTCAGACAGCCATACTGGGAATTGAAGTTTATAAGTCTTAAAGTTGTCAAGGTTGTACACCCCTGATTTATAGATTACAGAATGAAGGCAGTGCTTGAAACTGGAATTCTGGGAGTTGAAGTTTTTTTTTTTTTTTTTGAGTACTAGCAGGAAAATGTTGGGGATTTTTTGCACTATTTTAGAGCAGTTATTTTCTTCTTTTCTTCCTCCTGAACAATGAAGGTTAATGTCTCTCAATGTTCCCTTTTTAACCCAAGGCAAACATCCAAGATCTCATAACTGGCTTGGATTGCAGTTTGATAAAGAAGGGGACCTCTCTCTATCCAGCACTGTCTCTCTTTTCCCAAAGTTAACCTCACGGTGGTAAGGGGTAGTATTTTATCACGGTTCGCATCTCCCTCCCTCCCTGCTTTTTATCATCCAGAATATTGCTAGCACATAAATCCCAGGGAAATGTACTTGTCCAAGGTGTCAGAATCTATTTGATGGACTCATCCTGGTTGGTAACTTGTCTTGTACTATGCACTTGAGTGTCGCCTAAGATGCTTGCATAGCCGCCAAATGAAATATCAGTGCATTTCCCAAGTGGTGAATAATTCAAAATGGCATAGTTGCAAGATTTCCAGTGTCACAAATTGCTGTCCCAGGTAGAATTTATTATTATTAATGCCTGGCACAGATATTCTCCTATACTTTTTTCCTCCTATCTGCCCTCCTTCCATTAGATGAAAGAAATTGTTTTAAAACAGAAGATTATGACTTGCTTATATTTATTCCTTGGAAAAGGAACTAAGTAGTTTGTATCTTAGTTTTTTTTTTACTGTACAATTCTTTTTCTAGCAATCAGCAAACCGCCTGGCTTCCCCTGAATCAATTAAATCTCAAGGGAACACTCATGAGAGTAATCCTTCTACTGGGCTTTCTCTGCAGTGTCTGTACCATCAGTGATGGGGGCAGGTTGAATGGTGGAATCTCCAGTTGGAGTAGGAGACTTGATGGCACAGTGGCTTAGTAACCAGTGGATTAATGACACTGGAACTGCCAACTAGCAATGGTCTGCAGGCCAACAGTTCGAGCTCAGCTCCATGAGATGGGATGAATTCCCACTGCTCACTCCCTGGCTACTGCCCACCCAACAGTTCAGAAGCATGCAATATTGTGTGTAGATAAATGGGTACCACTTCGGTGGAAAAAATCAAGCTCTGTTCGTGTGTGCAGAGAGTGGAAGCTGGCACTGGACCTGGTTGACTGAAAGGCAATGCAACACAGGGTGAGGCAAGGTGAGAGGAGCCTGGAAGAGCCAGCAACCCAACCACCACTAGTCAACTGGTGTAAACCGCTCCCTGTGGACCAATGATAGGCACCAAATAACACAAACTACCAATTTAGCCTGTCAAGATTGCATTGTGCCTAGCATTTGTAGATTTCCCTGACATTGTATGCCATACACTAAATAAATCAAGTAGGTGTGGAGTAAAGAAATACGCAAATTTGGAAACTCTCCAGGGAGGAAGTGATGGAGACCAGACTGCCCTCCCCACCATAAGATGCTTGAAACCTTTATTTGTCTGTTATGTAGTTAATCTGATGAAATTCTTGTAAACAGGATAGCAACAATCATTACTGATCATTACTCTCATGTGTGGTTCTCATTCCTTGTGCCTGGCATTAATCTTGCCAGACTCACTGCATATCTTGGGAACAGACAGATAAAGTCTTCAAGGATTTTAAGGTTTGATTGACTCACCAGGCCCATCTTTGGATGTGCCTCTGATCTCCTCTCCAGATGCTAGCTCAGAGGAGCCAGTCTCTAGCACCTCCAGGGGTGACAGGGCAGTGAGCCCAGGGCTGTTGGAGACATGGAATAGGAAGCATCAGACTCCAGCTTGATGGAGCAACTGCAGCTGGAATGACTGGATGGGCAGCCAGTTGAGCTTGGGCAGAAGGAGTCACGGCTACAGCAAGATAGCCTTGAGACTCCAGATGGGAATCAAGTGCATCTGCCCACAGCAAGTACAGATGAGGAGCTACCCCCTCTCCCCAATCCAAGGGTGTTCAGGGCAGAGAGGTAAGAGGAACAATGCTGGTTAGCAAGGCTACTCGCGAGGCAGCAGCCTTACAGCATTAAATATTTAAGCCTGGCCAAAGAGAAGGATGTTGTCTGGTTGTCTTGCTTCCTATTCCTGCCTTGTTGTGTTTCTTGCCTTGGAGTAGTGCAGGTATCAGCAACCCGCGGCTCTGGAGCAGCAAGTGGCTCTTTCGGCCCTCTGCTGTGTCTCCCTGTTGGGTGATCCCACCACTGGCTGGCCCTGGCCCCTGCCCTTCCCTCCCCACCTGGCTGAGAAGGTAAAACACACACACACACAAACAGAAATGAGAGAAAGGGAGGAAGGGGGAGAGAGAGAGAGAGACACCATGTGTGGCTCTGATCCGTCTTTACTTTGTCGGAAGAGTCCCTATGGTACCGGTGTCATCTTGACCTACCTTGGAGGAGTGGGCAAAGAGGGGAGACCGCCAGCTGAGTTGAGGGGAGCTGCATCTCCCCTCTCTACCTAGGCATTATTCCCCTGGAAGACAGGGCGAAACGGCAGTCTAAAATGGCTGCCCTGAAGACGGAAAGCTGCCGTGACCTAAGTTTTGTGCTGGAGCGGTGAAGTGGTGAGCGATGTGTAACCAGATAAAAGAATTTGATTTTTTTCTTAACAACCCCGAGAAGTAGAAAGGAAGTGCCCATGTGTAAGAGTAATACAGCGGTGAACAGAAAATAAGAGGAAAATACAAGGTAAACAAAATTGGAGTATAAAAAGTTACAATGAAATTAGAGATTAAACTTTGAATAATATAAATTGGCATTAATTGGGCATTGGATTAAATGCTTGACTTGCCTGGAACTGGTTATTATTAAGAAAATTAATTGTGGAAATGGTTGGAAATTAATGTTTAATATAATTAAAAGAGAAAAGAAAAGAACTTTGAAAGTGAAAAGTGATACAGAGCGCCATCTAATGGTCAAAGACTTTTTTTCCCTACAAAATGTTATGGAAATTTACTGGATTTTTATGAAATAAAAGACAAATAAAATAATAAGAACCCTGGAAATTTAGGGAAAAAAGGGAGAAATTCTACTAAGAGGATATACAAATGCAATTCCCTGGGACTGTTGGGGGTTGATTGTGACAAAGAGACAGAAGGGTTAACAATAGAAACAAAGATAAAAGGAGATTTTTGGCAAAGATTACAATAAAAGACTTTAATATTAACAATTTAACTGATTATAAAAATGGAAGAAATAAGCAAAGACTTTAAGTTGGAATTACAAATGCTAAAAGGAATGTTGAAAGAAAGAAGGGAATTATTGGAAATATTGGAAAAGAAAATAATCGCGATGGCAGTAGAACAAAGAAATTCCAGTGCAGCAGAGTTAAAGGAAGAAGAAAGAGATTCAGACAGACATGGAGAACAAGAGACACTGCCAAAAGACACTAAAGGTATTAAAACTATGACATTGATGACAGAGTTAATAAATAAAAGAGAAAACGCTCCCAGGATTAAACAAAAGAAGAAGAAATTATACAAGAAGAAACTTCAAAAAAGAGAACAGGAAAGTGGGGGAGAGAAGATGGGTGAAATGTTAGAAGGAAAGAAGGAAGACCAGGGAAATCGAGAAAAGGGAAAGTTGGCTAAAATTAAAAGAATTCTGTCTTTCGGCTCATCACCAGAGACCATACCGACAGAAAGCTATTTGTTTCGTTGTCTTTTCTTTTATCAGCTTAAAAACCTTACACACACACACACACACACACACATATATAAACATGAACTGTATATAAAATGTGTTGTTATAAACCTTTTCTTTTTTGGAGGATCAAAACAAGGGAATGGAAATGAATTAAAAATATGATTATTAATGATTATAAGTATAGTGAAGACAAAATGAGAAATATTAAGAAGTTATTTTAGTGATTTACTGGAGGGGATATATACAGTTGATTATATATACAGTTGATTATTTAATGGATATTAGAATTATATAACAAGAATATTTTATTATGATTAAAGTAAGGGAATGGAAAATGCCATGTGGATCCTAAATATATTGATTTTATTATATTTTTACTCTTCTCAGATCATTTATTATATATCAATTAGAAAAAATTAAGGATAATAATGATGTGTAATGTAAAATAAATTAGGTGGTAAGCTGAAAATGGAAATAATAGGGGATAAAGAATTGAAAACTTATGTATGGATGAAATGATATTGAAGTTGAATTAATCAACTGAAATATGAAATGCAAATTTATTTAAAGATGAGAGAAATGAATAATGATATGAGTTAATATTATATAAGATTAACAGAAATGAAAATATGACCATGTACAAGTGTTATAATCTGGAAACATGTTGCTCACGTGAAAAGATGTATAAAATTAAAAAAAAAACTTTTTTTTAAAAAAAGAAAACACTGAGAGCCACAAAACCTAGGTAGGCATGGGGTGACGGGTCATGTGACTGGGTGGAAGTGACATTGAGTTGGCCACGCCCACCCAGGTTTTGAGGCTCCTGGTGTTTTCTTTTCTGTGGGAAACGGGTCCAAATGGCTCTTTGAGTTTTAAGGTTGCAGACCCTTGGACTAGTGATATGGACCTCTGGTTTGTGCCTTGACCTTGCACCTTTCCCAGTGGACTAATTCAAGCCTTTGGAACTCTTGCCTTGCCAAGAGTCATTGTTCTGACTTTTGCTAGCTTCGGGGATTGAGACCCCTAGCTAGCTCATTAGAACCTTCGATGGGACTCGGAAGTTCTAATGAGGGATTTTGTTAACTGCTAGGAACTGTATATTTGGGCTTGGGCAACTCATGAAGACTTTATCGCTATGTATATCTGTGTTAGAGCAGAGCAGCACACCTGCAAGGATTTGAACATCACCAGTCTCTTTAACTCCACCCTTTACTCAAGCTGGAGACTTCACCACAGGTTGCCCTTGAGAACTTATTGGAAGAGTTCTTCCACTAGATATATTTGAAAAACAGTGCAAATTTCTCCACTCCCATGTTTGCTGGAAAATTTCAAACTTTCGTCCAGTTATACCATTGAACTTTTGCCGAGCTACCTAGTTACACTGAACTGTGACACACACTCTGTTGGCAGTTGTTATCATTATTGTCATCCTAGCACAAAGCTATGTGGGCTTCATTTTTCATGTAGAATGAAAATCGGTTATGAACAGAAATAGGTAGCAATGGCTTGTCTCCAGATTTAAAGAATACTGCATACTATCCTGTATTTTCCTAAAGGGGTTTATAATACAAGCCTCCTGTTGCAGCTGAAAGAACTATTACATGACTCAGACCTTTTGAAATGACTATAATAGTTGTAACAGAGGCTAAAATGAGCTGGTACATCAGAAAACATAAAACTAATGCACAGATATGCCCCACTCTTGAGTGCTGGCAATTATTTATAATTTGACTTCAGAAAACTAGGTTGGGAAGAGGGGAATCCACATGTTTGGGTCAAAATAAAACAATCTTCTTTGCTCATGTATAGGATAATTTGATTAGAATGTCACTGAACTATAAACACCCCAAAATAACAGAATGAAATTTTTGCAGTGTTTATTGTGGAGTCAAGCCAATTTTAGCTTGCTTTGTCCAAGCCTCTAATTTCTGCTTCCTCCTTCATTTTTTCTCTATTGCTGTGTTTTTCTTTCACCTATATTTTTTTTTCTTTTCCTTTATCTGAAGAGTCAATATCTGTATATGCAAATTAATATCCATATGACATTTGAGCAAAGTGTTAAATAATAGGATGCTTGTGTCATGCAGATAGTCCTGCTATTAAAACTATTGAAAAAACTTTCCCTGCTCCTTCTCTCAGCAGTTACACAGAAAGCTGTAGAATTTAAATGAGAGCTTGGCTTATTTATACATTATTCTCCAGTAGATCAATGAAGGTAAAAAGAGACTTGCTTGAGCTGGCATCATAAAGAATGTCAGTTCTCAAACATCTACTAAGAAGTATTTGGTAGCATGAAGCTTCTATGCATCATTTTATAAATATTCCAGTAAATCCAGATGCCAGTATACCATACGGGTTTTTTTCCTATCCCCAAAATTCCTAAAATGTCAGTTTGTTCAAGATCAAAAGCAATCACAACTGTACACTGAACCATGTGTTGGAAACAGCAAACACATCATTTCTTCTGCTATGCCCCTCTAATGTTTGGATTTACAAGCTATATTGATGTTCCATGTGTGCCATCAATAGGCCACATGTGGCTCCTGAACATTCAAAACATTCATTTTGAACATTCAAAAATGTTGTTTGTTTCCTTTGAGAGAAGGGAAGGAGGGTTTTGAGGGCAGAATGAAATCTTTTAAAGGTGTGAAGCTTCCCAGGGGCTGAATAAGTCTGAGTAAATGTATTTTTTTTCCTTTATTGGGCTTGTGGTTTTGAAAGAACGATATGGATGCCTTGTTTCTGTAAACATGCTATTAGAACATTATCTCTAATACCCCAAAGTTAAAAAGGATCCTAGAATGTTAGCCCTTTTCACTCATAATATGTTAGTACTATCAGCTATGGCTCCTAAAGCCTTTAGGCAGGAAGAAGTATGGTCCCTAGCTGAAGGAAATTGACCATCTTTATTGCCATAATGACACTACTGGATTTCAGTATGAGTTGCTCCACTGATGAATTATTCTAACAGCTAGAAAATTTCTCTTAAGTTCTAAGTTGGTTGTGTGATTACCCGGCATGGCACAAAGGCAACACAGTCAAATAAGCAAGAAGTGTCCCTTTAGTACCTTCAACTTTGCTCCCAATGTCCAGGTTACTTTTGTTTGGAGAAAAAAAATCTCTCAAGAACAGTCTCTAAGTGGAGGAAATTCAGTCTGAAAATAATTACATACAAATTGTAAATAAAAATCCACACGAACTATGCTCAGCAATTAACTTGACAGGGCAGGAGAAGGAATTGCAGACTTGAAAGCCCAGCAAAACACACACAGTTGGGAACTGAACACACACAGGAACCCAGATAAACCTCAACGATACCAGATAAATTCATGTTTGCTCCCAACAATTTTCTGTGTGCAGCTTCCTCTTTTATACACTGTGTTCCCAGCTGCAGCTAATAAAGGGAATCAGGGCCCTTTCCTCCCTCGTAAGCCACGCAACTCAAGTTGCTCTCTTCTCTGTTCCTCCCTGCATGCCCTAGGATGAAGAGGGGGCGGGCCTGGGTCTTCCTCTGAACGCCCTCTCCCTTGCTCTACCTCTCCCCTGCGCTGCCCAGCTAGCCTTTGCCCTTCCCCAGTTTCTTCCACAGCCAATGGAGCCATACTCCCACTCCCTGTTAGCTGCTTGGCCTTCCTCTCCGAATCAGATTTCGACAGGGGCATGACAAGTTGTTTCCTTGATTAATTTCCACCTATTGTTTCTTGTCCTGCCTTCAGGTGCTTTGGAGAATAGATTGACCCCCTCTTCCTTGTGGCAGCCCCTCAAATATTGGAACACTGCTATCATGTCACCCCTATCATGTCTTTCTTTTCACTAGACTAGATATCCCCAATTCCTGCAACTGTATTTCATATGTTTTAGCCTCTTGTCCCCTGATCATTTTTGCTGATCTTCTCTGCTCTCTTTCTAGAGACTCCACATCTTTTTTTATGTCGTGGTGACCATAAACTGAATAAATCTAAATGTTCTGGGAAATAGCTTTCAGCTTCCTATCCATTGCATTGGTCAACCTTAAAATGAGGGTTTTCAGAAAGGATATTCCATCTCTGAGTCTTGCTCTCCTTCTGTCTCACCAAGCCAAGTTCCCTCCTTTAGTAGGATGGTCTCTTTGAAAATGGGCAGTGAAAAAAAAATGCAAGTGGGGAAAAAAAAGGTAATAGCAGCACCATCCCGAAAAGTTCCAGTTCAGGAATTGAGAAAAGGAGCCTTTAATTCCTAGGCTTTGGTTTCCTTCTCCATACTTTTCACTTTTCTTCTGTTCCAATTCTTCTGTTTCTTTTGTTCTGATATGAGTATCTGATTCTGGACAAGTACCAGCATTTTTCTTGGCAAGGATTTTTAGAAAGTGTGGGGGGGAAGGACTTGTCATTGCCTCCCTCCTAGGGCTGAGAGAGAGGGACTCGCCCAAGGTCACCCAGTTTATTCTGTGCATAAAGCGAGACTAGAACTCACAGTCTCCTGATTTCTAGCCTGATGTCTTACCCATGACATCAAAGTGATTCTTTATATATACTATTTCCCCTGATAGAAAATGAGGAATATGCTTTAGTAACTTGCAAGAGAAAATGAGGGTGAAGTAGAATTTCAAATATTTTTTTAAAAAAAACTTAAAAATTTATATCATAGTATCTATTTATTTATTTAAAAGATTTCTATAGTCAATCATTTTGTGTCAAACTCTCGGTATCTCTCAGAAATCAACAATTAAAATAACCATAATAAAACAATACAATATATGTATCCCTTAAATCCATCCTGAGACATCCAAGGAACTAGAAAGTCTAATCCTAACAGGCCTGTTAACATTTCACAATTAATTGAAAAGAATTGCCAAAAATATTTGCTTTACTCATTAATTTGACAATTTAACATCATTCTTCCTTCCTTCACCCACTTCTTCCTGACTCTTGTAGTTGTTTCTGTAAAGAAACATCTTTTGTTTAACATTTGAACATTCAGTCATATCCTGGAAGAAGAAAATGTTGTATCTCTTTTATACTGTTGACAAAAAAATAAAAACCCTGTAATGAAATTACCAGAAGTTGAGTTTCACTGGAAAATATTTTCTGTCATCTTTCTTTGTGATACATGGCAAGTAACAAAAGTGTGATCTTATATAAAAGAATTGATATACAGCTTTTTTATCATCCTCAAAGATTTATTTGAGCCCATCAATTTTTGCAGCTTAGTTTTCCAGTATTTTGTGGTGTATGTATGTGTGTGTATGTGTATATGTATGTATCTGTATCTGTGTATCTGTATATATATGTATGTGTATATATGTGTCTATCACACAAACCCCCCTCTCAATACACACACACACAAGCATGTAGAGAGATTAATACATTTAAGAAACAAAGTCAAATAAACATGTCAGTTCTTTTCATAACACCTCGTGGAAATTTCCTAAAATTACTATGGACTGCATTCTTACATGGAATAAAAGCTTCAAGAAATACATTGTGGATATTATGTTATGCGTATGGTGACCATATTTCCTTGGAAGAAAATTAATCAAATTTATTTATTTATTATTTATTGATCGTATTTCTATACCGCTCCCTCTCCGAAAAGGGACTCGGGGCGGTGTACAGCCTAATAAATACTTAAAATACAAGAATACAAAATTAAATAGAGTTTAAAACCGAATTAAACATGAATATAGCTGCATCCCAAAAGTTTAAAAGTGAAGTTAAAATTTTTTAAAAAAACCCTATTAACTTAAAACCCCTTAAAACCCTCACTGGGCCAGGCCAGCCTGTTTAAAAAATAGGGTCTTAACTGCGCGCCGGAAGGAGAGGATATCTGTCATGGCTCGTATCTCCGGGGGGAGATCATTCCACAGGGAGGGCGCTCCCACAGAGAAAGCACGCACCCTCGGGGCCGCCAGCCGCCAGCGATCAGGCGGCGGTACCCCAAGTAGGGCGACCCTGTGGGAGCGTACTGGGTGGCGGGAGGTTGTTGATGGCAGCAGGCGGTCCCGTAAGTACCCAGGTCCTGAGCCATGGAGCACTTTAAATACCGTCAGTACCACCTTGAATCGAATCCGGAAGGCCACAGGAAGCCAGTGCAGCCTGCGGAGAAGTGGTGTTACGTGCGCGCCCCAAGGGGCCCCACGATCACCCGCGCGGCTGCATTCTGAACTAACTGCAGCCTCCGGAGACTCTTCAAGGGGAGCCCCATGTAGAGAGCATTGCAATAATCCAAGCGGGAGATAACGAGGGCAGAAGTGACTGTGCGAAAGGGGACATATCTGAAGAAAGTTGATAAGGATAAAAAAAAACTTTTTTATGTTTTAACTTTTACAAAGACAGATTGAAGATCAAAACAACAAGAATAAAAAATGCAACACAACACATATACTGATAAAAATATCTAAAATCAAATGGCATATGTAAATATATTTTTAAAGAGACAATTCAATTTTCATATTTTTCATGCAAATGTGAAACATTGTAAATTAAGTGCAATTATTTGCATGGTAAAAGCTAAATGACCCATATAAGGGACAAAAATGAGTTTTTGAAAAATAAATAAATCTAAAAGTTTTACTTTAATCTAAAGCTTTCTGAAATAAAGGACTATCCTTCATAATAAATTACCTATGGTCAGTGTATTATCCAGCGTGTCCAAAGTGGAATTGGATTACATAACGGGCTATCCCTAAGGAGGTTAGGAGCAAAATCTGAAAACATTTGACTGTTTAAAGCACAATTGTTAATACAGCTTTATAAAGACTTAGTAAGACCACACATAGAATACTGCATCCAATTTTGTTTGCCATATTATAAAAAAGATGTAGACACTTTGGAAAGAATGCAGAAAAGAGCAACAAAAATGATTAGGGGGCTGGAGGCTAAAACATATGAAGAACAGTTGCAGGAAATGGATTTTGTCTAATATAGTGAAAAGAAGGATTAAGGGTTACATGATATAACTGTTCTAATATTTGAGCAGCTGCCACAAATCCTATTCACCAAAAGCACCAGAAGGCAAGACAAGAAAAAAATGAATGGAAACTAATCAAGGAGAAAAGCAACCTAGAACTTAAGGAGAAATTTCCTAACAGTGAGATCAATTAACCAGTGGAATGGCTTGCCTTCAGAAGTTGTGAGTGCTCCGTCACTGGTGGCTTTTAAGAAGAGACTGGACAGTCATTTGTCTGAAATGGTATGTGATCTCCCACTTGAACATGGCGGAGATCTAGAAGATCTTCTGCTTGGGTCTCCTGCTTGGATGGGGAGGTTGGACTAGATGACCTACAAGGTCCCTTCCAAGTCTGTTAATCTGTTTAAACCTTCCCGATACCTTCCAACTCTGTTATTCTATATGTTATTCTTTGCTTATTTGGCCCACTCACTTTGATGTATAGATTTACTGTAGCATACTACACCCAACGGCATATATCGCAACTGGCCAGCACGTAGTACATGTATCACTCAGCTTTGCAAAAAAAAAGTCATGTTAGATGTTATGAGCTATTCTTATACACATTCACACATTTGCAGATCAGAAAGCAAAGTAACAATTTTGCCAATGTTGCAGCTTATTCTCCCTTGTTCTTTCTCAACTTGTGAAATTACTTGTAAAACCCATAAAGCCTTTTGAGTCATTCATAAACAGTAAAAATATTATATCATATTCTTCTGACTTGTTGATAATGCTATCCTTAGCCCGAAGCAGTGAAAAGAAAATTATTCCTGTTCCACATTTTAATTATGCTATAAACTTGGGGCATAGCTATTGATCTTCCACATCTGGCATAAAAAGATTGCCTTTTTCTCATCACATTAATTCAAACATATTAGAAGAACTTAAGGAACATATGAAAATCAGACTTTCCTTTTTGAAGAGAAAGATATGATGATGTCAATGTTCCTTACATTTGTTTATATTCTTTTTAAATCAGGGGTGTCAAACTTGATTTCATTGGGGGTTTCATCAGGGATGTGTTTGACCTTGGGGGGACAGGTGGGCATGGCCAGGGTGGGCATGGCCAGGATAAGTGTGGCCAGCTCAACATTGCTCGTGTTGGAAGCACCTGTGGTGGCCCGGGTGGGGCTGGGGGATCCATTGATCCTCCCTCCTTCTCACCTTCTTTTTCCTTCCTTGCTCTCTTCCCATTTTCCTTCTTTTTCTTTGTCTTTCCTCTTCCCTTTCTCCTTTCTGTTACTTCTTGGATGGTCAAATGCAAAAGGGGAAACATTTCTCAATTTTGCCTTGTGCTAGTAAAAATGCCACTTTTGCTAGTAGCTTGTTTTGTTAGCATTCTGTCAGCAAAAACAGAGCTTAGGAGAGACTGCACACAGCCCTCCCAAGCTCTCTTTTCACTGGCAGAGGCACTGTGGTCTTCATTGTTTGACACCCCTGTTTTAAATAGTTGCCTGATAACTAGACAGCTAATAATGTGGACATATTAAATTAGTATTAGCGTTAGATTCTCTCATGCTATGTAGCATATAGGGCAGCAAGGAATCTGCAGTATTTTTGGTTTTGGGTGAGTATGCCAGTGTCCTCCCATATGATGTTTGAAGTCTTTAAGAATGTTCTTCACTGAGTATTTTGAGGGCATCCTCTTGGCCATTTGGCATCAGGGACAGGACATCTCACTGTCATCTTGGAAATTTGATTATTCTCCATATGGAGTATATGGCCTGCAAGTTGCAGTCTTCTGCATGTGACTATGTTATGTAATTTGCTGGAGAAACTTTTTTTGGAGTTTCTTTCTGGAGCACTTCTTTGTTACTAACATGGTCAAAATAATGAATTTTTAGGAATCGATGAAGGCATCTTTGTTGGAACGTGTCAAGTCTCTTGTTAATACTCACTGATGTCTTCCAGATCTCACTGGCATAAATAGCAGTCGGGATCACTACAGAGGCAAGCAACTGAAATTTAAGATTCAGTGATATAGATGATGAGGACCAGATGATGAGGACCAGATCTGGAAAACAGCTGTTGCTTTTCCAGTGAGGCATTTGACATCTGTTTCTGCATCTCCATTTGACATTTGTCTCTCCATCTCCATTTTATACAATTATACCACCCAAATATTACAAATGAATTTATTGCGGTACAATGTCTTTTTTTGTTGTTCCTGATCGAGGAACAAAACATCTGCTTGTGTGTGTGTTTGTCTACAAATGTATGTACCAATTTCTGATAAAAGCACATCAAATAATCTCTCATTTTTTGTTCTCAAATGCAAGAATCAGGATCTGCAAAATTCATGGGGGAAGTTGTTCTAGAAAACTAGAGCAACATTCTGTAAAGAGCTTCCTCTTTAACTTGCTTGCCATCCAATCAAGCTGGTCCTTCTCTAACATTTCAAAAGATCAGAGCAAGCAAGTAATTTGGTGTCCTGTTTCTCACATGCCATGAAGAGAAGAAAAAGAAGAAACAGGATGCTAGAAGAATAAAAAATGGAAAGGGTTTGGTGTTAATGAAAATGGAATGCCATCTTGTTTTTAACCTATTAATCAGTGCCATATAATACATTCTTCCGTTCCCTGATGGGATTCTATTGGTCCTGTCCGGCTCTGTAGAACCGGTAGCTCTGAAGAGTAGCAAACATAGAACCAGTTCTATGTCTGCTGCTGTTTTGGCCTACCCGCTGCCTGGGCTCTTACCTGACCTTTATTTCCTGCTTTTTCAACCTCGGCTGCTTTGCACGGCACAGCTGCGGTTGAAAAAGCAGGGAAAAAGTGCATTTTCAACACCTGTGGATCTGCACGCAGCACTGCTCAGTTGTCCAGGCAGCAAGCTAATGACGATTCATGCGCGCACGCAGCAAATACTAAATTACCAAACCGGTAGTTACACTGGTCGGATCCTACCCCTGCTTCCCAAGCATATTTTTTTTTCCTGGAAGGTGGCCTTTGGTTGAAATTATTGCTTATACTTGACAGTTGCCACCTTTTCCCCACCTTCCCCATCTTCATATATTAAACAATTCTATATGAATACAGCTTAAGCGGATATTGGGTTCTTTAGAAATGGGTGGCATATAAAGCCATGTACTCAGAATAACAGAGTTGGCAGGGACCTTCTAGGTCAGGAGTGTCAAACTTGATCGTGATGTGGCCCATATCATGACGTATCAGGATGTTTTTTACTTTTGTGGAACCAGGATGGCCATGGCCTGCATGGCCATATCCAGCCCATGGGCTGCCAGCTTGACAGGCCTATTCTAGGTCTTCTATTCCAACCCTCAGCTTAAGCAGGAGACCCTATGCCATTCCAGACAAGTGTGTGGTTGTGCAGTCTCTTCTTAAATGCTTCCAGTGATGGAGCACCCAGAACTTCCAAAGGCAAGCTTTTCCACCAGTTAATTGATGTTATGACCTTTCTTGCCACAGTTGTTAAGTGAATCACTGTGGTTAAGTTAGTCACATGGTTCTTAAAAGAATCTGTTTTCTTCATGGACTTTGCTTGTCGGAAGGTTGCAAAAGGGATCACATGATCTCAGGACATTGCAACCATCATAAATACATGCCAGTTGCCAAATGTTCAAATTTTGATGCAATGGTCATAAATCAGAAGTGGTATTCAGCAGGTTCTGACCAGTTCTGGAGAACTGGTAATAGAAATTTTGAATAGTTTTTAGAACCAGCAAATAACACCTCTGACTCCCCGCCCCCATCTATTCTCTGCCTCCTGAGTCCCAGCTGATCAGCTGCATCTTCTTTTGTTGCCCTGCACAGGAGAACAGAGCTGGAAAGCAGGTTAGTGGGGTGGGGAGGGAATGGAGATTTTACAGTATCCTTCCCCTGCCATGCCCACCATGCCACGCTACATCCACCAAACCACACCCACAGAATCAGTAGTAAAAAATTTTTTGAATCCCAGCACTGTCACGAATGTGAAAAATGGTTATAAGTCCACTTTTTTCAGTACAGTTGTAACTTTGAACAAATACTAAATGAATGGTTGTTTAGCCAAGGACTTTATAATAACCAATCAACCTGTTTCCAAAAACAGCAAATGTTCAGCTGCCCTCTCTGTCTAGACCGGGGATGCCAAATGTCACGGCAGCATCAGGTAACGTATCGGGACTATTTTCCCTTTGCTAAACTGGGCGTAAGTGTGACTAGCACGTAACACATCTGGCCTACAGACCACGAGTTTGACAGCCCTGATCTAGATCATTAAAACCACAACCAAGTTCTTATATTCTATGTATTCTTCGGATCATAGGGGTTGCAATGGAGGTTGGTTTAATGGATGACAGACTCCTTCACTATAGATAGACATGATTTACAAGAGATTGCAAAGATGAAATATTATCTCTCCAAAGCAAAACAAGCCAGCAGGTAGGTGAATCCACTGGAGCATTTGAGATGAATCCTGTTGAAACAGGCCTGAAGCAGGAGTAATACCAATAGCTGGAATGACAACTGGATTGATGGCATTATGTGCCTTTGCTAGACTGGATAAGCAACTAGTACTACTCTCTAGTGGTAAGTGAAGTAGAAATTGATATACATTAGTTGAGACAAAAATATAAATCCAGGAACATCTCTACTGAAAGGCTTGTGAAGGAATCTGTTGGGTTTTCTGTACAAAACCTCCATCCTCTGTGCTAGATAGAACTTGATACATACATCTGGGCATTCAACACTTTTTCCCATTTGATTATTTAAAATATGAAGGAAAGGCAGGCAACATTTCCCAAGTGACTGGCTTTGTCAAGAACTGTAAGCAGGATTTCAGCAGTTACACAATGTCTCAGTTAGGGACATGCAAAGTGACAATATTTGGTGTATTTATCTCTGAATGAGCACTATCAAACCTGTGATACTAGATAGACTTTGCAAATGTCTTCTTTAAACTGCCATTCATATCTATCATCATTTCCAAAATTTGGGGTGGAGGCTAGAGGATAGAATCATCCTTTTATTTAACGTTTCAAAAATCTGAATTTTTGTTAATTTATTATGATTTGTTCAGAGACTCAAATGTATCCATTGTCTACTTAAGACTCAAATGTATCCATTGTCTAATGGAGGATAATGGAAAAGAGGTGGAAAAGAAGCAAAGATCTATTTTGTGGGTCATTTTGTGTTTCCTTCATCTTTCTTTTGTTTAATTTTATTATCCAACTAGGTAACATCATCAGTGTCAGTGAGTGCAAGGTTTGCTCCCCATTCCTATATGGTAGCTTTCCCTGTTTGGGTTGGGCTGTGGTTTTCTCTGTGGTAATACCTTTAGAGTATTGTTTTTGTCTGATTGCTTATTGGGTGTTGGTTGCTGGAGAGGATGTGTTATGTTTTTTCTTTCTTTCTTTCTTTCTTTCTTTCTTTCTTTCTTTCTTTCTTTCTTTCTTTCTTCTTTCCTTCTCTCTCTCTCTCTCTCTCTTTCTTTCTTTCTTTCTTTCTTTCTTTCTTTCGTTCCTTTTTAACATGTTTATTACTGTTTAGAAAGGTATGTAAATATGGTTTATCTCTATGTGTGTATTGATGAATCATTTGTTTGAATGCCAAGCTCCCAGTTGAAACAGAGGCTAATAGTTACCCAATTGAAACTGAGGTTGAATCTGTTTATGTGTTGTAAAATTGTTTTTCTTCTTTGTGTGGCTGTTTGAAATTTTCTCTAAACCTTCTTTGTGTGACTTTTACTTATGGATTTTTAAAAAGTAGTTGTTATTATTGTTTTATACATTTAAGTATTTTAATTGTTACATATTTTCTATGTATTTATTTAAAGGATTGTTATGACCATCCATCTTGTAAAACATAACTCTGGGCAGCTAACAACAATAATATAGTCAAAAACTTTTTTAAAAAAATCAGTTTAAATATTTTACCAAGAGTGCAAGGAGCTTTGAGATTATTTTTTAGCATAAGCAGTTGGATAGATATGAAATAAATAAATAAATACATACATACATGCATAAATACATAAATAAATTTTATATATTTTGTTGAAATATTTTACTTCTTCAGAATGTATTCAGTAAAGGAAACCCCTGTGTCCTTAACAAAAAAAAATCAGAATAATCAAGGAAGTATATGGCTGAGCTATATAACTACAAATTATTAATTTGCACCAGTACAAATTACATACATGCTATAAGTTATTACATATAAAATAAAGGACTTCAGTTGTCCAGGCTCCTTTAGAAATAATTAATTTTGTCTATTTTATTGAGAGTTTCTTATAGTAATCCAAACTTGAAGTTTTAATATATCTATGTTAGGTTCAATGCAAAGATTGTATCCAAGTTTTCCTGCTCTCCAAAATTTTTCTCTGATGCACCTTGAAAATATCATATTTCCTCAAATTGACCTTAAATGACTGCAACCCCTCCTACATTCTGTTTAGAACTCTGACAAATGTCAAATGAATGACTTCAGCTTCAGTTCCCTTTGTTTATTTGTTTGTGTTTATCGTGGTTTGTTAGTTTGCTTTACTAAGATTTTAATATTTTGATATTGTTACAATGCTTTTACTCTATGGTCACATATTTTGGGTTTATATTTTATCCTGTACTTGTATCAGAAGCAAAGATTAGATAGAGGATAGATAGATAGATGGATGGATGGATGGATGGATAGATGGATGGACGGACGGACGGACGGACAGACAGACAGACAGATAGATACACGGACAGACAAAGACAGACAGACAATAGATGGATGTATGGATGATGGGCGATAGACGATAGGCATGGATAGATAGATAAATAGACAGACAGATAATTAGATGGATGGATGGATGGTAGACAGATTTATCCATCCATCGATCCATCCATCTATTCATCCATCTATCATTATCTATCTATCCATCTGTCATCTATCAGACAGACAGACAGACAGTAGATGGATGGATAGATGGATGGATGATAAATAAATGATAGCTAGACAGACAGACAGACAGATAATGGATGGATAGATGATGGATAGATGATGAATAGATAAATAGATGGACAGATAATAATAGATGGATAGATGACAGATGATAGATAGATAGATAGATAGATAGATAGATAGATAGATAGATAGATAGATAGATAGATAGATAGATAGACAGACAGACAGACAGACAGACAGACAATGGATGGATGGATGATGGATAGAAGATAGATAGATAGATAGATAGATAGATAGATAGATAGATAGATAGATAGATAGATAGATATCCTGCATTTATTATTTTTATAAGTAAATAAAGGTGGCAAATATATTTAATGTTCTTTCCTTCTCCCATTTTTCCTATAACAACAATGTTTTTTTGCCTAAGGTATGACTAGAATTCATTGCTTTCTAGTATCTAACCTGATATCTTAACTATTAGACTAAATTGGTTTGATAAATATAGATAGATGCAGATAAATAGATATATAATGTATTTGCATAAGAATTTAGAGCATGGACCATTGATGTAATATTAATATTGGTGTTATATGAGTAATATATTTTTCTGTCTGCATAAATTATAGTAGGGTTTGGTTGATTTTTATTCATTTTAAAGTAATGGAATGGATTTGGCCAAAGACAAAATATAATTTCAAGATGTAATAACAGAAAATGTTTTGTAATAGGTATGAAATAACATCAGAAATGAGCACTTAGCAGAGTACAAGCTGGAGCATCTTGTTATGAGACAGTTGTTAAGGTTTCTTATTAAGTCCTGAAAAATAAGTTGGTGGTTTTTTATCTTCTGCTCTGCTTAGTGTTCAATTCCAACTAATTTGAGGCCTTGCAATTTACTCATATGTACTGGTTTGAATTGAAATTTTACATATCAGTAGGTGGGTGTTTTAAGAGAGTGGGCATAATGCAGTCACAAATTGAACAGTTACAATCACCATTTTCTTCCAGTCTGCCTCTTTCTTATTCCCATTTCTATCAAACAAAAGAAAAGTAAATGCTTAAAATTATAATACAAGAGAAGACAAAGTAACTAAGGTCTCTACTGTGTTTCTTCTTTTTTTTCAACTGTAGATGAAACTCCAGCGGTGAGCTAACAGAATTATTTTACTGAAATCTACCTTGCAATTTTTTAAAGGGAGGGAGGAGAGAGAAACAGAGAGAGAAACAGAGAAGAGTGAGAGATAGACAGACTGACAGAGAGAAGGAATAGAGAGACAAGACTTTTTCCTATTTCAGTCTTGAGTGCTGAAAATGTATTTCAGATCATTCATTTTTTAGATCATACTATATTGGTAAAAAAAATGGTTACTCATTTCTCTAATCACTTGCCCTACAAAGGTGATTTCTTCTAGAATTCATAAAAAAATGGATCCTCCTTTTTTTAGAGCTATTGAATCCTGAGATGACTGCCATCATTGTTGTTATCTTAAGGCAACCAGTTAGGTTTAATTGTACTGTTCTGTCTACGTACTACTAAAACTTTATTGTTTGTTGGTACCCTACAATTAGCCCAAATCAAAGTACATCACAGTACAACAATTTTTGAATCAAAGCACCTCAAATACCCTAACTTAAAAAATGTCCCCCCAAAAAATCAAGGACCCATTACTTCTGTAGAACTGAAATTTCAAATATCTTCAAACCACTTTAATTTGCAAAGTGGTGGCAGCTGAAGCATCCCTGCAGTCACATGGTAGTGATTTCTGATGCTCCCTGCCCGCATTTTGTAAGCAAAGTCAATGGGGAAATTGGCAGGAAGTTAGACGTTGCTCCCTCTCCCATTGCTTTTTTGCTGGTGTTCATCCTGTTTATGTTTAGGTTAGTAAATATTAACTTATTACTGCTATTTGTCTGCCTCTGCATTTATTTTACTATTTGTAATACACATTCTTCTTAAATGATGACAGGACCATCCAGCATTGGGGGAAAATAATATGGTCAGCCTAAAATTTAGTGTTCATTCTGGCCACATTAGACTGCACTATTTTTATCTCAAAGGATGATCTGAGAGGTCGTACATTGTCTAGTATTGCCTGAAATCAGACAACTGTATTGTATTGTTCTACATTGGCTGCAGGGCTCTTAGAGTTTCCTGTAATTGAAGTAGCCTATACATTTTATAGGGACACGGTGGCTCAGTGGCTAAGATGCTGAGCTTGTCAATCAGAAGATCTGCAGTTCAGTGGTTCGAATTCCTAGCGCTGTGTAACGGAGTGAGCTCCCGTTATGAGTCCCAGCTTCTGCCAACCTAGCAGTTCGAAAACACGTAAAAAATGCAAGTAGAAAAATAGGGACCACTTTGGTGGGAAGGTAACAGTGCTCTGTGTGCCTTCGGCATTTAGTCATGCCAGCCACATGACCACGAAAACATCTTTGGACAGTGCTGGCTCTTGGGCTTAGAAACAGAGATCAGCACCGCCCCCTAGAGCCGGAAATGACTAGCACACATGTGCGGGGGAACTTTTACCTTTACCTTATACATTTTATAAATAAGTCTCCTTCAAAGTTGCCATTTGCTTCTCTAGTGACGACTTCAATGGAGTGTTTAGTCTTTATTTGACGAAGGACAAATGATTGGTCCTTCTTACAGTTCACTGTTTCTCAAAGTCTAACTTTCATAGCTGTTCATTAATCACTCTGAAAACCTTTCGTTTAATTGTTCCAAGCATTGTTACAGAAATATTCTTAGCCTTATTATCTTATCTAAGTTTATCATTACATTCTTCTACAGAATAAATCTTTTTTTTTTTACTTCAAACTGCAAACATAGGATACTGTGTCCCAAAGTGTTTTTTCAAGAGGTATCTTGTTTTCTTTTGCGATTGAGGCAATGGAAAAGAACTACTTTATGTCAAGCGTGGACTAAATGTAAATTCATCAAACATAATTCCTATCTTCAGAAAATATATCAAGCCCAGACAATACATTCCTATTTGGCTTAAGGGGAGCTTTACATAACTTGTGAATGGGTTTTTTTGATGCATTGAACCTAATGAAGTTGAATCTATTCCAACATATTGTCTGATTCCAGCTAAACATTGGACCTTTTTTTTTTAATTACTTAGTTTGCAATGCTTAGCACATGTATCTGGAAGGATTCTTCAATTTAAAACTACCCCCTTCCATCACTTTTTTGGCATTTGAACACTTCCCATGAAGCTCCAGTGCAGCCTCTCATATTCCAGAAAAAATTCTTGTGGGCGCAGGAAATGTAGCATAAAGCAAGAATTGGAAATGGTTAAAAGTCACTCCTCACTTTTATAAAAAAAAAAAAAAAAAAGGTCTTAAAATTCTTTCACAGAATTCTGCCTTGCGTTCCAGGATGGTGAATTATCTTTGGATTGAGGTTTGTAGAAAAGATGTCTCAATATGAATGAATGAATGAATGAATGAATGAATGAATGAATGAATGAATGAACTGAACGAAAAGGGTCTTATTGGTTTGACTAACAATCTCCGTGGAACTCCTTTTCTGAGGAACATCACACCATTGGACATCACACTTTGTGAACTGTGTCATTTTGGGTTGATGGTTTGCTTGATGCTCGTATAAAACATCTCCAACATGCTGTCATGCAGAAGTTTTGGGTTTCTGCTTTGTCACCTTTCCTTTCATGCACTGTTGCTACCCTCAGATTCTAAACTTTTAACTCTCCCTCTCTCTCTTTTAAATGTTAATGATCCCCCTTATTAAAAAAAAAAAAAAAGAAATGTTTCAATCCCTTTGAGGAAATTAATATTTAATTCCTTCTCTTAAAAATGTTCCCGATAACTATTAAGTCAGATTCACACTAAATAATTTACGGTGGGGAAAAATTGTTTGTTTAGAGCAGATTTTTCAATTGGCAGCTTTCTACAGTATGTGTGTCACTTGCCATGATCTTCATAAGTATGATATTCTCCTTTATGATTGTGTTGTAGCTCTTTTGATTCTGACCTTTGGATTTCCTATCATTATACTTCTTTTTTTCCTCCCAGAAGCTGCATTTACTTGGAACTTTTAAAATATTCAAATAAATATAAACAAAAGTTAATGTCGGTAATTGGGAAATTGATGTTGGGAGAGTTATGGTAGGCATTTTAATGAACACACACAAACAATTAGGCAAATGTTAATTCATGCTAAACAAGCTGAGTTCAGAGAGGACCAACAATGTTACCAAATAAGTTATCTGAATGTTAATAGCAATGAAAAGAAGCAAGGGTATCCACAGAATGTGATTTTTTTTTTAAAAAATGATCAAGATGGTGGCCATAATGGTAGGGAAATATTCTACTGTATAATTGACTGAATTATGAGTTTCCCTGCTAAAAGGCAGGAGGTATGCAAACCTCTGAAACCTATTAGCCAAAATGTAAAATGCATGAAAGCTGGTGAATGGATTAGTTAATATTACATTATAATAGTTTGTTCAAACAAATTGAAATCTTGCTGCTTCAGATCTGCAATTGTAAAACAATTATGATAATTATCATAATAAAAACAGTGATAACAGCAACTATAGAATGTGATTATAAAGTACTCTGTATGCAACACACATGAAGCCACTGTTCTTCCAAAGATCATTGGACTGTTGCGTAGAGTCTGCAATGTAAGTTGGTTGATTTATATCAGGAAAAGATAAAATAAAATATATACGATTGCACGATTGCATGATCTTCAGCTTTTCATTTCAACTGCGGGATAACAGTCAAGTTAATGAAAAGGTTTCTAGGTAGACCTCAGTTTAAATGAATACCATAGCCTTTCATGTTTCATGTAGGCATCAACAATTAAGCGCTAATTAAAAACAGTTGGATAATGTAAAAGAATTTGATTCAAATACAAATTCTTTTGAATAGACCCTGATGGGCAAAAACCACATGGGGCTCAATCCAAATACATTGATTGATAAACACCAACCTTTAAATATCTACAGTGGGATATTTAGCATGATTTTTTCTTCTTCTGGCCAGATTCCTGTGAACGGTTATCTGAAGGGCCTCTTGACAATGCAGAAGACTTTAATAATTTCTGTCCCAGTTTTTGAAGGATTGGTGAATGAGAAGTTCCAAAAGCAGGAACAATAATAAGCTCTGCATTGTCTGTTTGACAACTGAATATAGAGAAAAAAACTAGGGCAACATATATCAGATCCCAAAGAAGGATAATCCAGGTGGGTTACCCTGTGATCCTGGCTAATTCAAACAAAGGGGAGAAAGAAGCTTAAAAAAAAAAAAGATATGATGCTATATTGTGATATCCATTTCCAAAATCCATATGGACAAAGTTTGAATTAGCCTAAGGGTCTGCATTTTTCTGCTTGATGTGTGTGTGTCTATAATTTTTTCTATGAAGTAATTTGCTCACTCTCAATTTCAAAGCCCCAGAAATATTGCTGCGGCCTAAAGTTGACGTCAAATTGTAATTTATGATGAGACAGAAGAAAGAAGATTAAGTATATGGAAATAATTGTAACTCTATTAATTCAATTTATTTTTAATTAAGTAAGGATTTATAATAGGCAACATTTCATTTTTGTCTTGTTCTCACCAATTGTATCCTAGTCCCACCAGTTGCATGCCACTTGATGCCTTGTGTAGTCTTTGGTCTGTCCTACACCAAGAATGCTGTTCTTTCTGCTTTTTGATTTCTCGTCATTCCACATTCAATATGCAGTTATGGATCAAAGTTAACATATTGAAACTTCCAAATTGTAAAGGAGATAAGCATATCCAATTGTTGTCCTTATTATATTATTCCAATATTATTTCAATATTGGAGGGGATGCCACCAAAGAGGGGGGGGGGGTTTCAACCTATTTTTCCAAAGCACCTGAAGGCAGGACAAGAAGAATAGATGGAAACTAATCAAGGACAGAAGCAACCTTACAACTAAGGAGAAATTTCCTGACAGTTAGGACAATTAATCAGTGGAACGGCTTGCCTTCAGAAGCTGTGAGTGCTTCATCATTGAAGCCTTTTAAGAAGAGACTGGACAGCTACTTGTCTGAAATAGAATATGGATTTCTTGTTTGAGAAGGTTGGAATAGAAGATCTCCCTTCAAATTCTGTTTTATTCCGTTATCCAGCAGTGTACATTTCAAAGCAAGTTTGGGTGAATCATTCCCTGATCCTGGAAAGCAGCAAAGGGATGGGGAGAGGAGAGAAGAAGGATAATCTCATTATGCATTAAGGAACAGCAGGTTCAGAAAGGAATACCTATAAACTGCAAAATTGACTTTCATTTGCTGCAAATATTCCTTGAAGCCAAAGGAGAGCAACATGTGTGACTTCTTTTTTTTTCAAATGTAAGAACTGACTCCCATTGTGAGAATAGATTGTTAGACCAGGACTGAATGTCATCAGAAGACAGCTGATACCCAACTCTGTTTCTCAAAGAGAGATTAGATACTGCAGGTGTTAGACTCCCGTAATGGGATAGATGAAATTAATAGACAGAGGAACCTGCTCCATATTTACACAATCATCTCAGCAGTGCTGGTTGCTATCTCACCAGCTTCAGCCCTTACAAGCTGAGACCAAATGTGAAAGTACATGTAATAGCTAATGAAAAATGTAGAAGTTCTGAAGGATGGGGCTGTATTACTATGGGCAGCTTCAAAGGGGCTCTCATGCAGGCATTAAGAATCAGATTTGTAATGAGAGAGGCATTCCTTCAGATAGTTAGGTCTAAGACTTTTAGATTTTTAACATAGGGTCACCATATCTGAACAGCAAAAAACTAGATGACAGTAGTGATATTTGTCTATAGAGATTCTCAATCATCCAGGTCCTGGTTATCCCAAAGGTGCTTTTTCAGGAGGCAACTGGGCTTTGTTGTTGTTGGGGTTTTTTTGAAGATGTTTCACTTCTCATCCAAGAAGCTTCTTCAGCTCTGAAGAAGCTTCTTGGATGAGAAGCGAAACATCTTCAAACAAAAAGTTTTCGTCAGTCAATAATTGTCTGGAATCATTTAGGCCAGATATGTGGCTCTGCTTTAAACATCAATGCAACATCTTATATTGTGTTCAATATGCTATTGACAATCTAGGTAGATACTAGAATTACATGATCCTTATATTTTGAATCAGTGGCCTAGCTCCTGTATTAGTTATGAACTGCTACTTCTAGACATGTTTCATAGATGGGTCCACATAGAGGGCTTTGCAGTAGTCAAAAGAAGAATAGTATCAAATGAAAATCTCAGTTTTTACCTGTCCCTCTGAAATTATCAGTTGCCAAATATGTAAGTAAAAATATTAATCTCTCTATTATATTAGGCCATTGCTGTTTTAACTGTTTTCAGCATTGTGATGTGGTAGTTTCAGGGACTTCAAGGGTGGTCCATGTAACACCATTGCTCTGGGAGCTGCCCTGGCTGCTAATTTGTTTCTGGGTTCAATTCATGGTGTTGGGTTTAAAGCCCTGCATGGCATGGGTCCAGTCTACTAGCAGGACCATCTTATCACAATGGGATTGACCTACACCAACCATGCTGGTAGAGGAGACATGCTAGGGGCTTCATTGGTCAGAGTTTTCTAGTCGGTAGGTTCCTGGAGATGAGTCTTCTATGCCATTGCACCTGCCCTTTGGAATATATTAACCCCTGGGGTAAAGTCAGCTCCAACCCCCCTGATTTCTGCAAGAGCTTAAAGACCTGATTCTGCCAGTTGGCTTAGAGCTCCAGAGGGACATCTTCACATTGACATAATAATAAAAGATCCCCCCCATCCCTCTCTCCCTCTCATTTGACTCCCTCCCTATCTTTTACTTAAGGTTGAGTATTAGTCAAACAGCATACCATCTACCATTCTGGACAAAACTCTTCTTAAAAATCTCCAGTGATGGAGGTCTCATAACTTCTGGAAGCAAGAGGTTGCACTGAATAACTGTAATTTCTCCTTAATTCTATGTTGATTCTCTTTGACAGGCTTCCATCCATTACTTCTTGTCCTGTCCTTCAGAGTTTTGGAGAATAGGTGGACTCAGTGGTGGGATTCAGCTGGTTCTCACAGGTTCAAGTGAACCGGTTGTTAAATTACACCCCCCATCATCAAGGTGGCTCCTGGGCATTGTACTGCACTGCACTGCACTGCAATGAAGAAACGGGCAACAAAGCGGTTGGTGTGAGGAAAGGAGAAAGCCGCTTTCCCTCTTTCTTCTCCCTGCTCCTCCTTCTTCCCTGGGGCTGGCTGCTCCAATGCCCATTTCTTCATTGCAGTACAGTGCCCAGGATCCACTTTGATAGCAGGGAATGGGGTAATTTAACAACCAGTTTGCCTAGGGTCAGGTTGGGCCACTCCTCACATGACAACCATCCTGACCTTGGGTGAACTGGTTGTTAAATTATTTGAATCCCACTGGACTTCCTCCTCTCTGTGACAGCCCCTCAAATATTGAGAGTGCTATCTTGTCACCCCTAGATCTTCTCTTCATTATCCTAGTGATATCCAGCTCTGCATCCATAGAGATATCCAGAATATTCATCATATACTTTAACCTTCAACCCCATCTTTCTCTTCACATTCTTCTTCCAATAACTGACTCACTCTCTGTGCCAAACTGTGCCATAAGAACTAAACTGAGTTCTTAACTGCAATTATCTAAGGACAAATTGTGAGAATGTAATTTTTTGCTTCTCCTGTGGCCAGCTTTCATTTTTAGTTTTACATTTTTTTTTACTTTTGCTACAGCCTGTTTCCAGTAGTCAGTTCATTCAGAGATTTCCTTGTAGCATAGCTGGGCTAATCAATCCATCCAACATCTATCTCCTGTATAGTTAGGAGGTCACATTCTCTTAAAAGGTCAACTTTCCTAATCTTTAACATGGAGTTCAGAACATCCTCAGAATATACATCTGGGACTTGGACATCCTTTGATATCCCTAAAAAAGGATACTGTATGTGTGTTCCAAGTCTAAAATAGGCCTTTTGAGCCTGGCAGCTCAGAATGCTATTTGACAGAGAGGTAAGCAGGAAGAAACTCAGGGAGTTGTACTGTCTACGATCTGGCAGTTGTAATTTTTTGGTGGCCTTCCTAGAAGAGGTAAAACTTTGTGCTGAACTATGTCAAGCCAGTCTACCCACAGAGGCTAACAGAAGAATTAAAGAAAATGGTACTTTAAAAAGTGAAAGTTGTAATGGCATAGTTCCTGTACCAGTTCAGTGTAACTTCACTATTGCAACTCTAACCCTGCTGTGCCATCCTTTTCAACTTCTGTCTTAAAAAGGGTAACTACGGTATTCCGGTGAAATCTATGAAATCCTTAAAGCCATTGTATATGGACACAACTTTGTAGGGCTAGGACCTACAACTCTGATTTAGTATTTTTACTATGTTGATGTAAAGGAAGGAAGGAAGGAAAGAAAGAGAAGAAAACAAAAAGAAAGGAGAAAGGAAGGAAAGAAAGAAATAAAAAAGAAAAGAAAGGAAGAAAGAAAAAAGAAAAGAAAGAAAGAAGAAAGGTAGGAGAAAGAAAAGAAAGAAAAGAAAAGAAAAGAAAAGAGCTTTATTCTATGTTTTCTCATTATCTTCCAAATTGAAACTCCAAGCAAGCCATATCACATCTTACCACTTCCAAATCAATCTGGAAAGGCAAAATTAAATTGTGCACCTTCAACTTTCAGTTCTTCAACTCAGAGTAGATCGGGGTTAATTTGCACATCTCTGCTAGACCTATTAAAGATATTATTAAGGCGGTTTAAAAGGCTCTGTATAATCTATATACTCACTGTTGCCAAGAAACTCTCCCATATTTAGCATTTTATCTTAAGGGCCGAAATATTTCCCAGTTATCCAGTCTTACTTATAAACTGCTCTTATAAACTGCACTTACTTATAAAAAGGGGAAGATAAAAATTTATGGAACGGCATGAAGCTCACATAAACAAAGCATCACAATTATTTATTAAGTGCGTTAGAATCTTTATCTAAAAGCATTTCTGATCGCAGGCTGGCTATGTAAGAGTGGGAATAGACAAGAGAGGAAAATCAAGGCAATGAATTAAATTAGCTAAGAAAACCAAGGAGAAAAGTCAGTCTATTACTCTATCAAAGCATTTTTTTCTTTTTTACTGTTTCTGAAGCCTTTAAGAATCTACCTACATGCTGCAATTCCAGGCTCATCTGGTTACACTGAGAATGTCATCGTTGATTGGCTTTTTAGAGTAGCCACCATACAAAAATGCTGGAGGGTCGGAGGAGAATATTAAGTTGTTATCACCAACAAATTGTTATGCTGTAATTTACAGTACTATATTGTCCCTGAGATAGTTAAGTCGGATTTTCAAATACTGCCAGTCTTAATTCATCATGCATCCCCAGAGATTATCATTAAATTATATCTCTAAGGTATTGGCAAATTGTGAAATATATGTGAAATAAGTGTATCAGATTAATTCATTTTGCCTGAGTGAAATTACAGATAGTCCTCAATTTACAACTATTCATTTAATGACCATTAGAAGTTATAAATGGTGCTGAAAAATTAATGACTAATTCACACACTTATAACAATCACAACATCCTATCTTCAAAATGAGGGAAATTGGTAACTGGCATGTGTTTACAATGTCTTCAGTGTTGTGTGATTTTCATTTGCATCATTGCCAGGGGGAATTCAACAAGCAAGATCAATGGGGGAAGCCAGATTCACTTAAAAACTGTGATTTGCTTAACAACCAAAGGGGGGGGAAAGGTCTAAAAAATTGGGTATTATTCTTTGCTCCAGATTCCTACAGAAGGAAAAAAAAAATACTTCACAAACTTTTTGCAACTTGACTGGTTCAGAGCCAAGCCGAAACTGCTCGGACAATTTCTCAGAATTTGCACATTTAACCCTTCCTAAAAAAAAAAGGAAGTTGTATTGATTATTTTCTTTGTAGAGTTATGGAATGCTATTAAAACTGCAGAATGTGAAACTGTTGTGGTTTCGCCAGCAGACGGCGGCAGAGTCGGAGAGTGAGGAAGACAGGGGACCAGGCAGGGAGTCTGGAGAGGACTTGGATGAGGGTCCTGCATTTGATGCAGGGATGGGACTAGGACCACCTGGGAATGGGGTGCTGCCTTCGGAGTCTGGCAACAGCGAAGCAGAGGACCCAGGGGAGCCTGTTCCCAGTGCACGTGTGTGCAGAACTGCTGAAGCAGAAGGGGTGACTCAGGAGTAAGGCTGGGAGGTGATTGCCCCTCCCATAAGGGATAAAAGTCAGACCTCAATGACGAAAGCTTTGGAGGAAGCAAAGCAGTTCAATAGATTCTGAGCCCTCCTTGAAGCACTGAGTATTCTGCATTTTTTTCTGGGACTTTTGGTTTATGTTATAATTAATTGAACTTCTGTTTTTTGGCAGCATTCTACAGCACTGAAAGGCATGCTCTTATCTGGGGGAACTGTTTATAATTAGTTCTGGCTGAGAATGAAAGTAATTCCCAGAGTTGCGTTAAAATAGGTTTTGCTTTTAAAATAAGTTTGTGTCTCAGCTGTTTCACTGAAGTTCAGACAGGAAGGAAAACAAACGTCTCAAGGTAATGAGCAAATGAGTCTTTATTTGCCCACACAATGCTGCGGATTCAGGCAACACCGAGTAACCATGAGGAAATTAAAGTCAGCTCTGGCGTGCCTCGCAGCCAGAACTGTATTTATACACTAGTTAACTTAATGAGTTTATCCACCATCCGATGAGTGCTACTGCATCACATCTGATCACCATGTAACACCCTATACACCGTGCTTTTATCCATCAATAATCCACCCCTATTTACCACATGTGTACACATATCATATTCTCTCATTGGATTTACAGATATTTAGTGACCTGTCACCCCTCTCGAGATCGTTAGTTCAACAGGCAGTATCTAAATCTCTTTGTCTACAACCCTCCACAGGCTGTAACAGCTCAGCGTGTGATGTCAGCATGGTTTGTTATCTCAGTTGAAACAGTCGACTCCCCAGTTCGGGTGATTAAGAGCACTTCCCCCCTTGATAGCATAGGCTGACATGGCACAATGTGTGGTGTCACGGCTCCAGCACATCCTGGAGACCTGACAGGCGGCCCCTCTTACCAGGACTCTGCCTGCAACACAGTAAAAACATTATTATTAATTACATTCATGTCAGTTACTTTAATTGCAACGTGGGTCCAGGTTTGTCGGGGTATATACTATGGAAACAACGCATCAAATGATCTGTACATACATCTGATGCCTTCACCCAGGATGCTTCTGATAAACGGTAGCCCTTCCAGCGTACTAAATATTGGATACTATTCCTTCTTTTTCGTGAGTCGAGGATCCCAGCTATCTCAATGCCCATTTCACCATAAATGCTTCCTTCTCCCAAATTGCCCATCCTCTCTCTGTTGGGGTAAATTTCCAGGACGCATAAGCACAAAGTTGTAACAGTTCTTGTTCATTTATTTGCAAAAGGACAGCGCCAACAGCCACATTGCTGGCATCAGCTTGAACCACATATTTTTTCATGGGGTCAGGATGTTTTAGAATCGGTGCCTGGGAAAACAGTGTCTTCAAATTGTCGAATGTCTGTTGACAGAAGGCAGACCATTCCAGTTTTTGACCGGGCATTGGCTTTGTTCTCTGATTCTTTGTTTTTAGTAGTTCGGTTAATGGTAACGCAATACTAGCAAACTGTGGTATAAATTGCCTATAAAAATTTGCAAAACTAAGGAAACTCTGCAATTGTTTATGGGTTTGTGGGGTTTCCCAATCCAAGACAGCGGTGACTTTGTTTGGATCCATTTTCACACCATTATGGGAAATTCTATATCCAAGATAGTCCAATTTACTGCAATGAAAATCACATTTCAACAATTTCACGTACAATTTAGCGTCTAACAACTTTCTCAAGACACTTTGTACTAATTGTACATGTTCATTCAAAGTCTGTGTGTAAATTAGGATGTCATCTAAATATACTAGTACTCCACAATATAAATGTTCATGCAGCACCACATTAATCAACTGCATGAATACTGCGGGGGCACCTTGCAGTCCAAAAGGCATCACCTTAAATTGGAAACTACCAAGGGGACAATTGAAAGTAGTTTTCCACTCGTCTCCTTATTTAGCATGTATTCTGTAATATGCTTCATGCAAATCTAACTTCATGAAAAATTTTCCGGTGGCCAATGTGGCCAATAATTCACTGATCAAAGGTAGGGGATATACGTTATTTACGCATACAGCATTCAGCCCTCTAAAATCCACACACAAACGCAAGGTTCCATCCTTCTCCCTAAACAATACTGGGGCAGCTATATGCGATCGTCCAGGCTGGTTGAAACTGCGGGCTAAGTTTTTATCTAAATAATTCCATCTCCTTGGGAGTCATTGCGTACATACGAGGTTTAGGTAACTGCACCCCTGGGATCAATTCTGTTGCACAGTCGGTTTTATGATGGGGGGGGGGGTAAGTATTCGCATTTCTCCTCACTGAGCACCCTTGCGAGATCCTGATATTCAGCTGGGTAGGGGAGTTTTTGATGTTCATCTATAGCGGTTGCTAATTTTCTTCGTGAAATATGCACGAACTCCTCTGGATTTGCTTGAGGGGGATCTGGTCCTACCTCCAGTCTTAAATGACGACAACCACCCTCCCACCATATAACGGGCTCCCACCTATCTAACCAGATGAGCCTAGTATTAGTGCCTCGCACATATGCCGAACAACAATAAATTGTAGCTGTTCCCAATGAGCTCCAATTTCAAGTTTAATAGGGGTAGTCATCGTCATAGCTGGGGACCCCCCAATCATGGACCCATCCACCTGTTCAAAACTCATTGGTGCAGGCAGTTTTTCCACCTGTAATTTCAGTTCATCCACTACTTGTTGGCTAATAAGATACCTGGTACATTCCGTGTCTATCAGGACCCCATATCTTCCCCTTAGTCCTTTATTTCCCTCATCCAATATCACTGGTATCACGAAAGGGCGAACTAGGGGCACTCACCATCATATCATCGTGGCTTTCCTCACCACTGTCATCCAACCCCGACACTGCTCTGGGTTGACTACGTTTATCCGATTGATGTCTTGATGGTGATGCTTCCCCCTTCGTTTTCTGAACCAATCCTTGTGATCGTTCACTACTACTTCCTGGTTTCCTAAAACCAAATTTTGTCACTGCTCCCAGAGGTGCCTTTGCTGTTTGTTTCATACCTTCATTGGCAAGTTCGGGGCATTCCAATGCCCTATGCCCTACTAAATTACATCTGAAACACCTAATAGTTGGGCGGCCCCTGCCACTCAGTGGACTGTCTCCTAATCTGCTCTGACCTCCCATGACATTGAGATCTGCTTTGGGTACTTTTCGGAAGGAATCAGGCCTGGATCTGAACTAATTTAGTCCAACATCTAGTTCAACTACCGTTCTGTACCATTCTGACAAACGTTGAGATATTCCTCCAAGCTTGTCTTAAACCACGATCTAAGCCGGCACGGAATTCTTGAACCAACAGACGCTCAGGCCAAAACCTTAACTTCCCAGCCAGACATCCCATACGTATTCAATTGCTGGTCTCCCATCTTGCCTCAACGTCATTATAGCTTCCTCAGTTTGGTGAATGCAGGATCTATCTTCAAATTGAATATGGAGAAACAGACTGACATCTACCAATTCTCATGCCCTTTCATTATGTAACTCCGCAACCCAGTCCACTGCATCTCCCGTTAAAACTCCCGTGATAGCCATCACTATGGACCACTGGGATGGATAGCAAGATGCATATAATTCCAGGTGATTAACCACTTGACTTAAGAACAGCGCAATATGGTCTGGGTTACCATCAACTGTGGTTTGCAAGGGTGGTGGTCCCCACACCATATGCTGTGGCCATTGTCCAGATATTCCCTGATGACGCCAAGCACCCTGATGTTGCCTATGCTGAGGTGGTGATTCCCTTCAAGCAAAACTAAAGGACACCAGCCTTGTCCCCCCTGTTCTGGGTTCTGATGGCCCGGCAACGTCAGCCAATGAAGTATCAAATCCAGCTGTCAAGTCACTTCCAGTCCTCTTACTATTACGTTCTCTCCCCTCCCTAGGGATAGAACTGAAATATGAAGTATCCTCAGTACAAGCTCCTGACCCTTCCCATCTGCTTTTTGGGCTGGAATCATATATACTCAGATCTCCATACTTTATTCTGAATAGTTCTATAGTAGTGGCCCCCAAGCTGGAGGTGGAGGTACTCCAGGCATCTCCTTTAACTATTTTCCTTTCCCTCCACTTCTCAAATACTCCAGCATTGTGAAGTGCAAAAACAGGGGTTTTTCCATTAATGCCTTGTCCCCCACACTCCTCTTGGAAATCCAAATGACTCCTCTGATTTTCCCTTGTTTTACGTAGTTTAGGTCTAGTAACTCTTTGTACATCTTTAGGAATATCTCCAGTATCACCAGTAGATGGCGTGTCGCCACTTATAAATCCCTCTGTAGATTCACGCACTCCGGCATCCCCCCAGACAAATTTTTTCTTCATCCACCTCCGATGCAACCGGCAAAACTGAATCCACATTTGCGCCTTCTGCCATTTCTCCCCAACGTAGCACACCAAACAGTTCACAAGGGTTGTGATGAATGACAGGAGCACAAAAAGATTTGGAGAGAGCTGACTTTCTTTTCAGCCATTTCACCGAAGTCCAGACAGGAAGCAAAACAAACGTCTCAAGGTAATGAGCAAATGAGTCTTTATTCACCCACACAATGCTCCGGAGTCAGGCAACATCGAGTAACCATGAGGAAATTAATTTATACATAGTTAACAACTTAATGAGTTTATCCACCATCCGGTGAGTGCTACTGCATCACATCCAATCACCATGTAACACCCTATACACCATGCTTTTATCCATCAATAATCCACCCCTATTTACCACATGTGTACACATATCATATTCTCTCATTGGATTTATAGATATTTAGTGACCCGTCAACCCTCTCGAGATCGTTAGTTCAACAGGCAGTATCTAAATCTCTTTGTCTACAACCCCCCACAGGCTGTAACAGCTCAGCGTGTGATGTCAGCATGGTTAGTTGAAACAGTCGACTCCCCAGGTCGGGTGATTAACAGCACTTCCCCCCTCGATAGCATAGGCTGACATGGCACAATGTGTGGTGTCACGGCTCCAGCACATCCTGGAGACATTACATTGTGTTTCATTAAGTTTGACGAAGCCTAGGTCAGAACAGAAACAACATAAAATGGCAGCCATCATAAGATTCCCCCTCCCCCCATTTAGCTGTTCTTTTCAATGCCATCAACACAATTTGTGCATTCATCACCATTCAGTTGGATTTCTTCAATTCATTTTATATGGAGTTGCAACCTAGAAATTGCAGGTGCAAGTATAAAATTCAACACAAGATTATTGACAGGAGACTGTCAATATAGAAGTAAGCTATATTAATGTCATTACATTGATTGCCTGTTGGCTTCTGATAATACAAAGTTCTGGTCATTAAAGGTACACCTAAATGGTGCAGCTCCAGGGGACACCAGGCAATGCCGTCCCAGTACTGAATGTACCTATAAGAACTGATCAAGCAACAAATGGCCTCACAAATGAAGGTGAATATATGCGTCCCAGGCAGTGGTGGGATTGAAAAAAAATTACTACCAATTCTGTGGGTATGACTTGATGGGTGTGGCATGGCTTGGTGGGTGTAGCGTGGCTTGGACGGCATGGCAGGGGAAGGTTATTGCAAAATCCCCATTCCCTCCCCACTCCTGGGGGAAGGTTACTGCAAAATCCCATTCCCTCCCCACCCCACTAACCCGCTTTCCAGCTCTGTTGTCCTGTGCAGGACAACAAAAGAAGACCCAACTGATTAACAGGGACTAGGCCAGTTAATCTGACTAGGCCAGTCAGAGGCGGTATTTACCTGTTCTCCGAACTACTCAAAATTTCCACTTCTGGTTCTCCAGAACTGGTCAGAACCTGCTGAATACCACCTCTGGTCCCAGGATAATGTTGCTGGATCCAATCTGGGTTGATCACTGGGACCAGAGGTTTGTCTTGCAAACTTCCAGACTTGTGCTGAAGCCCATCCTCTGGAAACTTCTCTGTAGCAGAATGTGCTATTCTATGTGTAATATTTAATATTATATGTGTAGTATTAAAATATTACATGTAGAATAGCCCAAAGCACACACTCTGCTAGAGAGAAATTCATGAAGTCTGTAGGGCATTGATAAGACCACTACCCTTCTCTTTAATAGTCCCCACCTTATCCCATCTCAAATTATACTACAATTTCCACCCTGCTTCAATTCCTTGAAGAGGTTGAAATTGTTTTATTTCAAATCATTCTTTTTAGGTTCCAAATCACTAAGAGTATGATTTCTGAGGTTTTATTGGTAGCTGAACTTTCTTTTTTGTGTGTGTGACCGTTTTGGGATGTATTGATATTATTCTGATTTACCTATATATATTATTATGATTTTCCTCTTTTTTCTTATTGTTGTACACAGTCCAGAGTCCTTTGGGATTGAGCCAAATCATAAATCCTGTTAATAAGCAAAACAAGGAAAATAAAGAAGACACTGTAGTATTGCCATTGCTAATGATACCTGATTTAAAGAAACTGCTGTGGGTTTTTCTGCTGTGGGTTTTTTCTACCTTTGAATAAATTCAGAGAAATTACCTCAAGGTTTTTGCTCTTACAAGCCTTTTGTAGTGTTCAGAAAGAACCCAGCATCCCATAGAGTCATGATGGCGAACCTATGGCACGTGTGCCACAGGTGGCACGCAGAGCCATTTGTGCCGGCACATGAGCCGCAGGCAATCTTCCTTACTGCGCTTGCGCATGCCTCACAGCTGATTTTCGACCCATTTGAAGCTTTTTTCGGCCTCCCAAGGACTTGAGGAAAGCCTCTGCAGGCTTTGCAAGCCAAATAATAGGCCCGTTTTGTCACCTCCTGTATTTCTGGAAATCCCGGAAGTGATGAAATGGGCCTATTTTTGGCTTGTCTAAGATAAGGGAAAGCTAAGCATGGGCAATGGAAAATCATACTGAGGGAAAGGTGAATACAGATGAATAGTTTTCTGGTAAAACTGGCGCTACTTTTTACTTTCATAATGGCTTTTTACTTCCGTGATAGCCTGTGAATGAGCAAACATACTTTAGCAAATATTTTATAAGCCATAGGTTCGCCATCATAGATGTATGGGATGCTGGGTTCTTCCTGAACACTACAAAAGGCTTGTAAGAGCAGAAACCTTGAGGTCATTTCTCTGAGTTTATTCAAAGGTAGGGTTATACAGTATATTAGTACGCTAGTTAGTCCAAAGATGTTCCTGTCTCTATGAATGCCAGTTGACCGTTGGCTGGGAAACTTAGACCAGGCATTAATATTTTGTTAGGGATTTGCAATATGTAATTAAAGATAATCATGGATTTGGAAGGTTTCTGAATCAATTAGCCATAGGTAGAAGTATTGCATTTAAAATAAATAAATAGTGAGCAGATGGATGAAGTTAAACAATTTTCTCCATATTTATTGTATGTCCATGTTTTTTCTTGCTTTAATGCTTCTGAGAATCAAATACAATGGAAACCTTGAGATCATATTGATGAAACAATATTGATGAAAACAAAACTATATTGATGACATTTACAATCTTTACAATCCACTTAACTTCAAGATCTTCAACTTTGATCTATTAAAAGTTGTAAAATCTAGAATTGTAAGAGATCAATTTGCCTAATCCTCTACTCTTTCCATTCCTATAAAAGACAAGCATCACTCTTGCTTCTGGAATTATTTTCATCATTAAAATGCTACATAATTTCAGGACAGTATTTTTTCTAACATTAAAGTGGAACCCGTTTTCCTGAAATCTAAAACCATGGTTCCATCTCTTCTGTTCTGAAGTGACATAAATAAGATCTTGACGTGTGTGGTATCTTTTCAGATACTGGCAAAGTACTATTTTATCCTGCCACCAATTTTTCTTCTCAAGGGTAAAGATGTCCAACTCATTTAGTCTGTCTTCATAAACTAAGTTTAGAGTCCCATAAGCATCTTCATTGCTCTTCTCTGAATTTGCTTAATGACCTACTTGGGAACTCAGGGTCATAAATAAAAAGCCTTTATGGATTCAACAGAGTTCTAGGCTTCTTCATAGAAGCTGCCATAAACCTGGATTGATTGTGCTTTAGCAGTGGTAAAAATATGAAGCTGAAGACTTGAAATTGCATTTTATTTATTATTTATTTAATTGATTTGTCAATCGCTTACAAAATAATAGGCATAAGTATAAACATGAGTAAGAATTTGTACTTTGTAGATTTTAAACTTAGCAGCAGGCGCATCCCAAGCATTTCAGCAGATGTCCTTATGTTGTCCTGTTACCTTTGGGCCTTTAAATAGATATTGCGGGAGCTGAATATATATGTATGTATACAATCTTACACGAGTTAAGAATAATTAAGTGAAATAAATCAATGCTTTTTTTTAAAAAAAGCAATAGCATCAACACTTAATTTAAGTAGAAAAATTGAAATAGATATGGACAATGGCTCCAGAGATCTCAGGGAATTACAACACTTCACAAACTTCCTATTTTCTTCTTTCCAAAGTTTCTATTGTCTTTAATCGCCTTTCTGGAAATATCCTTAATTGTAATCCCATGCACTTTTAGTCATTAAACAATATCAACAGAGTTTCACAGGAAGATTAATCCTGTCAGTTTCCTGTAAAATGCTGACACCTGCCTAATTTCCATTCCTTTTTAAGAAGAGTGAGTAATTTTTCAAAGGATCATCTTGGAGCTTTCCTGGAAACATGTTCATGACAATGGACTCAATTTGGAAGATGTCGCTTACAAATAGCTGTCAGTCTAAAATAAGTACTTCTGGAGCTCCTGCAGCTTAAGCAAGTTTTTAGTTTATTAAATGGATTTCATGATTGCATTATGGAAGGAAATTCCATTGCTAGATTGCAGAGTGGCAAACTTTTCAACAACATCACAAATTCACTTTTAATTTGAAACACAGATATTTTCCCACTATCTAAGACAACAACTAAGGAATAAATTATTAAAAAAATGTTTTTAATGAGAGCACCTTTTTATAGATTTCCTGAAAGTTGTGGAAGGTAGTCCAGATTCCCAGCTGAAAGGGAGTGCATTCCAATGGAGCAAGAAATAGCGAAATTTAGATAAGTTTGGTTGGCAGAAAGAGAATTAAGGCAGCTCCTCCCAAGGAGTTCTCGGAGCATATTCTTAATGATATAAGTTGCTTACTTTAATTTGGCAAAGTGAGGAACAATAATGGAAACTGTCCAGTGATCCATACATTTTAATTCCAAAATAAAATACATTTACTCTATGAGGAAACTATTTATTATTCAAATCAGCAAACTAACCATTTTCACTATTTCAAATATGTTCCTTAAGAATAGTTAAAGCATTTGATTCTCTGGAATTACTATTTTTAAAACAAGTGCTAAAGAAATCTAAATTTGTACTGGCTTTTGAAATATGATTTTGAAAGACATTTATGAATAACTACAGTAAAACTTGGATAAAAGGTGTGAGTAAAAGTTTCTATTATGAAAACGGTGATCTCATACGGAAACTTATGGAATCACTACTTTCAGAACTTATAGCGGAAGTTGTCATGCAACGTCTAAAGCCATAGCACTTCTACAAATACAACCGAAAATATGGGTCAGATAGGAGGATGCCACCTTCACCAAGAAAAAAGGAACCATTAATAACATTTTTAAGGAATCTAGTTTACTAAAGAAGAAGAAACAACAAATTGCTACATTTTATGGATATCCTGATCAGTAGAGACCACAATGGCAAACCTGAAATGCAAGTTTATAGTAAAACCACCCATATTAACCAGGTGCTCCACTACCAAAGCAACAAATCAACTCCCTCAAGAGAAGCTATGTAAGGACTTTACTTAGATGAATCCAAACACTCTGCAACAACCCAGAACAGCAGAAAAAGAAAATAGAGCATCTTCACAACATATTCCAAAAAAATGGATATCCATGTATCTTTATCAAAAAGTTCCTGTTCACTCAACCCAATGTAGCACAACCAACCCAAACCCGAAAAAGAATTACACTGCCATTCATCCAGAATATCTCAGAAACCATCAACAATTAACATGGAATCAGCAAAACACATAAGCCAACTAAAAGCCCTTCAAAATATCATAAACAGACCAAAAGATATAACAATCCCAGAAAAAAAATAGGAATCATGTACAACAATGTAAGGACTGCAACAACCACTATGTAGGACAAACAGGCAGAAGACTGGCAGAATGCATCCACAAAAATCAACTAGCAGTCAGAAAACACTATGGAAATTCTTTAATTTCACAACATATAGACAGATTTAACTATAGATTCAGTTGGGAAAATGTGACCATCCTAGATCAAGCCAAAATGCCAGATAATTTCTAGAAGTCTGGCACTCTGACGAATCAGCCATCAATAGACATAAACATTAATAACATCTATACCCTGCCAACAAAAGTGTGTATAGTCAAGGCTATGGTTTTCCCAATTGCAAAGAATGGCTGTGAAAGTTGGGCCATAAGGAAGGCTGAATGCCAAAGAATTAGTGGTTGTTTCAGTCTTTACATTGTTGTACATGATTCCTGCCTTTGAACTATGGTGCTGGAGAAGACTCCAGTGAGTCCTTTGGACTGCAAGGTGATCAAACCGGTCAGTCCTAGAGGAGATCAACCCTGACTGCTCTTTAGAAGGCCAAGGCCTGAAGATGAAACTCTGGCCACCTAACGAGAAGGAAGGACTCACTGAAGAAGAGCCTAATGCTGGGAAAGATTGAGGGCAAAAGAAGAAAGGGATGACAGAGAATGAGATAGCTGGATGGAGTCCCTGAAGCAGTAGGTGTGAGCTTAAATAGACTCCAGAAGATGGTAGAGGACAGAAAGGCCTGGAGGAATGTTGTCCATGGGGTCGTAATGGGTCGGGCATGATTTTACAACTAACAACAACAACAATACTTTAGAAAGAAAACAAGCAAGCTTAGAGAGCACCAAGGACCCCTCAATGTCCATCTGAGCTACAAATATTCTCATTTGTTCTATTATGATTTAAGAATATTAACAAATCTAACATCACCTCTATTATTCAAGCTAACTATAGAGGCATTGGCAATAGCACTTTGATACAATAATGAGATTTGTGACATAAAATTGGACAAGAAATATATTTTAAATATGTTTGCAGTAGATATGGTTCTGATTCTGTCAAATACCTCTCAATCATCCTACAAGAATGAGTTCAAGTTATCCAGTTCATTAGAATAAGTCTAACATAATTTTGTTGTCTGAATACTTTTAAATACCTGGAATTAATTATAGCAACCAGACTTCCTTCATATGTGATGATAAAAATTGCTGAGGCTTGGTTTCTCTGCAATGGATTACAAACCCTACAGTATAACAACAAATAAAATAAAATAAATTGATCAGGATATAGTTTAAAATCCCATTGAGTTTGTGAGTAAAATCAAAATTACTTTAGAAGCTAATACTTATACAGAGATATGTCTATGCTAATATTTTAAGTTATTCCATGTAGCTTGATAGGGTATTAAGATTGTAATGGAAAATATCATATTTTTACAATTTAAATTATAGCTATAGATTACATTGATTGTGATGAGAGTGATGAGTTTTAACGTTTGATTTTCAGCTTTATTACAAGGCATACATTTTGACTTCAGTTTCAATCATGGGCATAATAAGAAAGTTACTACATGATTCCTTTGACATCAAGACAGAGTTTGAGCTATGTATTATCAATATTGCTCCATTATATTTCTTACATTAAGATTGAAAAAAAAAACAGCTTGGAAAGTGTTAATAAAAGCATAATTTCACCTCTTTTTCCTCTTATAGACTTATAGATATACTGTGCCCGAAAGGAACAATTCCAGTTTGAAAATTTTTGCAAATCATGGACAAGTATAGAATTAATATTATACATCTTCTTATTTCAAGCAGTGTCATTGTTTGAAATTTTAGGCAATCCATGCTATTTGACACTGCAAATAGCATGGATTGCCTAAAATTGCAAACAATGGTAGCATATTCAATTATCTCTTGATTTCAAATTTGACCCAGATTACTTTTACCAGCATCTAACACTCATTAATTACTATCAGTTCTGAAGTAGATTTTCAGTGATTTTCAGTCTATAGTATTTATATAAACAATTCAATGATATCCCCAAAGTCAATTTTAGCTCTTTGCATGTTGCTTACAGGATTAGAATTTTTATTAAGGTAGACATATAGATATAAAAATATAGTTTTAGAAAGATAATATATAGGCATAGAGGATATAGATTATAGGTATAGATGTCATTAAAGAACGAAAAGGAGAATAAAATTTTGGTATACACATGAGAGATAAATATATCATTAGTAGGATGTAAAAAGATTTTGCTCAAGTATACAATACTTCTGCAACAAAAGTTGACAGCTGTTAACTTGGAGGACTGGATTTAAATTTAAAAGATACAGCCATGATTGGATAGGGAATTGGGAAATTTGAGAAGGAAGCTGAGTGATGAAGAGATGGCAATTTATTTTAACCTATACCCTACTGGCAAAAACACCATTAAGGAGAAGGTAAAAGAAAAATTATCATGGCTGCTATTGAGTGGAAATCATTGTGGGCTGATCAGATATCATGGATGGTGAGTTAAGCTAAGTCTAAGTTTTAGAAAGAGAATGGTATAGGTAGTTCTTGAATTATGACTCTTTGTTTAATGATTCTTCAAAGTTGCAGTGCAGAAAGAAGTGATTTATTATGCACTTATAACAGTGGTGGTATTCAAAAAAATTTATTACCAGTCCGGTGGGCATGGCTTGGTGGGTGTGGTATGGCTTGGTGGGTGTGGCAGGGGAAGGATACTTAAAATCTCTATTTCCTCCCCACTCCAGGGGACGGATATACTGCAAATCTCCATTCCCTCTCTACCCCACTAACCTGCTTTCCAGCTCAGTTTTGCTGTGTTTAACTGTTTGGTTTGGTTCTGCAACCCAACAGGACAGACACAGACTTCAGAGGATAATTAGGACTGCAGAAAAAACAATTACCACCCACCTGCCTTCAATCGAGGACCTGTATACTGCACGAGTCAGAAAGAGGGCTGTGAAAATATTTACAGACCCCTCACATCTTGGACATAAACTGTTTCAACTCCTTCCCTCAAAACGATGCTATAGAGCACTGCACACCAGAACAACTAGACACAAGAACAGTTTTTTTCCCGAAAGCCATCACTCTGCTAAACAAATAATTTCCTCAACAGTGTTCAACTATTTACAAAGTATACACTGCTATTACTGTTAATCTTCTCATCACTCCTTATCACCCATCCCCTCCCACTTGTGACTATAACTTTGTTGCTTGTATCCTCTGTTTCCTAGTATGATTTGATGTTGATTGTACCCTATGACTATCATTAAGTATTGTACATTATGATTCTTGATTCTTAACGAATGTTCCTTCTTGATGTATACTGAGAGTATTTACACCAAGACAAATTCCTTGTGTGTCCAATCACACTTGGCCAATAAAGTATTCTATTCTATTCTATTCTGTGCAGGGCAACAAAAGAAGACCCAACTGGGACTCTGATCAACTGGGATTTGGGAGGCAGTGAATAGATGGGGGCAGGGCCAGCCAGAGGTAGTATTTACCTGTTCTCTGAACTACTCAAAATTTCCACTACCGGTTCCCCAGAACCTGTCAGAACTGGCTGAATACCACCTCTGACTTATAATCATGCAACATCCTTGTGGTCATGTGATCATGATTCAAGTGATTGACATATATTGAAGATAGTTTTGGTGTCATATGATCACTATTTTCAATTTTCTTGAGGGCTTCTGATAAGACAGAAGCCAAATCCACTTAATTACTGTGTGAGTCACTTAACTTCCATGGTGATTTGCTTATTAATGACAATGGAATTAGAATATCTATTTCTTCCTTCATTTAAAGATCTCTAATGTAGTCATTAATCATGATCAGCAAAACAATTGTAAAATTGGGTACAACTCACTTACTAGCATTACTTAGTGGTGGAAATTCCGGTTCCAATTGTGGATGTAAGTCAAGAACTGCCTGTAACTCTAAAATCTGCATCTGTTTCTACTTGCCTTTTGTGCTAAACAAATATTGTTGTAAGTATTGTAAAAAGTCTTAGTGGGTGTGGCAGGGGAAGAATACTTAAAATCCCTATTTCCACCCCAATCCAGGGGAAGGATATATTGCAAATCTCCTTCCCTCCCCACCCCACTAACCTGCTTTCCAGCTCTGTTCTGCTGTGCAGGGCAACAAAAGAAGACCCAGCTGGGACTTTTTGACATTTTTCAACTCAATCTTTCTATTATTCTACTAAGCAACCATTTGGCTTCATGTCTGATATTTAAACTCCAATTTTATTTTGGATCTGCTGTTTTTTTTTAATGTAGAATTATTTTTAACCTCTTCCTTCATTTAATGATCTTCGATATAACTATTCACTGAACTGCGGTCTTGGTTGTCCAACTAACTGCAGGGAAATCAAAATGCAGATCAGGAAATCACCATTGTTAAACATAAGTTTAAATGCCTTAAAGTTGGTGCCATCATACACCTTACATTTTTACCTGTGACTATTCTATTGTAATCTTTAATGTACAGTCTCCTCTAAGAAGCATAAAAACTTGGCAATATTGAAACTTATGAAGTAGAGTCAATTAAATAACAACAAAAAAACCCCTTATTGTTTAAAGGATTTTTCTGCTTTTTTTATTCCCATTAGTCCGGCCAGGTAACAGGTGAACCTGGACATTCCAAAACATTATTGGGTTTTGTGGAAACATATGACTTTGGTTTGATTTAGCAAATATTACCTCTAACGTATTAAATTTTGATCCAACTACAATAGCTCTTGTAGTAGTAGTAGTAGCAGTAGTAGTAGTAGTAGTCAATAGCTCTTGTAAAAATTGTAAAAAGGGATCGTATAATAGTGAATTTGCAAGACTTGTGAAATCTGTGGTTACTGTTGTATGCCCCTCCTTCGGCACAATGTATAAAAACAATCTGAAAATGACCTTTAATTCCTCCAGCAATTCCTTCTGCATATGCTTAAGGGACCAAAGTTTTAAATATCAGTGTTTTCCTATTCTTTTCCTTTTCCTTTTTTTTTCATTCCTTGTTCATACAAGGACATATCAAAGACGAATGTAGCAGATTTCATTCCATATTCATTTTTGTGGTCAGAGTCCTAATGAAAGTGTATTCTCATTTTAATTACCAGTGCTGTTTTTTTTCCTTTTTCATCTGGCTTGGTAAATTTAAAGAATACACTTATTATTATTTTTACTTTAGTTGAACCTTTAATTAAATCCAGCCTGGTTCACTATCAATACAAGCAATGGTGTGGGTAGATTGCACTCATAGTAAAAGCATCTTGAGATTATCCAGTCTATATAGCAGAGTAACTTTTACTTCTGAGATGCCTTATGTGGAGCTTTAATACTAAAACCTACCAGCATCAAAATTGGGCATCTCTGAGTAGATCTGAATAAACTGCATGTTACAACAGATGAGTTCTGGAACAGTATCTCAGACTCAGGACATAGGTATTTTTCTGTTTAAACTACTTCTATTTCTCGGCCCAAATCAAATGGATTTTAGAGGAATTATATCCAGACTCTAGCTACTTGGCCAACAGCTTGCAAGTATTCAGCCCAGACTGCAGGCTATTCTATCCTTCTAGTGGACTTCCTTCTACACCCTTACTGTGATGTCTTCCCATGTTCTGGTTCAAGAAAAGTAACTGCTTTGGGTTGGTTTTAGAGCACACATTCCTCAATTTATGATTATAATTGAGCCTAGAATGACAATTGAAAGACAATTGAAAGCTCTTATAAGTCAAGATATTGTGTGCTGGGACCATCATTTTGTAGTGGTTGTTAAGTGAATGGTATTGTCTTTAAATGAATCCATTTCACCCAATGGGTGAAACTGAAAGTAAAAGCCAGAAAGCAGGAAAAAAAAGTCAAAAATTGCAGTCACATGACCATTGGATGCTACAAACAGCTGTAATTGTGAACCAGCAACCAAAATGGGATATCTCACTGTTTGTGTATTGGGGGGGTAGGGGGCATTGTAAGTTCTAGAATTGAATTGTAAGTAACTTTTGTGGAATCCGTCATAATTTTAGTTGCTAAGCAACAGGTTCTATTACTGGCTTTTGTAGAAGCATATGATATTGCATGGCTTAGCAAATATTGCCTCTAACACATTAAATGTTGATCCAACTACAGCAGCTTCTGTAAGTTTGTGGAGGGGTAGTACAGAGAACTTGTAGGACTTATGAAATTTGAGGTTACAATTGTGTGTCCCCCCCCCCTTGGGCAACATATATAAAAGATTAAAGCATCAACTTCCACATACTCAGATACCAAATATCATCTATGAACCAGCCAACACATAAAGGCTGCCATCCTGTCATCTGCTTTTAAATTCTTCTAGCTGTTGCATCCAGATAAGAGTTCTTAAAACTAAGCAGGGCAAAAACATTGATTTGTGAAGGAAAACCATATTTTTCCTGTAGCATTCTAATGTGAATGCAGCAAAATCACAATCTGTAGCTTACAACAAAATTAGTTTATTTAAAGATCAAGAGGCTGCTTCAATGTCATTGATTTTCTTTGCTTGCATGGAAGTGGACCTCAGCAGTTGTTCACTGTCTTAAAGTGGTTGCTTTTTTACTCCTTTTATAATCCATCTCTTCTTTTTTCTGAAGGGTCATTTCAGTCTACAGCCACTTCATATTATAGCTTACTGTTCTTAATAATTCTGGTAGTTATGGCTGTTATTGCAACTCTACCTTATTTGAGAAAGGCTATTTTCACAGGAAAGGACTGCCAACTCAAGAAGTCCATGCCCTTTTATCAAACACTAAACTTACTAGTGCTTGCTTCCAGCAGAGATAATAAATTAACAATGAGGACAGATCTAGCCTACAGATTTAACACTGATTTAACAGTAATTCTTTCTCTCCCTCTTTCCCTCCCTTGAAATTTTGGCTGCTGGAGTGCTGCTGGTAATGTGGAGTACTGTCAGACCTTCGCCAAACATGAGTTGCCTGATGAATATATTGCAGGAATCATATAAAATCCGTACAAGTTTGTCATAGGGGTGCATTGCAAACCAAAAATAGGCCATTCCTGCTGATGGCTTTACATGATTTAGGATGGTGAGTGGTTAGGGTAGGGTAGAAAAGGAAGTTTAGCTGTGACTTGAATGTGGATGGTGCCAGAACTTTCTTACTTCCATCCCTTTGTTTATAGTTGAAGAATTTTGAGTTCTTTGTTTGCTTATGTTCTTTTACAGATACTGTTTTCATGTACTTCCTATTGTAAAAATGTAGGGAAAGAGAGCCAGTTTTATGTAGTGATTCTTCGTACTGTTTGATAGGTAGTATGATTTCTTAAGTTGCATATCAGGGTGTGCAGCTGTTTCTAGGTAAAAAAAAAAGCATGTTCAAGCAATGTGGTGGGTTTAAAAAGAAACTTAATAGGGTCAAAGTGAAAGAGGTAGTCAGAATACACAAATGCTCACATTACTGCCCACATCTTTACAATCCATCTTAAAAACAAATTGCTCCCAATAGTCTTTCTTTAAAATCGATTGATTTGCTCTTCAAGTCCACCTTTAGAATAAACTGTTTCGCCCTCCTCCAATCTACCTTTTAAGTAAATTGTTCTAGTCCCATAAAAACATTGATTTTATTTGGTTGGCTGCTTGGCTGCTCTTTGAGAAAGCCAGAGTATGCTGAAAGATTCTCCCACAGGCCCAAACTGAAGTCGGGGTGAAGGAAGTTAGAAATCAGGAAAAAAAAAAGGCTTGCAAGGGAAAAGATATGAGGACTCTAAACTCCATTTTCAAGACTCTAGATCAGAGGTGTCAAACTCGTGTCATCATGGCATTGTCACGTGATATATCGTGACTTTTTCCCCTTTTTGCTAAACCGGGTGTGGGCATGGCCTTGAGTTTGATGCCCCTATTCTAGATTATACACTTATATGTACAAGCTGGAATAATATATTGCAACATTAAGGGGGCTTAACTAGGGTTGGAATTCTACTGGTTCTATCCGGTTCTATAGAATCCCTTGTTAACTTTCTAAGCAGTTTGGAGAACCAGTCATTAGAAGCACTCTCCTTTTGTTTTTTTCCACCCTTAGTACATTCTTGCCAGAATGCTTAGACTTCCTGTCTCTGGAGTTTCGAGGCTTGGCTTTCTTAAAGGGAAAGGGTTGATTTAAGATTTTTACACTGCTGTTGGGAAGAAATAATTCCCTGGAGAATCAGCATTTTGAACAAATATAATTGAATAATGAAGCAAAGCTTTTATGACAGGGAACCAAGATGAGTGACATTCAGCAAGGCTTCTTGGTTAGCAAGAAAGATTAACATTCAAATGTGAGTTTATATACCCTTCTGAGTTTTGGTCTAAAACTAGTTAATTCTGTGCTTGGTATCATTTAATCCTGTGTTTATTGATGGGATAATTTTCCCTATTCAGCTTTAACAAGGAACAGCTATTGTTGTGATTTAATTATTTGTATTGTGTTTGAATTTTTTCCTGCCTCATGGTTTCTGTTTTTAACTGGGGAGAGGGTCTTCCTCACTGCATTAGTACTACTATCTGGCACTGTCCTTTTGGGATATACTTCAAGAGGCAGGATGCAAGCTTGGCACTGATTTTTTTTTTACTGCCTTTCTGTGGGGCATGTGACTTTTCCTTAAATCTAGATGATTTCCTAAGGATATCTTGTGAGGTGAGTGAGACCAGCTTTAAGTGGTGCAAATGGATCTAAGGATTGCTTTTCCTGGGTGTGCTTTTTCTGGAGAGCTTAAATGACCTCTCTGCTAAAGGGTTTCACTTTATGAGCGAGAGTTGGCTGCTTGATACTGTGTTTCTCACAAAATAAGGCCAGGTCTTATTTTTTTTTGATCCCAGAAAAGATGGCCTCACTTAATTTCCACCCCCACATAGACTGCCCCATGTGCACTCACCTCTCCACAAGGCCGCTTCTACTGGCCGATCGAAGTGGCTGGTGACTCTGCCTTCAGGGAGCTTCTATTGCCTGATGTTCTATTGGTAGGTAGATCGGGGTATTCTAGCCTAGGCTATCTGCAGGGCGCTCCTAAAGGCAAGTTTTCTCCCCCCTGCCCCCGCCCTTCCCCCGATTTCCCTTCACCTTGTGTAGTTCTAACGAATAATGTGAGAAATGGCAGGGAAACATATGGTTTAAATAGGCCTAAATTTTGGGGGCGGGGCTTAATTTCACCTCATGCCTAGAAATCATGCTTGGCCTTCCTATTGGTGGAGACCTTATTGTTGGAGAAACAGGGTAGTTATCACTGCATTTTAACTATTTTCATTCCTCAAGGTGCTCTGGCACCCTGCCTGATTTGTAACTCTGGCTTGCAGGTATTTTTAATCTAATGATTGGTATTTAGGGTAGCTTTTTGCAAGCAAAGAAGCTTTTTGTATTTTTGCACAGGTAATCCTTGACTTACAACAGTTCATTTAGTGACCATTCAAAGTTATATGGCACAGAAAAAAAGTGATTTATGACCATTTTTCACACTTGCAGCATCCCCACTGTCATGAGAGGCCAGGCAAGGAGAAGTGCCCATGACATGAGTGATGTCGAGTTGGCCATGCCCACCCAGTCACATGACCACCAAGCCACACCCACCAACTAAGCCACACACACAGAACCAGTTGTTAAAAAAACCTGAATCCCACCCCTAGACTTAACTTTGCCTGTGGTGCAATTATGGCCGTTGTGGTTGCAAATTATGGTTTAGTGTATTGTGTGAACCTAGACAGTTGTGATTCTTCATGGTTAAACAAGCCAATGACCACATATCTTCTCTCAAATAAACACACAAACCTTGATCAAAATTTTGTCTTTGAGAGTCTTTATGCTTAAGTTCTTCCTATCAGTTATTTTTTCCCCAAAATCCAAACAATTTTGTTATCATTTACATGTCTATTTTTTTAGTGAGAAGTTAATAAGAAAGTTCCCCTTTTAAAAATAAAAAAGATCAAGAGATTTCAATGAAACAGTTGGTTTAATTAAGACTGCTATTGTCTTGACTGCACTTTTTTACGATTTGTTCAGATTTTCGTAGTCTTGCTCAGAGTGCTGCCAAAGTTCAGTTCTTATATAATTCATGAGCTTTTGTTGGTTGTTAAAAATGGTTTTCTTCAAAATAAATAAATTGCTTTGTGCCAGGTTGAGCTATAGTGTGTTGTCTTTACTCCTCCTTGTTACATCTTCCCTCATGCTATAATTCCACCTTTCCTGAATAAGTTTATTCTGGTACTGAAATTTCTAATATACTAAATTTTCTATCTTTTTTTCCCTTTGTGATATGAGTTATCAGTTTTTATACAGATGAAAACCAGATTTATATAACTCCTGTGGAAAACTTCCCCTGGTAGTTTCTGTAATCGGATCACCTGAGTGATAAACCCAGCTCAATACATAGGCACTTTTCCATCGAGGATAGAATAGAATAGAATAGAATAGAATAGAATAGAATAGAATAGAATAGAATTCTTTATTGGCCAAGTGTCATTGGACACACAAGAAATTTGTCTTGGTGCATATGCTCTCAGTGTACATAAAAGAAAATATACATTTGTCAAGAATCATATGGTACAACACTTAATAATAGTCATAGGGTACAACAGGCAATCAAATCATACTAGGAAACAGTCAATAAAAATTGTTAGGATACAAGCAACATGGTTACAGTCATGCAGTCATAAGTGGGAGGAGATGGGTGAAAATAGGGAAGGATTAATAGTAATGGTAATGCAGATTTAGTAAATGGTTATTTAGCAGAGTGATTGTGTTTAGGAAAAAACTGTTCCTGTGTCTTAGTTGTTCTGATGTGCAGTGCTCTATAGCGTTGTTTTGAGGGTAGGAGTTGAAACAGTTTATGTTCAGGATGTGAGGGATTACAAAATTACAAATAAGATGCCTCTGTGTAGTAATCTACGTAGATTACTAGTACTGTGTAGTAAGTACAAATAAGTTGCAGGAGTGTAGTAATCTTGAAATACAGTTGAACTCTTAACAGTGTTTTCTTTGAAAAAAGAAATCCCTCATTTTGAAAGTATTCAAAATTGGTCAACAATATTGAGAAGTAAGTTAAATATAACCAAGAATCCATGTATCTATCATTTAGGACACACTGTATAATTGGTAGACTTTAATTGAAGCATCAGTAGTTGCAGTGTGTCTATTAAACATAAATATGTAGGATGCATTTTTTTCAAAGGCAACATTTTTGAGGATGTTATATTTGAAAGATGACCTTCCAGTGAAGAAGGGCTGTCCATTATTCTTGTGGATGTCATTACTATTTTACCGAGACTGTTTGCTTTTCAGAGGACTTCATGTCACCCGCAAGTTAGAAGCTATTTTTTTATGAAAAAAGAAATGGGGCACATTTTGAAAATCTCTACTGAGGCAGATGTAGGGAAACGGCTTGGTATAACAGAAAATGGATTGCACAAAATTAATATACATTTTCTCATCTGTGCTAGGAACTTATAAAGAGAGGCATCATCAGCTGTGGTTAAAAAAAACCCCGTGAATAATGAGTAACAACTTTGGCAATCTTTTTAGATTGTAAGGAACTGGTAAAAATATCATGGCGTTATGAAGTGTTGGCTGGGTATATTAATAAGAATAAGAATTTAATAAATCTGTATGTCACCCAACCCTCAATAACTCTGAAGATGAATGGTACTATCAGCTTTCTTTGGAAGCCATATTTACTCAACAGCTCCCAAGCTGCCACATTTTAGTGCTTGGGAATTTGTGAGAGGGGATTTCATGGAGTGGTTGAAGTTTAGATATAACAACATTCTTCTCATAAAGTAAAGGACAAGTTATCCTGCACCTGCATAGGAGTGGCTGAAGGAAGATCTCCAATTGGGACAATGGTTGATTGGACTATATGATGGACTGGTGGAAGTAGGGGAGAGGTTTTGGATTTTCAAGTGGGAAGGGAAAACCCGGAACTCTCAGATTCGGGTTTTCGCAGATGTGCCAGTATGACTCCTTTAATAAATTCTTACTTGGATGAACTTTGTTTCTGAGTGTTGAATGAAATGGGGAGTTTCATCAGAACACTGAGAGATACTAGGTACAGGTCTAACAGAAAAAAGTTGTCAGCTGTGGAACCATTTTCCACTGGCATCTTCAGGGCTGCCACAGCGGAGATGAGTCGAGCTGTGGGAACAGGAGGAGGGAGGTAGAGATAGCTGGGAGATTGTATCCAAAATAAAATTCTTTCCTCTGAGAACCAAGGACTTTTCCATCAGGTGCAAGGAGCTGGGGTATGAGACCAAGCGACCCTTGGACTGTGACCTGATTGGACCATATGATGGACTGTATGAGTAGGGGAAAGAAAACTTTATTTTTAACTAGGGGAAAACCCGAGGGGGGTTTAAAGTTGGGTTTCCCCAGTTGTGCCAATATGACATGCCTAATAAATCTATACTTTGAGGAATATGCCTGCCTTGGAGTTTTGATTCTTTTGGGTGTGTTGGATCCCTGACACAAGTATTTACTAAATTTAAAAAAATGAAATTACAGGATGTAAGTAAATGACTTTAATGGTTTTAGATTCATAACCTGATGAATCTCATTGTGTTGTAAAGAGGCTCTGTCTATTTCACATTCTTCAGAGTTGGTTGTTCTCTGTGTTGAGGTTCTTCCTATTAGTTTTCTAAGTAAGGCTTTGGGCTGTTGGCCCAGAATCAGCCTTTGCTGCATTCAAGCTAAGGTGAACTTCAAAATATGATTAAATATCCAGAGGTTAATATTAGAATTGAGCATATGTTTTCATGTTTATTCAGCTCACCTCATTAAATATTGTTTATTGGAGATAATTGTTTATCTGGAAATTGTTAATTGAAGATAAAAAAGATCTTTTGTTGACGTATGAGAGAAAAGTGCCTAAAAAAGCTGGGTGATATTGTCAATGTTGCTTAGAAAACTGCTTGGACTTGTTTATTTGTCACCAGGTGCCAAAGCATAAATGCATACAATCCATAAATACATGCATATCTATAAATACATACATGCTGTGACGGAATAGGTAGTAGTAACCTCAGCTAGTAGAAGCCACAACAAACATCTGGAATGACACCTAATGAATGATTACAGAACAAGAACATACTGACAACCATTGTTTTTGTTAAAAAGAACCACAAAACCTTGCTCCAACATCACTTGTCTAAGTGGATTGTTAGGCATTCATTATACTTCCGAAGCTCCTGTTTTGTATTATTTGAAGACATGTTGTCACTGAAAATAGCAATGCTGTTTCCTTCCCATTTGTGGTGAAAAGCCAAAGAAAGAAAAGAAAAGGAAAAAAAGCCACTAATGTGTTCACCCCAAGATATACTTAAAAAGTGACAAGAATTCAATCTCGCCAAACCATTAAAAGAATAAATAGTCTATCTTTGCTCCTTTAGTTAATGTTATTTCTGCATGACACAATGTGACATGCTAGTTAAGGTATTGGAAACAAACCAGGTTCAAGGCAAACTACAAGTCATGGAAACCCACCGAGAGCCTTGGGGTCAATCATTCTCTTTTCTTTCACTTCAGCCTACCTCACAGTGTTGGTTTTTTGGGAATAACAAGTGGACAGATGTCAGTGTAAATTCTCTTCAGCTTCTAGGACAACAGTTGGATAAAAAAAGAGCAACAATTTAAATAAATTGTCTAGCTTTTAGTTGTTAACTATTTGGTTAACAGTTAACTATTTGGTCTTGGTGCTTATAAAGGTGCTTTCCTCAAGAGAAGTTCTACCAACTTCGAAATGTATTATTAAATTTTGAATGGGATTTTTTTTTTAAATGCCTCCCTTACAAGCTCTGGTGAGGAAGAAACAAGTAACTCAGCAACATACTTTGCTACGATTAAATGAGCAGTGATTTATTGAATTAACCCAATCTCCGTAAATCACCATGACACACTGAAATATTAACTGCAAGGGTTGGTTATTTGGAACACATTACTCTTAAATAAAGCTGACTAATTTTATTTCATAATATTTGTGAGACAGTACTTGTAACAATTGTGCCCATAATATATATATTTTAATTTATTTACATATTTCCTATGACTTGTATATCGCCTCAGGCTGGCATTATACTACACCACAAAAATATTGTTCATCTGACATTCAAATGGTCATAACTAACATAAAATACAGCTGACATATAACCTCTGACTGACATAACCACAGCCATGATAAGTAATTAAAATCACCATTTATAGGGGAGAAAAGTGGCAGGCTCTGAATATGCACATGTGCTTTCAAAACATCCCAATCAGTGACAGAATATAAATTTAATAAGGCAATATATTTTACATGGTTATGTGGTTTGGAATGAAGTTCGTGCCAATTGGCATTAATTGTAAAGAACCAGTGATCCATATACATTTTTTGGGGGGGAAACCACTTTACCGTCAACTGGTCTATAGTCTTAGGCCATTGGTGGCTAACCTTTTTGGGTTCCTGTGCCAAAAATTGTGTGCGCGCTGGTGCTCGTATGCTCGTGTGCCAGCACCCAGAAGGTAATGCGCACCCCCCCATGCCCCCTGTGCATGCGGGCATAATCCCACTCCCCACCCCTTATCTGCACTACACCTCACAGCTGATTTTTAGCTGGTTTTAGGCCTTTTTCGGCCTCCCAGAGGCTTGAAAAAAAGTCTCTGCAGCCCAAATAGGTCTGTTTTGTCGCTTCCAGTATTACAGGAAGTAACAATATGGGCCTATTCAGCCTGCAGAGGCTTTTTTCAAGCCTCTGGGAGGCTGAAAAAGGCCTTAAACCAGCCAAAAATCAGCTGTGAGGCATGCATATGTGCAGTGAGATAAGTTTGCCTGCAGCTCGTGTGCCAGCACAAATGGCTCTGCATGTCACCTGTGGCACACGTGCCATAGGTTTACTATCATGGTCTTAGGCTAAGGATGTACTTTGGTGAATAAAATAATCCAGCAAAACTGAAGTAAGGTAGGTAGTGCACAAAATGTATACATTTATTTGCCCATTCAGTCTGGTGTTGCTTGTTTGATTGACATTTGACAGCAGCTCTCCAGGCAGTGGTCTTGATTCTCTCCCAACACTTCTTATCTCCTTCTTTCAACAACAGGTTCAAGGAATTCAACCTGGGGCCAGCCTCATGCCAAGGTTGAGCTGTAGACTCACTTTTGTACTTAAGAATTCTGCCTTCAGTATTGTAGGTATCACAATTTCAGCAAATAGAAATGCTATCTAGTTAGCAGACAGCTGGCTACATTTGGTGTCATCATTGCAGTGGGGCAGTCCTGGGTCTATTAAATGAGAGACATTTTGTAGATGTTACATACTTCTAATTTTGAGGATTGATGTTTATTTATACTCTAATTTTCATCCCTTGCCCAATTCATCATAAAAACCATCAAGATCATAAAAAAATGAAATATACTAGACCTATCAGGGCAACTATTGAAGATTCAATGGAAGATCTGAAGAAAGCCAGTCATATCTACATTTATACCAGTCAGCAAAGGGATTTGGAAATGTTCTGCCAAATGCCCAGAAGTTGGCAGAGGTATCTCAAATTGAAGCAATTTCCCCTTTCATTCAGGAATATAACTGGCACCAAAGAAGGGAACATTTTGATTATGAGGCCTGGAGTAATCACATAAGAAATATAAGAAAACATTGAAGTTGAATTCTTTGACTGTGTGGTTGATTATTCAGTCAGTCAGCTGGAAAAGGAATTAAAAGAACACAGCAGTATACGTTTTTATATGATTTTCCCAAGCTCCTGGTTATACTTGAAGAAAACTGATTTATTCATCAAAATTTGTAAAGGTGCCCAGCTCCATAATAACTCAACACCAACATGGTTATAAACCAAAATGCCTTGGAAGGTACATTTCAACAGGATTATTATTAAAATATTATTAGATTTTTTTTCTGTCTTTATTACTTTATAAGTAACTGAAGTCAACAGATATAAATACTTATATTATTTCATTCTATTTTCCCCATAATCACAACTCTGTGAAGTAGGTTGGACTGATAGTGAGTGACTGGCCCAAAGTCACCTAGATCAGGGTCCCTAACCTTTGGTCCATGGAACAGAACTAGGCTGTAGCATGCCAAAAATTGGGTTGCGCAGACAAACAAAGTCCCATCCCAGGATGCAGGCAGCACATGAAACCACTTTCCCTCTGGTCAGCAGAAAACCTTTTCTCCACAGAACTGGTCCCTGGTGCCCAAAAGGTTGAGGACCACTGGTTTTCATGTCTAAGGTAATCATCTCCTGATGATTGGCCCAAAATCACCCAGTTGGCTTTCATGCTTAAGATAAGGCTAAGAACTCACAGTCTCCCAAAATCAGCCAAGTGGCTTTCATGCCTAAGTGAGGGTTAGAATTGACAGTTTCCTAGTTTCAAGGTCAGCACCTTAATCATTACACCAAACTGGCTAGTAGAAGAGACTTTGGATCAATTGTGGATCAACTTTGGGTTATATGTGTGCATATATATATATATTTGTATTTTGCTGATCTGCTCATTTTTTCCTGTACAGTTGCCAGTGGAGAACACATCAGTGGTGATGAAGTAGGCAGAATGCACTATTTCAGACTGACTCTGCCCATAGCCTGGAGTTCAGTCCTGATGATCTCAAGGTTGATTCAGCCTTCCATCCTTGCGAGATTAGTGAAATGCTTGTTGGGGGCAATATGCTGACATTGCAAACCACCAGAGAGTGCTGTAAAGCACAATGAGACAGTATATAAACAAATAATTCCCTCAACACTGTTCAACTGTTTACAAAGTGTACACTACTACTACTGTTAATCTTATCATCACTCCTTATCACCCATCCCCTCCCACTTGTGACTGTAACTTTGTTGCTTGTATCCTCTGTTTCCTAGTATGAATTGATGTTGATTGTACCCTATGACTATCATTAAGTGTTGTATGTTGTGATTCTTGATTCTTAACGAATGTTCCTTCTTTATGTATACTAAGAGTATTTACACCAAGACAAATTCCTTGTGTGTCCAATCACACTTTGCCAATAAGGCATTCTATTCTATTCTATTCTATTCTATTCTATTCTATTCTATTCTATTCTATTCTATTCTATATAAACCTATGTGCTATTGCTATTCACCAAGCTGAAATATCTATGTTCCACAGTTATGTAGACATGACTTGATGTTTCAACTATTTCAACTTTTGAGTTTTCTGGAAGCACTTCACATCTTTGCAGGCAGAAACTGTAGAGAAAGTGCCACTTAAAATGGACTTTCTGGTTTTTCTTTGAAGATGTTTTACTTCTTATCCAAGAAGCTTCTTCAGAGCTGAAGAAGCTTCTTAGATGAGAAGCAAAACATCTTCAAAGAAAAACTAGAACGTCCAATTGCCTTTTGAAAAAGCAGCTTTGGGACAACCATGACTGAGAATCTCCACAGACATGCCATTTAAAATAGATGGGATAATGATATTTTTTTTATTTATGGCCAAAAGACCCAAGTAGTGGCTGTGCAAGCAAGAAAAGTTACATTTCCTGTTCATGAATTTTAAGTAAATTTTAAGAATAGAACAAAAAGACAGAACTCAGACCTCTGAAAGTTTTGGATAAGCATGGAGGCCAGTTTTCCATTTCATCTCCATTTCAGGCATTAAAATATGTCCATGCCCTGGGAATACAGTAATCTCAACCATGATAGGCACCACTGAGCAGAAAATATTTCTCCCTGCTCAATTTTTAGTGTAAATGCTAACTATAAATAGTCAACTCTGAGTCTCCTGCTTCTCCATTTTATGGTTCTTTGTTTTTTAGAAAACAAAATTGGACTGGACATCCCTTCAATTAAAAGACTGTCCTCTGGCAGTCCTTCAAAGCGGGAATTGGCATCTGATTTTCCTTGCAATCATAGACTATCCTTTTAAAAGTTTTGTCATGTTCAATAAACTGCACAGTACTGAATGTTCATTCAAGGAATTCAAGTGAAGGCAATTGTTAAAAAAGAAAGGGAAAGGGTAGAATCATGAATTTTGTTTACTGTACTTAACTACATTTAATAATAAATCAAGCTAGAGGTTTATACGTAAGTAACTCACACAAATCATCTTGAAGGGACATATCAGAAGAAGAGAGAATAAGAATGGAAAACGGTACAGCAACAAAATTGCCGTCTTGTTTGGAAGGATAGAACTAGTGGCGTGAAAAAATAAGGAACGAAGAAAACTATAGAAATTATTCTATATGACCTCTGAGGTCCTTTGCAGCTTTTTGATTCTATGTAATATCTTTCTGGAATATACTATTCTCTACTTGAATATATTCAAATTAACCAGCCTTTTTCATCATGTGTGTGATGTATATAATGTATATTAGAAAGTGATAGGAATCTGATCAGCTAGCAGCACCAGTTATTCTGAATCATTGCCCTCCTGTCCTCTACAAACTGAGGAAAAGAAAGGATGTGCAGCAAAACAATCAAGGTCCCTTCCTGGAAAACATGAGTCAATCAAAGCAAATAATACAAAGTTAGAAGGACAAGTAATTTGATTTGGTATTCAGTAGAACGGGGTGAGATGTTGAAGTAAAGATTTGATTCAAAGGAGATTCAGGCAAATTTACCCTTCAAATAGAAATATTGAATTGAATAATCAGATTGATCCAGGACATCGAAGTAGGGATCAGTAAGTTGCTTTGGAAGAATTCAAATACAATTTGAAAATTTGATGGATTCACTTGTATAGAATCTAAAATCTGTTGCAGCTTTCCTTATATGTGTGAGAAAGGTGAAGGTGGGATTGTGAGGTATGATGGTTTTTCGATACTGATGAAGAAAGAACTGCAGAAGATAACAAAATGCAAAGACTTGCAAATAGAAATAGAATGACTGTAGCAAAAGAAAGCAAAGATTGTTCCAATCATCCCAAAGGTACTTTTTGAAGAGGCAACTGGACTTTCTGATTTTTCATTGATGATGTATCACTTCTCATCCAAGAAGCTTCTTCAGAGCTGAAGAAGCTTCTTGGACGAAAAGCCAAAAATCTTCAATGAAAAACCAGGAAGTCCAGTTGCCTCTTGAAAAAGCACCTTTGGGACAGGAGTGGAATTCAATGGTGTTATTACTGGTTTGATCAGAATGCATATGTAAAACAATTGTAAAAAACATCAGCTGTGCTGCCCGGACAGCTGACAAGCGTGTGCAGATACGCAGCACTTGAAAATCCTCTTCTTTTTCTGTTTTTTTCAACCTCAGGTGTGCCGGATAAAGCAACTGAAGTTGAAAAAGCAGGAAATAAAGGACAGCCAAGAGCCCGGGTGGGTGGGTGAGCCAAACAGATGACCAAAAGGTTGTTGCACTGCGCCAATTCAGTGTCTGCTGCTCTTCAGAGCTACCGGTTCTATAGGACTGGACAGAACCGGTAGCATCCCACCCCTGCTTTGGGACAAACATGACCTGGATGACTGAGAAGTTCCTTAGATATCATTCCAATAGTAATAGATACCTTGTGTGCAACTCCAGAACAATTGGATTACCACTTGAATACCATTGGCACTGACAAATTCACCACCAGTCAATTACAAAAGGCAGCTTTACCTGAAAAAACAGTACATCCTGCAATGATATCTGTAATACCATAAAACATCCATATCTGCCTATCCTGGGTCCTTTCCAAGGACCTAGTGCTAAACCATAGTTAAAATATAATAACTAAATAAATTAAAAAGTAAAATAATAATCCTCCAATGGACTCGATGGACCACTAGTTCCTTTTTTTGCTGTCAGTTTTCTTTGTTTCTATGACAGCATGATTGCTTAAGAGATCTGCAATTTGCTTTTGGAAGTTACTGTACCTCAAAATTTCTGCTACCAGTTCTCCAGAACTGCTCAGAACCTGCTGAATACCATCTCTGTTTCAAAGCCTCCTTTCAATAAGTTTTATGACATGCAGAAATCCTGACTGGAGCCATATTGTTCTATTGGTTTTTTTTTTTACATGGCTCAGATTGGTTTTATTTGGCAGCATTGTTTACTATTGAATTACAGTTTGCCTATATAACAATACATGGGATGAATTGGTATCAGGAATATATGTTGGTTTTAAGCATTTAAGTGCACAGTATATGTTTAGGTAAACAGGAATATATTTGCATGGATCTAAATAGACATGCACATTGTGCTGATATAATCAACCTTCAGATGATAAAATTCTTTTGCACTGTTCATTAACCTCAGAGAACTTTGCGACATATTCATAAGCCTTCAAGTCCAGTACAGGAGATAATGTGATTACGACTATAATTAATTGGAAATAATACTGAAACTTAATTATCCCTGCCATATGCTCCCATGCATGCTAGGGAGTAAGATATTCAGATTATATCTATCCTCTGACTAGCGAATTGTGCATTCTGCATTGTTAAGCTAATCATATGCCTAATACTTAATGTCATTTAGAATATAATTAATTTCAGACAAATATTAGATGGACAAAGATTCCCATGTATAGGTAGCTATGGAGAAATGAAATATAATACTGTCAATACCTTATGTATGAATTAGATGCAAAGGAAAAATTAATACAGATTATACTATGGGAGAATAATATTTTTATTTTTTATTTTGCTTCAGTGGCACAAAGTAATAATTTAAACCAGGATGATCAACATTAAATTGTGACAATTAGAGTCACATTTATGGAATATTATTATATTTTTTCCAATCATGCAATTCACCATTCATTAATATAAATGAGATAAATTAATACAATATTATAAAGAAAAAAATGGTTGCATCCAAACTCAGTTAATTGTGATATTTTGTTGCTTGTAGCATTTATCTATCCTTCTAGTTATTGTTTATGTGTCATAAATGATTATAAAAATAATCCAACAAACTATTGGTTGGAATCCACCACACGAACTGGTTTTATACTGTCACTGAAGGCCTGTATGCTATAAATGTAAACATAAACTTAAGGATATTCCATATGAATGATTTTATGGTTTTAGTTGGTTGCAATGGTTTTCTGTGCTTCTGTTTTATCTATCTAATATCTTTTTTGTTGTTCTTGTAATAGTTTGCAATACCCAGAGTCATGATTGTGAGATGGATGGCTATATAAAATGAATGAATGAATGAATGAATAACATTTTCTTCTCTCAGAGGAGTTTCTCTTTTCAAGACACTGAAATATAGTTTCTTCACATAATGATTATCTGAGAATAGGCTTTGTATAGAACAGGGCTGTCAAACTCGCGGCCCGCTGGCCAAATGCATCATGCACTGGCCATACCTTCACCCAGTTTAGCAAAGGGGGAAAAAGTCCCAACACATCATGTAATGCTGTGGGTTTGACATCATGTTATAGAAGTATTCAATAAATTATCCTTCCAATGCAACTGTTACCATCAGTGGAATGGAGAGAGATCATTGTCACATGACATCCTATCTTTATTTTTATATATAAAATAGATGTGTATAATGTGTGAAAGTACACATACACACACACACACACATACACATTCATACAGTATATATCTCTATGCATATGCATGTATGAAATAAAGGTAAAATATTAGCTACACTTGATATCCTATGATCATATCAAGAGCAATTGCGTTCTCTTCGCTGATGATGTAAAGCTATTCAATGCCACCAACAATACTGCTACCCTTCGAAAAGACCTCGACTATGTATCAGAATGGTCAAACAAATGGCAACTTCAAATCTCAACAAATAAATGCTCTGTCTTACATATTGGCAAAAAAATCAGAAAATAAAATACAGGCTGAATAGTCAAGACCTTGTTGATGACCCAAACTCTGTCAAGGATCTTGGAGTACTCATCTCAAATGACCTAAGTGCTAGAGCCCACCGTAACTACATAGCCAAAAAGGCGCTAAGAGTTGTTAACCTAATCTTACGTCGTTTTTTCCTCTGGTAATATTACACAAATAACTAGAGGATACAAAACATTTGCTAGACCAATACTCGAATACAGCTCATCAGTCTGGAACCCACATTACGTATCTGATATTAACACAGTTGAGAAAGTCCAGAAATATTTCACAAGAAGAGTTTTCCACTCCTCTACTCATTGTAGAATACCTTATGCCACCAGACTTCAAATTCTAGACCTAGAAAACCTAGAACTACGCCACCTTTGGTCCGATCTAAGTATAGTATATAACTATTACATATTTGCAATAAGATGTATTTGAAAATATGACACCAAAAATGATAACAAATAAGGAACCACAGACTGTTGATAATGGAATTGTTTGCTTTTATTTGTTTTCTTTTTTCTTTCTTTTTTCTTTTTTATGTTGTGTATATGCTTGTCTGTTATTTTAATTGTATAATCAATAAAGTTTATTTTATTTATTTTATTTTATTTATTTTGTCAAACAATTATTAGATAACAGGTATAAATATAAGAAAACTTGTTCTTATAAGAAAACCTAGAACTACGCCGCCTTCAGTCTGATCTAAGTATAGTATATAAAATCATACATTGCAATGTCCTACCTGTCAATGAATACTTCAGCTTCAACCATAACAATAGAAGAGCAAACAATAGATACAAACAGAGTGGTCAATGTCTGGAATACTCTACCTGACTCTATGGTTTCTTCCCCAAACCCCAAAAACTTTAACCTTAGACTTTCTACTATTGACCTCACTCCTTTCCTAAGAGGTCTGTAGGGGGCATGCATAAGCGCACCAACGTGCCTACCGTCCCTGTCCTATTGTTTCTTTTATTTTTCTTATATGTATCCATGTATTCATAACTGTGTTTTTACTTATACCTATTATCTTGTAAGCAATTGACAAACCAAATAAAATAAATAAATAAAAAACACATAGATATCAATTACACATATCTTATGGTTTTGAAGTGTATGATTCCTGCTAATATTTGCCCACTCATACAGAAATATATTTATTAATTAAAATTATATGCCACTTATTTCACTACTTGGAATATAGGAAGGCTTCCTATTTAACATTGTTATAGAAATTCGATTCCCACAGAATCATCTCATTGACTTGTAGAGTGCCATTTTCCAATTAGTCTAGAGTTCTCAGCTTCAACTGCTTAGGTACATAAAGCATCTGTTATCTTCAATAAACTGAATCAAATGTTTAATATAATATTGTAGAAAACTTGGTTGATAGACTGTTATGTCTATCCAATAATAGTTGAGAAATACACAACTCACTTTGCAATGCCTAAATCAATGTGGTAATTTTCACTTCTTTTGGTTTGTATCAGTTTTTATTATTATTAACATCTTATTGTGAATGATTTTCTTGTAGCTTTGTGTTAATAATCTATTCTTTTTTTCAAAAACATTTCCTTGCCTTTGGCTACTGCTGGGAAACAGTTGTGATTTGAGATGTCGGCATAGCCATTAACATCAAGTGTTGTGAATCACTGTTTCTACTGCATCACAGAATTATTGGGTGTGGATCTGAGACGGTGAATGTCATGTTAGCTGAGCAAAAATATCACTATATTTTCCCTGTGGTAGAAAAAGTTTCCTTCTTCATCATAAAAGACAGGTGATTTTTTTCCCCTCTATGCATTGTGGAATAAATTATTAAAATATTACATAGTTGTGATATTGCCAAAGGTCTCCTATGTTGCAGTATGGTGACATTCCTGATCTTGTAGGCATGGCCTAATATAATTTTCAAAACAGTTAATTTATTAAAAATAGTTATGTGAAAAATAGATAGATTTCCTCCATATTGGTTAGAGTTTATTGCAGAAATCAAATCCAGAAGCACACACAGATGACTGATCCAGCAGGATTCAATAACTTCTTTATATACATAATAATAATGAGTTAAAATGTACAATACCAATAGTAGATTCTTCCAACGTAGTATTAGTTACCTACAAGCCCAGACAAGTTTGCAGCTTCAGAGCTCAGAGTGGTAAGTTTCAGTTTCTAATTCAGTTCCCATTGGCTGATCTGTTGCCATGCTATTCATTGGTTGACCTTGTTACCATGTCTCTGCCACTTCATGAATATTCTGACATAATATAATTTTCAGAACAATTTATTAAAAATAGTTATATGAAAAATAGATAGACTTCCTCCATATTGGTTGGAAGAAAAATATGAATTTTTCTGAAGGATTGAGTAGAAATATTGTATTTCTCCAGAGAAAGGGGGCCTTAAAAAAAAAACGCTTATCCTATCATCAGTTCTTAACTTCTGTTTCTTTTGCCTCTCAAAAGTTTCTTTGGTTAGATGATATAAAGAAAAGCAGAGGAGGTGTGAAAGCAAAGAAGGAAAGTTTATTCCTATGATTGTGCCTTGCCAACACTGAATTCTTAGGACTTCGTTTTTCATGGTCCACCAGGAAAGCCTGATATGCTCTCTATGAGCCAGTATGTCTGCAATTTTTTTTTCCTCTTGAATGCAAAAACTATTTAACAAACCATTTAAGGATGAAAGGCTGAAATATGGATCTTGGTATCCTTCACATATATTAGAGTTCAGGACATATCAGACTCCAGGCAGGATGGTTAGAGTTTGCAGGGATTGTGGTCTAAAAATTCATCAGAAGGCCAGCCTTGCTAGCTAAGGACTTCTGAGATTTGAAGGCCATACAATTTAAAATTACAAGATTGAGAAACATAGATGCTATTGCTGCTGCTGCTGCTAACCCTGCTAATCCCAGTGGTGGGATTCAAATTTTTGTACTGTTGGTTCTGTGGGCGTGACTTGATGGGCATGGCTTGGTGGACATGGCAGGGGAAGGATACTGTAAAATCTCCATCCCACCCCACTCCAGATGAAAGATACTGCAAAATCTCCATTCCATCCCCAATCCAGGGGGAAGGTTACTGCAAAATCCCCATTTCCTCCCCACCCCACTAACCTGCTTTCTAGCTCCATTCTCCTGTGCAGGGCAATAAAAGAAGACCCAGCTGATCAGCTGGGACTCGGGAGGCAGAGAATAGATGGGGGTGGGGTCAGTCAGAGGTGGTATTTGCCGGTTCTCCAAACTACTCAAAATTTCTGCTACTGGTTCTCCAGAACTGGTCAGAACCTGCTGAATACCACCTCTGCCACATCCCTACCACAGTCTCCCAAAATGGGTCAACTTGCCCATTCTGGATATGACAAACCGGGAGCTGAACTGGTTCCCTAATTTACCATCCTATCTGATGACATCCATCATGATTAATCCTGAAACATTACCAAATGAAATTAGAACAAGTTACAACTAACTATTGACAATGAGCTTGACGAACTGGATATTATGATATACCATAGAATTTGATTTTTTTTCCTTAGAAGTCTCCTCATCCTTTCTTAGTGTCTCACACTTGAAACATCGTTCAAAACATTTAATTATATTGTCATGGTTGAAAGACTCAGGTAAAAGTCAGGCCAGTATTCATGCCAAAAGCTTGTTAAGCTAATAGAAAACATCTCTGGTGAATTGCTCTGAAGCAACAAGATTGATAGAATTTCAATAAAATGTCCTTTAAAAATATCAGAATAGTTCAAGGTGCACTGAGTCAGTTTCTGGATATTGTTTCAGTTATAGGATAGTGAACCTGTGTAAGACAGCATTATTTTGCATCTACAAGGTGCACTGCATTACAGAAATGACCTGGCTTTCACAAATGTAGCTTTTTGGGCTAACCTGAAGATTCAGCCTAACATTTCCATGGGAGTACTTATAATTTTGCCTTCATGCTGCTTGGCAAATCTGCTTCAATGGAGTGGTTTGATGGTAATTACCACAGAACCAAATTGTCCCTTGAAAGCTTTGTGCTGCCCTACAAGGTAGTTATCTAAAGTCATGCATGACCAAGATAACATGGACAGAGTTTTCTTCTCTCCCCTACAATATTAGAACTATAGATCATCCACTGAACTTGAATAAAGATAACAACAACAATGGAGTATACAGCCCAAAAGAAGAAAATATGTTTTACTAGTGAATATAGCTTTAAAAGAGAAGTGAAGAGGTGAATGGAAGGTGACCATTACTTCCTGATCCATAGGTAGTATATTAAATATTCCTGGGGAGTACAGTAGAAGGGGTCTTGAGAGCTGCCCAAATGCATCTAGTTGGCCATTCTAACTAAAATGCTAGTTTACAGTACAACATTATTCTATTGCTCTTATTGTACTTGTGAACACAGCAAGCCTAAAACAAATGTGTAATCAGCTATTTGCTCAAAAATGGTAAAAAACAGAAATACCAAGTAAAGAGATTGTGAATATTCATGAGTCCTTATTTTTGAGAATAAGGACTATTGATCAGTGATAGTAAATGAATGTTCTGAATCCTGTAAAGCAGTCTTGAATAGCTTGTGTTGATTCTGCAGGAAAAGTAGTAACTTTGTTGAATGGATGTAGAGAAAGATTACACCTTTTTCACAGTCCGAGAGACAAGGATAGAAGGCTGAACAATAATCCTATCTGCTCTTTAGAGTTAGGAAGAAATTGGATGGTTTCACAAACCTATTCTTTCACAAAGGAGTAGTCCAATTTATACTACTTAACTTCAATCTCAGAATGCTTTTTTTTAAAAAAAAGAAAAACCAAGTCACATTTCTTAGATGATTATGTACTTCACTGTTATCAATAAGCTGAAATATAACATTGTCCTACCCACACATTTTAAGATAAATGATGAATACATAATTGTGTCTCAAAAATGTGAGTTTCAACTCTAATTTGGTTGAAAGCTGAAATGAACAACAGTGGAATTTACTTCTGCATAAATCTCTATAGAATTAGGGTATAATGAGTTTTCTCTTGCACAGTACTGACCTGTACAATTATCCCTGTACAATTAAACCAGGAAAGCATTTACAGTTTAAAGCAACATTAGAAAAAACTGTGGAAATAATAAGCAACTTACAGATAAAACTGATTGCTGCATGACTAGTAACCTTTTAAACAAGTTGAAATTCACAGAAGAGATAGCTGTCACTGCTTCTGTCCATACATTGCTGAAAAGAATCTTCTCCAGGATTCTTACAGGTTAACCTTCTTTACAGTATATAGCTTATTTCCCTTTTGCCAATTAGGATCCTAAAGAAGTGGTGTCACTTTGTGATAAGAATGATATATAAAGGTAACCCTCAACTAATGACCACAATTGAGCCCAGACTTTACATTGCTAAATGAGAAATTTGTTAAAGTGAGTTTTTCCCATTTTATGACTTTTCTTGCCACATTTGTTAGGTGAATTGGTGCAGTTGTTAAATTAGTAACATGGCTGTTAAGTGAATCTTGATTCCCCATTGACTTTCCTTATCAGAAGTTAGCCAAAAAAAAAAAAAGGCACATGACCCTGGGGCACTGCAATTGTCAAGTATCCAAATGTAAACCACGTGACCATGGGGATTCTGTAATGGTCATAAGTGTGAAAAATAGTCATAAGTCACTTTTTTCTAGTCCGTTGTAACTTTGAACAATCACTAAATAGATTGTTGTAAGTAGAAGACTATACTTATATTCATACACATGCACACTGCCACCCTCCTGTTTCTTACAAATCAATTGCACTGTAATTATTACCATGAAAAAGGCAAAGACGGACAACCATACAAATAGTCTTTCATGAGTTGATTTTTGGTATTATCGAACAGAGGATGTCAAACACAAGGCTCGCAGGCTGAATCCAGTCCATGGGGTTCTTAGATTTGGCCCGTGGGGTTGGCCTAGCAAAGGACTGCCCGCAGTGCCTCTGCTGGTGAAAATGGAGCTCGAGCTCCATTTTTGCTGACAGAGGGTTATCAAAATAAACTAAAAACAAAACAGGAAGGAAAAACAAGGTAAGAGGGGAAGAAAGGAGAATGAAGAGGGAAGAAAAAAGAAGGAAGAAGGAAGGGAGGGAGGAAAGAGGAAAGAAGGAAGGAAATTTATAATAAGAGTGAGGGACGGTCTCAAGGAAGTCCTGCCTTAGCACTTAGCCACCACAGATGCTCCCGATACGAGTCCCATGTCACGCCCACCATGGCCATGCCCCACTACACCCCCCAGCTCTCTGAGGTCAAACACAATCCTGATACTGCTCTCAATGAAATCAAGTTTGACACCCCTGCTATAGAATGTTTTTCAAATTTGGCAACTTGGTCAGGGATGCAGCTATCTAAGGGATCATGTCACCCAACCTCTATCAATCCACTTCATCAGAACTTCCAGAAGAGGTGTTTACTTGGCAGGAACAAAGATACAGAATTGAAACAATTGAAAAAACTGAGCTATTCTACTTAAAATATTTTAGAGGAAAGGAGGAAGAAGCAAGAAAGGAAGTCACTAATTGAATTCCAAGAGGAGTGTATAGCAGTAATTGAAAAAGAAAAAGAAGAAGGTGCAGTAGGCAGTGTACCCAAAGAGTAACGAGAATTAAGATCTACTAGAGCAATAAAACCCCCTTACAAAGCTTAATATGGATGAAAGAAAATTGATTATGATTAATATAAATGGACTTAATTTGGCTGCCAAAAGAAGGAAAGTATTTCACAAATTAGAGAAATTAAAATTTGATATAATTTGCCTACAAGAAGTACATATCAAAAAAACAATGTGAATATATATTGCAAGAAAACAAATTAGGGAAATAATTTACGTCACTGACACAATCCAAAAAAAGAGGTATGGTATTATATATTAAAGACATAATTTTGGCAGAACTAATTTATACAGATGACAATGGAAGGATTTTGATGGTGGAAATAATGGACAATAATGTTAAAATACTTTTAATTGCAATTTATGCTTCAAATGATAACCAAGAAGAATTTTACAGGAAATTACATATGAAAATAATTGAATTGGACTATGTTAATATTTGTATGATGGGAGATCTTAATGGAATAATTAATGATTGGTTGGACTATAAAACGCACAAATCAACAAAGAAAGTTAGAAAGATACTACCAAAATCTTTCTTTTGAATGACAGAAGAATTTAACTTAAAAGATACATGGAGAGAGAGAAATGTGGAAAATAAGCAATACACTTTTTATTCAAACAGGCATGCATCATCGTCTAGAATAGACATGATATGGATGTCAGCAGAATTACTGGCTAACATACGAGAGATTGAAATAGAAACAAGCATCTTGGCAGACCATAATCCAGTGACAGTTATTTGGAAAGGATATAAAAGAAGATCTAGATGGACTTTAAATAATACAATATTAAAAGAAAAAGACTTTAAACAGAAAATAGAGAAAGAACTTGTTTTCTTTTTTAAAGAAAATAGAATAGAGGATACATCTTTACAGAATCTTTGGGACATGATGAAGGCCTGCACAAGAGGCTTGATAATAGACTATACAAGGAAAAGAAATATAAAACAGAAAGACTTTCAAAGCATTGGAGGGTGACTATAAAAGACTGGAAAAAGATTTACAGAAGTCCCCACAAAAAAAGACATTAAAAATAAAATGGATATAATTAAACATAAAATGGGATTAATGGAAAAAGAAGAACTAGTACAAAAAATTAAAAATGCTAAACATAATTACTTTGAAGATGCAAACAAACCAGACAGATGGCTAGCCTATAAACTGAGAAAGGAAAGAGAGTCAAGAAGGATTAGTCAATTAATAAATGAAGAAGGACATGTTTGCTATGGAAATGAGGAGAAGAAGAAAAATATACAAGATTACTATGGAAAATTGTATTTTCAAGAGAATATTCAAGAAGAAAAAGTTAAGCAATATTTACAGAAAGCGAATTTACCCCAGATATCTAAAGATATTGAAACAATGCTAGAAGGGAACATAACGATTATGGAATTAATAGAAGCCTTAAAAAAACAGAATGTTGGAAAAGCACCAGGTCCAGATGGATTGCCAGTGGAATTTTATAAGACTTTTCAGGAAATATTGAATATTTACCTGTTAGAAGTTATGAATGAAGTTATGTTAAAGAAAATAATACCCAAAACATGGTCAGAAGCATATATTACACTTATACTGAAGGAGGATACAGACCTGCAGCAAGTTAAAAATTATAGACCTATATCCCTATTAAATTCAGACTATAAAATCTTTGCTTCAATCCTGGCAGAAAGACTGAAAAGATATTTAAATAATTTTATCCATATTGATCAAAATGGATTCCTGCCAAAGAGACAAATCAAAGATAATGTGAGAATAATTCTGGACACTTTGGAATATTTTGAGACACATCCTGAAAAGCAAATGACCATAATGTTTTTAGATGCACAAAAAGCCTTTGACAATGTGAGTTGGCGATTCATTTTACTCCAATTGATACAAATGGGCATTGGTAAACATTTATTCAAGCCATTGAAACGATATATCATGAACAAACTATAAAGGTTATGGTAAATGGAGAATTAACAGAATTTATTTATTTATTTGTCAATTGCTTACAAGATAATAGGTATAAGTAAAACATAGAAACTAACATACATATAAGAAAAATAAAATAGAAAAGAAACAATAGGACAGGGACAGTAGGCACGTTGGTGCGCTTATGCACGCCCCCTACAGACCTCCTAGGAAAGGGGTGAGGTCAATAGAATCTATAGATATAAGAAAAGGGACAAGATAAAGTTATCCGCTGTTGCCTCTGCAATGTTTGTGTTAACATTGAAAGTGTTGAATAGGAATATTAGAGAAGAAAAAGAAATAAAAGGAATGAAAATTAAAAAGGAAGAGTATAAATTGCAAGCTTTTGCAGAGGATCTGGCATTTATATTAGAGGATCCATTGGAAACAGCACCTAAATTAATAGAAAAGATAGAGGAATATGGAAAAGTAGCAGGTTTGAAAATAAGTAAAGATAAAACAAAGATATTAACAAAAAATATGTTAGCAAGACGAAAGAAGTTGGAAGAAGTTTTAGAAATACAGGTCACAAAAAAGGTTAAGTATTTAGGGATATACATTACACCAAGATGTAGCATACTGAAGGAGGATAACTAACTTAAACTCAAACAGCAGATTGCAATACATTTGATAAAATGGGAAAAACTACAGCTATCATTGATTGGGAAAATATCTACAATTAAGATGAATGTGTTGCCTAGAATTTTACATTTATATAAAATTTTATATTTACTCCAGACAATTCCAATCCGACTAGGGAAAGAGTTTTTTGAAGACTTAAATAGAATTGTGCTGAACTATATTTGGCAGGGTAAAAAAACAAGAATAAAACTAAAACTGTTACAAAATGCAAGAATAAGAGGAGGTTTGCCTTGCCCAACTGGGAGCTGTAATACCAGGTGACAAATTTGATGTGGATAACATTAAGGAACAGTAGACTATTGATCTTAGAAGGGCATGACTTGCTGTTGGGATGGCACGCTTTCCTCTGGTATAAGGGAGCTAAAACACAGGGGTATTTCAGAAGACATTATATTAGAGAGGCACTGGGAGAAGATAAAAAGACAATATTACTTAAAAATTCCATTATGGATATCTACCATTGAAGCCTTTTCTTATCCAGTAATATATAAAAAAGAACAGTTAGATATGGTGAGATATTGAATGAGAAGGGTGAACTTAAATCTATGCAAGCACTGGAAGAACAAGGTGTAAAAATGAATTGTTTTTCATATTTGCAAATACAATCTAGATTTGATAAAGATTTTAAAACAGAAGGTATTTATGATAAGTTGACTGATTTAGACAAAATTTTGATGGGTACTCATGAAAAGGTAATTAAAAAATTTTGTGGACATTTATTAGAATTTAAATTGGAGGACAAACAAGTTAAAGAAACGATGATTGGTTGGGGGAAAGTTTTTGGATATGGGATTGATTTAGAGAAATGGCAAAAAATATGGTCTCAAAATTATAAAATGACAATGTCAACTGCATATAAAGCAAACTTATACAAGATGTTCTACAGGTGGCATCTACCCTGACGAGACTTGCAAGAATGTATAAGAATAAATCAGATAAATATTGGAAATGTCATCAGATACCTGGTTCGTATTACCATATCTGGTGGACATGTTCAGATGCAAAAAAAATATTGGACTAAAATCCACACATGGTTGGAAAAAATGATAAAACAACATACAGACTTCAAACCAGAGATATTTTTATTGGGAATTGTACCAGAAATATACAACAAAGAGCTGAAATATTTGATTGTAAATGTTTTAACAGTGGCTAGAATTGTATTTGCTAAGAATTGGAAAAATGATAAAATACCTATGCAGGAAGAAGTTATTAAGAAAATTATGGACTGTGCTGAAATGAATAAATTGACATTTGAAATTAGAGAACAAGAAGATAAACAATTTTATATGATATAGGATTTGTTTTATCAATGGTTGGACAAAATGGTAAGGTAACAGAATAGATAATTTTGTTATAGAAGTTTAATAGATTGATATAAAATATAATGTAGACATATAATCATTGGATGAAAGTATAATATAAATTTTAAAATAAAATTTGGGATATCTCATATAAAATGATGGAATAGATAGTCTAGTCATAGATGATTAATAACTGATAGATATATAAACATATGTTAGTTTGACAATGTGAAAGTTATATAAACTGTGAGTAATGACTATGAAAGGATTGCACAAAAGATTCGTAACCAACTGACACACTATGTTTTTATGTATTGTTTGTATATGTTTGTCTTGAAAAATAAAAACTTTTAAAAAAAGAACTTCCAGAAGAGGCATTCTAACTTACTGTTGGGTAGATATCTATTGGTGGGGCCCAGGAAACATGCCTTCTTTGCTGTGGCACCAGCCTTATGGAGCATCTTTCCCCAAAAAATTAGATTGGCTCATTCCTTTTAATATTTTAAAATGTCCTCACAAGCTCCAGAAACCTGAGATTTGTCTTGATGGCTCCATTGCTGAGGGGCCATTTTTTTTTTTTATTCTCCCTCAATTTATGGTGATTTTTACAATTGCTTTTTGGATCTTTAGGATAACTGGTCATCATAATTGGATTTGCTGTTTTTACACTTCTTGGTTTATCTATAATTATGCACTTTTTATTTTATTTTTATTTATTTATTTGTCAAGCGATTATAAGATAATATATTTAAATATAAACATAGTTATGACTACATAAAATGGATACATATAAGAAAAATAAAAAAAACAATAGGACAGGGATGGTAGGCACACTGGTGCGCTTAACACGCCCCCCACAGACCTCTTAGGAAAGGGTCAATAGTAGAAAGTCTAAGGTTAAAGTTTTTGGGGTTTGGGAAGAAACCACAGAGTCAGATAGAGTATTCCAGACATTGACCACTCTGTTGCTGAAGTCGTATTTCCTGCAATCAAGTTTGGTGCGGTTTACCTTTAGTTTGTATCTATTGTGTGCTCTTGTATTGTTATGGTTGAAATGAAGTATTCATTGACAGGTAGGACATTGCAATGTATGATTTTATATACTATACTTACTTCCCAGGGTCGCCTTTGGTGAGGTGAGCAGCTCTATTGATTTGATAAATTAATGCGTGGAATTCAGCTTCATGCAGGCTGGGGAATTCTGGGAATTGAAGTCTGCGCATCTTAATGTTGCCAAATTTGAAAAAACACTGCTTTAGAATAATATGTTTGTGCTAATGAGGTCATTTTTCAAACTTGAAAGGGTGATTTCAGGGTTGAGGAGGATTTCAGCAAATATTTAAATCATCAGCTACTTACTTTATGGAAATGGTAGGCCGCTGGGAAGTTCCATGTAAAAAATGACTATGTCTAAATATTGCTAAGTTATCACTTGATCGTCCCTAGGGCAAACATCTGTGGTAATGTGTCTGGAATTGAATCACTGATAGCTACTCTGCTGCACATTGATAACTGGTTGCTAAGATGGATGAGGGCTCCACTACTTTAAATATTTCTATCCTTAAATACAGATGGCAGTGATTTTTTTGCATCTGTTCACTCTACTTCTGTTTTCTATTCACTCCAAAAAGGTAGAAATAAAGATTTATATCCTATAATTTTACTAAGAAGAATAATTGTAGTAGCATACTCAAAAGGTGTGTGCTTCCCTGAAATTGTAAATTACAATCTTGTAATGATTTTGATTGTAAAGATTTTTTTTTTAATCTGAATTTCTTTAATCTGGAAATAAATGTGTGGAGTAGGGATAGGAAAACATTTTATTCAGTTACAAAAAGGACTGCCAAATGAGGAAAGCAAACACACATATTCTTCTGTCTCAGAGGGACAAGATTAGGCCTAAAAGGTTTAAGTGAATATTTTGTTTGGATGTTAGGAGAGAGAAAAGGGAATGTTCCTGATGACAAGAGCAGTTTTGTTATAAGCCAATTTTCCGCAAGGAATGATGGCCTTTTCTTCAATAGAAACTCCTCAAGCATTGGAAGTCAGTGAAACAGCCATCTATTAGGGATCTGCTTAATTTTCGGCCTCAGTCATGAATGGATTTTAATGACATCTGGTGTCTTTAAAGAGCCTTGCCCCTGATCTTATTTTATCTAGTGGCATCCATTGAGAGTCTCTGTCAAAATCAGTAGACAAGATGGTAGACAAGCGTGTTTTGATACCTCTCCCTTTTCTGTATTTATGATTATAGAAAATTAGCATCCACCTCTCCTAGAAGAATGAAGTTGTCAGTGTTCTGACAGGGTAAAGCAGGCCAGGAATGCTTTACAAGTTGACAGAATAATTTTGAAAAAGATTAAAAAAGGCAGAATATTATATTTCCCTAAAGGAGAAACATGTTTTTAAAGACAGAAACTCAGAGCCTCATTCCCTGCCTCCAAGCAGATACTAAGTTGAGACCAGCCTTTAGAAATGCAGATTTGGTAATCCATTATTCCCGGCAGCAAGGTCTGAACAAAGGTAGGATTAGCCCTCATTCCCTTCATTGCATCAGCACACTTCAATCAAACTTGACTTCAAGACAAACATGGCCCCATGGGAATCTGACAGCAACCAATAGAATACATTCCCTTGCCACAGGAACAGGAAGCTTATGGGCATGGCCCAAGCAAGGGTATAAATAACCCTCACTCTCCACTCCACGTGGTCAGTTGCCCAGGACTTCACACTCATGTATCCTGTCCATCAATAAACCATCTTTCCAAACAGCCTATATGTTTCCAGCATCTTTCTCCTCACTTGGAACTGAACCAGATGGATATTTTTTCCAACAAGACAATACTGCACCCATATTGTAAAATAATGGGGTTTGCATCACAATATCTGTCATTTTGCTAATTTTGATCCTTCTCCTGCAAAAATGCTGATTCTCCCTAATTCCATCCTACATAAGAAACCACTTCTGTAAAACATGATTTGTATGGAATTTCACAAATCTTGAATTGTTAAGCTTTTCAGGGCATAGATAGAATTGAACTGGTCCATAAATGAACATCATTACATTTCCTTGAAAAAATTTCTATAAATATTGCTATAAACAATTGGACTTCCTCAAAGTCTTGTTCCCATAATCTTGCCAGCCCCAAAATCTCCTTAGTAGTGTATCTATGAATATTTATTCACCTCATTTAATAAAAAAAATCCCCCATTTTGAAATCTAAAGTCCCCTATATTTTCTTCAAAAATGCCTAATGTCTAATAAAACCTAATTCTGTGTCATAAAGCCTTGACATTAGTGATTTGGTCAATTAACCTCTTAGTTATCTTTAAAAATCATTAGCACCCACTGACCCAGAGAAACATATTTGAGGAGACATCCAATAAGGATAATTGACAAAATAATTATCTAATAAACTCCTGTCATTTTTTTTAGAAAAAAAGAAAAACAGAAAACTTGTAAATATGCCTCTCAAAAAAACATCCTTTTTTCCCCCTGATTCCCCCCCCCCCCCGCCTTGTTTCATAAGGCTGAGAGGAATAAATATTTCAATGTTATGCTCTTTCAATGGGAAATGGAGGTATTTTCTGTCAAATCTCTTTGCCCAGAAATTAAAACAATCACTGAGAGACTTTCTCCACATAAACCTTTTCAGTAAGGATTCACCCACAATGTTGTTTTTGGCATACTTTTTGCAAGCAAACGCTAAGACCAAGTCACATTGTCCCAAGATTATAAATCATGTTATCACCACAGCATTCTATAGATATGAAACCAAGTTGGGCTGGGTTCTGCTGCATATTTAAGAAAGCTCAGTGACACTGAGAAACAAAAGGGAGCATTTCACAATATCACTAAAGAAGAACTGATGGATCAGTTCTTCTTTATCAGGAAAAAGGTGAGTTAGCTATTTAGTTCCCTATTCCTATTCTGGGAAAAAGTATTTCAAACAATTCAGATTGTAGATATTCCACCTTAATGGGAGCGATGGGGATTTTATTTACTCAGCTTCCAAAGGCAACCATTTATTTCTTGATATTGAAGATAAAAGAAATGTTGCTTTCTTAATCATGCTCTCCTATTAAAATCCTTAAATAGACCTTCTCCATGTGACACTGTAAGGACAGCAATACATGCTTGGCAAGGACTTACAACCTACTGCTGCTCCATCCAATTACATATTTTTCCTATTTTTCTCCCAGTATGAATCCTTGATTTAATTACCAACAGGTTATAGTCAAAATTTTACTGTTTCTATCTATATGAAATGAATGTAGTGTTGTTCAGATTAGTGCATCTAAGATGCAGCCCCTATTTAATAAAAAATATTTTGGTATGAGTGTGAGAGAGGTTGTGTTGTGAAGTTGTGAGCTGATCTATATATTTTACACAGTATATACATTTCATGATTAAGTGTATCAAGCTGCTGTGGTTTTCTGGATTTGTGCAGCTCATACCCAACTGTTGGATATGTGTTGTTGAAGAAATGGAGTCTGAGAAAGAGGTTTTGGTATGTTTGAATGATACTTTCTTTTTGAGACATCCACCACCCTATAGTCCATTGTTGACTTCCTCTTCAAAGTTCAGTGAATAAAGTGGTGATTTATCAGCGTTCTATTCTTTCTCATGGCCAAGAGTCCCAAAGGTACTTTTTCAAAAGGCAACTGGACTTTGTTTTTCCTTGAAGATCTTTTGCTTCTCATCCTTCAGAACTGAAGAAGCTTCTTGAATGAGAAGCAAAAGGTCTTCAAGAAAAAGCAAAGTCCAGTTGCCTTTTGAAAAAGCACCTTTGGGACAACCATGACCTGGATGAGTGAGAATCTTCATAGACAGTCATGGCCATATGAGTACAGAGCCCAATAAGTGCATTAGAGAGTGACAATCCCACAACTAAGTTGCTGGACAATGTGGAACTCACAAACTAAGATCATGGCATCATGACTTACGTTATATTCTTATTCTTATTTTTATTGTTTTTATTATTATTATTGTTGTTGTTGTTATTTATAAAATGTGTAGGTCAACCATCTTACCTCAATGTAGGAAACCAAAATAAGTAACATAACCATATTTCCACATTGAAACACCTAAAACTGACTTCAGCCTACCTTACCTGGCAATAAGGCTGAAATATTTTTGCGACAGTGTAATATCTACCAATGTCAGTAGATTGTCAACATAAACAGCTATTTAGATTATCAGCATTTTTTAATCATGGTGACCCCAGATGAAAAATTTTCCCAGATGCCAGATTTACCCAAGTCTTTTATTACTATCTATCAGAAAGTAGGTAAAAAAAATATTCATTTTTTAAAAACACCTTGGTTACTAAAGATATTTGATTACAGCTACCACATTCCAAACAGCCCTACACAATGAAAGATATATATAATTTTTTTGAAGTCTGGTTTTCTAGATCTTTGCAGGCCACATTTGGTATTCATATGTCTTGTTTTCTTGATGACATTGCTGATATATGTGTAGATTTATCAGCTACTGAAGTGTATACTTTTCATTGTATTTTATTTGTGTAAATTCTGGTAAGCTTTGTAATGAAGGGTTGTGGAATAAATAGCTGTTGAATAAACACACATTTCTCACTTTGTGGTGAGATACTCTTGTTAAGAATAATTAAGTAAACTAACTGTGGATTACTTATTTACGGTAATTAAATACTTCTCTGTGCACGTGCTTAAAGAAAGGAGAAAAGGGAGAATAAAAAGAATAGATTGTTATTCTGTAGTCCTTTACATGAGAGTAAGCTCCACTGATTATGAATATATGGAATTTCATGGTGTGTCTCTCATTGTTAAGTATCCTTTCTAGAGATTAAACCCTGCTAAACATAATTGACTTACTTTTTGAGTAAATGTGTACAGGACAATTCCTGAGATGCTATTTTAAGTACATAATGTATTTGTTATTGTCATGAAATACTGCAAAATATGAATACTTCAATTAAGAAGTGCAACTAAAACACTGTTTGAAGATCAGGAATCAAGGTAATACATCTCTGTTTCAGTATTATAGAGATCTTGCAATCTGACAATAGCAGACTTGTGTTTGTGAGGAGCGGGAAGGCTTGCTAAAATCTTGTTTGCTTTAATTGCCTCTTAATGGTTCAGCATGTAACCATCCAAGGCTGTTTGTTTTCCTTCAGTCTAAATCAATGATGTGCCTAATATACAAATATAAATAAAGTGTGTGTGTGTGTGTGTGTGTGTGTTTGTATGCTTTCATATTTGTGTGCATGTAATTAAACCTTAAAGGGGCTAGAAACAATATGACAATCATAAATACAAAAAGAAACAAGAAAGAAACAAAAACATGACTTTATAATGTTCAGAGGTTTTGCCTCAAATAAGTAAGAAAAAGGTTTAGAAGAAAATGACATTCATTTATTGTAATGACATTTTGTACCTCCTATATACACATGTCTGTGTCTGTGTCTGTCTGTCTGTCTGTCTCTCTCTCTTTATTTGATCTATAGATATAGATATATAGGTGAGATAGATAGATAGTGTCATGCTCCTGGTGGAAACTGACTCTGAGGAAGAGGAGGAACAGCCGACAGGGAGTAGAAGTGTGGCTCCGGAAGTTGTGGAGGAGGCTGGGGAAGGACAGAGGCTGGCTGAGCAGTCAGAGGAGGATCCAGGCCCATTCCCTCTCCTTCCTAGGACACGCAGGGAGGAGAGGATAAGGGAGAGACATGGTCTACTAGGGAGGAAAGGGCCTTGATCCTCTTCATGGGCTGCAGCTGTGACAACGGAATAAGAGGTCAGACATGCGTACGGGCGAATGCTGGAAACAAAGTGTGGAAATATCTCTATGGTTCCTTTCTGAGTTTGGCATCATTCCCAGTGTGTGTTCTGATATCTGTGGACGTCCTCAAGTCCTTATCTTGCCGGGTTTGTGTTGCTTTTTTACTTCTTCTTGTAACTGTTTGTGTGGGAGGTTTTTGTCTTCTGTCAAGAATATTCAGAGCTTGGAAGCAAGATGAAGGGATAAAAGGGGCTTCACCTGTTTGCAATGACTGTACTTGTTTTGTATCCCACCCTGGGTCATCACAGATAGATTTAGATGATATAGATATATCATTCTCAAATAAGTGATTCTGGACAACTAGTAATTTTGGAATAAGAAGCTCCAAAGATGTACAAAATAGACAATCAGCAGCTGAGATGTAAAGAAAAGCAACAGAAACAATCACCAATGCAAACTGTTTCACAGACTTCTAAGTAATGCTCCGAAATTTAACAGAATAACATAGTTGGAAGCGACCTTGAAGGTCTTCTTCTCCTTACACCATTCCAGACAAGTGGTTGTCCAGTCTCATCTTAAAAGCCTCTGGTGATGGAGCATTCACAACTTCTGAAGGCAAACCATTCCACTGTTCAATTATCCTCACTGTTAGAAGAACATTAAGCCCAGGAATTTTAATTTTAAGTCCAGGGACACTTGCACAATTTCAGGGCTTGTAAAAACTCATAGGGTCAGAGCCAATGTGATTGGGCATGGGATGTGATTGCACTCTTTAATGGACAGGATCCATAAATTTCCTCTCCTGACAAATCTGATCGGAAGGGTAGACATGTTCAAGTAGAGACAGTCCTGAAAATTAATTGTTATTTAATTGTGTCACAATATTAATAACAATAATGTAGTTTTTGTCTTGAGTCTGTTTTTCTGTTTTCTGCCCCTTTTACAAATTGCATGCCTCTTGGATTTTACTTGATTTGTTTAATTATTTCTATTTCTGTTTTAATTGGCTGTAAGCCTCTCCGTCATTTATAATAATGATAATAATCAGAAATGGTGTACAAGTATATTGAATGAATGAATGAATGAATGAATGAATGAATGAATGAATGAATCCCCCTTTGTTTAACTGAACATAGCAGCAAAGAAAACATATTTCAACAGCCTTAAAACTTTTATGTGGTGTATTGTATTTTGCCTTGGTTATTACGGGCAATGGATATATTTTTTTGCAAATGTGGTAGCCATATTGTTATTATTTCTTTTTTGTAGTATACTGTAAAAATGAAGGAGTGTATTATAATATGTGGCCATTCCCTGAAGCCTGAAGCATTAAAAAAAATCAGCAAGAATGTTGTGCTTTTCAGTTGCCTTTGGCAGCCAGACGTATTTTTAAGACAAAAGGAAATTTAAAAATAAAGGAAAACACTCAGGTCACATAATAAATGTTTACTATTTCTATAAGGTGCTTATAAATTTACTGCTATATGACAGAGCACCTGCTTGTAAGCATGAAAACACCTTGTAGGTATGCGTTTAATATGCAATTTTTCTACCTGTACACTCATTTTGAGCATCTGAGAGAAAAGCCAGGTGGTAGAATAACTTTTTATGTTGCTTAGTTTTCGTATACCAACACAATTTAATTGGTAACCAAGAAGAGTTGTCTTGTAATCATCACATTAAAATAGAAATATAGCATGCCTACTTTAATACCGCCAGTCTGGCTTTTGAGTATTTGCTCAAAGAGATAGGGATTACCCAAGAGAAAACTCAGTCTAAAGTGCACAGTTCACACATGCAAGGCCTCCCTTGAGGCTGTACAAAGCAAGTGGTAATCAAACCTGTGCCTGCAAAATGTGTGATAGGAGAAGAAACATACTTGATTAGAATAAAATAAAGAATAAAGACATCCTAAGGTTTCTTCTACTAAGTATAAAAGAATGAATGGAATGGAATGGAATGGAATGGAATGGAATAGAATAGAATAGAATAGAATAGAATAGAATAGAATAGAATAGAATAGAATAGAATAGAATAGAATAGAAGCTGGAAGGGACCTTGGAGGTCTTCTAGTCCAGAACTATACCATTTCAGGCAAATGGTTATCCAATCTCTTCTTAAAATTGTCCAGCGTTGGAGCATGCACAACTTCTGGAAGTAAGTTGTTCCACTAATTAATTGTTCTAATTGTCAGGAAATTTCTTCTTAGTTCTAGGTTGATTAGTTTCCACCCATTGCTTCTTGTCCTGCCCTCGGGTGCTTTGGAGAATAGCTTGACTCCCTCTTCTTTGTGGCCACCCCGAGATATCGGAACAGTGCTATCATGTTACTCCTAGTCCTTCTTTTCATCAAACTACATATACCCAATTCCAGCAACTGTTCATTATATTTCAGTCATGGTTTTGATACCTCTACCTCAGCAATCCCCAACCCTTTTAGTATCAGAAACCAGTTTTGGAAGGAAAACTATCTTGCACAGACTGGATGTCAGGGCTCCAACAAATTCACCCTCATTCAAATCAAAAGTCTCTAGCCACATCTCAGAGAAAAATAAATTGGATTATTAGAAGTTGCCATGTTGGCACGTGGCTGGGTGCAGCCGATACTAAATTACATCATACATCCCACCCATCCCCTGGTTGTGACTTCTCCAATGGGACACATCCATCTCCAAGAGTCATCCATCATGCTCTCCAATAACCTTCTTATGCTCCGACAACTTTGGACTGCTGAAGTGGTTATCTAGGCATTTCAAGAAAGCCTTGTTTTCCCCCACTCCCTTTTTCTAGCAGCTAAAAAGACCAAAGGAGTATTTTTTTAGTTGATACTGGGGACCGGGGTGGTAGTGGCTTCGCATACAGGTTCTGCACCTGCACAGATGAAGCTTCACTCACTTGCCTGCCGCTTGCTCTACCCAGTTCCTAACAGGCCATGGTCCGGTACTGTTGCTCTAACAGATAAATAGCAAAAATGGAACGAAAAAAGAAAAGATGGAAAAATAAGGAAAGGAAAGCAGCAGAATAAACTCAAAGTTCAACAAAATGAAAGTCAAAAAGAAAGAAAGCCAAGATTAATAAGTTACATACCTCTTATCCTCCAAGATCAAAGGAACCAAAGCTACCTAATAATCTGAAATATATATTGGGCTACAATTCCCATAAGCCCTAATCATCATGGTTAATAATCAGGGATTTTAGACCAGATTGTCTATGAATATGATGATCCAATTTTCATTATGGAGAAATTATTTATTGCTAGAATCCAGCCAAAAAGGCCTTCTAGAAGATTCTTCCTATTGTGCATATTCTTTACCATAACATAGAGTTCATCTAGTCCAGCTCTCTCAAAGTGACAAGTTGTCTTTTCTCATCATGGCTTGTTCAGCATGTAATTATTTAGAATTGGCTTAATTAGTTCTGACTTTTTTTAGATCGATAATTAAAATTGAGATCTAAGTAGCGCATTTGTTTTACTTCCATTTTAAATGGGCTTGGAGCATTTTTCTTTTAATATGGCTCTTAAACGTTTTGATAATCACTTGGCATATTTTTATGCAAGTAGAATTGTAGTTTATTTATATAAACTGAACAAAGAACTGAAAAATAAATTTCCAGGAAGAAAGCTTACATCTTTTTGTGACAAAACCTGGGCAAAATATATAGACATTTGTAAACATTCTGTAACCAAGGCTGCGTCTACCTTGCAATATGCTCTGCACCAAACATACTTCTTACCCTTGATGTCTGTCTATCTTCCATCTACCAAAAAAATAAAACCTTTGATTCATTTTTGCATCCTATTTGCATTCTGCTTCTAGGCAATCATTTGGATCAAATTCTCCAAATGTCCCATATATATTCTGCAGTACTTTATTATTTTTTCCCAGTACTTCATTACTATTGGGAAAAATCAGCAGTTATCTGTGCAGTGTTGTATAGGGTGTGGGTGAGAGAGGAGGGAATGGTTGTAGATTAATTATTTAATAAGCCAGGCTAGTTTGTGAGATCTTTTTCTTTATAATTAATTTTTTCCCCATCTGGAGTCTAGCATCCTGAAGGCATGTTGAGAGATAGGAAAATATACTACCGTTTATATAGGCAATCTCCTGTTTATTTCATAAAACAAAAATCTTAAAAGGAAAAAAGAAAGCATGTGATGCTGGCCACGTACTAAATTGAATGATAACGCTAAGAAATACATAAATATTGGTATTACTCAGAGGTGGGCTTCAAAAATTTTAGCAATAGATTCTCTGCCTGGTTGCTGGGTGGGCGTGGCGTAGTCAGCCTCCTGCACCATGGTGTGGAGGGGGGCGTTTTTGCCCTCCCTGGGCTCCAGAGGCTTTCCTCGAGGGTGAAGGGTGAAAATGGCCTACCCAGGCTCCGGAGGCTCTCTGGAAGCTGGAAATGGGCCCGTTACCAGCTTTCCCGAACTTCCAGGAGGCCCGTTTTTCACCCTTCCCGAGCTTCTGCACGCGCCCTGTGCTTACCTGCATCCAAAACAGGCCGCGTGGAGACTCCTGGGAGGGAGGGGAGGGGTGGGTGGGGCCAGCCAGGAGAGGCATATGGGGGTCTCCGAACTGTGCAGAATATGAGCTAGAAGATCTCCCAAACCCCTGCGAACTCCCCCACAGCCCACCCCTGGTATTACTGCTTAATTATGCATGTTCAGATGCACAGCCACTGAAACAGATTTTTTAATATATGTCTTCAAAAATAATACAGTTGAAGGAATTCTTTACAAAGAACAGACTAGGCCCATGATAGTGAATCTATGGCACGCGTGCCACAGGCAGCATGCAGAGCCATTTGTGCGGGCTCATGAACCCCAGGCAAACTTTATATGTGTGTGCCTCCCAGCTGATTTTTGGCCCATTAGAGGCCATTTTTGGCCTCCCAGGTGCTCGAGGGAGCCCCTGCAGCCTTTGCAGGCCCTTTTCATCATTTCCTGTATTTCCGGAAATACCAGAAGTGATGGAATGAGCCCTTTTTTTAGCCTGCAAAGACTGCAGAGTCTTCCCTCAAGCCTCTGGGAGGCCAACAAAGGCCTCAAACAGGCCAAAAATCAGCTGGGAGATGCTCACATGCCTAGTGTAGGTAAAGGGGCAGCTGGGGGGATTGCGCATGCATGCACAGGGAGTGTGGGGGGTGTTCACATGTGAGTGTGTGCAAGCACACACAAGCACATGATTTTCAGCATGGGAGCCCAGAAAGGTTAGCTACCACTGGACTAGGCATTTAAACATTTTAGCTCTATTGCTGAAATATGTGTCTGCGGCTGCTGCTAGTATGGATATGACACAGAGATAAAGAAGTACATTTTATACTATGATAATTTACTGACAACAGCTTCTAGGGGGAATCAACTGTCTTCCACATCTAAGCAAACTCCCAACATTTTCTAGCAGCCTAGGTGCAAGGACTCTTTTTTTTCCCTCTCTGAATCTGTCTGCACTATTGGATTCTCATGTCAAGAAAGCCAATGAAGGATTCATGACTCAGTAAGCATTTCCCTAGAATGCAGGTAAATCCCCAATCTGATCTCTATGTCACTTGCTTCTTGAAGGGCAGTGACACTAGGGGTACCATTAAATGAATAAAAGATGGAGCTAAAAATTCACTTTTACACTGCCATAAAGCTAAAAAGAACTGAGAGGTTTTGCCAGTGATGACTGCATTAAAAGGGGTTTCTCACAGGTGTCATCTTATCCCATGTGGGTTTCGTGACCCAAACCAAGGATAGACAGTTTTGAGCCCTTAGGAATGCCATGCTTGCTACCCTATATGAATTTTTATTTACCATCTCATTTCATTTTCAAAGTAATCTGCCTGAAAATATATGTCTCCAGAAGTGAGTGGGAAGCAGTGGTGGGATTATTTTTTTTTACTACTGGTTCTGTGGGCATGGCTTGGTGGGCGTGGCTTGGTGGGCATGACAGGGGAAAGATTACTGCAAAATTTCCATTCCCTCCCCACTAACCTGCTTTCTAGTTCCGTTCTCCTGTGCAGGTCAATCACCGATCAGCTGGAACTCGGGAGGCAGAGAATAGATAGGGGCAGGACCAGTCAGAGGTGGTATTTGCCGGTTCTTCGAACTACTCAAAATTTCCCTTACCGATTCTCCAGAACTGGTCAGAACCTGCTGAATACCACCTCTGTTGGGAAGGGGAAGGGAGGAGAGAAAGAGGATGGTAGGGCAGGGGAGGGGAGGGGAGAGGGGAAGAGATCACATGACCCTGAGACATTGCAGCCATTGTAAATATGTACCAATTGACCAAATGCCCAAATTTTGATTACATGACCATGCAGATGCCGGTAAGTGCAAGGATCAATTGTAAGTCACTTTTTTTTTCAGTACTGTTGCAACTTTGAATACTTCCAAAACAAATGGTTATTGTGAACTTCCTGTATTGGTGATTTATATCTTACTCATTCCTTGGTTGGCTTGATTACTATATTTTATTCTAGACGTGGCTCTTTCTACAGAAGACTGAAAAAACTTAGCTGGTTTAGAATACTGCTGTGAAGTTCCTTACAGAGATGGAATAGAGGCTGTCTACTGACAAATCAAAGAGTTAGTTTTGAGCTAGCTTTAAACGGCATGAATCCAGGTTTCCTGAAGAATTCATTTCCTCCTTACAAATCTTCCTAAGAACCAGTACTTTTAATGGAGGTTCTTCTCAGTGTCCCTTGAAATGTTTATAAGAGCACAATCTCTAAGTTAATCTTTGCTGTGGCAGCTCTGAAAAACTTATGGTTTTTCCCACCATAAACGAGTTCTTATGGTTCCTTCACTGTTTGCATTTACAAGGACAGTCAAAATATGTTTCTTTGGGCTGCTGTGAAGTCAGCATGTAACACTACTTGTTTTATTGTTTCACTGCCTTAAGTGTATTCCTCTGTGATCTCTTGAGGGATGAAGTATAGGGCAAGAAAAACTTGAAATACACAAATGAAATCCTTCTGAGGTTTAAGGAGGGCAAAAAAAACTCATGCAATGAAAGATGCAGGATAATCACCTATTTTTTATACCCTTTGATATAAAAAATATCAAGTTTCTCCAGTCTGCAACGGGACATTTATTTTTAAGTCAATCAGGCAATCCTAAAGCAAATCCAAAATCCCCGGCTGTTTTTGACAGAAACCAGCTGAAATGGTGATCACATGACTGTGGAATTCTGGAAACCATAATAAATACATGCCAATTGCCAAGCACTTAGATTTTGACCATGTGACTATGGGGATGCTGTGTCAGTTGTAAGTGTGAATCGTAAGTGACTAAACAGATGGTTGTAAGTAAAGGACTACCTGTATGTCAATGACCTCTCATTTGTTTGGAAATGAAGGTGTAAGAAATTTCAGTGATGATTTTCAGGAAAACCATCAGTATTTTTTTCCTAATTATTGAATTCCTTTGTTTTGACTTAAAAGCATTTATTGAGAGCGTCACTACGATAAGTATGAAAATAACATACAGGTCTTTGAGAAATATTGTTTGTCTTGCTTTTGTTGGCCATAAGTTTTATTCTTAGTTAAGTCAGCCATATTGTCCAAACTAGCCTTCAAGATTGTTAAACTATACCAGAGGTGGTATTCAGCAGGTTCTGACCAGTTCTGGAGAACTGGTAGCGGAATTTTTGAGTAGTTCGGAGAACCACCAAATACCACCTCTGACTGGCTCCGCCCCCATCTAGTCTCTGCCTCCCGAGTTCCAGCTGATTGGCTGGGTCTTCTTTTGTTTCCCTGCACAGGAAAACAGAACTGGAAAACAGGTTAGTGGGATGGAGAAGGAATGAGATTTTGCAATAACTTCCCCCAGGAGTGGGATGGGAATGGAGATTTTACAGTATCCTTCCCCTGCCATGCCCACCAAGCCATACCCATCAAGCCACACCCACAGAACCAGCAGTAAAATTTTTGAATCCCATCACTGAACTATACCTCTATACATTTCAGGCAGGATATGCAGACTGAGATTTACATTATTTATAATCCATCATATCTGGAATGCACCAGACTGAGTAAGAGTGGAATACAATGTCTAGGCAAGAAATGCTTAATAAGCAAATACATTTTAATTGAACAATAAGATTGCTTTTCTTCTACCAATGTTTCTAGAGTGAAAGAACAGTTATGGAGTCTATAGCTAAATCTGTCTCTATCTCTAGATACATGATAGCTAAGCATCATTCATTTACCTTAAAAAGTGGTAAAGGTTTCCCCTGTCCAATCATTTTTGACACTAAAGGTCATTGCTCATCTTTGTTTCCTAGCCAAGGAAACCAGCATCATTCACTTCTGGGGTCACGTGGCTGGAGTGACTATACACAAAGGTGCATGGAACACTGTTACCTTCCCACCAAAGTGGTACCTATTTATCTACTCTCATTTGCATGCTTTCAAACTACTAGATTGGCAGGAGCAGGGGTAAAAACAGGAGCTCATTCCATCACACGGCACTTCGGTCTCAAACTGCTCAAAATGCCACCCCATCTTTTACTTATATTACTTTCCCATCCTGCTAAATTGTTTTCACTATTATGTCATTCAGGAACTATTGGTTGGGGTGCAGATTTACTCATGTATACTCATGCACAAAGGTTTTACTCAGAAAACATTTCCAAGAAAAGCAATTTATGTCTCATTTTTTTAGTAACTTTCAATTTTTAGCCAAAATGTATCATGCTAATCCATTCAGGTATTTAAGTGTAAGGTACTGAATCAATCAAATAGAATCCTTGGTACACCTAACTTTTTTAAAATTTTATTTTTGTATTTTACCATTCATCCACATCAGATAGGATAGAATGTTCTTTCCTCCAACATTAGAGTGGTTATTCATGGGTGAAGAAATATTACAAATAATACACATTTAATAGGTGTTACAAATGATTCTATTTGATTTAATCAATGGACAATCTTGAATTGTCCAGACAGCATCTCCTGGGACTCTACATAAATGGTGCATAGTAGCCTCCCCTCAGTGTGACTGCAGGGTCCCATGTCAAACTGTAAATTACATTGTGACTGGTTGTAAGCTGAGGGCATATGACGATCCAGTATCTGACTTTTAAAAAATATTGTTGCACTTCAGTGCTGCACTTCAATGATTAGATGGCCTAGACATTGATATTCACTCTCCCACCATTGGGTAGGAGATATAGAAGCATAGCCAGCTGCACCAACAAGCCAAAAAACAGTTTCTACCCGTCGGCTATCAGACTTTTGAATGGAAAATAACTTCATGTCAACATAGTATGACAGACTTGTGGAGCTGGTGTGTTGTGCAACAAGGTCACATAGTGTAATAAGATTGGGACTGGGTTAGGGACTTCTGTCCTCACTGTGAGTTGTGTTGGGTGGGGTGCACGAATGGGGGAGCATAAAGGGAGGCTCAGCCAATCTCATTGTATGCATGTTGTATTCTGACAATAAAGGTAATAATGATATTTGAACATAGATCTTTTTAACATTTATATTTTATGGGATCTATGTGGAATGCTAATATGTATTGTGAGTCCATGTATGATATGCCATATACTAAATAAATAAATAGCCCAGGATATCTCTTACTGTTCTCCATTTTATGACACGGCTATTATTTTTTGTGTGAAAGTCTAAAAAAACACAATTGTTTTAAAACTGGCAAAGATAATCGAATAACAAGACTCACCAACACCATATACTTAAGACTAAGAAGAAGATCTGTAATTATGGCTAAGACAAAAAGAGACAAAGCCCATCACAACCCTTCCAATTTTAGTTCCAAGAAAGAGGGGGAAAAATAGAATATATGAGAGGGTTTGTTGTTGTTAGTTGTGAAGTCATGTCCGATCCATTGTGACCCCATGGACAACGTTCCTCTAGGCCTTCCTGTCCTCTACCATTCTCCAGATTCCATTTAAGCTCACACCAACTGCTTCAGTGACTCCATCCAGCCACCTCATTCTTTGCCATCCCTGTCTTCTTTTGTTCTCAATCTTTCCCAGTATTAGGATCTTCTCCTTCTTTCTCATTAGGTGGCCAAAGTATTTGAGTTTCATCTGCAAGATCTGGCCTTCTAAAGAGCAGTCAGGATTGATCTCCTCTAGAACTGACCGGTTTGATCGCCTTGTAGTCCAAGGGACTCACAGGAGTCCTCTCCAGCACCATAGTTTGAAGGCCTCAGCCTTCCTTATGGTCCAACTTTCACAGCCATACATTGCAACTGGGAAAAACATAGCCTTGACTATACATACTTTTGTTGGCAGAGTGATGTCTCTGCTTTTGATATGCTGTCTAAATTTGCCATAGCTTTCCTCTCCAGGAGCAAGCTTCTTTTAAGTTTTTGGCTACAATAAATATTGAACCAAGACAAAGTGAAAATAATCCTAGTAATGATATTTGAGTTATTGTGCTAAATCCCATGAACATAATTACATTTACTTGAGAGTCGACATGCACAGGGTTGAACTCTAGACACATTTAACTTCTACCTGGTAAGATAGGACTTTTCTTTTTATTATGCTTAGTTTTCAGGCTAACTTCAAAGATTGACTGGAAAATCACTTTCAAAAGAGTATTTAATCATATAAAAATGGTACCACATTTATTACAGCAACTGTGATTATTTTATTTTATTTTTTTTCATTAAAAAGCTTGTGTCAGAAGGTTGAACCGTTTCAGTTAACATTACATATGCACATTTTGTACCTAATTAGCAAATAATACTTTGGACGCTTGTAAGGTACAATTCAAAAGCCTTGCTTACAACAGTGTTTTGTATTCGGCAAATAAATCATCATGGCAATTAAATTCCTTGTTATCCTGGAAACATTATTCTACTGTTGTAATAATGTCAATGCCACCAATCAAGAAGCCCTTCCTTCAGTGCCACCAATCAAGAAGCCCTTCCTTCAATAATTGTAGGATTTATGACTAGTCATTGTTCAATATGCTATAATTCAGCATCTCAAGTAAGCAAAAATCTACTACTTTTCAAATAAATATGACTGATGTAAACTCACCCTTTAAGTGAAATGTATACAACATTTCTCCCAACCTGAAACTCCTTTGTATCTGCTTCTTAACCCCCCCCTCCCAGTTTCTTATCTAACCTTGACACATTTTGGAAAAATAAAATAAAATAATTATTCTCTTGTTGTGAAAATGCTTTAAGATATTGAAATTAAGAAAAAAATATGCATAAGATAGGGTCTCTATTAGATGTTGCTTACAAGTTATACTTAAATATAGTTTTGTCCAACTATCACTCATATTCTCAACATACACACATGATTAGTCATTGTAACCAGTTATGCATTCAGACTTACCAATTTGACATATCAGGTGGGATACTATTATCTGATTTCACTTTCCTAGCCAATAGGATCACGAGCCATTTAGAAAAAGTTTAACCATTAGGTAAGATTTAGGCTTAGGATGATATTACTTACAGGACCATCTGTCCCAATTTTTCTTCCCATCCTATCTGATCTGGTAGGAAGAGCATGCTCTGAGTACCATCATCTCAGGGAGTATCAGTTGGTGAAGACTAAAAGCAGAGCCTTTTCTGTTGTGGCACCCTCCCCAGGGGGCATAATCACCCCTGAGGTTAGATTGGCTCCATCCCTATTAGGTTTTCATAATGCTTGGAAAACTTGGTTTTGTACTCAAGCCTTAGATCCTGGATGTTGGTTAGAACCCACCAACTGATGTATGGATGATGGATTAGATGGGGCCTGGATGCTATATGTGCTTTTATTTTTATATTATATGTATTTTGTGTTGGTTTTATTGTAAGTCACTTAGAGTGATGTAAAAGTTAACTGGGCAGCTATGAATGAATGAATGAATGAATGAATGAATGAATGAATGATACATCTAAGTTCACCATTCATGGTCAACTATCAGCTAGTATGAGGTACACATAGTTAGATACCTTCCTGGGTTTCTAACTTTATTTGTTCAGAATTTAGGAGTTTACTAACAAACTGTGAGCTAGGCTTCTGAAATTTCTTCAGGCACACTAAGAAATAAAGATGCGCTGCATTTATTTATTTTATTTAGAAAATTTATAGAGCTTCTTGTCTTAAATATTTAACTGGGGGAGTGAACACTTCATAGAAAAAATATATACAAAAACTATAACCAATTAAAATAAACCCAAGTACAAAGACACACACCATTGAGGGATTCCGCAACAATTCCTTAAAAACAAACACACATAGCTGGTGGAAAATGCAGGTTTAACAACCTTCTACAAAGCCAATACAATAGGCACTAGCTAAATCAAAGGAAAAGGTTGTTTTATAGGGAGCAATCATGTAACAGAGAAGGAATAATGATTTCATTTTGTGACTATGTGGTTTCATATTGCACCTATGAAGCTATCTGATTGGTTAGACAGTTACTGGCTATTTGCTTATACTAATTTCACAGAGTGGTCTCTTTTTCCTAGGGACCATGCTCTACCATTTGAATCTGTCTGTCTGTCTGTCTGTCTGTCTATCTGTCATCAGTCTGCTATCTGTCTGTCTGTCTATCTATCTATCTATCTATCTATCTATCTATCTATCTATCTATCTATCTATCTATCTGTCATCAGTCTGCTATCTGTCTATCTATCTATCTATCTATCTATCTATCTATCTATCTATCTATCTGTCATCAGTCTGCTATCTATCTATCTATCTATCTATCTATCTATCTATCTATCTATCTATCTATCTATCTATCTATCTATCTATCTACCTACCTACCTACCTACCTACCTACCTACCTACCTACCTACCTACCTACCTACCTACCTACCTACCTATCTATCTATCTATCTATCTATCTATCTATCTATCTATCTATCTAGTCTGTCTGTCTATCATCTATCATAGGAGTCTACAACCTTGGCAACTTTACGACTTGTGGACTTCAATTCCCAGAATTCTTCAGCCAGTGTTTGATTGCTGAGGAATTCTGGGAGTTAAAGTCCACAAGTCGTAAAGTTGCCAAGGTTGGAGACTCCTGATCTATCATCTATCATCTTCTGGAATTCATTCCTAGGTATGGGTGTGGTAATGATATCCTGAGGTGACTCAGTTCCACAGATTAGCACTTTAAAGCCCAAAACATCCTTCAACCAGCAACTAAATACGCATCCTAAATGGTTATTGGTGAAAAATGGGATTTATTTATTTATACATCTTTTATCTCACTTCAGTTCATACCAGTCAGCTTTTAGGAGCCTTCTTTATGATTATTTAAATTTATAATATTGTGTTAGACATTTTTCTTCAGCACATTTCTGTAAAATTGCTCAGATATTGTAAACATGCTCAAATATCTTCTGCAAAGATTTATGATGATGTATTTTATAGAGTTTCAGGGTTCTGGGATCAATTGTAAATGCTTATTAGCATCCAAACTGCTATTTACTGTTTTAAATCATAAATAAATTCTTCGCTTTCATTTTCTGCTTTGAGAATAGTATATAGAATTAATCAAGATAATGTTGTCTTTTTTCTAATGGAGTTTGTTTACTGTGGCCAAAAGAACTCTATGAATAACTAAATGTGGATCTGAGAATATTTTTTTCAAGAACATTAGCAATGATTTTCATAATTGACCAGTTATGTAATTTATTGTTTGTTCCACGCAGCACATGAAAAGTTATTATCCTAGCTGCTTTTATTTAAGACTGGTTTACTGTGTATTGTTCATGTTTGAAAGCAACAATGGAGTAATTCTCTTTAAAAATTCTGTCAAAAGCTACTTTGAATGCTGATAAAGTAGGATGGTCCATACAGATAGTCTTCGACTTACAACAGTTCATTTAGTGACCTTTCAAAGTTACGACATTGAAAAAAATGACGTAGTTATGACCACTTTTCATACTTATAACCATTGCGCCATCCCCATGGTCACGTGATCTAAATTCAGATGTTGCTTGGCAATTGACTCAAATTTATGACAATTGCAGTGTCCCAGGCTCATGTGATTGCCTTTTGCAATATTCTGACGAGCAAAGTCAATGGGGAAACCCTATTCACTTAACAAAGTGAATCCATACTACGATGTAATGTGATGCGTGACATTATGTTAGCAGAACTTTCATGAGTGGAAAAATTCTGCTCAGGGAAATTTCAAATAGTTTTATTTTACTGATGCAGGGTGTTTTATATATTTGGATTACACCGATGACATCGATGGTTTCAGCAAATAGGTAAAGTCTGACACTAGGGGACAGTGCTTATCTCCATTTCTTAGCCAAGGGAGCCAGTGTTGCCTGAAGACATTTGCGTGATCATGACTAGGATCCATGCTGAGATGTACGGAATAGTGTTATCTTCTCCCTGAAATGGTACCTATTTATCTACTCATATTTGCATGCTTTCTGTCATGCCCCTGTTAGAATTTGACTCCGAGGGAAAGGAGGAACAGCCGACAGGGAGTGGAGGTTGTGGAGGAAACTGGGGAAAGGCACAGGCCAGCTGGGCATTCAGAGGAAGACCCAGGCCCATCACCTCTTCATCCTTGGGCACGCAGGGAGGAGTGGATAAGGAGAAACATGAATGGTGTGTTCTATGGGGGAGGAAAGGGCCTTGATCCCTTTCATGGTCTTCAGCTGTGAGGTCTGTTTAAAAGGATAAACTTCACATGGGCCAGTGCTGGAAGCAAAGCCTGAAAATATTTCTAGTTTGTCAGTGCTTATCTGAGTTCTGACATCCTTGCTAGTATGTGTGTTTCGATATCTGTGGATGTCTTCAAGCCTTTATACTGCCTTGTCTCATTAATTCTTCAGTGTGGTTTGTGTGTTTTTTTTTTTCTATTTATAATTTATATGTATTTTGAGTTTAAACGGAAGTTATTACTTTTCGCAACTGTTTGTGGGGGAGTTTTTTCTCCAGTCAATGATAATTGGACCTTTAAAGCCAAGCTGAAGGAATTAAAGGGACTTCACCTGTTTTTGTGACTTTGTTGCTTTTGTATCCCACCTGTGCCATCACACTTTCAAACTGCAAGTTTGGCAGGAGCTGGGTTATGGAGCTCCCCCATCGCTTAGGTCTGGAACCCACATTGTCAGTTTTCTAGCTGACAAGCTCAACATCTTTAGCCACTGAGCCATCATACCCCAATTTCAGCAAATATTGTACAGATAGTCCTCCACTTACAAAAGTTCATTTAATGACCGTTCAAGGTTACAAAAGCACTGAAAAAAATGACTTATGACTTTTCACACTTACGACCGTTGCAGCATCCCCACGGTCATGTGCTTTACATTCAGATGCTTGACAGCTGGTTCATATTTATGACAGTTTCCGGGGTCATGTGACCATCTTCTGTGACCATCTGACAAGCAAAATCAATGGGGGAGCCAGATTCACTTAACAACTGTGTTACTAATTTAATAATTTGCAGTGATTCACTTAACAAATGCAGCAATAAAAGACGTAAAATGGGACAAAATTCACTTAGCAAATTTCTCACTTAGCAACCTAAATTCTGGGCTCAAGTATGATTGTACATTTAGGACTACCTGTATATGTATATTCATTTATGTATGATACAAGCTCTCTCTTTCTCTTTGTGTATGTGTGTGCATATGTATGTGTGTGTTTGTGCATGTATGTATATGTATGGGTATGGGTAGGTATGTGTGCCTGCAGTATTTGATGGGACCCAGACCTTAGAGATTTGAAGATTGAGTTTGGAACTCAGTTTGCAGCTGAATATTATGTGACATCACAGATGATGAGGCGTGCCTTTCAAATATTCCACAATAACCCCTGGGTTAAATAGCACAATGAGTTATATGTTGACTTGCATGATATAATAACAGTTTATTTAAAGATGACTTGCTCTACCAATGTCTACATGATACTCTTAGATCATCATATTTATCTAGCATCTAGCATAGAACATAGAATAACAGAGTTGGAAGGGATCTTGGAGGTCATCTAGTCTAACCCCCTGCGTCTTACTCTTCTGTAGAAATCTTGTCACATATTTTTTTTTTAATACCAATTTTACTTTCTTGAAGATAGGGCTCAACTTATAAAACTAACAAACATTGGAATGGAAGCAAGGTGTCTCCTTATTAGAGTTTAGAAAAGATTGTACTAAAGGGTAGTAGGCTCTCAGCCCTCAAAATCATGAATACTAAGGCTACTTTTAGTTTAAGTTTTAGCAATAGAATCTTGCAACTATGAATGTGTATTTCCCCTCCCTGCTTTTATCCGAAAGAGAAGTAGAGACGGAAGTCCAATCTGAGATGTTTCCCAAATTCCTGTGCTCCTTTGAGCTCAAGATTTCTTTTGTGTGACAATTGCCTTGGCTGTGGCTGTTTCTCCTCTTCCTCAGGATCCTTCTCACAGCCTATTACATAGGCATTCTAATCTTCTAGTCACAAACATTAAGTATTTCTTGTTTTAACGTTTGTTCTTATTTCTGGTGCCTGCATGGCATGGAACAGTTATGAGGACCATCCTTGCTGCTCACATCTAGTCGAATGGGTGAATGGCCAGCTATCGTTTATTAGGAACTAGGTTTCATCTGGGTGCCTGACTGGGGTGTGTTTGAGCTGGAGGTATCAGGGAAAGTCTGTTTGTGCCCAGATGTTTGTTTGGCTTGTGGTGTGGAGATTTTTTTGTTTGTGAGTGCAGGCTTCCAGATAATTGACAGTCTGGTGGAGTCATCCCTTCTATTCATGCTTTCAGGTTATTTTTCAATCTCTAGGGCTTCTCTGATAATTCTGTAGCTGGGGTTTTATATAGTGGCTAGGGTTTTATTGTTTTTTTATATGATGTTCTTATATTTTTGTAAGCCGCCTTTTGTTGCCATGTGTGAATAGGCGGCAATATAAATCTCCTAAGTAAAATAAATAAATAAAATCAGGTTTTTATGATAGTTATTTGTATCAAGTACTCATGGCAATTTAAGGTATGAGGAAGGAAGGAAGGAAGGAAGGAAGGAAGGAAGGAAGGAAGGAAGGAAGGAAGGAAGGAAGGAAGGAAGGACCATTTAAGTTACTTCTGTACATGTGTTGCATTGAATGGATATGAGGACGAAAAGAACACTGTAGAGCAAATACTCAAATTACAGCAGCTTCATTTGTTTAAAAAAAATCATAGCTTGTATGAACCCATATAGCACAGAAAGTTCATCAAGGAAAGGTTTCAGCACATACTAATCAGTAATATGTCACAGAACATTGAACAAGCTCTTATCCATGGACCCAGGGAACTAATTGAATCATTAGGAGAGGTCTCCAAAAATTGACCACATAAGGGGAAACTCAGTTACGAGTTTGGTGCAATCTAATTTGACTTTAGTTGTTTTTTTTATTTTTTGTGAGGTTGTATGTATGGCATGTCTTTAACTGTGTCAAGTAATTTTACAACATTAAAAAAAGTCACCATTACCTCGCAGCAGTTTGTAGAATCAAAAATCCTCTGGTACTTAATAAGCAGTGGCATAAAATCATTTTTTTAAAAAACTTAATATAACGAGGCTTACATCAATTAAGGAACAAAATGGTGTCCTCCATTTCTAGTGACATGGATAATTGCATAAAATATTTGTGTGGTTTCTTGAGGCTTTGCTACAGAATTTAGGTTTCATACTTCTTGTTAATTTATTGTAATGGAGTGTCAAACATTGAGAAGTAGAGGTAGCTATGGGGTGTGTATGTGAGTCAGGGAATTCCATACTGGAAAGAGTTAATTTAATCTAAGCCTGAAATCTAGATAAAGGAGGGAGATTGGCCTAACCTTGAAAATTCAAATTTCTTTTTCAATAGGAATGTTGTTTATTAAAGATGGAAACTTATCCAAGCCAGCACCCCCTCCACACACACATTATAAAAACCAAACCCAAAGAAGAAAAGGTAACATGGCAACCCAGCTTTGAAGTGGGGAGTTTAGGAGGATTTAAAAAAAATCTTGTTCTTTCTAAGGCTGAATTGCAAGGTTCAACTCCAGAAAAATCAGTTTCTCTGTGGATTTGTAGGTGAGGGGGGTGCTTTCTGGCTGTCCTCCTTTGGTTGGATCAAAGGCCAAACTCAGGAAGGGAAGCAAGCTGTTCTCCAGGTGAATCCTCTGTTGAGATAAGGATCTACACTCCTCCCTCCCATTAATGCCTCAATGAAAAAGGACAGAAGCACGGTGTAATTAACTTCTCTAAAAACCAATTATCAACTCTCCTGAGTTGGAAGAATGAATAGAACAGGGGAGGTGAAGGAGGATTCTTGCTTTGATGAATAGAACTGGAATCACCCTTTTAAAAAGCAGTGCACCCAGAGCCTGCCTCCCGGGCCTCTACTATCCCCAAAAAATTTGGAACCAAACAGGGTGGTCTGCACACCTAAGGGTAAAAAAAAAAAGGAGGAACAAAAAACACAGTTCCACGGGGACACCCAGCATCATTGGCCAGCAATCTCTCCTTCTGGATCAGGGATGAATTAAAATCGGTCTGAGGGCTGTGATCTTTCGGTCCACAAGAAGAAGCAAAAGGGAAAATTCAAATTCTGAGCAACTAATCTGAAGCAGAAAGGTCTTAAAACTGGTCTAGGTTCTGTTTTGCCTCAGGCCTTTTGCTTTCCATCACAGAGGGAATGCACCTCGCCTGGAGAAAAGTTGGAGAATTAGAACAAAATAGCAATCTAGGAAAACATGAAAATTAGGATATATATGGGATTGACCTAGCCCAGAACTCTTGGCCTGTGGACCAGATGCGTCACACGCTGGCCACCCCCACCCCCAGTTTAGTAAGGGGGGAAAAGTTGTGATATCTCACGTGATGATGCCATGACAATGTGGTTCTATACCATTTCACAGTGTATCCAGGGGTGGGCTGCTACCAGTTCACACTGGTTTGGGTGAACCGGATGTTAATTTTACATCTGGTTCACCAAACTGGTAAGTTCCAGCTGGCTCCACCCACCCCACTCCACCCCTCCTAGGAGTTTCCACATGGCCCATTTTTGATCCCAAGTAAGTGCAGGGCCTGTGCGGTGGCTCGGGAAGGGTGAAAAATGAGCATCCTGGGAGAGAGCCCGGGGAGGGTGAAAATGCCCCCCATGGTGCAGGAGGCCACCTAGGCCACGCCTACCATGACCACGCCCACCCAGCAACCGGGCAGAGAACTGGTTGCTACATTTTTTGAACCCCACCCTGAGTGTATTCACCTTGCTGCTGGTCAGTCTCTTCTAATTCTTTCCATCGTTCCTAGCATTATAATACCATTGTTACCAGATTCTTTATATAAGGTTCCTCTCCAGATATTCTTTTTCCTATTGCTTCTCTTTCTCTCAAAAAAAATCTGCAAAATTTATCCTGGATAAATAAAATAAATCCATGCACTGTAATGGGAAAAGTTCAGGTTTTCAATTGTCAGAGCAACCTATAGTTTGCGAGCAATATACATTGGGCTGAATCCACAGAGATTTCTAAAACATATGTTGCAATAAATGAGGTATATACTTGGTTTGTTATCACTGCACACTCTAGACAGACAAATGGGACTTTAGCAGAACAACTATTTTCAATGAAAAAAGTGAAGGAAATGGAAGTGCCTAGTCTAAAAGTATGATTTATTGTTGGCAATGATTTAAGTTAGAAGCTTTAAAAGCTGTGCTTTAGAAATTACTAGTGAATGTTATTTTTTTAGCTTTCCAATTTTACTCCTGTTTCTGCATCTCCTTTTGCAGTAATTGCATGTAATTCCATATGTTGGAAAGCTGTTCTCAGGTTTATATTGAAAACTTCGTTAGGCTTCTGTTCAATAGCAGTATTTACGTCTAGAGTGCAAGCTTTCACAGCAGGTGAAGCCAATATCATAACCCAAATATTTTGATTTGATTTCTTTTTTAATGGCCACAGTTTGGGAGATATTTTGGGAAAATGTTCTTCCTGCCACTGCTAATTTTTTTCCATTTCAGTTCAAATCTGCAAGATCTCCAGAGTGAGTGAAAGATCTGTGGTTCGGGAATTTGGTAGGGTGTCATGCTGCATTGTAAAACAAACACAAAACCAAAAACAAAAAGGTTTGAGTAGACAGTTTCTTTCTTCATTGGAGCATTGGATTCAAGGATCTATGCGATTATCCTCAATTCAGAGTGAATCTTGAAAAACATGTCCCACTGCAGTTTTTGGACAATGGAGATAGAAAGAGATATTTGTTGTCACTGCATTGTTTTGGTTTCTCTGTTGAGCTTCCAGTATGGTTATCAAGTTACCATAGTAACAAGATATGAGTGTCTTGTGATGTATGATTTACTGCACATGTGTGCAGGGGAGGAGTTTCACTTCACTTTTACTTTACTTTTTGCTTGCTTCTTAGAATGTACTGCTTTTTTTTTTGTTTCTAGTTATGTGTAAATAAAGTATACTGACAATAGAAAAACATGATTCATTTCCTCTAATTTATTAAGCTGAATTTTTTCGCTTTGGCAATTTTTGCTAGAATCTCTTGTGTAGTTAGTTTTGTGTTCAATGTCCCTCTGTTTTGTGAAATATTAATCCCCCCCATCAACTTTATAATTTTTTTGACTCTTATTAGTTAAGACTATTTCTTTATCCTTCCCTTTCTTTTTCTCTTCTCTCCTTCCCTCTCTCTCTCTCTCTCCCTCTCCCTTTCATCCCATCCCATCTTTTCAGGAATTATTCTAACTTTATTTACAAACTCAAGGTAAAGTAATCCTGATATCCCAACTGTCTATATTTCAGATTACTGCTTGAAAATACCCTTAAGTCATCATATTCAGTCATCTGTATCTACAATATTCAATTGCTAAGACAGTAAAACAAATGAGATTGGGAGAAAGGTATGATTGCAAAATATCTGAAGGGTTTTGAACAAAGCTTAAGAAAAGCCTATTCATTCCATGAATTAATCATGGAAGCCTGAACAGACCATAATAGAGAAATTGAGGATAGGAGATGTCAGTATTTTCCATCACAAAGATAACTGACATTATGAAAGCTCACTGAAGTGGCTAGAAGAGGATTTTGTATGTTTCTTTCAGTCACTACTACTTAAAATATATTTCAGTACTCTTAAATTATGCCAATAATAACAAGTATTTTTTGTTTTGTTTTCTGTTTTCCCAAATTTTGTTCTATTGTACTTTACTAATTTATTTGATTCTTTGTGTTAGTTCTTATTGTTTTTATTTTTATTTTTTGCTTTAAATATGATTTTACATTGTGTAAGCCACCTTGAGTTTCCATGGGCAAATAGGCAGCAATATAACTCAGATAAATAAAATAGATATAACTGCAGACATAAAGTCCTTTCTTTAGATAGTTTGTTTCCTTTTAAGAGCTTTATGTTGTGTTTCTTTGGCTATATTCTGATAAAAAGAAATCAAACTTGATTCTTAGTGGCTTCATGGTCATACTTATGCAATTTTCTTGGCAACAACAGCAATAGTGAATAAACAGAGATATATGAGACCAAAGGTATTACATTTAGATTTCAAGCTTTTGGTCCCAAGTTCAAAATAATAAAAATGACACAAGTCTCTTGAGAACTGCATCATTCAGAGTCAGAAAATAGGATACTGCATCTGACGATTTCCTCTAGAATTGCTACAGCTTTTAGTTTAGTTTAGTTTTTTTTAAAAAGAAGACAGCAATATAGTGTTAAATTATTAAACTCCTTTATGAAGATTCATTTGTGGTCCAGAGAATATTTGCAATGCTTTCACAGAAAGCATCATATTTTGTAAAATAGGAAGGCGTTCCTATATTCCTGTTTATACAGATAACATTATATATTTCACTGTTTTCTGGTAATTAGACAAATTCTTCAATAGTCAGACGAAGTGGCTTTGCAGAGCATGTTTTTCAAAGACTATACACCATTTGTCAAACAAAACTAATAAAAGCAATTTACAATTAATAAAAGCAAAAACAAAACAAAAGCAATTAAACAATGTGTCTTTTTAGAACAGTCTCGACTTTTCAATTTTCTACTGGGAATTAGTAATGTAATTTCAGGTATCTCTGTCTCATCTGAATCCAGCTTGTACATCTGGCAGTTTCTTCCACATGGGCTGAAAATTACCACATGCTATAAATGCAAATGTTTGATAGTTTGGGCATTTTTTTTAACCTCTGCCTTTTTTTTTGTCTTGGAATAGTACATTGATCTTTCCAGTCCCTTAGCCACTCCTGTGTTTTTAATATTTACTTACAAACTATATTAGCACTTAGCAATCTACAATTCATCAGTCCAATCTGGCTGGTTTATATATCACCCATGAGCTAAGTATAGATAGTTAGGTGAGTGGCAGATTGATAGACTTAAGCCTCAGCCAAACTCCTAGTCGGAGGGGTAGGACAAAAGGGCAGGGAGTGGGCATCCTAGACAGGAATGGCAGCAGTGGCAGCCTATCAACAGCCTTTATGCTAATATGCTAGGGCTATTTTAATGGCTACCACACTCCTGGATTTGGAGACCTGCCAACTGTGCCCATGGAGATAGAGGATGGGTGTGACCTGTCTCTTTACAGAATTTTTTTTTGCTGAAACCTAAAGTACCTGTGTCACTTAGTTGGGTCATCTTGTAAGAATTTAAATTGTTAGAATAACAGATTGACCCCTTCCTCTCTGTGATAGCCCCTCAAATATTGGAACACTGCTATCATGAATCCCCTGATCTTTCTCTTCACTAGACTAGCCATGCCCAGTTCCTGTAACTGTTCTTCATATGTTTTAGTTTCCTAATCATCCTGGTTGCTCTTCTCTGTACTTTTTCTAGAGCCTCAACAACATTTTTATAGTGTGGTGACCAAAACTGGATGCAGTATTCTAGGTGTGGTCTTACTAAGGCTTTATAACTAAGGTATTAGTACCTCATGTGATCTTGATTGAATCTCTCTGTTAATGTAACTTGGCAATCACTTTTTTGGCTGCCATCACACACTGTTGACTCATATTTAATTGATTGTCTACTAGTTCTACTAGTGTTTCATCAATGATTGCAATGTAATTGTTTAGCAATAATTTCTAGAGCCCTTTCCCGAATGATTGGCTGTAATTGAATCATCCATATGTATCCTCAATTCTAAGTATCTTTTTTCTTGCTTGGTTCTTCCATATATTAATGCTAGTTTTATCTATATCTTCTTTTTCCAGTGGATCTGTGTGTTCTTTGTCTTTTATCACACCAATCTTTGCACAAATGTTTTCTTTGATTTCTGCAATTCTCTTAAATAAAACTCTTCTCCTTCCCATTTGATCACTATCATCAATTTCATTGTTTTGCTAATTAAGATATAATCCCATGCATCTTCTTATAATACAGTCATCTTTTATTTGGGCCATTATCTTCTGTCTTTATTGCTTTTTGCCTGATGTCTTATCACATCACCAGCATATCAATAGAGAAACATATTGCTGTTTTGTGTTTGAGATATTTCTATGTGCTTCATTTTTAATTATTTAAAAACTTACAGTTCAAAATTCTTCAGGCACTCTTTATCAAGTCTAACCTATTATATCTAATCTGTATCTTTACCACATAATCATGTGGATTATTGTTAAGACTCTATCTGATTATTTTGTTTTCCTTAATATAACTGTATTTTTGGAATAAGGAGTTCATAATCACCTGGTTTTCTATTTAGAATAAACTAGAATAGAGCTGGAAGGGACCTTGGAGGTCTTCTAGTCCAGCCCTCTGATCAAGCAGGAGAATCTATACCATTTCGGACAAATGACTATCTAGTCCAGGGGTGTCAAATTTGCATCATCACGGTGTTGTCACGTGACATATCACAACTTTTTTCCCCTTCACTAAACCAGGCATGGTCGTGGCAGCACATGATGCATCTTGCCTGGTCTAGTCCCTTCTTAAAAACCTCCAGTGATGGAGTGCCCACAGTTTCTGAAGGTAAGCTGGTTAATTGTCCTCACTGTTAGGAAGTTTCTCCTTAATTCCAGTTTGTTTCTCTCTTTGATTAGAGAGAATCTAATCAATTGTTTCTTGTTTTGTCCTCTGTTGCTTGAAGAAAAATTTAACTTGCTGTTCTTTTTAGCAGCCCTTCAAATACTGGAATACTGCTATCATATCATTCCTAATTCTTCTTTTCTTTAAACTAGCCAAACCCAAAATGTGCAGCTGTTCTTCATATGGCTTAGTCTCCAGGCCTTTGATCATCTTAGTTGCTGTTCTTTCAACTTTTACCAATGTTTCAACACCATTTTTGTAGCATGGAGACCAAAATTGGTGGCAATATTCCAGATGTGGTCTTACTAAGATTTTATAAAGCAGCACTAATATTTCACATGATCTTGATTCTATGCCTCTGTTTATACAACCCAGGATTGTATTAGCTTTTTTGGCTACTGCTGCACACTGCTAGCTCATATTCCAATGATCATCCACTAGGACTCCAAGGACCGTCTCATAGTTACTGTTTTTGAGCCAGATCTCGCCTAATCTGTATTTATATCTTTGATTTTTCCTGCCTAAAACTTTGCTTTTTCCACATTAAAATTCTTTTTGTTGGTTAGAGCTCATTGTTCAAGTTTGTCGTGAGCTTTTTGGATCCTGAGTTGATCTTCTGGGTTGGCTATTCTGCCATTTTGCTGAGCAAATAGAACATCTTCATCTTTGCTTGCAGAATGTATCTTCAGTTTGAGCTCAACATTGTACATCTGGTGATGTCCATATATAAATTTTGTTATAAATATTGGATTTTATTTGCATATATCTATTAGACTGCATCTTGCTTTGTTTTGTACAAAGCTGTTTTCCCATTATTCCATAAGTTTGACATTTCTGCTTACCTGTATGTCTATCTGTTTATTATTTAGTTAGTTCGCTAGCTAGCTAGGTACTTTTATTACATCTTTTGTTATTTTTATAAACAACTCAAAATGGTAAACATATCCAATATTTCTTCCTTCTCCTATTTTCCCCACAACAACAGCCTTGTGAGGTGGGTTGGGCTGACAAAGAATGACTGGCCCAAAGTGACCAGCCATGGGTCTAATCCTGCCTTCATGTCTAAAGCAGGATTATAACTCACAGTCTCTTAGTTTATAGCCTGGTGCCTTACTGTATGTATCCACAAAATGTCCAACTTCCATTTTAACTGCATCAGTCTGCATTTACTTGAATAATTGAAATATAAATTGCCTTATCTTGGACTTGAATTGAAATAATTTTGTCATATTTTGAATTGTATCCAAACCCTGTTTTTTTTTTGTAATGCAGTTTCTAAAGATGTCTAAAACTTGTATATATTCCAGAAAAATTGTGTACAAAAGGGCATATAATAGAGAAAATGGTTTCTAAAAATGCATATATCAAAAGAAATGTGAAGAAAAATGCAGAACATTTTTCTATACAGACTTTTTACAAAATGTTATAAAAGGTTGAGACAATGGGACAATATCTGAGAAAAATTGAAAAGATTGTATGGAGCAGAACAGATTTAGCAGCCTTTCCATTCCACAAAAAAATATTTGTACTAATTTAGATTGCTTTTTTGATCTGTGGGCCAATTTACTGTCATGAAAAATAGCTCAATACAAAGAATCTAGTTCTTAGTAGTCTCTCTATTTTTTAGTATGTAAAGGATTAAAAAGTAAAGTCTCTTTCAAGTTGAGCATGACTCTTTGTGACTTCATGTCAACCTGGATATAATTTCTTGACAACTGTACAGAAGTGGTTTACAACCACCTTCTTCCAGTTTTCTCCTCCCTACCTTGTTTATAGCATTAGTATTACCTGAATTACCCCATTCAAATTCTAACCAGATCAAGCACTGTTTAGCTTTGTCAGTGTATTCATGAAATGGAATAGAACTTGGTAACAAGGTCAGTCAATGAATAGGCATAGCAACTAAGTCAGCCAATGGGGACAGTTTTGGAAACTGAAACTAGAAGTAGCCTAGGCTGGAAACTGAAACTAAAAGTAGCTTAGGCGTGCATCATTAAGCTCTGCAACTCTGCAGCTATGTTGAAGCTCTGAGTCTATCTATTGAAGATGAAACTAACTTGCTTGCTGAAGACTGGAGCTCTGCTCTGAACTTGCAACATGTTTCTGTCTGAGTTTGCTCCATGTTGGAGAAATCTACAACTGGTTTGTAAAATCTTGTTATGTTTATAAAGACGTTAAATAAAGTATCAGCCATCTGTGTTTATTTTTCTGGTGCTAAATTATCGCTGCAAAACTCTCAATAAGCTTCCAAACCCTGGCATGACTAACCAGGTACTGCCACCTGCTGAGACTAGGTATGGCAGTACAATTTAAAACCTGTAACTAAAGAAGAGATATTTGACTTCTTAGATTGGTCAAAAGATATATATGAAAACTGTGACCTTGAATTGTGAATGGTTTCCTTTATTTGAATTATATGAGAAAATTGCTTTCTAAGTATCTGGGAAATACAGAAAGAAAGAAAAAAGAATTAACCCTATTAAGCTAATACCACATGAGCATCAGTGCAATATAATGCATGTGTGTTGTTTAACCTGCTAAAACCCCAAATATTAATTTGTGAACATACACTGGGACAAGCCTTGGGATACATGCTGACACATACATGCCAACAACAAAGCAAGCAAAAGAAAAATAGAAGGAAAGAATCCACAAGCTGTAAAAATGAGATCTGCTATATCAACTAATACAAATGAGCCCACTGCGGGAGAAGGGGTGATCTAATGGCAAATGCATTTGTCAAACACGAAGGAGGGAACCAGACAGAAGCCAGAAAATGAAAATATATTCAGTAGTTAAAGAAAAAGAAAGCTTTTTCCTTGAAATGGGTTCTGGCAATGCAGATCTAAAAGAGAATGTTTTCAAGCAGCTATCCATGAGAGCTTAAATTGTGAAAGCTACAATTTTATATTTCTGCTCCGCACTATGTGGCCCCAATAGAAAATACTTGCCTCTTCCCCCTACCACCCCCCCCCCAATTCATTTTGCCTGCTGTTTATTTCTTGCTTTTCTTATAGGGGTCAATCATATAAATTAAAAAGCTTTATTGATCAGCATAAGAAAAGCAGACATACACACAAAAGAAAACATTGGTCTAAATACACAGATTTAAGATTATGGCAAAAAGGGGGTTTTTTTTAATAAAAAAAAATGTAAAGGAGTCCCTGCAGATTTCACTCTGCTAGTCATTGCTGATTATAAGGCAGGGGTGTCAAACTCGATTTCACTGAGGACCGCATCGGTTGTGTTTGACCTCGGGGGGGGGGGGGGCAGGTGGGCATGGCCAGCTTGATGTCACTTGTGGTGATGCAAGTGCTCTGACAACAAAAATGGCAGAGTTTCCATTTTTGCTGGTAAAGGCACCATGGGCCAGTTCTTTGCTGTTTCCAGGGCAGCCCCGCGGGCCAGATCTGGCCCTCGGGCCTTGAGTTTGACACCCCTGCTATAAGGGGTAATGTTCCTCTCCGTTTCAAGGTCAATTAGCCAGCACTGCCCAAAGACATTTCCATGGTCATGTGACCAGCATGATGTCATGGAGCACTGTTATCTTCCTACCAAAGTGGTACCAATTTATCTACTCGCATTTGCATGCTTTCGATCTGCTTGGTTAACAGGAGCTGGGGTGAGGATGAGAGCTTACCCTGTCACATGGCACTCAGATCTCGAACCTTGGCTGCCAGCTTTCCAGCGGACAAGCCCAGCCTTAACCACATTTATATATTTCTCTCTCTCTCCCCCCCCTCTCTTTCTCTCTCTCTCTCTCTCTCTCTGTAAGACCATATGTGACTGTTTAACTTTCCCTGCAAAAGCTTATTAAACAAGCTTTATGGACAAACTTACTCCAAAATGATACCTATGGTTTGAATGTTAGTTAATGAAAAACCATAAAAGATGGTAATATGCATACAGTTAATTAGATAGGGATAGGCAAATAGTATTTTGAACAATTATAATTGTTATATAATTGTGATGGATGTAGTGAGGAGGTGGATCCCCAGGAGGGAGGGGCTGCATTCCAGAGGAGTAAGGGGCAACTCAGCCCAGATATTTTGTGTGAGAGAAAGAGGGTGAAGGCAGTCCCTCAGAGCATATTGTAGGTAAGAGCCGCGGTGGCGCAGTGATTAGAATGCAGTACTGCTGATCACTGGCTGCCAGAAGTTTGGAAGATCAAGTCTTGCCAGCTCAAGGTTAACTCAACCTTCCATCCTTCCAAGGTGGGTAAAATGAGGACCCAGATTGTTGGAGGCAATAAGTGAGAGAGACAGAGAGAGGAAAGAGAGACAGAGAGAGAAGGTCATTTTATTTCCCTCAGGTATTGGAACTGAATGTATGAATGAGGCTTGAATCAACTATGGAGACATCGCAGTCCTCTAGGATCTGTATCCAAAGATCTGTACCATTTGTTTTATGTCCCTAAAGAAGCTTCACATTTGTACTTCTCAAATTAAAGTCTGAAGCAAAGCTTCTCTACAATGGAGAGCTTGACAAGTAGGTTATGAAATGCCAGAAGATGTTTGTCATTCAAAGGAGAAACTGAAACCTTTCTGAGTACGGGTCCACGTAAGTAGTTATTTGGAGCTCTGCCCAGATTTCTAAATAAACCGAAGTGCATGTTTACAACCACTTAAAGGCAGATCTGTTGCTAGGAAACTTAAGAGATAATGTTTTAAAATCAAGTATAAGAACAGATGGTAAAGTAGCTAAAACACTCCTATTTTGATTTCTTTGAGATTAACCATACTAGCATGGTATTTGTTAGTATCAATATATTTGTTGGTAATATTTCTGGTTGTGGGAAAATAGTAATTATAATTAACACACAAATTGTAAGGAGGTGATTCCCTAATTTTTATGTAGCATCTCTTAATTATTGTTTTAAACACTATTCATCTTCACAACTCGGAGCTCTCTGCCAGGACCTTTTGTCACTTTGCTTTGCCAGAGGAGGGCACATTGACCTCTAGGGCAGCACAAAATTGTTTTGCCCTGTCAGTTTAATCAGATAAATAAACATGTCATGCTAAAATTGAAAACTTTAGACTCTTTTTTTTTTTGCCTATTCTTATGTGTTAAATTAAGTCAGGGGTTTTCAAACTTGACAGCTTTAAGACTTGTGGACTTCAACTCCCAGAATTCTTCCAATCATGTTAGCTCAGGAATTCTGGGAGTTGAAGTCCAAAAGTCTTAAACTTTGAAGTTTGAAGACGCTTGGATTAAGTTATAAGAGGAAAGTTTATGATCAGCTAAAAACAAAGGCACATAGAAGTTCGCTCAAGAACTTTGCCACATCCACCTATTCATAATTTGAGCAGAGATTATATATAACTATTTGCTGACCTTCCTTGTTATTTATCTGCAGTCGTATTCTCTTAACATTTTTGTATCTGCAGTTAATCAATAGGAATATATATATATATATATATATATATATATATATATATATATGTATGGATCTTTGGTTCTTTGGGTTTTCTCCCACATAGAATTGGAAGTATCTAGGTGACGTTTTGATGAAGTCTCATTCATCATCACTCTGAGAAGCACAAGGCCGAAGACGCAAGCCTGAAGATGATGAATGAGACTTCATCGAAACGTCGCCTAGATACTTCCAATTCTACGCGGGAGAAAATCCGAAGAACCAAAGATCCACATACAAATACCTGCAAAAACCTCCGAAAACAAATATATACATATATATATATATAGGCTCATCCCCAGAGACCATACCGACAGAAAGCTATTTGTTGACCATACCGACAGAAAGCTATTTGTTTCATTGTCTTTTGTTTACATGTGTGTTAGGTTTTGAGCTGATAAATAATTAAACAAGGGAGACTAGGATAGTTCTATTTCGAGCTAGGTAGCTCTCATCAGCTAGCCATACCTTTAGTGTGATTCGAACCAGTGGTCTAATGGCAATTACAACAGCCTCACATGTAATACTTCCCTGGTTCGAATCCCAGTAAGGGTATGGCTAGCTGATAAGATCTAATTAGCTCGAAATAGATCTATCCTAGTCTCCCTTGTTTAATTATTTATCAGCTCAAAACCTAACACACACACACACATATATATGCAGTTCTTGGTGTGTTCGGGTCTTTTCCCATGTAAGATTGAGACTATCTGGGCAACGTTTCAACGAGATCTCAGTCGCCATCTTCAGGCTAGTGCTTTCGACTTTGTGCTTGTGCGAGATCTCAATCTTACACAGGAAACTTTGACGAGATGCACAGATAGTCTCAATCTTACATGGGAAAAGACCCGAACACACCAAGACCTGCATACCTGTACCCGTGAAAATCTCTCTCTCCCTCCCTCCCTCCCTCCCTCCCTCCCTCTCTCTCTCTCTATATATATATATATAGAGAGAGATATAGATATAGATAGATAGATAGATAGATAGATAGATAGATAGATAGATAGATATAGATATAGATATAGATATAGATATAGATATAGATATAGATATAGATATAGATATAGATATAGATATAGATATAGATATAGATATAGATATATATGCAGGTCTCGGCGAGATCTTACTCGCCATCTTCAGGCTGGTGCTTTCGGCTTTGTGCTTGTGCGAGCAAAGCATGATCTTGGGTAATGGGCTGTGTCGTTACAACACAGGAGGCTGATAGACACACAGCCAATACCTCAGCCACACATGTTCTTAAGAAAAAGCCAGCCAATCTGCAAACATCAACTCCATCAACCAATCAAGAAATGACAACACAGCCAACCTTCCCAGCAGTATATATAGGGAGACAGCAGCTCAGATCACACTTTGCTTGCATAAGTACAAAGCAGGATCACAGCTCACCAGCTCAAATCCCCCAGCAACTAAGACTAACTTGAGTATAACCAAGCCCCCACAACCAAAATCCAAGACAGAGAACAAGAAAACGGCAAAGCCCTCCTCCCATATATAAAAGGCACTACAGACAAAATCAGGAAGATCCTCCAAAAACACAACATTAAAATAGCATTCTGCACAAACAGAAAAATATCCACCATCCTAAGAAACCCTAAAGACAAAATTGAGTTAGAAAACCAAGGAGTATACGAAATCCCTTGCACCTCCTGCCCCACCAAATACATCGGACAAACTAACAGAAGAATAAGTGCACGCATTGAAGAACACAAGAACTCAATCAAAAAAGAAGAATCGACCTCTTCCCTAGTCCAACACCTCAAAGCCACAGGACATGAGATTGACTTTAAAAATACCAGAACTATCGCCAAAACCGAACACTTCAACAACAGAATAATCAGAGAAGCCATAGAGATAGAAAAACGCCCACATAGCATGAATAAACAAGATGACACCTCCCGCCTACCAGCCATTTGGAAACCCACCCTCATTAACAAACGAGTACCTAACATGAAGAATGACATCAGACCCACACCCACGAGGGACATACAAGAAGCTACCACCACTCTTCCACGTAGAAAGCAGAAGATGAGGCATGACCACGGACCAGAAGCTGCACCGCAGCTGCATCACTACCTGCTAAAACACCCACCCCAACCCATACATGAAGCAAACTGACGCCCACCATGAAGATGTGGCACGACCACGAACGCGAAGCCAAACAACAGGATCACAGCTCACCAGCTTAAATCCCCCAGCAACTAAGATTAACCTGAGTACAACCAAGCCCCCACTGGAACAGAACACACCCCCAGCCAATCAGAACACAGACAAACCCCCAGCCAATCAGAACACAGCCAAGCCCCCACCCAATCAAGTCACACCCCTACTAGCAGTTAAAAGGAAGAACCAGCTGAAGCTCACATTACTTTGAGAAGCACAAAGCCGAAGACACAAGCCTGAAGATGATGAATGAGACTTCATCGAAACGTCGCCTAGATACTTTCAATTCTACGCAGGAGAAAACCCAAATAACCAAAGATCCACATACAAATACCTGCGAAAACCTCAGAAAACATAGATAGATAGATAGATAGATAGATAGATAGATAGATAGATAGATAGATAGATAGATAGATAGATAGATCGATCGATCTTTGGTTATTCGGGTTTTCTCCCGCGTAGAATTGGAAGTATCTAGGCGACATTTCGATGAAGTCTCATTCATCATCTTCAGGCTTGTGTCTTCAGCTCTGTGCTTCTCGGAGTAGAAAATAAATATATATATTATTGTGTATATATATATATATATATATATATATATATATATATATGTATTATATATATATATGTATTATATATATATATATATATATAAAAACATACATTTTTTGAGGCATACTTTCAGGCTCAAGAAGCAAAGAAAGACATGCTATCATTATTCTAAGCAAATTTCTGTATTGCTTCCACCTATGGAAAGCAATCCTGTCAAACTAAAACAGATTATTTGTACCAGTGATGGTATTCAAATTTTTTTACTGCTAGTTCTGTGGGCATGGCTTGGTGGGCATGGCAGGGGAAGGATACTATAAAATCGCGAGTCAGAGGTGGTATTTGCTGCTCAAACTACTCAAAATTTCCGCTACCAGTTCTCCAGAACTGGTCAGAACCTGTTGAATACCACCTTTGATTTGTAACATGAAACTTATTCTATTGGAACTAGTAGGGAGAATCTGTCTTCACCCTCTTTGTGTTACACATAAACTGTCTAAACTATTATGCCTTTGCTTCTCTAGAATGCATTCACTCCTTCCTGGGAATCCAGATACCATTCCCTCACATATACAGAGTATTGGTCTTGTTTATTGTTACTGTAAAGATATCTGAAAAGATAAGTGTGTAATATACATTTTGAAGGGTTATATTCAAGGATCTGATTCTAAACAATGCATTTGCTTTTTCTTTACTGTTCTCATTTGTGATCCTGTTGCTTTGTCAGGCCAGTCATGAGACATTCATGTCTGCACTATTCTGGCAGACAGACAGAAAGTAATTATCAGCAGTACTGCAACTGGAACAGTGGTGGAATTCAAAAAGTTTTACTACTGGTTCTGTCGGCATGGCTTGGTTGGCATGGTGTGGCTTGGTGGGCATGGCAGCAGACATTACTGCACAATCCCATTCCCTCCCCACCCCACTAACCTGCTTTCCAGCTCCGTTTTCCTGTGCAGGACAACAGAAGAAGTTCCAGCCAATCAGCTGGGACCCAGAAGGCAGAGAATAGAGGGGTGGGGCCAATCAGAGGTGGTATTTCTCCAAACTACTCAAAATTTCCACTACTGGTTCTCCAGAACTGGTAAGAACCTGCTGAATACCATCTCTGAATTGGAAGCATAAAAAACAAAGAGATTTTCCCAATTTTTAGGACCACATCGACACTAACTTCCAGTACTCAGGCAAGAGTTAGTGAACCGAAAGGTGCTTTTTCAAGAGGCAACTGGACTTTCTGGTGTTTCTTTGAAGACATTTTGCTTCTCATCCAAGAATCTTCTTCAGCTCTACAGAGCTAAAGAAGTTTCTTGGATGAGAAATTAAATGTCTTCAAAGAAAAACCAGAAAGTCCAATTGTCTCTTGAAAAAGCACCTTTGGGAGAACCATGATCTGGATGACTAAGAATCCCCGTAGACACTTAAGAAATAGTGAAAGAACTAGGAAAAGCCATATGGCATGAGTGAGGTGACTCCTATCATTAAGAACCAGGTGAGTCGCTCAGATAAGAAAACCAAGCAGTACACAGAAGCCAATTTTGGAATTTTGTAGCTGTCTTGATTCAGCATGGTCTACCATGACCAAGATCCCCAGGCATCAAGCTTGGTTATTTGGGGTAGATGTTTGAATAGATTCTTCTTTAGATCAAGATCACGTGAAATGTTAATACCACTTTATAATCCCTTGGTAAGACTACACTTGGAATATTGCATACAATTTTGGTTACCACAATATAAAAAAATGTTGAGGCTCTAGAATAAGTGCAGAGAGAAGTAAGATTAGGGGACTGAAGAACAATTGCAGCAATTGGGAATGTCTAGTTTAATGAAAAGAAGGGCTAGAGAGGACATGATAGCAGTGTTCCAATATCTAAGGGGCTGCCACAAACAAGAGAGATCAACTTAGTCACCAAAGCACCTGAAGGCAGGACAAGAAGCAATGGATGGGAACTAAACAAGGAGAGAAGCAACTTAGAACTAAGGAGCAATTTCCTGACATTTAGAAAAATTAATCAGTGGAACAACTTGACTCTAGAAGTTGTAGTGCTCAACACTGGAGGTTTTTAAGAAAAGATTGGACAACCATTTGTCTGAAATGGTATAGGATCTCCTGCTTGAGGAGGGGTTGGACTATAAGACATTAATGGTCCTTTCTAGCTCTATAATTCTATTAGTGGTGGGTGAATTGGAACAATGTGGTATCTTTTGATGTTTTTATGAAGGTTTCATTTTTCTTTTATTTGTCGCTGATTATTTTTCCTTATTATTTTTATTATGCTTTTACTTTGTGAAGCATACAGAGTTATCTGGAAGTTGAGCAGCCTCAACTAGAAATATGACAAATTAAATCAAATTAAATATAACTGTCAAAGACACCGTCCTGTAAATGCACCCATTTTCAATGGCGTTGGTTTGTTCTTGCTTTTCAATTTAAGCTTGTCTATGAAACTAAAAATCTGCATTATAAAAATACAGCAAGCAAACACATTTGTCTCTCTATTTTGTTAAGCATAATATATGCGAATTTGTGCAAAACAGCTGAACACTGGGGAATAACATGAACGTTAAAATATTGCTTGTATTTCCAGCTCTAATAAGGGAAAAATCTTGTTCAAATGCATAAATATGTACAATGGTACCTTACATTCAGAATCTTGACTAAGAAATTTAAATTGGCTATTGCAATGCTGTAATGACGGAGATATTAAAATTTCATACAACGATGTAGTTGCTTAGTTTTTAAGTAATTCCCTATTTGTTTTCTTCCTTTTGTTACTATTCTCACATTTGGAAGTAAACAAATAGAGGCCATTTATTACAGCACTCTATTCTCTTTCTTCCAATTTGATAATAAAGGTCTTCTTATTTTTGTTGAATGAAAGTATGTGTAGTGGGAGTAAATCAAATCCAGGCCCTGTATTTATCCCAAAAGATGACAACCTTGAATCCAACATGTTTCACTCCTTGAGGAATGATTAGATGGAAAAACAATCTCATCTGACTCCATTATGGTACTCTCACATAAAGTAAACCTCATGTTTTAAAGGTGAATATGCCTAGCAACAGCAAATAGGGAAACAAGCAAGTGATATTTTTATCACCTGGCATGGATTTCAGGTTAAACTTAAGACTTACCTTTTGACTTAGAACAGTACAGGTGACATATACTAGGAAAGAATGTGCAAACTATTGTATTATTCAGTTGTTTAGAGGGCAGTACATAATTCTGAAGATGTATGTATGTATGTATGTATGTATGTATGTATGTATGTATGTATGTATGTATGTATGTATGTATGTTAGATAGATAGATAGATAGATAGATAGATAGATAGATAGATAGATAGATAGAAATAGCACTTAAACTTATATACTGCTTCACAGTGTTTTACAGCCCACTCTAAGCGATTTACAGAGTCAGCCCATTACCCCCAACAATCTGGGTCCTCATTTTACCAACCTCAGAAGGATGGAAGACTGAGTCATCCTTGAGCCTGGTGAGATTTGAACTTCCAGAACATTTGCAGCCGGCAGTCAGCAGAGTACTACATTCTAACCACTGCACCACTGTGGCTCTTGACAGCTAGATAGATGATTGATAGATAGATAGATAGATAGATAGATAGATAGATAGATAGATAGATAGATAGATAGATAGATAGATAGATAGATAGATAGATAGATAGATAGATAGAGTAACAAATAGAATAACAAACAGAAAAACAGAGTTGGAGGTTTTTCTAATCCAATCTTCTGCTAGAGCAGGAACCATTTTGCCATTAGAGACAAATGTTGTCCAATCTCTTCTTAAAAACTTCCAATGTTGGAGTACCCACAACTTCTGGAGGGAAATTGTTCCAACAATTAAGTATTATAGCTGTTAGGAAATTTCTCCTTAGTTCTAGGTTGGTTCTCTCCTTGATTAGTTTCAATCCAATCTCAACTTTTTTTATATATCATGGTGACCAAAACTGGATGCAATATTCAAATGTGGTCTTACCAAGGCATTATAAAGTGGTATAATGCCTTGGTAAGATCACACTTGGAATAGGTAGGTTGGGTGGGTGGATTAATAGATAGATAAAATAAATTTGTTAAAAACATACTTCTGATCTTTTTACCTTTTTCTTATTGTTCATGCATGTGTATTATTTGCTGTTTTTGCTTGCACGATGCCCGTGGTCCTATTTTGCAGGTTATTCTATTTTTTTGCAGTGTTTAATAAACTAAACTAGCTAAACTGAATGGCATGTGCCATTTTTTGCTAGCTAAACTGAATGGCATGTGTGCTTACTCTGATCCACATATAGGAATTAAGAAGAAGTGTACAGGATGGGATTGAACTGGAAATTACCCAGGAAACTTTTTTTGTCTCCAAAGGACAAAAAGGACTGTACCTGTCTCAAATCCATAAATACATCCTTCAGCACTACTCGAGGTATATATGAAATGTGCAGGCTTGAAGCCGAAAAACCATGTGTGTCCCAACTCACTCGATTCACAGAGGCAGATTCTATTTGCTGATAAATCATGGACATCATTTTTGTGCTTTGTATTTTTGTGTTTTTAATTAGACAGGACAAAAGATGGAAAAAGAAAAGAGAAAAAAGAAAGCGTAGTGTGTGCATAGAGGATTGACTTCATCTTTATATAAAGTTTTACACAGTAATTTCAAATTTCTTTTTAACTGTAAGCAACTCAATTATAAGTTACAAGGCACATCAGATCTTCAATGCGTTGAGAAATGGAGGGCATTTTCTTATCTTTGCAGTGGTTAAAGGACAAATATTTTACTAATTAGAAGGGCACATAAGAATTCATTTTAGTTGTCTAGCCATTCATTTCTCTGTAATTAGTATGTACTTCAAAAAACATGGACATCCAAAAATATTAAACAATGTCTGAAAGTGAAATGAATATGCGTAATGACAGCTTACCAAAAACATAACAGTTTTAATGACGCATTATAATATTTTCCTAAAAAAACAATGGTATCCAATAAGTCTAAGCTATAGGGTTTTTTATGTTGGCATTAAATAAGTTGATGTCTCACACCTCCTGAATTTTTTGATATAGATATTATGATAATTTCCTATTGTTTAGACAAAATTAATTATCTCCACTTCTTTGTTTCATTTGCATATCAAATTATATTAAAGTAAAATGTATTTTTAAAGGTTAATTATGGTTATTTTTGTCTTCTAATAGTTGTGATCACTTATAATAATTTAGGTCTTTCTGAAGCTGATAATTGTCTGACATTATTTTCTTTTCTTTTTGGCAATTCTCTTATTTTTTAAAAAAGGAATAGTGTGAGTTCCCACAATTGCCAGAGCTAAGTTTCATCTTTCTCGCTAAAATAATCAGAATTTAAGCTTTGGGACAGTCATTTGATAGGAGTGTTTTAGTTTTGATTCCTGGACTACGTTTCTGAGATTTTCGTTCGTCTTCTTCTAATAGAACAAGTGCACTGTAGTAGTTAAGGTATTGAACTAGAAGTGGGAGATTTCTAGTTTACTTTTAACCATAGATCTTCAGCTTGAATGACTTCAGGACAGTAAATTTCCCTCACTCCAACTTACATCATCAAGCTATGATTGTGTAGAAAAATAGGAGGAAAGTGCTATGTATACCCTGATGAACTCTAAGGAAGAGACAGGTTAAAAAAATCTGGCAACGATCAGGAGAATAAAAAGTAGAACTTTGCATGGAAGGTACACTTGAATCTAAAGCAGGGGCATCAAACTTTTATTGTCATTGTGTCATCACATGACATATCACGACTTTTTCCCCTTTGCTAAACTGGGTGTGGGCATGGCCAGCACATGACATATCTGGCCCGTGGGCTGCGAATTTGACAGCGCTGGTCTACAGCCTTTGACGACAAATTTCAAAGGGGAAAAATGGATGGCATCTTTGTTTAAGAAACAAACAAATTCACTTTCTGTTCTTCAGGTTTTAAATATCTGAACTTCTTTTTTATTTTGTATTTTATTTTTGAGGAGGGAAGAGGAATCTGCCTTATGGTGTATTCTTATCCAGACGAACAATGTTATATTCTTTTTTTCATCTCTCAGAGGCCAGTACTAACTTTAAAATCACTCTCTCAATCTGTACCCATCCTTCCTCTCTTCTAAAGGTACAATTGCTCCTTCATGCACATGATTTTGCTGGGAAAATTGTGTACAAATTACATTTTGTATAATTTATAACTTAACTTATGTATTTTATTTTATTTTTGTTTGTCAGACCTGTACAAGATAACAAGTATATGTATGAACATAAGCATAAACAAAGGAAGTAAATACAGATAAATGGGAACAGTAAGACAGGGACAGTAGCCATGCTGATGCGCTTATGCACGCCCCCTTTATGGACCACTTAGGAATGGGGTGAGGTCCACGCTAGACAGTTTGAGATTGAAGCTGCGAAGGTTTGAGGCTGTAACAATGGAGTTGGGTAGAGCATTCCAGGCATTGACCACTCTGTTGCTGAAGTCATATTTTCTGCATTCGAGTTTGAAGTGGTTTATCTTGAGTTTGTATCGATAGTTTGCCCATGTATTATTGTGGTTGAAGCTGAAGAAATCATTGATAGGCTAAAAAAAATAGAGATAGTTAAGGATAATAAAACACAGTTAAAATCAAATAAAATAAATTCATTAAAAGGTGAAGGGAGGGCTCTCGGGAATTGGTTAGCCACATGGCAGCATACTCTCCTGGGCTCCCTACATGAAGTTGCAGAACCATGTTTTAACTCCAGCCAGGAAAGTGGGGCCCTGCAATCACCTCTGGGCAGAGAATATTCCAGAGTGAACACAATGACAGAGAAGGCTCTCTTTCTAGACCCAGCCTGCCTGCCACATAAATGAGTGTGTGTGTGTGTGTGTATCTATCTATCTATCTATCTATCTATCTATCTATCTATCATCCATCCATCATCCATCCATCCATCCATCCATCCATCCATCCATCCATCCATCTAGCTATCTAGCTATCTGTCTATCTTCCCTCTTTCTAGCTATTCATGTGTGTGTGTGTGTTTGTAGATTTTCACAGGTACAGGTATGCAAGTCTTGGCATGTTCAGGTCTTTTCCCGTGTAAGATTGAGAGTATCTTGGCAATGTTTCGATAAGGTATCACTCGCCATCTTCAGGCTGGTGCTTTCAGCTTCGTGCTTGTGCGAGCAAAGCATGATCAAAGCTACCGTCTCCCTATATATACTGGTGGGGAGGTTGGCTATGTTGTTATTTCTTGATCAACCAATCAGCTCCAATCACGCTTTGCTCACACAAGCACAAAGCCGAAAGCACCACCTGAAGATGGCGAGTGGGACCTCATTGAAACGTTGCCAAGATACTCTCAATCTTACACGGGAAAAGACCCGAATACGCCAAGACCTGAATATATACACGTATATATATATAATATATACTTTGTATTACAACACCCTGTTAAGCCCCATTAAGGGGAGAAAGCATACTGCTTTTCTTTTCTGTCTTTCGGTATAGACCCCGACAGAAGCATTTGTTGTGCTTTGTTTCATGTGTGTAAGTTTTAACTGATAATTTAAATATAAATACTATATAATCTTTTCAGCTAGTACTCTCTCAGGCATACCCTTACTGGGGAACCAGGTGTAGAGGCAATTACAACTGCCTCACATGTAATACTTCCCTGGTTCGAATCCCAGTAAGGGTATGGCTAGCTGAAGAGAGCTAACTAGCTCGAAATAGATCTATACTAGTCTCCCTTATTTATTATTTAAAATTATCAGCTTAAAAACCTTACACACATGTAAACAAAAGGCAACGAAACAAATAGCTTTCTGTCGGTATGGTCTCTGGTGATGAGCCGAAAGACAGAAAAGAAAGCAGTATGCTTTCTCCCTTAATTGGGGCTTAACAGGGTGTTGTAATACAAAGTATATACTTATTCCCCTGCCTGAGCTGATAAGGAGAGAGCCAGTGGTGTAGAGGCAATTACAACTGCCTCACATGTAATACTTCCCTGGTTCGAATCCCAGTAAGGGTATGGCTAGCTGAAGAGAGCTAACTAGCTCGAAATAGATCTATACTAGTCTCCCTTATTTATTATTTAAAATTATCAGCTTAAAAACCTTACACACATGTAAACAAAAGGCAACGAAACAAATAGCTTTCTGTCGGTATGGTCTCTGGTGATGAGCCGAAAGACAGAAAAGAAAGCAGTATGCTTTCTCCCTTAATTGGGGCTTAACAGGGTGTTGTAATACAAAGTATATACTTATTCCCCTGCCTGAGCTGATAAGGAGAGAGCCAGTGGTGTAGAGGCAATTACAACTGCCTCACATGTAATACTTCCCTGGTTCGAATCCCAGTAAGGGTATGGCTAGCTGAAGAGAGCTAACTAGCTCGAAATAGATCTATACTAGTCTCCCTTATTTATTATTTAAAATTATCAGCTTAAAAACCTTACACACATGTAAACAAAAGGCAACGAAACAAATAGCTTTCTGTCGGTATGGTCTCTGGTGATGAGCCGAAAGACAGAAAAGAAAGCAGTATGCTTTCTCCCTTAATTGGGGCTTAACAGGGTGTTGTAATACAAAGTATGTACTTATTCCCCTGCCTGAGCTGATAAGGAGAGAGCCAGTGGTGTAGAGGCAATTACAACTGCCTCACATGTAATACTTCCCTGGTTCGAATCCCAGTAAGGGTATGGCTAGCTGAAGAGAGCTAACTAGCTCGAAATAGATCTATACTAGTCTCCCTTATTTATTATTTAAAATTATCAGCTTAAAAACCTTACACACATGTAAACAAAAGGCAACGAAACAAATAGCTTTCTGTCGGTATGGTCTCTGGTGATGAGCCGAAAGACAGAAAAGAAAGCAGTATGCTTTCTCCCTTAATTGGGGCTTAACAGGGTGTTGTAATACAAAGTATATACTTATTCCCCTGCCTGAGCTGATAAGGAGAGAGCCAGTGGTGTAGAGGCAATTACAACTGCCTCACATGTAATACTTCCCTGGTTCGAATCCCAGTAAGGGTATGGCTAGCTGAAGAGAGCTAACTAGCTCGAAATAGATCTATACTACTCTCCCTTATTTATTATTTAAAATTATCAGCTTAAAAACCTTACACATATATATATATATATATATATATATATATATATATGTTTTGTGTATGTGTGTGTGTGTGTATACATATATATATATGGATCTTTGGTAATTTGGGTTTTCTCCCGCGTAAAATTGGAAATATCTAGGCGACGTTTCGATGAAGTCTCATTCATCATCTTCAGGCTTGTGTCTTCGGCTTTGTGCTTCTCGGAATAATGTGAGCTTGCAGCTGTTTCTTTATTTTAACTGGGGGGTGGCTTGATTGGGTGGGGGCTTGGCTGTGTTCTGATTGGTTGGGGGATTGGCTGTGTTCTGATTGGCTGGGGGTGTGTTCTGTTCAGGTGGGGGCTTAGTTGTGCTCAGGTTAGTCTTAGTTGCTGGGGGATTTGAGATGGTGAGCTGTGATCCTGCTGTTTGGCTTCGCGTTCGTGGTCATGCAAATCCCCCAGTAACTAAGACTAACCTGAGCACAACTAAGCCTCCACCTGAACAGAACACACCCCCAGCCAGTCAGAACACAGCCAACCCCCCAACCAATCAGAACACAGCCAAGCCCCCACCCAATCAAGCCACCCCCAACTGACAGTTAAAACGAAGAAACAGCTGCAAGCTCACATTACTCCGAGAAGCACAAAGCCGAAGACACAAGCCTGAAGATGAAGAATGAGACTTCATCGAAACGTCGCCTAAATACTTCCAATGCGGGAGAAAATCTGAATTACCAAAGATCCACATACAAATACCCGCGAAAACCTCAGAAAACATATATATATATATATATATATATATATATACACTTTGTGTTAAAAACCTTACACACACACACACACACACACACACACATATATATATCTTTGGTTCTTCAGGTTTTCTCCTGCATAAAATTGGAAATATCTAGGCGATGTTTCGATGAAGTCTCATTTATTCTTGCAGCTGTTTCTTCATTTTAACTGTCAGTTGGGGGTGGCTTGATTGGGTGGGGGCTTGGCTTATATATATGTGTGTGTGTGGATGTGTGTGTGTGTATGTGTGTGTGTCTAAATAAACATTAATCAAGATATAATTCTCAGATGCATTAAAAATTATTTATTTATTTATTTATTTATTTTATATTGCCACCTATTCGCCCATGGTGACTCAAGGTGGCTTACACAATGTAAAACCATATTTAAAACAAAAATAAAAATAAAAAATTTGTCAGTATGTTCCTTCATTGGAGCACTTTTTGGTCATGTATTACATCTTTCTTTCTCTCTCTCTCTCTCTCCCTCTCTCTCTCTCTCTCCCCCCCCTCCTCTCCCTCCCTCCCTCCCTCTCTCTCTTTCTCTCTTCCTTTGTGATATGTTGGAAATTAGCACTTCCTTCAACTGTAAGCCTTGACACTGAATATAATTGAGGGGCTCCGGATTGACATGTTCCTGCATATTTCCTGTCATCTGATATATGAAAGTGTCGTAGCAGCCGAGTCTTGGAGACCTGAATGTACTGATTCTGCCATCTGATTTGCCTGTCAGGCTCTTACTGATTCCAACCCTAAGATAATTAACACAGCTCAGGAGGCTCGTGTCTCGTTTCCTTCTCAGGTTGATTTAATAAGGTGGCATTGCTCGTCTTGCATTTGATGCGTGAGGGTCCTTCAAGCGGCGCCACAAATAGGCGGCTGTGGGAATTCCTGTTTCCTGGATTAGTTATTAAATCCTCATTATATTAGTTGTTACTCAAACTGATAGCAGAATTAAATACCATCACTAACAGCTCCTCCCTCCCATCCTTCTCTACATTTAATTCTGCAAAGAAAATATTTGGAGGATTAAAATAAAAATGCGAAGCAAGTAGAAGGACTTTTGTTTGTTATGCTACGCTTTATGTTGATCTAGGACCTTAATAAAAGTTTGAATAATTGATTCTACACATCCCCAGAACAGAATATTCCTCAAATCAGTCAAGAATAGGCAAATAAAAAAAAAATAACAAATCAAGTTACTAACAGATGCAAAGACACAATGAATGTAACGTCTGATGTGACTTTGCACATTATAACTGTCTTCTGCTGCTCCAGAGTTAAAGAGAAGCTTATTTCCAAAGCTGGTTGTAGAAGCAACAGCTTGTAGACCCTTCTTTAGAGAAGCTGAGATGAGGCACAACCAACTTTTCTGAAAAAGAGAATTTACACAGTTCTCACAGAGTGGGAATATCCACTGTTCACGCTAAAAGTACCCTTCGTGACCTCTTCTGCTCTTTTCTCAAAGATTTGCAGCTGACCTTCTCTTGGAATAAGAATACTAATGCTGTGCCAAATTCTACCTTAAACCTTTTCAAAGGTTTTGTCCCAGGGCCAAAGAGGCTTCTGTTTTTCTACTTTATTCTTAGGATGCTCAAGGCATTTTTTCCCCCAATATTCCATAAGCGATTTTTTTTTTAACTGTATTGCTTGAAGTGGAGGCAGCTACTCCGAGGCTGTTTTCAGTTTCATCTCTCTCCTCAGTCTGAAACTTGACTGGTTGTCTACATTTCTGGCGTGAAAAGTCCAGAAGGGAACATCATCATCATGATAACTTCTCTTGGGATGGAATGTGTAAAAAAAACAAAAAGCCAGGGAGACTACCAAGATGATAGTACAGTAGAAAAGAAGAGTAAAAAAAAAAGAGCAAAAAAATTGCATACACAGAACAAGTGTTCCTAATTACAGAGGTTTATGAAAACCACACCCTTCCTATCCTTGAATAGAAATCTAGGATAGAATTGATTGAAATCTGTAGAAAGTCAATACAGAGGTATGCTTTTGAATCATGCAAAATAGGATACAAACTGTAGTATTATGCTTCAATTTGAATTACTGATCAGTTCATCTTCAACTTCAGAGCTGTGAGCTGAAGTACGTAGCTGCGATCAAGAATGGAATGGAACAGAAGCTGTGAAGGCATTAAATGTTTATAGCAAACTTTGAATCCAAGAGAGACTAGATGAGATTGTACTAACTGTTGGGGTATCTTGAATATCTGTACATGACAGTGCTACTTCCAGGATTCAAATACAAAACAAGATATGGGCATAGGAAATATATAAATGCTTGGTGACAAGTAGTTAAAATTACATGAAAGTCAGAATCATAAAAAGAGAGATCCAGTGTTGGGAATATTACTGCATTTCTTTCACTTCAACAGAATTCATTGAACAAGTACACTGATTAGCCACAAATAGGATATCATCTATAGCACATATCACAAATGCAAACATAGTTTACCCAGATGGGGAGACACTCAAATGGTTAGCTCATAAACACCAATAAATTCTAGCTTCGTTATATGGGCACTAAGGAATTAAAAAGACAAATCAATGGAGCTTGTCACACCCATATGGCAGAAAATCTTTTAAATCTATATTCCTTGCTGTGAACATTATGCAAATTGAAAATTAGGAGCAAAACGGAAACAATACCATTCAACATGATTTGGCCATTTGTAAGCAGATAACTTCAAAGAGCATATTTCAAGGAATTAATTGGGGCTGGGTGGAGAGGACTTCTCAAACAAGGAAATCCCATTATCTTTTTAAGGGATTCTTTCATGTTAAAGAATCATTCCAAAATACTACGGTCCTCTAGCAGAATAACAGATTTGGGAGGAACCTTAGAGGTATTCTAGTCCAATGCCTTGTGCAAGCAGGAGATCCTATACATTTTACCCAAATGATTGTCCAATCCTTGTTAAAGGCCTCCCACAACTTCTAAAAGCAAGTTGAGGAGGCAAATTTAAGGAGGCCTTACAAGATATGTCATGTGCAGAAGAGGTGTTGCCAATTGGTTTACTTCTTCACTATGAGCCATGGTGGTGCAATGGTTAGAGTGCAGTACTGCAGGCTACTTCTGCTGACCAGCTGGCTGACTGAAAATTGGTAATTCAAAATCTCATCAGGCTCAAGGTTGACTCACTCTTTCCTTACCAGATGTGATATGGTAGGAATGATTTGAGTTTCTTATCCCCAACCATGTGATCTTGGGGTACTTAGGGATTGTGTCTTCTCTGCGATGGCACCTGGCCTCTGGAATAGTCTTCCCATTGGGATCTGGATGAGAACTAGATGACCCAACCTATTTACTTTCTGGAAGGCCACGAATGCCTTCACATATTAAGGCAAAGACAGTTGGTTTGGAACCCAAAGTGTATGTTTGGTATTGTGAGTGAGTTTGAGGCACTTGGATTACAGCATTATGATTATTCCTAATTTCTTTTCTATATATTGGTTTTTACTAAAATTATTTTTTTATGTATCATTTGTTTAGCTACCTAGACTTGGTGGTTTAAGAAGGACAACCATATGCATTTTCTAAATAAACAAATACACAAAGAAATACCAAAGAAAGAAAATACAAGAAAAAAAATATTTTCATCCCCAGTAACGAGGAGCCCTTAATAACAATATACTGGCTTATTGCATAACACTTTGTCATGTTTATTAGAAAGGCTAGCTTGCTGAGCAAAGGATATAGTCATAACATTTCTGTGTGGTTTTATCTTTAAATATGAGAAAATGTCTCTATAATAAAGAGAGGTTGCTGATCCGTCTAGTTCAAAAGTTCTAATTTAGGGAAGAGGGACAGGTTTTTTTTTTATGACAAGCCAGATGACCGTGCCCAGCATTGATTCCTATTTTGAATCCAAGTACTGCAGAACTTAGATTATTGGATAGAATTAAGGAATGTTTTCCTTTTACTGAATTACTGGTGATTCTGAAATATGAGATGAGTAACAAGAGGTTTGCTGAAGAAGGAAGGCAGAAAATCTGTAGAGATTCTCAGTCATCCAGGTCATGGTTGTCCCAAAGGTGCTTTTTCAGGAGGCAACTGCACTTCCTTCTTCTTCTTCTTCTTCTTCTTCTTCTTCTTCTTCTTCTTCTTCTTCTTCTTCTTCTTCTTCTTCTTCTTCTTCTTCTTCTTCTTCTTCTTCTTCTTCTTCTTCTTCTTCTTCTTCTTCTTCTTCTTCTTCTTCTTCTTCTTCTTCTTCTTCTTCTTCTTCTTCTTCTTCTTCTTCTTCTTCTTCTTCTTCTTCTTCTTCTTCTTCTTCTTCTTCTTCTTCTTCTTCCTCCTCCTCTTCTATCTATGCCCTCAGGGTCCCCTCAATCCTGCACTTTTTTCTGGAAATCCATTCATAGTCCATAGTACTTGTACAATGACAATAAAGTTGTTGTTGTTGTTGTTGTTCTCCTCCTCCTCCTCCTCCTCCTCCTCCTCCTCCTCCTCCTCCTCCTCCTCCTCCTTCTACTACTACTACTACTTCTACTTCTACTTCTACTTCTACTTCTTGTTTTAAAGAAAAGAAAACATTTCACTTCTCATCCAAGAAGCTTCTTCAGCTCTGACAGGATAGTGAGGAATGGAAGGTTTTATATTCCTTACAGACAGCTGGTCATTTGCATCATTTTAGAGGGTAATGTGTCGTCAGGGTCAACTGAGTAGCGCTCCTAGTTCCTGTAGTCTGCAATTTTTCCTCTGGAAATCCTTTCCTAGCCCCACACCATTCAAAAGATATTCATCCCAAACTGTATAGCTAAAAGTCTGTAGAAATTCTAAGTCATCCAGGTTATGGTTATTCCAAAGGTACTTTTTCAGGAGGCAACTGGACTTTCTTGTTTCTTTCTTTTGAAGACATTTTACTTCTCATCCAAGAAGCTTCTTCAGCTCTGGTACGTTTGCGGGGAATGGAAGGATTTATATTCCTTGCAGAGAGCTGGTAATTTGTATCCTTTTAGAGGGTCATTGAAATGCTTGGAGGTTTATCTGTGCTCCTCAGGGTCACCTGAGTAATGCTTCTGGTTTCTGTAGTCTGCAATTCCCACCATCCAGTCAGAGTTGAAAAAGCTTGTTGAATGAAAAGTGAAACATCTTCAAAAGAAAAACAAGGAAGTCCAGTTGCCTCCTGAAAAAGCACCTTTGGGAAGGCAGAAAATCTTTATTTCATACATGCCTTTAATTTACCTTAGTTTCAAGTAGAAACTGGGGACCATCATCCTATCTGTTATAGGCTCCCCATGTCTTACCCATGTTGGTCAACATTTCTGTTGGAGTTCATGCAAAAAAAAAAATCTTTATGATTTTTCTGAAATGAATTTAATGGAAAATCAAAGTTATTTTTTTCAGCTTTTAATATGAAGTGCTGTTATTGCCAATATTATCATAATTATATGCTTCTATCACTGGTATGTTATTTTATATTTGTTAGTTTGATTCTGAATCAGAGTGATTAACTCTAAATATATAAGTAATAACTAAGCAAGCTAAATCAAAATTTTCTAACTTAAAGAAATCTGACTCAAATGATAAATTATTAAGTAAATTTTCTTGGTATAATTTGCCAGTAAAGGTTGAAAAGAATTTCAAATGTCTATGTACTTTAAATTAATACAACAGAATTATAAAACAATAAGCAGAAACTTAGTCTGTCAGTCTTCCATCTAATTGGTGTAATTTGCATTGTAACACTGGGAAACATAGTGGAAAATGAGCAGCAAATCTTCTGCAACAGATACTAAAGCAGAATTATAATTAAGGTTGTGTGCAGGTCACAGTTTATTTCTGAGTTCTTCCTATTTGCATTTATTTGTATCTCAATTATATTTGCTTATAGGGATCCTTATATTATTCCATTTATAAGAATGAGGAATCTCTATTTTTAGAACCACTCTTTTTCTTTTCATTATAAAAAGAACATGAGAAAAAAGACAGTTCATAAATACGTCATCATGACAATAATTATTAATGAGCATTAATAATCTACTAAAGTTCATCAGTAAATATTATGAATGATCAGGATTCACATATACTTATGCCTGAAGAGGAGCAACAAAATGTCCTTTTTCTTTTCAAACTTCTTTTTAAAGCTCAGTTGTAAATATCCAATACTATTTTCATTTATTAATTTGTTTATTTGTTTGTATCTCACTTGTATTATTTTTATAAATAACTCAAGGCAGTGAACACATACAACAAACTTTCCTCCTCCTATTTTCCCCATAACAACAACAACAACCCTGTGAGGTGGGCTGGGTTGAGAGATAGGAATTGACCCAAGGTCACCCAACTGGCTTTCATGGCTAGGTAGACCTAGAGTTCACTCCTGTGAACTCTGCGCAGAACTCAAAAACCATCTAGACAATGGAGAAAAGGACCTACACATTGACTACCGAGCAAATTGAATCAAAAGAAAGTCACACAATCTACAACTCCACATCCAACCCCACCCCATCCAATCCAACATCACTCAAAACTAGGCATGCACACCCCTAACTACCTTTATTCCAACCACAACTGGCCTTAAATGCAAGCTACTCAATGCAAGAAGCCTTGTAAATAAAATACCTGAATTTCTCCTCTTACTAAATATTGCTAAATTCGACATTATATTTGTCTGTGAAACATGGCTCAACACATCTCTCCCTGACTCCATTACCACAGTAACAGACTATCATGTTTACTGATCAGATTGTGAAATCCGTAGAAGAGGTGGTGTTGCTATCTTCTATAAAAAGTCCCTACATCTAAAAAACATCCAAGTTACCCAGGAATTTGCTATTCCTGAGACCATCGTCTGTGAACTATCCTTAAATATCACATCTTGGTTCTTACTATGTTACAGAGCCCCTGATTATGACATCAAACATGCAAACAAGCTAAATACATACTAACATGGGCAGCATCCTGCCCGCATGCTTTTATCTTTCTTGGTGACTTCAATCTACCTCATATTAACTGGACCCTTAATGAATGTACAACTGAACTCACACATGCAATCTTCTACAATTCAGTAACAAATCTGGGACTAGAACAACTAGTAACCAACAATATTAGACTTAACAACTGCCTCGATCTCATCTTCTGCAATAGTTTGAATTCAATTTACGGAATACAAATTAAAGAACTCTTTTCCAACAGTGACCACAACATGACTGACTTTTGTCTCAACATACATCCACACAAAAATCATCACAATGATGGAATCCCTAACTATAACTTCAAAAAAGGCAACTATGATCTTATAAACAATGAACTCTCATCCCTTTGATTGGCAATTTCTATTCTCTGGATGCAATACTGTAGAAGACCATTACAACATATTTTTACTTGAAGTCAAAAGAGTCATCAAATTATATGTACCAATAACAACTCCCAAAACCAGAAAAAACAAATTACCCATAACAATAAGGAAGCTTCAATCCAAAAATAAATCCCTTTGGTGGAAAAACAAATCTGGTCTTGTTGCCAACTTCAAAAGCCAATACAAAAATGTATGCCACCAGATAAAGTCTGAATGCACCAATTATCACATTAAACAAGAACAAAACCTTCTATGCACCAATTCCACCCGCATTTTCTACAATTTTATAAACAACAAACTAAAAGACTCAAGGTCCATCCCAACCCTGAAAGAACCTAATGGTAAAGACTGCAACGATGACACTATTAAAGCCAACCTCTTTAACACATTCTTTGGCTCAGCATTTGTAAACAGCAATGGATCATGCCCAGTATTTCCTAGTTGAACCACAGACAACTACAATGATCTAATACATATCGATTTTACAGAAGACAATGTTGAAAAAGCACTATGCAATCTAAAACCATCTCTATCTATTGGATCAGATGGAATATGTGCCTACTTCTTAAAAAAAACTATTCCCTGCCATCTAAGCATAATCTTTGAAAAATCTTTCAGGACCAGCTCCTTGCCAAAACTATGGTCGCAAGCCACGGTCATCCCCATCTTCAAAAAGAGAGACCCCAGCCTAGTTGAAAATTTCAGACCAATCTCTTTATGCTGCATCATCTGTAAAGTCATGGAATCAATTATTAACCAATCCATCATCCTTCACTTAGAAACAAACAATCTACTCTCTAACAAACAATTTGGTTCAGGAAAAAACTATCATGTAATCTGCAATCTTACACTGCAAAAACATATGGACTACACAACTCGATCAGGTCAAAACAATAGACGCAATCTACATAGACTTCTGTAAAGCCTTTGATTCAGTGGTACATGACAAACTACTCCTAAAACTAAAATCTTATGGTATCTCTGGACACCTGCATAACTGGATAGAGGCATTCCTGTCAAACAGGCAACAGATGATCAAAATCGGGAGCGTCCTATCAAATTCTGTACCTGTCAACAGTGGTGTCCCCCAAGGCAGTTTTCTATGACCATCTCTCTTCATACTCTACATAAACAACCTCTGTGATCATATTAAGAGCAACTGCGTTCTCTTCACTGATGATGTAAAGTTATTCAACGCCACCAACAATACTGCTACCCTTCGAAAAGACCTTGGCTATGTATCAGAATGGTCAAAAAAATGGCAACTTCAAATCTCAACAAATAAATGTTCTGTCTTACATATTGGCAAAAAAAAAATCAGAAAATAAAATACAAGCTGAATAGTCAAGACCTTGTTGATGTTCCAAATTCTGTCAAGGATCTTGGAGTACTCATCTCAAATGTCCTAAGTGCTAGAGCCCACTGTAACTACATAGCCAAAAAGGCATTAAGAGTTGTTAACCTAATCTTACATAGTTTTTTCTCTAGTAATATTACACTAATAACTAGAGCATACAAAACATTTGCTAGACCGGTACTCGAATACATTTCATCAGTCTGGAACCCACATTACGTATCACAGTTGAGAAAGTCCAGAAATATTTCACAAGAAGAGTTCTCCACTCCTCTACTCGTTGCAGAATACCTTATGCCACCAGACTCAAAATTCTAGACCTAGAAAACCTAGAACTATGCTGCCTTCGGTCTGATCTAAGTATAGTATATAAAATCATACATTGCAATGTCCTACCTGTCAATGAATTCTTCAGCTTCAACCATAACAACATAAGAGCAAACTATAGATACAAACTCAAGGTTAATCACACCAAACTTGATTGTAGGAAATACGACTTCAGCAACAGAGTCGTCAATGTCTGGAATGCTCTACCTGACTGTGGTTTCTTCCCCTAACCCTAAAAACTTTAGACTGTCTACTATTGACCTCACCCCTTTCCTAAAATGTCTGTAGGGGGCATGCATAAGCGCACCAATGTGCCTACCGTCCCTGTCCTATTGTTTCTTTTTTATTTTTCTTGTATGTATCCATGTATTCATAACTATGTTTTTACTTATACCTATTATCTTGTAAGCAATTGACAAACAAATAAACAAACAAATAAATAGATTTCACAGTCTCTTGGCTTTTACCTGGTGCCTTAACCACTAGACCAAATTGGTCGAAGTTTCCTTCCATCTCAGTTTATTCTTTCCAAATAATTTTTATTTTCTTCAGAATTCTCTTACCATCTTTTTTCTGAGCAGAAAACTTCACATTGATTTGATTTGTTCTTCAAAAAAGGCGAAATGTAATGATATTTTTTTGGATTGCACAGCACTAACATTTTAGAAAATACCTTGACATGCTTGCTACTCTCACAATGTCCCAGTGTTTGCCCTATTCAGACATTATGAGAGCAAGTTGCAACTAGCATCAGCCTGTTCTTTTTCAGCTCTTATGAAATTCTTGTAGGAGATGGCCAGGCTGAGCCTGAAGCAGGGGTCAAGTACATCATCAGTTTGAAGTTTCTTTGTGCCCACAAGTGATGTAAGCCAGTTCCTCCTTGAATTCTATGACTCTGGTCTACTGCCAATTTGCCTTTTTCATTAGTGGTTCAGATTCTTGTACAGAAATATCATGGAGTAAACTTGTACTCATTTGAACAACCATAGCTCCTGACTTCTTACACCTGACATCTCTTTCCTTTACACACACGTCGGTCCTTTAACTAAATCAAAATCTACAAGTAAGTTTGAACTCCAGATAGGGAACCATATTTAAATCCTAATTTGCTTGGACTAAATTAAATTAAATTAACTGGTTCAAATTCAGCAATGGCAAATAAAGATACTTTGTCAGGAGGCTTTGATTTCTTAAGAAATGACCAGATAAATCCAACATACATACTTCTTTGCGTGTTTCATTCCTTTTATTTTTTAACACAGATTGCTAATGGAAAATGTCTTAGTTCTATTTCCAAGCATGAAAAATGGATTACGCAGCTTCCAGCCAGTTTTGATAAACAGTCAATTACTCTTTCTATTTCCTTTAGATCTCCCCATTTCCTTTTCTACACAACTTGCTATAACAAGGTTAGATTGTGGTAAGTCAGTCCTTGATTTATACTCTGCAGTCTCCAGGATTTCTGAATTAACTGTTTCTCTGTTTGAAAAGAAATACTTCTTGATAGCATTTAAAGAGGTAAGGAGAAAAATGTTTCTTCAACCCCCTCTCCTCTTTGAGTTAAGTAAGGGCATTAATTACATTTTGCTCACAATCTATTAGAATATACTTCCTTGAGCTTCTTCTGGAAGATGATCCCAAAATTTGAGTATACCGCTATGTGGTGGAAGATGGTCCCAAAAGTTTAGTATACTGTTATGCATAGGTGGGCTGCTGGGGATTTGCAAGGGTTCTGGAGATCCCCTACCTAAGATTCTGTGCAGTTTGAAGAAACCTCAAATCCCTCTCCTGGCTGGCTCTGCCCCCACTCCCCCGCCTCTCCCAGGATTCCCCACACAGCCCATTTTGTATGCAGGTAAGTGCAGGATGCACATGGAAGCTCAGGGAGGGTGAAAAATGGGCATCCTGGAAGTTTGGGAAGGCCAGAAATGGGTCGTTTCTGGCTTCCAGAGAGCCTCTGGAGCCCAGGAGGCTTTTTTTGCCCTCCTGGAGGCTCGAGGAAGCCTCTGGAGTATGGGGAGGGCAAAAATGCCCCCCCACCATGGTGCAGGAGGCTGACTAGGCCACGCCCACCATGGCCATGCCCACCCAGTCCCTGGGCAGAGAACCCCTTGCTAAAAATTTTTGAAGCCCACCCCTGCTGCTATGTGGTGGCATCTTAGTTCGGGAATTACCCTCATCTAAGTTCAGATGATTATGAACCTGGAAAGTAGTTCCTTCTCCACTGCCTGAAAAAGAGAAGTTGACGGAAGATATAATCAGCACTTGGTTATTTTCATAGTCTGTTTCCAAAAACAAGAAGTAGCACCATTATTTCATTTCACCTCAACTTCCATGCCTTTGAGTGTCTTTTCTCCTGAAGGGTTTCTATTTCAGCAAATCATTACAAACGTTGTATATCTTTCAACAGGTGTGATTACCCATCCTCCCCCCCATATATATACCCTCAACATCTTTTTTCTTGCAAATATTTTATCTTTAAGATCAGTGGTCTCCAACTTTTTGGGCACCAGGGATCAGGTCCAATGGAGAGAGGTTTTTCCACTGATGTTCTTACCCCCTATTATCCCATGAGGCAATTTCTTCCCTTATTGAATAGAACCCCCCAAAAAGACCATTTTGTTCAATGGTCTTTTCTTGAACATCTGTGGAACAGGCTTCAAATGCTAAAATTGTCTAATGTTATTATATATAATGCCTTTTTTTTTTAAAGACCCACACTTTTTCCCAGCACTAATCTATCTCTGTGCTCAGAGGTTGTGAACGTCTAGATGAGGAAGAACAGGTTTAGGCTTATCTCGGTCCAAGTGATAAAGATCAACACTGGTTTTTAGAATCACTTGTTTCGGGAAGTAGCAATAGCACTTAGACTTACTGAATATATTGCTTCACCGTGCTTTACAGCTCTTTCTAAGTGGTTTACGGAGTCAGCATATTTGCCCCCAACAATCTGGATCCTCATTTTACCTTGGAAGCATGGACGGCTGAGTCAACCTTGAGCCTGATGAGATTTGAACTGCCAAATTGCAGGCAGTCAGCAGTCAGCAGCAGTAGCCTGCAGTACTGCACTCTGACCACTGTGCCATTTTCAATCGTTATTTCTGGGGAGGCCTCATTGCCCTCTCAGAAGTGATGCAGAATCAGAAAAGTATTTAAACTTGAGGCTCCTGATCTGTCTGGTGACTAGGAAATAGGCAAAGGTGTCCCTGGAGGTTTTACCCCACTAGTCGTGACTGACTTTTAAGCTTGCACAAATCTATTTTAACTCAGTTGTCTATGGATTGAGAGGCTAAGGTTAGAGTTAGAGTTAGAGTTAAGGTTAGGTAGTTACTTGCTGAACATTAATGTTGGTTTATTTGTTTATTCATTTATTGATTCGACCTTGGGCCATATCAAAGTGCAGAGTTCCAGAAACAAATTATGACTGAAATTTGATAAAAGCAATTTAAAATGGAATTGGATAAAATACAATTTAAAATGAAATTGGAATAAAATACAATCTAAGATGAAAACAGAATAAAATACAATAATGTACAATATAGATAAATATGACAAAATTATATTTCGGTCTCACCCCTATAATCTACTCCAATCAGTCCTGATCTCAACCAAACCATTTTGCTTAAGTATTGTGCTGTGTTAAATATTATTTTCAGATTCCAGCCACACATAAGGTAAGTGGTTTTGATATGGGGATCCCATTGGGTCATTCGTTTAGTATATAGACCAAGGTACCTGTCTCTCACCCTTTTATACAGGCAACAATCAAATAGGATGTGAGCTAGGTCTTCTACCTCTGCTGCTCCGCAAATGCATAGACGTCCATTGTAGGGTATAGAATGGAATCTCCTGTACTTGACCATTGTGTCAAGCTGTTCAAATCTCGCTCACGTAAATATCTCCCTAAGATGTTTTGGCAGTTGTAACTTCAAATAGCTGTGTATTTGAAAAGTACATTTGTATTTGCTCAGCCATTTCATGTTACCCACCTTATTAAGGATAGCTATATCATGTTGGTTAGTGAAACATATTCTACATAGGGCTGCTATAAAAGGTCATTTGGAAACATCAGCTAGTCCAGAATGCAGCAGTTTGGATAATTATAGCATAGGTGCACCTCAGTCTGCTCCAAAAGTCTGATTCTTCCTTTGAGTATTCAGCTTTGAGTATTGGGTGATCCATCTTGTTATCATGCAATGTGAATTTTGACTGTGGATTGTGCTTTTTTATATTATTTGGGGTATGTTGGTTATTATTAAATATGACAAATAAAGTAAAATATTTGTATCTCTTTGCTGTTTTAAAATATTTTAGCCACTCACAGCACCAGGGCCAGACAAGATAACTCTTTCTTGCTTAAAAGTTGTGCTGAGCAATTGGCCTCCATCTTCACCCGAATCTTCAATAGATCACTAGAGGTGTGCTATGTTCCTTCCTGCTTCAAATGTTCTACCATCATCCTGGTGCCAAAGAAGCCCTCCATCAAGGAACTGAATGACTACAGACCAGTTGCTCTAATATCTGTAGTTATGAAAATCTTTTGAAAGGCTTGTGCTGTCCCACCTGAAAACCATCACGGATCTGCTGTTAGATCCCATGCAGTTTGCATACCGAGCAAATAGATTGACAGATGATGCTGTTAACATGGCTCTGCACTACATCCTACAACAACTTGAATCTCCAAATACCTATGCAAGGGTCCTCTTTGTAGACTTCAGTTCAGCATTCAATACCATCATTCCAGACACTCTTCTAAGTAAATTAAACCAACTAGAGATACTTGAACACACTTGTAAGTGGATCATAAGCTTCCTAACAGACAGGAAGCAGCAGGTGAAGCTAGGTGGAATCACATCCAATACTTGCACAATCAACACAGGGGCCCCCAAGGCTGGGTGCTATCTCCACTTCTCTTCTCCCTATATACCAATGACTGCATCTCAAACGATCCATCTGTTAAAATACTGAAGTTTGCTGATGACACAATAGTGATTGGTCTCAATCGAGACAACGATGAATCCGCATACAGAAAGGAAGTTATACAACTTGCCTCATGGTGTAACCGGAACAATCTGGAACTGAACACACTCAAAACCGTAGAAATGGTAGTAGACTTTAGAAGAAACCCCCCCTTACTACCACCTCTTACAATACTAGACAACACAGTATCAACAGTAGCGACCTTCAAATTTCTAGGTTCTACTATATCACATGACCTAAAATGGATACCTAACATTAAAAACGTCATCAAAAAAGCACAACAAAGAATATTCTTTCTGCGCCAACTCAGAAAGCTCAAACTGCCCAAGGAGCTGCTGATACAGTTCTACAGAGGAATTATTGAATCTATCATCTGCACCTCTATAACTGTCTGGTTTGGTTCTGCAATCCAACAGGACAGACACAGACTTCAGAGGATAATTAGGACTGTTGAAAAAACAATTATTACCCACCTGCCTTCAATTGAGGACCTGTATACTGCACGAGTCAAAAAAAGGGCTGTGAAAATATTCAGACCCCTCACATCCCGGACATAAATTGTTTCAACTCCTTTCCTCAAAACAACGCTATAGAACATTGCATACCAGAACAACTAGACACAAGAACAGTTTTTTTCCCGAAAGCCATCACTTTGCTAAACAAATAATTCCCTCAACACTGTTTAACTATTACAAAGTCTGCACTACTATTACTGCTAATCTTCTAATCACTCCTTATCACCCCTCCCCTCCCACTTGTGATTGTAGGACTGTAACTTTGTCCCTTGTATCCTTACGATTAATATTGACTGTTTCCTAGTACGATTTAATTGTTGATTGTACCCTATGACTATCATTAAATGTTGTATGTTATGATTTTTGATTCTTAACAAATGCATCCTTTCTTTATGTATACTGAGAGTATTTATACCAAGACAAATTCCTTGTGTGTCCAATCACACTTGGCCAATAAAGTATTCTATTCTATTCTATTTTAAGCCATATACAGTGAATAAAAAAAATCATAATCATACCAGTTCTGTGTGTATGTCTGGGTCATTAAGTGACAGGATTTGAGGCTATATAGTGCCTTCTGAAAGGGGAAAAATAGTGTGCATATGCAGTTCATAGTACTTTTTTTCCTCTTCTAGTACAAGCTGAAAGATCACAGGTTTTTTTTAAAGAAGTTTTCATGAGCCCTCAAATGTTTCCCTACCCCCACCCCCAAAGTATGTGGACAAAGCTCTTATGAGAAACAGTATTTGTTAAAGCGAGTCAAATAGCAGATAGTCCAGGTCACCCTTTGAAACAAGGTTTGCTTTGACCTACCACCTGTACTGACCCATATCACTAGAAGGTCAAGAGAAAGCTCTTTTGTGAAGACCGTTGTTAAATGCACTTTCCGAAGCAAGTAGCTGCCCCAGGATTATGTGGAACTGAACAAAATACATTTCGTATTTGGCACGGAATGACAGAAACATGGGAAGAATTCCAACTTGTGGACTATACTTCTCAGCTGTGAGAAGCCTTCCCAGTTTTGTGTGGTTGTTGCTATGCTAGAAAGGTTGTCTTGGTAACCAAATCCGGTTTCTACTTTTTCTAGTTAGATTCAAGCTGATCTACCTAAAACAAAACAAAATTGGATTCCAGTGGTTAGTCTGTTTCTGCAGATCTTTGTATTTTTGCATGGCTCATATACAGTACATTGTTTTTTCACCAGATTTTTATCCCTGGCTTATGCTTTTTCTCTAATATAATGCTTACTTTTGGGGATTTGATCCCTGACTGATCTTGGGCCGATGATCCTCAAGCAGACTTTCAGGAGCAGTTATCTCAAGTTGATTAATTTGCCAAGCAAAGGTAAAGGCTTCCTTCTCCAGTTGTGTCTGACTCTAGGGTGCAGTGTTTATCTCTGTTTCTTGGCTGAGGAAGCCAATGTTATCTGAAGACATCTTCCCTGGTCATTTGGCCAATATGACTATATGCCAAAGGTACATGGAACTTCCCACCAAAGGGGTACCTATTTATCTACTTGTGTTTGCATGCTTTTAAACTGCTAGGGGGGAGGAGCTGGGGCAAGGATGGGAACTCACCCTATTGTGAAGTGCGCAGTCTCAAACCTGGACTGTCAGCTTTCCAGCAGTAGTTCCAGCTGACAAGATCAGCATCTTTAAATGCTGAGCTATCGTGTTCCCTTGGGTGCCAAGGAAGCAAAGATGGAGCTACTGTATATTCTGCAGCTGTTGTAGGTTCCAGAGGCTCTTCAAGAGAACTTCATGTAAAGAACAGAAGCCAGTTGCAACCCATCCAGAGTCCCAGAGCACTGGAACGAGATGTCCAAGGTATTACTCAGATAGCTTAAGGTGAAGATGTAATGCTGGTTATCATCAGCATACTGGTGATAACTCACTCTAAACCATCAAATCACCTCACCAGAGGCTTCATGTAGATGTTAAATAGGAGGGGAGGGAGTGCAGAACCCTGTGGCACCCCCACAACGTAGACATGTGGGATGGATCTCTCCTTACCATCAACATCAGTTGGGAAAAAAGTCAGCACAACCACCAGAAGTAGTCCAGAAGGATAGAATGATTGATGGTATTGAAAGCCATTGAGAGGTCAACAAGAGCAAGAATAGATTCATTGTACCATTCTGCTCCCACTACAAATCATCCAAGAACATGATCATACCATCTCTGTTCCATACCCCAGTCTGAATCTAACTAAAAAGGCCTTTGGGACTAAAGGATTCATATTTAGACCACACAGAAGACAAAATCCCATTAATGTCACCCGTAATTTATATGTCTTCTTCTCTACTGACTATTGGCTAAAGAAAAATGGATGGAGAGTGCAAAATTCACATTTCAGCAAATTCACCCAAATTTGGAATCAAGTCCCAATACACTTCATGCAATTTACTTCTGAAGAAATTTAGAAATATGTATTTATTTGAAGTGTTAATTATGATCTATAATTTCATCTATATCATTCTCACCTGTAGCCTGAAAATATGGGGAGGGAAACCTATTCACTTCTCTTGAATCTGTGAACTGTTTCTTAAAAAACAAATGTACCAAATGCAATCTAAGTTTAAATTATATCCAAAGGCCAGTAAAACGGATGGGATGGGATTATTTTTCTTCTCCATAGAGAGAGAAAACCTGTGCAAATGTAAAATATTCATTAAACATGGATGTGTCTCTTAACTCTGGGGCATTTTCACAAAAAAAAGTGGAACATAGATGGAAATTAGAATTAAAGGAGTAAAATTAACAATAGCAAAATTAGAGGTGCATGAAATTAAAATATGATTGCGATGAAAAAAAAATCTTGACAGGGAACAATGTCAGGAATAATTTGTTTATTTAAATGTCAGCATGAATTCTTCCTGGAATAATGGCTATTAATTCCAGGTTCAATAGTACCCTTTGATTAAAGATGTCAAGGTTCTTTTGAAATCCTTCATTAACTTTGCTTCACCTTGTTCCTGATAAGCATAGGATTACTGGGCTACATTTCACTCTAAATCTGAGTGCATTGCACTTTTACAAACAAGCACGTCTGATAAAGTCATATGTGAATTAAATGAGTTCATATGGTTCAAGATTTTTCCCATCTAGTGGAAGGCAGAAAATAAAGCAAATAAAATGCACTAGGACCTTCTAACAAGCTATAGCAATAGCAATTAGACTTATATACTGCTTTACAATGCTTTACAGCCCTCTCTAAGATGTTTGCAGAGTCAGCATATTGCCCCCAACAATCTGGATCCTCATTTTACCCACCTCAGAAGGATGGAAGGCTGAGTCAACTTTGAGCCTGGTGAGATTTGAATTGCCAAATTGTAGGCAACTGGCAGTCAACAAAAGTAGCCTGCAATACTGCATTCTAACCACTGCGCCACCAAGGCTTTTGATCTGAATCCAGCCTCCTTGAATTCTGTTGACTCATGTCTATCGCCATTTTATTATGACAATTAATTGTGTTTATTATGACAATTCTTGTGTATGGTTTGAACAAAAAATCTTAACTGGAACTTAATGTATGGTCCTGATTTTTTTGTGTATGTGTGCCTGACACATGGAGATTTGATTGCATGGCTGTAGCTGTCATCTTGATGTTTTTAGCCCTTTGTCCCACCCACAACTGTCCCTGTGGAGACTCTTGATTAGCTCTCAGCTACTAAGAGAACAGTACTCATGCTTCCTTAGGTTTTAAAGACATCCTGCCTATCACGTTTTTCCTTCCACCTTAGTTCAATCTATCTCACAAGATAGTTGTAGGGAAAAATAGAGGAGGGAGTACTATGTATGCCATCTTGAACTCTTAAAAGAAAGCCATGGTATATTTTTTTTTAAAAAGAACTTCTAAATGGATTATAAATTCTGCAACTCTGTTGACACTGACTTGAATGTATATGCTTGAAAGTTGGGTAGAATAGTTGTAAGTATTCTTATTTTTATTTATCTGTAATATGAAGGCTTATTACAAAATAGACTACCAATAAAATTATTGGGGCTGATTTCCTTATCTCCAAGTAGGCACTGCCAGAATATGGCTATAATACAATTCTTGTAGACTTAAAATAAATCCTTATAATCTGATAAAGAACAGGTAAAAATATGTGAAATGTTTGTTATTCAAATGTATTCAGTTCTTCCTTAAAACCATTACTTTGTGTCTTAACTTGATCTGATGTGGACCTATAACTTCTACATAAACCACCTCTAAATCCACTCACATGGTGTTTTTTAATAATAAAATTGATTGATTGATTATATGCTATTCAGTCATTTTTTTATTCCAATGTAACAATATAGATAGACTTTTTTTGCCATCCATGGCAATCAGAGGTGGTATTCAGCAGGTTCTGACTAATTCTAAAGAACCAGTAGTGGAAATTTTGAGTAGATCAGAGAACCGGCAAATACCACCTCTGACTGGCCCTGCCCCCATCTATTCTCTGCCTCCTGAGTCACAACTGATTGGCTGGGTCTTCTTTTGTTGCCCTGCAAAGGAGAACGGAGCTGAAAAGCAGGTTAGTGGGGTGGGGAGGGAATGGGATTTTGCAGTAACCTTCCCCTAGGAGTGGAGTGGGAATGGAGTTTTTACAGTATCCTCCCCCTGGAGTGGGGTGGGAATGGAGATTTTGCAGTATCCTTCCCCTGCTATTCCCACCAAGCCACGCCCACCAAACCACACCCACAGAACCAGTAGTAAAAACATTTGAATCCCACCACTGATGACAATCTATTTCTAGTCTGTTCTTTCATGTTTCCCAAAGGTTCAGTCATTGCCTTTGTAACTGAGTCTATCCACTTTGCTATTAGTTATCTTTTTCTTCTCTTTTCTTCCACGTTTCCCAACATTAGAGACTTTTCCAGAGAATTGGGTCTTTGCATAATGGACCTAAAGTTGGATAATTTGAGCCTGGTCATTTGTGCCTCAAAAATTTGAAAGCATCAATGCTCTTCCTATCCTGCTTCTTTAAACTTCAACTCTTGCTTCTGTAGAGTGCCCAATAATTCTGATCTTTTTAGACAAATCTTATAGACAAATCATGGCATTTGAATATCATTTCCAAGGTCTTCATGAGAACCATTAATCTGAAAGAAGCATGGGTGAGATAATGTGTACTATGAATGATAAAATTGGAGTGGGCTATTATAACTCATCAAACTCTTATAATAGTAGAAAGGTTGTAGAATTCTTGTGCCAATCGAATAGCATTGTCAGTAAAATTTGCCCTACTTTTTTTTCTCAGGAAAGAGGAGTACGATTATTCCTTTCCTTCCCTTGCTTTATTATTGCACTTTTTTGTTAATAAAACATGTATCGCATTGTTCATTTATTGCATTTACATTTACATTTCTTCTGGGTTTTAATGAGGATGATTAGCTACTGATAGAGTTTCCTATGGCAACAGTAGCAATAAAACACTGTTTCTGCAGTCCCTCCCAGAAAGTCTGCCCAGAATATCTTAAATTTGCCTTTTGTCCTTCTCTTCTTTTTCCCTGGAAGTCATTGTGGAGGAAGTGGCCTTATCAACAGTCTCCATTTAAGATGCCGTATAATTATGGGTAGAAATGACAGTGCGCGGAACAGCAAAATCTGTTCTTCTACTGAAGAAAGACGTATGCTGTGTCTCAGAAGCATTCAAATGAAACTAATGGAAAAGTATACCCTTCCATGCACATTACTTCAAGACTTCATTTTTATAACATATTATAATTAAACCGAACGGACTGTCATTTCATTAAGCTGTTTGTTTCTTCTGGAAAATAAATATGCTTCTCAGATAACAGTATCAGATAAACAGTACCATGTTCTGTTTTTTTGTTGATGGTGGGAAGGTCATAGCTTTGAGGCTTTGAAAGCAGTCGAGGGGGTAGAGTTGAATTTATAGTTTAAAAACCAACAGAGGTCACTGTCCATTTAATTTCAAAGGAAGTCTTCAAACTTTATTCCTGTAGTGTGGGGAAAAAGGCATTTGAATCCACAAGAATCTTAGAAGTCATTTAACAATTACAAATAATTATTGCACAAAGTCTAATTAATATTTTGCCTGTCTTTTGCTCTGGTAGCTGATGGTGGCGTTTAGATGTGTCAAACGGGCATAGAAAGCTATATAAATAAAACCATATAATTCTCACTTTCACTTTTTCAAATCTATAGAACTCAGATGCATGTTCTTTCGGACCGTCACATTTTGTAAACTTTGGCATTTGTAGAAGATGCTCTTGATACCAAAACTGTGGATTGCTGGTTAAATTAGAATTGGAGTTTTCTTGAGTTTGTCTTGGAGTTTTCAGCTTTGGCTGTGGGCTAAACACTAGCAGAAAATGGTTTTAAGGCAATATTGTAATATACATCTTTGCAAAAGGCTGTAAAATCTTGCAGCATGAAGGAATAGTGAAGTATCACAGGATAGCTCCCTATTTGGGGAGGAAGGGAATAGAACTCTATACCATATTTATCACATAAAGGACCCTAGCCTAGATATTTTAGTTCAAGATCCTACAGAGCACCAATGAAAGTACAGCAAAAAGCTATTGCTATACCAAGCTGCTATATGAGGTAAAGAAATGTAGACTATTTCAAAAGGTCAGGCTCCGGATCCATCATTGCATATCTGCTCCAGAATGAGATCATAGAGTTGGATCTTCAGGTCTTCAGATCCAACCTGGGCTTAGTGCAGGAATCCACATGAAAATATCTCTTACAAATTGTCCAAACTTAGGTAAAAGGAAGCTTATGCGTTTCTTTCCATTATCCAGTTGTTCTTATTCACGAAACATTATTTGAATATACAACTAGAATATGCCAGTAAAGGCTGCTATTATATAGGATTGTAGAGGGCATGTTGCAGATTTATTTTCTGTAAATACAGCCTTCAGGTATTTGAAGAATATATAACATGAATTATGTAGACCAGGGATGTCAAACTCGATTTCATTGAGGGCCACATCAGGGTTGCGTTTGACCTTGGGGGGCCAGGTCGATGTCACTCATGTCGGTCCTCTGCAAACGAAAACAGGCTCCCAAGCTCCATTTTCAGCTACGATGGCCTTCTGCAACCCTCTGCCAGTGAAAATGGAGCTTGGGAATGCTGCCCACTGCAGTAGTGGGATTCAATTTTTTTTACTATTGGTTCTGTGGCCGTGGCTTGGATGGGCATGGCAGGGGAAGAATACTATAAAATCTCCAGTCAGAGGTGGTATTTGTCGGTTCTCTGATCCACTCAAAATTTCCGCTACTGGTTCTCCAGAACTGGTCAGAACTTGCTGAATACCACCTCTGGCCCACGGCCCTCACAAGCTCCATTTTTGGCTGCGACGGCCTCCTGCAAACCTCTGCCAATGAAAATGCTCCTGTTTTCACTAGCAGAAGCACTGTGGGCCAGTCCTTTGCTATTTCCAGGGCAGCCCCACAGGCCAGATCTAAGCACTCCATAGGTCGAATCTGCCCCGCAAGCCTTGAGTTTGACACCTCTGATGTAGACTAATTACGATTGGATATCTTTTTGATTTAGTATATTGTGGGGACACAGCCATTGCCTAAATGTGTTGCATGGAGAAACCCATAATGTTCAACATATTATGCTTTATTTGTTTGGCACAGGGAATTATTTGAGTTTGTACCCTATGACTATCATTAAGTAGTTGTACATTATGATTCTTGATTTTTAACGAATGTTCCTTCTTTATATATACTGAGAGTATTTACATCAAGACAAATTCCTTGTGTATCCAATCACACTTGGCCAATAAAGTATTCTATTCTATTCTATTCTATTCTATTCTATTCTATTATTTGAGTTGTTTTTCATTTTTCCAGCTAATTCCCCCTTATCTGTGCACTTTGCCAATAACTTAACTTTAGGGTATGTGAGCATACTGATAAACATTACAAATCACAATACTGTTTATTAAGACTCTATTAGATAACTTTTACTATGTTTTAATGCTGTAGTCCCTTTGTTTTTCTTTTTGTTATGTTCCTTCATTACAGATAATCAAAAACAGAAGGCATACAAACAATATGCAGAGGAATAACAGAACAGAATAACAGAGATGGAAGGGACCTTAGAGGTCTTCTAGTCCAATCCCCTGCTTAAGCAAGAGAGCCTACACTATTTCACACAAATAGCTGTCCAGTCTGTTTTTAAAACATCCAGTGATGGAGCATCCACAACTTGTGGAGAAAGCCCTTCCACTGGTTTATTAATTCTTACTGTCAAGAAATTTCTCTTAGTTCTAGGTTCTTTCCTTGGTTAGTTTCCAACCATTGCTACTTGTCTTGCCTTCAGGTACTTTGGAAAATAATCTCTCTTCTCTGTGGCAGTCCCTCAAATATTAGAACACTACTATCATGCCTCCCCTGGCCCTTCTCTTCACTATGCTAGCCATGCCCAGTTCCTGTAACTGTTCTTTATATGTTTTAGTCTCCAGTCCCCTAATCATCTTTATTGCTGTTCTCTGCACTCTTTCCAGAACCTCAATACTTTTTGATATTGTGTTGACTAAAACTGAGGTCTGAGTCATTTACATGAGTTAGGTCCCTTCCAATTCTGTTCTATTCTATTCTATTCTATTCTATTCTATTCTATTCTATTCTATTCTATTCTATTCTATTCTATTCTTACGTGGTCAGAAATCATATTCCGAAACCCTGGGCTGGGCTATGACTGGATTGGTCTAGTAAACTGGTTATCCTGAGGAAAGAGCTACTTAACTCTGACATAGATGTTATACTATATGATACATTTCTCATATTTGGAATAAAATGTATGAACCTCCAATGTTTGTATTCCTGAGCTAGTAATAGGTTCTTCCAGAAAAAAATAAAATAAAGTAAAGCATCATTGCATTATTTGTATTACGTCGTGAATGAAACATTTTTAGGATTTCATTTTTCTCTCTCTCTCTTTGTCTATCTATCTTGAAATGAGAAGATTTTGTCAAAATTTAGGAAATAAGTTAGGAATTCTTTGAGAGGCAACATGTTGCACACTTTTGAATGGCACATTAAACATGTTGCTACAACTAATGGTATTTCCCAGAGTTTTCTTTCTTTCTTTCTTTGTTTTAGTTTCCTTACTTTGAGATGCTTTATTTTTTAAAGATCAGAGTTTAAAAAATCCTTCTTATTTTTTTTTAATTACTCAGAGTTATTATTAAATAAAAAAGGATCGAAACGTTGCAGGAAGATAGTGGGTAGACTAAAGCAGGAATAATAGTGTTTTATACATTCCCCATAAAAAAAACATTGTGATGTGTGTGTGTGTGTGTGTGTGTGTGAGTATGTGTATTTTAGAAAAACAATGTTAGTCCTAGAAGCATACCATATTCATAAATTCACCCAGGAAAATGTCTAGTTTTAAATAATACATTTGAGTCTGACCTTTTAAGGAAATTACTAATGCCTTTGTTTACAGTGCAGAGGGCACACAATGCTTCTACTAAAGTGAATATATTCCCAAAATTGTTGCCAGGTTGTCAAAAAAGAAAAAAAGCACTTCATTAAGCTAATGTGACCTTTTGGGATAATACCTTTTCAACCTTTTTCTTTGACTTTGGCTGGGTGGATTTGTGCTATGAACCATTTAGATTTTCTGAAGTTTTTAAAGTAGTAAAGGAGAGTCTTATTTCCTCTCAAAGGAAACAAAGGATTTGTTCTGTCTTTCTACCATGAGAAAATACTATTGTAACTTGAAAACTTCAGAGGACACTGGAAAGAGAAAGTTCAGCTGATCTTCGGTCTGAATCATTCATAGCTTCTTTTGAATCTGCCCACCCTATGATCCTTCCAGGAAATTTGGGTTCTCTCTCTATCTGAGAGATGGTCAGACCTTCTCAGCAGTGGTGGGATTCAAAAATTTTTATTACTGGTTCTATGGGCATGGCTTGATGGGCGTGGTGTGGCTTGGAGGGTGTGGCTTGGTGGGCACGGCAGGGGAAGGATACTGTAAAATCTCCATTCCCACCCCACTCCAGTGGAAAGATACTGCAAAATCTCCATTTCCTCCCAATCCCACTAACCTGCTTTCTAGCTCCATTCTCCTGTGCAGGGCAACAAAAGAAGACCCAGCTGATCAGCTGGGACTCAGGAGGCAGAGAATAGATGGGGGAGGGGCCAGTCAGAGGTGGTATTCCGAATTACTCAAAATTTCTGCTACTGGTTCTCTGAACTACTTAAAATTTCCACTACCCCAGAACTGGTCAGAACCTGCTGAATACCACCTCTGCTTCTCAGTGGCTGACCTGCTCCTAGGAAATACCTCCTTCCTTTAATTTTGCCCCACTTTGCTTTGTTGAAAAAAATGCTATTTTCCACTAAACATATGGAAGCAAAATTTATTGGTTGTTTTACTAACTAACTAACTTATATTGCTGCTCTGTGGGGTGGATTTGCTCTAGTTTCTGGAAGTTTTATGATACAGGTGTTTTGGGTGGGAGAACTGCATTGATTTTAAGTTATTGTGAATCATTCAGAATCTAATGATGGAGTATATACAAGTATGGGTACATACAGATTAGATTATTTGTTTTAGAAGAATGGAACTGTCAAGTGAAAACTTGGAAAGCTGTATGGTATAATAGAAGGTGGGAGAAAAAAACCTGAAATAATGCATTAAATGTACCTGTTTGGACTTTAGGTGGGGGAGTTCACTCATGTGAATTCTCTGTTGCATGTTTCTTTAATTGCCAAGCAGAAAAGAAAGACAAGACCAAAATTAGACATTTGCTTTGTAAAACTTTTACAAAGACAAAAACAATTAACCTTTTTTTCTGCTGGGAATCCTTGAAAATGTTATCCATCACATACACTGCAGCATGATTTAATCCATCTTACTGCCTCTTCCCATTTAGAAACAATACTAAATCACAATGTTCCTCAAATAGTCTAAGGCAGGCCTCCCCAATCTGGTGGCCTCCAGAAATGTCAGGATGGCAAAATCCTTCCTCAGCAATGTGGAAGTGACTGATATTTGAGATTATGGTCCAATTTATAGCAACCCAGCAGAACATGACTGGTCCAAAATAAAGTAATAAGGACCAGAACTGGTTAGTTCTTGGATGTCTGACCACCAAAAGACTTCAGGGATGAAGACTAAACTGGGATGTTGAAGAAATATTTTAGAGCAAGGCCAAATGTGTCATGTGCTGACCATGCCCATGACTGGTTTAGTGAGGGAAAAAAAGTCCTGATACGTAATGTGATGCTGCCTTGAGTACACGAGTTTGACAACCCTGTTTTAGAGGAACACAGCATGCTATTGAGAAACTGCTATTGAGTTGAGCTCCTGGTGAATTTATGGACTGATCCACATAGTTTTCTACATATAATTGATCTGAGAGATCAATTGATAATTGATATGTATCCATGCCATATACAAGGATATTGCATGAATCAATTACATCTGTGATGCCCAAAAGACATTTTGGACAACATTTTAACAATAACTGGCAAAAAATAAAAGGAATTTGCATGAGTCAATTAACATCTATGGTGCCCAAAAAAAATTTTGGACAAAATTTTAACATTAGTGACTGGCAAAAAAGAAAGAAGAGTCCAGGACAATAGTTGGGATAAATAAGAATTTAATAGGAGCAGTAATACAATATATGTTACAGTAATGCAATCAATTTCAATAAGTTGAGTACTCAAGAAGCACTTTCTTATTGCACGAGCTTCCAGACACACCCAACAGAATATGTGGTCCTTTGCTCTAGCCCAGCTGTTCCTTATGTACCCTAATGTCCTGTTTGCATTATTTTTGAAGAGCTGGTAAATTGATTACATTCCCCTGGTAGTATAAAGTTGCAGGCAATTTCAAGAAAACAAAAGAGATCCAAAGGCTTAAAACAACTGGGAGCCTTTATAGGTAGACTAGATTAGAAATACAAAGTCATCCATGCTAATATTATTTTTTATTATAAGGTTACATAAATTTGCAAATCTGAATCCACTTCCCTCTTGCCTCCTTTTTTCTTTGCAAAAACTAGGGAGGGTCTTTGTCTCAGATGCTTTTTCAGATTACAGGTCTGATCTGGACTCATTTATTTTACTTGCCTTGGTTGCAGCTGTTATTCAAGATTATTATTTCAGCCCATTATAGCAACTCACCCTCTTTAATCCACTGTTTGCTCCCTTTTTGCTCTTCTTCCTCCTATTCCTCCTTCTTTTCTTCTCCTTCTGTTTTTTCTTCACTCCTTTTCCTCTCTTTTTCCCCCCTCCACAGTCCTTCAGTTTTATTTAAATATCCCAATTTCTGGGATCCACTCAGATTCTACCCAGCTAGATAATCACTCCTTCAATGCTGAACATATGGATTATTGGTGACTATAAACATCACAACATAAAATCTCTTATTAGACTATAGCTGTCACTTGCTTGTCACTTTAATAACAGCAGAATCTGTAGACAAGGTTTCTAATCTCCTGAGTACATATTTTGCTGTCTGGTTTGACTGGTGATACAAAAAACAAATGAATGGCTCATCAAACAAGTCAACACACAAGGCAAAATGACCAGGCACTGACTTAATGGTACATCAACAACATTGCCTTCATCATCATGACTATTGATGGTTGCCAATGAATTTCTTTTTCTTTTTTTAAGTATATGTTTTATTTTTATTCATGAACATTTTGAATACAGTGTATTGTCAGGGCATATCACTTACAAAAACAAAACAAAACCTGCAGATTTTAGCCATAAGTCAAGGAGATAGATTGTATCAAATACTAGAAAATTGTTTTGTCTGCCTCTTAAAAGTTGCATAAGTCTTGAAGAAAGATTGGGTTCTCTGTTTTTCATACAGAGTCAAATTTACCACTAAATAAAACCACTTCAAATTTATTATTATTTAATTTATTTGTGAATTGAATCTGCAAGGGCAAAAAGAGAAGCATTCTTTGAATGTTTTATCTTTGGGGAAATGTGGGTGGATCTGAAGCATTTGAAGTTTTATATTGGAAAGCAAAAACCTTTGGCTATTCCTACCATCCCAAGACTGGAATGTGTCAATTCCCACTTATAACAATACACCATAAAGCAAATTTGTACAATGGTCAATTTTTTCCACACAATACTGGTTAAAATTTTCACCACTCTATATTTTTTATATATTTTGCTTCTGTAAATTGTTGTGCTTTTTCCTGAAATGCAATGCACACATGGAATAATATTGATGCTACTAATAAATATTAACAGTAGGGGCTCCACTTTTTCAAAATAATCAGACAGGTGCTTTTTGATCTTGATGAAGAGAAAACTATGGGTACTTTGTATTCATGAGTAGAAACTGATTCTTAGTGAAGGGTTGTGTTAATCGCCCAATGAATTTGAAGTTTCTAAATTGGGGACATTAATTTACAATGTCAATGCTTTTAAAATAGCTTTGCACAAAAGCAGACTGAGCAAGGGAGAAGAGAGATTTTACTCTATGGTAAATTTTGACCCAAGGTCCTTTTCTGCTTCTTGGCAGACTTTCTATTTTTGTACAGATACCTTAGATTACATTATTCTTTTTTTTAATTAAAATCACTTCCAGGATTCTAGTGAATGAATGCTTTTTTTATGGAATGAAAAAGACATTACATATATGCTAAATGAAGGATAAGCACCTTCACTTAATCAGCACTAGAGGAATAATTAAATTGCTTAGGAAAAAAATGGAAGAATGATTCTAAGTACAAAACATTTAGTTAAACAATGAACATCAGGTCATAGATTTCTTCATGAATTACTGAGTCTGCCTTAATTTGTGAAAGACATCTTTCTTTGACCTTTGACCGATTTTATTAAAAGGAAATTCAACAAATAAGAAAATCTTTGCTTGGGCTTTTTGTATTGACCTAGAATGGTCATAATATTCAGAATTGTGAGCCATAAAATATGTAGATCTGCCGAAGGAACTACAGTATTTGAAATGTGATGTTCATCTCAGATGAATATTTAAAATGAGGAGAAAGTAAAAACAAATAGGATCAAATATGATGCAATTGGGCAGCTCAGAAAGGAAAGGGTAGTAGGATTAACCATGTTATCCAATTCCTGCAACTGTTATTCATACGTTTTAGCTTTTAGTCCCCTAATCATCTTTGTTGTTCTTCTCTGCACTTTCTGATTTCTCATATCAAAAAATGAGAGGGAGGGAGGGAGAGAGAGAGAAGGAAAGAGATAGAGAGAGAAGATGGAACATATATCTGAAGTTAAGATCTGCAGCATATGGAGTTTCAGGTCTCCTAAGTGTGGTAGTGAAACCTGATTGTGGCATTGAATTCTGGGGCTCGTAGACCTTAGTTGTCAACAATCTCAGTTACAAGCATCAAATATCCCAGAGCTGGATTCATTTATTGATTTTTGGAGTACATTCTTTCAGTTTTATAACCTAGTCTTACTTATCCAATATTAACCTCTTCTATTTGACTGATGCTGATTTTTTGCTGGATATATGGTTTATTATTGCTTCAAGTCATAAATGGGACCTAGGGTAAGCAAGAGTAGTTTTCAACAAATGCTGTTTCCTGGTTCAGTGGCTTCCAAATACTGTACAAAAATTTCATTGTAAATATTATGGTAGCAAGTAGTTGTAGACAAGACTTTATCTCCTATACCACTCTCTAAGCGCAAAGTTGGTTGACATCCAAGAAGCAATTTATGAAATGAGACACCAATTTTTCTCTGTTGCATACAGACACACACACACACACACGCACACACGCACACACGGTTAGTACTGAGTATCCACTTAATTGATTACGAGTTTGTTGTAAAACAGGGGTGTCAAAGTTACAGTGTCACGGCAGATATCAAAATTATTCTTAAACAAAAACAGCATTAAAATTGGCACTGCGGCTGGAATTTTAATAAGCTGACTTGAATATGCATTTAGTCCTTTTATAAAGTTTGCCAATATTATAAATTCATCCTTTTGGGATTGAAGGCACCTGACAATGTGCACACTTTTTTGCTTGTGGAAGATTGTATCGTGCTGGAAATATACATGCGCATACACATATACATAAGATAAAGTTTTCCCTGTCAGTTTTATCCAACTCTAGGGCACATTGCTCATCTTCGTTTCTTGGCTGAGGGACCCAGCATTGTCCAAAGACAATTTGGTCATGTGGCCATGTCAGAGTATATTCATGAACCGGAACAGAGCTTAGTAACAAGGTCAGCCAATGAGAGCTGAATTGAGGGCTGAAACTTAAAGAGAGAATCTGGGCCTGGTTTATCTCTGTTCTGGGCTCAGCTCTAAAGTGAAAGAGAAACTAGCTTGCTTGCCTCTTGAACTAAAGTGAATCTGATGTCTGTTTTCTTTTCTTTTTTAATTTTAAAAAGCTTTTATTGAAATTAAAATATTAAAATACAAATATATCTATTAAAAAATGAGTTGATACAATTCACCACCATTCTCTGACAGTACAAAACAAAATCTTGGCTATATTCATACATTCCAAATATTCATCCATTTCAACAGGTTCTCATTAATCATATACATATGCAACAACAAAAAAAGGAAGGGAAAAATAGCTTATTTCTAACCTAAAACTTTCATATTTCTTTTTTTTTAATCATTTTTTTTAAATTTCAATCTACACATACACAACAATACATTAACAGTTGGCATCAATATATCATACATTTTACTATAGGCAAACTTAATAATCATATCTCTTAATACACATATTCACATTAAATCATAATCCTTCATTGCTTACTTTCAACATTTCAATACTCTCTCCTAATGCCAACGACCATATCAGTTAAACATACCTAGTAATGTCATTATTCAATTTTCTTACCTTTCATATTTCTACTGTCTATCCATTGATACCAATTGTTCCAAGTTGCATAATATTCCGAATCTTCTTTGTTATTCAGTTCTATGGTGAGTCTATTCATTTCTGTGCATTCAAAAAATTTTCGTATTATTAAACAATCTGACGGTATGGTAAACATTTTCCAAGCTTGTGCTAGTGCAATTCTTGCTGCTGTAATAATATGTATAGTCAAATATTTAATCTTTTTGGGGTATTTACCCTTAATGATCCCCAGGAGAAACAATTCAGGCTTCAACTCTATTTGACAGTGGATGATTTCACTTAGCCATTTTTGTATTTTGATCCAATATTTTTTAATTTGTATGGTCAGGGAAAAAGTGTGAATAAAATTAATTTATCTACAGGATAGTAGAAGTAGAGGTGCTTTGAACTCCCAGCATGAGAGACTTACTATAAAGCAGCATCCTTAGTTTGGATCAGGGAATGGATTAATTTAAACAATAGGAGAATTTTGACCTTGAAAGGACATGATATTCAGATGGGGTCGAATGCTTTCATATGGAATTCCAGAAATAAGAAACACTGATACTTCTATAGATATCTTTTACAAGATTTGTTGATACAGACCTGGGAGAAATTAGAGAAAAAAAACATTGTATTAAAATCCCTGGCCAGTTATCCACTATGGAGGCAATGATCCACCCCAACACATTGGATATTGGTAAAATAGCCAGATATAATCAAATTTTGGACAACTGAGGAGTATTAAAAACCAACCAAGAATTTAAAACACAGGGAATAATTATAGACTTAGAGGAAATAAATTTAAATTGGATGCAACTCAATTGGATAAATTACTGCTGGGACCAGAAGAGAAATTACTATCAAAAATATACAATTATTTATTAAATTTCAACATAGAAGAGGAGATAATAAAAGGGACAATGTTAGCTTGGGCCAAACATTTTGTATATAATATTGAGTTAAGAGGATTGGGAAAAAATGTGGAATAAAAACGGATGTCTGTTTTCTGAGCTCCTGAGTTGCTGTTCTGCTCTGAACCTGTAATATGTCTGCATTTGTTTGAGTTTGCTCCATGTTGAAGAAATCTACAACTGGTATTGTGAAATTTATTTATATGTTTATAAAGAAGTTAAATGAAGTATCAGCATCTGTGTTTACTTATCTGGTGCTGAATTTACGCTGCAATACTCTGAATAGACCAGCATGGCTATATGCCAAAAGCACATGGAACTCTGTTACCCTCCTAACAAAGCGGTACCTATTAATCTACTTGCATTATCATGCTTTTGAATACTAGGTGGTTAGGAGTTGGGGCAAGTAATGGGAGCTCACCCCATTGTATGGCACTTGAGTCTCAAACCCGGGCTCTCAGCTTTCCAAATGACAAGCTCAGTGTCTTTACCTATTGAGCCATCACACATAGACATAGACAAAATTGGTCCAAAATGTCTTTATTCACATTTTATGGAGATAAAACAGAACTGAAAGGTCTACAAATATAACTGACCAATTGCAATACAGCCCCCAACAATGGAAATGCTAATGCTTTTTAGAGGTAAACAATTAGATGATAAAAATATGCTTTTTACAGACTGATTAATTAATCAGATGGCAACCCAAGTGAATCCTACTTCTGCAGACATCCCAACCACCCCCCATGGCTTTATAAAACATCCATTCTAAGAAATGTTAAGATCACTGTAGATTCTTAGAATACATTAAAATGAATATTTCTATTATATGCAAACCCCTACCTGCCATTGAAGGGCTGTCTCCCAGATGGTGAAGGTATCATTAAAAGTTCATTTGATAACTGTTGGATTGGCTTTAAAGGTTTTCTAACTGCTGAGGCCTTCTAATTGTAGAGGATCGCTGATTCCTCTCCCCTCCCCCAGTGAAGCAGATCTAATGACTTTTCTAGCATATGGTCTATTTCTGCTAACGAATATGCAATTTATCCACTTTAACATATAGGCTGTTAAACTAATCCTCCTGTAGAAACATTATGGTTGCTTGCATGCTTTAACTCTTATGCTCCTTTGGTGGAAAGGTGGGGAAAATGATGTTCTCGGGAGATAATAATTAGCAGTAGGGTCACAATTCAAATCCAGAGTTCATTGCCTCTGTGTCTTTTCTAGTTAAAGCTTGTAAGATGAAATAGAGATATGGCATAAAGAAACAGAATCAACTGCAACCTCAAGGGGGTAGTTTTGTGGCTTTCTGAAGTTATGGATCACTACCTTTTATTTTAAGTAGATTTCAAGTGTGCATGCAGACCTTTTAAATTAGCCAACCATCCATATTTAAATCCCTGAATCCTTTGCATGTGCAACTGATTGATTCTTTCTAATGATTCCCAGAGTGCTTTGATTTTATATACTAGGACTGTACAATAAGTGGATATTGAGATGTATTCTGAGAAAGCGGGATAAATTAATACTGATCTCTTAGATTGATTAGCAATAGCAATAGCACTTAGACTTATATACCACTTCACAGTGCTTTACAGCCAGTTTACAGACTCAGCATATTGCCCCCAACAATCTGGGTCCTCCTTGTTTTACCCACCTTGGAAAGATGGAAGGCTGAGTCAATCTTGAGCCTGGTGAGATTTGAACTGCCCAATGGCAGGCAGCCGTCAGGCAGCAGAAGTAGCCTGCAGTACTTCATTCTAACCACTGAGAACCCGTGGCTCACCATGGATTATTTATTAATTAAATGATTATGCCTCCCATCTTCCCTGTTAGATAAATATGCTCTATACTTACCTTAGGCACAGTTTTGATTATAAAATCCCATTTCAAAATTCAAAAACTGTAAAAGTTTCAACATCCCTGTGCTAATTGCATCAGTTCTAAGGAGAAACATACACATAACAAAATTAGAGCCTTTCCCTCTAATAAGTTTTAAGACTTTTCTTGATTTGGCAGAAAACTCTACCACTGTGAAATCTATTATTCACATGGCTGATTCCTATCTTGCCTTGATTTATCTCTTTTCCCTTCACCTTCTTTACTAAATCTTCTATTTGTTATTCTGTTTTTTTTAATTCTTAGCAGAAGGTTTGTACAATTTATTTTTGGATATAGTTACTGGCATTTTGCAAGACAAAATTTTAACTAAATAAAAAATGAACTACCTCTTAGTCACGCATTCAGTCCATGAATTCAGATGTACAAAATGAGGCTGTCGTAATTATTTATTTCCATTTTGTTTAATAACATGGGCAGCTGCTGTGTTTACTGAATGATGCAGTTTAGTCAAGAGATCGATCCATTAATTGACAGACAGGCAGCAGTCAGGCAAGCAGGCAGTCAGACAGACAGACAAACATAGAACATTTCAGCCCTTGATGGATGTGATGCCATTACTAATCTGATACTCTGACTTTTATCTTTCAACAAGGCTCAGGGGACATTCCATAAAAAGGAAAATTAAAACTTCATTAACATAGTGTTCAGTTTTTAAAATCAGCTCGTCTCGGAGTGTTGAACACTCCACCAACTTATGAATTGCTGTCAGATTGATTAAGATCTTGATTTGCACTCTGTTTGCAAGTGGCAAATATTTATCTGGATGTTGATTCATTATGCTCCTTCTTCTAATAAATTTTCACACTTTGTTTAGCATTTCAAGCTACGAATGTTGGCTTTAAAAAAAAGAAGCATTTGGGAATTTCTGATTTCTCCATATCCAGAGTAACCTTTTGTTATGTTTATAGTTTAGTGTTATTTTGAAAGGAAGCAAGCTACAAGTGCAATTAAATTGCTATCCAATAGCTGCAAATTAGCTTTCTCTCCAAAACACTTTTTTTGTATTCTCAAAACAAATATTGCAACCTGTATTTGTTGTGCATCTGCATTATATCCAGTAGATGGAAATTCTAATATAATGAGCAGTTTTATCCTTATTGTTCTGTTGCAAGTCGATCAAATGTCTGTCTTCATTTTAATAAGGTATCTTGTTGGAAACGTAACTACTATCTATATTACTTAGAGGCAGGACAATGTAATAGTAAGTATGAAAATAAATTCTAGCCTTTTTCTCACATTTAGGTTAGAAACCCATTTCCCCATATTCTACATTTGCTGTAAAACTGCTATCACAGTAAAGAATTTTGGGGTGATTTATTTGTGCAAATTCATTGTATCTACCACAAGGGCTTTGTGGGTTCATAATCCAACTTAGGGCACACTAGACATCTTCTTGTGATTATGTTGTCATTTTTTCCTTTGTTAGCACAGCAAACAATATTAATCATTTAGTCTTTTTTTCAGGCATGGAAAATTAATTAGGCATCAAAATTCCTGTCTCTTCTATTTTTAGGCACTGTTTTATGCCTAAACATATTTACCCATGTAGTAGACTCCATTGCTATTATCCTTGTCATCTTCTTGTCTTATCTTCTCCTCTTTCTTATTACCTTCTCCTGTTGGCATATTATGATGTATCAATTGTTATTTGTATCTTTTGATTTATGAAGATGTATGAGTGTATCTTATGATATATGATCTATGGCATCACTTGTTGTTTGTATGTACAGTATGAGCTTCTGCACCGGAGATAAATTCCTTGTGTGTCCAATCACAATTGGTCATTAAAGAATTGACTTCTGTTCTGTTCTGTTCTGTTCTGTCCTGTCCTGTCCTGTCCTGTCCTGTCCTGTCCTGTCCTGTCCTAGTCCTATCCTATCCTATCCTATCCTATCCTATCCTATCCTAATGATATGTACAGAATAACCCTTGAGTAACAAGGATATGCACATGGAAACGTTTATGAGAGTAGTTATGAATAATTATTCAGCTACACTCAGATACACTAAATTGGGTTAAAGTTTACTTTAAGAAATAGCACAGTCCAATAAACAGTTCAGGTCATATACATTTCACAGTCTTCTTACCGGTTGCCTTTGTCATTTACAGTAAACAAAGATATCAAAGTATAAGCACAGCAGCAACAGAATGTCAGAGAGAGCAAGCCACGATCTCTAGCTCCCTCTTATGGCAACTTGCAACACAATCAACCAATCGGAATACAGTGATTTTGTCTTAAAGCTACAAACATACATTGTTGGTTTATATATTGCCAACCCAACTAATTGTTGGACAGATTCCTAACACCTATCCTATTATCTGATAAGCAACACAGAAGAACAATAATCTTACCTATGTCTATACATGCAGTCATTTTCCCCCCTCCCTTTTACTGTCTTTTTTTTTTCCTCTCCTGGATTTGTAAGCATTGGGATTCCTGTATACAGCCCTTTTCCCCTCTGGATAGAGTTACATTGCTGTTAAAAGAGAAGGTTTATGACTTTATGTCATCCTGGACTTGTAGCTCCTGTTGAGTCAACAAGTAACAGTCATGGCCAGGGGCTGTTTGTCCAGATTTGGCTGCTACATCAGTTAGGGATTTATTGAGGGTAGGAGGACCTGACTGCACTTCACTGACTGGCCCTTAAAAAAACTGTGTGATATGGGGTGGGTAACTTGGCTGGCTTAAAAACCAGGTTGGATCAATTTATGGAAGTCATAGGGCTCAATGGCTATTAGCTTTGATAGCAGTGTGAGTGCTTCTGAAGGATATCTCCTGGGAGCCTGTTCTCCTTATGTTGGTTGGCCATTGTGAGAACAGGTTATCAGATTTTGCAGCATAAATTCAACTCCAGAAAGAACACACAGATGACTGATTCAGCAGGATTCATTAACTATTTTATATACATAATAACCTATTAAGTAAAGTTTACAATACCAGTAGTTCCTTCCAACGTGGAAGTAGTTATAAGCAAAACACAAGCAGCTTCTTTGGAGCTCAGAATAGAAACCAGTTTCACTTTAAGAACACAAACAGCTTCAGTTTCAATTCAGCAGTTGCAAACCAGACTTACAGCTTAACAGCTTCAGAGCTTAATATAGAACCATGCCTAGGCTCATTGCAGTTTGAGTTTCCAAACAGTTCTAATTGGCTGATTTAGTTGCTATGCCTATTCATTGGCTGACTTTGGTACTAAGCTCTATTCCAGTTCATGAATATACTCTGACACAGACCTATGTTTATGTCTTTATATTTGTTGTGTATTCTAACTTTGTGACAAGAGTTCTGTAAACCGTGGTGCAACACAAGAGGGACTGCCTCTCACTGCATCTCTCCCTTATTCCCTCACTTACCTTCACTTCAAGAGTCTTTGCCCTGAAACCAGTGGTGGGATTTAATTTTTTTTTACTACTGGTTCTGTGGGCATGGCTTGGTGGGTGTAGCGTGGCTTGGTGGGCATGGCTTGGCAGGTTTGGCAAAGGAAGGATAATGTAAAATCTCCATTCCCTCCCCACTCCTGGGGGAAGGTTACTGCAAAATCCCACTCCTTCCCGAATCCCACTAATCTGTTTTCCAGCTCCATTCTCCTGTGCAGGGCAAGAAAAGAAGATCCAGCCGATCAGCTGGGACTCAGGAGGCAGAGAATAGATGGGAGTGGGTCCAGACAGAGGTGGTATTTGCCAGTTTTCCGAACTACTCAAAATTTCCGCTACCAGTTCTCAAGAACTGGTCAGAACCTGCTGAATACCACCTCTGCCTGAAACCTATAACAAATAGCAAATCTGAAGTATCTAACCACATCTAGAATGCATTTTGATCTGCCCTTGCCACCTTCCTTCTTCCCAGATGCCTTTTGTTTAAGTGTCCAGGTTTCTCCTTCCTAACATAGCAGCAATCTACTTTTCCTTTGGAGAAAAAAAATATGCATTTTCTTCTACCCTCAGGTTCTGCTATCAGTGAAAAGGAACAACATAGGTAGCAGAGAGCCATGGGTGACTGCATGCTGTCACAGAACCCATGATAATTTAAATCATATTTTTCTTCTCTTTTGGAAAAAAAGAAAAAATAATAATCCTGACAATAATTTCTTTTACAGCAGATTAGATGAGAAGGGTTTTTAAAAAATTCAAGAGTTTTAGGTTCTGCACGAATAGTCATAAATGTTCTTAATGAAGAAACCCTGATAAGTTTCTTGGATAATCTCTATTTTTCTAAAAACAAAATAAAACTATTTAAATAAAAGTTTCATTAGCTCGTGCTGATAGCATCAGGAAATTCCAAGCAAGAGACAATGAGTTAACAATACCATGGATGATGAGAAGATATTGCTAATTACAGGATCCAATTAATTAGTTCAGTTGTGCAAATTTAGTGGCGGCATTTTTAATGATGATGATGAAGAAGAGGCTGCTGCTACTATTTTGAGAGTGATGATGAAAATGACGGTGATGATAATGATGATGATGATGTTTAGAATTGTAGTTGCTAAGCAGAAAAAAATAATGTGGCCGTGATTGAGTTACAATGTCCCTTCCCATTTGATTATTATGTTAATCACTATAGTTATTAGGTAAGTCATAATGGACAAACATTTGTCTGAGATGGCATATAAGGCCATGGTGATGAACCTATGGTATGCATGCCACAAGTGGCATACAGGGCCCTCTCTGTGGGTACGTGCACCATCATCCCAGCTCAGCTCTACTGTGCATGCGCGCATGCCTCCACTGGCCAACTGCTCTTTGGGTCTCTGCCACGCATGCATGGGTAGCAAGGTGCATGTATGGGGGATGGGGTGCATGTGCAGGGGGAGAGGCACATGTGTGGGGTCATGCACATGCACAGGGGGTGCGTGTGCATGCATGGGATCCACATGCATATTGAATTTTAGGTATATGCATGCACACAGGCGTGCAGGTGCAGGTGCTTTGGGTACTCGGTGCCAAAAAGTTTCATCATCACAGGTATAGGGTTTGCTGCCTAAGCAGGGAGTTGGCCTTGAAGACCTCCAAGATCCCTTCCAACTCTGTTATTCTATTCTATTCTGTTCTGTTCTGTTCTGTTCTGTTCTGTTCTGTTCTGTTCTGTTCTGTTCTGTTCTACCATGTGACCTCAACTTGTGATTTTACTTTCTCAATCTGCTTGTGAGAAGCCATTTGGTAATCATGCAAATGGTGATCATGTTGCACTGTGGCAGTGTGATACTGTAAAAGTCATAAATACAAGGATCAGTTGCAAAGCCAGGGTCCTTGTTTTTTTGACACCATTATCTTTTGAACTTCACTGACCAACATAGTAGCCTAGAGACCTAGAGTATCTCTTGCCTCACAATCAGGAGGCTGTGAGTTTGATCCCAGCGGCAGATATTTCTCTCTGGACGCAATGATTTATTGTCTGCTGTGAACTTTGCATAGATGTCAGGAAGGGCATCTGGCCAGTAAGCTCTCGATCTCCATTTAGTTGACCTGACTCCACTGATGCAAGGGATTACAGGATCATTAAAAGTTAAAAAATACTGAACCCCACTAAATGTGGCAGTCAGTAACCTATATAAACAGTTCTGACATGTTTCTTGGCAAATAATATTCAAAAGAAGCTTGTTGCTTTAGTCTACAGAGTCCCCTATAAGGTCCCCTTCTTTTTTAAAGGAAATGATAAATAATATTTCTAAAGCAACATTCTATGTTGTACAGTGTGCATCAGATAAGCAAGTCTCTCCGTTCTAAGTGTAATATTAAGTGAAGTTGGTCCAAATGATTTTGCTGCCTGAGGCAAAGAGTAAAAGGTTATGCATCCTCCCAAATTCCACATACAGAAATGGACTTAAGTGTAATTCTAAACTCCAACTTCAATCTTAGGACATTTGAGAAAGCTTCTTAGACCCCCCACTCAGTATCTGCTGTCTAAAGCATCCTTGAATATCTAAACCACTAAGAATATTAGCAGCAGGATATACTGACTAACCTAAACTTCTTGTTGAAATTGTCTTCATGGTCATGAGTTAATCTATCGGGCTTGAAAACTTTCTTCCAAGTGCGAAGTTGAGTTTTTTCTAATGCTGTATGCTGTCAGATGTACATTCATATGATTTCCTGAGCTTTTGGACAGTTTGCCCATCCTGTAAGAGTTCTTAAAATTAAATGATTACCTGCTGTAATGCCATCTGTTTATGTGCTTTAGAAATATTATTTATCATTTCCTTTAAAAAAGAAGGGGACCTTATATATGTGAATAAAGGACTAATAAAAGCAACAACTCTAATCAGCAGATGGACTGGGCAAAGCAAGTTCTCTAAGCAAGCATTCTTGATTGTTTAGAGTATTATCCTTTCTGTCAGAAGATGGTATTTATTTCTGTAATCAATCTATTACTTCTGGGGAAAAGGCAGAAGGATAGTGTGTGTGTGTGCATTTGGGTTATTATCATGTTTAGGATTTTTTTCTTAACAAATTAGTTGCAAAAAAACCTTCATGTAAATACTGCTTCTATATCAGTCAGCATGAAATCAAAATTTTGACTCAGTATATGTTATTTTTCATCTGGCAAGATTCCTAGGCACACTTATTTGGAAATAAGTCTTATTGAACTTCATGAGAGTTACTTCAAAGTAGGCATGGATAGGATTAGGCTGTCATATTTCCTTGTAACATTCTCATCCTTCCCTGCTTGAACAACCTGTCCACTATTGACCTAATTTTTTGAGATTAGAATCACATGCAAAATAATTTGACTAATAGTGCAGAATGTCAATATTAAACTTGGCAGATCAGGAGCAAAAATAAGGCTAAATCTGAATCAGGAATATAAGCCGAAATATAAAATACATTTCATCTGCTGCTTTTTAGGACCATAAAAATAGTCCTGTTAAATTGGGCCAAGACCCATTTTAGCCCACTATTTTGCTTATCACATGCAGGTGGTGCTAACATACTAGTATTGTTGTTCTGCATTTGGTATTTAGAGGTATTATTCCCCCAACATAGAGATAACATTGACTTTCAAGACTTGATAGTCCTTCATAAACCTGCTACTTTTTGTGTGCATCAGTTTTTGATTCTTGATTCCTGATGAGAGAGGGGGGAGGGAGGGAGGGAGAGAGAGAGAGAAAGAGAGAGAGAGAGAGAGAGAGAGAGAACATGCACTAGTGATAATGGTCCAAAGTAACCCTCTGAGTGGTAACTCAGAGGTTAAAATGCTGGACTTATTGTCTGGAAAAGCTGGCAGACCATGTTCAAGACCCAAGCACCATATGACAGGATGAGCTTCTGTCCCTGCCCCAGCTCCTGCTAGCCTAGCAGTTCGAAAGAATGCAAATGCAAGCAGATAAATAGGTACCACTTCAGTGGGAAGATAACAGCGCTCCGTGATCTTATGCTGGCCACATAACTACAAAAATGTCATCAGACAGTACTGATGCAGTGCCTTGAAACAGAGATGAGCACTGCCACCTACAGTTGGCAACAATGGGCAGAGAGAAATCCATAGGGAATCCCTTACCTTTGTCGTTGTTGTTGTTCCTAAAGTGGGATCAGAACTCATATCTCTTGCTTTCTAGCTTGTGTGCTTAACCTCCAGCTCCAAACAGGCTCTCTATGTGAACTTAGCCAGTTTCTTTTTTTAAACCACCAAAGCTGTGTCCTTTACACATCATGCAATAATGACTTCTAGACATGAGGCTGTATGAACGTGCTTTCTTTTGACTTTTTAAATGGTGGGCCAGTATTGGCTTTTAGTGCTATGATTTGAATTCATGGCTCTAGATATATTGCTTATATTGGGGATTTTAATGATACCTGGTTTCAGAGGTAGCTGCAGGATAGGAGGGGCTCTAGATATATTGCTTATATTGGGGATTTTAATGATACCTGGTTTCAGAGGAGCTGCAGGGCGAGAACAGGCTTCGACTCAACCCTTCCAAGACCGAGTGGCTGTGGTTTCCGGCGGCCCGATATAATCAGCTGACTCCGTCGCTGGCTATTGGGGATGAGATCTTGACCCCCACAGAAGGGGCCCGCAATCTTGGTGTCCTCCTGGATGTACAGCTGTCTTTGGAAGATCATATTACGGCCGTCTCCAGGGGGGCTTTTTATCAGGTTCGCCTGATACGCCAGATGCGGCCCTTTCTTGATCGGGACGCCTTACGCACAGTCACTCATGCCCTGGTCACCTCCCGTCTGGACTACTGTAATGCCCTCTACATGGGGCTCCCTGTGGGGAGCACCCGGAGGCTTCAACTGCTACAAAATGCAGTCGCGCGGGTAGTTATGGGGGCGTCAAGATACTCCCACGTGACGCCCCTCCTGCGCGAGCTGCATTGGTTGCCGGTAGCCTTCCGGGTTCGCTTTAAAGTACTGGTTTTGGTCTTTAAAGCGCTCCATGGCATCGGACCAGGATACTTACAAGACCGCATTCTGCCAGTAGTCTCCCACCGTCCGGTGCGCTCCCACAGAGAGGGTCTCCTCCGGGTCCCGACGCCTTCTATGTGCCGCCTGGTGACCCCGAGGAACAGGGCCTTCTCTGTGGGGGCACCCACCCTTTGGAACGGGATGCCCCCTGGACTACGAACGACCAGTGACCTGAGGGCCTTCAGACGTGACCTGAAGACCTGGCTCTTCGAGCAGGCCGGCCTGAGCTGACTCAAATGGGATTTTAAAATGGGGTTTTTAGATTAGTTGGGATGGGGTACAAAGTTTTAATTTATTTTAATTGGGGTTTTTTAGATTTTTATAGGGACAGCCTAGGATTTAATTCTTTTTTAACAATTTATATTTGTCTATATGTATTTTAGTTGGCTGTTCACCACCCTGAGTCCTTCGGGAGAAGGGTGGTATATAAAACCTAAAAATAAATAAATAAATAAATAAAATATAGTTTAAAAACTCAAGGTAATGGTTCTGGTGGCATCATTGAAGCTTGGCCTGGTTTTCTATCAGTGCTGTATACATATAATGCATATAAAAATGGGATGGGTTTTGATCACATTGTAGTGGCACCATGTTGACTTTTTTATGATACTCTATAGATGTCTTGTCTCATTTCCTGTAATGAGGGTACTTTATCTCAGCAATTTGATGTGTTCCTCAAGTAACATAAGTGGATTTCATCATCACCACCTTTGATCTTGCATAATGCAGAATAAACAGAGTTGGAAGATACCTTGGAGGTCCTCTACTACAAACCCCTGTTCAAGCAGGTGACCCAATACAATTGTGGACAAATCGTTGTCCAATCTCTGCTTAAAAATCTCCAGTGGTGGAGTACCCACGACTTCTAGAGGCAAGCCAAGGTTATTTGTTGTCACAGACTGGAAATTCCTCCTTAGTTCTACATTGGATCTCTCCTTGATAAGTTTCCATTCCATCCATCCGGGTGATCTTGGGGGCTCCTCGGAGCTCCCATGTTACACAGCTCCTGCACGAGCTGCATTGGCTTCCAATGGCCTTCCGGGTGCGATTCAAGATGTTGGTGATCACCTTTAAAGCGCTCCATGGCTTGGGACCCGGGTACTTATGGGAGCGCCTGCTGCTACTATTGGCCTCCCGCCGGCCAGTGCATTCCCACAGGGTGAGCCTCCTTGGGGTGCCATTAGCCGGACGATGCCGGCTGGCGGCCCTGAGGGTGCGGGTCTTCTCTGTGGGGGCTCCCTCCCTCTGGAATGAATTTCTCCCGGAGATGCGGGCCATCATTGACCTGCAGACCTTCCGGCGCGCATTAAAGACACACCTTTTCCAACAGGCTGGTCTGACCTAGTATTAATTATTAGGGTTTTAAATTTTGGATATTTTTAACTTTTTTACCCCTTTTATTCTGCTTTTATAATATTATTCCAGCCACTAGTTTAATTTCTTTTAACTCTCTTTTAAATTTTTTATTATTTATGTTGTTTTTATCTTGGCTGTACACTGTCCTGAGTCCCTTTTTTGGGAGAGGGGGGCGGTATAAAAGTGTAATAAAATAAATAAATAAATAAATAAATAAAGTCTTGTCCTGCCCTTAGATGCTTTGGAAAATTTTTAACAACTGGTTCTGTGGGCATGGCTTAGGTAGTGGGCATGGCTTGGTGGTCATGTGACTGGGTGGACATAGCTTGGTGGTCATGTTATTGGTTGGGTGTGGCCAACTCAATATCACTCACATCGAAGCACACATCTCCTTGCCTGGCCTCTCACGACTGTAGGGATGCTGCAACAGTTGTAAGTGTGAAAAATGGTCATAAGTCACTTTTTTCAGTGCCATTGTAACTTTAAATGGTCACTCCATACAAGCAAAGTACCAGCAAAGAAAGGGAAAAAAACTCCAGAGAAGTTCCTGAGACAGGAAGTCTAGTCCTGCCAAGAATATAATAAGGGCTAACGGTGAGGCAATTTCTGTAAGCAACACCAGAATGTTTCCTTCCTGACTTCCTTACAGGATTAGGCCAGTAATTTCTTCTAACAACTGGTTCTCCGAACTGCTTAGAATGTTAACAACCAGTTCTACCGAATAGGTGCGAACTGGTAGAATCCCACCCCGGGCTTTGGAAAATAGGATGACCTCCTCTTTTCTGGACAGACCCTCAAATATTGGAAGATTGCTGTCTTGCTCTTGGTGATAAGTAAGTAATGTTCATTTGTATGAACAATTTCTTGATTGCTTTTCCTATCTTTTGTCTGAAGTTGGGTTAAAGGCATAGTACAGAATTAAATCACACATTAATTTAAAAAGCTATGAACAAACCACACATTCATTCTTATTAGCCTTAATGGCTAATAAGGTTACAATAAATGGCAAACCACGGTAGCAAACTTTGAAATATAATCTCCTAAGGAAAGATAGCTACTGCAATATGTAAATCCAGCCCATTTACAACCTTTGGTACATTTAAGCTTCTCCACAATGATATTTCAATATAATAACAGCTTTTTATAGATCTTATTTGTTTGTTTTTTTGACACTTAAATGCAGCTCAAGAAACTTTCCATGAATATACACCAAATTGCTTGAGAGCTGAGCATTGCTGCCTCTGTCTTTGCACTTTAGGATAGTTTTAGTACTGTGATGACTTTGATATCAAAAGGAAATCACTTTAATATGTGCCGATGAAAGTAATGGCATTGTGGATTTGCCAAATAAACTACAGCCTGAATAATTGAGGTGTTTATATCATCTGCCAGATGGTGGATTAACATGAGATAATTCTGTCTCTTGCAATTACTTTCACTTAAATTTTAATAAAGAAACAATATTAAGGAGGGGAAAGAGTCCGTGTAGTTCTATTTTCTTGAGCAAGCTATAATCTATAATTATTAGCAAAGTCTAAAAGAAGACAAGTGTTTTTCACATTTGGCAACTTTAAGATGTGTGAATTTCAACTTCCTGAATTCCTTAGCCAGAAATTTTGAGAGCTGAAGTTAATACAACTTAAAGTTGCCAAGTTCAGAAAAGAGTGGCCTGAGGCATTCACATCTATTATGAAAGTAATGCAAAATATAAATTTGACCAGTGCTACCTATTTCTGATCTTGTTTGTTTGTTTACTTATTTAAATCAATTCTGATACATTGCAAGTCCACTCCATCTCATTTCCACATCTGTGAATGTTTAAAACAGGTGTGGGCACACATATATCAGTATATAAGTATGTATATTAACTAAATGTTTTGATGGATTTTTCCATAATTGCATAAATATGTATAAGATGATTTTTAAAATGAAGGTGATTGATGTATATCTAAAATTCACTTATTACCTATGGTAGATAGCACCTAGATATACCATAGTAGATTGATTTTTAAGGGTTGGTGTATCATATCATATCATATCATATCATATCATATCATATCATATCATATCATATCATATCACTCTTTGAATGGTGCTGGACAATGAATGGATTTCCAGAAAAAAATGCAGGATTGAGGGGACCCTGAGGGCATAGATAGAAGAAGAAGAAGAAGAAGAAGAAAAAGAAGAAGAAGAAGAAGAAGAAGAAGAAGAAGAAGAAGAAGAAGAAGAAGAAGAAGAAGAAGAAGAAGAAGAAGAAGAAGAAGAAGAAGAAGAAGAAGAAGAAGAAGAAGAAGAAGAAGAAGAAGAAGAAGAAGAAGAAGAAGAAGAAGAAGAAGAAGAAGAACTTTATTGTCATTGTACAAGTACAACGAAACTGTGGATGCACCCCAGCAACTGTTTGCAATACAATAAAACCAAAGCACTTAAAGATGAAAATAAGAAAAATAGAGTACCCACATCTCCATTTGCAAGTACAATATCTACAAATATACACAGAATATACATCTAGCACTGACTGACGCTTTGTCGAGTGTAATACACAAGAGATGGATTATACTGTAATATGTTATTATGCATCTAAATGAGGTATTGCGGTTTCACATCTTTTCACATCTTAATATGGTAGTGACTTATAGTGACCCATCCAGATAAACCTCCAAGTGGCCCCAAAGAGTGCTAATGAACAAATGACTTCAAGGAGTGTGAATCCTTCCATTCTCCACCATTCAGTCAGAACCGAAGAAGCTTTTTGGATGAGAAGTTAAATGTCTTCAAGTAAAACAAGAAAGTCCAGTTGCCTTTTGAAAGAAAGTACCTTTGGGACAACCATGACCTGACTGACTGAGGATTTCCGTAGATTTTACAATAAAGATTTTTCCAAGCTTCTGCCCATCCAGAACTGAAATAAACCCATTGCATCTGCAAGCTACCATCTGGCAGAGTTTCAGTTCTCTGAGAAAGAGTCCTTCCAATATTATAAACAACCATTAAGATAATTTTAGGCAATTTTAGGCATATTTAAACTTATATGGCCCTGGAGGTCCTATGATGCCTTCTCATCTTACATATAAGCAATATTTGCATGACAAGGATTAACCAATGAAATGGTGTCCATCAATAAATGACTCACCCAATGAAGTGGTGGCACAGGGAATTCCAAAGAACCCATTTTAACTAGGCATTTTGTGGTCACTATCTTTTGTTTTCATTTTATATTAAACCCAAAATGAATAAATGAAAGTCAGTGGTGGACTATTCCATATGAAAGCCACTATTGATGGACTGCAGAGAGACTACCTTCCCAATGGTGGGATTTATATTTTTTTACTACCAGTTTTGTGAGCGTGGCTTGGTGGGCGTGACTTGGTGGGTGTGGTAGGGGAAGGATACTGTAAAATCTCCATTCCCTCCCCACTCCTGGGGAAAGGTTACTGCAAAATCCCATTCCCTCCCCACCCCACTAACCTGCTTTCCAGCTCTGTTCACCTGTGCAGGACAACAAAAGAAGAGCCAGCCAATCAGCTGGAACTTGGGAGGCTGAGAATAGATAGAGGTGGGGCTAGTCAGAGGTGGTATTGGCTGGTTCTCCAGACTACTCAAAATTTCTACTACCGGTTCTCCAGAAATGGTCAGAACCTGCTGAATACCACCTCTGAACCTTCCCCCCCTCAGATCCTCTTTGGTTTATTTTATATACCATGTCTGGAGCTAAAGTAGCCAAAAATGAAAATTTCTAGAGAAATTGAATTTTTCATGGCCACCTTATGGCGGCAATTAAGAAGAGAGTTAAACTTTTGTTCACCATCTCTTCTGTGTCTTTACTGCAGACTTGTCTGGGAGAGCTAGATTAACCCAGAACAAACACAGGGTTATTGAGGGTGAAAACTGCCCTTCTGACCCAATGCTAATTGGCTTTCCACATTTGAACAGCATCTAAAATACCCCAATGAGCTGTGCAGTCCAACACACTTGGATGCTAATATTGACTGTCTGAACTTTCTGATGCCTGGCACCCCACATATGTCTTAGGACAGCACATGTTCTGCCAGGATGCAGTTCAAACACATCTGCATATTTTGCATCTGTTGACAGATTTTCTGTGCTAAAATAAATGGATGTTCTGAATACATGGATATTAAATATGATTAGTAGCATTTTAAAGCTTTGCCCGAAAAGGGGGATATTCATAAATGGAAAACAACATCAATCAAGACTAGCATTTGAAATGGGAGAAATTTACTTGCTTTAATATAATAAACTATGGTTGTTTACACTGCTATCTTGAAGTTATAAAGCTGCTAAGATTATTTCTGTTTTATAATGATTCGAATATTATTTTTTTCATGCCATTTGCCTGACATTTAATCTCATAACAGCATTACTTTTATGTGCTATTGGAGATCTTTTACTTTTAATAATGTCCCTGTTCATAAATAAAACATTGAAACAATGTGGTACATTTACAATGGGTACAAGGAAGCTTTCTTAATAGTTTTTAATTCCTCTTGAATCTCTATAAATATATTGTCTCTTGTAAGCCTCTGTTTGCTGTTATTTAAACATCGTGTTTGACAAGCTTCAGAAATGGAAGGGGGGAGTTGATACTATGGTAACTATCTGCATTCCTAAGGTAGCTTTTAAAATTCTCTTTTAACTGTAAATATAACCACTCAATTTTTAAATATTTTACTAGCCTGATGTATTTCTTTCATTATAAACACTCAAACTAAATCACTCCTTACTGGTGTAAATCAGCAGGAAATAACCGGAGTTGGAGGAGTTTCAGTAATATAGATAAAACAGAATCAAATTGGTAGATGTTGGATCCCACCCTCTAAGAGTTGCATATTTGCTAAAGACTGTGGCTCTTCCCAGAAAAATTGAGATTGATAAAAATAAATAAATCTGTGCTTGCCACTCAGGTCCCTTTTTTTTTCCCATCTGAGTTGCTTTTGTCTCTGAGAAGAAATTTGAGTCATTTTTTTTTCATCTTTAATAGACCGTAATCGGATAGAAACCAAGGAAGAAAAATGTCAGTCAAAATGCAACTGGTATAAAAGTACAAAAGAGCCCAAAAGAGCAATATTCCAACACATAACACACTTATTCTTCAAAACCTTTAGACTTCTTTTAGTCCATTAAAATATACTTTGGAGAAAAGTGGCAGCACATCCTAGTATTGGAAAGGAGAAAATTTTATGAGAATCTATCTGCCAACTTGCGAAGCATTCCTGATCTGCTCTTGAGTTGCCATAGGTAAGGGGAGAGGGAACCAAACCTCACAGCTGCATCAAGGAACTTGCATTTCAGTCGAAACAAAGCACATTCCATCCGGTAACATCATTGTCATCTCCATGGAGATACAGAGTGGCCAGTGGGAGTGACTTCTACCTGTGAAATTGCTTCATTGGGGAATGTGACTGATGACACATCTTGGGGGGGAGGGGGAAAGAGGGTCAGAGCCAAAGCGCGAATTAAGTGAGGTCAGAGTTTGTTTCATTTGGTCCGTGCTGACATGAAACTCCTAATAAATAACTGGATTTCTTTTGAAGCTTGGTCTGAGGCTCATGATTTAATTAGGGTATCAGTCAGAACCCTAACACTACCCTTCCCCCAAGCCAACACATACTACTGGTTGAGGGTTAGAGTTTATTTGGATTTTTATTATATAGTGCATTAAAAAAAAAGTAAGTTTCCAGAGTCACCTTTGTTTGAGTTGAATGGCTATTTAAATGTGTTTAATAATAAATTAGGCAGGAAAAATCAAAGGTATAAATACAGATTAAAGTGAGGCCTGGCTCAAAAACAGAAATTGAGAGAGGGACCATGGAGTCCTAGTGGATGATCACTTTGAATATGAGCCAGCAGTGTGCAGCAGCAGCCAAAAAAGCTAATACAATCATGGGTTGTATAGACAGAGGCAAGAATCAAGGTGACGTGAAGTATTAGTGCTGCTTTACAAAACCATAGTAAGACCACACCTGGAATACGGCAACCAAGTTTGGTCACCATACTACAAAAAAGATGTTGAGACTTTGGAAAATGTTCAGAGAAGAGCAATTAAGTTGATCAAAGGCCTGAAGACTAAACTGTATGAAGAACAGCTGCAAGTTTGGGTCTACCTAATCCAAAGAAAAGAAGAATTAGGAGTGACTTGATATCAGTATTCCAGTATTTGTGGGGCTGCCACAAAGAAGAGGGGGTCAAATTATTCTCCAAAGCACCAGAAGGCAGGACAAAAAACAATGGTTGGAAACTAATCAAAGAGAGAAGCAACCAGGAATTAAGAAGAAACTTTTTAACAGTGAGAACAATTAATCAATGCAGCAGCTTGCCTTCAGAAATTGTGGGCGCTCCATCACTGGAGGTTTTTAAGAGACTAGTCACTTGTTTGAAATGGTATAGGTTCTCCTGCTTAAGCAGAGATTGGATTAGAAGACCTCCAAGGTCCCTTCCAGCTTCTATTCTATTCTATTTATTTATTATTTATTAATTAAACTTTTATACCGCTCCCTCTCCCAAAAAGGGACTCGGGGCGGTGTACAGCCTACTAAAAACACACAATAAATATACAATAAATACAATTAAAAATACATTAAACAATTTGGCCCGGCTGTGTCCATCCAAGGAATTCAATTAAAAATTAAAAACTAATAAAACCCCAATTAAAATTGAATTAAAAACCGAAACACAGTTACTGGGCCAGGCCAGCCTGTTTAAAAAATAGGGTTTTCATTCTATTCTATTCTATTCTATTCTATTCTATTCTATTCTATTCTATTCTATTCTATTCTATTCTATTCTATTCTATTCTATTCTATTCTATTCTATTCTATTCTATTCTATTCCATTCCATTCCATTCTATTCTATTCTATTCTATTTTAAATAAGAAATAATAATAGTCAGCTCATTGATATTCCACAGTGGATCTTCTACCTAACTTGGAAATATCAAAGATTGAACCTGGGATCTTTGAAAAAGAAAAGAGGTGCTCTATAAAGGTAGTCCTTGCCATACAACCACAATCGAGCCTAAAATTCATGTTGCCAAATGAGACATTTGTTAGATGAGTTTTCCCCCATTTTATGAGTTTTCTTGCCACAGTTGTTAAGTGAATTATTGCAGTTATTAGCTTAATAACCCAGTTGTTAAATGAATCTGGCTTCCCCATTGACTTTGCTGGTCAGAAGGCTGCAAAAAAAAAAGATGATCACATGACCCTGGACACAGCAACCATCATAAATATGTACCAGTTGCCAAGTATCCACATTTTGATCATGTGAAGATAGGGAGGCTACAATGGTCGTAAATGTGAAAAATGATCATAAGTCACTTTTTTCAGTGATGTATATTAAAAACATACGGCTTCAGCAGTTCATAAAAACATAACGTGGCTTCAGTAGTTTATCGGTTGAAGGAGGGAGAATGCCAAATGCCATTTTTAGCAATAGACAGCATGTTTGTGAGTTATTCATAAGACAGACATTATTAACCCTTGTGCTTCTACAATCACAGCACTCCTGGTGAGAAAGTCCAAACACAATATCACTGACTCTCTGTCAGTCTGTCTGTCTGTCTCCCTCCCTCCCTACCTATCTACATATCATCTATCTATGGCATCAGGTGTCTGTCTGTCTGTCTGTCTGTCTGTCTGTCCGTCCGTCCGTCCGTCCATCCATCCATCCATCCATCCATCCATCTATCTATCTACCTACCTACCTATCTACATATCATCTATCTATGGCATCAGGTGTCTGTCTGTCTGTCTGTCTGTCTTTCTGTCTGTCTGTCTATCTATCTATCCATCCATCCATCCATCCCTCCATCCATCCATCCATCCATCCATCCATCCATCCATCCATCCATCCATCCATCCATCCATCCATCCATCTATCTATCTATCTATCTATCTATCTATCTATCTATCTATCTATCTATCTATCTATCTACCTACCTACATATCATCTATCTATGGCATCAAGTCTCTCTCTGTCTGTCTGTCTGTCTACCTACCTACCTATTTATCTATCATCTATCTATGGCATCAGGCCTCAAAACCCTCAGGAAAATCTCAGTCTTCAGCTCCTTTTGGATGCTGGAAAATGTTGGCAACAAAAATATGAATGTACATAGATGAAGAATGCAACAGATAGCTGAAACTTAAAAGAAGATGATGCTCCATCTATTTTGTCACTAACTCTATTGTGTCACATGATGTATCATGACATATTGCAATGTTTTTTTGCCTTGGCAGATCTGGGGAGAGCTGGCCTGCACATGATGCATTTGGCCCACGGGCCACCGGTTTCTCTATCCCCGACATGTGGGGATAGAGAAGAGTTTTCATAGAAGGGTTATAATGCTTTACTGAACCAGTACAATGATGATGTGATGATACCTTCACAAAATTTTCTTGATGACAGTTCAAAAAGGGCTTGCCATTGTCTTCTATTAAAACGTTTTTTTTTTTCAATTTTCGAGCCTAGCTTATAGCCCACTGTTTTCTCACTAGGCTGCCATCCAAATATTAACACTTTTTGAGATCAGCAAATGTTGACATAGTTACCGCACTTGATTTATAATATGTTTGTTCATTGAAGATTTATTGTATAGTTCCACATGAGATTAATGTTTAATGAAGACTATTCTGAAGCCCTCAAAACCACTATCCGTCTCCTCCCATAGGAAAATTCATGATCTGCCATCTAGATTACAACCACCTTCATTTTTGCTAACGTATTAGCTCTTGCTATCCATTACTAATCTAGCACTGGAGATCTTGCTAAGTAGATCTCCTCTTGGAATGATGTATGTACACCATACAACAAAAGGAAACAATATTCTTGTTGTGTTAAAGATTCCAACTTATCGTTGTATGAAAAAAAGCAAAGGGGCTTAAAAATGGAGCCTTTCCCAAGGTTTAATCTCTGTTGGAATGGATACTAAGCGAGATGACTTTCAGAAGATATATTAAGGGGAAATAAATGCAAGTTGATTTCTAGGTGTAATCGAAATTATTTTTAAAGCTCTTCATGATTCGAGATTGGAGAACATCTACCTACCAAATAAGATAGAGAAGGTTGGCCATAGGGATTGCCATCTACAGAAGCCAGAGGAGATGCCTTTTCTGACACTGCCCCTTTTCTGATATCCAAATGACCCCTTCCTGTGTGTGTGTGTGTGTGTGTGTATGTGTGTATGTGTGTGTGTGTGTGTATTTAAGTATGTGTTTGTGTGTTTAAGTCTACAAATATTTGGTTGTTCCATCAGGCATTGGGAACAGGTTCCTCTATCGAAAATTTTAAGATTTAGCTGGTTGTTTGTTTATAAGTGATTTTATGAATTTATATGGAGTTTAATCTGAGTTATGGAGGTTAGGAAGTGGGAATTCTACCCAGCTCAGAGATAGATGATAGATAGAGAGATAGAGAGATAGAGAGATAGATAGATAGATAGATAGATAGATAGATAGATGGATGGATGGATGGATGGATGGATGGATGGATGGATGGATGGATGGATGGATGGATGGATGGATGGATAGATGGATAGATAGATAGATAGATAGATAGATAGATAGATAGATAGATAGATAGATAGATAGATAGATAGATAGATAAAGATAGATAGATAGATAAAGATAGATAGATATGATAAATAGATAGATAGATAGATTGATTGATTGATGATAAATAGATAGATGATAGACAGATAGATAGACAGACAGATGAAAGAGAGAGAGAGATAGTGCACAATCCACCCTGAGTTTCATTTCGCCTCTGCAATTTTGGAAGCAGAGGGAGGAGGAGAGGGAGGGAGGAACAGAAGGAGGGAGGGAGGAAGGGAGGGAGGGAGGAAGGAAGGAAGGAAGGAAGGAAGGAAGGAAGGAAGGAAGGAAGGAAGGAAGGAAGATGAGAGCAAGGATCTTTACAGTATGTATATTATAAATATAGGATTGCTACTGTATATTGTAAAGATATATATAAAACATGAGCCAGAGAGTGGGCTACCTTATTAACAAAATAAAAGATGCCTAGTTTCTCTCAAAGGTTAAGGAATCCACTTCTGTGAGTGCACTCCAAGGGTTACAAGTCAAGTGCAGAATGGTTTTTAGCAACCTGCCCATCTGTTTCCTTTACTGTATCTATTCACTTTGCTCTTGTCTCCAGAGAAAACAGTGAATGCTCATACCAGATGATTAACACAGTTCACATACAGAGGTCCCTAGCTTTGGGACTACCAATTCCCACTAAAGGGAATAAACGTTTTATTCCAAGGCCACTCAACCTGATTGTTAGTCTGTTTCTTCTCTGTCGTCCTCTTATATCCCCCAACACTTTCACTAAGAAAGCTTGTCATTTTCCTTTGATGGTTATTTGAAATACTTCAATGTACAATTTTCTCTTTGTCATTTTTAATTTCTGGATGCATTTGTCTAATTAGGAACCATGAAAGTGTCACTTGAATTGAAAGTATCATGGCTCTCAGTGTACATATCTGCATGAGTGGGTGGGAAAATACAGATCTTGAAAAATGAAATGTCATTTTGTAGTTAATTGCCATGTGGAACAGAAACCTTAGATGAACATTTTAATGGTGAGGAGGATGGAAATAAGAAGCAGAGAGGGCATTTATTCAGATCCAGCTTGCTCAAGTCGGTACAGGGTATTTGTGGTGTGTATTTAAAAAAAAAAATCAAAATTTTGTCTGTGGTTTTCTAATCAAAACTCCTTCACTTTTACGTATATCAGAGACAATATTTTTACTTTTTTGACACCTCCCCTATTCCATGATTGCCCCTAGATTGGGAGATATATATATTTTCCCCATTAAAAAGCCTTTAAGCAAAGTTGTGCAGTTGTGCTTGTGTTTTTCCTCTGGAAATTGTTGTTTTGATGGCACTGATGGTTGTTCCACCACTCCACTGTCATCAAATGAGATTGCTCCAGTGAAGAGCCGTGGTGGTGCAGTGGTTAGAATGCAGTACTGCAGGCTACTTCTGCTGCCTGCAATTTGGCAGTTGGAATCTCATCAGGCTCAAGGTTGTCTCAGCCTTTTGAGGTCAGTAAAATGAGGACCCAGATTGTTGGGGGCCATAGGCTGACTCTGTAAACAGCTTAGAGAGGACTGTAAAAGCACCATGTAGCAGTATATTTATTTATTTTATTTATTTATTTTATTTATAAAATTTTTATACCGCCCTTCTCCCTAGGGACTCAGGGCGGTGTACAGCCAATCCAAAATCCCGACAATGATACAAAAGTTAAAAAGAGATTAAATTGAATATTTGGCCGAATATAAAAGCCCACCCCACCCCCTTAAAACCCCCAAATTAAAATTACTAAAAAGCAATGGAGACAAATTAAAACCCTCTCTCAGCCCAGGCCGGCCTGCTTGAAAAGCCAGGTCTTCAGCGCGCGCCTGAAGGACCTCAGGTCCATGCCGGTACGCAGTTCCGGTGGCAGAGTATTCCAGAGGGCAGGGGCCGCCACAGAGAAGGCCCTACCCCTCGGGACCACCAGGCGACACATGGCAGCCGACGGAACCCGGAGAAGGCCCTCCCTGTGTGCACGCACTGGCCTGCTGGAGATCACCGGTAGGATGCGGTCCTGTAGGTAACCTGGTCCAATGCCATGGATCGCCCTAAAGGTCAGAACCAGAACCTTAAAGCGAACCCGGAGAGCCACCGGCAGCCAATGCAGCTCGCGCAGGAGAGGCGTCACGTGGGCGCTACGTGACGCCCCCATGATCACCCGCGCGGCCGCATTCTGCACCAGTTGGAGTCTCCAGGTGCTCCCCGCAGGGAGCCCCATGTAGAGGGCATTACAATAGTCCAGGCGAGAGGTGACAAGGGCCTGAGTGACCGTGCGCAGGGCGTCCCGATCCAGAAAGGGCCGCAACCGGTAGATCCGACGGATCTGATGAAATGCCCCCCTGGAGACGGCCGCGACATGGTGTTCAAGCGACAGCCGCACATCCAGGAGGACTCCCAGATTGCGAGCCCTCTCTGTGGGGGGCAAAATTTCCCCCCCAATAGCCAGCGACGGAGTCAACTGGCTATATCGGGGCGCCGGGAACCACAGCCACTCGGTCTTGGATGGGTTGAGCCGGAGCCTGTTCCCACCCATCCAATCCCGCACGGCCTCCAGGCACCTGGACATAGCCCCCACAGCATCGTTGGGGTGGTCCGGGGTGGAGATGTATAACTGAGTGTCATCTGCATAGAGATGACACCTCACCCCAAGACCACGGATGATCTCGCCCAGCGGTTTCATATAAATGTTGAACAAGAGAGGGGAGAGAACCGACCCCTGAGGCACCCCACAAACCAGGGGCCTAGAGGTGGACCTCTCCCCTCCCGCCAACACAAATTGCAAATGGTCGGAGAGGAAGGAGGAGAACCATCGAAAGACGGTTCCCCCAATTCCCAACCCCTCCAACCGTCGCAACAGGATACTATGGTCGATAGTATCGAAAGCCGCCGAGAGATCTAATAGGACCAAGACAGAGGAGAACCCTCTGTCCCGAGCCCTCCAGAGATCATCAACCAACGCGACCAATGCCGTCTAAGTGCTATGCCCAGGCCTGAAGCCCGATTGGAACGGATCGAGGTAAGTTGTTTCCTCCAGGTACTGAGGAAGCTGTCGTGCCACCACACTCTCAACAACCTTCGCCACAAAGGGAAGGTTGGAGACTGGACGGAAGTTATTTAAAACAGCTGGATCCAGGGAAGGCTTCTTGAGGAGGGGCCGCACCACCGCCATCTTCAGGGCGGTCGGGAGCGACCCCTCTCTCAGAGAAGCGTTGATAATCCCCTGGAGCCAGCCTCGTGTCGTCTCCCTGGCGGCCGAAACCAGCCAGGAAGGGCACGGGTCCAATAAACAGGTGGTGGCATTCAGACTCCCCAGCAACCTGTCCACACCCTCGGCGGTCACAGGATCGAACTCCCCCCAGATAACATTCACAAGACCTGCCCCGGACACCTCCCCCGGGACCATCCAATTGGAGTTAAGCCCCTCCCGGATCTGAGCGATTTTGTCATGCAGGAATCGAGAAAACTCCTCTGCTCTACCCTGCAAGAGGTCATCCCGCGCTCTCGGTTCAAGTAGAGAGCGGGTCACTCTAAACAGGGCGGCAGGCCGATTTCCTGCCGACGCAATAAGGGCGGAGAAATACGAGGATTTCGCCGCCCCTATCGCCACAAGGTAAGTCTTAATATGAGATCTCACCTGTGTTCGGTCAGATTCAGAACGAGTCGCCCTCCAAATGCCCTCTAGACGTCTTTTCCGGCACTTCATCTCCCGTAGCTCCTCCGTAAACCACGGAGCCAAATGGGATCTGTGCCGGGTCAGAGGTCGCAGAGGCACAACTCGGTCTAGAGCCCCGGCGGCCAGCCCATCCCAGGTGGCCACCAGGTCTCCAGGCGAGCTGAGAGCCAGAGACTCAGGAGTGCTATAAGTGCTATTGCTATGAGACCCAAACAAATTTGTTTCAATGAGGTGTCCTTCGTGCTCTTTGAGCTTGCAGACATTTCATTTTCCTAACTAGGTAACTCAGTGCTAGTAAGAAGGGCTGTTTGCTATCAGTTTATATTCTGGTGTCTTGCCTGTCTGTGTGGGTGAAAGTGGTCTTAGAGATTCTTTAGTTGGGCTGTTTGCTGTTGGCTTCTTTGGCAGTTTCTTGATTCATAGGGGTTTGGCTCGATCAATTTAGATCTCTATGAGTTGAATTGTCCACCTTGACCTTATCCTGGGAATAATGATTTATGGTGATACGAAGATGAATGAAACCCACCAATTTCATCCTTGATTTTCTCAGTTATAGTTACAGTATGATTTTATGTCATTTTTTTTTTCAAAAGCTAAGAGTTTATTGTAAGAGTTAAGGGGCATTTTCACCTTTTAATTATGCCAGAGGGAAACACAGCTTGTGCAAACACTGACAGCTTTGGATGAGATTAGTTTAATGATAACTCTATTCTTCAAAGGGAATAAACTTTATGTGTGAGAGAAGAATCTTTTCACAGATCTACATCTGATTCCCTATTTAAACTGCTATTAATTTGTTTTGTTTCTATAAGTGGAGTTTAATAAACTGAAGGTCATGGACTGCACTGGTGAAGGATATTTTGTTGCTGTGTAGAATCATGTTAGAAATGCTCAAGAGAATCACCCTAACTTTGATACATATGGAGTGTTGGCTGACCTACTATGTTCATTTCTACTGGAGACATTTTGTAGCTATTTTGATAAGTTAAGCTTTTTTAAAGAGTTAAAAAGAATGGGGGAAAAAAAACCTGCCTTTCTTTGCAATTGTTTATGGTTTCTTGCAAACTTAGTTTTCACAAGTTCCCAGATTATTAAAAATATGGCTTGATGATTGTGCCAGAAAAATTAACAAAGTACTTTAAATGAAGCACCAGTGGGCATTTTGGTAAGGGTGGTATTGCAAGTGATGGGCTCCTTTATGTGATTGGTACCCAATATTTAAGTTCAACAAAATATTGATTCCTGTTCAACATGATGGTATCTATTCTCCTCTATGCTCATGTAATATCTTATTTAAGGATCAACAGATTACTCAATTGTTGACCTGCTTATCTGTTTTTGCCTATTCTCTCTCTCTCTCTCTTTCTCTTTCTCTCTCTCTCTTTCCCCCTTTGCCCCCACCCCCTCTTTGTGTGTGTGTACGTGCACAGTATACACTGTGTACAAATACATTTTGTAATGTATGTGTACACAGTGTGTAATGTATATCTATATCTATTTGTCTGTCTGTCTCTTCGTGTGTGTGTGTGTGTGTGTGTGTGTGTATACTGTATTATCTCTCTCTCTCTCTGATCTCCAAGTCTTTATATGACCTTCTTTGAGCTTATTTTGTTTCACTAGATCTTTCCCAGTTGTTGACTGTTTTGTGCAGATTCACTCCAGTATTCATGGAGAAGGGCAGGAGGGCCATGTTTTAAGATGTCCTTGAGAATGTATTCATGTCAGAACGCAACCATGAATTGAAGATTTCCTTGGCTGCTTTAGCTAACTTCTCACTAAGCCATCATTGTGATGCATTGGGTAATTTTATTGTCACTACACTATGTCAACCCTTTGGCACGTCCTTTAGATTACATTATCTTTTATGTCATGAGCAACACTTATATGGGGAAGTTTGTTTGTAGCTGAGGGCTTTAGAAAAGGAGAATATTATTAAATATGAGGTGAATTGGCAGAAGAATTATAGAAAGCCATGAAGAAGTGGAAGTGTGATTAGTGTTACAGAAATATATAATGTGACTAACATGGAGCCAAGTATTTGAAATTCAGCACTGACCTTGATACTTTGGATTTCAGCCACTAGCATTTGCATTATCTCTCTTTTCTATCAAGAGCACATAATCTGTCTTTTCATTGGGCTCTGGGTGGGGTTTTTGTTCTGGATGGACTGAGGAAAAAGATTTTTGTTGTTGATTAAAAAAATATATAATGAGACTCAAGAACAAAATCAAGTTAAGCTGTTTGACAAAGCACAAAGAAATGAAGAATTTTCATTAAGTGGTAAAGGGTATGTCTTTGATACACTAACTCCATTTCTATAACTTATATATCAAGTTACTATCAGCTTTTTCTAGTGACGTTTTCAAAATTATGGATATTCACACAATACCAAAAATCAATCAGTCAGTCAGTCAGTCGTTGTCTGCCTGTCTGTCTGTCTGTCTGCCTGCCTATCTATCTATCTATCTATCTATCTATCTATCTATCTATCTATCTATCTATCTAATTTCCTAATCGGGAAGGTAATGCATTTAAGTGGGTAGGTATATGTCTGCATATACATTGCAAAAATAAATAATCTAGATTTCTCTACCAGCAGTTGTCATAGCAACCTATGGTACCTACATGAGTTGGCACACTTTTGAATATATTCAGAAAGTTATTGTATAATGATGAACAAGTGCCACATATTCTGATACATGAACTTCAGAAAATGCAAATAGGTGATTGCTCTGTTCAATTCATTATTCAAAACTAAGAAAACCAAATCTAAAAAAGCCATATCTATCTACTGCTTAATTTCTATCTGCCTAATTTGGACAACTAATAATTTATTATAATGGTCAAAAATATACAGAGATACAATTGGTAAAACTGATTTTATATATATATATATATATATATATATATATATATATATATATATATATATATATATATATATATATATATATATATATGTGTGTGTGTGTGTGTGTAAGGTTTTTAAGCTGATAATTTTAAATAATAAATAAGGGAGACTAGTATAGATCTATTTCGAGCTAGTTAGCTCTCTTCAGCTAGCCATACCCTTACTGGGATTCGAACCAGGGAAGTATTACATGTGAGGCAGTTGTAATTGCCTCTACACCACTGGCTCTCTCCTTATCAGCTCAGGCAGGGGAATAAGTATATACTTTGTATTACAACACCCTGTTAAGCCCCAATTAAGGGAGAAAGCATACTGCTTTCTTTTCTGTCTTTCGGCTCATCACCAGAGACCATACCGACAGAAAGCTATTTGTTTCGTTGCCTTTAGTTTACATGTGTGTAAGGTTTTTAAGCTTTGTTAAACTGCCTCACATGTAATACTTCCCTGGTTCGAATCCCAGTAAGGGTATGGCTAGCTGAAGAGAGCTAACTAGCTCGAAATAGATCTATACTAGTCTCCCTTATTTATTATTTAAAATTATCAGCTTAAAAACCTTACACACATGTAAACTAAAGGCAACGAAACAAATAGCTTTCTGTCGGTATGGTCTCTGGTGATGAGCCGAAAGACAGAAAAGAAAGCAGTATGCTTTCTCCCTTAATTGGGGCTTAACAGGGTGTTGTAATACAAAGTATATATATATATATATATTCAGATTGGTAAGATAGAAGATGGAAGAACAGCCATGATGGACATAGTGGAGACAAATTGTCACCACTGATGTTGCTGTTGATTATTTTTTCTTTAAAAGTGTATGATGACTGAATTGCAGTTGGCATTATTGACATTAAAATATTATTCAAAATATTATAATAAGTTTCAACATGTGTTATGGGAAAAGTAAAGGACTATGGGTCTTAAAGGCAAGTTACAAATTGTTTGGTAAGCTTTGGGCCAGTTTTCTGCAGGAAGTTGCTATTTCCCCCACCTCCCTTAATTTAGCTTGATCGCTAGATAAATTTTTGGAGAGAAATGTGGAGGTTTTTGTTTCAATTGAAGAATTTAAGAAATATTGAGGTGAGCTTCAAGTATTAAAATGTAAGGATATTCCCCCATTTTCTGAGTTGGTGATTTTCCGCTGAAGAAAAAGATACAACATCAAACAAATCTCAGTGTAAAATATCCATGGAAGTTAAGGCAATGAGAATTTTTGGCAAAACTCAACACCCTTAGAGGTATTTTTCCAACTCCTAATGCAGGCATCTATCTGAAAAAGCATTCTGAAAAAGCTTTTGCTAATGACAAATTTTCCTAGTGGAAATAAGAACTGTCTAGGAAATCTTGATCCGATTTGGAAAAGCTATCCAATTAAAAAAAAAAGGTTGTTATTAATTCAGGCTAACAACCGTTTCATGGAATCTAATATCATTTTTATGAAATGCTTGTATGGATAGATTGGTAAACTTTACTGATTTATGTACATCCTAGTGCCCAAAATTTTCCTTAAAGCAGTTATCAATACCACACTTGGACCCTGCTAATTTATGTTTGTTTATTTTGTTTCATTTAACATTTACATTTACAACATTTGATTTTTACATGTTGTTTTCTGTTTAATGTGCAGAGAGCCGAAGGCAGCTGTTATAGAATTCTGATTTTTTTTAAAATTTCTTACTCTGATAAAAGAGGCAATTTAGAACTTTTCGTGTTCGCCCTGTATTTACTATAGCATGCACTCTTAAGCATGTACTGACTACAAAATTGGGGAGTAGTAAGACTTGTTTTTTCATAAATTCAACTTTAAAGAGGTCCCAGACCAGTTTACAGTCATATACATTAAACAACAACAAATTCAAAAGATCAATCTAACAATGACAAAAAACTTGAAAGAATGGCAAAACCTAAACTACCAAGAATCATTCTCAGTGAAAGTGAAAAATGTTCAAAAACAAGATCTGTGCAAAGAGAATAGAAAACCCCAACATTAGGGAATTATATAAAATTGAGAATATAGTAATACCAACAGTTTAGGCTTACATACTTCTCCATAATGCTTTACATCTCTCTCGGCAGTTTACAATGTAAGAAGTGAAGGGATTCAGCCAGTTCGCACCACTTTGGGAGAAGTGGTTGTTAACTTTCTGAGCAGTTTGGTGAACTGATTGTTGGAAGAAATCATTAGGGCAGAGAACCGGTTGTTAAATTATTTGAATCCCACCACTGAATGTGAGCATTATTTGCATATTGCCTCCAACAAATTGGAACCTCATTTTACTGATCTTGGAACTATTGAAGGCTGAGTCAACCTTGAAACCACCAGGACTGAACTCCAGGCTGTGAGCACAATCTGCCTGCAATACTGTAAACCAGTTTAGATCTAAAACAATGAGTATCCTGCTGGTGGCAAATCTGTAGATCTGTTCAGTTGTTGCGTACGTGTGTTTGTGTGGTTTAGGACACAGATTTTGAAATATTGACTTCTTTGTAAAGAATTAGGATTGTCCAATTAGGTGCTATGTATTGAGATAGTTTTGGGTGCTTTTTTTCCACCTTCATTTTGGTTAGTGTTTATTTTTTGATATGCTGTATAATCTTTTTCTCCCCTATTCGAAGAAGAGTTTACTCCTCCCTTTCTCTGCTGCTGGCATCTAACTAAGTTTATACAATTCATTAAGCTACCTGGAAGATGGATCTTAGATAAAATGTATTACTAGGTTACAAGAAAGAGAGGGAGATGGTGTGTTGCAGGTGTCATTCAGATAAGTATCACTTTGAGGAGTTAATATCTGTATCTGCATTACAGTCTAATTGATGGGTCTGTCTGCTGCTTGAAAAGCATTAAATTGCCAACTGCTTATGTAATGGAATCTCTATAGCCAAAACTATGAATGAGAACAAAGTCTCGTCCCTGAAGTCAGTTTAGAAAACGATTTGTTGAGAATTTATTTTAAATGTTTAGATTAGAGGTCAGGGTTCTACTTTAAGGGCATGTCTGTTCAGACAGAAAGGGGCTAAAATGGCCATCCCTTCTACTTTGTCATTATAGAAACCATTTTGGGGAAGAATATCAGCTGAGACATGATTCTGATACATCTAAAATAGGAGGGAGATGAAAGAAGAGGAAAAAGTATGACCCCCCCCCCATCAGATCTGTAGAATAAATTTCAAGTGTATTGATGATTCAGGAAGAACCATAGGTTTATATACAGATTAGAAAAATAAAAATAAAACTATATCCAGAAGACAGCATTTTATTGAGGAATTGGATATAAAGGAATATCATTCTTAAATTTCTATCATAAGACAGTATTTCTCACTTTGTAGTTTACTTAATAAGATTATTTATTTTTATCAGTACAGTACTCCTCTTCCTCCTCCTCTTCCTCTTCCTCCTCCTGCTGTTTTATGAATATATATGGATATCTTCAGTTAGTCATAAGAAATAAAGTTCATTTCAAAGGAATATTTCTCTTTTAACTTACAAGCTCACAATTTAAAGCATGTGAGACATAAGGAAATAGACCAAGAAGGAAAGAAAAAAATGGTAGGTTAAGTCAGTAAATAAGAAAAATAGATGGAATTACATTATTGGTCACAATAATAGCAGAAGTGAAGTGGTTGATATCTGAATTAGCAAATGGTGGTGCTTATATTCTACCAGCATATTAAAGATTATTTTTAAAAGGGTTATATTCATCTTCCATTGTTTTATTTATTTATTAATTTTATGCTGCCTATTTTGCTTCCTGAAATGACTCAGATATGAAAGGAAACATGTCATTTAGAATCTTAGAGTAGGAATAGCCATTTTGGCCATCCATGCTAAAGTCTGCTCCATTTGGGAATCCAAATTATTATAATCCCAATAATTGATTATACAAATATTCTGTTTTAACACATCCACCTACCCAAATCCCTCCATTTAACTTACTTCTATTTGTCTCATTCATTTGTCTTTATATATTTATAACTTTATAAATTTTATGTTAACAATATTAATTGTATTAATATTTAGCACATAGAATAACAGAGTTGGAAGGGAGGTCTTCTAGTCCAACTCTCTGCTCAAGCAGGAGGACCCTATATCATTTCAGACAAATGATTGTCCAGTCTCTTTTTGAATGTCTCCAGTGATGGAGCACCCACAACTTCTAAAGGCAAACTTATTCCATTGGTTGATTGTGCTAAGCATTAGGAATGTTCTCCTTAGTTCTAGGTTGCTTCTCTCCTTGGTTAGTTTCCATACATTGTTTCTTATCTTGTTTTCTGGTGCTTTGGAAAATAAGTTGACCCTCTCATCCAGTGGTGGGATTCAACGAAAAATTACTATCAGTTCTGTGGGTGTGGCTTGGTGGGCATGGCATGGCTCGGTGAATGTGGCAGGGGAAGGATTACTGTAAAATCTCCATTCCCACACCACTCCAGGGGAAGAATACTACAAAATCTCCATTCCCTCCCCATCCCACTAACCTGCTTTCCAGCTCTGTTCTCTTGTGCAGGGCAACAAAAGAAGACCCAGCCAATCAACTGGGACTAGTGAGGCAGAGAATAGATGGAGGAAAGGCTAATCAGAGGTAGTGTTTGCTGGTTCTCCGAACTACTCAAAATTTCTGCTACCAGTTCCCTAGAACTGATCAGAACCTGCTGAATACCACCTCTACTCTCATCTTCATAGGTCAAATATTGGACATGCTATCATATCTCCTCTAATCCTAGATATATTCAATTCCTGTAATTTATTTATTTATATTTATTTGTATGTACGTACATATGTAATTTATTTATTTAATATACAATATTTATTTTAATGTTTTTTATCTGTTTTAACTAGTTTTATTGGATGCTACCTAAAGGCATGTTTGTGAAATAGATGGCTGATGAATAAATGAATTGTTCTTTTAGTTAGGAAGCTTTTTTTTAAATCCCAACTAAAATCTGCCTTCTTTTAGTGTATTTTTTTAAAAATATTATTATGTATCCTGTTTTGACCTTGGTCTATGTCATTTTTTTCCAGGCACTTGAACATGGCTACCCTATTTTTCTTCCTTGGTCTTTTCTTCTCAAGGCTGAATATATCCTGCTTCTTCAAGCTTTCATCTTAGTTTGCAGACCTTATAATTATACATATTTAATGCAACAGGTAAAAGGATGGCTTACCAAAAAGTCCATGGAGATCAGAATGCACAGTATTTAGATAGTGAAGACCTTCAAGCCACTTCCCTGGAGTTAGAATGGGACATGGAGAAAGAACTAGAGGAGCTGAGCTTTGACCATTTTACTTTGGATGGAACAGTCCACCAACCAACTGAGAGTAGTCAAAATGCTGACTTGGAGTCTATTCAACCATCAGCATCTCCCAAAGGAAGATTTGAAAGACTCCAGGAAGATCTGGATTATATTTCTCACCGGACACAGCACCCACCAAAGAACAATTACTGCAGTTTTTGCTGGATATTTAAGATATTTTGCACTGCTACGAGTTTATTTATTTTAGGGATTTTGATAGGCTACTATGGACATGCACAATGCCCACCTTTACCAACATCTTCAGAAGCCAATAATCCTGCCATCATTCAGGATATTCTTAAAGGTATTGAAGCAAAAGATCTTGCACACATTTTCAGGTAAATGCTATATTTCTGCTTTTTAGTTGGATGATGCTGTCAAAAATATTTTGTTTTTATTTATTACTGTGTTTATCTTTTACCTGTTCTATAGGGGCTCAAGGAAAATGAGGAAAAATATCTCTATGGAGGTATTTTTCATTTTATCCCTTCAGCAACACCTCTAGCAGGTAGATTGGAGTATGAATCTTCTGCCAAAAATAAGGGATTCAGAATGGGGAGAAGCAAGACTTAACAGCATGTTGGGTCCAAAGTCTGATAATATGTCTCTTTCGCTGAGGGATGTATCTTCTTTTTCTCATCACTTTTTAAATCGAAGCTTAAGGGTAATTTCAAAATTTATAACCAAATCCGTGGACAGAAATGATCACCGGTGGAAGATGACATATGACTACCATATGTTTATCAGGAATTGGATGATTCATAATGTTTCATTTTCTCCAGCAAGGTATTTTTCACATTGTGAAAATATATATCAATAGAAATGACCGGCTGAATATCTGTAGGTGTTGTCGAAGTTTGTGAATCCTTTCGAATTTTCAATATTTCTGCATAAAGATGACTTAAAGCATGATCTGCTCTCTGCATGAATCCTAAAAGTAGGTAAAGGGAACCCAATTAAACAAAAATATTTTATTTGCACATTAATTTATTGAACAAACCGATCAAAGCTATATATTTATGCACGATAAAAGTATGTAAATCTCTAGGATTATCACTTCATTTGAAGGGGAAATTAGAGTCAGGTGTTACAATCAATGGCATAATGAACAGGTGTGAATATAGAAGATCCTGCCTTGTTTAAAGGTAAAGTTTTCCCTCACACATATGTGCTAGTCATTTCTGGCTGTAAGGGGTGGTGCTCATCTCCATTACAAAGCTAAAGAGCCAGCACTGTCTGAAGATGCCTCTGTGGTCATGTGGCCGGCATGACTAAACACCAAAGGTGCATGGAATGCTGTTACCTTCCCACCAAAGTGGTCCTTATTTTTCTACTTGCATTTTTACATGATTTCAAACTGCTAGATTGGCAGAAACTGGGACAAGTAATGGGAGCTCACTCCATTACACGGTGCTAGGGATTCTAACTGCTGAACTGTGACCATTCTGATAGACAAGCTCAGCGTCTTAGCCACTGAGCCACCGAACACAATTTTGGTATTCATGATCAAAGTTTGGTTTTTGCAACCCAACTATGTAAAAGTGTGTCATGATTCAAACAAAGTAGATTACACAAGAATATCCAAAGCATTCCACCACTTCACTGTCTGGCATAATTGTAAACAAATGGAGACAATTCAATACATTATTAGACTCCCATTCCCAGGACTGAGTGAATGTAACCGTACCAAGAGCAAGAAATGTAACAATCCAGGAGGTCTCAAAGAAAAGTAATATAAAGAAGAGCTTAAGGATTCTCTTACATTGGCGAATGTCAGTATTCATGAGACCACCATTAGTAGGATACTGAACAACAATAGTCTGAAGGATCAGGTGGCAGAGATAAAGCCATTGTTCTCCAAAAAGAAGGTTGTGTCTCATCTATGATTTCCAAAAGATCGTGTAGATATACCAGAAGAACATTGGAACAATGTTCTGTGAACCAATGAGACCAAAATAGAACATTTTGGATTGGATGAGAAATATTATGCTTGGCAAAAAGCAAACACTGTATTCCAGCATAAGTCCCTTATCCCATTGCAAAACATTGAAAATTCAAAAAGATTCACAAACTTCTAAGCATCACTGTATACAGTATATAGGCAAATGAGCTCTATCAATTTATTTGCCATTGAATATTTCGACTTAATGGCTTATTTATTGGCTTTTTGCATTAATTTTATTGTTTGATAATTGTTCTTCTTCCAGAAGTACATTTTGCAAAGATAATGTTGGTCTTTTATGGAGGAAATTAGGCTGTGTTTACAAAAATGCATTTAACCAGGTCCATTAAAGATCTGCTTGGAACATCCGCACAATATTGTTTTGATTAGTGTTAACTTGGAAGATGTATCTTTGTCAAATGTGTTGTGCAAACCCATCCTATTTGCTTAGCTATAGTGCTAAAATGTATTGTGCAATTTCAGGAATGGATTTATTCAGTGATCAGGTTAAATGTGTTTGTGAACATAGCCACTCAACAATAGGTTGGGTAAGGAATGCATTGATTAAACAGTGCCAAGATTTATTGAACATTGCTAAGTGAATCTTCATAGCAATATCTCTAGATACAAAGTTTCATCTCATAGGCAGAAATAAATTCCTTAGGCCTATTCAGAAGAAATTCAGGGACTACAGATAAATAATTTTTATTGAATAAAGTAGGAAGCCATCATCAAAGATTTCAAGCAACTACTGTGATTCAAGAACACACACTTTAAAAAAAAACTGTCTTGCAGTTTGTTTTCCTACCTATATACCTACACAGTGGTTTATTTGCTGGTTTGTTTTTCTTTGTCCTTTGTTTTTATAACCTTCAGCTTTGCTGTCACCTTGCTTCTCCCTGGCTGTGTGAGAATAAAACCTCTCACTATTTTTTTTTAATGTAAATGTTTCTGAGACTAAATTACAGATTGCTGAATTTGGCTTTGGTCAACTTCTTTAAATTATTCAACTATGGAATAAAAAAAGTTGGTCATTGAAAAATAATACTTCGTAGCATTAAATGAAGCCTTTGCTTAGGGTGCTTATCTTGCAACTTTTGTGAAGTTCAAGGTAAACTGAAGCCCTTCTTGTTTTGTACAAAGAGGAGTATTGCACAGATGTACAAAAGAGCAGGAATTTAGTCACATGTTTGTGATCACCATCTTGTGGTGGAATCTCTAGCTAGACTGGAGGGAAGTGTTAAAAAAGGACTTAGCTTAGAATCCTTGCATCACTGAAAATTCACCCAAGAATCTCTGAAGTATTATCTGACCAATTCTTAAGGGAATGCAGTTAGTCTGGAGGGATTCTTGTAACATAAGTGACTAACAATGAAGCTGCTGCTTAAGACTATTCACAAATGGTTCTGGTTGCATACATCTGATACATCTTGACCTTTTTAGAAATCCCCCTGTGGATGCCTCATTTCTATCACTTAGCCCTGTTGAATGTGTGAATTGTTATGCTGGGGGGGGGGGGGGGTGGCGGTTAAATTTAATGTTTGCATTGCATTTTTCATTATGTCAACCTACATTATATTATATTCAGAAGTTTTTATGTCTGCTTTTGGTATAATATATGCACTGGCTCACTTTACACTACATATTTAATCAAGTCATTTAACAACTTTATTCATACCACTTTCTTCCCCTTGTTAATCTGGAAAGGGTTAGCCTGGCTTACTGTGATGTAGCTTATGTTGTGTTAATCCAGAAAGTGGTTTGGTTAGTTTATGATTCAGTGCATTTTGCAAATCTGAAAAATAGATTAAATCACTAAGCCGTTTGAGTATGTGATGTTAAGCAAACTAATCTGTGTACCAAAGGAGCTTTTGTTTCCATGACCTATGGGGGAGAAAATATGCCATTTCTCCCTAGCAAAATAAGATCCTGAGCTAATGAAATGAACAAGACAGAAATAGGAAATCAGAAAATAGGAAATCATTAATTTACAAAATCATTCAAATTGAACAACCTAAGTTTCCAGAATTTTATCTTTTATCATCATAAAAACCATAATTGTTCTTCTATTTGTATTGGACACAGGGCAAAAATGTGGTATATGGATGCATGCATGCATGTGTATACATTTGTGTGTGCATGTGTATTTTTATCTCTTATCAATTCCCTACCTGAAGTTCTTGTTGGATTCTGAAACTGCATATTTTACATGTGGTTTGATTTCAATTTAGCGACTGGCTTGAGCTAGCCACTTTCTTCAGGCTTATCCTTCTCCAGATTTGTTCTAGATCAGGGTTGTCAAACTTGATTTCATTGAGGGCGGCATGACCTTGGGGGCTGGGGGGGCATAGCCAGGATGAGCATGTCCAGCTCGACATCACTCATGTCAGGAGCGCCTGTAGTAGCCCAAGCATCAAGCTCCGTTTTCGGCTGCAACGGCTTCCTGCAACCCTCTGCCAGCAAAAATGGAGCTTGGGAGGCGTGCGCTCATCAAACCAGTTGTTACAGCAGTTGAATCACACCCCTGACTCTAGGTCATACTAGATTAAGAATTTAGCTCTGATTATAATATATGAAAAATGGTTTACAACTTCTGAGAAACAACGTAGATGTTTTTTCAGTGAAGAGATTTGAGATTTGAAGATGGGATCCAAAGAGAAAAGCTATCTTGTTTGTCATGTTGACAAAGGGAGGCCTATGTAGAATGGGTTTCTAGCACAAGATGTACAGTATGAGGGACCTGAATTGGGTTCCAGAGTAGAGGAAAGCATGATCTCTTATTTTACTGCTGGAAAAAAACCCACCCTTCCAGTTTTTTTCTATATCAGTCGCCCTGTGAGGATTGTGAGACTGAAATCACCCACTAACTTTCCCTGGCTCTCCCACCTTCTAATGTATCTTAACTATGGTTTTGCATACTTTTACAAAAGCTTTTAATTCCTCCCCCTCCCAAGGATCTTTGAATAATCTTTCCAACATGCTGGTTGTTGTATATGGGAAGGAAAACATAGCAATGCAAACCCGGTCTGAAATTATAGTCTTAAACTGCTCTTTATGGAAGAAATACGACAAAAAAAAAAAAGGAAATGTAACATGATATGTCATTGTAACAATAATTACAATTCTACATATACTTGTCTAGTGCAAATATTACTCAAGTACGTATATATGCCTAATACATTTATATAACTATCTTTTTTAAACTATTGCATTCTGTGTGAATGAATTCCAAATTTCATTTCACTTGTCCATACAAAGCCTACGTCTATAGGCAATCTGCTGATGAGTAGTGTATGTAATCAAGTCTTCAATCCATTGAATAAATGAAACTATATTTATCTATCTAATGCTGCAATATCAGTCTTTTAGCCATAGTAAATCCACAGAAAATCCATTTCCATTGTCCAATTGTCAAATTCCACGCACAGGTATATAATTCAAAAGAATATTATTTTCTGAACATTTTAGCATTTGTCATAGTTAAGTAATCCACTACTTTTCCCCAAAACTTGCGAAATATAACATTTTGTAGGATTTTTGTCTCACTTTTTTTGCTAAAGAACTTTTCAGTTTCTTTTCCCCCACTCCCTTTGACAATCGCTATCACTATTATTTTTGTGTTTTGTACTTTTTTTAATTTGTCTCGGAGTGTTATGAATTAAAAAGCAATAGCAAATGAACTTTAAAAGCTGCTATATGTAAAATTTCAATATTGACTGAATTCAGGTACTGCCCTGGATAGATTTAATTTGTTATCAAGTATCTGCAAGTTATCAATTTGTTATCAAGTATACTCACAAACACATACAATATATAAAAATAAAAACCTGACATTCTCATACGTAAGACCAACTCAGCAAGTAAACACTTATATTGTAGATTTCATATGCTTTTGCATATGAGAAATTATTCATAAAGATAAGATCTCCTTCAGGTCAAACTGAAAATTTAATAATGATTTAACAGACTCATCCATATAGCCCTTGTAATCTGTAATCCCCCCTCCAAGCACTAACCAAACTTGATCCTGCTTAAAATTCAAGCCACATCAAGGTTAATGAGTGGCTAAAGGTATCACAGTTAGCTAGATGTGATAAGAACGTTTGTAGACTGATCATTCAACAATGGCATTCATTAAAATTATGGACCAACCTTTTTCAGACCAACTCTTTTTTGGAGTTCTCACAAATCAGGTGCAGCTGTGATGAAATGTTGCCTGTCTCCAATCAAGGAGGAGACAAAACAATTTGGTTATATGAATGAAAGAAATATAAGCTTTAAAAAAAGTAATAAAGGAGTGGAACAATTTTTGAGTGTTTTTTTCATCAGAACGTTAGGAATCATATACAGGTAGTCCTCAACTTATGGCCACAATTGAACCCAACATTTCGGCTGTTAAGTGAGACATTGGTGAATTTTACCCCATTTTACAACCTTTCTTACCTTGGTTAAATGAATCATTGCAGTTAGTCACAGGGTTGTTAAGTGAATCTGGCTTCCCCATTGACTTTTCTTGTCAAAAGGTTGCAAAAGGTGATTACCTGATCTTGGGACACAGCAACAATCATAATTATGAACCAGTTGCCAAGCATCTGAATTTTGATCACACGAGCATCTAGAAGTAGTCCAGAATACCTTGGAATGGTGATGATGTTATAAGGATGTGACCCCTGTATATAGTTAGTGCATGTTCACTTCAAGGCAAGCAGGAGATTATGGTGATCCTCATTTAAAATATGACTTTGTATTTCTCATAGCAGAGAAAGCATGGTTAGAATAAAGTTATCTCTATGTGCCTAAATATTTGATTAATCCAGACTAATTCACATATAGCAACTTTAGAGTGTGTTAATTGGGCTTAATCTTATAGACCAGTGGTGGCTAACCTTTTTGGGCTCCTATGCTGAAAATTGCACACTTGTGTGCCAGCACCCAGAAGGCAATGTGCACAGCAGCCCCCCACCCCTGCGCATGTGCATGATCCCTCCATCCCCTAACCTGCACTGGGCATGTGAGCGCCTCCCAGCTGATTTTCGGCTCGTTTAAGGCCTTTATTGGCCTCCCAAAGGCTCAAGGCCTCCCAGAGGCTCAAGGAAAGCCTCTGCAGCCTTTGGAGGCCGAAAAATGGGTCCGTTTCGTCACTTCTGGTATTTCCAGAAATACAGAAAGTGACGAAACGGGCCTGTTTTTCGGCCTCCAAAGGCTGCAGAGGCTTTCCTTGAGCCTCTGGGAGGCCAAAAAAGCCTCAAATGGGCCAAAAATAAGATGGGAAGTGCGTGCATGCCCAGTGAGGTAACTTTGACTGGGGCTTACATGCCTGCACAAATGGCTATGCATGCCACCTGAGGCACGTGTGCCATAGGTTCGCCATCACCATTATAGACCATGGGTTGTGGCTTAGAAAAAGTAACCAGGTTTGAGCTGTAATAAACTCTAGCTGATTACTACATTGTAGCACATGGATGTGAAAAACTAGCAGTTTTCCAAACGTTTGCAGATTAGATTGCTAGCCATAGATCTGGACCTCACTTCATACAGCACCTTTTTAAAGCTGATTATTTTTTACCATGCTAAATTGAATTAATGAAAAGGTAGATTTGTATGATGTCAAAATATAGGCACAAGCTAAGAAGGTATCTGCTTGAGGGGTATGAAACTCCTAGTTAGGGTTTTCTGCAGGATCACAGAGCATCAGAAAGCATCTGTATTTCTCTTTGTGTTTCACATTATGGAAACCTTCTAATAAGCCCAGATGTTTTCTTTAATAATGTGAAAATAACTAGAAACAGCTCTGAAATTAAAGTTGGCACACAATCTGATATATATCTCAGTACCACTAATCTGCAAAGGCAACTGCACCTGTGCATAGCCTCTACTTAGGCATTAGGATTCAGTATTCTATTAAACATCCGTAACTACTGCTGCTTGCTATTTTATGTAGACTGGGAACAGGCAGCCCTTCCTCTATGTAAGCAGTTTCTGCTGGTGTAAGGTATAATTTTTTTCCACTGTCCAGTAAGGACTCACCAAAAACCACCAAGGAAAGTGAAAGCTTATTACAGCAATTCTAAATAGCAACCTTTTTTTATAAAAAATGCTTGGAAACCAGATTTATTTACAGTACCTTTAATGTTAATGGACTATAATGTTCTGAAATATAGTGGTGCTCCTTTGCCAGATGTTTTTGTGTCAGTATATCCCAAAGGTGCTTTTTTTTTCAGAGGCATCTGGACTTTTTTGTTTTTCTTTGAAGACATTTCACTTCTTATCCCCGAAGTTTCTTCAGAGGAGAAGCAAAACATCTTCAAAGAAAAACAAGAAAGTCTAATTGCCTCTTGGGGAAAAAAAAGCATCTTTGAGGCAATTATGACCTGGATTACTTAGAATCTCCATAGACATGTGTCAGTATATCTACAACATTATCATTGTCATCACTGGTGGGATTCAAACTTACTACCGGTTCTGTGGGCGTGGCGTGGCTTGGTGGGCATGGCAGGGGAAGGTTACTGCAAAATCCCATTCCTTCCCCACCCCACTAACCTGATTTCCAACTCTTCTCCTGGGCAGGGCAACAAAAGAAGGCCCAGCCAATCAGCTAGGACTCAGGAGGCAGGGAATAGATGGGGGCGGGGCCAGTCAGAGGTGGGATTTGCCGGTTCTCCGAACTACTCAAAATGTCCACTACTGGTTCTCCAGAACAGGTCAGAACCTGCTGAATACCACCTCTGATTGTCATCATTGATTTTATTAATTTATATCATCCATTGCAAGATGGTGGCTCTTAACGAAGGTTATGGTCTACTATGAAGGCTATGAAGATTATAATCTACCATACTGCTCCACTATGGCTTGGTAGATACAGTATATATCTGTGACGGTGAACCTATAGCACGCATGCCAGAAGTGCCACACAGAGCCATCTCTGCGGGCACGTGAGCCGTTGCCGCAGCTCAGTTCCACTGCACATGTGCACATGCCTCCTGCCAGCCAACTTTGGAATGGGCTGCCCCCGGGGCTACGGACAACCACTGACCTGAGGGCATTCAGACGTGATCTGAAAACCTGGCTCTTTGAGCAGGCCGGCCTAAGCTGACTTCAAATGGGATTTTAAATAAGGGGTTTTAGAATTGATTGGTTGGGGTATGAAAATTTTAGCTTATTTTTAATCGGGGGTTTTAAATTTTAAATGGCAGCCTATAATTTAATTCTCTTTTAATTGTATTTGTATTTGTAATTTATATATATTTTAGTTGGCTGTTCACCGCTCTGAGTCCTTCGGAAGAAGGGCGGTATATAAAACCATTTAATAAATAAATAAATAAACTGATTTTCGGGTACCTGCTGCACATGACTGGGGGGCATGCATGAGACACATACACATGCACAGAGGGGCAGGGGGAGCACGGGGGATCACACATGCATTGCATCATGGGTGCAGGCACTCAGGCACTTTTGCCACGCGACGAGAAAAAGGTTAATCATCATTGGTACATACATAAACATACATACTAGAGCTACGGAGTACTTTAGAACTAATCACCCCCCCCCCAAATAAAACCCACTTTGAAACAAAGAAAGATGAAAACCTAGTACTTGTCAACCCTGACACAACCATTTGTAGCACTTTAAAGTAGCTATGTCTTTTCCTGAGAACACATATTGATGATGGAGGGTAACCATACCATCTTGGAAAAGTCCTAAGCTTCATCTATAATGTGCTCACAAGGATATGGCTCAGTTCCAAGTTTTTGGAATTTAAGTTAGATATAGGAATTAAATCTGAAGTGATTATACACACACACACACACACACACACACATCTATAGCATATGCATAAATATGTGCTGTGTGCCTACATCCCCACATCCTTGGCAGTTTGCCATACAAATACTAACAGAGTCTGTTCAGTTTCTTTTTTTTCTTTCAAGATATCCACAGCTCTGCCACATTTTCTGTGTCTCTCTGTGTGAGTTTCTCACCCATTTTCATTTGCAGCTTTTGTTTTTCTATATGTTTCTTCCCAGGCACTAAGCCAGAACATGATATGAAGCCATCTGGAATTAAAGGATAATTTTGGGGGAAATGGATGGCCTCCGTTATTCTGTTATCCTTTCACTTTGTTATGGTGTGATTCTGTTTTTCAATTCTGAGTGTTTGTTGTGCTTGGGTTTTCATTCCTTTGTTTTTCTACTTCAGTCCAATTGTTAAACTGCCCAGATTCACTTTTTTTTTTTCTAGTAGGGCAGCCATATGAAATTAACAAGCAAACAAACAAAGCTTTTCCTATTATATGTAATGATTAATGTAATCTTCTTATTGGTTTTGTTTAAGTAAGAAAAAAGGGAATGCAAACAAATCCTCTAATCCTTTAACATTAAACTTCCCACTATTAACCTCACCCCATTCCTAAGAGGTCTGTAAGGGGCGTGCATAAGTGCACCATCGTGCCTACCATCCCTTTCCTATTGTCCCCATTTATTCGTACCTATTTCCTGTATTCTTACTCATCTTTATACTTATACCTATTATCTTGTAAGCAATTGACAAATCAAATAAATAAATAAATAAATAAATAAATAAATAAATAAATAAATAAATAAATAAATGAAATAAAGCCCTCAGAGTCAGGATTTTGCAAATTCATCCCTGTTGTGTGAGATTTTTTTAATGTTGTAGAAATATATACATTTGTATATAAAATATATATTGCATATAAAGTATATATGCGCACACATACACATGAGTGTGCACACAGCCCTACTCTTCCTGTGTGATTTAATGCTGAGTAAATAAGTACATGTCTCCTTGAAGAGAAATATCCTGATCCCGATTAAAAATGTATTTTTGTAGATCAATTTATCTAGACACTCATTTGCTTCAGAGGCATAACATAATGAAGCCTTACCTTTTAAAACAGTGTTTTTCGACACCGAACGCTTTAACGTGTATGGACTTCCACCGTTATAATTTTCCAATCAGCCCAGGCTAAATAGTCGTGCAAAAGAAAATTGCAGGCTTCTTTGACTACTCTGTAATAACATCCATGTGCCAAGTGGTTTTTGTTTTATGTCTGACATTCTGCTTGTCCAGATTGTGTTACTCTATTAATAGATGAATAATAAACGCCTAAGTTCCTCTTGCTCCATATATCTGGATTTGCAACTTCTATAACCCTTAGCACTTGGTTTCCTGCCTCAGATGAAAATGAATCAGATTACAAAAGATTTCTGGGAGGCGCACCATTCCACAACTGGAGTTGAGCAGCTAAAATATGCAGATAAATAAAAAATAACAGTTGTGTTTAGAGGAATGGCTTTGGTTATTAGCAGAAAGTCATGCAGCAGCCATTTATCTGTTTATTCACCTTTCTGTAACTTGCTGACTGATTTGTTACCCACACTGTATTCCTACCAGCAGCGATGAGAATGAAGACTTTTAAGAAGTGAGTTTCTTCATTTTTTTTCTGCCTCCTTTTCTTTCTCTGCCTTTGAGAATTGATTGGGGATAATGAAATTGACACCATCTGAATTGTAATTAGTTTCTGTGAACAGTAAGTAGCCTTACAAAAAAAAAAAAAGAAGAAGGCCATTCTTTGAAAACTGATGAGTTTGCTGGGGTACATCAGGATCAAGCTGAAATTTTCATAATTGAAACTGATTTTATTCAAGGTCAAATATTTTATTTTCTTTTAACAACAGAATCCATAGCTTAGAAAGAGTGAAAATGAAACTGGCTGATTTATTCTTTCATAGTAGAGATCTCTACTGAAAAACAAATTGAATCTTTTTCCAGATCAGAATCCAAAAAGATCTTGACTTGAACAATGGGCCCTATCCAACAATATGGAATTTAATGTGGAGAAAAGCAAGATTTTATACTTAGGCAGGAAAAAAAACCCAAAGGTACCAGTACATATTAGGCAAAACTTGGCTCAAAAATAGTAACTGACAGAGGAACCTTGGAGTCCTAGTGGATGGTCACTTAAATATGAGCCAGTAGAATGCAGCAGCAGCCAAAAAAACTAATGCAATCCTAGTTGTATAAACAGAGGCATAAAATCAAAATCATGTGAAGTATCAGTACTACTTTATAAAGCTTTAATAAGGCCGCATGTGGAATACTGCTTTCGATCACCACATTACAAAAAAAGATGTTGAGACTTTGAAAAAAGTGCAAAGAAGAACAACCAAGATGATTAAAGGACTGGAGATTAAAACACGTGAAGAATGGTTGCAAGATTTGTGTTTGGCTAATCTAGAGAAAAGAAGGATTTGAGAGGTTGACACAAAAAAGAGAGGATCAAAAGAGGGGATGCTTTACCAAAGCATCTGAAAACAGGACAAGTAGCAATGGATCAAGTAGCAAACCAATCAAGGAGAGAAGCAACCTGGAATTAAGGAGAAACTTCCTAACAGTGAGAGCAATTAACCAACAGCTTGCCATCGGAAATTGTAGGTGCTTCATCACTGGAGTTTTTAAGAAGAGACTGGACTAGAAGGTTCAAGATCCCTTCTGGCTCTATTCGGATTGATTGATCTATTGTCTCCTTATGATGAGGCTTCTTTCTTCAGAAGAACACAAATCCTTTTACATTTTAGCTGATGCAATAGAATTATACAGTGTCCCCTCCAGAGATGTTATAGAGCTGACGTGTGATCTTGGAGAGAAATTATGCTATGCAACTATGAATATCAACATAGTAGATCTTCTGAATTGTAGAGATAAACTATATTGATCAAAAAATGTTGAGAAAATGAGCAGGTATCCCCTTTAGAATGCAGAACAGGTGGGACTGGCTTGACTTTGGTCCATCTTAATATAACAATGCAAGAATTGGATGTCTAGTTTAATTAAACAAAGGACTAAGGATGACATGAAAGCAATGTTCCAATATCGAAGGGGCTGCCACAAAGAAGAGGTCAACCTATTCTCCAAAGCACCTGAAGGCAGGACAAGAAGCAATGAATGGAAACTAGTCAAGGAGAGAACCAACCTAGAACTAAGGAGACATTTCTTGATCATGAGAAGAATTAATTACTGGAACAGCTTGTCTTCAGAAGTTGTGGGTACTCCAGCACTGAAGGTTTTAAGAAGACATTGGACAACCATGTGTCTGAAATAATATAGGGCAGGGGTGTCAAATTCACAGCCCGTGGGCAGAATGCATCACGTGTTGGCCATGCCCACTCCCAGTTTAGCAAAGGGGGAAAAAAGTCCCAGTACATCATGTGACCGCGATGTGATGATGTGAGTTTGACACCCCTGATATAGGGTTTCCTGCCTGAGCAGGGGTTTGGACTAGAAGACTTCTAAGATCTCTTCCAACGCTGTTATTCTGGTGTGTTATATTAAAACCCAACTATTGGCAGAAGCTACCCAACTTTGGGTGAACTTGAAAAATCTAAGCAAGATTGTCTAATACTTGGATGAATAATTGCTCAGCAAATGTCAGGACTTTAACCTGAACTACAAATCTACAAAATGCACTGGACATAGACACAGTGATGCCAGAATGCCAAAAGATGCATTGGGATATCAATGCATAAGCTCTGCCCCTTATGGACTTTACATGTGATGTTGCAATACAAGTACAAAAAGGACAGCATTTGTATTGCACTCGTAGATTTTTCATCCATTTCCTTCTTTGTCCTATGGAGAAAGTCCAGGCATTAAATTATGGTCTTTCTGCAAGCACTAGGTTTGTTTTCTCTGTTGTTTCATTTTGACTACTTCCTGCCTTAGGGAGAGAAAAAAAAAAGCTTTGGAAGTGACACATATTAGTTGCAGCTTTCACTTGCTAGTTCTCAGGGTCACAGATTATTGATGAGTTCCAACCTATGCATATTGATGAAATCACAGCACCAAAAGGAGTTTTACTAAAATCAGGCAGTCACATCAGGACTCTGTTTTGTCCCGAGACTTTAATCAAGTTACAGGTATGTGATGGAAATCAATTGTTAGAAAAAGAAAATAAAAAAATAAAGTAAAATATGGACAGATAACGGTGACAAATATATATAAACAATATTGTGACTCCAACATGAAAAACTAAAACCAGTGCTCTTTTAGAAAGTAGGTCAAGAAATGTGTGCTTGTGTGTTTGTGTGTGTGTGCATGTGTGTGCATGTGTGTGCATGTGTGTGTGTGCATGTGTTGTTTTTCCTTCAGACCTGCAAATTTGAAGGAGGGATAATTTTATATGCATCCTTAAATTATATTATTTATTTTAATTTATTCACCTGCTACATAAAGTTAATTTTTTTCTCTCACACCCTCACAAACACTTTCTTGTAAGCATTCAATTAGCAATAGGAATGCTTGTTAGGAATCTATTCAGCACCTCCTTTGTTTTCGGCAGAATGCTAAGAATAAAAATGTCAAGCAGTTATTTAAAATTTTCTTTCAACTTATTAACAAATTCTTTAGTACTGAATAAACAACAATTTCCCCAAAGTCTCAAACATGACCAGCAATTTGTGGATTAGAGAAAGGAGGAGGAGAAGGAGGAGAAAGACCTATTTTTATAACTGTGTGATGACTATCCTCACACATCTAAAAGGTAAACAGTAACTTTAATGTGAGAAGATTTAAGGACAATGATTGGCATATGTTCCTGGGCCTGTTTCACCTCCTACCCTGTGTCAGCAGTCAATGGGACAAACCGCCACCAATCTCTATACTTTGGTGAGTGTGGACATGAGCCTGGAATGGAGACCTTTAGTTTTCAAGCTGCATAAGATAAATGGATGGTTCCTTCTGTGTTTGTTATTTTAAATTTTGACTGAATATATTATTGATTTTGATTCACCCAAGTATTCACCAGAACCATGAATTAATAGTCAAAGATATTGAGTGCATCAAGTGTTCTGTCCTCACTACACATTAGTCTGTATGCAGCTTGACATATCTGCTGTGTGCAGTGAAACCCACATATCCTCCAATAAAACAGACCATGTGTGTAGATCTGAATGCTTTATTAAAAGAACAGGATATGGTGAAACTGGGGAAAACAGGAATATATACAATGAGAACCAAGATAGACAGTATTAAATTACTGCTGAACATAACAATTAATAAATACAAGCAATTTAAATCTCACCAGCAATGCTCTGTGTGAGGAATATCGGTTTGTCCTTGGATGACCATGTGCCACAGATTAAGATGGATTCTTTTTTGTGCTTCTGCCTTCTCCAAATGCTAAAGGGAATAGAGTCTCGCTTCCCAGTGTGCACTTGGTTGGAGAGTGTGGGCTAGTGGATAAATGGGTTAGGTCAGCTTCAAACAACATACTTGGTATTTGTCTCTTCAGCCACTAGATGGGGCTAGAGAGCAACAACGGTATATAAAAATTATATGCTGGGGCATGACATCAAGACATGGGTCAGGAGTTTTGACTTTAAAGTGGAATAGGGAAGGAATAATTTAGATGGCCTCAACAGTGGACTGGAAATGGCATATATAGTAACACAATAATTAGAAGTTTAAATGTATTTCCCCCCTTCTTCCTTGTATCTTTGTGAGAATAAGGGAAAGTCTTGTCTCAGACGTTTTCTCAGGCTACAGTTCTGTTCCAGACTCAGATTTCTTTTATCTGATGATTATCTTTTATCTGGTTATTATCTATTATATTATCTGAGAAGGGTTGGTGGGGCAGTGGTCAGAATGCAGTATTGCAGGCTAATTCTGCTGACTGCCACAGGTTCGAATCTCATTGGCTCAAGATTGACTCCGCCTTCCATCCTTTCCAGGTCAGTAAAATGAGAATCCAGATTGTTGGAAGAAATATGCTGACTCAGTAGTACCACTCAGAGAGGGCTGTAAAGCACTATGAAGTGGTATATACAGAAAGTCTAAGTGCTATTGCTATTGTTATCTTGGGTAGCAACTCTTCCACCTGTCTTTAAAAGTCACTTCTTCTTCCTGCTACACACCCCTATTTGTTGCAATCATGTTAATTTTCTTCTCAACAGATTTTATGAGACATTATTCCCCAAGTGAATAATGTTGAGACTAGGAGGACTTTAAATCTTCTGTATTCAATATTTCAAACATATTATTTTCTCCAATCCCAACAATGAACCTCCAATGCTGAAGAAGGCAGAATTACAGTGGTTGTTAAGGGGATCCAGTTTTAGAATTTTTCTGATTCCTACTTGGAGTAACTGATCAATCCTATCACCCTTGATGATGGTTCTAGGGCCATAGGCTAACATATCAATGCAATTAAAGACTGCTTTTGATTTTATACACACACACACAGAGAGAGAGAGAGACCAAAATTAAGTCTGAAGTCATGAGGTCAGCACTACACAAAAAATTATACAAAAAAAACACAAGACATATTTAGAAACATTATTCAGAAGACACATATACCCATTTAAAAGCTAAGATTTTTTTTTTGTCCATCTATTGTTCCGAATTTTGTTTCGGCAAAGTGAGACTTGAAAACAAAGATGAAGAGTAGGATTAGTAAACTTGTGAATTCTAACTTCCTAACTGTTCATGCTTATTGATGATGATAGGAGTTGGAATTCAGATATTTCTGGAGGACCACATTTCCCGAACTCTGATGTCTCGTAATTCCTTTGGTTGAATGTCACACTGAGAGAACCAGGAACTAATTAATTTCCAGGAAGGAGGCTGTATCTTGGAGATCTTTTCTGAAAAACTTCCTTTTTTCTTGATTCTGCAAACACAAAGCTAGGTTCTGAAATACGAATGTGACCTTCAAATCACAGTTATTGTGGGAAATGTAAAACAAATGAGACCTTGAGTTGTACAAAATAAAAATTCAGTATGATAATGATATAATCTTGGGAATAGCAATATTTATTGCTGTAGGCTGTTCTATCCTACAGACTACAGGCCATAATTAGATCTAATCAGGGCCAGCTGTCTTATGATGGATACTGGCAACTTCTGCTACAAAGGTTTTGGCCAGGAGAACTCTGATTGGAAAATAATGGTGATTTGATTTTGAAGGTAACTTTGTTGTGACTACTGAAATTTAAACTATGCCAGTACTTTAAAGATACCATGGTGCCTTTAAACCCCTGAATGAGTTGACCTTTAAACTATATTTTTGTAATGTTTTTGTCTAGAGAATCTAGTGCAGTCAAAATTATGAATAGTCAAACTTTTCCTTCCCTTCCCTTCCGCTTCCCCTTCTTCTCTCTCTCCTCCCTTCCCTTCCTCCCTTCCTTCTTTCCTTCCTTCATCCCTTCCTTCCTTTATAGGAAAGGAGTAAGGGAGGGTACTGGAGTGGATATGCTCTAATGTTGGCAAGAAGATTACAGGAATATATACTCAGGAGGGACCATAGTTTAGGGTTGACTTACAGGAGTTTTTACTTTTTTTAACCAAGTAATTTTATGTCTGTTAATTTTGATGTTGTTTTCTGCTATTGCACTGGATATCATTGTATTTTTGCATGACCTCATTATCTGCTTTTGTTTTCCTTCTACAGAAGGAAAAAAAAGAGTTATAAATAAATGTCAGGCCTGAGTTTCATGGACCATTGCTGGGGAATTTGTTTTTTTCTGGGAATTTGTTGTGAGCATCCATTACTAACCCCTGGAAGTCATTGGAATAAAACTGTTGATTTAGTTGACCTCTGTGAACAATAGATGCAAAGAGAAGGAGATGCAGCCGCCATGATGTCCTTGCGGTCTTCTTGGCAACACTTACAGATGAGGTCCAGTAGAAAAGGATAACTGAATGACCAATACTGCTCTGCAAGGAGCTCTCAAAATCTGGAGCCAACATTGTGGAGACTCAGATATTGGCATCCATAGCTGTTACTGTCTTGATACCAATGCTAGGTTAATGTCAGGAGCAGCTGTAATGGGATCTCCTAGCACATATTGCTCGTAGCTCCAGCCATTTTTTTTTCAGGTCATTTTTCCCAAATTGGCTGTTAATTTCCCTGACATTGTCTGGCAGTATCACTGCAGAGATGTCCATCTCACTTTTCCAAATGCAATTATCTTCCAACTCTTTGGATACACCCTAGTGTTTCCTGCTAGTTTTCTTTTTCTTTTTTTTTTGCCTCCCCTGCTGATTCTGTCTACAAGATTTGCATAGCAAAGTAGGCCCGGATATTGGATCACAGCACACCACCTGCATCTTCTGACATATTCAAAGAATATGGGAGAAAGGCCAGTTTTTTTTCCTCAGGACGTGTGCCCACTGCCTACGTGTTTGACAATAACATCTGGCAACACAGATGCTAAATTGGAGAGAGCCGTAATTATTTCATGAGTAGGAGGCAAGTTGTCACCCACAATTATTACCATTCTCCAATCACAGGTATTAAAAACAGAAAGCATCATTTTGTTCTGAGCTGAGAGCATATGTTTTTGGGGGGAGCCTGACAGGGCTTGCTTTTGTTCTTTGCAATTTAAACTTGAGCATCTAATTTTTCATCTGGAGTTCTGCAAGCTAAAAAACGATTCCCCTAAGAAGACAGGGAAAAGAGATCAAATGCAAACAGTGGCTGGAACTGTTTGCTTGGAACACTGACACAATACTTTGGGGAGAGAGGCAGCTGCCAAACTTTGTAGGTGAGTCCATTATAAATGAAAAGAGGCCTATGCTGACTAGTCGCCATTATCTTGGAGCCACTCATAAATAACAGCTACTGGGTCATGTCCTACTCAAAGCAATCTTTGCTTCTCTAGCCACTGCTAACCTTTTCTCTCCTTTTCTTTTATTTACATTTTCTTTTGGCATCTTTTTCATTCGCTCTCTATTCCTCTCCACGCCCCCTGTTGGTTATTAGTAAAATAAGGTGTGATTGAACGGGCTATATTTTGTTGTTGTTGTTAGTTGTGAAGTCATGTCTGACCCATCACAACCCCATGGACAATGTTCCTTCAGGCCTTCATGTGCTCTACCATCTTTTGGAGTCCATTTAAGCTCACGCCGATTGCTTCAGTGACTCTATCCAGCCACCTCATTCTCTGTCGTCCCCTTCTTCAGTTGCCCTCAACTGTTCCCAGCATTAGACTCTTCCCCATTGAGTCCTTCCTTCTCATTAGGTGGCCAAAGTATTTGACTTTCATCTTCAGGATCTGTCCTTCCAAAGAGCAATCAGGGTTGATCTCCTTTAGGATCAACTGGTTTGATTGCCTTGCAGTCCAAGGGAGTCCTCTCCAGCACCATAGTTCAAAGGCCTCAGCCTTCCTTATGGTCCATCTTTCACAGCCATACATTGCCACTGGGAAAACCATAGCTATATTTACAGGCTATATTTATGGTCAGCCCTGAAGCCATTTTCTATGCTGGAGCCATTTTGAGAGCATCTTCAGGGCTGCCACAGCCAGGCCGGTTGGAACTGTGAGAACTAAAGGAGGGAGATAGAGATAGCTGGGGATGTGTAGCCAAAACATCATTCTTTCTGTGGGAACCAAAGACATTCTACCAGGTGTTGGAGAGGCATGGACCAAAGTCAGCCAAGATGGTGTCTGCAACCTGGTTGGACATGTGATGGACATGTGACCTGAGGAGAAGAACTTTGAAGTTTGATTTGGGTGGGGAAAGCCTCAAATCCTCAGAGACAGGTTTTCCCCAGATGTGCTAATATGACATGCCTAATAAATCTAAACTTTGAGGAAGATGCCTGCCTTGGAGTTTTTATTCCATTGGTGTGTTAACTGGAATCCTGACACAAAGACTTAGACTCAGTGGTGGGATTCAGCCAGTTCGCACCACTTCGGGAAAACCGGTTATTAACTTTCTGAGCAGTTTGACGAACTGATTATTGGAAAAACTCATTAGGGCAGAGAACCAGTTGTTAAATTATTTGAACCCCACCACTGCTTAGACTGCCTTACACCAATTAAATCAGAGTATTAATATATGTGTATGTGTTGTGAAATTGCACAGATTGCAAAAAAGCATTGCTATAACACTATTCTTTGGAGCATTTTCAAACGATCCATTTTTGTAAAAAAGGTCTTATCATTCTAGGCAATTAGGCTGGAATGAGACATAAATCATACAGCGATGACCTACTGTGGGTGTGGATGAAGACTAGAGCCAACAAATTAAGAACCCCTTCAGTACAAAATGTGCCTTAACACAATTAGTTCGGATTACTGTAATGCTATCTATATTTATGCTACATCAAGGTATATTCTATCATGACCATTAGATGGCAACAAAGGGCCCTTAGTTGTCTATATTTCTTTGAGAACATCTAATGGTTCACTTGATTTTTGCAGACCATATCTGGTATGCCTTGAAGCTCATTTGGAACCAATCCTTAGTCCAAACTAAGGTAACCACCTTTGTAACTACTACATAAGGTAGAAGCGTATAGCACCAATTGTAGATGCTACAGTTACCAGTGTACTTCTGGGTGCAAATTCATATCTTGTTTGTGATCTTTAAAGTTACATATGTCCCAGAATCAAATGTGACATATGTCCCAGAATCAAATGTGACACTTCTGTGGAAGTTTTCTTGAAGTTCTCACTTTGTGGGAAACCAAATTGCAATCAGACAGATGATGCTACTTTAATTGGATATAATTCCTCACTATCTTTTATTTTAGGCAAATGAATGGGAAAAATAATGGAAATAAAAGAAATGTGCACGGAAATGCAGATGCATTTGCTACAGGTTTTTGGGGTTTTTTTGGAGAAGAGAAAAAAGCATGCAAAAATTGAATTGGATAGAACTCATTTACATTTGGAAATGTGAGACTCAATCTGACAGATTTGGTCAATTATACAATTAATATTCCAGTACATTCTAAGTTCATAAGACGTGGCAAAAATCTGTTGTTGGGAATAGTGTGTGACATTGCCTTTCATGCCTCGAATGATTAATGTTTCTTATTATTTTCATCAAATTTTCTTATTCTTAGACTAAGATGTTTAGATAATGATGGTTCATAAGCGTGAAAGAGAGAAAGGACAAGTGCTAGTAAAATAATTGTCATTGTCGATAACATGTTGCCTTTCCTGTCTTTGGTGGCTACTAATTCTTGAGTCAATATTCAAGACAGGAAGATGGAAACCTAGAAATCACAGTTTATCTAAAGCCACCAACACTCCACACAAGTTTCAACAGTAACGATCCACTGTCACACAAAAAGAGCTGCATCACAACACGCATATATGGCAGGGTGAGAACTCACTGTAACACTCAACAAGATAAACAACTGGAGAGCAAGTACCTATGTGAATATTTCACACTGGGTAGCTGCAAACATTTATTATAAGATGCCTGTGCAACGCACAGAGGAGAGAAAGGAAGAAAGAAGGTACAAGACCAACTATATGGCACACCCAGCCATACATCAAAAGCACTTTGGAAGCAGTAGAATGCAGCTTCGAAAATTTGAAAGTGGGCATCACATTCTGCCCAGAGGTTACCATATGAGGACAAATCATGCATTGCAAAGATTGCTAAAAGTGGGAGATACTTCTCATGTAATCTACTGGATCCCCTGCATTGACTGCCACGTGACTATGTAAGACAGATAGGGAGGAAGCAAACCATCAGATTTCATGAACACAAGAGAGCTGCTAGGTAAGGAAACCCAACTCATTGGTAGCCTCAGATTGTAATGAACGAGGATATACATTCAATTTTGAAGCTACTAAATCAGGTAAAAAAATAGCCAGAGGAGTGATTGATGTGTAGTTGATTTTATACAGTACTATCCCAATGTTAAACTTATAGAGCATACTATGTTGTTTCTCCTCCTCCTCCTCCCTTCCTTCCCCTCCCCTTCCTCTATACTTCTTTCTATATATTAAAATAATCAGAAACCTTTAAAGCATACTAATAATATGTCTTATTTTTCCTCAAACATCCACATTTGTGCATGATTGTCAGAAAGCTGGGGGGAGGGAGCATTTTTCCTATGTTTTCATGATGTCCAGAAGTAATACCTCTATTTTTGTGAATGAAGTACTTAGACTTTATCTGTTTTATTAGGATAAAGAATTGGCTATGATCTTAGGTATGCATACTCTGAATGGCCTTGCTCAAAGTAACCTTATATACATGAGTGTACTGAGCATATGATAAAAACATCAATATTGTGACCACAACAGTATGAATCACAGAGAAAGAGGGAGGGAGGGAGGGAGAGACAGACAGACAGACAGACAGATGAAGATGAAGATGAGCTTCAATCACTCATTCATAGTTGCCATATTCACTTTTTTTTTCACCATACTTTATGGCATCTTATGTATATGTAGTTGCAGCTACTGGCTGCCTAAAAATTGGTTCTCTCATTTATAGTTTTCAAAATGCTTTTGTTAGTGAGCTGATTCGGCCATCTCTTTTTATTAACTTTTTAGTTGTTCCCCCAGGCCTTTTAATATACAAATAGTTTAATATTTAAAATGTATATACTGCAATTAAGCATTTAACCTAATTGGAAATTCAAGATGTTATTGTCCATATGCTGCATTTTAATCATTGTTGCAGTTTATGAGTTTGTGTGTGTGCTTTATAAAACTGCCCTGGGAAAAGGCTTTTGGTGAAGAGCATATCAGTTTTTCAAGCAATAATAATATAGTTTAATCTAATGAAACTGTGTGATTTAGATCCTCATCTAATGAGGGTGGTGATTTGGGACAGATACAATAAATAGTGGCTGTGTTTTTTTGGAGCCATAATCTATTTTGGGTATCAGGTATAGGAGCCACAATGGAAAAGGGATGAAATTACTGAAAGGATAACATTTAAACTTTATTTGTTTAATAAATCTACAAGCTGCCCAAAATGAGACTGGGTGAGTTGCACTTAAAATTAGAAAACAATAAAGAAGAACCTAAGTATCTGGACATGCTGAATAATAACCAGTCTCCCAAAGTTCTACAAACCTCTTACCTTCATGACTAGGAGAACAGCTAGGTTGTTAAGAAATATCCAGGTCCAAGTCCAATCCAGGAGGAAGGCACTGGAGACAAAATGGAGTCTGGAGGCTGATAAGTAAGAGGGCCCATTTATTGATGAACAGAACCACCAGGGTTTGTGGCTCTGGGGCAACTGACAAAATGGAGTTGAGAGTGGGGAGGTTTTGTACCTTCTTTGGATTTTGTATTTGAGCTTCCTGTTCTTGGGCAAGAACATCTCAGACCACAGCTGCTTCTACAATATTTCGGATTACAAACTTCTTAATAGCTTTGTCCTTGGGGACACAATGGGCACAGTTGTACAGCGTATAGGCTGGACATGTCCTCAGCCCTTCTTGGCACGACCATTATTTCTTCTCTTCCTTGTCATTTTGATGGTGAGGAGGTGAAATATGTCCTTTAATATTCTATTGGCTGTAGTCAGATTCCTATGGGGTCATGTAGGGGTTATGTAGAGTTCATAGCTGGCTCTATAGGCAAAAGAGGGAACGCAAATCCTAGGTGCTTGTCTGAGCTAATGTGGTCAACCTCTGGCTTATTGTTTATCTGAGCTTCCAGGTTTCTGAGACTTTGAATTGCTGGAGGGTGGTACAATGAAAAGGCTTTGGACTGCTTCTAATCCTATCATTAAGCCTTTGTTTGAAAAAATCCTGTCTTGAATTGATTACCAAATCTGCATTTCTAAAAGGTGGCCTCCTCAGTTTCTGCTTGGGGGCAGGAAGACTGGGACTTTTTTAAAGAGCATATTTCTCCATTTGTCCCTTTGGGGAAATATAAATACAGTGGGTCACAAACACTTCTGACCACAACCAAATTGGATGACAACCAAAAATTTCAGAAAATGTTTGACTCTGGTTGTGAACAAATCCTTGGGTGGCGATGTAACACAGCTGTGGAGATTTCCTCTTCCACACCATTTTTTTGTCCACGCATGCGCAGCCAGTCTTGCTTCCTGTCACGACCAAATTGGGTTGCGACCAAAGTCCTGGAATGGATTACGGTCATGACCTGAGGTTCCACTGTATCTGGCCTTTTTAATATTCATCAAAATATTTTTCTTCTGGAAGGGAGGGGGGGGGTTCCCACACATTATCGCTTGATTGAGGGAACTCATAGAGCACCCTAGAGCAAATCAAGATAGGTCGTCCTTTCTGGTTTATGCCATGAAGGACCTTAACTGCCTTTAAATTGTATCTAGAATGCTATTGGCATCCAATGAAAACCATGGAACAGTGATATCTTATAGGCATGCTGTAGGATGTCCAGCACTGCACTGCAGTGCACTGTACGGTAAATCAGCTGCAGCTTATTTTGTGTAGTCTTCAAGGGTAGCTTCCTGTATTGCAATAGTCCAGCTGTGATGTATATTAGATCTGTATGAGGGATTCCCGATCCAGAAAGAGGTGAAGCTGGCACACCAGATAAAGCTACATAAAGGCATCCTTGGACGCAATTGTCACCGTCTCTTCTGTGCATCCTAGGTGACCCCCCTAGATTGTGCATCAGTCTACAATGAGAAAATACAAACCCATCTAAGACTAAAAGATGGAATATCTCTGGATCTGGGGATCCCAAACACATAGAGGCACTTAGTCTTGATAAGATTGATCCTGAATCTTTTCTACCCCATCTAAACCTCTACAGACTACAGAGAACTAGGACAGGGCAGCAATGGCACCACCTGTCTGGCTTAATGTTGAGATCTATAACTAATTATCCTCCACATATTGATGACACTGGACCTTGAATAAATGGATAACCTCACCTACTAGTTTCATTGTACAGGTATCATGGCTGAGCTATCTCAAAACTGAGAAGCTAATTAGAATGACAACTGGGGGATGATGCCTTTTACCCAAGCAAACAGGAAGCATTCTGCCCCAGTTAAAGGGGCAAATGGAGACTTATAGCTTTAGAAAAAGCAACTGGAAGTGCACAGTGGTCTATTGAAAACTAAATTCATGCAAAATACTTCTTTATCAAAATATTTTTCTTCCTATATGTTTGGGGAAGGAGGTGTTAGGAATGAGTTTTTGCAACAATACTGCAGAAGAGATACATTAAGCAGCTTCTAATTTTCTATTTTTTTCAATGATAGCTATTAAAGATGTTGGCAACTGTGCCTACATGATCAAATGTACATCTTTATTTGTTTATTTTTTTGTCCCTCAGGGATCCTTGGTGCTCTCTGAGCTTGCTAGTTTTCTTGAAGATGTTTCATTACCCAAACTAGGTAAAATCATAAGTGGTTTTTTGTTTTTGTTTTATCTCTCTGGCTGGTTGATATTCCTGACAGTCATCTAGTTTGATCCTAAAGTTCCTCAAATGGAAAGAGAGAGAGAGAGAGAGGGAGAGAGGGAGGGAGGGAGGGAGGAAAGGGGGGGGGGGGAAACAGAGATAATGGATCACTACTAAAGGGGAAAATAGTTTACAGTTAAAGAAGGAGAGCTAGAAGGAAAATGTTAAGATTTCTTACACTTATGTCTTACAACTGCAAGAAAACAAGCAAGCTCAGAGAGCACCAAGGACCTCTCATTTCTTACCCTGTTTATTGTTAATGGATTAGTCCTTGTTGCCCTGTTTGAAAAATGACCCATCATTTCCCCAGCATTTTTGTGCTTTAGTTCCAGTAGCCTTTCCCCCCCAGAAGATCTGTTAGGCAAAGGTTTATGGCAAGGAACACAATATCCTTCTAATGTACAGTGCCTTGTGTTTTCTTTTTGGTGGCAGTAAGAAAACAAGTTATTCTGGTATTAAATTAAAGGACATCCCTGAAGATTGTATGTTTGCTAGTTGAGGAATTGATAATCAAAGCTCTGAAAGTTGAGGTATGCTCAATACTTCATTCTGAAATAGCTTCTCATTTGGCTTGATAGACTGCTGTATTCCCGAGGGCTCTCCTTGGACACCTTCCAAGCACCTTTATTTCCAGGCAGGGCAAAAATAATGGTGTGGGAGTTAAGGAAAGAGAAAAAGTGCAGGTTTAGTTTGGAAAAAAAGGAGCACAATATACAGTATGCAAAAGTATGAATTGCTGTCATCTAGATCAGTGTTTATCCATTTTTGGCAATGTTATTATCTATGGGCTTCAACTTCTGGATTTACTCAGGCTGAGGAAATCTGGAAGCTATAACCTATACATCTTAAAGTTGCCAAGGTTGAGAAACACCAATCTAGATTATTGTGGGTGTGCATGAATTAAAATACCTTAGTGCAATCATATTTAAAAGGAGCCAAAGATAACTATTGTCTCACTTCCCACTTGCATAGGAAAAAACAGTAGTTTTATGGGGGGAGGGGGGGGAAGAATAAAAATAAATGTCTCCACATTCAGAAGAAACTTTGGCCCAAATTAGAATGGAATGGAATGGAATAGAATAGAATAGAATAGAATAGAATAGAATAGAATAGAATAGAATAGAATAGAATGTTCTGGAAGGGACCTTGGAGGTCTTCTAGTCCAGCTTCCTGTTACAGCAGGAAAACCTAAACTATTTCAGATAAGTGACTCGATTTCATTGAGGGCCACATCAAGGTTGAGTTTGACCTCTGGGGGCTGGGGTGGGCATGGCCAGGGTGGGCATGGCCAGCTCAATGTCACTCATGTCGGGGGTGCCTGTGGCAGCCTGAGTGCTCTGCCAGTGAAAACGGGCTCCCAAGCTCCATTTTCACCTATGATGACCTCCTGCACCCTCTGCTAGTGAAAACAGAGGTCCACCCATGGCCCTTGTGAGCTCTGTTTTTGCTGGCAGAGGCACTGTGGGGGCGGTCTTTAAGCTGTTCCACTGGTTAATTGTGCTCACTGTTAGGAAATTTGTCCTTAATTCCAGGTTGCTTCTCTCTTTGATTAGGTTCCAACCATTGTTAATAGCGGAATGGTTACTATTCCCACATCCATTGATTTCTCTGGGAAAGAAGCTGCTGGACTGGACAAATTATTAAAATGTTTTTGTGAGGTTTTGACGAAGGGCTTGTTTTACAGGCTTGCAAGTAAAGGATGAATGAGTGTTTCCAAAGGATCTTTTTTTCTTTATTAAAGATAGTTCAGGATAGAAAATCTTGAAAATTCCCTGCAATATTTTTCTCCTACCAGTACAGGTAATCCTCACCTTACGACTGGTCATTAGTGAGTCTTTAAGGTTATGACAGACCATTAAAAAGGCATTTATGATCTGGATTCTAAGTTTTGATGGCTGCCCGGTGCCCATGGTCATATGTTTGCATTTTGGGCACTTGGCAATTGGTCCACATTTATTGTCACCTGCAGCATCCTGTAGTCACATAACTTTTTGATTTACAACATTTTTTTAGTCAAAACTGGCATTTACTTCTGGTTTCCAGCAAAAAATGCCCATTGTGGGCAATTGGCTCATTTAACGACTGCCATGTTTGCTTAACAACCATCCCTTAACTATTAACAATCACCCCTATTGGGTTAGTCATTGGAGTGGTAAATTGAAGAAAAGAAGGACTGGGCGACATGATAGCAGTATCCCACTATTTGAGAGGCAGCTACAAAGCAGTGGGGATCAATTTATTTTCCAAAGCACCAGAGGGCAGGCCAAGAAACAATGGATGGAAACTAATCAAGGAGAGAAGCAACCTGGAATTGAGGAGCAACTTCCTAACGTTGAAGACAATTAACCAGTATAATAGCTTATCTTCTAGAAGGTAGACCATGGGTCAGCAACCCGCGGCTCTGGAGCCGCATGTGGGTCTTTCATCTCTCTGCTGCAGCTCCCTGTCTCCAATTGGCTCCACAATTGATAGGGATTTCGGTTAGGACAAGTAGAGGAAAAAAGATGCCACACTAGGAGGAGACTCTATGGTGGGGGAACCGGACTTCCAATTAGTAGAGGAAACTCTACTAGGAGGAGACTCTATGATGGGGAAAACGGACTTCTGGTTGGCTCCAGAATTGAACAGGGCGCTTCTGATTAGGATCTTTGCCGCTTTTTGAGTGTTTAAGGTTGCTGATCCCTGGTGTAGATAGCAATAGCAAGACTTCACAGTGCTTTACAGTCCTCTCTAAGCGGTTTTACAGAGTCAGCCTCTTGCCCCAACAATCTGAGTCCTCATTTTACCCACCTCAGAAGGATGGAAGGCTGACTCAATCTTGAGCCTGGTGAGATTTGATCTGCCAAATTGCCAAGATGCTTCATCACTAAAAGTTTTTAAGAAGAGTCTGGACAGTCACTTGTTTGAAATGGCATAGGATCTCCTGCTTGAGCAGGGGGCTGGACTAGAAGACCACCAACGTCCCTCCCAACTCTATTCTGATTGGCTACCTGTACCATTAACTCATTTAGGTTAATGGAACAGAATTTTCTAGTGAAATTGGCTGAAAGGAGAACATTTCTCTGAAATTCTTTCAGAGTGTATAGGTAGTCCTTGATTTGCAACCACAACTGAGCATAAAATTTCCATTGCTGTAGCAATGCCAGACAGTTGTTAAGGGAGTTTTGTCCCATGTGAATCACTGCAGTTGTTAAGTTAGTAATACAATTGTTAATTGGATCTAGCTTCCTCATTGACTTTGCTTGTCCATAAGGTCACAAAAGATGATCACATGATCCTAAGACATTACAACTGTCATAACAACCATCCAAATTTTAACCACATGACCATGGGGATGCTGCAATATTTATCAATGTGAAATGGTTAACAGATTAATAGAGTTGGAAGGGTCATCTAGTCCAATCCCCCACCCAAACAGAAGACCATACACCATTTCTGACAAATGGCAGTCTAATCTCTTCTTGAAGGCATCCAGTGATGAAGCTCCCACAACTGGCAAAGGCAAGTTTTTCCATTGGTTGATTGTTCTTACTGTCAGAAAATTTCTCCTTATTTCTAGGTTGAATCTCTCCTTGATCAGTTTCCATCCATTATTCCTTGTCTGCCCTTCAGGTGCCTTGGAAAATAGCTTAAATCCTTCCTCTCTGTGGCAGCTCTCAATTATTGGAAGACTGCTATGATGTCTCCCCGGTCCTTCTCTTCACTAGACTAGTCATGCCCAGTTCCTGTAACCGTTCTTCATATGTTTTAGTCTCCAGTCCCCTAATCATCTTGATTGCTCTTCTCTGCACTTTTTCTAGAGTCTCAACATCTTTTTTTATAGTGTGGTACCAAAACTGGATGTAGTATTCTAGGTGTGGTTTTACTAAGCTTTAAAGAGTGGTATTAGTACCTCACTTGATCTTGATCTGCTCACTTGATCTTGATCTGCTAATGCAGATAATGATGTTAATGTTAATGATCATGTCACTTTTTTCAGTGCCATTGTAGCTTTGAAAGGCCACTAAACAAATGATTGTAAGTCAAGGACTATCTGTATGGTATTTCTGCAGTTATCTAATTATGATATGCCCAAGAGCCATATTATATTACAATCTGTTCAAAGGCTGGCAAATTCTCTGACCTCCAACATTTCAGTTAAATCTCTTCCCATTCTCCTTCACCCCAGTTTTACCCCTAAGAATTCACAACCAAAAATCATCATAAGTGATAGAAAGATGGCTAATAGTAACATCCTTTGTCATCTCCATCAATGAAGTAAGCTCAAAAAGACCACCAATATAAACTCAATATCAAGAAATTCTCAAATTTGCAAGTGAAGTTTTACAAATTTCAAGGTTGGTTTCAGTGTATTTTGCAGCTTAGAAAACCCAAGAAAACAAGGAACAATTGTGGAAAATTCACAGTGTATATACTAAGTCCCCAGCATAATTACAGGGCTGAATATTTCCAGAATTGCCTGTTTTTTGCTGCATGGGAAGAGAGATTTAACGTATCAAACTTCATGGTATAGCTGAATTGGAATAATGGACAAATGTGTTTGTTTTTGAGAGTAGAGTGTGAATGGAAATTAGACAGTAATGTTACTGTAAATGGTGTTCTCTCTGAATCCTTGCTTTAAAAACAGTTTTCATTCCAGATCACTAATATATTTGTTTTTGTTAAAGAACTAGGCAGCAGATCTAAAAAAAAATCACTAAAAAATAAATTAAAAATTAAAATCCATGCTTTAGTTTACCTACATAAAATTTGCAGTATTATATCTTCCATTATATATTGCATGATTTTTGATCTGGTAGAAGTTATGTTCCTCCTGAACAGAGGAAAATAAAGTGATGATAAACCTTTCTTGGAAAGAAGAACTACTGCATCATTTTGGCTGTCTTGATTGAGCATAGGCTGAGGGATGAGTCAAATTCTTAAGCATTTGAAAATGTGCAATTGTTCAGTATTGCAATGATGGAAGCCCTCGTGAAATTTTATTTTGCAGACTCAGCTCATTATTCAAAGCCCAGTTTGCTTCAGGACTAGGAAAAGTAACATTTGTCATTTATTTGACTTTTCATTTGTCATCCTATAACAGAATGTGTGAATGACCTTGGGGAAAGAGATACTGTCTAGGAAACAATTGGAACAAGAGAAGCAAGAGCCCCCAATGGCTTAAGGGTCAAAGGAAGAGAGCTAGGAAGAACCCACCCTAATAGATCAAACAAATTAAAAGTCAGAAAGTTTGTGCCTTCAGATTTGCAAGATTCAGTTAATGTACAATAAAGTAGAATTAGTTCATTAGTCCTGTTCTCTTCTGGTTTATCTGGAAGGGTTGATACAAACTTTGCTTCTACTCCTTAAACATCCAATGCAATATTATATACTTATTGTATCTTTCAAGTCCCCTCATCCTAGTTTCAGTGGCTTTCCAACTTTACCTTCTATTCTTTATTGCAATTGGTCCCTTGATTGTTTTATTGCCAGCCTCCTTTGATGAACCATTAGATAGGATCATCTTAAGTTTAATGCATAGTTGTTATTGTTTTATTGCATGCTCCTTGGGAAGGAATGCCAGGAGACACATTGTCTTGCCCCTTTGGAGCCTGAATCTGTGGAGGAAGACAAGCTGGAACAGGAGCAGACTGAGATTAAGGGGGTGGCTAGATTGGCTTGGGAAGAAAATGGGGAGGATCAGGCCCAGTCAGGCCAGGGCTTTTCAGGATTGGGATGGCTTGTAGGCAGGGAGGAAGGGAGACAGGATGACCAAGAGAAGTTTAGCAGTGAATATGAGAGATAGAGCTCAGGCGATTATTATCAGGTTATTATTGAGCAAGGAGAGTAGAGAGCCTTCTCTAGAAGAACAGTATAGACTGAACCAACTACTTGGAAGGAGAGCATCCTGCTCCTCTCCACAAGGCACACCTGGGGACTGAGATTTAAGGAGATGATGTGTGGAGAGGCATTTGTTGGGAACAAATGCTGAATTCCTGGAATGTTGATTGCTGAAGTTTGAATTTTCCTAGATTCCTTGCATTCTTTCTGGATTTCTTGCTTTGCAGCCATGATGCTCACAGCGTTGAGCTGGACTATATGCAGCCAGGGCCTGCTTGAGATGTGTGTGTGTGTGTGTGTGTGTGTGTGTGTGTGTGTGTATGATCACTCTGCTGTGGGACTTGCCAAAAAATGGGAGTGTTCGAGGAAATTTGGAGCAATAAAGGGGTGGTTTGAACTGCCAGTTGCCTGTGTTACCTCTGTGCCATGCCCCTGGTCATCACATACATACCTTGTAACTTCCTGTTAGGATGATTTGATGTTCCCTGCCTAAACCTTTTTGATACCCAAAAATGGCATGGCTTGGTGGTCATGTTATTGGCTAGGCATGGCCAACTCAATATCATTCACATTGAGGCATACATCTCCTCGCCTGGCCTCTCATGACTGTGGGGATGCTGCAACAGTTGTAAGTGTGAAAAATGGTCATAAGTCACTTTTTCCAGTGCCATTGTAACTTTGAATGGTCACTCCACACAACCAAAGTACCAGCAAAGGAGGGGGAAAAAACTCCAGAGAAGTTCCTGAGACAGGAAGTCTAGTCCTGCCAAGAATGTAATAAGGGTTAACGGAGAGGCAGTTTCTGTAAGCAAGAAACACCAGAATGTTTCCTTCCTGCCTTTCTTACAGGATTAGGCCAGTAATTTCTTCTAACAACCGGTTCTCCGAACTGCTTAGAATGTTAACAACCGGTTCTAGTGAATAGGTGTGAACTGGTAGAATCCCAACTCTGGGGCACGCAAGTCCCAGCCAAACTTACCTGCACTGCGCATGTGCATACCTCCCAGCTGATTTTTGGCCTCCCAGAGACTTGAGAGAAGCCTCTGCAGCCTTTGGAGGCCGAAAAACTGGCCTGTTTCATCACTTCTTGTATTTCCAGAAATACCGGAAGTGACAAAACAGGCCCATTTTTCAGCCTCCAAAGGCTGCAGAGGCTTCCCTCCCTTCTGGGAGGCCAAAAAAGGCCTCAAAAATCAGTTGGGAGGTGCGCAGTGCAGGTAAGGGGGCAGTGGGGGAATCACGCACACATGCGCAGGAGGTGAGAGGTGCATGCATTGCCTTCTGGGTGCTGGCACGCAAGCATGCACACAATTTTCGGCACAGGAGCCCAAAATGGTTAGCCACCACTGCTCTAGGTCTTTTCCTCTCTGTTGGAAACAATTTTCTAGCTCTGAGTTTATATTTCTTTAATTCTTTCTCCTCATCCTGGACTCAGACCCTCAATTTGACATTCAGTCAAGCTTGTGTAATTCTCTGGGACCAAAACCCTGGACTGTCGTGGAAAATATTTTTATCTTGACCTCTGTCTTACACTTACCACTGATCCAGATTTCAAAGCAAGTCCTAATGCTCTCTGGTGAATTAAAGTTCTTCTGGCTACTCTGGATCAAGTTTATGATGCAGCAATAAAGGATTTCAAGTTACATGTTTTTCATTGGCACAAGACCAGAAGGTGATGTTTATAAAAATAAATGTTGCCTTTATACACCTGATTCTCTTGCATTCTTTGCTTTAACTGTTCTGTTTAGAAAAGCAGATTTTTTCCTTTACATTTAATTGGGAAAGTATTTCTCCATAGATTCTATGAAATTATTAAAGCCACAAGCAATGCATACATGAATGGATGGATAGATAGATAGATAGATAGATAGATAGATAGATAGATAGATAGATAGATAGATAGATAGATAGATAGATAGATGATAGAAAAAGAGAATAAAGAGGGTTAAAATGATGAATGAAAGTAATAAATTATTACCATGTTTTTAAAAGTCTATGGAAATTCTCAGTCATTCAGGCAGAGCTGAAGAAACTTTTGGATGAGAAGTGAAACGTCTTCAAAGAAGAACCATATTTTTAAAACTTTCCTAAAAATGAAGCAGATTGCATTGATGTTGGAAAACAATGTTTCTCAAGGTCTAATATGTACAGTATGTGTGACACACATAAATGCACACTGAAGGCTGAAACTCACATATCTATTACAAGCAATTTAGGTTTAGTAATGCAAGTAAACATTTGTCATAATTGTGTGGCTGAGTTAACTAATCCATATGAGTGGGGATTTATACCATTCTCAATCCTTTCCCCAATCTCCCCCAATAAGGTAAATATTTCTTCTGATGTGATTTTTGTGAAAGGTTAAGACCTAAATCACAAATCCATACTGACATCACATGCATATAATTGAAATTATCATTATCTGTTCATGACAAGATGGAAGTCACAGTTGCCAGTTCTTTAACTGGTGCTGGCCTTCATAATGCACTACTATTTCAATGTAATATATGTGCAGATCCAGAGTGTGGTTTTTTGCAATTATCTGATAGAAATTTTGTCAATGTGCAGATTTTCTAAGGGCTATCCAAGATTTATTTTTCAATTGCAGTCAATGTGACAATAACCATTGGGATCTGGTTTATGCTACAATCATTCAATTTCCATTTACAGTATATAATTATAGAATAGAATAGAATAGAATACTTTATTGGCCAAGTGTGATTTGACACACAAGGTATTTGTCTTGGTGTAAATACTCTCAGTATACATAAAGAAAAGATACATTTGTTAAGAATCAAGAATCATAACGTACAAGACTTAATGATAGTCATAGGGTACAATCAATAATCAAATCATACTAGGAAACAGTCAATAAATCATAAGCATACAAGGGACAAAGTTACACAATCACAAGTGGGAGGGGATAGGTGATAAGGAGTGATGAGAAGATTAGCAGTAATAGTAGTGCAGACTTTGTAATAGTTGAAAGTGCTGAGGGAATTATTTGTTTAGCAGAGTGATGGATTTCGGGAAAAAACTGTTCTTGTGTCTAGTTGTTCTGATATGCAGTGCTCTATAATGTCGTTTTGAGGGAAGGAGTTGAAACAGTTTATGTCCGGAATATGAGGGGTCTGTAAATATTTCCACAGCCCTCTTTTTGACTCGTGCAGTATACAGGTCCTCGATTGAAGGCAGGTGGGTAGTAATTGTTTTTTCTGCAGTCGTAATTATCCACTGAAGTCTGTGTCTGTCCTGTTGGGTTGCAGAACCAAACCAGACAGTTATCAGATGAGAGACTCAATAATTCCTCTGTAGAACCGTTTCAGCAGCTCCTTGGGCAGTTTGAGCTTTTTGAGTTGGCACAGAAAGAACATTCTTTGTTTTGCCTTTTTGATGACGTTTTTGATGTTAGGTGTCCATTTTAGGTCATGTGATATAGTAGAACCTGGAAATTTGAAGGTCTCTACTGTTGATATGGTGTTGTCTAGTATTCTAAGAAGTGGTAGTATGGGAGGGTTTCTTCTAAAGTCTACCACCATTTCTACGGTTTTGAGTGTGTTCAGTTCCAGATTGTTCTGGTTATACCACGAAGCAAGTTGTATAACCTCCTGTCTGTATGCAGATTCATCATTGTCTCGAATGAGACCAATCACTGTTGCGTCATCAGCAAACTTCAGTATTTTAACAGATGGATCGTTTGAGATGCAGTCATTGGTATACAGGGAGAAGAGAAGTGGAGATAGCACACAGCCTTGGGGGGCCCCTGTGCTGATTGTACAGATGTCGGATGTGATTCTGCCTAGTTTCACCTGCTGTTTCCTGTCTGTTAGGAAGCTTATGATCCACTTACAAGTGTGTTCACGTACCGCTAGTTGGTTTAATTTACTTAGAAGAGTGTCTGGAATGATGGTATTGAATGCTGAACTGAAGTCTACAAAGAGGACCTTTGCGTAGGTATTTGGAGATACAAGGTGTTGTAGGATGTAATGCAGAGCCATGTTAATAGCATCATCTGTCAATCTACAGTATTTGCTTGGTATGCAAACTGCATGGGATCTAACAGCGGATCTGTGATGGTTTTCAGGTGGGATAGCACAAGCCTTTCAAAGATTTTCATAACTACAGATGTTAGAGCAACTGGTCTGTAGTCATTCAGTTCCTTGATGGAGGGCTTCTTTGGCACTGGGATGATGGTAGAACGTTTGAAGCAGGAAGGAACATAGCACATCTCTAGTGATCTATTGAAGATTGGGGCCAATTCTAGTGATTGGGGCCATCTCTAGTGATCTATTGAAGATGGAGGCCAATTGCTCAGCACAGACTTTTAAGCAAGAAGGAGTTATCTCGTCTGGCCCTGGTAGTTATTAATTAATTAATGGTGTGCATTTGAGTGAGGGCTGACTTTTTGCAGACTAGTACATTGCCAAGGTTAAGGAGAAGAGGATGCCTGGAAAAAGAAGAAAAAAATCAAAATTAGGGAGAAATGTTTAATTCCACCTACATTTTTCTGTGGCTCTTACAAGGCAGAGGTGGTGTTCAGCAGATTGAGACCAGTTCTTGAGAACTGGTTGCAGAAATTTTGAGTAGTTCGGAGAACTGGCAAATACCACCTCTGACTGGAGGTTTTACAGTATCCTTCCCCTGCCACACCCACCAAGCCACGCCCACAAAACTGGTAGTAAAAAAATTTGAATCCCACTACCATTACAAGGTGTTACTTGGCATAAGTCTCATAAAAGATAACCTCTGATGAAATGTGGAGAAAAGAAAAGCTTTACATTTAGGCAAGAAAAATCAAAGGTATAAGTACAGATTAGGTGAGGCCTGGCTCAAAAACAGTAACTGAGAGAGGGACCTTGGAGTCTTAGTAGATGATCACTTCAATATGAGCCAGCATTTGTGCAGCAGCAACCAAAAAAGCTAATGCAATATTGGGTTGTATAAACAGAGGCATAGAATCAATATCATATGAAGTACTAGTACAGCTTTATAAAACCCTAGGAAGAACACGCCTTCAATACTGCAACCAATTTTGGTCACTATACTACAAAAAAGATGTTGAGACTTTGGAAAAAGTTCAGAGAAAAGCAATTAAGATGATCAAAAGCCTGGAGACTAAACCATATGAGGAACAGTTGCAGGTTTTGGGTCTGGCTAGTTTAAAGAAAAGAAGAATTAGGGGTGACTTGATAACAGTATTCCAATATTTTGAGGGGCAGCCACAAAAAAGAAGGGATCAAATTATTCTCCAATGCACCAGACGGCAGGACAAGATTGGTTGGAAACTAATCAAAAAGAGAAGCAACCTGGAACTGAGGAGAAACATCCCAACTATGAGGACAATTAACCAGCAGAACAGCTTGCCTTCTGAAATTGTGGGCATTACATTACTGGAGGTTGTTAAGAAGCGGGGTGTCAAACTCGATTTCATTGAGGGCCGCATCAGGGTTTAACCTCAGGGGCAGGATGGGCGTGGCTAGAGTGCGCATTGCCAGTTTGTCATCTCTCCTGTCGAGGGCACCTATGGTAGCCTGAGCCCTCTGTCAGTGAAAATGGGTTGCTGAGCTCTTTTTTCAGCTGAAATGGCCTCCTACAACCCTCTGCCTGTGAAAAGGGAGCTTAGAAGGGCCCTCCAGAGCTCCCTTTTCACTGGCAGAGGCCCTATGGACCAGTCCTTCACTGTTTCCAGGATGGCCCCACAGGCCAGATATAAGCACCCTGCGGGCTGGATCTGGTGTCCAGGCCTTGAGTTTGACACTCCTGGACTAGACAGTTATTGTCTGAAATTATATACATTCTCCTACTTCAGCAGACCTCCAAGGTCCCTTCCATATTCTGTTCTATTCTATTTTCTGTTCTGTTCTATTCTGTCCTATTCTATCCTATCCTATCCTATCCTATGCCACCTTTCCATTGAAGATTCCCTGGATTGAAATAATGTCCAGTTTATTTGGTCACCATTATGTAAACAAGATGTTGAGACTCTGGAAAGAGTACAGAGAAGAGCAACAAAAATGATTAGGGGATTGGAACATAAAACATATAAAGAATGATTACAGGAATTGTGTAAGCCTATTTTAATGAAAAGAAGAACAAAGGGTGAAATGATAGCACTGTTCCAATATCTAAAGGGCTGCCATAAAGAAGAGGGAATCAACCTATTCTCCAAAGGAAGGCAGGATGAGAAGCTATGGATGGAAACTAATCAAGGAGAGAAGCAACCTAGAACTAAGGAGAAATTTCCTGTCAGTTAAAACAATTAATCAGTGGAATGACTTGCCTCCAGAAATTGTGGATGGTCCAAAACTGGAAGTTTTTAAAAAGAGATTGAACACCCATTTGTGTGAGAGCATAGCCTGAGCAGAGGGTTGGACTAGAATACCTCCAAGGTCCCTTCCAATTCTGTTATTCTGTTATTTATTCCCTCCAAAACAGGATTCATCTGTAAGATGTAACTACTAAGGATGATTTTCAAAGTTGTTGCTGCTACAGGACCATTACTCAGTTTAAAAAAAATGGCAATATTTGCTTGCAGAATACCTTCTGGGATGTGCTTGGATTTTTCCAGCACAAATTCTGTGTTTTTAGATGAAAACCTTTATAGTCTATTTGTTACTTTCAAAGCAGCTGAAATTCTTTTATTGTAACATTGGGAATAAAACATTGCCTTCTACATGTTCAATATTGCTGGCTTCTAAAATGTTATCTGTGGTTATATAGAACTTTATAATGCTGCAGCATAGTTTGTGCAAATGCTTATTACAAATTGCCATTGCTTCTTTATTCCTGTGTGTTACGGTTTAATCAGGATCCCCTTATGGAGTTTCAGAATATATTATCTGGCAAAATGAATGATCAAAGCAATGGAAAAGTAAAACAAAGCATGGAAATGATACATTCCTAGGGAATGGCTAGGTTTCTCATGATTGGTTCTCCATCAATCCATTTTAAATTGTACTACGTATTTACTTGATGTCTCACTACCAAGAAATGTAGCAAGACCTAACCTTTTGGGGTCCAATCATGCAATTGCTTTAGAAGCACCAATCTTTCGATTAAGGGGGCTTTGATCGGTTGTCATTTGCATAGCCAACATGTTTAAAGGATTGGAAGGGACTCAAATCCAATTTATGGATTTGGTGTCCATGTGGCTGCATTTTGCCATCAGAAGTAGTGCTTGCTTCCTCACCAGGCATCTGCAAATCCTTTTTAGTAGCATCTGGAGAATCAAAGAGCATTTTGGAACATACACACATACATACCCACATTCTCACACCTTAATTTAGTTTATGATGCCTCCTAATGTTAGTCAAACAAAAACAATTTTCTGGCTCAGTTCTTTTGGAAACTCCCTCCTCCCATTTTTAATTTGCCTGCCAAATGCTAAATATGGAGTATTTTTAAGATTTCCTCTTGTCAGCCCCTTTGCAAAGGAGCTGCTATTTTTTTTTCAGTTGGCCTGCCTCCGATGGGTAATTACCAGATGCTCTCCAACTCTCATTAAAGTGAAATCAACATCCTTTCAAAAGCCAGAAAGATATTGGGAGATGGATTTCTTCAACATCATTTCACCAAATTATCTATAATCAACTCCAAGAACCGCAAAGGGTGCAGTATGCTGCCAGAAGACCTCTTGAATGAATTTGTCCCTTCTGATATATGATATATATATATATATATATATATATATATATATATATATATATATATATATATATATATATGGAAAGGAAACCAATAAAGAAATTGGAGAGCAATTTTCAACTGCTGAAAACATTTAGCTACTTAAATCATTGACACTGAGGCTAAAAGATGGCAAGCTTTCGTGAACCATGTTTAGTAACATGCAGTGAGATATTGCAGTTTTTCACATGTAGCCCATGTTTCTATATTAAAAAAAATAACTTCTTCATGAAAAATATCTTGTTCTGCTTCTTATTGAATCATAGATTATATATTGTGTAATTTTCAGTTATACTGACAATCTAAAATAGGTAGAAACTTAATAATTCAATCCTAACCAACAACCTAACAATTATTAAGTAGCCTCTAAAAATATAGGCAGTTCCCAGCAGAGTGGCTTTTTGTAAAGTTAGAGTGTTCAGATCTCATAAATTCAATATTTCCAGATATCATGAAAGTCCTTTAGGTATTACTCAAAGGGCTCCTATCATGAGTGCTATAAAAATGGATTAACCATTATCACCTGGCTAAACTACGAGAAAAGAAACTCTAGTTGGTGTTTTGTTTGCTCCTATTTGCACTTAAGTTGTGGTAAATGGACGTGTAGGCTTGAACCAGTCAATAATTGTCCTTCAGGTTGAAGAACCACATATTACTTTGACTATCATACTACCCAGATGTACATGAAGATGATATAAGCAATGTTATCCCTCCTGAATGTTTCAAATCTTTCCTGATATACAATATCTAGATCCAGACCCATACTTACAAAAAAAAAAAAAAAGACTCAAAAGATTCACTTAGAAAATATGAAATATATGAAGCCAGGCACTGATTAATTATTCAGTTTGGCATGCCAGACAGATTCCTCTAGCTGTCTGGTAAGTGGGGGCATGAGTTAAATTCAAACAGCTGGAAATGTTCCATGTGCAGCCATAACCTGTTAATTAAAAGACCACTGGGGTCTCTACTTTGAATATAGAATTCCACATAGCAAAGAAAACAAGCTGAACAAAACCAGAGATGCTTATGCTTCTTCCTCCTTTCCTTGCTTTTCTTTCCTCTTCTGAGGTAGGTTAGATTAAGAGGGCATAAGTGGCTTAAAATCACTTAGTTGAGGCTGGTCTTGAATTTGGATCTCACCAGTTCTAGTCCAATATCTCAGTTTCTACATCAAACTGACTATATGCTTCCCATGACATATTTATATACAGTAAGATTGATTATATGTTTCTAGGTTTCTCGATTCGTAAAAAAGTTCCTTCAGCCTGCATTTGCAAACTGATTTTTGTTCACAAAGATGTGTGCTTCAGTCTTTATGAATTGCATCTGTGATGAGGAATTGCAGGATCTACAACCAGACCAGTCAACTCTTGTCTCAATACCCACATTAGGTGTACAAGTAACAGTGCAGTAAGATTCTTTCTCAATTCATAGATTTTTCTCCCCATGCTTTGTATAGTATTATGCAAAAACAAACAAAAAGAATAATTTTCCTATCAATGTTCAACCAACCTAATGAAGAATAGAGTGTCTACTAGATTTTCAAGAGAGATCAAAATAATTCTCAATAGTTTCATATTTTACTCTTATATTTCCATATCAGAAATGAAAGTTAGTAATTTGTTGGCTGGAATAGATCTCAGATTCCTCTAATGAGACAAAAGGTCACCATGTTCTCTCCGAGACATTATTCTTCAGGATCAGGATGTGATTTAGTAAGAAACCATATCAACCTCCATCATTTCACATTATCTTCACTTCAAACACTCTTTTCTTTCTTATTATGGGGAACGACAGAACTAAGTCTTCTATCCTTCCATTCCCTGTTGTTAGTATCAGGCAAAGTTCCATTTAATCTCCTTTTGGTATTTCATCTCAGGAAGTTTCTCATTTTGCACTGCTGGAGTAGTGGTGGTATGCTACTGGTTTGGACCGGTAGTAAAAAAACTAGTAGTAAAAAAAGAAGCCTCTGATCAGCTGAGAGGATAAAAGACTGAAAAGTGCATGGGAGGGTGGGCTGCTAGCTTTTTGTTTCTTCATCCTCTCAGCTGATTGGCTTGTTAGAGATGTGCACGTTAGGTGTGCTTGCGCATGCACACGATCACCCACCGAACCAGTAGCGACTAAGGTAGGATCCCACTAGTGTGCTGGAGTATACTATGAATGTACCTAGCATAGAAAATATTTTACAACATCCCTCTGGAATGAGATTTCCACTGAAATTTGAATGGTTCCCACCCAACTGGTATTTGAAAGGGCTCTAAAGACCTGGTTCTTTGGAGATCTTTGGAAAGAATGATTAGCCTTTGGAAAGGATGATTAATGTCCCTTTCTTCCTTTCCATTTTCTTTTGTGGTTGAACTGGAAGATCTCCAAGGTCTCTTCCAACTCTTATTCTGTATTCTGCTTTAATATTTACAGAGAGATGTTGCACTCATGCAAGTTCCAAAATATCCTCTTGTATCAAAGAAATAATACTGAATAAGCAATCCATAAAGAAATCCCAGTTTGAGTTTGCATCAATATTATATTCAGTAAGACCCACTCCAGCCAACTGGAACTTTGCCTGTTACAGAGCTCCAGGTCAGCGCTTTGAACAAGTATGCCTTTGTTGTTGATAATTAAGCAATGCTCTTAACACAAGAATGCTCATTTGAATTCTCTTCCCTTCCTACAGATTGATTCATTTACATCATCCTTAATTTTTGATATGACCCTTGTGGAAGGGTCTGCCTTTCCTTTCTGCCTCCCTCATTTTGAGCATATTTTTAGTCCACTAAAAAGTTTTGGAGGCTTGCAACTTTTATTAATGTATAAACAATAATAGGTAGGGTGCCTTAGAGGAAAAAGTTGTCTTTGGAAAAAGAAAGTCTTGATACAAAAGGGAGGTCTAGTACATTTCAGACAGACTTTCCTGGCTTGCTGGCATAAAAAATATTGTTTAGAAGGGTGGGGTGATTCTTACAGCATTGTATTTATTATACAGAGGAGTAGCTAGATTTTTCATATTTTTTTCTTGCTCTTTATCACTTCCTAAAACTAACATTACGTTGTTCTCTTTGGAGTCTTTGGTGCTCACTGAAATTGGCTGTTTGGCTTGTGATGTGACACTGGAAGGGCAAGTCACTAGAATATAAAATGAGAGCAACCCCCATCTCCTACTATCATGACACTGATGAGGTTACCTAGTTTGGTAATGAAACACCTGCAAAAAAAAATCAGAGAGCACCAAGGACTCCACCATTCAACCCTGTATTATAAATATCCTCTTCTGTTGTTCTCTTTTTTTCCTCCATTATCAGAAGGTCCCATGGTCCTAGCTATAGATATACAGTTAAAGATAAAGGTTTTTCCTGTCCAGTTGTATCTGACTCTATGGAGTGGTGCTCATCTCTGTTCCTTAGCCAGCATTGTCAAAGACACCTCTATGATCATATTGCACAGTATTAAAAATGCAAGGAACTGTCTTGCCTCTGACTATTCTGGATGATGATTATGATGATGGTAATTATGATGGTGATGATGATGATGATGTAAATGTCTTCACATTAAGCACCAATTTTTTTTTTTGTAAAGGTTCAGGAAGGCAGATGGAAAAACTTTAAAATTTTAATTTGACACAATATGAGCTTCACTGATATAAGGATGATGGAGTGGTGCAGTGGCCGAGAGGTAGACTTCTCACTTCACAATCAGGAGACTGTGAGTTCGATCTAGGTAGAGGCAGTTATTTCTTGCTCTGGGCACACTGAGAACATATCTGCTGAACAAAACTCTGCATTGGTGGCAGGAAGGGCATCCGGCCATTAAAACACTCTGCTAGCTCGATTCAGTTGTCCAGACTCCACCCCACAAGGGATTAGGTGGTCATTAAATAAAGATGATGATGACTGATATCAGGATGATGCTTTGTGAATTCCCCCAGATTCAAATCAGTGTACCTGACTACTTGAGAACATGGGGAAACCACTGGTGACCTTCTATATACAGTAAATTATATAGTAGCACAGTTTAGGAAGGCACCTAATATATATAATTTCTCTGCAGGAAAAACAATTTGTTCTTGTAATTTAACATTGACTGTTGTTTGGGATCAATGATCCATCTCTGAACCCTATACTGTTGGTGCTTGAATGTTGGCATCATAATAATAACAAAAAAAATATAGCAAAATATGAACTCCATCTGCTGGCAAAATTTTATTCATAAAGAAGTGGAAAATAAACCCAAGGATTAATAATACCTAGAGGCAAATATAAAACTCTGACTGTTGAATTAACAAGATAATACGTCTATTCACAAATTAAATTGGTAGCCTAAAGGTGTTATTTTGTTATTTGTTTTCCATGATTTTTCTCTTATACAGAGACAGCAGATCATTTGTTGTTAAGAACAGTATTTTTTACAGCTAAAATAAATGATGCTTAAACATCTGGTTAAACTTTTTTTCCTCTCATCCATGGAGATCAAAGGAATTTTTCATCTTGATTGTTTCATTATTCCTAGCTTCTATTTGTGCTATAATTTTTCATATATAAATCCTTCTGGGTTTGGGGTTTTTTTCCCCAAAAAATAAAAGATGTGATGAACATTCATTTATCTACAAAATAAAAGAAAGCTGCATTTGTGCATAAGCCAGGTATGTATTGGGGTTTTGATTTATATTTATCCATCAATGTCCTCAAGGAAAATTACATATGCAGTTCAGGCTGATCCTAATATTCGGCAAAGCAATCACCTCCAATAAACACATGAAATGTATTACAAATAGGCATACTTTTCTTATCTTTCTAGAATACCATAATCCCAAGACTCTTAGCAAAAATCGGAACACCTACAATACTAAATAAAAACTAAAATTGGAAAGTCATATAATTATTACAACGAATTTCAATGTAAACCAGCAATCCAGGAACAATTAACAATTTGATATTGTTGGGTCAGTTTTATCCTTAAAATGCTCCTGAATTGTTCTGTTTTGATCAGCTTGCAGAAATTCAGGATGTGTGGGTCATGCTGCACTTGCTGTGGAAAGATATTCTGAAAATATAGGCTACAGTCAAGAAGTATCTTGTTGGGCTATTGAAAGGGAAGGAAAGGGAAACTAGACATAAACAATCAAAAGATAGCAGGTGAATCTGTTGAAAGCTTATATTATAAACAACAATCCCAGGTGGCCAAAAACCTGGGAAGAAACATTACAGATCATTCAAACAGATGATCCTACCTTAATGAACTTATTGAGCTTGCAATTCTTACATTCTCAACTCTATGGGGCTTGACACACATTTTCTTTGCCACAAACCCTTATGTTATAGTAATATGGGGCTACACAATTATTCCTATGTTCCCATAAGATAGATCAATTTTGGTCACAAGAGATAATCTGGAAGGAACTGTGGGATGCCTAAGTCATGCCAACTCATAGTTCACATTCATGTTGACCCTTGGGTTGTTGACTAAAAGATAATTTTAGATCCTTATCATGTGTTAAGCCATTAACAATGGTTTATAAAATATATTTTCTAAGTTTATATACCACATTGAGTTAAAATCAAAGCCCATGGCAGCTTAGTACAATGTATAAATCACACAGGCATGTTCATAAACATATAGGCAATGTTTGTGAAAATTTCTGTAAAAATCAACACATCATAAGTAGAATGTCTCTCTAGTGCTTCTCAATTCATCTCAGATAGTAAAATCTCATGAGGCAGTCTTGGTCGTACAGGTAAAGCAAAACATGATGCTATTTCATTCCTTATGGAACTATACATCTATAAATTTTGTAAACTTTGAAATAACTACATAAGTATCTTATATGGAAGATCCATGAGTTCAAATATGTCTAATGGAATTAAAATCATAGTTACTGGGAAATTTCCTGCCTTGACCCAATAAATCAAAGCCAAACCACCATTAAGAGGTACACCACTTGGGGGTACTGTGGTATTTAAAGTATTGGCCCATGGTTCAGAAGATCCTGATTCAACTCTAACTTTACTCATTCTGTAATAGGGTCATTATTACTCAGCCCAATTTAAATCATAAGGTTGCTTTTGCATGGAAAAACTGGAGAAGTGATTGTTATGTGTATCTGTAGTGTGTCTTATGAAACTGGAAAAAAGCAAGATTTAAGTCTAACACAGAGAGAAATAAACAGAAGCCAGAATTAATGTGATTTGACTGAAAAAGGGTAAAAATGTAACTCATTACATTTTTCCAAGCAAAAACAACAGAAGAAGGAAGTGAAAGTCAGATTCACTTAATTACAATGTTTCTCAAAAGAGTACACCTCATTACCCATTGAGTATTTCCTAACCCAATGTTCAAAGTGTTTTTATTTCTTTTTAAACATTCTCATTAAGTTTGATGATTTTTTAAAAAAAAAATCAATTCCCATCAATTTGGTGAAACATAATTTATTTTTGAAACAAAATCAGAAGAGCAGAAAACTTTGGGAAAACGTATGAGTGTAGAGATCTTTTATTTAATTATGAGTTGCACAGTCCTTGATTGTTTTCTTGCAGATATTTCATTACTCAACTAGGTAACATCTTCAGTTCTAGAAATGAGAGGGGTTTGTTCTGTGTTTTTATGTAAGTGGCTGGCCCCGTCAGTATTGGTGCTAGTTTATCTTCTTGGTAGTTTCTTTATTAGGCTGTTGTTTATTTTTGCTTCTCTGAATTGGTTCTGTTGTGTTAACTGGAACGCTGACAAGTTATTTGATTGGGATGTTGGTTATTGCTTGATTGTTGGTCTATTATTATCCTGGTGTTAATTCCTCTTATCTGGGTGTTGATTGCTGGGGAGGATGTGTTTTAGTCTTTTTTTTTCCCTTTTAAGCTTTTTAATTTTCTCAACTTCAAAGAATGGTATGTAAATGTTGTTTATCTCTATGTGCCTGTAGATGGCTGATTTGTCTGAGTGCCAGACTTCTTAGAATTCCCTAGTGTTTTTGAACTTAGTTTACATAATGAGATGCCTAAAATGAGTGTATGTCGTTGTACAGTAATCAACTCCTGTGGATGAAACTATAGCCCAAAGAATGTTATCCTAGGAATCCTAGGAAACTTCCCTCAATGTCTTTTTCTGCAAGAAGGCTTCATAGGGATGGACAGCTATATTATAATATGGAACATAGAACTTGTGTTTGTTTGACAATGCTGAACACAAACCAACTTCCTTAGTTTGTTGGGCAAACCCATCCCTTGTAATTTGTTTAAGGATCAGTGTATCAAAGGGAACAATTATATAGAGAGAGCAAGATGATGATGTGGTAAGCTCAAAAATCTCCTCTCCAAATAAGTTCTAGAAGACTTTACAAATGAGGTAGAAAGATATATCTTTAATTGGAAAGAAATAGGTTCGAACTCTTTATAGCAGTTGTGCTCTGGTTTTAGCTCCAAATCATTTAATTGCAGCAGAAATAAACTGTGTTCCTCTGGCAAAATAATAATTTTGAATAGCTGGAGCAGATCTCTATGCATTATAAAATACATAATCCAGGTAGGCATTTCTGCTTCCTGAAGCTTGAAAAAATATCTCAAAATACTTATCTCGAAAAGTTATCTCAAAAGACTCCCACTGAAGTTCCAGCTTCTCTGTTTCTGACACTTGAAGAAAGTAGAAATCTTGGTCTTAGAATAATATATTAGTAATTCCTCATCAAAGTAATCATGCATAAGTAATCTCAAGGTGTTTTTAAGGCCAATGGAAGTTAGAATTACTGCATCATCAACATACAGTAGTAAATTGTAATATCTTTGGACCAATTTGGGGGAACTTCACATTTACTAGTAAGTAAGTCTGACCAATGTGAATTGCCTGAAAGTATCTTCTGTGAACCATAAAGCAGATTAGGAAAATTATGTCTTCTTGCATGAGATTTTAAGTTTTACTTTTAATCAGTTAAATGTTATTTATACATTTTATATTTTGATTTGCTTTTGAGGTGCCTGTGACCATATTCAAAATTATGTGAGAAAATCTGCCATCTGAAATTGTTGCTGATAATCAGGTTCAGACTCTTTGCAAAGATAATTATATCTTTATAATGTCACACTAGACATATTTTATTTGATTTTGGCTCAATGCAAACACTATTTCTGTGGCTTAGTTAACAAAGTATGATTAAAATGAACCATGGCTTATTATGAACCATTGTATATGATTAATCAAATATAATCCGGTAAGATTTATAGTTCATGCTAAGATTTAAATCTAGGATTTCACCAAATCTAACACACATGTCAGAAGTATTATTTATCTATAACTATGTCTGTCTAACTATCATCTGTCTGTCTGTCTGTCTGTCTATCTATCTATCTATCTATCACATTCTTTATAGCAATGTACCAGTGAAGCTTTTCAATGCAAAATAACAATCATTCCAAGGGAAAAATAGTTCTGATTATATTAATTAAAATAATTAAGTGATACATTTGGAATGAGTTGCATTTTGAAACTGGGAAAGGTTGCAGAATTACATGTGCAGTCAAGCAGCTACAGTTTGTAAATATATGATCTGTAGTGGTCATTGTAAATTGGGTAAAGTAAGAATATTTCATTTACAAATAAAATTAATGCATAAATATAGCTCACTGGAATCTAAGCAGGTGATGGTACTTTGTTGAATTTTGCTCACTCAAAAAAGCTGAGCAGGTCTGTACTGAAATAAAAGACACCAGGATATCCTAAAGTTTTGACTGGGAAATTGAAAACAAGTAATTTTTCCAAAACTGAAAAAAGTAATTATTCCAAAATTGAAAAAAAGTAATCAAGGCAACAGTAAACCACTTCTTTATCATTGGCAAAGAATTACAATAACTTTCCTGTATTCTCAAAAGTAGTTGAGCCTGATTCAAAAGAATTTCTATCTTGTAGAATGCTGATATAGATGCTGGATTCATAATTACAAGGAATTTTTTTGCCGAACATTGAGTATAATAATTGCCAAAGAAACCTTTCCATGGTAAAAAAGTAAAGTATATTTTATTTAACTTTTTTTCTGTCATTCATAAATTTCTGACAAAGAGAGAATCATGCTATGAAGAAACTGCATGCCAAGTTTTGGTGTACGTAAATCTTATTTTATCAGTCTGGGACTATGTTTCAAAGGGACATTTCACTTCAGTGAAGTTTTAAAGCAAAGCGCTCCTTTAACTTGACTTGTCAAACCTCGAGGGTCCTCTGCTTTCAACCAATATAATCCCAGTTCCTTGCTTGGCTTTCAAAAAATAGGCTTCTATGCATGTGTGGCACATGGGCAGAAGCCATTTCTATGAAAATGAACTTGCCAACAGGGGCAAATATACCTTGTCTCGGTGCAACAAAGAATTGTAACGTGCCTCTTAAGGTATTACGTCAGAGGTATCAAACTCCATCATGGGCTGTATCAGGATTTTGTTTGCTCTTGGGGGACAGAGGTGGGCATGACCTGGTCATTTGGTCTGAAAGGGTAGGAGAAGTCGGAGTGGGCCGGTCCCTCACTGTCTCTGGGACAGATCCAAAAGACCATTCTGGGCCTGTCACGGGCCAAATTGTGGGACCTGTTGATTGCTTTGGCTGCCCATGGTATACATAATAATTTATGCCAGTACAACCACAGTTCAAAGGCATCAATTCTTCTGAGCTAGGTTGGTACTTATCAGAAAAAAAAAATTGGAAGGAGGAGAACTCTAGTCCATCTTGACTTTCTTTAGGAAAGTGGGAAATCTAACATATACTTAAAGTTACTATTGGTTACTTCTCCTTGTCCTCTAAACTTTGAATGACTGCTTTTGAAAGGTAGTTAGTTGCAAATTCTGGGAAGGTAAAGCAACCAAGCACAGACCAACACAACTTTTGACATAAAAGAAAGAATCAAGAGTAGAACTTCAAAAATTTTTTTAATGTATTAAAGACCAACGGCAATTTCTCACTTTTTTGGAGCCTTACTGTGAGATTTCTTCTCTTCCATCAGCAATAGCCATATAAGCCTAAACACAGTGAAGTAAACAAACCCTGATGGAGCTAATTCATGCCTGACAAGATGTACTCTGGACTGGTTTACAAATACAGGAAAGCAGTGAGAAAATTAGTCTTAACAACAGCTGAAACCTATTACAGATCTTTTCCCTCCAGCTTTCTTGGCTGAGATTGAGTGAAGAATGAATACCTGTTCAAAGAAGAGGCTGTAAACAGCTAAGTCTTCTGGGGTTCATATTTCACAGCAATGTGTGTTGAAGGGTGAGAAAATCAGGCTGTGTTCCACAGGTTTTGGTTTTTATGCTTTCATCAGAAAGTGCTGGGAGCTTTTACAATATTTTGCAAAAATAACAAATGCAGATTAAACATATACAGAGACGGATTGTCCTTATTCCCAAACAGAGATTATTCAGAGTGACAAACATGAATTCATTCTGTTCCATGCAGGATAAAATGAGTTCAGTCACGTAATATGACTTTTATGTGTTTAAAAGATCATATTGAAGTCAGTGCAAGTTCTCTCCGCTGTCATTATACATCCCCTGTGCTCAAACATCAGCAATTTACTTGGGAAATAATGTTAGAATGTGGTCTAATACAATAATTTATTCACCGTTTGTCTGTAGACTGTGACAGTGGAGAATAGTTTGCAACATGGCCATTGATGTGATGTATTTTATTTCTAAACACAACAGCTGTAATTTAGAAATGTAGGTATATACATTTACAAACAAGAGCAATATGATGTAGCGCAGGGGTCCCTAACCCCCAGGACGCAGAAGTGTTTGGAACCAGGCACTCATGCTTGCAGGTGCTCATGCTCACATGCACAGCTCCATTTGTGCAAGCCGCGGGCGCTCATGCACACATGTGCTGCTCACGCACAACCATCCCCTGTCCCCATCACCATCAGTCCACCAAGTTGGAAAGGTCGGAGACTGCTGATGTAGCGGTTAAGGCATTATTTATTTATTTATTTATTTATTTATTTATTTATTTATTTGTCAATCGCTTACAAGGTAATAAATATAAGTATAAACTTGAGTAAGAATACAGGAAATAGGTACGAATAAATGGGGACAGGGACAGGAGGCACAACGATGCACTTATGCACGCCCCTTACAGACCTCTTAGTAATGGAGTGAGGTCAATAGTGGTTAGTTTGAGGTTAAAGGAGTGGGGGTTAGAGGATGTAATAACAGAGTCAGGTAATGCATTCCAAGCATTGACCACTCTGTTGCTGAAGTCGTACTTTCTGCAATTAAGTTTGAAGCAGTTTACATTTGTATCTGTTGTTTGCTCTTGTATTGTTGTGGTTGAAGCTGAAGTAGTCATTGACTGGTAGGACATTGTAGCAGATAATTTTGTGTGCTACGCTTATGTCTAACTGTAGGAGGCTTAGTTCAAGGTTGTCCAAGCCCAGATTCTCAAGCCTGGTGATAAAGGGTATTCTGTTGCGAGCAGAGGAGTGTAGTACTCTTCTTGTGAAATACTTCTGGACTCGCTCGATTGTATTAATGTCTGATATGAAGTACGGATTCCAGACTGATGAGCTGTATTTGAATATTGGTCTGGCAAAAGTTTTGTATGCTCTAGTTAGCAATTTGAAATTTCCGGAAGAGAAGCTTCGTAAGATTAGATTTACAACTCTTAATGCCTTTTTGGCAATGCTGTTACAGTGAAATGTTAGAAACACTGAGATCATGAGTTCTAGTTCCATTCTAGCCACAAAGTGAGCTTGGGCTAGCCACTTTCTTTCAACTCTAGGAAGGATGCAATGGCAAATCAGTTCTGAAACCTTGCCAAGAAAACTGCAGGGATTTTTCCAGGTAGTCTCTGAAAATTGACACGATTGAATGGAAAGGGGAGAAAGAAAAACTCAAAGATTTTTTTATATCATCCTTTTGAAGGAATTCTGGTGACTTATAATACTTTTTAAATAAGAGTAGTAAAATATCTCAGGACAGTTGTGTAAAAGTGAAAGTAAAAAAGAATGTTTAAATGGTCATTTTTTCAATACTGTAGAAGTGGGATGTCTATGGCTGTTTCCTATATATTTATTAAATCCCCCAAACTATCCTGTAGCCTTCGAGTTGGTGTTTATCCACCACATTACTCCCTAACCTAGACTCTACTTTGTTTCTGGGGCCTGTTCCAAATGTGATCATGTGAACTTACAAGAGTGCTTTGTGTCATGGCATGTGGTGATTGTATGTAAGAGAGACAGGACGCAGATTTGCAATCTAGACAATGGTTTGATAAATAAAATATGAGTCTAAAGGAGATGAGGTGGTGAAAGTATACCACAAAGGGATATTCCCTAGTTTTTGGAAGAATAAAAGTGAGAGACAGGAGGGGTGTTTCAAACTTGCAAGATTCTTTTGTGGGAAGCCACCCCTCTCCTAGAAGAATGAAATATTTTGAGGAATATTTAAAAAAGGCAGAATATTATATTTCCCTAAATGAGAAATGGAGAAACATGTTTTTTTAGAGGCAGGAAGCAGACTCACTCTTAATATCCTCCCAGCAGATATTTTGTGCCCATTAAGAAAGACTGGGCCAGCCTATCTACAAAACAAAAAACCTTCAACTCCAAGATGATGGGATTAAGAACAGGACATAATATTTCAGGACACAATAGGATTAGCCCACTACTGGTTAGGAAAAGACACAGAGCTCACTATATTGCACAATCTCCTAAGGGTATTTCAGATTTGCATCATCTAGAGCAATCCAAACTTCAACCAAACCTGGGAGCTCAGACAAAGTCCTAGGATTTGTACTTTGCCTATAGAGCCAGCTACGATCCCTACATAACCCCTACATGGCCCCATGGGAATCTAACAATAGCCAATAGAATACATGTTCTTGCACAGGAACAGGAAGCTCAAGTGCAAAGCCCAAGAGAAGGTGTACACACACACACACCACTCTCAACTCCATGTCGGCAGCTGCATCAGAACCATGTGCTTGGTGGTTCTGTTCAACATTAAACCATCTTTCCAATCAGATTCCATGTTTCCAGTGTCTTTCTCCCAGCTTAGAACTGAAGCAGATGGATATTTCTTCTGACACTTTTAATGTAAGTTTACAATAAAAATAGAGTTAGTGCTTGCCTGGACTACCTCATAAGGCTTTGAGAAATAGGAAGCAAAATAATTCCTATGTTTCTGGCAAATTGGAATGGTAGACATTGGGACTGTTTTGTTGCTATTTCTTCATCAGTGTTTAGAATGAATTTTATTTAGAGCAGCTCAGGGTAGCAAAATTTTAAGTGGGTTGGAGAAACTCAGAAATAAGTTTTGAAATGAACAGCTAGACAATAGGAAATCTTTGATTGGCACTTGCCTGTCAGACATGTACAGAATTTTGAAAGCACCAAAGAGACTGACATTTGGGTCAAGGCGACATTGAAAGGTCAGCTTTTCAAGAAGTGCAGATTTCCTGATTCATATTGAAATTTGGCATTTATTTTGTGTTTGAGGCTTATTTCCGGAACTCCACAGCATCATTCATCATTGTCAGAAGGAGAGGATGTATTGGGGAAATTCAAATAGGAAAAGCAAATATAAAAACCCAAACATTCACAGTGACTTTCTATGCAATCAAAATACTGGCTTTTTAAAAATCCAGTCTTATTACCTGAAGGCTGTATTTTTTAAAAACTTATTTTTATAGAATATTTTCTAAAACATCAGCATATACATGATAAAATACAACCAACATTACACATAGTTCTGTACTTATAGTAGAGAGGAAAGTCATTTCATGTAGCTCAGGAGCCAGGTATATAAGAGAGGTTTATGAGTAGTTGCTTTGTGGGTTCAATTTCATTCAATCAGGTGCTAGCCAGGAAGGGTAAAATTTCTTTCTTCCAACCTTTGGATTGTCTGAAGCAGAGGTGGTATTCAGCAGGTTCTGACCAGTTCTGGCGAACCAGTAGCAGAAATTTTGAGTAGTTTGGAGAACTGGCAAATACCACCTCTGATTGGCCCTGCCCCATCTATTCTCTGCCTCCCAAGTCCCAACTGGGGTTTCTTTTGTTGCCCTGCACAGGAGAACTGAGCTGGAGAGCTGTGAGGTGGGAAAGGAATGGAGATTTTGCAGTAACCTTCCCCTGTCATGCCCACCAAGTCACATCCACCAAGCCATGCCCACAGAACTGGTAGTAAAGTTTTTTTAATCCCATCACTGGTCTGAAGGCTTAGTTTGAAAGCTGTTTGACATACTCAGTTGTTTCAGTGCAGCAGATTGAATCAACAGCTTTAAATCAATTTGAATATTTGATGGATTTGATAGACCACACACATCAATGGTGGGATTCAATTTTTTTTTACTACCGGTTCTGTGGGCATTGCTTGGTGGGCATGGCAGGGGAAGGATACTATAAAATCTCCAGTCAGAGGTAGTATTTGCCGGTTCTTCAAACTACTCAGAATGTCTGCTACCAGTTCTCCAGAACTGGTCAGAATCTGCTGAATACCACCTCTGACACACATGTTTGGTTATAGATCAAACTGACTCTTTCAACCAAAAAAGTCAGCTTCTTGAAAAAGGTAACTTTAAACCATGTTGGAACCCATTTGCAGATTCAAATCCAGTTGAAGGTTCAGATAAAATGTTAAGTAATTGGAAAATTTAATAAATCTGTCTCTCCTGATTGGCCTGAGGCCCTAAAGTGGCATTCCATGTTATAGATGGTCAAGAGACTATGAAGAAGATTCCACTTCCACACTGTAGTACTCTGTTTTGTTTTAAACTTATTTATTATTTGTTCATTTAATTTAACTTTTTAATATTTTGTATGTTTGTTTTTATTATTGTAAGCCATCCAGAGTCCCTTGACAGTAAGATGGCAGTTTATAAATTTAATTTATGAACTATTGCAATGTGCTTTTCATAGGGCTATTCTTGAAGAGTATTTGGAAGCTACAGTTGGTGCAGAGTGCAGTGGTGTGGGCAAGTCTTAGGGCCCCTAGGATGGCCCATGTACATAAGTAAATAAATACATTTGCTTTTCCCAAGTTGTTAGAGACATTTATGTATATATTTACTCTTGGATGTGCAGCAGGGAATTGTCAAAATGGATTGGATTTCTAACTGAAAAGATCATGCCACTTATTCAGTGGGCCTGAATACAAAGAAAATGATTGGAAAATTCATTTGTGATTGAAGGTCTGCTCATTAAAACACTTCTGAAACATTTCTATTACTGTAAATTATACAGGTTTTTGGAATGCAAATAAAAATCTTTGAAGATAAAAACACTTGAAATTTGGCTAGCTAAAGCACCTAATTGCTGACCTCTAATTTATCACATTCAGAAGTTTCTACAGGAGCATGTGAAAAAGGGAAAGTTAGTGACCAATTTTGTATGACACAAATAAAAGTTGTGAAATTTTGATCAGACCAGCTTGTTCTTTTTTTAAATCTTATTAGACTAATATATTTCTATTATCTAGAAATACATGGAACTATCACTCCCCTATCAGACATGACAAATGAGTTGGCTTTGTTGAACTTGGAACCCATAGGTTGTGAGATAGACAGCATAGAAATGTAATAAATAAACAAGGTTCATATACAGTGAATGTCTGTATGGTTTCTTCCATAATGTGTGAAAGTATAATAATAATGGTATAATTGTAAGGGACTGGTCCATTTTGTCATGTTTATATAACATGTGTGTTCTGACCTGGTCAACTGGCAGATGCAGTTACCAATAAAGTTTGTTTATTGCATAGCTAAACTACAACAGACAACCATCCAATCATGCCGGTAAAGCTCCACTCCAATTCTCCCCAAAGGCAGACATCCAAAATCAGCGCAACCTGGTCCCACAAACTAAGCTCAATAGTCACCAGGGCCAATCCACAAGGCAAGGAGGAAGTCTGAAGTCCACAAACAAGGTTTAGAGTTTACAAAATAAGTTTCAGAATCCACAAAGCAAAATCCGTAGTCCACAAACAAGGTTCAGAATCCACAAAGCAAGGTCCAAAACAAAGCAGGACTTATGAGGGCCAGGGCAGGGCAGGGCTGTCTTAACATTATGGGTTCTGGGCAAACCAGTTGTCCCTATGACAACTACTCACAGGAATAAAAATGTCAATGGTCGATAAAATTAAACATATATCTGTATGTTAGTATTAATAAAAAATGCCGTAAAACGTAATAAATATGTTGCTGTATTTATATGATACAAGGTACAATGAAGGGTTAACATATACAGATTAGTATGGGGTCCCTATGCTCATGGGGCCCACAGGCAAATGGCCATCAGGCCTATGCATTGCTATAGAGCCCTGGGCTAGGGAAGTGCACACCAAAGGAAACAGTTGTTCCTGACAAACGTACTTTCTCCCTGCATCTGACTAAATTGCCATGCTGGAGTCTGCCAATCACACTCATGACACTTGTAAATTAGATCACCAATGTGATCAACTGTCAATCCTGAAGCTGGCATCACTGAAGCCATTTTGAACAGTGGTGGGATTCTGCCTGTTCAGACCGGTTCGATTGAACCCCTAGCTCCGAAGATCAGCAGGGAGCGAACTTGTTCGCTCCGATGATCATGTGGGCCCGCCCACCCACCCACTCACCCCTGTGTTGTACTGATCTTTATTGTCCCAGCTGATCAGTGCAGAAGAACGGATTGCTGCTCCTCAGCTGTGTTACTCCTCCGAAGTAACATAACAGGTAAGGATTTTTGCATTTCTGTTCATGCAGCAATCACTGAACCGGTTGTTATACCAGCAGCATCCCACCCCTGATTTTTAGGCTTCAGTGTTGCCACACTGGAGCTGAGGAATAGGGAGGAGGGAATAGAGATATCTAGAATATTGTAGCCAAAACAAAATACTTTCTTCTGGGAACCAAGGACATTCTCATACTTGGTCAGAGAGAGGAGGAGTGAATGTTATCTGGCAACCAGATGGCTCTTCAATTGGACCACTAATTGTTTGGAGAAAGGGAAAAAAACTTTTACTTTTAATTAAGTGAAAACCATGGGAACTTTCAGAATTGGTTTTCACCAGAACTGTGCCAATAAGATATATCCAATCAAACTATTCTTTGAGGAATCTGCCTGCCTCAGAGTTTTGTTTACTATGGGTGTATTACTTGGAACCCTGTCACTACCTCAATTTTATGAACTTTTTTGCAGTGGTCATTAGCAAATACCTTAGACATAAAATAACTGTCATGGTTGTTAAGTGAATAGATAAAAAAAACCAGGTAACAGGTAAAAAATCACAAATAAATGCCAGTTTTTTGTCAAAATTGTCATAAAACATAACTGTGTGACTGTGGGACATGCAAACAGCCATAAAAGTGACCTGGTTTACCAAGCATCTCAAGTCTGGTCACATGACCATAGGGAAATGTGACCATCAGAACTTCAAATCCAGGTAAGTATCTCCAAGTAGGTCCATTGCAGAGGTGGTATTCAACAAGTTCTGACCAGTTCTGGAGAACCAGTAGCAGAAATTTCGAGTAGTTTGGAAAACCAGCAAATACCACCTCTGACTGCCCCTGCCCCCATCTATTCTCTGCCTCCCGTGTCCCAGTTGATTGGCTGGGTCTTCTTTTGTTGCCCTCCACAGGAGAACGGAACTGGAAAACAGGTTAGTGGGTTGGGAAGGAAATGAGATTTTGCAGTAACCTTCCCCCAGAAGTAGGGAGGGAATGAGGATTTTGCAGTAACCTTCCCCTGTCACCTCCACCAAGCCACACCCACCAAGCCACACCCACCAAGCCATACCACGCCCACCAAGCCATGCCCACAGAACTGTAGTAAAACATTTGAATCCCACCACTGGTCCATTGTAATTTTGAATGTTCACTATGCAACCAGTCGTAAATCAAAGTCTAACTGTATGTCTAACTCTTCCTTTCAGTTCAGTTCCCCACATTAAGAATATATAAATTGTGCCTTAACAGCATTTGATGCTCCCAATAAACATTTCTCAGTGGCAAAATTACCAATTTTCACAGCATTATCCCACCCCTTTATTTTCTTAACAGGAGATTCTTTAAAAATGACCCCAATTATTGCAAAACTGCTTACCATTCCACCTGTAGATCAATCCCTTCAAACTAGGCTGTGTTTGTAATAATCTGTGTTCCACCCTAAGTCTTGCTTGGTTGATCAGATAGAACCAATAGAAAAATTATGTTTCCCTGATCTGGTTAAGGTAGAAAATAAAAATCCAGCTTTTTTAACATGAATATTGGAGTGAAAAATCAGGTCAGCCTTTGGGAACTTAGTTTGAAAAAGAGTCAGAGGAAGAAATAATAGTGCTGGTCTTCCTACCAAGAACTGGATCCTGTCATTTTTAAAGTATAGATTTTTTTTTTTTGAGAATGTATCATCATGAGCATTGTGAAATGCTGATGAAATGTCAGGTGAAAAACAGCAAACAAGCAAAGAAAGATTGCCATGCATAGGACACTTAAGGAGGAAATTGCAGCAATAAGGAGGAAAATACAAAATAAAAACAGATCAATTAAAAGTAAAACAAAATGTAATTTAAAATAGGGAAACATACCTTCAAGATCTTACATGCAATATAACCATCACATGGCCTTCCATTTCCATGGGATTCTCCAAGCCTGTTGACACACCGATATGTGAATAGATTTCTGAAAAATCTGTTTTGTATCCATTGGTAAGCAAATTTTGGAAGGATCTGTGGCAGTTGTGTCCAAAGTTTTGTGCAAGCTCAGGAAACTGTAAAAAGAATGTACAGCATGCTATATGTTAAACCTTTTTTTAATTTCAAGACTTAGTTGTCTTGAAGCCTTTTAAAGTTGCAGGTAGCTATTTACAAAAAGCATTTAAAAACCCTAATTACATAAAATAGTTTCAAGGTTCAAGAATGATTAAATATGCTATTAACTAGTTCATTATGCTGTATTTAACTGTTATTAAATTGCTAGTTTATAGAACATGCCATTTGCCACTTTCTGTATTTTACTGACAGAATAGAGCATCAGGGCTATAATAGCAATCTAAACCTCTACACATTTCCTGTCCATTCCTATTCAACCTGAAGTTCCCTCAGTTTCTTGAAAAGTAAGTTCTTTTTCTTATTATGGTGGCTTTAGGGATTGGAGTGGATGGAGCACTGCTGCAGTGATTTTTAGGACTGGTTTTGCTCAAAGTTTTTTAGTAGGAGAGAAATCTAGTTTGATCCCTCACCTGATTTCTTCAGAATCCAATTTTTCTCTTGCACCAGATTAACATCTAATGAAATTGCTAATTTGATAGTGGGTTCAACACTGTCAATATGTTGATGGTACTAACTCAACTATATAGCTCAACACCAAATTTGTGCAAGCACTTGAGTTTGGAGCCTGTTTTTATTGTCATTCATACTATAGCAGAGGTGGCATTCAGCAGGTTCTGACCATTTCTGGAGAACCAGTAGTGGAAATTTTGAGTAGTTCAGAGAACTGGCAAATACCACCTCTGACTGGAGATTTTACAGATTTTACCCTTGCCGCACCCACCAAGCCACGCGCACAGAACCGGTAGTAAAAAAAATTGAATCCCACCACTGTGCTATAGTCACATTTTCTTTGGATTACTATAAATGTGGTATACATGACACTATTTTTGGAGACCATCTGATCAGCCTGATCAGCATATAGAAGGGTGAGAGATCCAGGGGTAGGCTTAAAAATTTTTAGTAAATGTTGTGGAGCGACGGAAATACTCAGGCAGAGACCAGGGCAAGGCTTCAGCTTAACTCTTTATTAAACAGCAAAGAGGGTTACCGCTACTGCCGCGCTAACACGGCAGCCAGCTGGAGCGGCAACAGCTGATGCCGTTTGACAGCCGCCTTTTATAGCCGGCTATCAAACGGCTCCAGCCAATGGGAGAGGTCCGTGCTTCCCGCTCGAAGCACGGACCTGAGTGAAGACTCAGTCCATACACAACAGTAAAGGGTTCTCTGCCTGGTTGCTGGGTGTCAGAAGTGGTATTCAATAGGTTCTGACCAGTTCTGGAGAAGTGGTAGTGGAAATTTTGAGTACTTTGGAGAATAGGCAAATACCACCTCTGACTGGAGATTTTACAGTATCCTCCCAAGCCACGCCCACAGAACCAGTAGTAATTTTTTTGAATCCCACCAAATTTGTTTGGTGGGTGTGTCCATGGTGGGTATGGCCTAGTCAGCCTCCTGCACCGCAATGGTGAGGCATTTTTGCCCTCCTCAGGCTCTGGAGGCTTTCTTTCAGCCTCCAGGAGGATGAAAATGGCCTCCCTAGGCTCCAGAGGTTCTCTGGAAGCTGGAAACAGGCCCATTTCCAGCCTTCCTAAATTTCCAGGAGGCCCATTTTTTGCCCTTCCCTAATCATTAGATATACCCAAATCCTGCAACCGTTCTTCATATGTTTTAACCTCCAGGCCCTTAATCATCTTTGTGTTTGTTTAATGATGTAAAAGTCACTATATTTCTACACTAACTATCTTTTTGGTTCTGGCTTTGTATCGCCTTTGCACTAAACCAGATCTCATTGTCCCGAGTCTTAATGTTCTTAATGTGAATGGATGCATTCCTCTTTGTATAGCCAGCTTACCAGCTTCATTGCTTGGAAAAGTAAGCCTTTCTGAAATAAGTAGAACTATGGAAATAAATATGGGAGGGAGGGGGAAATTGTTGAGGCACAAAGATAAACTGCTGTGATCAGTATGTTATATGCTTTTTTTAAAGCAGATCTTCACATTTTTAAAGATATCTCTTTTTGTTTATATATCCTGTCCTTAAATTTCCTATTATGAGTCTAAAAGACTATTGATTGTTTCATATCTTGAGTTTTTATTCATTGAGCTTGAAAAGGCAGGAAAAGGCAATATTAAATTATAGCAAAGCAATAGATTCACTCTATAGTATTCAGAATACAATGGCCATTAAAGTAATATCTGATTTCTAGAATCCCTCTGTTCACCAGAGAGCTGGTGCAGGAGTTTTCTGCCTGAAGGAAGGTAGAAAAGTAATGAAAGAGAACCAGATCAATGTTCTGAACTACCTGCAATAGAGACATACAACTTCCATGTAAATCTGCCCTTCGTGGAATATCACTTATGTGGATGTTCCTCATTTCACACTCCTTTGTCCCTGATTGTTTTCAAAAGGTCCCTGTAAGCACCATCAGAGGAAGGTTACATTTAGCTTTGATAAATGATGGCATTGTGATGATATTTTTTTTCTTTTTCCAAAGGCATAATTGATACTGCATTTTCTGAGTAGTTCTGTTTTCTGTTTGATGCCTAGCAACTGTTACTACCATCTGGCCTATAAGATCAAACATTCACATTTTACATTGACCCATTTCTTTCTTGGATAGAGCAATTCTGGTGATTGCACATTAGAATACATTTAATACTGGGGTGGGTGGTGGGTGGGGGGCATCCAGAAAATGTTACTTTGATATTCTAACATCAGAATGTTGCTGTCACTTCTTTGAATATTTCTGGTTACGGTGGTTTTATATAATCCCCCTTTGAATTAAATTCTGTTTTTGAGAGTACGTCTGACATTCTTTCTACTGTTGTCCTCAACTTTTTGTTTTTATATTTCATAAATAAATAAGCAAATAAGCTTTGGTGTGGAAATGAGAGATTTTTTGGGGAAAAAAACCTCTCCATTTCTCTCTAAAACAGAATCCAAAACATGAATTGTCTCACATACAAGAGCTACAGTAAATAATTATTGGTCCCTGGCTTTTCCATGGGCACTTCATAAGTCTTAGCCTTATCACATTGGGACAAGTTCTGAACTTTAAGTGCAGTATGGATGATACTTAAGTTGCTACCTCAATGGCTTCTGGTCAAACTGGAAAGAGATAACCAATTATCTGCCTCGGTAATGCAGTGGTTAGAGTCAGTACTGAAGGCTACTTCTCCTGACTGTCAGCTGCCTGCAATTTGGCAGTTCAAATCCCACCAGGCTCAAGGTTGACTCAGCCTTCCATCCTTCCAAGGTGGGTAAAATGAGGACCCAAAGTTGTTGGGTCAATATGTAAACTGCTTAGAGAGGGCTGTAAAGCACTACGAAGCAGTATATAAGTGCTATTGCTATCAGTCTTGGGTCCTTTCTGTTTCCAACTATAATGTCAATACAGAGAAGCATTGTTACTGTGAAGGGTTAATAATATATTTTTGATTTCTCTTTCATATTAAGAAAATTCGAGAAGTTTAGACTGATTCTGAGCTGGCCTTCTTGTTTTTCTCTCTTTCTGAAAAAAGAAGAGGGCAGGACAATCTTCACATAAGTTCAAAGTTTTTCCTGCTGTGAAAATCACAGGTTTTCAATTCCCATCCCAGAATCATGTGCCAACCAGTCAAGATCAGATCTTGAGGTGCCCAGATCAAGTTTTGATTTAAACAAACAAACAAACCTTGAGGTTATTGCTTTTTGAAAGCTTCTGCATGAAACTTAACATTAGGTACTATGAAAACTGGCCATCTTTGGGGCACCTCTGCTATCATTACTAAGGAACTCCTGACAGCTTGTAAGAGATTTAGGAATTATCTTGCTTGGTATGCCTGCTTTTTATGGTATATTTTTAACTCTCTTTCCTTGAGCTAATACTGAATCTTAAAATCTGCTTATTTATTGGTTTACTTATTGTCTATGGATCCAAAAGGACCAATTGCTTGGGCCTCTGCCTGACCCTTGGCAAAACATCAGGTTTTTCAAGAGCTATTGGATGAAAATGTAGAAATCATATCTGTAAAGGATACTAAAATGTGTAGGATGGCTGACACCAGGAGATGTTGGATCCCATGCTGAAGGAAATATATTAGGATTCTTGTCAGGAACCCTAATCAATATTAATTGCTTCTTGCTGTGGACTCTCATCAGAGCCATCATCCAGATCATATGAAAAAGTCAAGTGGACCAAAACTTTATGGTCTTATTCCAAGCCAGAAAAAGTAGACAAGTGAGAGAGGAACATTTCAAGCAGGAAAGACTTTATCCTGTGTTCCTCTCAGGGGGAGTAATTGAATCTTTTAACTGTAAGTTGTGAAACTCTATAGATATACAATGGAATATGTGCTTTGCAGTGCATCTAAACACACATGGAGCACATGTTGAACTTCTACAGCAAAATCCCTTTTGTGTTGGCATCATCCAGCAATGGCAGCGACAACTATGTTATTCCAAATGACAACTATGTTATGCCCTCATGTCTTTTTGAATTCATTTCCTCCTTTAAATGGGATATAAACCTCTAATACATAGTGCTAATTTGTCTAAAGATGTCAGCCAGAAGCAAGTATTAACTATTGGTGAACTTTTTTCTTCAATATTTTAATGAGGCAAAAAAAGTTACTCTATTCTATCATGCAACAGAATAAAGCAACTATATATAAAAACAAGAATGATTATCAATATGGCTCACAATGCCAAAGAGTTAAATGGGGTTTCTTTTTTATTTAATTAGCTTATCATTTATAAGAAAAACCACACATGTCCAAGATGATATCAGAATAACCTCAAAAGCATTACAAAATCAAATGATACCAGTTGAATCATTTTTTTAAAAAAGATGAATATAACCACAACACAATTATTCCACCAAATATCATTCAAAGCTCTAATCCTAAATTCAAAATGGCTGGGAAAATTCAAACAAATTAAAAAGTTATCAGGATTTTACAGTAGCTAATATACATTGTGATGAATTTAATCTCGCTTTTAACTCATTCACCTTCTGTATTGTAATTTTGTATAGCTTTTGTATGTTATTCTGATGTCATTTTAAATTGGAATTGGGTGGCAAATTTATATAAATCAATAATAATAATTTTAGGACCATTTTGTACATCTCTGAATGAGGAAATCTGGCCAATCTGTAAAATCCACCTAATAACAACTAATGTATGTGTGTATGTGTGTGCGTGCACATACTACAGAATACTTCCACAATCTTTGTGAATTCTGCTAAGGTCTGACTTGATCTGCAGAATTTGATTTGATTTGATTTGATTTGTCAATTGCTTACAAGATAATAGGTATAAGTAAAAACATAGTTATGAATACATGGATACATATAAGAAAAATAAAAGAAACACTAGGACAGGGATGGTAGGCACGTTGGTGCGCTGTTTAGTTAAACATTTATTTCTCTGACTTTTCCTTTGTTATCCAGTATACTAGAACATAAATTTCTGAATGGCCTATATTTTTATAAATAAGGGCACAAGCTTTTTCTACTGATGCTTGAATCTTGAAGAATGTGCTTCCTTCCTTCCTTCCCTCTCTTCTTCCCTATCTTAGACTCAGACAATAGCATCCATCTCACATTTGTTTATCTTCAAATAACCAGATGAGGTTAACTATCAATTGCTCCCTTTCCTATGTAGGTATATGATGGCACATATATAAGTGCAGATACATAGATTACACAATGCTATTTCCTATATAATGCAAGTGTGTTTTAAACTATTAAAAATACTATTAGGTTCTTAGAATACCTTTTGAAAAGCCACAATGGGTTTTAAATTCCAAAGGAGAAGCTATTGTAGAGTGAATGAATACAATGTAGTTACAGCAGTAAAAAGCCATCATTAATGTGTCATAGAAAAAAAAGGAGGATAAGTTTATTCAGAAGTCATAAAAGGTAGAGAATATTTGTCATACTTACCACATACAATAAAAGTCTGAATTAGGATCATCTTCATTCCCAGTGTATCTGTAAACATTACTCATTGCCTGATATATATGAATCTATATTATTACATTCTGTACTCACACATCCTAAAATATTTCCTAGGCAGCTAGGAATACTTCCTAAATACACAAATATTGAGGTTGCACTGAGCCAGGAACTAAAATGATGTATTTTTATTTTTTTTTCCTGATTCCGCTCTCTTTCTCAAATTCCAGTTACTAGGGATGGCCATATTAATCCCATTAACATTTACTAAATAAGAAATAACAAAATCATACAATTTAACCAAAAAAAAAAAACCCTCCAAAAATATATGATCATTAGCTAACAGCATAACATCACATGCATTTGGACTTAGCAATGCAATCTAATCAGCCTCTCTCAGTGAAATGAGGAAATGATGAGGAATTGAAATTGACAAATCATACCACTAGACTTTTTATGATCAGTGGCTATACTTAAAATGCCTCTTCCTGTCCCTGCTCTTTCTGCATATGAATAGAGAAGACTGCCACCACTCTTCGGATATTTAAAAACATCAGTTCTGAGTTCCTAAAACTATCTTTGGAAACAAAAGATGCCATGAAATTATGTCATTTCATTTTCCTCCCTAATTGGATGATTGGCATGTTCTTTTTCATCTTGCAAAGAAACTGAAGTAGCAATGCATTTCATATAATTTTTGAAGGTATGCGTGGAGATACAATAAAACAGCTGTCCCATATTTTTATGTCCTAGCAATCTATTGCTCTTTGTGTTTTAATCTAACAAAAAAGTTTTGTGCAATTATTCTACCTCTCTAATCTCTAAATTGATTAGACAACAGCTCTTCTCTCATCCTTCCTCCCTCCCTCCCTCCCTTCCTTCCTTCCTTCCTTTTTTACGTCATTGACCAACTCACTTTTGTGCTTTGTTAGGATATTGGATTTTAGTAGCTGGAACAGTAAAATGTACAATAGGCATTTTACACAATTGTAAATTTTAAATGCAATTGTAATTGATTGTTTAGACAGTGCTGACTCATGCATGATGCAATCTACATTATGGTTGGTTGCTATACGTATAAGGGGAGAGTTTCCCTTTCTCTCTCTCTTTTTTTCTTCTTTGTGTTCTACTGTATATACTAATTACTTTTCCTCATGATGATCCTGGATTCCTGATTATGTTGTCTTGTTTCTTTCTGGATGTTGAGTGTTAAATATATTTACACACACACACACACACACACACACACACACACAAACTACAAGTTTGTATTAGTGTCTCCAATTTCATCTGGACAGCTGCTGTGCAATTCCATGATATGCTTCCATTCCACCAACTTTTCAGTTCTAAACCTGCTCTCTCCTAGAATGTGTCTTTTCAATAAAAAAAAATACTTCATTTGTAGCCTTCAGCCTCCAAAAGGCCTATTCTCCCTTTATTGTATGAGGTATAATTAAGTAGACCCACTTGCCCAAGAATGCTAATTGCTTGAAGTCATGAGTAAATTGATTATACAGTATTGGTTAGATTAAGAGTCCAAGAATAACAGATTGCTAGGAAGTAAAATATAGGGGAGATGTTTGGTGTTATCTCCACTCACCCATTTGGTTGTGTTTCCACTCATCCATTTCATTTTTAAGACAGAGTGTCAAAAATTATACAAATGTCACACTGCAAACCCTATTACATCAACCGGTAATGCTTCAGAAGAGTTCACACATCTTCAAATACCATTCTAATATTTTCTGGAGGGCCAGGCAGATTGATTTTGGCATAAGCTTTTGTGAACTAGGCAGTTTAGTAACTACATCTAATAAGGTGGACTGTAATCCAAAAATTCTAATGCCATGATAAATTTTATAGGCTTTCAGGTGCCAAGAGACCCTTTGTGTCACCTCTGTATAAGAGCCTTGGTCCATACAAGATATCAATCATCAAACATGCATAGTCAGCTGTAAATGGTTTGAAAATTGCTAGCACCAGGGTAATAATTACCTTTCATCAGTAGTCAGTATTCCTGGTCTTGCTGATTGGTTCCTATGGTAATATAATCTAATTACAAGGAAGAGAATATAATGGAACAGCTTAAAAAGTTCAAGCCAAATGGTCAAGAAATGTACTTGAAATTCATCTAGTTGCTCAGTCTATGACCTAGGAGTTTTTTGTAAAGGTTGCATTAGATTATTAGCATCCCTCCCTATTCCCCAATAATATTTATGTTATTTTTTCTTTATCTCCAATAAAAGACCTCTTGTCAGATTATGTACTGGTAATAGTATAGATTGTTTTTATTTTATTTTCATGAGTTGGTAGTTTCAAAGTGATTACCAACAGTATATACAGGGGAGAAAAGAAAAAGATAATGATTAACAATAATCTAATAATAGCTAGTCCTGATGAAAAATGAACTGTTTTACGTATGCTATTAGCCACGGGTTGGATTCCACCGGTATAACAACTGGTTCGGTGATTGTGCACTTTGCCAAATTGTAGGCAGGCAGCAGAAGTAGCCTGCAGTACTGCACTCTAACCACCGCACCACCGTGCTCATAGATGATGATAGATAAATGATAGGTGATAGATAGATAGGATGGATGGATGGATGGATGGATGGATGGATGGATGGATGGATGGATGGACGGACAGACAGACAGGCAAACATTCTACTGTAAGCCAGTCCTTGTTATAATATTTTTGCTCTGATGTAATTCAGTATGTACCTCATTTTGCAGCCTTTGTTTTCAAAATCAAATAATTAAACTGTCCATGAAATAATGGAAACTCTACATTTGAAGGGACCAAGACTGTTCTTCTTATCTTCTCCATTAGGTGCTTTTCTAAAGGCAGAAAAAGGTCACTTAAAATAATATAGTCTTTGGTGAACTATGAAAAAGACAAAACATTGGGCAGAAATTCTCAACTTCTATTGCACTTAATAATGAAGTGACCAGTAAGACAGCCAGTTAGGTTTGCAATTGGTGGGAGGGGAGGAGTCTTGGAGGGAAGAGGGTTTAAAACGTTTTAAATTAAACAGTTTAAATAAAAATGAAAAAGAGAAACAGGGGTCTAAAGAAAACAATACATTTTGTAATGGCATCCTCAAGATGATTCCTGATGCCGATCTAGGCCCATAAATGGAACTGAGATTTTTCTTGATTTGGAACTTCATCTGTCTGGCAGAGATCTAAAAATTGGCATTTTTACTTCTAGCCCAGAAGTCATCATCTTTTCAAAGATATGGTGAGGTCTAGTACAAATGGTGACTGACTTGTAAAATTTGTTTTCTTTGTTTGTTTCTTTTCATTTAATTGTATGATTTTGTTTGATTAAATATAGCCAGGTGCAGAACAGTGACATAAGCAAAGAACCTAAGGCAGACAACTTTAGATATCAAGTCAGATCAATGTTATAAACCAGGGGTGTCAAACACATGTTGTCACGGTGGTGTCGCATGATGTATCGGGACATTTTCCCCCTTTGCTAAACCAGGTATGGGCATAGCTAGCATGTGACGCATCTGGCCCATGGGCTGGGAGTTTGACAGCCCTGTTATAAACAAACAATTCTTAAGCTGTTGTTTGTAGACCATCAATGTCCTCTAGTATCTTCCTTCCACTCTCTGCATTTACTGGTCACAAACTGTTTGCCACTTTAGATCTTTTCTCCCAACTCCGCGAGTTGGCTAAACCAAAGGTGGAAATTGTCATTACTAGTTTGTAAAAATTGATTATTGACTAAGAAACAGTACGTTAAAGTGCACAGTTAGCAATGTGCTGTGATTCAGAAAACGGATAATGGTGAACAGAACTCAGGTGCAATTACTGACTGTGAGTATGAATGTGCTGAACTAAGTGAAATTGTGATTTCTTGTGGCCATGAGTTTGAGCGAACAGTTGCTGTTATGACATGGCAAGGGGTACCTAAAGTAATTCTACTAGTGAATGTGTTATTGACAGAGTTTAGGGTTTGTTTGTTTTCCTCTGCTTTCAAGTTAGTAGTACTGATTCCTGTTGACTGCCTGGATTAGTCCCTGAAGTTTTATTAGCAAGTGATTTATTAGCAAGTAAGTGGTTTCCCCTTACTTCTTTCCTAGGGCTGAATGAAAGTGACTAGTCCAAGCTCACCTAGCTGTCTTTCTGCCTAGGGCAAAACCACAACTCATGGTCTCCTGGTTTCTACCCTGGTGCCTTAAGAACTATACCAAACTGGATCTCTATGGAGATGATGAGTTGAGTTGAGTTTATTAAAACATAGGTAGTCCTTGGTTGCTTAATGACTATCTGTTCTGACCCGGCTCCTAAACAGGACAAATCCTTTGGCATTTTAATGATTCCTTTATTAGAAGAGCCAGCAGCTCTGGCAAAAGTCTCTCTCTCACACAGCAGGCTAACAAGTCTGTCCAGCAGGGAGGTGAATAGTTGTCTGCCACACCTATTCATCTCCACCACCTGCCTTTTATCCCCAGAGCTAGGGTGGGGCTTCACTAGTAGCGTGGCTCTTCCTCCCTAGGATCGATCCACAGATTTCAACTGCTCTCCTCTTCTCTGCCTTCTGTGCATTCATTTGTCAGGAACTGGACCCAGCTGTTCCTACTTTCCCTATCAGCCACCTCCAGACCTGGGGGTATAGTAGAATATTGGAAAAAAGTATCATGTGATAATTATTTCCTACATAACTGTCCAACTATTTATGAAGTCTATTACTATTAATCTTCTCATCAGTCCTTATAACCCATCCCCTCCCACTGGTGACTGTATGACTGTAACTTTGTCGCTTGTATCCTTACAATTTATATTGACTGTTTCCTATTTGTACCCTATAACTATTATTAAGTGTTGTACCTTATGATTCTTGACGAATGCATCTTTTCTTTTATATATACAGAGAACATTTGCACCAAGACAAATTCCTTGTGAGCCCAGTCATACTTGGCCAATAAAGAATTCTATTCTATAACTCCAGATGACACAAAAGAGAGGTTAGGTCTGTTAAGGTGTGTTCTGAAGCTTTTCAAGGGATCCATTTTGATATATTGGTTTGACTTAACATACCAGGTTAGAGAGCTTTTCCAGTGCATTTTGATGCCCATTGGAGCAAATTTTATAGTTCTGTCCTACTTTTAGAAACAGAACAGTTATTCATTGTAAAATAATCTGGGTCTTTTATGATATCCGAGACAACTAGTATCTAGTACAGTTGGGCTGACTGTACTGTATGCTTAGAACCACAGGAATGATAAAACACCAAACCCGGTTGATATTAAAAGCAAAGCATTCAGAAATCCAAGTAACTATATTTAGATTAAAAGTCTTTATGGATTTGTGCCATTGTAGATGCTGAGATCTGTCTGGATGGAGGAATAATGCATTTGCATGGGCTATTCACTGATAGAGATTTATGTTTCTATATGGCAATTCTGTGGATTAATTGCATAGCATCGTTCAAATGTCAGTTACCGGCTTTTGATGGATCAGGCTGTGTACTTTTTTGTGTTGGAGGAGAGTTAAGATATTGCTTATCATCTGTCTTGTGTATCTTTTGCCTGGAACAAAAATGTACAAGGAAGTGACAGTGGAAAAAAGAAAAAGAAAACAGAAAGAAAAAAGAACCATCCTTTCTGGTGCCAGAGGCTTTGACATGATAGGAATGAATGCAGGAGATATTTGCATTCTCTTTTTCTGGAACGGCACGCTGTCACTTCTCCTCCCCCCCTAAATAAAGATCAGTTCATTTGCAACACATATGCATGCTAATTCCCTATTGTTATTTATCGAGCAATTTGACTTCAGGAAGAGGTAAATGGAAAGCACCAATTTAAGTTGTGGGGCCTGATGGAAAAGCAGGGAGGGAATTAACAAACAAAGATAAGTAATATTTGAAAATCAGGCACACAACCGCATATATGTATTTCACCCCAGGATGACAGCTTGTGATGGAATTTCTGCCCATAAGGCTCCTTTATAGGAAAACAATAGTTCCGTGGTTGCTGGCAAATGTTTTCACCAAGGTCTTTTCCTGCACCACTCAGACAGAAATCCATGTGAATAAATATCTTTTCAGAGTAGTAGACTTAGGGTTCACCAGTAGGTATTATTGCTATGATACAGTGAATTCATATATTATGTTGCTGTTAGGTGGGAAACAGTTACAACAGTGATGGCCAGGGGTGGGATTCAAATTTTTTAATAACTGGTTCTATGGGTGTGGCTTAGTTGGTGGGCGTGGCTTGGTGGTCATGTTATTGGCTGGGCGTGACCAACTCAATATCACTCACATCGAGGCACGCATCTCCTCACCTGGCCTCTCATGACTGTGGGGATGCTGCAACAGTCGTAAGTATGAAAAATGGTCAAAAGTCACTTTTTTCAGTGCCATTGTAACTTTGAATGGTCACTCCACACAAGCAAAGTACCAGCAAAGGAAGGGAAAAAAAAAACTCCAGAGAAATTCCTGAGACAGGAAGTCTAGTCCTGCCAAGAATGTAATAAGGGTTAACGGTGAGGTAGTTTCTGTAAGCAACACCAGAATGTTTCCTTTCTGACTTCCTTACAGGATTAGGCCAGTAATTTCTTCTAACAACCGGTTCTCCGAACTGCTTAGAATGTTAACAACCGGTTCTACCAAATAGGTGCGAACTGGTAGAATCCCACCCCAGTGATGGCTAATCTTTTCATCCTCACATGCTGAAAGTGGGTGTGTGCGCATGCATACCTGCACCCATAATGCAATGTGCACACACCCGCACCCCTGCGCATGCATGCATGACCCCACAGACACACCACACCTCTGCGTATGTGCGCATGTCTCCTGTGCCCCCCTGCCCCCCCAACAGATACTTGACAGTCAGCTGGCTGGCAGGAGGTGCGCGCATGTGCAGTGGACCTGATCTGGAGCGATGGCTCACATGCTGGCAGGGATGGCTCTGTGTGCCACTTCCGGCATGAATGCCATAGGTTCGCCATCATGGACTTATAGTATGACTATGGGGGTGTGTCAGTGTTACCTCAGGCACAAGGATTTCCTGAAGTAACATTCAGGTAAAATATGTAAATAGTGTTCTTAGATGGGTGATTCAGCCCATCCAGATGATTGTGGTTATTCTAGATTATTAAATGTTTCTTCATTTCATCCAGTGGAGAGCTGTATATTCAGACTAAAATCAACAAATTAGCTTTCCATGTTGGTTCAACTAAGAATAAGCAGACTGTTTTTAGCGTGTGTCACCTTCGCATGTTTTCCCCATAAATCAATTTCTGATCAATTTGTGCATTTAAAAAGCTGCCTAAGCAGTTGGTTGGTTAGTTATTTCTCATATTCATATGCAATTATGTTGAAGTATCTATTTCTGTATGCAATTTTCTTTCAAAGTATATATTCCCGAATATATTTTTCCGACATTCCAAGAATTGTGAAATCAGATGCACAGTTCTATTCTAATCTACTGATTAGATTTGTCACTTTGTATTAAAATTTGGAGGTGTTGATTTCTCCAGCATTTCTAAGATGGAGGGTAAAACTTATTTATAGCTATAGATATGATCTGCAAAATCCAGATGCACAGGGGATGGCACTAAAGAGTTGGGTTTTCCTGCTATATGGTGTGGAAAAGGTACAGTACTTATCTGAGATTATGGATGCAATCTGGATATGTAGCCTTAAGCAAGGAGGAGTTTTCTACTCATGGGCATGTATAGTAAGTTCTGTGCAGCCTTTTAGAACTAGGAGCCTTAAAGAACCCAGGAACTGTAATAAATGTTTGTCAGTGAGTCTCAATTTTGACATTTCTCTGAGATGTTAACTTCAACTCCCAGAATTCTATAGGCAACATGGCCGTTGCTGAGAAATTTGGGAGTTGAAGTTCTGAGGTAGGAACATAGAGACATATTCATTCAAAATATAAGAAACATTTTAGACATCTGTCTAAAAGTCAAAATAAGGACTCTTTTAGGAGTGGCTAATGACATTTTGCTTAATCTGACAAGATTCACTCTGCTCCTGTCCCTACTATTGTTAAAGTTGTGTGTAGAGTTGAGATTCCCAGCATATAGTTTAATTTCCTGTTCAGATTGGAACAGACCCTTTGGGAATGGAGTATGTCCATTCACAGAGAAATGGTTCTTTTGGGTTCACTGATCCTCATCAAGAAAGTTTCCTGCTTCATTCCATCTCTCCTCCACTCCCAAAAAAGATCCTTCCCTTAGTCTGCAGCACTAATTCACATTCAGGCAGTCTACAATTTAATGGAACCAATCCTGGTTCCATCTTTGACCTATGAGTTATATACCACAGGTGAGGTTGTTGTTTCTTAGAGCTAAGTCTTTCCAATTAAACAACAAGAACTGCTTCTATTTGCATATACAATTTGACTCTTTTATGAACTAATAGGAGTGGAGTAGAAAGGAAAGGAAATGAATGGAATAGAATAGAATAGAATAGAATAGAATAGAATAGAATAGAATAGAATAGAATAGTTGGAAGGGACTTTGAAGATCCAATCTAGTCCAACCCCCTGCTTAGGCAGGAAGCGCTATACCATTTCAGACAATTGGTTATCCAATATCTTCTTAAAAACTTCCAGTATTGGAGCATTTACAATAAGATAATCCTTTGTGATTGAAAATTCAGGTTTCTATCTCACATCTTTGGACAAAAAAATACCCACACTGAGTGTATATGGTAGCAAAAGTGCATATGTTAGAAGTTCCACAAAAATGAAATTGACAGAATTTGTTCAACATCTGTGCCTGCACCCTTTACCAGCCATGCTGATTAATCCACATCCTACTTTCCATTCATGCCTATTTTATATCAAAAGGCTGGTTTCTATTAGTGTTCACTTTTCTATAGAGACAACTTGTATCCTTTCACCATTAGGGACTGTCACACTGCTGTGCTGACAAGAAATACTAGCATTATGATTGTTGTGAACTGATGAGCTGTATAGACAAATTGCTTTCTCCCCTTCAGGAAGTTTGCAGTTTCTTTTCTGATTCACACAATTGCAGTCAGATTGCTGGGGCTTTATAGTATAAATTGTGAACAATGATACCTTGTGCTATATCTCTGGATAGATTGAACCAATGGTTTTCAACTTCCTTATCTTACAAAAGCATCTTATATGTGAATGTACAGCCCAAGGCATTGGAGCAGAAGGTTGGTGAGAAGCATTCCATCCATGGAGGCTTGTTTGTAGAATTGTGATTCCATGGCCAATGAGTAAATAAAGCCAACAGGTAAAGAGAAAAAATTATTCAACGGTGATAATTGTATCTCTTCCACAGAAGGAGATACCAGCATTAGGGTGATTGTGCTATTCATAAACATGCCAAGCACAATTTGTAGCAAAAGATTTGTCGTTGATTAATATGGTTTTTCTTTATAAGGTAAGAGAAAGACAGACACGTACAAAGCAGTAGTGGGATGCAAAAATTTTTACTACTCGTTCTGTGGGCATGGCTTGGTGGGTGTGGCTTGGTAGGCGTGTCAGGGGAAGGATACTGCAAAATCCCATTCCCTTCCCACCCCACTAACCTGCTTTCCAGCTTTGTTCTCTTGTGCAGGACAACAAAAGAAGACCCAGTCAATCAGCTAGGATGTGGTAGGCAGAGAATAGATGGGGCGGGACCAGTCAGAGGTGGTATTCCGAAATATTCAAAATATCTGCTACAAACTACTCAAAATTTCCACTACCAGTTCTCCAGAACTGGTCAGAACCTGCTGAATGCCGCCTCTGGTACAAAGACACTTGGTTCCAGGTATGGTCCTTTAAAATGATAGTGGTCACTTTATTATCATATTGTCCTATTGTGACAAATGTAAAGGATTATAACTTTGTATGTGACCTATTCATTTAGAGATAATCGAGAAGAATGTTTACTTCTCCCTGCTTTAAGAAAAAAAATAGAGATAGATATCTGTTTATCTATCCATCTCACTCTCTCTACATTTATCTTTCTGTCTACCTATCTATCATCACTACATAGTTATTTATCACACTTTAGAACATTATGAAAAATTATTAACATCCATGTTTAACAGACAGACCATGAGACAGATAGAATAACAGAATTGGAAAGTCTGTAGAGATTCTCAGTCATCCAGGTCATGGTTGTCCAAAGGTGCTTTTTCTGGAGGCAACTGGACTTTCTTGTTCTTTCTTTAAAAAAAAAAAATCATCCAAGAAGCTTCTTCAGCTCTGACAGGATAGTAGGGAATGGAAGGATTTATATTCCTTGCAGACAGCTGGTCATTTGCATCATTTTAGAGAGTCATTGAAGCACTTGGAGGTTTATCTGTTTTCTATAAATGACCAGTAGTCTTCAAGAAATATCCTTCCATTCCCCACTATCCTGTCAGAGCTGAAGAAGATTCTTGGATGAGAAGTGAAACGTCTTCAAAAAAAAAAAAACCCAAGAAGTCCAATTGCCTCCAGAAAAAGCACCTTTGGGACAACATAATTTGAAGGGATCCTGGAGGTTTTCTAGTTAGTACAACCCCCTGGTCAAGCAGGAAACCCTATACCATTTCAGAGTCTTTTTGTCATCTTTGTTTGTCTTTTTAACTGCTGATTACAATTTATGTGCTTTGTGTAGTGGTTTATTTGTCCAAACTCTGTAACAAAAGTCGAATTAAACATGGATGAATAATGTTTAAATTCACTCATAAGTAGCGAGAAAGCAAAGATATGTGTATGCAATTGGGAAACTCAGCAATTACCATTGAAAAGATCGGAACAAATTGTGGCATTGGTGCTTTCTAAAGGATCTAGTTAAATCTTATTTTTGCTGGATTAAGAATTGAAGGACATAACAAAAATGTTAACTTTCAAGAAAACTCTGCTCTAGAGTTTGGAGCTGCTTAGAAATTTTATTAATTATAGGGTATCAAACTGGAGTTGCTTGGAAGAAACTCCAGGTAGACTGCTCTGATTATATTTCATACTGAGGTAAAACTTAAGTTTACTGACCTAATCTTGCTAGAAATTTTATGAGCATTTTTTTTAAAAGATTGCATTATTCCCAAGACTAATTAAAAACACTTTGTATCTGTTCTTGGGCTTTAATAAAGCTTAAGGTATGATTTGCATCTGTATTTTAATATTCTGAAAATAAATTATGAACTAAATAAGGAACAAAACGCTTTTAAAAATTCAATCAAGTATATTGTCCACTAAAGTTTTAAAACCGCTTTTATTTAATTACTGAGTAGAGAGCATATTTAATTTTGCAGTAAAAAGAATGATTCTATAATTGTAATCTTCATTTAAAATTACCCCCCTGCAATGAAGAATGTGCTTATGATGGGGAAGTACCTCAATCTTGTTTGTAATGGGGTGGCTTTTATTTAATCTATTAATGCTTCCAATAATGATGGGGAATGTGGATACTCCTGAGCATTTGTGTTAATCAAATGACTTGGCATGTATTGGGACTGTCCAAGTTCATGTCATTGCATTAAAGGGCACAGCCGATGAAATCACTGGCTTATAATGTACTAGTGATTGGATTAACTTGTCTATTGTGTGCAGACTATTTGAAGACTTATTGGAGATAAAGTGGAAAAGATTAAGTCCAAAGAGCTGACCTTTGGCTATTATTCCTCTTGAAAAGAGCTCACAAGCCTTTAGCGTAAGCCTACTACTCTTGAAAAGTGTGTGGTGTTAGAGTAGATCAGAGGTGATGAATGTCTTGCTAATTTGTCTGAAAACAATCTCTGTTTTTCAATTAAATGGACACCAGAAGACAAAATCCAATGTGACCAGATTTGTGGCGCCTCTAAGCTTGACATTTAACCTTTACTTCATCATTCTGTACTGTCCAACTGACATTTTGACTTGGAAGGAGCACAACATTTTGGTAAAGTAACTGTCATGTCTGCCTCCATTCAAATCTTAGGAAAGAAAACCTCCAACTCCATAGATTTAGAGAAAAGGTACTTTTACTAAGAATGAACTGATGGCAGCAAAAGCAAGGCAAGACAGTCTACACCAAAGTTACACATTGGAAGTCCCCTCAAATCCCTCCACTCCCAGGGTCCAGCCCATAAAAACCAATCAGCATCCAATATGATGTTATGGGAAACCTCTTCAGCAGATGTTTAGTTTAGGTTTAGATTTAGGTTTAGGTTTAGGTTAGTTTATTGTCATTGCACCTCGTACAACGAAATGAAACACCATCTTCAATGCACATCATGACCATGAAAATAAACACAAACACACATCCTTCACACTCCACACATTGAATTGAAAACCCTCGACACCACACCAACACTGCACTACACAGTAGAATTCAACAGAGCTACTGCCCTGGGATAGAAGCTGTTTTTCAGCTTATTTATCTTATTTGGAATAAAAGATGTTGGATGCCTCCAGGGACCCAAGATGATTGGCCCTGGAAAAGTCCAAACAACGTCACTCCATTGATGGGTAGCAAACCTTCCTTCACGGGAACACTTCACACCAGCTCACTTCCCCACCCCAAATGTCAAAAAACCCACACTCTGTTTCCATGGCAGCTGAGGGCAAGCAAGCTGCAAATCGCATTCTGCAGATCCGGCTGACAATAACCAACAGAGATTTTTCTTTCGGGACTAATGGAAAGACAACTAGGAAAAAAATCATGGAACATTGCATTCTTGTATATGATAATCGCAGTAAGGTTATTATATGCTCTCAAGTGGAAAGGTTCAGCATTGCCTATAATGGAGAATGGTTGGTGAAAATGATGGAACTTACAGAGATGGCTACATTGGCTTCCTGGTTCAGAGAAAAGGCATCTATATTTACGGCTGATTGGAAAACCCTAATAAATATTTTTGCATGAAACAGAAAAACTGACTTTTTAATTTCTGGTTTTGATGATCCAAAAATATTAAATAATAGAAAATAGAGTCTTTTTTGTAATCGTAGAGTAAGAGATAACTATGAATTCATACCTGTATTTGCTGCAAAGGAAATTGGAAGGTTCTTTTTTCTATTTTTTTTTTATCTTTTCCTTTTGCCTCTTTTGTTTTTCTTTTTTTCCCTTTTTTTTTACTTTGTATTAGCTTTTGCTAGTTTTTAAATCTTCTTTTTAAAACATTTAATTAAATGTGCATAAAAAAGAAAAAGTAACCTTCTGAGAAAGAGAGAGTAGGAATTGAAATGGGAGAAGGATGACCTCCAGTGAAAACAGATGCTTATTGTGCCTCTCCTGGATTGACATATAAATGACAATTGACAATAGAGACATATGGCAAAACAAATCCTCCTCAGATTGCGACAATGTGACATATAGTTTCTACTATGGCTTTTCATATTTCTTAACAACATGGTAAATGTGGTATAAAAATAAAAGAAGAATTATAAAGTTTATAGTAACTTTGGTGGAGAAATCAAACATAGGCAATTAGTGATACAGTTTGACATAATTGTTATTTTCCATAAGTAGACAAATAGAAATAGCAGATTTATAGACTTATATACCACTTCATAATGCTTTACAGCACTCTTTAAGTGGTTTACAGAGCCAGCATATTACCCCCAACAATAATCTGGGTCCTCATTTTATCAATCTCAGAAGGATGGAAATCTGAGTCAACCTTGAGCTGGTTCTGGATTGAACTCCTGGCATTGGGCAGAGCTAGCCTGCAATACTGCATTCTAACCACTGTACCAGGCTCCTAAATTAAAATCCTTGGGAAAACCAAGGATATATAATCCTTGGGATACAACCAAGGATACCCACCTTTATTACTTTGTATGTAGTATGTAGAATGTATATAGATAACTTTAAAAAGAAGCCTGGCATGAGTTGTTGTTGTAGGTATGTTTACCACCTCATGTATGAAACTCAAGGTGCTAAACATATCTAGCACTCCTTCCTCCTTCCATTTTTCCACAACAACAACAACCCATGCCCGGCTTCTTCTTAAAGTTATCTGTCAAGATGGCATCATTGGTTTCCCTTAACATAATTTTGTGACTCTGTCCCCTAAACTTCGTGCTGCCATCACATTTTTTGACATCTGCTTATCTGGCTTTTGAGAATTATGCTTGGAATAGTCAATTATTATATGCCACTCCATACTTTCATGATTTAGTATAGCTATATATTTTCTTGGTTTAACTTCTTTAGAATCTAGTCTAATTTTCTACATATCTATCTATCTATCTATCTATCTATCTATCTATCTATCTATCTATCTATCTATCTATCTATCTATCTATCTATCTATCTATCTATCTATCTATCTATCCCTGTCTGTCGTTCTGTCTGTCTGTCTATCATCTATCTATCTATCTATCTATCTATCTATCTATCTATCTATCTATCTATCTATCTATCTATCTATCTATCTATCTATCTATCTATCTATCTATCTATCTATCTATCTATCTATCTATCTATCTATCTATCTATCTATCTATTGGCTGCCTGCCTGCCTCCCTGCCTCTATCTATCTCCATCCATCTCCCTCAGAGAAAGAGAGAACCAATGTCTTCATTATGTGTTTATATTGGACCAACATAATGTCTGGATGTTCATATCATGATAAGTCATAATTTCGCTCAGATCTTAATTTGCTGGTTGAAACCAGCTAATGTGATTTTGAAATCAGGACTTTAACATGCTATTGTTCAAACTCAGATAATTCTGGTTTATTCTCCAATCATGCTTAGGTAAACAGTGACTTAATACAACAAGGATACTCATCCAGTAGATATTCCTAGAGCAACATTTCTTTTCTTTCTTTGTTTTTATTAAAAATAGATTCCAAGTTGCCTATGTATATAATCAGAAGCTTAAATTTTTTTATTGGAAAAGCCAACCTGTACATCCAATTGTATTTGATATTGTTTCTTGTAGAGATTTGATACAGCAGAATGGAAAAGAAGATAGAGATGTTGCAACAAAACTTCTGGGTCAGTGGGCATCCTTTGGTCTTGAAGATGTCCAGGTCATCAATTACACTGTCTTGCTTGACCTGCCAGGTTCTTCTCCAAATACAGTGACTCTGAATAACACTGGGGAATGCTACTATCCTAATGGACAGCCATGTAACAAAGAGACCCAAACTCACCACAGTCAAGACCTTCCATACGCCTATGCTGCTTACTCTGCCAAAGGAAACCTCACGGTAATATGACCATTTGTATGTGTTATATTGGTATAAAAATCAAGCAGAAAGGCGGGAAAAGCTCCACTTATATGTAAGCCTGTTGAATGATATACTATATTCTGTTCCAATGGCATGAGAACAAGAAGACTTATGGAGGTCACCAATACAAATGATGGAACACTGTGCCATGTCTACGGAGATTATAAATGATTCATGTCATGGTTGTTCCAAAGTTGCTTTTCCAAAGGCAACTGGACTTTCTTTTTTTCCTTTGAAAATGTTTCACTGCTCATCCAAGTAGCTTTTTCAGTTCTGACTGGTGGGGTATAAAAGGATTTATATTCTTTGCAGTCATCTGGTCATTAGCACTCTGGATATCAGTCATTAGGACTCAGTTATTGAAGCCACTTGGGGGTTTATCTGTATCCTCGGAGCCATGGTAGCGCAGTGGTTAGAATGCAGTACTGCAGATATTTCTACTGACTGCTGGCTGACTGCAATTTGGCAGTTCAAATCTCACCAGGCTTAAGGTTGACTCAGCCTTCCATCCTTCCGAGGTGGGTAAAATGAAGACTCAGATTGTTGGGGCAATATGCTGACTCTAAACTGCTTAGAGAGGGCTGTAAAGCACTGTGAAGTGCTATATAAGTCTAAGTGGTATTGCTATTGCTCAGAGTCACCTGAAGTAGAGTTCAAATGGGTATGGAACATTCTTGGCACTGTTGAAAGGACTGTGTTGTTAAGAGGAGATAAGTAATGTCATGTCCCTCCCCTCTGTTCAATTCAGTTTTAACAAAATGGCCTTTTTTAACCCTCAAATCAATGGTCCACTCTGTCCAGAATGTGAACTTTACTGTCTTCAGAAGAATGATCTTAGCCTTTCAGATGCAGATGGACTAAACAACCAATTGATGCTAGTTGCGTTGCAACTGCTGTCTCAAGTGGATATGGTCACATGAAATCAAGCTTTACAACACCCTCATTAATGATGGAGTTATTTGTCCCAATTACCATTGTTAAGTGAGGACTACCTGAACACCAATATCTCTTCAGGCAACATGGCTGAATACAACATGAGAGGATTAAAACATATAAACCTTATATATTTAACTTTATTGCTTGGATAGATCAATTGCCAATATTGTAAGACAATTCATTTATGAAATAATTTGTGGATGTTTTTAATAAAAAAAGAGGAAACCCACATCTATATATTAATACATATCTAGTTTGGTCATCAGAGCCCACATTTAAAATATCCTTATTTATGCGAGATTATTATTTGTTCTCAAACTGTACAGACTAGAACTCACAGAGCAATTTTTCATCTGAAACTGCTGCATGATTATACATAACCAACCTTTCCTGCTACTTGTATTTAACATTTATTTTATCTTAGGTGAGAACCAAGCATTGGTGTGAAGAATCTAAGCCCAAAGGAATTTGTGATCTATATTTGTGCATAGAACAGGAGCATATGGGAAGATAAATTTACAAGCATCCCCACCTGCTTTTGAGCAGTGCCTGCTCTGGATATATGTAGGCCTCAAAAAGTGAAGATCCATCTGGTGTTCATACTGTATAATTAAACTTAGCCACCTGCAAATGTAAAAAGAATTAAGGCTTTCGCTAGAGACAAAGCCCTATTAAGTGTACCTAATTATGCCTCTCTACCATCTGAGTTAATGTAATCAATGCTGTGATGGTGCAAGCTTTCTGCATGATGCCACAACTACTTATATCTTTAAGATGAGGAGGCTAATTCCAATAGTAAGATTTCCTTTTGAAAACTGTAGCCTGATTGCTTATAATTTGCAATCTTTATATATCACATTGATGATGTTAGCATCCATGGTTATGGAATGAAATTCCATTGTCCCTGAATCGTCATGAATATTTGGGGGGAGAAATGCATCTCCTATCATAATTGTTCTGTGGGGAAGAGACACAAGTGATAAAATGTGCATTGTAATATCAAAACACAAAGCGCATGGTTTACATGTTTGGAAGACCAGGTTTGCCTCAGGATGTCATGATCAACATTTTGTTATTTTCAAATATATCTGAAGTTATGCTTCCAACTATTGATGGTGTCTCTATACAATAATAACAAAATAACAGAGTTGGGAGGGACCTTGGAGGTCTTCTAGTCCGATCCCTGCTCAAGCAGAAGACCTTATATCATTTCAACAAATGATTGTCCAGTCTCTTCTTAAAAACCTCCAGTGTATGGAGGAAAGTCATTTCACTGATTAATTGTTCTAACTATAAGCAAATATCACCTTAGTTCTAGTTGGTTCTCTCCTTGATAACTTTCCATCCATTGTCTGTGGAGCTGTCCAGGTCATGGTTATCCCAAAAATGCTTTTTCGAGAGGCAACTGGCCTTTCTGGTTTTTCTTTGAAGATGTTTCCCTTCTCATCCAAGAAGCTTCTTCAGCTCTGACTGGATGGGAGGGAATTAGATCAGGATTAGATTCAGCAGTCCACCTTTGAGCTTAGATTCCTCACACCAATGCTTGGTTCTCATCTAAGATAAAATAAAGATAAAGGCTATTCTTTTGAAGACAGCAAAGTCCACATTTTGGACAGAGAGGACCACTGATTTAAAAGAGGGGTCCAAGAGGCCATCTATATCAAAATTGAGCAGCACTTTTTCTCAACAGAGCGGGAGAGATACAATATCATTTACCTCCAGTCTACAACACAGACCTTTCAACAGTTCCAAGAAGGCTCCACACCCATTTGCACTACTTAGGTGATCCTGAGGACACCCATAAATCTCCAGGTGGCCTTAACGACCCACTAAAAGAATGCAAATGACCAGCTGTCTGCAAGGAGTATAAATCCTTCCATTCCCCACTATCCAGTCAGAGCTGAAGAAACTTCTTGGATGAGAAGCAAAATGTCTTCAAAGAAAAACCAGAAAGTCCAGTTGCCTCTTGAAAAAGCACCTTTGGGATTTCCATCCATTTTTGCTTCCTGTCCTCCCTTTAGGGTCTTTGATTAGCAGGATTCAAAGATGCCTAAAGGTAAAAGGTAAGAAAAATAACCACTGTTTTCAGTTCCAAAGAGACCTACAGAAAAAAGCTTCTTCCCTTTTCTTTGTCTTACTATTCTAATAGAAAATTGAAGATGAACCATTTTGTAAATGAAAGTGCTAATCTGACTCTCTTCTTTATGCTTCAAGGATAACAGATCAATATACCCTTACTAAATATATTTATATAGCTTAGGTTTGTATATTCCCACATATATAATGAAATCATGCTGTATTTTTAACACAATCTGTACAGGAAGAACATCTCCATAGGACTGTAAACTCTGTGCTTCTGAAACAGAGACTAAGAGTACAGATATTGGATATTATAAATATATCTCCATTTGCATGAATGTCCATGAGATGCAAAGGGGCTAGGTGACGTCACCTATGTCATGATGTCATCATGTAAATTATGCAAAGTATTTTCTGTACATAGTTTTGACTCAACTAATGGAAATTGATGCCATAATCAGAATGATATTTTCCAGATGCCTACGTGTTTTTTTAATGACCCCATCATCCCTTATATCAGGATGGAGTTGGGGCAACTGAATGGAGCTGAGTGTTTACTGGCCGGATGCCCTTCCTGTCGCCAATGCAGAGTTTGCAGCGGATAATTACACATTGTGCCCAGAGAGAGAAATAACTGCCATTACCTAGGATTGAACTTGTAGCCTTCTGATTGTGAGGCAAGAGCTCCACTTCTAGGCCACTGTACCTCTCATACATATGCTGTTTCTAAATGATGGTAGCAGGCTTTAATAGGCAGAATATGCAATATTCTTAAGTCTAACACAATATCCCAGACTGTGATGATTTGAATTTTAATCACTACCTCATATTCTGATTTGTTTATTACTAATTAAATATGTCCAGCATGAAACAAACAAATCAAGACTGAAATTTGCATTTTGCATGCAAATGTTACTTATTAGATTCATAGTCTACCTTTCCTTCTCAAGTTTATAGCTCACCAGGCCTCCCATCCACACCTACAATTAACCTGGGAAATATTGTCAGAGGTGATATTCAGCAGGTTCTGACCAGTTCTGGAGAACCAGTAGCGGACATTTTGAGTAGTTTGGAGAACCAACAAATACCAACTCTGACTGGTCCCGCCCCCATCTATTCTCTGGCTCCTGAGTCCCAGCTAATTGGCTGGATCTTCTTTTGTTTCCCTGCACAGGAAAACGGAGCTGGAAAGCAAGTTAGTGGGGTGGGGAGGGAATGGGATTTTGCAGTCTCCTTCCCCTGGAATGAGGTGGGAATGGAGATTTTGTGGTATTCTTCCTCTGCCATGGCCACCAAGTCATGGCCACCAAGCCACGCCATGGCCACCAAGCCACGCCATGGCCACCAAGCCACGCCATGGCCACCAAGCCATGCCTACAGAACTGGTAGTAATTTTTTTTGAATTCCACCACTGTATTGGTTGGTCTGAGAGTTGTGACTGTCCCAAAGTCATCTGGATAAGTTTCATGGCTGAAGGTAGCCTTGAACATGGATGTCTCCCATCCTCATTTATCAATCACCATATTGAGCGCAGACAACCATATCCTATAGAACAGATTATTGAGGGAAAAGTTAATGACCTAAACACAAAGTAGAACATGGTTAGCTGTATTTCTTGAAACAACCAGAGGGATACCTAAAACATGATGAAAGGGATAGATTTTCCTACATATCTATTCCAAATTGTAAAATAAAGTCAATGCTGCGATTGAATCTACTTCCCAGTGACTTTGTGAACATTCATGTTTTTATTTCTTGGCAGGTGTAGATAAAGGATGTGCATTGCCACCTCCTAAGACTTTTTTGCTAAATCATTTGGGCTTTCCTGATGCCTCAATTCTGCTTAGTTTTTTTAAGTTTAGCCAAGAGTACATAGATAATGCCACCTCATGAGGTTTTCCAGAATGCCAAAGAACAGAAATTGACATTTGGATTGCTTTATACCTCATTGATAATTGACATCCCAAAAGTTATTTTTCAAAACAGAGATGATTGAAATGGATGATATCAGATTTGAATTCTAGACCTGTAAGGCTGACTGGATATAATGAAGTGAGATTCTTAATAGGAATCATATCTTCATTCACCTTCGCAGGCAGGTGATGTTTGGGCTCTGAAATAATATGAATATGAAATAATATCCTTGCCGGTTAACCGAGAATGATCCTAAAAAGCCTAGAATCCAGTGAAATTACATAACCCATGTAGCTTTTAGTTTCGGCATTGAAGGTGTTTATCTTTTTCTGCATAAATGTATCAATATGCAACTCTATTTCACTCTCAGGGGAATTTTTCCTTTCCTTGAACTTCCAGATCACCTAGAGATGGGAATAATACCTTCTTTTGTTTCAGTAGCCTTTCCGTTTTCCCCAGTCTTTAATTAGTTGCTTTTATGCAAAGACAACTGCATTAAAAAGACACATTCAACAGATGTTAATTGCCTGTAAATAATTGTTTACAGAATAAGATATCTTTCTATGTGTCTATGGAGATTCTCAGTCATCCAGTTCATGGTTGTCCCATATATATATGTATGTATGCATGCATGCATGCATGCATGTATGTATGTATGCATGCATGCATATGTATGTATGTATGTATATGTATATGTATATATGTATTTGTTTTCGCAGATTTCCACAGATACAGGTATGCACGCCAGGGCCTGCATATATATGTATATGTATATGTATATATGTGTGTGTGTGTGTAGGTATATGCAGGTCTTGGCGTGTTCGGGTCTTTTCCTGTGTAACATTGAGAGTATCTTGGCAACGTTTCAACGAGATCTCACTCGCCATCTTTAGGCTGGTGCTTTTGGCTTTGTGCTTGTGCGAGCAAAGCTTGATCTGAGCTGCTGTCTCTCTATATATATTGGTGGGGAGGTTGGCTGTGTTGTCATTTCTTGATTGGTTGATGGAGTTGATGTTTGCAGATTGGCTGGCTTTTTCTTAAGAACATGTGTGGCTGAGGTATTGGCTGTATGTCTATCAGCCTCCTGTGTTGTAACGGCTTGGGTAATGGGCTGTGTGATGACCTTTTGAGTTCTATTGTTTTGACATCCTGGGTCTTGTGCTGTAATCTCCTGGGTCATAATGACCTGGGTATTGGGCTGTGTGGTGACCTTCTGAATTTTAATCTTGTGACATCCTGTGTCTTGTATTGTAATCTCTTGAGTTGTTGGCTGTGTTGCAACATCCTGAGGTTTTGTAGTGTAGCCTCCTGAGTTCTGTGATGTGAATGTTTATATATATATGTATGTATGTATATGTATATATATATATATGTATGTAATCTCCTGGGTGGTTGGCTGTGTTGCAACCAAACATCAACTCCATCAACCAATCAAGAAATGACAACATCACCAACCTCCCCACCAGTATATATAGGGAGACAGCAGCTCAGATCACACTTTGCTCGCACAAGCACAAAGCTGAAAGCACCAGCCTGAAGATAGCAAGTGGGATCTCGTCGAAACATTGTAAAGATAGTCTCAATCTTACATGGGAAAAGACCCAAATACACCAAGACCTGCATACCTGTACCCGTGAAAATCTATGAAAACATATATGTATGTATATGTATGTATATATATGTATGTATGTATGTATGTATGTATGTATGTATATGTATATATATACTTGTGTTACAATATTCTGGTAAGCCCCAATTAAGGGAGGAAGCATACTGCTGTCCTTTTCTGTCTTTTGGCTCATCACCAGAGACCATTCAGACAGAAAGCTATTCGTTTTGTTGTCTTTTGTTTATATGTGTGTTAGATTTTTGAGCTGATAAATAATTAAACAAGGGAGATTAGGATAGATCTATTTTGAGCTACTTAGCTCTCGTCAGCTAGCCATACCCTTACTGGGATTCGAACTAGGGAAGTATTACATGTGAGGCAGTTGTAATTGCCATTAGGCCACTGATTCTCCTCCAAATCAGCTGAGACAGGGGAATGAGTATATACTTGTGTTACAACACTCTGGTAAGCCCCAATTAAGGGAGGAAGCATACTGCTGTCCTTTTCTGTCTTTCGGTTCATCACCAGAGACAATGAAACAAATAGCTTTCTGTCTGGATGGTCTCTGGTGATGAGCCGAAAGACAGAAAAGGACAGCAGTATGCTTCCTCCCTTAATTGGGGCTTACCAGAGTGTTGTAACACAAGTATATACTCATTCCCCTCTCTCAGCTGATTTGGAGGAGAACCAGTGGCCTAATGGCAATTACAACTGCCTCACATGTAATACTTCCCTGGTTCGAATCCCAGTAAGGATATGGCTAGCTGACGAGAGCTAAGTAGCTCGAAATAAATCTATCCTAGTCTCCCTTGTTTAATTATTTATTAGCTCAAAAAACAAGACATGTATATATATGTATATATATGTGTGTGTGTGTGTGTGTAGGTGTATGTGTGTGTGTATATATTTCGTGGGAAAATACCTGAAGAAACCTAAATATACCATACATACATACATACATACATACATACATACATACATACATACATACATACATACGTATGTATGTATATGTGTGTGTATATATATATATATGTGTGTGTGTGTGTATATGTGTATGTGTATATGTATATGTATGTATGGTATTTAGGTTTATTCGGGTATTTTCCCACATCTTAATATTTGTGCTTTTATTATAGTGACGTTTCGGCAGAATCTCATCTGCCATCCTCAGGCTTGTGTATTGGGTTCTTTTTAATCTTGTGTGTCAGGCTTGGCAGCCGTTTTCTTAATTTCTTAAAACAGAAAATCAATTTAAAAAAAGTTTCATCCCTATGGCTCCTATGGCAGTAACAGTGCCTGGGAATATTTTATGGGATGGAAAAACAAAAAACAGCTGCCAAGTCTGACACATAAGATTAAAAAGAACCCAATACACAAGCCTGAGGATGGCAGATGAGATTCTGCCGAAACGTCGCTATAATAAAAGCACAAATATTAAGACGTGGGAAAATACCCGAAGAAACCTAAATACCATACATACAAATACTCACAAAAACATAAGAATATATATATGTTTTCGTAGATTTTCACGGGTATAGGTATGCAGGTCTTGGTATGTTCGGGTCTTTTCCCATGTAAGATTGAGACTATCTTGGCAACGTTTCGACGAGATCTCACTCACCATCTTCAGGCTGTTGTTTTTGGCTTTATGCTTGTGCAAGCAAAGCATGATCAAGTCAGCTCCATAGGCTCACCTCTACAGAATCTTGCCAAATTTCTTGCCAAACAACTTCAGCCCTATACAGAATCCATCACCTCACACATACAAAACTCTTTCCACTTCACAGAAACAAGAAACAAAACCTACAACCCGGTGACCTACTCGTGAGCTTCGATGTCATATCCCTCTTCACCCAAGTACCTATTAAAGAAGCCATCCATCCAAAACAAATACAACCCCCCTAAGCACATCCTAGATCTGACCAATCACTGCCTAACCAACACATACTTCATCCACAATGGACAAAGATACAAACAGATAGAAGGAGCACCTATGGAATCACCCCTCTCACCCGTCATCGCTAACCTATACATGGAACACTTTGAAACCAATGTTCTAGACAAATCCGAACACAAAACCAAACTCGTGCTTAGATATGTAGATGACACTTTCGTAATTTGGCCACATGGCAAAGAAAAACTGGACAACTTCCTCACACATCTCAACAGCCTACACCCCAAAATACAATTCACCATGGAAACAGAAGCCAACAACCAACTTCCCTTCCTGGATGTCCTAATTTACAAAAAACCCAGTGGCTCCCTAGGTCATACCATCCACCAGAAGAAAACACACACCAACCACTACTTAAACGCAGAATCCCATCACCACCCTGCACAGATCAACTCCATAGCCAAGACCCTCATCTCCAGAACCAAATGCCTAGCTGACGAAGACCACCTGAGAACAGAATTACACACCCTCACTAACATATTAATTTCCAACGGATTCCAAAGAGACACAATTACCAACCTAATCCTAAAGGAGACACCCCACAGAAACCGAGACACAGAACAGGACAACGGTATCGCCCTCCTCCCCTACATCAAAGGCACCACAGATAAAATCAGCAAAATTCTCTGCAAACACAATATCAGGACAGCCTACTGACCAAAAAATAGCCAACATCCTAAGAAACCCCAAAGACAAGATCCAGCTAGAAAACCAAGGATTTATGAAATACCATGCAACAATTGCCCAACCTACATTGAACAAACCAACAGGAGAATAAATGCACGTATCGCAGAACACAAGAATGCAGTCAGAAAAGAAGAAAATTCTTCCTCCCTTTTCCAGCACCTTAAAGCCACAGGACATGAAATTAATTTTGAGGGAATGAAATTAATCTCCAATACTGAACGTTTTAACAAGAGAATAATCAGGGAAGCCATCGAAATAGAGAAACACCCCCATAACATGAACAAACGGGACGATGCCTCCCGCCTTCAGACATTTGGAAATTAGCCCTTATCAACAAATGAGTCCCAGCCACGAAAACCAACACTGGACCCAAAACAACACAGGATGCCACCACCAATCTCCGTCACCAGACTCAAACCCAAACCCACCCCATAGATGAAAGGCAACCACCATCCAGAAACCAGACCATGGCTGCATCACCAGCTGCCACACACCCTGACCCCCAAACCAAGCAAACTGACACACTCCATGAACACAGAGCCAGGCCTCAAACTCGGAGCCAAACCAAAACCTGGAACGTCACATCACAGCCACCCGCTCAGGATATCACATCACAGAACTCAGGAGGCTACACCACAAAACCTCAGGATGTTGCAACACAGCCAAAGACCCAGGAGATTACAATACAAGACCCAGGATGTCATAAGATTAGAATTCAGAAGGTCATCACACAGCCCATTACCCAGGTCATTACAACCCAGGAGATTTCAGCACAAGACCCAGGAGGTCAAAACAATAGAACTCAGAAGGTCATCACACAGCCCATTACCCAAGCCGTTACAACACAGGAGGCTGATAGACACACAGCCAATACCTCAGCCACACATGTTCTTAAGACAAAGCCAGCCAATCTGCAAACATCAACTCCATCAACCAATCAAGAAATGACAACACAGCCAACCTCCTCACCAGTATATATAGGGAGACAACAGCTCAGATCACATTTTGCTCGCACAAAGCTGAAAGCACCAGCCTGAAGATGACGAGTGGGATCTTGTCGAAACATTGTCCAGATAGTCTCAATCTTACATGGGAAAAGACCCGAACACACCAAGACCTGCATATATATCTATGTATGTATGTATGTATGTATGTATGTATGTATGTATGTATGTATGTATGTATGTTATAGATGGATATCCATTTTATAAACTCCCATTAATATATAGGCTATATGCATGAGCATTTTCATAACTCTTACAAATTTTAAAATGGCAGATGGAATTTTTCAGATCTGAATGTACAGCAACATAAATATACAGACAGACTTTGTCCGTCGCACTGAAGTCCTTGATAAATTAAAGTTCACTAAATCAAAAGTCCATTTCTTTCTTAGAAGAGACTTTTCACTGTTAAAGCCTACTAAGGATAATGTGCATAATGCAATCAGAATGAACTTGTTTTCACAAAAGAGTTCTTGGACAAATTACATTAACAGTCATGTGAAGTTGCATACTAAGTCTCCATATGTTACCAGGCATTATGAATCTAAACAGTTACGAAATGTGCCATAATTTCTTAAAGCAGAAAATCAATTTTAAAAAAGTTTCATCCCTATGGCTCCTATGGCACTAACAGTGCCTGGGAATATTTTACGGGATGGAAAAATTGTCTCCAGCAAGTCTGACAGATCTTGGTATGATTCCTGAAGATGCAATTGGGAATGTTTCTTTCAAGCCCTGACTGTATTTCCCTTTGTGGTTTGTGGTTTGTTTATTTTTGGGAGCACATGGGAATGTGTGAGATTGTTTCAGTTACTTAAACAGCTGAATGTTTTACTCAGGGGTTTGCATGCTCTGTGGCTATGAGAACTCCATCTTCAAAATGACAACCACAATCTTTTTAGCTATGCTTCTGTTTGAAATGGGGAGAACCAGACAGTCTGCCATGTATTTTCACAGGAGAATACCTGGATATTTTTTACAAGCCTATCTCTCAGATGCACATAGCAGAAACTGAGCCAGAAAGAAGTTCCCCCAAGTATAACACAACCCGCGTAATCTCCCTCAAGCATAATGAACAGAATACATATGGTAATGTTAGAACGAAGATGCTTGGGGATGTGAATGTAGATGTACTTTTGTGTGCAGATAATGCTGTATTGTTGGCTGAGAACCCAAATGATTTGCTGGGAATATTAAGTAGATACTTTGGAGTAATGAAGATGATGGATCTGAGAAGTAATGTATCAAACAGGAAAGAGTTGTGTTAGTAGGGAAATGCAAGTTATAAAGGAAGGGAAACAAAACTGCAAATGCATATAAACAAATATATATTTGTTTATATGTCCCTTGATTGGCAATTTCTATTTCTGGATGCAATACTATAGAAGACCATTAGAACATATTTTTACTTGAAGTTAAAAGAGTCATCAAACTATATGTACCAATAACAACTCCCAAAACAAAACAAAAAACAAATTACCCATAACAATAAGGAAACTTCAATCCAAAAAGAAATCACTTTGGTGGAAAAACAAATCTGGTCACATTGCCAACTTCAAAAGCCGATACAAAAATTTATGCCACCAGATTAAAAACTGAATGCACCAATTATCACATTAAACAAAAAGAAAAACCTTCTACGCACCAATTCCACCTGCGCTTTCTACAATTTTATAAACAACAAACTAAAAGATTCAAGATCCATCCCACCCTTGAAAGGAACTAATGATAAAGACTGCAATGACAACACTATTAAAGCCAACCTCTTTAACACATTCTTTGGCTCAGTATTTGTAAACAGCAATGGATCATGCCCAGTATTTCCTAGTTGAACCACAGACAACTACAATGATCTAATACATATTGATTTTACAGAAGACATTATTGAAAAAGCACTGCGCAATCTAAAATCATCTCTATCTATTGGACCAGACGGAATATGTGCCTATTTCTTAAAAAAGCTACCCACTGCCATAGCCAAACCTCTAAGTATAATCTTTGAAAAATCTTTCAGGACCAGCTCCTTGCCAAAACTAGGGTCACAAGCCACAGTCATCCCCATCTTCAGAAAAGGAGACCCCAGCCTAGTTGAAAATTACAGACCAATCTCTTTATGCTGCGTCACCTGTAAAGTCATGGAATCAATTATTAACCAATCCATCATCTTCCACTTAGAAACAAACAACCTACTCTCTAATAAACAATTTAATTTTAGGAAAAAAATATCATGTAATCTGCAACTCTTACATTGCAAAAACATATGGACTCGATTAGGGCAAAGCAATAGACGCAATCTACACAGACTTCTGTAAAGCCTCTGATTCAGTGGTACACAACAAACTACTCCTAAAACTTAAATCTTACGGTATCTCTGGACACCTTCATAACTGAATAGAAGCATTCCTATCAAATAGACAACAAATGGCCAAAATTGGGAGCATCCTATCAAATTCTGTACCTGTCAACAATGATGTCCCCCAAGGCAGTGTTCTAGGACCAACTCTTTTCATACTCTACATAAATGACCTCTATGATCATATCAAGAGCAATTGTGTTCTCTTCGATGATGATGTAAAGCTATTCAACACCACAGACAAGCACTGCTACCCTTCAAAAAGACCTTGATTATGTATCAGAATGGTCAAACAAATGGCAACTTCAAATCTCAACAAATAAATGCTCTGTCCTACATATTGCCAAAAATAATCAGAAAATAAAATCCAGGCTGAACAGTCAAGACCTTGTTGATGATCCAAACCCTGTCAAGGATCTTGGAGTACTCATCTCAAATGACCTAAGTGCTAGAGCCCACTGTAACTACATAGCCAAAAAGGCGTTAAGAGTTGTTAACCTAATCTTACATAGCCTTTTCTCTGCTAATATTACACTAATAACTAGAGCATACAAAACATTTGCTAGACCAATATTCGTATACAGCTCATCAGTCTCGAACCCACACTATGTATCTCATATTAACATAGTTGAGAAAGTCCAGAAATATTTCACAAGAAGAGTTCTCCACTCCTCTACTCATTGCAGAATACCTTAGGCCACCAGACTCGAAATTCTAGACCTAGAAAACCTAGAACTATGCCACCTTTGGTCCGATCTAAGTATAGTATATACAATCATACATTGCAATGTTCTACCTGTCAATGAATACTTCAGCTTCAACCATAACAACACTAGAGCAAACAATAGATACAAACTCAAGGTTAACCGCACCAAACTTGATTGCAGGAAATACGACTTCAACAACAGAGTGGTCAATGTCTGGAATACTCTACCTGACTGTGGTTTTTTTCCCCAAACCCCAAAAACTTTAACCTTAGACTGTCTACTATTGACCCCACCCCTTTCCTAAGAGATCTGTAGGGGGCATGCATAAGTGCACCAACATGCCTACTGTCCCTGTCCTAATGTTTCATATATATGTGTGTAAGATTGAGACTATCTTGGCAACGGTTCGACAAGATCTCACTCGCCATCTTCAGGCTGGTGCTTTTGGCTTTGTGCTTGTGCAAGCAAAGCGTGATCTGAGCTGCTGTCTGCTATATATACTGGTGTGGAGGTTGGCTCTCTTGTCATTTCTTGACTGGTTGATGGAGTTGATGTTTGCAGATTGGCTGGCTTTGTCTTAAGAACATGTGTGGCTGAGGTATTGGCTGTGTGTCTATCAGCCTCCTGTGTTGTAACGGCTTGGGTAATGGGCTGTGTGATGACCTTCTGAGTTCTATTGTTTTGACCTCCTGGGTCTTGTGCTGTAATCTCCTGGGTCATAATGACCTGGGTAATGGGCTGTGTGATGACCTTCTGAATTCTGTGTGTAAAGTTTTGAGCTGATAAATAATTAAATAAGGGAGACTAGGATAGATCTATTTCGAGCTAGTTAGCTCTCTTCAGCTAGCCATACCCTTACTGGGATTTGAACCAGGGAAGTATTACATGTGAGGCAATTGTAATTGCCACTAGACCACTGTTACAACACCCTATTAAGCCCCAATTAAGGGAGGAAGCATACTGCTTTCTTTTCTGTCTTTCGACTCATGACCAGAGACCATACCGACAGAAAGCTAAGTATTGTAACACAAAGTATATACTTATTCCCCTGCCTCAGCTGAACAGGATAGAACCAGTGGTCTAATGGCAATTACAACTGCCTCATATGTAATACTTCCCTGGTTCGAATCCCAGTAAGGGTATGGCTAGCTGAAGAGAGCTAACCAGCTCGAAATAGATCTATCCTAGTCTCCCTTATTGAATTATTTATCAGTTCAAAAACCTAACAAAAGACAACGATATAAATAGCTTTCTGTCGGTATGGTCTCGGGTGATGAGCCGAAAGACAGAAAAGGACAGCAGTATGCTTCCTCCCTTAATTTATGCATTTATTTATTTATATATATATATATATATATATATATATATATATAAATATATATGGATTCATCATTTGGTTCTTCGGTTTTCTCTCCCACGTAAGAGTTGGAAATCTAGGCGACGTTTCGATGAAGTCTCATTCATCATCTTCAGGCTTGTGTCTTCGGCCTTGTGCTTCTCTACTCTGAGAAGCCGAAGACGAAGACACAAGCCTGAAGATGATGAATGAGACTTCATCGAAATATATATATATCTGGTTTTAATCTTGTGACATCCTGGGTCTTGTATTGTAATCTCCTGAGTCGTTGGCTGTGTTGCAACATCCTGAGGTTTTGTGGTATAGACTCCTGAATTCTGTGATGTGAATGTTCATATATATATATATATATATATATATATATATATATATATATATATATATATTTACATACTAATGTGTGTGAGAGAGAGGGGAGGGAGACAGAGTATGCATACTGTAATGTAGCATATGAGCAATGGGTATGATGTACATAAGGAGCTTAAAAATAACTGATTGAGTCAAGAATAAGTGTGGAAAGAAAATAAAAATGTATGACCCAGTATGGAAAAGTAAATTGAATGATTTTGATTATTTAAAGAGAATAAATGAAGATGGAATCACAAAACAAATATTTGAAGGAAACATAAATCAATGGAGAAAAAACAAAATTCATGGTTGGATGCTATACTGGAAAAAGAAAGAATGTGATACATCAAATGGTGCAAGCAAAGATGGTGCAAGAGAACAGAAAGATAAGGAGATGGCTTTAGTATAAGGGGGTCTCTGCAGATTTAACTGCCTATAAAGGGCAGTGCTTTTACTGACTATAGGGGGCAGTAAATCTCATTTCCATCTCCAGCAAAAGTGGTATTCAACAGGCTCTGACCATTTCTGGAGAACCGGTAGCGAAAATTGTGAGTAGTTTGGAGAACCAGAAAATACCACCTCTGACTGGAGATTTTACAGTATCCTTCCTCTGCCACACCTACCAAGCCACACCCATAGAACCGGTAGTAAAAAATTTTGAATCCCACCACTGATTTCAAGGCCATTGAGCTAGCACTGTCCGACGACATTTCTGTGGTCATGTGGCCAGTGTTGTTACCTTCCCACCAAAGTAATATCTATTTATCTACTCACATTTGCATGTCCCTAAGGTGCTTTTTCAGGAGGCAACTAGTCTTTCTTGTTTTCTCTTTGAGGATATTTCACTTCTCATCTAAGAAGCTTCTTCAGCTCTGACAGGATAGTGGGGAATGGAAAGATTTATATTCCTTGCAGACAGATGGTCATTTGCATCCTTTAAGAGGGTCATTAAAGCACTTTTAGCTACACAAATTGGGATGAACACCCTTTGAATGGTTTGGGAATAGGAATCAATTTCCAGAGGAAAAAAATTGCAGACTACAGGAACCAGAATTACTACTCAGGTGACCCTGGGGACACAGATAAACCTCCAAGTGCTTCAATGGCCCTCTAAAAGGATGTAAACGACCAGCTGTCTGCAAAGAATATAAATCCTTCCATTCCCCACTATCCTGTCAGAGCTGAAGAACCTTTTTGGATGAAAAGTGAAACATCTTCAAAGCGAAAACAAGAAAATCCAGTTGCTTCCTGAAAAAAGCACATATGGGACAACTATGACATGCACAACTGAAAATCTCTACAGAGTTTCACATTTGCATGCTTTCAAACTGCTAGGTTGGCAGGAGTTGGGCAAGGATGGGAGCTCACCCTGTTGAATGGTGCTCAGAACTCGAACCTGGGCTGCCAGCTTTCCAGCCAACAAGCCCAACATCTTAACTACACTATCCTACATTTTAGTACTGTAGACTGGGAGACTGGAAATTCTAGTTCTTAAGCACAAAACGAGCGAGGTGATCTTGAACCAGTCACTTTCTCTCAGCCCTAGAAAGCAGGCAGTGGCAAGCCATTTCTGAAATCTTGCCAAGAAAACTACATTGACTTGAAGGCACAATAATATTTTTTTTTAAAAGCTACAATTAGTCATATTTCCTTTGATCAATCTTATCACACTGTTAATTTCTTTAGTTTACTATGTCCTCCATCTGCTTTCATAGTTTTTTTTACCCTGAAAACAAATAATGTGATCTGGAAGTAGGTATGCATGTATGTATGCCTAAGTAAAGTGTATTAACATAGTGTGAATACAAGCATAATTAACACAAATAACACCTTATTCACAGGAAACATATTAAGCAAATATTTTTAAAACATCGTATTAAAATAATTTGCACAACCTTCATGCAGCTTTTGAGACACAGTTATATATAAACTACAGGAATCCTGTGTGATAGCAAATGGGTAAAAAAAATCCTCAGGGTAGGAGGTAGGAGGCATTCTTGCTATAAATCGAACCATGGTGATATAGTGGTTAGAATGTTCTATTGAAGCCTAATTCTGCCAACTGCCAGCAGTTCAATTGTCACCAGCTTCAAGTTGACTCAGCCTTCCCTCCTTGGTCAAATAAGGACCTCAGGTTGGTCAAATGAGGACCTCAGGTTGTTGTGGGCAATATGCTGACTCTGTAAACTGCTTTACAGAAGTCTAAGTGCAATTGCTATTAATATTACTGTAAAAGGTCAACACATTGTCTCTATCCACTAGTGAAGCACCTACCATATTGTCCTATAGAGTGTGGTGAAATATCACCTATCTCTAATGGACTTTAAGCACTATTCTTATGTATGCTATATGATCATGTTTCTCAGGCTAAATGAAGGCTTGTGTATTTATGACTACATACATGCTTAAAAAATGGGAAGAGCCTCTGACAAATAAAACTTATAAAAATAAATAAATAAAAATAATAAATGGGAAGAGCCTCTACCAATACATGGGTGAGATTCAGAGGAATTTAGAGAAGAGGAGATGGGAAATTTACATGCTGTTCTGTGTCCCCCTTCCAGGGTTTCATCAATGAGCTATGAATTGTCCTCTGTTTGAAGTGAAAGAACATTTCCATTTACAGAAATAAACCTGCAGATCTGTAATGAGGAATGATAACAATATGGTGGTATTGCTGTAGCTTGTTGTGCATTCTACTTATCATGTGTAGGCATAAGCTGTTTAATGTGCTTATGCAAATGATGTCCATGGGAATAACATATTGTGAATACATATAAATGACAAAATAACAGAGATGGGTTTAGTCACATGTAAAGACAAACAGGTGATTATCATTTGTATGAGCCCATTAAACAGTTTATGCATACACATGATAAGTAGAATGCACAACAAGCTACAGCAATACCACCATATCGTTATCATTGCCTCGTTACCGATCTGCAGGTTTATTTGTATAAATGGAAATGTTCTTCCACTTCAAACAGAGGCAATTCATAGCTCATTGATGAAACCCTGGAAGGGTGACACAGAACAGCATGTAAATTTCCCATCTCCTCTCTCTAAATTCCTCTGAATCTCACCCATGTATTGATAGAGGCTCTTTCCATTTATTATTTTTATTTATTTATTTATTAATTTATTATAAGTTTTATTTGTCAGAGACTCTTCATCTGACAAATGAGAGGCAAATGATGTCCATGGGAATAACATATTGTGAACATGTACATGAAAAAATAACAGAGATAGGTTTAGTCCCATGTAAAGACAAACAGGTGATTATCATACCAGTAATGTGAATAATGCAGATGTCTATGGTTACCATCTGTTCTGACCAAGGCTTCCTAAACTGTAATTACGCACACAATTATTTTAAAAACAAGACTTATTTAATTGCAACGCTGGGAATTATTTGCATTCCCAGTTGGTAGTAAATCTCAAACAGTGCCCCGATATAAGCACCCATCTTTCTTTTCTGTGAAGTGCTGCCAATAATAGAAGTATCAAATGAACTAGAAAAAAAACCAACCGAAGTACAAAGAGGTTCAAGAATGAATCTGAACCAAAAGAACTACTTTGCTTCCTGCAAAGGTTTCATCATCTTGGCCTGACCTTTATACCTTATGGGAAGGGCAATCACCTCCCAGCCTTACTCCCGAGTTGCCCCTTTTGTTTCAGCTGCTCTTGTCTTCTAGCAGCTCTGCACACACATGCACTGGAAGTAGGCTCCCCTGGGTTCTTTTCCTTGCTGCTGCCAGACTCCGAAGGCTCCAGAGGCAGCACCCCACTCCCAGATGGTCCTGGCCCCATCTCTGCATCGGACACAGGACCCTCATCCGAGTCCTCTCCAGACTGCTGACTGGTCCCCATTCTTCCCCACTGTCTGATTCCACTGCCGTCTTCACCGGCTGCTGGCAAAGCACAACACTATCTGCCTATTCATTCTTAATATACAGAAAAGGAATATGCTAATCAATAATCCGTTTTTCTTCTTTTTCTAGGCTGAGGTCTTTGATGTACAATATGGAAGTCCGGGAGATTTGCTCGGGATTAAACAGTTTACTAATGTGTCCAGCAAAATTGCTCTTTTGAAACTTGGACATATGCCTTTGCTGTATAAGGTTAGTTCTGGATTTTCCCAGTGCATTTTTTTTCTTTCTGATTTTTGAATTGCAAGTAACAACTTGCAATCTGTGGTGTGGGGTTTTTTTTTTTAAATGTTTTTATTTTTTAAGACCAACATATACAAACAAAACATAAAAACATAAAACCATCTTCCATTTTATATACATACAGTATATCAGTTGGTTACAAATCTTTTGTGATATCCTTTCATAGAGTGGTGTGGTTTTGCAAAGCTGCATTTGATTTGTTTCTTTCTTTATTTTTCTTAGTTCCCAATGTTATAAATGTTATAAACCTTTTTTCTAATAAACTGATTTTATTTTCCAAAAAAACACAAAAAAAGAACGCTTGACTCTAATTTATTGAATTTATCGAATGATTCCTATGAAGAAATGGAGAGTTCAATTTATATACCTCTGATATCTTAGCCATTTTACTATATTTAATCTCTTAGTCAAGAATTTGAAGAGGAGACAGTAACAGTTCTAGTTCAACAGACTTTGGTGGACAGTAGAATGTTATCAAATGGTACCTATTAGCTTGGTATCTTTGTACATTGAATATCATAATACAGCACTCTAAACCAGGGGTTTTTTTTGTCAGGTCCGTAGGATCTACCAGTTGCGGCCCTTTCTGGATCGGGATGCACTTCGCACGGTCACATCCACCCTCATTATCTCCCGCCTAGACTATGCCAATGCTCTCTACATGGGGCTCCCCTTGAGGAGCACCCGGAGGCTCCAGCTGGTGCAGAATACGGCTGCGCGGGTGGTATTGGGGGCTCCTCGGAGCTCCCATATTACGCCATTCCTGCACGAGCTGCATTGGCTCCCGGTGGTCCTTCGGGTGCACTTCAAGGTGTTAGTTACCATCTTCAAAGCACTCCATGGCTTGGGACCGGGTTATCTACAGGACCACCTACTGCCATTATCGGCCTCCTCTCGGCCAGTGCACTCCCATAGAGTGGGTCTCCTCGGGGAGCCACCAGCTGGATGGCTGGTGATCCCGAGGGTGCGAGCCTTCTCGTTGGGGGCATCCTCCCTCTGGAATGAATTGCCCCCAGAGATAAGGACCATCCCTGACCTTTTGACCTTCCAGCATGTGTTGAAAACACATTTATTCCACCAAGCCAGTCTGGCCTAGGGTTTTTTCGGTTTTTAAATTGGTTTTATCAGCTTTTAATCTCTTCTTAATCCCCTATTCATCTTTATTATTTTGCAACTATAAGATATAATCCTTTTAATTGTTTTTAATTGTTGAATTGTTGTTGTGTTTTTTAGTCTGGCTGTACACCGCCCCAAGTCCTGTCAGGAGAGGGGGCGGTATATAAATGTAATAAATAAATAAACCAGCGAAAGGTACTTTGGGATATTATTAACCAAGATGAAAATCTTCCTGTCTGTGGTCAATGCTCTCCTAATAGAAGAGATTTTAGAATTAGATATTGGATTAGGAAGCTTTCTGGAGCCCTTAGAGAATGAACTAAACCAATAATCTGTAACAGAATTGCAATGAATAGTTGAGATCGCTATTTATTATATATGTAGATTTTTGAATAACAATTATGATTACCTCTTTTTGTATCCCAGTGAAAGGTTGATTAAAACATGTGCAATTAATCATTGTTTTAAAATGTTTTAAATCTGTAGAGATTTTCAGTCATCCAGGTCCTGGTTGTCCCAAACGTATTTTTTTCAGGAGGCAATTGGACTTCTTTTTTTTTTCTTTTGAAGACATTTCGCTTCTCACTCAAGAAGCTTCTTCAGCTCTGACAGGATAGCATCAGAGCCTTCCATTCCCCACTATCCTGTTAGAGCTGAAGAAGCTTCTTGGATGAGAAGTGAAACATCTTCAATGTTTCCCCTTTGCTTCTTGAAAAAAGCACCTTTTGTTTCATATATGTTCTATAGCTCAGAAAGACTGTTAGAAATCCATTTCTGGAGATTAAACAATAGGTCACATGATTTATATTTGTTCTGTTATTTGAGTTTTTTATTTTATTTAGCATATGGCTTTGTTAGATTAGTCAGAAGGTTACAGTGCTAATGTAGAGTAGTAGTTTGGCTGCCTGTTTACCAGTTATTTAGGTACACACTTGCATGCTTCTCAAGGTGTGCCACAGGAGGGCGAACTAGCTTCACACTAGAAAGAAATATGAGCAGCTTCTTTGGCAATGCCATTCCAAGGCCCTTCTCCCTCCACCAAAGCCACATTGCAAATGGCACCAAAACCGGTAAGGTTCAGAGCCAGCAAGATCCTAATCACTGCAAGAAGCGCTGGCTAATCTCCCCATCAAAGTGGTACCTATTTATCTTCTCGCACAGAACCTGTGAGGTGAGCAGAAGCTGAGGTGAGTGATGGGAGCTCACCCCACCACGCAGCGCTAGGACTCAAGCCACTGGAGCAGAGATTATCTCCACTGTCATTAAGCCACTGATTTGGGATTGAAATCCATAACTTTTCAATATGGCTTTGCTACTTGTCATACAGATCCAGATTAACATGGTTGGGAGGCACCTTGTAGGTCATCTAATACAACCCCTCCCCCCCCAGCAGACTCTACACCATTTTGACAGATGGCAGTCCAGTCTCTTCTTGAAAGCTTCCAGTGATGAAGCTCCCACCAACTTCTGAAGGCAAGCTGGTTGATTGTTCTCACTGTCAGAAAATTTCTCTTTATTTCCAAGTTGAATCTCTCCTTGATTAGTTTCCATCCATTATTCCTTGTCTGGCCTTTGGGTGCCTTGGAAAATAGCTTGACCCCTTCCTCTCTGTGTCAGCCCCTCAAATATTGGAACACTGTGATCCTTTGTCCCCTGGTCCTTCTCTTCAGTAGACTAGCCAAGCCCAGTTCCTGTAACAATTCTTCATATGTTTTAGTCTCCAGTCCCCTAATCATCCTGGTTGCTCTTCTCTGCACTTTTTCTAGAGTTTCAACATCTTTTCATAGTGTGGTGACCAAAACTGGATGCAGTACTCTAGGTGTGGTCTTACTAAGGCTTTATAGAGTGGTATTACTATCTCACTTGATCTGGATTGTATCCCTCTGTTAATGCAATTTAGGATTGCATTAGCTTTTTTGGCTGCTGCTGCACACTGGTGGCTCACATTTAACTGATTGTCTACTAAGATTCCAAGATCCCTCTCACAGTTACTGCTATTAAGCCTGGTTTCACCCAATCTATATGTGTACTTTTGGTTTCATGAGTGCCTGTGTTCTACCTGGCTAAATCTCTAAAAGATACGCCCAAAAACCTAAATCATTACTATAGTCACAAGATCACAACAGCCATCTTGACTTTTCTGACTGTCCTCCTCACATAGGTATCCCTGATTTCAGGCGCCCCTGACATGGATGGAATCAAAAGCAGGGTAATAGCTTGAAGGCACTAAAGTGCCAATTAAGGTTTAAGAAAGAGTATTGAATTCTTAAGTTCTTTGTGTCTGCATGATGGTGCAGAATAATAAGAAAATCTATGGCAAAATGATAAGGAAATCTATGCTACAAAGGAGAGATGCAGCAATAGCAGATGATGTTTTATTGCACATTTGTCTTTCTTCAAACATGGACTCGTAGAGGGCTTATCTCCCATTTCTAATTTTTTCGCATCCCACTGCTTCTTCCATCTGTTTTCTTTCCATAAAATAAATGTTAAGGAAGCAAAAATGGAAGAGCTGTATAACGTATTTTGATTCATCGCACTTGGAATTGAAACAGCCAATAAACAGGAGCAAGGAAGAGACATGATCTGGGGAATATTAGCACAAAGCTTATAACAGTAGTCATTTTGAGATAGGGCTGAATATCAATTTTTGTCAGCTTTTCATTTTTCTACTCATAAGCCTGCATTCATTTGAAAATAAGCAATAATCATAAAACAGCAAAAAAAAAGTCTGCATATCCTGGTGCTCCTATTTCCAAGACACAGTTTTGTCTCACATGTGTTACATTTGCAATTATGTATTTTTCCCTAATGCATTACATCATTATTCTGCGTTATTTTCATGCAAATGTGATTGTTTGTATGCACTTTTCTCTAGTAACGACAATTTCATATCCTTGAGAACCACAACATGTTACATGCAAAGTTGAGAGAAATTTTGGAGGGTATTGGATTTTGGGGTACATATTGGTCTGGAACAGAGGTGGTATTCAGCCAGTTCTGACAGGTTCTGGAGAACCGCTAGCGAAAATTTTGAGTAGTTCGGAGAACCGGCAAATACCACCTCTGACTGGCCCCACCCCATCTATTCTCTGCCTCCTGAGTCCCAGCTGATTGGCTGGGTCTTCTTTTGTTGTCCTGCACAGGAGAACGGAGCTGGAAAGCAGATTAGTGGGGTGGAGAGAAAATGGGGATTTTACAGTATCCTTCTCCTGCTACACCTACCAAGCCACGCCCACCAAGTGACACCACGCCCACCAAGCATGTCCACAGAACAGGTAGTAAAAAAAATTGAATACCACCACTAGTCTGGGAATATGTAATTTTATGAGCCTTACAAGGTGACCCAAATAAATTTGTCCCCAGTTCTTATTTGAGAGCAATTTCAGGAAGCTGTGCATTTCCCCCCCTAAAAATATTCCTTGCTTTTGGAGTTATGATTTCAGAACATTGCACAATTGAAACAAATCCATTTTCCCCTACACCTTGGTCTCAAGTGGCATCATTTTATAAAGTCCACAGGAGCAGGAAGAAGAAAAATAGCAAAGATTTTTTTTTTCTTAACAGCCGTGTAGTTAGAGATAGCCATGCTGTTTTCTATTGTTATGTGATCGGAGATCAGATTCTTCAACATCATTACTTATCCTGTTGGAGATTTAAACATGCCCCAAGGAGAAGCTCAACATAACACATTGTCTGTCTAACCTCTTCAAGTTCCAGGATCTTACTAGGTTTGTTGGATTGCCTCCAAAAGTCCCCGCTTCCAGCTGTACTGAAATGGTGCGTGCTTCTTAAAAATAAATGCTATGAACTATAATGGAATAAAAGGTAGCAAAAAAGCAATAGATACACAATGCATTGCGTACTTTTAAAGCCATTTAAAGATACTCATTGCTCTCCCTTTTAACTTATATCACCGTTCATTGCTGTAATGGAATTTGCATGGCTTCCAGATCTCTGCCAACCAGAAAATGTTATAATGTTATAACATAAAATATAACATATAAAATGTTATAAACACAACAATACTACTTTTTTTATGACCCTGTAATTCCTTAATTCAGGGTACAGTATGGGCAACTGAGTAGAGCTGAGTATTTACAGGCTGGATGCCATTTCTGACTATGCAGAGTTTGCAGCAAATATTTTCTCTTTCTACTTTTACCTTAAATCGAACTCTCAACCTTCCGAATGGGAGGGGAGTGTCTTCACCATTAGGCCATTCTGTCCCTATAAATTGTAACATTCCTGATAGGAACCTCCCCCCCCCCCCCAATTATAACTCAGGGTGGAACTGGAGGGGTCTTGATGGTTTTCTTGTAGACATTTTATTACCAAACTAGATAACATCATCAGTGCTAGAAGGGAGTGGGGTTTGTTCTTATATTTTAGTTGCTTGCCCTGACAGTATTGGTAGGAGTATTCTTGGTGGTTCCTTGGTTAGGCTGTTGTTTAATATTAGCTTGTTTGTCTGCATTGGTAGTTCCTTCATTGAGTTATTGGTCCCTTGATTGCTGGGCTAGTGTTAATCTTGGTATCAATTTCTGCTCATATCAGCCTGGATTGCTGGTAAGGAGGTGTTTGTTTGTTTTCTTTGGGGCTTCTTGATTGTCTCTTTTGTGTGGTATATAGATGCAGAGCACCATTTTATGCCTAGGGGGCCAGTTTGCTTTTGGGCTGAGCCCCCACAAGACATCCTGTCAGGCTTTGACAAATCCACCCTCATTCAAATCATAAGTCTCTAGCCACATCTCTCAGAGTAAAAAAAAAAAAAAGATTTATTAGGAGTGACCAAGTCGGCGTTACTTGGGTACAGCTGACACTGAGACACATCATTCATATCCCCCTTGATCCTGGTCTTCCCTCCACCCCCTGGATGTATATTCTCCAATGGGACATATCCATAGTCAAGAGTCATCAATCATGCTCTCCAGTAATAATCTTGCATGCCAAGATTTGGCTGACTAGCAATTATCTGAAGCATTTACGGAATGCTCTACTTTTCCTACTCCCTTTCTACTGGCAACTAAAAAGACCAAAGATGTATTTTTTTTTAGTTGGTCACATTGTAAAGGAGTGAAAAATCAACACTGTGGTACAACTCAGAGTGCCTCCTTATGCTTATAGGACCAATTTGCTTTTCTGTCAGACCTTCCAAGGATTTTAGGCGCATTGCTTGGGAAAACACTATTGGAAATAGTAAAGTCATCTGGGTTAGGATTAGGGTTAGACCCATGAGGTCTGGTCTGATGCAACAAACAAGGTCTCAGTTCAACTCAGAGCTTATCCTAATGGCTTTGGGGCTACTGTGATTTCCAATCATCCCCCAAGATATCCTCTGGGGAAACCCCATTGAAAAAGGATTAGACCTACACTCAATGATGGGCTGCTGATGGTTTGGGTTGGTTCTAATGAACCAGTAGTTCTGGTCAGCAGTTGGTTCCGCCCACCCGCCCTTGCCCTTTCCTGTCCTATATTTCCCTGTTTTTTAGCTCAGCTGATTTCCGTGGCATAGTGATTCCCGCATCTCAGCTGTTTTACTCACCAGTGCTGACATAGAAGGTACATTTTAAAGCTTAAAATGGGTGGTTTTTGAATGCTGTGTGCTTGTATGAACTGCACATTAGGCGCGTGCTCATAGAACCAGGTGTTAAACCAATTGCAGCCCACCACTGTAAGAAATATAATACTGCCTTACATCAAAACAGTCTCAGAAAGTTACCAACAACTTTGGGAGCTCCATCACTTGAGACTTTCAAGAAGAGATTGGACTGTCATTTATCAGAAATGATGTAGGGTCTCCCACTTTGGCGGGGGGTTGGACTAGATGATCTATAAAGCCCCTTCCAATTCTAATTATCTGTTATCTGTTAAGTTAAACCATTACAACCATATGGCATTAGGTAGCACACAAATCAATTAAAGCCTTCCAAAACAGCCAAAGTAACCAAAAACCTCAGCAGCCTCAGAAAATTAAGAAAAAACATAGTCATCCATAGCTGTTCTGACCCAACCGGGTTCCCAAAGAGCAAACACAGACAAACGCAGCAGCCCCCACCTTTTAAGGTTTAATAACAAATTCGGTTCTGGAGGCTGCTTTCCACTAATTAGCTCTGACAAGAAAGAGCCTTGCCAAGTTGTTTGTCAAGGCTGCCAAAAACCCAGAGATAAGAACTAATTTACAAAATTCTCCAAACATGAACTAAGATGTCCACCAGTTAAGTTTAAGAATTTCTTTGCTGTCTGCAAAGAATGCTTTTTCAAACCTGGCTTTTATCCTCTTGAGGGAGGGAGCATTACCGAGTCACCTGTGCTGCTATAATTATAATTGTTCTTGCCTCCAAGTAATCCTTCATGCACGTGCACTTGGCACAGGCTTATCGGGAACTTCCTCATCACTGCTGTCAGCCCCCACAATCTCTGAAGGTAATCAGTCAACTCCCTGATGGTGCTGGCCCCTCATCAGAGTCATCGCTCTCCTCAGCCATCTGCACCTGCTGACAACTAACCACAACAATAGCAGTCATGAGATTCAATATTTTTACTACCTAGTGTGGCTTGGTGGGTGTGGCAGGGGAAGGATATTGTAAAATCTGCAGTCAGAGATGGTCTTTGCCGGTTCTCTGAACTACTCAAAATTTTCGCTATCAGTTCTCCAGAACTGGCCAGAACCTGCTAAATACCACCTATGATCCATAGCATATAATGCAAGAATTGTAACAGCCACTACTGTATGTAGGACAAATCAGCAAAAGACTAGCAGAGTGCATCCATGAACCCCAACTAACAGCCAGAAGACATGATGAAATTTCACAATATGTGGACACACTCAACCATAGTTTCAACTGGGAAACTGTGAGCATAGAAAGTAACAATTAAAACAATCCTGCTACACCTGATTTTAGTCTATGGCTGAGAAATGATGTGAAGACAATCTTCACATATAATCACAAATATAATGAGTTTCTGGATATCATTCTTTTGTCAGGAATCACTCTACTATTTTGATGGAATCTACAAATAGGTTCAAGGTCCATATTTTGATCACCGCATAAAAATGTATAGTCATGAAGGAACTCTAATTTGAAAATTGGTTTTATAAAGGCTTGTTTAGAACATCAGCATAGGATTGTGGGCATGTATACATTACTTTAATGATGCATGTTGTCCATAAAATATGGACATCATATTTTTAGTTCTCTGAGTTATTTGCTAACAAGTAACATATGTCAAGATAGCTGAATTTGGCAGATCATGAGAAAGTTAAAATTGGTAGTTCTATTTCATATTGATCATCACCAAATCCTAAAGAAATAAATTCCTTGAACATTTCATTTCCATATTACTGTCAATAAAACTACAAAGCCTTATAGTAAACAGGAGTCAAAACTTAATTCAACAACTTTTAATGTATTAGGTACAGCATTTCTCCAAAGATTATTATATTACATTTTCTCAGAGATGAAAAAAGATATTTTAGTGTCCTCATAAGACATATATCTAGCACACATATACCCCACACACCCCTTTAATAATTTCTCAAGCATATCTTTTATCTTCAATCTAATCTTAACTTTTCCCTCTCGGGAAGTTGTTTACATCGCATTTCATAGCAGCATGTACTAGTTATAAGAGATGCAATATCAGTAAATAATTTCCATCTCCCCCAGAAAAATACCTTATTGGGATTTCTAGAGTCATTTCTCCTTTATACCATAGTCTTCAAGAAAAAAAATAAGATAATATTTAATTTGCTGTACAACTTGACCTTGTCTCCTGTCATATTAGAACTGGCGGTGAAATGTTTGCTCTGATTAAAAGATACCCCAATTCCATTTTTAAGACTTCTTTATGACAAATCCAAGATTAATTAGTCAAGGGAAAGTGATAGTTGGACAAATTGCTTTTCTTCTTCAGCAACCATATTTATCATCTTAATGTCAAATTTGCTTCCTAGCTGAGTCATATCGATGTGTGGTGAATTAGACCTGCTGCTTTAGGCATCAGATAAGTTTTAAGGTCTGCAATTTTTTAAATTGGTATTTGCGGGGTCTTCCCACAGCAAAGAGATCTTTTATGTGGAGTTCCCTCCCAAAGAGATCCTAACCATATAAATATTTTTTAAAAAAACTGGGATGAAAATAGTATTGGTTATTCAGCAGCTTCAGTGGACCCTAGATGAAGTGGATTATTTGGGGCCCTTCCAGGCAGGATTCAGGCCTGGACACTAGATGGAAATACCATTGGTTGCACCTTTGGGTGATCTGTACTGGGAGCAGAAAAGGGGCAGTGCATCTGTCCATCCATCTGTCCTTGTTCTCCTTGACCCCATTGATATATTAAGTTACATTAACAGAGGGATACAATCAAGATCAAATGAGGCACTAATACTGTTCTATAAAGCCTTAGTAAGACCACACCTAGAGTACGGCATCCAGTTTTGGTCACCACACTGTAAAAAAGATGTTGATACTCTAGAAAAAGTGCAGAGAAGAGCAACCAGGATGATTAGGGGACTGGAGACTAAAACATAAAGAACGGTTGCAGGAACTGGGCATGGCTAGTCTGGTGAAGAGAAGGACCAGGGGAGACATGATAGCAGTTTTCCAATATTTGAGGGGCTGCCACAGGGAGGAAGGTGTCAAGCTATTTTCTAAAGCACCTGTAAACCAGACAAGGAATAATGGATGGAAACTGAACAAGGTGTAGGTTCTCCTGCTTGGGCAGGGGATTGGATTAGATGATCTATAAGGTCCCCTCCAACTCTATTAACCTGAAAACTCTAAATCTGATATCATTGACCTTGATGAATCAGCTTCATGGGTTGGAAGTAGGCAGCACAGTATTTGACTGGTTCTCTTCCTTCCTATAGGGTTGGTACCAGACAGTGTTCATTGGGAATAGGAGGCCTACCTGTGGCCCTTACTATATGGAATTATGCAGAGTTAGTACATCTCCATTTCTATTTAACATCTACATGAACATCTGTTTAACATCTATGAGATCATTCATCATCATGGGGTGAGGGATCATTGTAATGCTGATGGTACTCAATTGTACATCTCTATATGGTGAAAATAAGTGATGCTGTTGATGTCTTGTCATGATGCATGGAGGCTATGAAGGGGAACAACTAATAAATCCTAGAAGAACTGATTGACTGGAAGAGGCACTGTGGGCTGGTCCTTCGCTGTTTCCAAGGTGGCCCTGTGGGCCAAATCTAAGCATTCCATGGGCTGGATCTGGCCCAGAGGCCTTGAGTTTGACACCCCTGGTCTACTCACATTCTGGTCACCTCCAAGATGTATTACTATAATGCACTCTATATGCGGCTGCCCTTGAAATGTATCCAGAAGCTTCAACTGATACAGAATGCAGCTGCACAGATAGTTATTTGTGCCTCTATAACTGGACAGGTTACACCTCTGTTCCATGATGTGCATTAGTGCTGCTTTTAATTTTTAAAGCCCTGCATGGAATGGGTCCAGTTTAATGGATTGCCTCTTTCCAGTCGTATGTACCCATTCCATTAGGGCCATTAAGAGGAATATGTTGCAAGTTCCATCTGCTAAAGAGTTTCATTTGATGGGACCCAGATGTCACAGCTTTTCTTTTGTGGCTTCTGTACTCTAGAACATCATTCTTCCTCCAAAATTACCCCCATTCCTGTTAGCCTTTTCGGAGGCTCTGAAAACAGAGTGTTGGATTAGATGAGCAGGAGATTGGACTAGATGACCTACAAGGTCCCTTCCAAACTCTGTTACTCTTTAAGAGTAACATAGTTCTTCCAGCTACCTTGGGAATATCATTGGAAATCTGTACAATAGTTGTATTTTGTTTAGATGAGTATTTTATTTACAGTATTTATTTATCTTGTTTTTATTTGTTTTTAAAGTGTTTTTATAGTTGTGATATTATTTTAAATATTAGTTGTATGTTGCCCTGAGTCACGTTTAGTGAGATAGATGGATATATAAATGTGATAAATAAATACTCAGAAACCTGAAGGCAATGTCTTCCATAGAATATCATGAATTTAAATCAGTCTTCATTCCAAATTGCTGGACCAATTTCTCTAAAATGGGAATTTTTAACTAATCTGAAAACGGAACAAATGTTCCCAAAATACAAATTCTTTATGAGAAGTAACTATATATTTTAAAAACAATGACAAAGAAATCTCACATTCTAGTCAATCATGAGTTGTGAATCTCATTTGCCATAGGGCACTGTCTCTATCTTGGACCACATAAGCTCTTTCCTGAAGCACCAAATCAAATCCCGAATCATAGTGTATATGCTTTACATGGGGCTGCCTTTGAAGAACATCTGGATGTCTGGAAGAAAATGGATGAAAATGGGCGATTTATTAGAGTTTCTTGATTTGTGCACATTAGAACTCTGCTTTCTAACCAGCACTGATGATCAGAATGTTTCTGTGTTCAGTTTAATTCAAGGTGCAGGTGATTTTCATGGCTTGGGGTTTGGCCTAGTTGTGGGTTTGCCTCTTCTTGATTATCCCTACCATAGCATTAACAATAGCATTTAGGCTTATATACTACCCGATCAAACTGGTCAGTCCTAGAGGTGATCAAGCCTGACTGTTCTTTAGAAGGCCAGATCCTGAAGATGAAACTCAAATGCTTTGGCTACCTAATGGGAAGGAAGGACTCACTGGAGAAGAGCCTAATGCTGGGAACAATTGAGGGCAAAAGAAGAAGGGAATGACAGAGAATGAAGTGGCTGGATGGAGTCACTGAAGCAGTTGGCATGAGCTTAAATGGACTCCGAGGGATGGTAGAGGACAGGAAGACCTGGAAGAATGGGGTCGTGATGGGTCAGACATAACTTCATGACTAACAACAACAACACTACCTGATAATGTTTTACAGCACTCTCTGGGAAGTTTATTGTCTCCAACTATCTGGATCATTGTTTTATTGACCTTGGAAGAATGGAAGGTTGAATTAACCTCAAACCTTCATCAGGATCAAACCCCAGGCTCTGGGCAGAGTTTGCCTGTAATACTGCAATTTAACCACTGCAACACCAGGGCACCATCCCATCAGAACCAGCATAAGAAGCATGCTTTGGATCTTATCAATTAAAGAGTTTATCTTTAAAGAAACACTTTATTAAAGAGATGCTATTAAATGCCTTTTTGTCAACGTACCTGCTTTTTGAAACATTGTTTCATGGAACTTACATTGGCTTTGCTCCTGGTGGCATTTTCTAAGTCCCAAATATGTAACTGTGTTTCTGGTCATAGGAGTCAGAACATCAGATAGAGTCCATAAGGTAACTACCTTATGTTGATGGTTGTTTTGGGTTTCATTGTGACTGTCCATTATATATTCACTACTTGTTATGTTCTGTTTTAAATGATATAGCCTCCCAGAGCCACTATGATGAGATGGGCAGCCATGCACATTTAAATAAATAAATAATATTTCATCAAGCTTGATTAACAAAGAATTAATTGACTTTTTTGTTGGGTCTCGATTTCTTTTATGTGTTTTTTTAATCAATCTCCTTTAAGGCAATCTTAATTAATTCATTTCTGGGTAACTTTACCTGGCCTTCTCAGCCTCGTACTTGTTTATATTTTCTCTTGATTTTTATACAGTTAACAGTTCTAATTTATACTAGGTTGCATGCTAGATGATAACATGGCAAAGTTAAAGTATGAAGGTGAAGTTTCATTCTCTGACTTTGTGGACTGGTTTCTGAATGTTTCGTTACCAGGCTAGGTAACATTTTCAGCAGAGTTTAGAGGAGTGGTCACCAACCAGTGGGCCGGGGACCACTGGTGGTCCACGAGAAAATTTTGGTCATCTGCAGAGAAATGTCACCCTCAAAGCACCCCCCGCAAGCAATTAATCCAGGCTGTGTGGGAACACAAGGCTTGTGTCGCTTGCATTGTGAATAACATGAGATAGTAAAGGGAGGAGGGAAAGGACAGAGGGGGGGAACTTGCCCCACTCACTCCATGTGCCTCACTTGGCCACCAGGCTGCTTCTTTTTGCTGCTTTTGGCTGCACACAAGGAAAGCAGCAAAAGTCTTTCTTTCTCTCCCCCAAACTCTGCCAGAAATGAGTCTTTGGGACCCTGCAAGGCATTCTGCTCCAAGAAGCTGTGCCAGTGCAACAAGTCTCACACAGACTCATTTCTGGCAGAGTTTGGAGGAGAGAAAGAAAGACTTCTGCTGCTTCTGCTGCTTTCCATGCATGAAGCCAAAGTGTCTCTCTCTCTCTCCCTCCTCCTGAGAATGGAGCTGGAGACGATATCCTGTGATTCCCAAATAAAGAATGATTGATCAGTAGGAAAACGGGGTGGGGAATTTTCCTGAAAACTTTTTTTGGGATTTTTCCCAGGGTCTCTAGTCCGCGGGATTTAAAATTATGAGTTTGGTGGTCCCTGAGGTCCAAAAGGTTGGCGACCCCTGGTTTAGGGAATGTGAGTGTTCTTCTGTTTATAAGGGCTTCAGGCATGAGTGTGTCAAGTGAGGGCTTTGGGATGGGTCAGGTGTGAGTCATCAGTGAGTCTTGTGGTGGGTCTTGTGATAGGGAGGTTACAGGTCAGGGTCATTGGGAGATGATGTTGAGACTCTAGAAAAAGTTCAGAGAAGAACAACCAGGATGATTAGGGGACTGGAGGCTAAAACATACAATGAATGGTTGCAGGACTGGGCTTGGCTAGTCTAGTAAAGAGAAGGACCAAGGGAGACATGATAGAAGCCTTCCAATATTTAAGGGGCTTCCACAGGGAGGAAGGGGTCAAACTATTTCCTAAAGCACCTTAGGCCAGACAAAGAATAATGGATGGAAACTGAACAAGGAGAGATTTAACCTGGAAATAAGGAGAAACTTTCTGACAGTGAGAATATTCAACCAATGGAACAGCTTGCTCTCGGAAATTGTGGAGTGCCATCACTTGAAACTTTCAAGAACAGATTGGACTGCCATTTGTCAGAAATGGTGTAGGGTCTCCCGCTTGGGCAGGGGGTTGGACTAGATGACCTACAAGGTCCCTTCCAACTCTGATGATCTGTTATCTGATGGTGGGAGGGGTTGTGTGGGTTGGTTGAAGGTCGGCGCTGTGTCCGCTTGGCTGTGTAGTTCATTTGGATTCTGAGGGGTTCGTAGGCTGGCTGTAGGTCAATGTGTCTGTTGATGGAATTGTTTGTGGAGTGTCAGGCTTCAATGAACTCATGAGCGTGGTGAGTGATAACATGGCTGATTATTTTTGTGTTGCTGTTTTGTTCCAGTGTGGGTAGAGATTAAGCTGCCTCTGAAATCAGTTGTTACTCACAAAGCAAACAGTACTCACACTTTAATGCAGTCATGTTTCTGCTTTATTCTGAGAACTCAGAATTAACAGCAGCAAGAACGGAAAATCCGTGAAAAGCCAGTGCTGATAGCTAGCTTCTCTCAGCGCTTTAAATACGTCTTCTGTAATCCATCATTGGGTTATCCAGCATCCGCCCAGAGTGGTTAAAGCCGCACCCTCCTAATATCTGTCTGCCATTCTGCCTCTCTCATCACACCCCCACTTCGCTTCCCTTATCACACCCCCATTTCTACAGCCCTGTGCTTTTCTACACTACCCAAATCCTCCTATTCCATGCTATCTCTCTCCTATCCTATACTGTCATAATAATAATAATAATAATAAATATTTATTTATATACCGCTCCTCTCCCGAAAGACTCGGAGCAGTGCACAGCCATACAATTAAAACAATAAATATGTGAAAAGTTAAAACTAAATTAAACTAAGGCCCTGGCTGTAATCAATTAAAACCCCTCCCTAAAATCCTAAAATTTAATATAAAAAGTAAAACACCCAAATCTAAAATCAGCCCAAGTTGGCCTGGTCAAAGAGCTAGGTTTTCAAGGCACACCTGAAGGTCCCCAGGTCCGTGGCTATACATAACTCTGGAGGCAACCCATTCCAGAGGGCAGACGCCCCCACAGAGAAGGCCCTATTCCTCGGGGTCACCAGCTGGCACATAGATGTCGACGGGACCCACAGGAGACCCTCCCTGTGAGAGCGCACCAGACGGTGAGAGGAAAATGGCAGAATGTGGTCTTGTAAATATCGTGGTCCGATGCCATGGAACATTTTAAAAGTTAACACTAAAATCTTAAAGCGCACCCAAGAGGCCACTGGCAACCAATGCAGCTCGCGCAGGAGGGGCATCACATGAGAGAACCTTGACGCCCCCATAACCACCCGCGCGGCTGCATTCTGTATCAGTTGAAGCCTCCGGATGCTCCCATTCGGGAGCTCCATGTAGAGGGCGTTACAGTAGTCCAGTCGGGAGGTGACCAGGTCATGAGTGACCGTGCATAAGGCATCCCGATCCAGAAAGGGCCGCATCTGGCGGATCAGGTGAACCTGATGAAACACCCCCCTGGAGACGGCCGTAATGTGGTCTTCCAAAGACAGCCGTACATCCAGAAGGACACCCAGATTGCGAGCCTTCTCTGAAGGGGGCAAAATCTCACCCCAATAGCCAGCGATGGAACTACCTGGCTATATCGGGATGCCGGAAACCACAGCCACTCAGTCTTGGAAGGGTTGAGTTGGAGCCTGTTCCCGCCCATCCAGTTCCGCACGGCCTCCAGACAATGGGACATGACCTCCATGGCATCGTTGGGGTGGCTTGGGGTGGAGATGTACAGCTGAGTATAATCAGCGTACAGATGACACCTCACCCCAAAGCCATGGATGATCTCCCCCAGCGGCTTCACATAAATGTTGAACAGGAGAGGAGAGAGGACCGACGCCTGAGGCACCCCACAATCAAGGGGCCTAGAGGTGGATCTCTCCCCCCCGTCAACACAAATTGCAGACGGTCGGAGATAAAGGAGGCGAACCACTGCAACACGATACCCCCAACCCCCCCAACCGCAAAGGGTTGCACCATTGCCGTTTTCAAGGCAGTAGGCAGCGAGCCCTCCATCAAAGAAGCGTTAACAATTCCCTGGAGCCAACTCCGCGTCACCTCTCTGGTGGTAGAGACTAGCCAGGAGGGGCAAGGGTCCAATAAACATGTGGTGGCATTCAGCCACCCCAGCAACCTGTCTATACCCTCGGCGGTCACAGGGTCGAACTCGTCCCAGATAACCGTCTCAAGACTCGCCACGGTCATCTCTCCCAGGATCTCCCAACTAGAGTCCAACCGGGCCCGAATCTGAGCGATTTTATCGTGCAGAAATCGTGAAAACTCCTCCGCCCTTCTCTGCAAGAGATCCTCCCGCGCCCAAGCAGGGAGCTGGTCACTCTAAACAGGGCGGCGGGTTGATTTTCTGCCGATGCAATAAGGGCGGAGAAGTGAGAACACTTCGCCGCCTCTATCGCCACTAGGTAGGTCCTAATATAGGACCTAACCTGTGTTTGGTCGGACTCGGCACGCCTGGCCCTCCAGACCCCCTCCAGACCTCTTTTCCGGCACTTCATCTCCCTCAGCTCCTCCTAAACCACGGAGCTGAGTGAGATCTCTGCTGGGTCAGAGGTCGCAAAGACACAACTTGGTCCAGAGCCTCGGCAGCCAGTCTATCCCAGTCATCCCTATTTGTCACCTCCATGCTCCCCTGTTCATTCCAGCCCTGCATTCCTTGCAGCCACCTCCATTAGTCCATCCTGGCTGTGTGTGTGTGCTGGATGTGTCACACGCCCGCCATAACAATCTCTGCAGCCGCCCCTTCATTTCACAGCAGCTCCGATGAATTCCACACCAGATTGATGAGCACTGGATCGCCAGGTAATTGACACTTAGTCCCAGTCTTCTGGGAGGCTGCAACCTGCCACCGGCAACCCCTTGCGCCCCATTGATGTTCATGGAATCTAGTTTTTAATTGATGTGATGTTTGTCCCATGTAGAATTGGTTGCAATGGTTACAGTTAATTTTGTAGATCACATTATTTCTTTCATCCTTCTCTATCAAACTAACTAAAAAGTTAAAAGTATAAAAAGTTGAAGTATAAAAGTAACTGCTGGAAACCCCCTGGTATCATGGTTCTGAGCCCAGCCAGTAAGGGAAGAGACCACACTGTCGGTAGAACAACTCTCCTAACTCGGCATGCAGTGACACAGATTTAGTCAGTGTTATAGTCTTCTGCCCTCCAGCTGATTCTAAGGGCTCAGCACGGCCCTCCCTTTGGGAAGGCTTGCTCCAAGAAAGACTCATCATCATGACCCTCCCTCTGGGAAGGCTTGCTCCAACAAAGAATCATTGCCAGCCATGAACGCCGCTGCTCCTCTCCTCCTCGCTCTTTCGTCCCACCCCTCCATGAGCCCTTTGCGACACCCAACTTCCCACACCAACCATGCACCCGGTGCAACCCTCTCCTCGCTGGTGGCAACTCTGAAAGAAGCACACAGGCGCGTGGCCTCGATGTCGCTATCTTGGACGTTGACACCTGGATGAGCATCAGCATCAACCAACTCTCAAGGCAGTCCTAGGTTTCAATAATAGAGGGATAGAATCAAGATCACATGAAGAGTTAATACACTTTATGATGCCTTGGTAAAACCACACTTGGAAAACTGCATCTAATTTTGGTCTCCAAGATATTGAAAAAAGACGTTTAAATTCTAAGAGTGCAAAGAAGAGCAGTAAAGATGTTTAGGGGACTAGAGGCTAAAAACGATTTCAGGAATTGGTTATGCCAAATTTAATGAAAAGTGGGACTAAGGGTGACATGATAGCAGTGTTACAATATCTAAGGGGCTGCCATAAAGAAGAGAGGGTTGACTTAGTCTCCAAAGCACCTGAAGGCAGAACAAAAGGAATGGATGGAAACTAAGCAAGGAGAGAAGCAATCTAGAACTAAAGAGAACTTTTCTGACAGAACAATTAATCAGTGGAATTACTTGCCTCCAGAAGTTGTGGGTGCTCCAACACTGGAGTTTTTTAAAGAAGAGATTGGACAACAATTTGTCTGAAGTGGTATAGAGTTGAGAGAGGGTTGGACTCAGAGGTGGGATTCAAAATTTTTAACAACCGGTTCTGTGGGCATGGCTTAGGTGGTGGGTATGGCTTGGTGGTCATGTTATTGGCTCAGTGTGGCCAACTCAATATCACTCACATTGAGGCATACATCTCCTCACCTGGCCTCTCATGACTGCGGAGATGCTGCAACAATCATAAGTGTGAAAAATGGAGAGTTTTTTCAGTGCCATTGTAATTTTGAATGGTCACTCCCCACAAGCAAAGTACCAGCAAATGAAGGGAAAAAAAACTCCAGAGAAGTTCCTGTGACAGGAAGTCTAGTCCTGCCAAGAATGTAATAAGGGTTAACGCAGAGGCAGTTTCTGTAAGCAACACCAGAATGTTTCCTTCCTGCCTTCCTTACAGGATTAGGCCAGTAATTTCTTTGAACAACCGATTCTCCGAACTGCTTAGAATGTTAACAACCGGTTCTACCGAATAGGTGCAAACTGGTAGAATCCGACCCCTGGTTGGACTAGAAGACCTCTAATGTCACTTCCAACTGCATTATTCTGTTAATCATCTATCAAAGGTTTGTCTTGCAGCTGAGTTGTTCAATACTATTCCCACTGGTTTGATGGGAACATTGGTTGCTCTTTTCAATACTATCTCTTGACCATTTCATATCTGTCTTAAATATAATATTAAACATTACCAATTGGCAAAGTAGTCAGTGCATTGCAAGACTCCATTAAATATCTACAGGTACCACTGCACATTATATACCAATAATTACTGCCAGCCAGCAAGGAACATTTCTTTCTGAGATGAAAAGTGCAGAAGAGTAATTATTATTATTAATAAATATTAAGAAGACCCATGCTACTACAACTCTATAATTCCTGATAAGCATGGTTGCCCAAGGTTGTCCAGGCTCCATATCCATTCCTACCATCTACTTTTGAAAGTTTGTTTGCTGAAAAGACTCCAAGAATTCTTTCTGGTGCTTACCTGGGTAACCTTTAGAATTCTAAGTGCACACAGCGACCCACATCTTTTTCATGCCAGAAAGACAAATTAATCATTTTTGCAATTTTTCAACCCTATTGCCCACCTGCAAAAGAGACGTCTCTTTCTTAACTTTATTCTTGAGGTACTTCAATATTTTTTTTAATTCTCTTCTTTCTGATATATTGATATTTGGTAGCAGCAAAGAATATGCTTTCTGGTAATGTTTTCTTTTGTTCTGGTTTTTTTTTTTTCATCATTTCCAACCCCAATCAACAATATTTTCCAGGTCAAATTTTAAAAAACCCAGTGGAAGGAATTTGTACATGATTCCTTTTTGGGGTGATTTTATGGAAGAATGGTAAGGCAGCTGCAGACTTCTAAAGGCATACTTAAATATGCTATTCTTTGGCCACCTAGCAACCACTAAAAATAACTGGTAGATTTAACGTACACTGAGTCTACATCAAGAACAGTATAAAAACAATACAGCAAATATCATACTTTAACTACATTATCTCATCCAAAATGCTTCTCCTTGAGAAGAAACTTCAAATGCAAATTCTTATTCATCAAATTGAATAAAAGCTGGTAGAAAATAAACACAGGAAAAATTTTCCACTAAAAGCACTAAAATAAAATGCATTTAATTAAAATGACACTTAATCCTCTCTCAAAAACAATTAGAATTAAAGAAAAAGCAGCTCTCGGTATGTAAATCTGAAGTAACTTCAAAATTCTTATCCATTTGCCAAACAAATAGCTTACTAATTTAAAGCTACGTTGGATTTAAACTAGCAGAATGATTGAGGAGAATTCACCCTCAAAACCTTGTATCAAATCAAGGGGTAGATCTTGATGATGGCCAATTGCTATTGGTAATTGTTCCTGTTTATACTGATTTCTACTGTAGTTCCTCAGCATCTGCAATGAAGACAGGAGGAAAACCCGCTACCCATAACTGGTTTAAAATCCACAGACTGGTGAATCTGAGACATTGTTTTAGTATCACGGAATATCAGAATTGGAAGGGACTTTGCAGGTCTTCTAGTCCAATCCCTGATCAAGTAGGAAACCCTATTCCATTTCAGACAAATGGTTATCCAATTTCATAAAAACCTCCAGTATTGGAGCACCCACAATTTCTGGAGTTGTGATTAATTATTAATCCTATATGAAGGATTAACTAATTAAATGTTCTAATTGTCAGAAAATTTCTCCTTAGTTTTAGGTTGCTTCTCTTCTTGAGTATTTCCATCCATTACTTCTTGTCTTTCCTTCTGGTGCTTTGGAATATAGGTTCTTTGTGGTAGCCCCTTAGATGTTGGAAGACTGCTCTCATGTCACCCCTAGTCCCTCATTAAACTAAACATACCCAATTCCTGCAACCGTTCTTCATATGTTTTAGTCTTCAGTCTTATAATCATCTTTGTAATCTTCTCTGTACTCTTTCTAGAGTCTCAAAATCTTTTTTTATAACATGGTGACCAAAACTGGATTCAATTTTCTTATTTTCCCCCTTCTTTTTAAAAACTGGTTCATCTGCCAACTACTAAAGATTTAAATCTTAATTGTACATTATATAGCACTGTTATTTTTCTGGGATTAAAAAAGTTGTTTGGCTTAAAAATGTACATTATTCTCATGTTACTCTATGTAATTGCACTGTCCTTCCCTTAAAGAAAATTATATATTGATTTTGTTTCTTTGCAAGGGCTGAGATGCCCACAGCACAAACAGTTTATGTGCATAGGAGAGTGATAGCTTGATTGAATACTGCAGCAAAGAAATTTAGTGCTACTTGCTCTGGGACCTCGGCTTTATTTCCTCAAAAGATGAAGGCCTTTCAGGGGACTTTTCTGGATATTAAAATTCTCCCCTTTCTTCTACTGGTCCCCATAAGGACCAAAGCCTCAGTCTCAGATGGAAATGGGGAAACAGTCTAAAAATAATATGCCAGCTTCCACATTATTTTCTTGACCTCCTGGAGGTATGCTGACAAGTACATTAAATTTAGATTGCAATGGCAACCTCCTAGTCTGTGACTTATGACATATATTTAGCCACAAGAACTGCCATTTACATTTTCCATAGAGTGAAATCCACTTGACCAGTTTGAAAAATTAATATGGCAGCTCACAGCAACCTAAAGCCACAATCCAATTAAGTGAGGAAAAAACCAATCAAAAAGGTCTAATTATGGCACCGTTTGAAAATTTTGATTTCACGCCACTGTGGGAAATGAATAATATATGCGGGAAAACAATTGTGGGACAAATGTTGGCATACAAATTCCATAAATAAATCCTACAAAAGCATTCCTATACATGCCAATATTTAGATAAACAGCCAACAGGCCAATTTGAATCTGCTTTTTTCAGTCCCTGAAGCTGCTTCTGAACATTATTATCAAAAGTTAAAGATGGAAGCATATAGAAACAATAACATCAGCTATTTTCCAAAGCACCTGAAGGCCAGAGAAGGAATAATGGATGGAAAATGAACAAGGAGAGATTTAACCTGGAAATAAGAAATTTTCTGACAGAACAATCAACCACAGCTTTCCTTCAGAAGTTGTGGCAGCTTCATCACTGGAAGTTTTCAAGAAGAGATTGGACAGCCATTTATCGGAAATGGTGTAGTGTGTCCTGCTTGGGTTGCTCTTCCAACTCTGTTAATCTGAACACATGAGACCTATAAAGTATTGAAACAATTAAAAAGTGAAAGAAGAAAACTTTTTGTTTACACAACTTTGTACTTCTAGTGACGAAAAATTGTGGAAGGCAATGAATTTTTTATCTGTTTGTTTCACTTTTCATTGCAACAACATTGCAGTCTTATCTGTTTTGGATTTAATCAGACTCCCCAAAAAACTTTTGTTTCAAATAATCATGTCACTTTTTAGGTTGAAAATGTGACTATTTAATGCAGAGTTTCAAATCTTACAATTCAGTCAGTTTCTGGATACATGTTCTCCCACTTCCTCCTCATTCCTCCAAATGGCCCCAGTGAGAAAAGCAAAGTCTATGGAAGTTCATTACTTAACCATTCTGGTCTCTGGTCTATGACTGTAATAAGCTGAATCTGAAACTGAACTTACCATTCTGAATATAATTATTTGTACGTTTGGCCTCACATATTGTACAAAAGTCACATCCACGTGGATTTTTAATTTGAGGACAATGGAAATTAGGCAGAACGATTTGTAAAAAGTGAATTCCTTAAGCATTAGAAATAAAATGGCATGGTGGAATCCCATTTTCTGAACAAGGCATAACAGAATTCTTAGCAATTCATATTAGTTTAACATTTCAAGCAAATAAAAAGTCCCTTCCTTCCTTCCTTCCTTCCTTCCTTCCTTCCTTGCCTGCCTGCCGCAAACAAAGAATCAATTCTGAGAGCACCAAGGAGTCCACACCCACAACATTCTGGACCAACTACAGCTCCCAAATATTCTTCAAGGGCCACCCCATGTAGAATGTAGTGTGGCAGGCCACTTGGTGCATATTCAAGGCATGTGTTTTCAAGAGCACCCCGTGTCCAAATTATTATTATTTTTAAAAAATCTTCCAGTTCCAATCGTTTAGGTCTTTCCATCCGTGGATATTACCCAGAATATTTTATTATTCTCTGTTTGTGTTTTTAAAGAAAAGGCCGAATAATACGAAATGTACATTGAGAGCATTTGCACCAAGACAAATTCCTTGTTGTCCAATCACACTTGGCCAATAAAGAGTTCTATTCTATTCTATTCTATTCTATTCTATTCTATTCTATTCTATTCTATTCTATTCTATTCTATTCTATTGACAATATCAGCAGGGACAAACACAATGCAAATTTCACTATAATCTCTGAATATAATTTCTATGCATATTACCATGTGCCACAACATAAACTGTATATGAGCGTTAAAACCATATGGATATGGAAATTAATTGCAGAATATAGAATCATATTTAAGGGGAGTTGCAATAAAAAGAAAAAAGAAGTATAAGTTTATTGGGGAAATTTTTCTTTTAGAAACTTTTGCAAAGAAACTTTCTTTCTTACATCCATATCTCTGTTATGTATAATTTAGAACCAGTGAATACTTAAAAATAAAACATGAATTCAGTATTTACATGCCTCCTGTTGATAAGTACATCAGGACATCACAACTAGCTCCAGTCTCCTGCTGGATGTATACTTGAGGGCAAACCTAAATTTGCATTGCATAATGCGTGAAATAACATTCAGAATTACTGATATGAGTTAGGATTCAAGGCATCCTTGTTAGTACTTAGTAGCAGCTGAGTAATTGGATTTCTAACTGGGGGAAGAATAATGCATTTATTTATTTATTTGTTTGTTTACTAGCTTAATACACATACTTCGCTATGAAACTATGTGGTGGGGCTTAGTTTTTGGGGAGGAAAATAAGGAAATAAAATTTCTTTCTGTGCCTACCAACATCCATTGGCATTCATCTGGCTAGCATCCTGCCAGTGTGTGAGAAAGTTGAGGGCTGTTAGGAAACTGAAACAGTATTTGCTTTGTGAGCAAGAAGGAGACAGCAAGGAGCCTGGCCATGGCTTATCTTAACTGTTCTGTACTAAAGCTGGTTGCTGCTGTGAAACTAAAACTGGAACTGAAACTCCTCTCCTCTGCTTGTGTTTTGCATTTGGAAGAGATTTCTTTTCAGGTGGGGAGGGGGAATAGAACTCTCTCTTAGCATCAGAGCATGTTAATAATAATATGCAAAATACTAATGCTCTGATGATCATTTTGAAAAATCCTTTCTTAGTGAGCACCTAGAAGGCAAGAGGAACATATGTGCCAAATTTCAAGTTTGTAGGTTTTATGGTTCTGGAGATTTTGTGATGATGCTTGAGTGGTATTTCGTTTTTATAGAGAGAGAGATTCAAATAACTCAAGGCAGAGAACCTATCCACCACCTTTCTCCTCTTATTTTTCCCTTCAACAGCAACTCAGTGAACTAAATTGGACTGAGAGAGAGAGACTGGCCTAAAGTCACCCAGCTAACTTTCATGGCTCTATTGGGTCCTATTGAGGCAGATATTGAAGAAACCCTCCTGACATCTATTAAGGAGGAAAGATAAGCTGGTTGAAGTACTTGGCAGTGTATCAGATCTGTATCTTGGAAATTTCCCTGTTTCCCATCTTGTTTTCTTCAGATTAAGCTTTCAAACTGATGAACCAATAGGCTGGATCTAGTCTACCAGTTAGATCTGGTGAACTGGTAGAAATACTGTGAAAAAAGTGTTCAGAGAAGTAATTTGATCAGTGCACTGGAAGCTAAAACTCTCAAGGAGAGACTGAGAAGAAGAGAATTTAGCCCAAATTTGTTACAAGACCATTTTATATACTTGAGGGGAGACCCTACTAATGAAGACCACATCTGCCTACCACATCTTCAAATGCAAGTCATGAAATAATGACCATAAGTTATAGGTAGACAGATTCTGTTAAGTGGAAACATTTATGAAAGAGTTGATTGGTTTCCCACTTATTTCTTAAGTTCAAGCAAAAGCTGGACAACCATTTGGGGAATGATTCTTTATAAAATATATACGTTATTCAGGCATGTTTTAAGACTTCATTCTCATCAGAGGAACAGTAGGCCTCTTTATGAAAAGGGTGCTTGATGGTATCTATTAACCATGACTGCAGAGAGAAAATCATTTTAGTATATTCTAGAGAAGGCTATGTAGTTTTATGATTCTCTATAAATCCATGATACATTTGGATGAATGAGGACTATAGTTATGTAAAATTCTAAAGGTAGGGATTCCAACTAATTCTAATAATTCCACAGTTCTATAAAATAGAGCAGTTGTCTGGCAATTCAGATAAGAGTAGCATTGTCTACTTCTCATCAATGCTTATCTAAATATGGATGTACATGTTCTGGGTAAGAGCAGAAGTTTACAGTCAGGGGTGGATTCAAATTTCTTAACAACCGGTTCTGTGGGCATGGCTAATTTGTGGGTGTGGCTTGGTGGTCACATGACTGGCTGGGCATGGCTTGTATATAAATATTGTAAATGTTTATTTATTTTTATTAAAAAAGAACAACTTTTACCCAAAATCAAGCAAAGCAGGCAGGCAGATTGAGTTGTTCACAGAATCACAGATTCACTTAGAGATCTATCTATCTGCAGTCTGCTACTTGGGTCTGCACTGAAAAATAGAAGCTTCAGTCGTAAGGAAGGTTCAGCTCTGCTTTTAGATTAGATAGAAGATTAGATAGAAAGCAAGAAATCCAATGATTTCCTGCTTTCTAGCTAATCTAAATCTCCCGGCACAGCAGAACAGCTGATGGTCAGGGGAAAAAAAGGAAAAATAGCAACTTAGCAGGCAAGTTTGATGGCAGGCATGCCAGGTAAGGAGTGAGTGGGCAGAGAGGGGAGGGGCAAGCCAGTGGCACAATTTGCCGGTTCTCCGAACTGGGTAGAATCATAACAACCGGTTCTATAGAACCGGTCCGAACAGATAGAATCCCATCTCTGTTTACAGCTTTTCAGTAACCCTTCAGCAGATGAAGTTCCAGTTCCTGTAATTTATCAGCATTCCAAGCACTTTAGAATCTTTCTATCAATCTCACCAAGTGTGTCTACAGAAAGCCATTTACTAGAGAAGAGAAGAGAAGAGAAGAGAAGAGAAGAGAAGAGGAGTTGGAAGGAACCTTGGAGATCTTCTCGTCGAACCCCCTGCTCAGCTAGGAAACCGAATACCATTTCAGACAAATAGTTGTCCAATCTCTTCTTAAAATCTACACTTATGTAGTGTACATTGGAGGTAGAGAGCCTTTGAAACCTATATGCAACACAATTTCATTTTAATGTATGCTGATTAGTGTAAATTCAAAATAACGTTATTCTAAGTCTTAAGTCTAAAATCTTCCAGTGTTGGAGCATTCACAACATCTGGACATATACATATACATACACATACACATTCACATATAGTTGGCAGTTTGAAACTCAAGCACTGCATGATGGAGTAAGCTCCCATTCTTGTGCCAGCTCTTGCCAACCTATCAAAAGCATGTAAATGCAAATAGATAAATAGGTACCAGTTTTGTAGGAAGGAAACAGGGTTTTGTGTACCTCAGCATATAGTCATGCTGGCCACATAACCATGTAAACGTCTTTGAACAATGCTGGCTCCCTCATCTAAGAAACACAAATGAGCACTGGCTTCTAGAGTTGGACATGACTGGTTAGGGGAAATTTTTACACACACACACACACACACACATGAATACATATATACATATACATATAAAATTCTACTTAACTGAAGTGACTAGTAATGTTTACAAGCAAATAATTTTTTGGTATTTTGAAAAACAGGTAAATGGAATTAGGTTTACACTTTAGAGACCATCCGATTCATGGTAGCTTATCCTGAATTAAAAGTATCTATATACACTTGGTCAGGAAACAATAATAGATGATGATGTTAAGAAAAAAATGTGAGAAACATAGCTGACCGGGGATGGGGGAAGACGACATTTTGTGAATGAGAAAAAAAAATAAGCATAAGTTTTCCATCTCCCTCAGATATCATAGATAACGCTTCTCTCTTTCAAAAATTATTTATTAGAATAATAAATGCCCCATTTATCCAATAAAATAGACTGTAATGAAGAAAAGCACCTCCCACTGTTATTTTGTTTATTTTAGAATACAATGGGATGGTTATTTTTGCAGCAACAAATTAACATGAATAGTGTGGAAATAGTAACACACTGAGTTATCTTTGCCATTGTGACTATGATAATGAGAAGAAGGATCTAGGCACATAGAGTTCTCTTAATAGTTCTTAAACCTGCTTAAACAGATTATGTACAGTAGTCTAAATCCAATCCACAGCAGAGTCACATTTATCTTACAACATCCAATTTTCAGTATTTTTTCTAAAATAAATGATCTACATTGGTTCTCGCACACAGCTATCCATAATCAACACTATTTTAAATGTAGTTCTATATCCACAGAATTATGAGGCTTTAGTAAAGTATCTTCATTGTCACCACCCAAGATACACCCCAGTTTTTATTAGCAGATAGTTTCATTTCACTCTAAAAGATAAACTGTGAGCTTGTTTTTATATGCCATTAAAAGGAAAAGCTATACAACTCAGAAATCATATTTAGGATTGATTGTGTACATCATTTTATGACAACATTGGTATGCAAGAAAATTTGTATCATCGATGAAGGAATTTGCAGTGTTGGACCACTTCAGAAAGCAATATTTATTTAAAATAATGCAAATTTCATGTATAATAAATACTTGGAATCTGGCAATCAACACAGCACTTTTGAGAGAAGAATATGCATTGAGAGAAATATATATATTCCATTTCTGTTTGAAAGCAGGATCAGAATTCTCCTAAACCACTCTCATATATTTCTCTTACCTAATTTATTTCCACAGCAAACTGGTAAATCTCTTTAATACGAAAACTAGAGCTACAGAATATAGAATAATTGGAAAGGACCTTAGAGGTCATCTAGTCCAACTCCCTACTTGAGAAGGACAGGCTATACCATTTCAGACAAATGGCTGTTCAGTCTCTTCTTGAAAGCCTCCAGTGATGGAGTACCCACAACTTCTGAAGGCAAGTCATTCCACTAATAGATTGTTCTCACCATTAGGAAATTTCTCCTTAATTGTATGTTGCTTCTCTCCTTGATTAGTTTCCATCCATTGCTTCTTGTGTTGCCTTCTGGTGCTTTGGAAAATAGTTTGCCCTCCTCATCTATGTGGCAGTCCCTCTAATATTGGAATGCTGCTATCATATCACCTCTAGGACTTCATTTCATTAAATTAGACATACCCAATTCCTGCAATCATTCTTCATATGTTTTAGCCCCCTAATCACCTTTGTTGGCCTTCTCTGTAATCTTTCCAGAGTCTCAACATCATTTTTATATTGTGGTGGTGGTGGTGGTGGTGTGTGTGTGTGTCTGTATATAATAGTACTGGCTTATGATATATTCTTGTCTTTTAGATAAGTGCTTGCAATTTAGATGCTTGAGATAGAATAAGTTAAATTTTGCAACAATATGGTGAGGACACCATGTCAAATTTCAGAAAGAATGTGACAGATTATCAGTCCCAACCCAAGAATGACATAGAACAATCCATCCAAGTTCTGTTCTTTATTTGTTTCCCCCATGAAGACAGAACCTTGCCAGACTAAACCTATACTACTCTCATCCTCAAGGATATACCCCCAGAGCAGGTTCAAAAAGTTTAGCAATTGGTTCTCTGCCCAGGGCCAGCCAGTCATTGCAACCACCAGTTTGGCACACTGGGTGCAAAATTAACATCTGGTTTGCTCAAACCAGTGTGAACCGGTATCAGCCCACCCCTGCCTCAGAGATTCTAGGCAATGGATCTCTTACTGTCCGATCTAGTTCTAGACTATGTTGTCTCTTGTATGACATCCCTCAATGGAATGTGAGACAATGTGCTTCCTCTTTTCTGTTGTTTCTGCTGTTTCACTGTAGTCTATCAGACCATCTCCCTCTTTGTAGACAGAATCCAACATAGATATTGAGTGATAATCTCTGGATACAGAGATATTTATTTGCAACAAACAATGATAATGCAATAGATTTGACTCTTGAACTGAAATAGTTGATACTTTTGCATGTTTATTTGTTATAAAATTAATCTGTGACTAGGTAGGCCAGTCATTTCATACAAATACTCAGAAGAAACTGGGGGAAAATGAATGGAGTGGATATTTCTATTTCAAATCTCACAATATATCTATGATTGTGATTGAGAAGACTTCTCAATCTTCCCTTCAGAAGTCACAAGTGTTCCATCATCAGATGTTTTTAAGAAGAGATTGGGCAACTATTTGTCTGAAATGATTTAGGGTCTTCCTGCTTGAGCAGGGAGTTGGATTAGAAGACCATCAACATCCCTTCCAACTCTGTTATTTTGTACTGTTCTGAATTACCTTGCTTGACCTTGAAATATAGATGTGCCTCACTTCTAAAGAAAAACAAAAAATTATGAGGGTGTGATTCGGTAACAATTCCTTTCTGATTTGGTATATTTATAGCTGGATTTCCTAATCCAAATTCAGAATAATCTCTCAATTCCAAAACATTGTCTAAGTGGTGGGGTAAGAAGTTGGATGAGAGGATATAAACTTCATTAATAAGATTTGTTTTTAAACTTTGTTTGCTGCACTGAATAAATATCTCCATTCCCTGGCCTCAACAATATTTCCAAATTAATACACTGAAACTTGCATTCATTTTTATCAATTTACACTGTATATAATTGTTAAAAAATAACTAACTAATGTACGCTGGGAGGGAAATGGATTGGAGTGTAATCACTCATGTGTAAATGCAAGTAACACTTTTTTAATATGCTTTTTGGCATAATGAAGAACACGCTGTGCATTTGCGTGGCTCACCTCAAATCCTGCATCACATTACCATTACAAACATTAGTTAAAATAGAACAGCCATTTACAATTTTAAACCTTTAGAGAATTGTCAAACATGAAATGATTAAATCAACGCTGAATGTGCTATGAGAGTAAAACACCATCCCTCTTATTTCTTGTATATAGCAGATATAAGGAGGGAAATGAAGTTACTATAGTGGCTTTCATACTTTCCTAGCTTTAAGCAATCATTTTCCAGAATATTTCATTTGCTGCAAAATGGCAGAGTAAATTTATATCTGGAGCTCACTCCAAACTGAACATATGGGATATGGTCAAGCTGCAAAGAAAGAAATCCCTGAGGAGAACACAATCAATACCAATCCTCATAGAATATGCAAAGATTTCTTTGTTGGAAACTACATTTGCCAAGAAACTGTAGTTCAGAGCTGGGATATTTGATTTAAATGCTGACAAGCTCATATTTAATCCCTGTGGTCTCCAGTTTAAACAAATCTCAGGCAGCAGATGTGAAAAAACCTTGGAATCAAGTCCCAAGACCTGTTGCTAGCCAGATCTAATTAACCTAAATGATAAAAGGTCAGTCTATTTATAATGGGCAATTTCTGGGGCTGGTATCCCACTTCATCCTCCTATATTGGGTTACTTGCCCCTCTAAGAGCCCTGTCTCTGAATTATGGTTGTCAGCCACCAAGACATGTAGAAAAACAAAGGAGAACTGTGTGTGGAAAAGAAAAGTCTCACATACATTAAAAAAAAATCCCACCCAACACCACAAAAAAGTCAAATCATTGTGTTAACAATGCAACGCATAGATGCACTTTAAAAAAATGATATAAAATTGAAAAAAAAAAAGTACGTAGATGAGATGGACCAAAAATATACCCATTGCTGATTTTCAACAGATGCATTGTGAAGCTTTTACGACTCATATAATTTAAGTGAATAGGTTTCATTCAGTAGGGCAGTACAGAATGAGAAAGCTGATTGGGGCTTATGCTATCCAACTTCCTGCTACATGAACAATGACTGACATCTTCTTTTGAAATATTACCACGAACATTCTAATTCCTCTTCAAATCTCCTTCCCAGGCAAGAAAATTAGAAGTAGAAATAAAATGCCCTGTAAGGGTAGATAATATATGCTTGGACTTTCTTTTATTGTCCTCTGTTCCTCTCTACAAGCTCCTCAGAGCTAGGAGATCCTAGTAAAGTCCTAGTAAAGTCCAAGAGCTTTTTTGTAAACAGCATGAGAGCTTGTGTGAGCTGGTCAATCAAGAGGAATCAGAATACTTCCAAAAGTTAAGAACACGCCTAATGGAAAAACAACATTGGTTGCTATAGAATGTTACTTTTTTGTTGAACATATAATTGACTGCAAATGGGATATAACATATTCCTTGATGTGCTTATCTAATATACTGTAGATTGTTTTTATACTTTTATTTTACTCTGAGTTGGTGTTTTATTGCTTCAGTCAGTGGCTGAAGCCAATTATGGACTACGTAATGAGTTACAAAATATTGTTTACTTCAGTTCATGCTCATTTTTAGAAAAACCACTGTAAGAGTCATATTTGCCATCACTTTTTAAACTGTTATGATTTTGATGAAAAGGAAAAACAACATACAACTAAACATTATATAATATACATAGCAGTTTTTAAAGAGTAAGCATGAATTAAAGAACACAATCAAAACTGCATATTTATTTACTACATTATTTATATTTCTGCCTTTTACATAGAGCAGCAGATTTGAAAAGAACAGGACAATTTTTAAATGTCAGTTATTCATATTGGCATGGCTATAAAGGCAGGCACAAAGCAGCCATTGGAAAACAGGATGTGAGATTCTAATTTGAAATAAAAGGTACCTTATAATTGGAACTAATTTATTTTAATTAACTTATAGTCATGTTATGATTAATGCTTATGCTGAGAATTTCTTATGGATATTTCAATTCTCTCTCTCTCTGTCTCTCTCTCTTTGTGTGTGTGTGTGTGTGTTTGTGTGTTTGTGTGTGTGTGTGCGTGCAAATGTATATATGCACGAGCACACAGATATGCACCCAAACAAAGCTCTGAGCTTGGAACTTTTCAGACCACAATTCTTCTTGAGTGGGAAGGGGTGCTATAAAGGTCAGAGAAGGCATGCGGGGGTATGGTGTGGTCACGAAAGGTCCATGTGGGTGCCCAGCAATGCTGTGTGGGTTCAGGAAGTGTGTGAGAGGGAATGGCATGGGTCAGGAGGGTGTATTGGGGTGCACAAGCGGTGTTGTGCAGATCAAGGAAGGCATGCAGTGGGGCAGCACAGATCAGGAAAGTGCAAAGTACAGGGATGGCATAATCAAGGAAAAGTACACTGCAGTTCCTTCCTTCCCTTCCAGAGGTGATATTCAGCAGGTTCTGACCAATTCTAGAGAACCGGTAGTGGAAATTTTGAGTAATTTGGAGAACCGGCAAATCCCACCTCTGATTGAAGATTTTACAGTATCCTTCCCCTGCCACACCCACCAAGTGATGCCCACAGAACCAGTAGTAAAAAAAAATGAATCCCACCATTGTTCCCTTCCCTTCCCTTCCCTGCCCTGCCCTCCGTTGCCAGTAAATTGTTGCTGATGGGTGGTGGACAGAGTGACAGGTTGCAAGAATGGCTGGGAAACTCACGGAATGTTGAAAATGCAGATAATATGACCGCAGTAGCAATGTAGTCACAGTCAGTAGCACCAATCACAGCTTTCCAAATTTCATTCCCTCAGGAGTCATGGATGCCAGATGCTAAATGCATGCTGAAAGTTAGCCCATTGAGATACTTTGGTTCAAAAATTGTTGCCCTAACATGCACTGTTATGGCCAGTTAAGGTTTATTTATTTATTTATTTAATTAAACTTTTATACCGCTCCCTCTCCCAAAAAGGGACTCGGGGCGGTGTACAGCCTACTAAAAACACATAATAAATACTCAATAAATACAATTAAAATAAATTAAACCAAATTGATCCGGCTGTCTAACCCAAAAATAGAGTTAAAAATTAAAAACTAATAAAACCCCGATTAAAATTAAGTTAAAAAACTAAAAATACAGTTACTGGGCCAGGCCAGCCTGTTGAAAAAATAGGGTTTTCACTGCACGCCGGAAGGTCAGAATATCCGTCATAGCCCGTATCTCCGGGGGGAGATCATTCCAAAGGGAGGGGGCTCCCACAGAGAAAGCCCGAACCCTCGGGGCCGTCAACCGACAACGGCCGGGCGGCGGTACCCCGAGGAGGGCAACCCTGTGGGAGCGTACTGGGCGGCGGGAGGTTGATGATGGCAGCAGGCGGTCCCGTAAGTACCCAGGTCCCGAGCCATGGAGCACTTTAAATACTGTCAGTACCACCTTGAATCGAATCCGGAAGGCTACAGGAAGCCAGTGCAGCCTGCGGAGAAGCGGTGTAACGTGGGAGCTCCGAGGAGCACCCACGATCACCCGCGCGGCTGCATTCTGGACCAGCTGCAGCCTCCGGAGACTCTTCAAGGGGAGCCCCATGTAGAGAGCATTGCAATAATCCAGGCGGGAGATGACGAGGGCGGAAGTGACTGTGCGAAGTGCGCCCAGATCCAGAAAGGGCCGCAACTGGTAAATCAGACGAATCTGATAGAAAGCCCCCCTGGCGACTGCTGCAATATGTTCTTCTAAAGACAGCCGTACGTCCAGGAGGACACCCAAGTTGCGCGCCCTTTCCACGGGGGTCAAGACCTCTCCCCCCACGGCCAGCGAAGGAACCAGCTGGCTGTATCTGGGCGCAGGAAACCACAGCCACTCGGTTTTGGTCGGGTTGAGACGAAGCCTGTTACGACCCATCCAACTCCGCACGGCCTCCAGGCATCGGGACATCACTTCGACAGCTTCGTTGGGGTGGCCCGGGGTGAGAGTTTTTAATATCCAGATAGATTAATTTAGATTAGATTGGACTGGACTGGATTTGATTGAATTGATAGAAAATAGCCATCCATCCATCCATCCATCTTTGGAAAGATTGGCCCAAGATGTTTTATGGCTGAATGCAAAATTATTTTCTGCCTTCTCTCTGTTGTCTATTTAGTTAATAAAGATCTAGCATACTATAAATTGCTTCTCCTGGAGTCTCACCTAATGATGTCCCCATCACAACCATATGTTTTAGATTGAGATGGTAGAAAGAGAATAGCTTCAAATTATCCACAAAGTTCTATGGTTGATTGTAGCTTGGGTCACCAAATTCCCACTGCAGTATCCAGGTCTACCTTTCTATCCAGATAATAACTGAGATACTCTATGTTCAATTATGTGAAGGGCACACACTGTGTGCTTCCCATCTCTAACAACTCATTGTTTCTACAGATTTCCCTTCAGACTGTTATTTGCTTTAATTTGTTACTCACACATTATGCACATAGCAGCTGGATGAACAGATGCTTCCTGGCTGGACCTTATGTCTCATTCAAATATCAGGGCATGATCAGGCAAGTCATGTGTGGGTGTGTGGGTTTCTCCTCCATCACGCTTTTGACCTAACCTTGATTGTGATTAATTTGTGCTGGGTTCTTCTTCTTTTTTTTTTTACATGTGTCATATACAGCCATCATTCTTGAGTATCATGCAGTCGCTTGATGAAAACAGGGTTTAGCTTCATGTAGAGGTAGACAGAGTTGATTGGAGCTCTCAGAGCAAAGACTGTAACACATGGTATTTATGTCTATGTATCATTGATGTTTGTAAATCTTCCCAGCCCTTCAGAGCACCCATGAAAATTGCCCTAACCAAAAAATGTTTAAGCAAAGGAGTTTGCTTGCTGAAGTTTCAGAGAGGATAGGAAAAATAAATGTGTATACAGTACACACTATCTATTATCTTATGCCTGCCTTATGACAGGAAGTTAATTATTTGGTTAGTGTTGATTGATTGAATTCTTCCCATTTTTATTACCGGTTCTCATTCATTTTGATGAAAGAGAATTTGCTTTTTGAATTCTTTCAAAGGAAAAAAAAATAACATTTCAAAGAAAAATAGAATTATAATTACCTAAAGAATGTTCTCTTTCATGGATATTTAATATATATATGGTATGACATGAAGCAATAGCTGACTGAAAGATTTTGTGTTATCTACAGATACAACATAAAGAGTTTTTTTTCCCTTCCCCTGGATTGTATTAGGAAGTAAATTATTTTAGTACTGAGAGAAATTATGTAGAGCACATTAAGTCCAAACAACTTTTCTTTATGGGGAGTTATAGTTCAATTTTATTTTTAATTGGAATTGAATGCTTTGGACTTTTTCAGATTCATAAATAAGATCCAGCCATAAAACTGGCACACTGAGATATATTAAAAGTCCCTGAAAAATAACTGCAGAAAGCTGGCAGCATATATATTTAATTTTCTAAGAAATCTTGTTGCTGCTATTATTATTCCAGTTCTAATTATGTTAAGTAACCACATTAACTTTGTAGTTTAGGATTACAGTTACTTTGAGAATAGGCAATAAACTAGAGGAGGGAGGAATGCTTCATTTCACCATAGCTAAGATGAAAAATTGTGGAGTTTATATTGATGATTGATTGATTGCTTTTTTGTGCTATTTAATTGGCATTGTTAAGACAAAATATCTGTCTCCTTTAATAGCAGAAGACTGGTTCTCTAGTCAGAGAACTTTTACCTGAAAATGTTTTAGCAAAGCCTCATAACAATTTTAACTTGTTGCTGAAATATAAGGAAAACTTGCAATCTTACAAGTACCACAAAAAAGGAGCAAGAAAAATCCATTCTTAAATGCTAAGATTGAGCAGGTCCTAGAATGGTTACCCTGATGCACCACTACATCTGTACTGCATACTCCATGGGTAGGGAATTGAGCAAAAGATCAGTAGGAGATGAGAATTGTTTATTATTTTTATGGGGAAAAAAAAACCCTTCAGAGATTTTTGGATACATGGTGATGATTCAAAGATGTTGACTGAAGTGGGCACCAATGCAACTTTCAAGAAATTTTGTAGCTTTTGGGATATATTTTTTTAAAAGAAGTATGTTAGCCAACTAGAGGTTTGTAGACGATAATTCAATATTAGGCAGCAGTTGTGGTGGAAGGTACTGTTATGGGTGAGTGCAGGGGTAGGCCTCAAAAATTTTAGCAATGGGTTCTCTGCCCAGTTGCTGGTTGGGCATTGCCATGGTGGGTGTGGCCTAGTCATCCTCCTGCACCACAGCAAGAGAGGGCGTTTTTGCCCTCCCTGGGCTCCGGAGGCTTTCCTTGAGCCTCTGGGAGAACGAAAATGGCCTCCTTGGGCTCTGGAGGCTCTCTGGAAGCTGGAAACAGGCCCATTTCTGGCCTTCCTGAACTTCTGGGAGGCCCATTTTTCACTGTCCCTGAGCCCCCTGCACTTACCTGCATCCAAAATGGGCCACGTGGGAAAGGCGGGGTGGATGGGGCCAGCCAGGAGTGGAATTTGGAGTTCTGCAAATTGTGCAGAATCTTAGCTAAGGGCTCTCTTGAACCCCTGTGAACCCCAGCCCACCTCTGGGCGAGTGAGTTTAACAACACAACATTGTGGATCTCTGAGAGATATGCATACATGCACTCTGCACTCTGGTGGTTCCCCAGAGATTTTAAAATGCTTTGTAGGTTGACTTGGAGATGGAAAAACTGATGCTGCTCTTTTTGAACTCAACTTCTCTCTCTTCCTACCTACCACGCCATGTAATTATGACATCCCTTTAAAAGAAAAATACGAGTCACATATAGCACCTCAATTTTATTTTAACTGTTAGCAAACAATCAATTTTTCTCATTCCTCTCTGGTGTAGAATTAAATGTTCTGGCCTTTTTTAATGGTGCTTTGAGCAGGTTCAGTCTTTTTGCTGATATAAATTGTCCCAGCTTTATATTCAATCCAATAGTGAAGATGACAAACCATCATACCTGATAAAAGAATTAACAAGAATGTTTGAAGTTTAACTTTGGTGAAGGTTGTGTGTATGTATATGTGTGTGTTGTTATAATTGTTGATTGGATGCTGCCCAGAGTTCAATAAATTTATATAACTGCCCATTTTCAATAAAATAATACTTTCAAGACCCATTATTTGAATACATGATCTAGAAGGTTTCCAAAGGGTTTCTTTATCCTTTCCTAGACCCCAAATCTAAGGCATTGTAAATATGCCACAGCATATTTAATAAAGTTAGCATGCTGGTCTTAATCCTACACAATTCCAATCATAAGTATTTAAACATAGCACCACTTGCCCTTCTGAGGTGAATATCTTTCTGACCAATTTGTGAAAAATAAATTAACAGTGCAAGTTGGGTTTTTTTAAAAAAATCAGACTGATGAAAACTTTCCTACTCAGTCACATAACAATCCACTTAGACTTCCAATTGTAGCATAATAAAGAAAAAAGCACTTCATTGAGATGCATTGCATCTCAATGTTGAATATAAATCTGTACGTCAAGTTATTTGTGTTGTGACATCACAACAAATGTTTTATTATTTACTGCCTGCGGATCCCTATGGAAACAAAATGAACAGGTCTATTAAAATGGGTGTATATCAGATTTTTTTTTTCCAAAAAAGAGGTAGTCTAAAGAAAATTGTCTGGAAAACCTGGATACATATTGGTATAGAATTTTAAAAAAGCTTTAGTCAAATGGAGTGGAAATAGGAGACAACTAATCGGTGCTTGAAAATAAATGTGATCATGGAAGAAACTGTAGATGTCCATTGCCAAGTGAAATACGACCACTTTAGCAGCCAAAAATTGCAGTAAAGTGAAGTTTTAACATTATGAACAATAAGTTATGAGAACAATATATAGTTAACTCACATATCAAACAATGTAGTCTTATTCTTATTTCACTCACATATAACTTTTTACTGTAAATATAGGAAATTTAGAAAGAAGAACATTATTTGAGAGTATTTAAGACAGATTTTTGTGTGTGTATTTTAGGCAGAGGGCAGAGAGAGGGTCGGAAAGAGAGAGAAAATAAAACTTGACAAAATATTAACGGGACAACAGAGTCAGAAGGGATCTTGAAGGTCCTAGTCTAACCCCCTGCTCATGCAGGAAACCCTTATACTATTTAAGAGAATTGGTTGTCCAATCTCTTCTTTAAAATCGCCAGTGTAGAACACTCACAACATCTTAATTGTTCTAACTATTAGGAAATTTCTCCTTAGTTCTAGGTTGGTTTTCTTCTTGATTAGTTTCCATCCATTGCTTCTTGTTCTGCTCTCAGGGCCCTTTAAGAGAATAGGTTGACCCCGTCTTCTTTCTGTTAGCCCCTTAAATATTGGAACACTATTAGCATGTCAATCCTAGTTCTTCTTTTCATTAAACTAGACATACCCAATTCCAGCAGCTTTTCTTTGTATGTTTTAGCTTCCCCTAATCTGCTTTATTCCTCTTCTCTGCACTCTTTCTGGAATTTCAACATCTTTTTTATATTGTGATGACCAAAACTAGATGCAATATTCCAAGTGTGGTCTTCCCAATGCATTATAAATTGGTATTAACACTTCAGGTGATCTTGATTCTAAACCTTTGTTAATACAATTTTTTTTCCATTTTGAAAATAGTCCACAGAAAAAAATAATTGATGAAATCAGTCTTCTCTAAGTATTATCCATATAATAAGTAAAATTGCAGAATTAAAACCATTGTTGTGTAGCAGCACTCTATTGGATTATCTATTGTTTCAATTTCACTTATCACAAATTCTTGCTATATGTTTGGACAGGGGGGAATTGTAGTTGAAAAAGCCTATCCCCAATTCTTATCACCACCATGTATAATGCAATGATTTACCTTGATATAAGATATGACACATACAGATTTCCCATTCATCTTGAGCTGTTGAACATTAAACTAGCTCTGCCTGGCTTCCTGAATGTCATATTTTCAAGACATTTGAATCATTAAATTTTGATTATGTGCCATCAAGTCAAGGTCAATTATCCATGATGATCTGTCCCTAGTTTTCTGTTTCAGCTCTTTCAATGGTGAAGGTATCATTGTAATTCAATCCATTCACACTGCCAGAGTTGCTCTCTTCTCTTTCTTTCTACCTTTCTTACTATTATGAAATTTTCTAAAGAACTAGGTTTTCACATAAGATGTCCAAATATCATAATTTGAACTTCATCGTTGGTCATTAAGCTAGAACTGAGTTGACTTATTTTGATGACCCATGTGTTTTTCATCCATTATATTCTCAGGAGTCTTCTCCAACACCAGTTTTCAAAAGTGCCAATACGCTTTGTACCTAACTTCTTCAAAGTCCAACTTTTGCTTTTATAGAGTGCCATAAAGAATACCATTCTTTTCATCATTCTGATCTTGGTAAGAACAGATAAATTCTGGCACTTAATCCCTGTTCTAAGTCCTTTGTGGCTACTATACTCCCTCAAAACTGTCCAACTATTTACAAAGTCTGCATTACTATTACTATTAATCTTCTCAACATTCCTTATCACCCATCCCCTCCCACTTGTGGCTGTATGACTATAACTTTGTCCCTTGTATCCTTATGATTTATATTGACTGTTTCCTAGTATGATTTGATTGCTTATTGTACCCTATGACCAGGGGTGGGTTTCTACTGGTTCTGTCCATCTCTGTAGAACTGGTAGCTCTGAAGAGCAGCAGACATAGAACCGGTTCTATGTCTGCTGATGTTTTTACCCACCCGTCTGCCCGGGCTCTTTCGGATCCTACCCCTGCCTATGACTATTATTAAGTGTTTTACCTTATGATTCCTGATAAATGCATCTTTTCTTTTATGTATACTGAGACCATTTGCACCAAGACAAATTCCTTGTATATCCAATCACATTTGGCCAATAAAAATAATTCTAATTCTATACCAAGTGCTAGTCTGTGGATCATTAAGTAACACAGACTTTTTTCCCTATAAGATCTCATTGAACTTTGCTCTTTCTGGCATCTCCAGTGAGAAGAGTGACAGCATGATTAAACATCTAATGTAGTGCTCCAAAGTTAAGCCTGAGCCAAAATAGGCCTACTAAAATAGCACAGGCTGAAACATTTCTATAGAAACAGAGATGTGTACACTGCTTTCCTCTTATTCAGGCTCTGTTGATATAACAGCTCACACAAGCACAGTGCCTTGTAACAACAGAACAAGACCAGGTGATATCTAATTAAATTCTTGCAAGGCAGTTGCTCCGCTCTCTCTCTCTCTCTCTTTCTCTCTTTGTTACCGATAGCATAAGTGGCACCTTGCTTCCCATAGGTAATTTTATGCATTGCTAATTAGTACAGTGGAAAAAAAGGTGATTGCTAACAGATCCTAGTGGCCCTAATTGGGACTTCAGTATGAATTCAAAATAAATATCCAGGAATTCAGCTTTTATCCAACTAAGAATGGCAGATCTTTGTTCATTATTATTGGTAATCTGGCTATCATATTTTGCACTGTGAATTGAGATAAGCGCTTGTGCCATGTTCTTTTGGGTTACTTGCAGTGGTGGGATTCAAATACTATTGCCACCGGTTCGGTGGGCGTGGCTTGGTGGGCGCGCTTTGCGTGCGTGCACATACTTTGCATGCATGCGTGCACCAAATGCACACTTTGCACAGGCACAGAGGCGTTTGCACAGGCGCAGAGGTGTTCTTACTCACCTCCTGCAAGCCTGCATGATCCCAGTCGCTTCAGAGCTGCCACTCAGCACTCTTCTGTGCCGGGCAAAGCAGCTGCGCTTCAAATTCAGAAGATAATGGTGAGTATGGGAGCCCGGGTATTGGGCAGGTGGGTCCAACAGCAGAACAACAGAGAGAACCAGTTCTGTCTCCGCTGCTCATTGCTCCAACCGGCTTGTCATAACCGGGCCTAATCAATCGAATACCACCCCTGGTTACTTGTCATGCAGGGTGAGATACAGTGGTGGGATTCAATTTTTTTTACTACCAGTTCTGTGGGCATGGTTTGGTGGGCATGGTAGGGGAAGGATACTGCAAAATCTCCAGTCAGAGCTGGGATTTGCCGGTTCTCCAAACTACTCAAAACTTCCACTACCAGTTCTCCAGAACTGATCAGAACCTGCTGAAAACCACCTCTGGTAACATAGTCCTTAATTTTGCCACAATTTTCATGCACACATTTTTTTTAAAACAAAAATCAAGTTGAAGTGATAGGGTGTTCAGGATTTTCAAACAGAAAAAAAATTACATAGTGAATTCTCTTATCTTCTTATGCCTTATTTAGGACATGGCTGTCAAACTCAGATCTGGCCTGTGGGGTGCTTAGATCTGATGTGCAGGCCTGCCCTGGAAATAGCAAAGGACCAGCTCACGGTACCTCTGCCAGCAAAAACAAAGCTTGGGGAGCAGAGAGCCAGGCTCCATTTTTGGCTGCAACAGCCTCCTGCAACCCTCTGCCAGCAAAAACAGAGCTCAGGGATGTTGTGCAGCTTCCCCGAGCTCCGTTTTTGCTGACAGAAGGCTGCAGGAGGTTGTTACAGCTGAAAATAGAGCCCAGGTGGGCCATCATGGCTAAAAATGGAGCCTCAGTGAGTCATGTTGAGTTTGCCACACATACCCTGACTACACCCCTGCCCCCCCAAGGTCAAACTCAACCCTGGTGTGGCCCTCAATGAAATTGACTTTGACACCCCTGATTTAGGAATATCAAGCTGCTTCTGTACAGATTCAACTATTTGTTCAATACATATCCATCTGATCCTATCTTTCCTGATCTCATTTATTCCAACAATACATCTAGGAGGCGGGTTTTAAGAAAGAGACAGGCAGACAGGCATCAAAATCTAGATCTTCCATTCTCTTTAGTGACTTGAGATCATATTTGATGTGTCTGCAGGTTTTCCAAAATGGGGTAAACTTGCAACAGAGTAATGAACTGAATGATAGACATTCATAAAACAGAACATTCCATTCCAATTAGATGAGTCCCATTCTTTTGCATTCTATTTTTCATTACAATCATGCTCCCAGCTATGTTAATCAGATAAACACTAGATTTCTTCATGATTTGGGGGATCAACAAGACTGCAAGCTGCTGTATGAAAACCAGAATGGTCAATAAGACTGGACCTTAATATAGGGTTACCACTCATTCACCAAAGGAGAACTTAGTCCTTCTACTCTGGCCCTTAAAATCAATCTTTCTGAATACCTAACAAGCAAACAATTTTTGTCCAAGGGTTAAGGAATCAGGCTAGAAACACGAAAACTGCAATTTCTAGTTCTCCATGTAAACCAACTAAGTGATTTTAGATCAGTCATTCTCTCTCAACCAAACCCACCCCACATGGTTGTTGTGGGTAAAAGGGGAAGAGGAAGGAGTATTGGATGTCTTCATTGTCATGAATTATTTAAAAATAATATTAAAAAAAAGATAAAAATAAATAAATCTCTAAAACAGAATGCTTCCCTAATAAGTCTTGACTACAAGTTCTATGACTTTAATTAGCATGGGTCAGAAACAGAGGCGGTATTCAGCAGATTCTGACCAGTTCTGGAGAACCGGTAACGGAAATTTTGAGTAGTTCAGAGAACTGGCAAATGCTACCTCTGACTGGCCCTGCCCCCATCTATTTTCTGCCTCCTGAGTCTCAGTTGATTGGCTGGGTCTTCTTTTGTTGCCGTGCATAGGAGAATGGAGCTGGAAAGCAGGTGGGATGGGGAGGGAATGGGATTTTGCAGTAACCTTCCCATGCCACACCCACCAAGCCACCCAACGCCCACCAAGCCATGCCCACAGAACTGGTAGTAAAAAAATTTGAATCCCACCACAGAACTGGTAGTAAAAAAATTTGAATCCCACCATCAGAAAGTATAGATCAGAAAGAGGTCTGAGAATATATCTACATATCCCTCACATCCTGGACACACACTCCTTTCCTCAGGATGCCACTATAGGATATTGCATGCCAAAACAACTAGACACAGATTTTTCCTCCCTCCTACCATCACTCTGCTGAACACCTAATTGCCACGGTACTGTCTTATATATAAAGATATTAACCCATGTAGTACAGCTGTATTACTGTGTTCCTTCAGACACGATTGGATATTGGAAACCTTTACATATATTTGGTTCAGAGCATGTGTAGTGGTCAGAAATATAGATAGAATGGCAACACTGTGATTATTAAAGAATGGCTAATTTTGGCAATACTGGGAGGAAATGTAAACTTTGGGAATGGATAATGGTAAGGCTGGCTCAAGTCTCAACAACCAGAGACTCAAAGCACAGTTATACTCCTAGTGTAAAACTTAACATTTTCTCCTATTGCACAGAAGGTGGAATTTGTAGATTAATCAGCTTGGCTTTTCCTCAAAAACTAATCATGTTATGAGCTATGAATACCTAGCATTAATCCTAGAAGAATGATCATATATTTGAACAATGAATTTTATTGACTAAAATAGTCTACAAAATCGTTTTGTTTTCAGTATGTGTCAGATTAGAAGAGAGTGGTAAAATACTCAGAGGACTACTTCATTCTATTGACCTTTCAAAACAGCTGCCACTTGAGAAGAAAGACTCCTGACTTGAAAAGCAGAGTTAGATTTCTTTATGTGTGCTGAGTTATTCAGCATTAGACAATATGAGGACATGTTTCAGATGTCAGCTCTTTAAACTATAACATTTAACATGCTTTTACATGTCAGCTGCTGTCAAAGCAGTTGGTCTCATCTTACTACACTACAAATATCTCATCCATTGGCTGGGAAAGTTAGGTCACCCAGATGACTTCTGAGTCTCTTTCCTATTATCAGAAGGACACTCAAGTATAACAACACTCAATGTAGCAAAATTTTCAGCTTCAGTATGTAAACCCTGATACAAAAAAATAGCACACAGGTGGTATTCAACAGGTTCTGATCAGTTCTGCAGAACCGGTAGCGGAAATTTTGAGTAGTTCACAGAACCGGCAAATACCACTTCTGACTGGAGATTTTACAGTATCCTTCCCACGCCACGCCCACCAAGCCACATCCACAGAACCGGTAGCAAAAAAATAGCAGCTTCTTAAAATAGCAGCATACTAAACCTGGTTGTATGCAACTTTGACATTGTTGATATTTGATATTGTGTTGCTGAGGTAGTGCTGTCCACCATTCCTTGAGCTGGTAGATAACTATATCAGCACAACATTTACTGCTCCCACTGGAGATTCTTTATTACCCCAAGCATCATATCAACAAGTGTTGTTGTTCTTATTTATATTGTACAAGGGATTTTAAGGATCAGAACTGATTGATTACTCCATTTTCATTACCCTATCTTTGCACAAACATCACCAACTGGAAATTGATAATGATGTTATCCATTCAGTCAGGTCTAAACTCTTGGCAATTCTATGGGCCAGGTTTTTCCATGCTTCTAATCTTGCACTATTTCTTAGAGTTTTTGTATACTCTGTCAGTTTTGATGGTGTCCAGCCCCTGGGTTCTTTGGCAGTCTGTTTTCCTTTTACTGCTAATTCTTCCCAACATAATTTCTTTCTCTAGTTACTTACACTTAACTTCTCTTATTGGGAGATTAGATGAGTCTGGAAGAGAGGCCACATTTTATAAATGGTTAGAGTGATAAGTTTAGTTGTCCATCAAAACCTGTTCTAGTTTTTACAATGGTTTTTTATGGATGTATTTGGGTGGGCCGTAACTTATCAGTTGATTTACACCAGTTGTCGTTAGGCTGTTTTTGGACATAAATTTAGCATTATTCCTCAATAGTGCTATTTTTAGACTTTGGAATAGCAATATTCTGGAATCATGCTAAACTCTCAATCCATAGTCAAGTTTCTTTTGGACACATGTTTAGCACAATTCCAGAAAAGTGCTGAATTTGTATCCAAAAGCAACCTGAACAAGAGATATTATAAAAAGTTGCAAAAAGAAGCATTGTAGAGAAAACCAACTCTTTGTTTTCCCTACTTCATCATCATGCCATATATTTGCTACTTCCATCCATCAACTGCTAATGAGTTGATCCAGTTTTTTGAATCAGAGATCAGCAGTTACCTGAATGAAGATTGACTTGTCAAGGGAAAGCTGTGGAGGGAAAGCTTGTTGTGAATTAACTTGACCTTCCTTCTGCCTAAAGCTGAATTGCTGTGCAGGCATTGAAGGATTAGGGTTAGGGTTAATCATGCCCAGATCAATAGGTGCTACATTGTTCCCATCTCTTAGGAACCACTTGACAGCAACACTGTACAAATTAACACCGAAATATAATCCAATAAACCTTTCGTTGATTCTTACTATAAAGCTTTTAGTAAATGTACACACAGCATGTATGACAAGAAAAAGAGTTAATATATTGGTTTGTAGAGTTTGGCATTAATTTTAATCCCAAACAAGACAGAAAAAATTCCAATTTCCTTTCTAAAATGGGTCTATTTAATGCTTTAAATAAATTGTTCTTGTGGGAGTGAATCCCATAAAGTAATAATATTTTGCTGCTAAAAGTCATTTCCATTTGAGCTTCCAAATAATAATCATGGAACATCTCCCAGAAACAGCAGGAAATGCCAATCATTTCAACATACAAATACATTCTGGAAATTTGGCTGCTAGTTCCCAGTTCATAAAGAGTTAAAATTGGTTGGACAGGAATATTTTTCCATTGTTTAACATAAAAATGCATCAGATAAATTTATAGGAGTGGGCACATAGGTTTGAAGGAATGCTTCAGTGTTTGTTGCCAAGAAACGGGATTTGTCTTTTAAAGCCATGCTGTAATTTTAGCAATTGAACACCTTCTTTAAATGGGTTGTGTAATAGCAGAGCAGCAGGCTATATTCTCTTTTTTCTTGGTTCCTGAGGTCTATTTAGGTGAAACAAAGGACATGCAACAAATCATATAAAAAGGAACTAAATATATGTTTTGCTTACTGTATTATTATCTTTTAGTTATAGCTGGCATTATATATTATATATATAACCTTGTCCCCATGTTTCAAAGATGCCCTTTAAAAGTTGTGATTAATACAGGATAAAGTTTATTTATTAAATTTACATGCTGCCCATCTTCATATGCCAGGCCCTAAAGAAAATGTCTATTTAATTAATTAATTCATGTGCTGCCTCTCTCGCCAGTAAAGTAACTTGAAATGCATAGAAAAAGAAATAAAAAGAGCTATTCTTTTCTTCAGCTCATATCAATATCAATTTGCATATAAAAATACAACTTGGTTCACTACTGTTGCATGTGTAAAGGGAACATTTGATACAAGGTATTTGGCTGCATTGGTTTTACTTTTGGAGCCAAAGGAAACTGATAGAAGAGTGCATTTGGATGCTGTAACTATCTTAGGATTGTGGTTTGCCTTCTGGAAGAGTTAATGTGGCACAAGTAAACTTTTGAGAGGCAGTGAAAAGTGTTCAAACTTTTGCTTGACTTGTGGATTTCCCTCCACTCCACAAGCAAATACATTATAGCAGAGTGAAACAGCTTAATAGCTATATCTATTAAGGAGCCTCGGTGGCGCAGTGGTTAGAGTGCAGTACTGCAAGCTACTCCTACTGCAATTTGGCAGTTCAAATCGCACCAGGCTCAAGGTTGACTCAGCCTTTCATCCTTCCGAAGTGGGTAAAATGAGGACCCAGATTGCTGGGGCCAATATGCTGACTCTGTAAACCGCTTTGAGAGGGCTGTAAAGCAGTATATAAATCTAAATGCTTATTGCTATTGCTATCTACTTGCTAACATTTATTTATTTATTTATTAATTAAATTTCTATACCGCTCCCTCTCCCAAAAAGGGACTCGGGGCGGTGTACAGCCTACTAAAACATGTGGTCAAGCATACTATTTCTAATAATTATAGTGGAGAGATACTGAATAATAGATATTGGGGTGATTAGAACCTTGATTATGAATTTAAAATGCATATGGCCTATGGATTGAAGCATAAATATGACTGTTTACCAATGTCCTCAAACTCTTTACATGCTGATGTTTTGCATGTTTTTGGCACTTGGGGAAGAAGAAAAAGAAAAACACGAGAATGTAAGATATTTCTAATTTTCCCTTTTTACTTTTATGCTTTCTCAGCTTTCATTGCTAGAAGAGGCAGGTTTCAAAGGTGCTCTTCTTTACATTGACCCTTGCAATTTACCAAAGTTTCAAAACCTGAGCAATAAAGCATTTATGGTGTCATTGAACAGTGGTGGTGATCCTTCGACCCCTGGATATTCCAGTATTGGTGAGTACTTTTCTAAGAGTACTTTTTGTGTGTGAAATAAATAGTAAGCTCTTTAGTTAGTTGAAAGCATAAAGCAAAAGTAATATAAGCAGGGGTGGGATACGACAGGGTTAACTACAGGTTCAGGATTTACGAGGTTCAGTGATTTATGATGTACACTGGGAGCAGCACCTGTAAATCGTCATCAGCACCCTGCGTGTAGAGAAGCAGCCTTTGAAACAGCCCTCTTTTCCTGCTTGTTTAACTGCAGCTGTGCCTCGTTCGGTAGCTGAAGATGAAAAATCAGGAAATAAAGATCAGGTAAGAGTCCAGGTGGGCAGGTGGGCAAAAACATCAGCAGACATAGAACCAGTTCTATGTCTGCTGCTCTTCAGAACTACCGGTTCTACAGAAGTGGACAGAACTGGTAGAAACCCACTTCTGGATATAAAGTTTTTGTTGTCTGTAATTGTCTGTGTCAGTTGACACCTGGTTTTCGCTTGTGCTTCACTGCTATGTGATAATAGACTGCCATGAACTGTGGGTAGGAGGAATGAAGGGGGAAGGCTTGGGGAAATGAAAGTAAGTTCTGTGCCTTCTCAAGATGCTGCCTCAAGGTAACCCAACTGGAAGGAGGAGGGAGCTGTATACCAAGATGTGCTTGGATTGATCATTATAAAAACATCTTGACTGAACCTGATTGGTTACACAAGGTGGGCAGCAAGAGACAATTAAGAAGGGGGAGTAGAACTTAGAGATTTTGCCAAGCGATTCTCCGTTCTGGCTTTGTAATATTGCAATGCACTTGATCCCTAATAAATTATACGTTTTTCAACAAATAGAGCTAAAGATCATTTCTATTTAGAGGTTTAAATTGTGGCAAGTCTGACAAACTGTGTTATGCCTTCATGCTTCTCAGGGCCTGTATATCATAGTCATCAGCAAAGTGTGAATGGCATAAATCAGAAGTGTTTAGGTTGCACATTTAAGCATGATTTATAGATGTTTTGGGCTTTGCATGAATGTGACGTGTTCTCTATGATTCCTGAAAGCAATCGTCTATTTTAAGGCTTTATGTAAATCAGTTAAACATAAATTTATATGAGTCTCAATTATATTTTTCATGTTCTGCCAATGGAAACTATAGAAATATATATGAAAACATATAGTAATGCAGTCTTTGAAAAAAAAGTAGATTGTAGCACAAATGGTATCAAACAAAATTGAGACTGGAAAATTATATTTTTTAAATTTTAAAAAAGCAGATGTACCTAAGAACATACTGAAAGAAGATTTGGTCAGATATGTCTACTCCAATAAACAAATTATTTCCACACCTTGGTACAAAACTGAGAGTCTGACTGTGGTTCCATATTGCTAGAAACAAAAGGCTGAAAAATAATATTTCTCTCAATTTCCCTCAGTTTCTGAAAGAATTTATCTGTTGAAGTTCAGATATATGAGACCCTGTCATACATTGTGCTCTATGATAAAGCTTTGTTTTTGTGAAACAAAACAACCTCTTTGTCTATGAATTTCATGGTAGAGTTCTTTCTTGTCTAACTTTAATTGCATGGAAAATGTCATCATGGATCATCCCTGGATTGAGACTTGGAAAATATTTAGTCATCTTTTTACAATTGTATCTAATTGAAAAGGACATGCAGCAAGTTGTAAAGTGGCCCTTTGCCACTAGAGTTGGAAATATCACTTATAAGTATTGATTATTTTGCTGGTAAATTATTGGCAAAATGCTTAATAGAAGAACTTGGTAGTGCTACTGTTATGACTCTAGTTCATCATCTTGAGATGTCTGCAGGGAAGGGTCAAGGGAACAAATGAAACCATCCATGTGCCATCATGAGTCATGATGGCACAGTGGTTAGAATGCAGTACTGCAGAGCTAACACACTGTTCACTCCAGGAGTTCAATTCTGAACAGCTCAAGGTTGACTCAGCCTTCAGAGGTTAGTAAAATGAGGGCCCAGATTGTTGGGGGAAATTGTTGGGCTGACTCTAAACCACTTAGAGAGGGCTGTAAAGCACTGCGAAGCAGTATATAAGTCTAAATGCTATTGCTGTCATGACTTAACATCTGCCATGCAAATACTGAATGTGCATAAAAAAGAAAAACAATTTGTAATGTGATGGATAGACACCTTTCTAGATCCTCCTTGGATAGAAGTAAGTCTTTCTAAAAAATATTGAATGTTGGTATGGGTGGCAAATGAAATCTATGAAATGTGTTTTTAAGGCCAGGAAAATCAGGAAATCTAGGCAGTTCAAATAAATATGAAGATTTATTAAAAGCTTAAGGTCTTTACAAAAATGTGAGCTACTAACTGTCAAGGGGAAAGAGTGGGAATTAAGAAGGCATTCAAGATGGAATGGCCTTAGATCTCTTATGAGTATGCAGGAACTCATGACTGATGACCCCTTCCTTGGGCGCAACCTGGTCTCTCCTACATATATATAACTTACAGGGGTGGGCTTCAAATAATGTAATAATTGTTTCTCTGCTCAGTTTCTGGGTGGGTGTGGCCATGATGGGCGTGGCTGAGTCGGCCTCCTGCATCACCCTGGGAGCAAAATTGGGCCGCGGGGGGCATATTTGCCCTTCCTGGGCTCCGGAGGCCCTCTGGAGGCCAGAAACAGGCCTGTTTCTGACCTCCTGGAACTTCTGGGAGGCCCATTTTCACCCTTCCCAGGCTCCAGAGGCTTTTCTTGACCCTCCAGAAGGCCTGTTTCACTTTTTTTCTCCAGGAGGCCTGTTTTCGTACCCGTTTCTGACCTTTCAGAGCCTCTGGGAAATCCGTTTTTCACCCTGACTTCATAGGTATCAGCAGTATAAACCTAGCTAACTTCATAGGTAGATTCTATTGAGATATACAACAGGATTTTCTGCAACTTTAACCTTGCATGTCCTTAAAATTATTCTAGAATAGTGTTTCTCAAACATTGCAACTTTAAGATACATGGATTAGAACTTCCAGAATTCTCCAGCCATCTAGGTTAACCGGGAAATTCTGGGAACTCAAATTCACATATTTTAAAGTTGCCAAGGTTTGAGAAACATTTCTTGTAGCGGGATTGGGACTTGTGATATCACATTAGTGATAGAAAAGGACAGCAGTAGAAAGATATTTTTCTCAACAGCAGAATATGCCTTTGCAAAGTGAAACAATCAAGTGGATTGCATCTCATATGTTCCTTCCAATATATAATGGATAGGACATGCATTCATACATGTTTAAAGTTACAATTTAAAAAGACATATTTTAAAATATGTTCTTCAGACACTAACAATCTTGAGTTATACAGCTGACTTTTATCTCTTAGATGAAAGTAAAGAAAACTTAGAAGAGCTCATTATGAAAGTCAAAAGGGAATGTGAATTTTTGCAGTTAATGCTAAATATAAAGAAGAGAAAGTTAATACTTTGCGAATTCACAGTTGATAGTGGTTAAAAGAAATAAAACTATTCCTATATATAATTTGCAATGCATGTATTAATTATTAACATACTTAAAGCTACATTTTTAAAATGTGTATTTTAAAACAGGCAGTTCAAATTAATAATTTGATGTATAGTATGCAGACAATGCCACTATTAATCAAAGGGAAGAAGACTTAAGGCAGCACATTAAGAAAGTAAAATAAAAAGTGAAAATATTGAAAAAGACAAGTCTTAGTGAATTTATAGTTGATGGCAAATAAGTGAAGATAATAATTCGTTGTCTTGGTCTCAAGAGTCGATAAGAGGGCAGAATTCTGGAGGAATTGAGGACTTTCATGCTAAGAAGGAAGAGAATGTCAAACTTGAAAAAGAGAGATTCTTGGTGTTACCTGATCTTGGTTGTTTTCTTGCAGATATTTCATTACCTAAAGTAGATAACATCATCAGTGCTAGTATTCAGCACTAATTCTAGGCATTGGTACTTGGAAAAGAGTTTGAAAATAAATATATTTCAATGCAATAAGTACTAGAGAAGAAGTAGCATTGCCTGTAGTAACGTACGGTGATCAAAGCTGGACATTTAGAAGGAAGGAATATATCTTTAAATTATGAATTTAAAGACAGTTATTAACAGTGCCATGGATTCCAAAAGAACCAATTAGTCAAATTTAAGACTGACAGTTAAAGACTGATGGTTCCTCTGAGACAAGGATTAGCAAGCAGTGAATTTGGGGCATGTGATGTGATTGTATGATCCACTAGAAAAAAATATGACGGGAAGTTGGAAGGAAATACAAAAGGAAAATAATCCTTCCATTTCCCCATCCCACCCCACCATCCTGCCAGAACCGATGAAGTTTCTTGGATGAGAAGCGAAACATCTTCAAGGAAAGACAAAGAAAGTCTAGTTGCTTTTTGAAAAAACGTATTTGAGACAATCATGACTTGGATGCCTGAGAATCTACATTGACAGAAAGAGAATAAATTTTAAAAAGTGAACATACCACTTTTAGAAATAGTATTGAAAAGTCTTTGAGAGTGCTGCATTTTGTCAGAGCAGGCAAGTTGAGATGGAAGGCATTTTGACATACAGCCTCAGAAGCTATGTTTGACTTGATGGCAACTTAACTTTGAGAAGAGATTTTATTTTAAAGTGCAGATGAATATGGGAAAGATATGAAGCAGAAGTATGACTAAAGATACATGAAATAAGCAGGAATTTAAAAAAAACAACTACAGATGGCTTCTCCTTAATGCTCTCTGAGCTTCATTGTTTTCATGCAGGTTTTTATTACCTGGCTAAATAACATGTTCAGTGGTTGAAGGGAGTGGGTTTTGCTCTCTGTTTATTATTCTTTGACAATTCTTTGTTCAAGTTTAGAACATAGAACAAGGGTGTCAAACTTAATTTCATTGAGGGCCACATCAGGGATGTGATTGACCTCGGGGGAGCATGGTTGACTGGGTGGGCGTGGCCAACTGTGTGGACATTGCCAGCTTGACGCCACTCTCCAAACTGCTGGTATATTTCCTCTTCGCATTGGGTAAACTGGCCCGAAGCCATGCTGGCCCAATGTTTTCTCTTTGCACTGGGTAGACTAGGCTGAAGTGACGCAGGCAGCCTCTTACATTCCCCATGATGGGCGCACAGGTTGGATGCAGCCCATGGGCCTTCTGTTTAACACCCCTGGCATAGAACATAGAATCATAGGGCTGGAAGGGACATGGCATTACTTCTAGTCTGACCCCCTGCTCAAAGCAGGCAGCTTTATACCATCCCTATCAAATGGTCATCCAGTATGTTTTTGAAAACCTCCAGTGGTAGAGCACATATAACTCTGGAAGACATGCTATTCCATTATTCTCACTGTCAGAAAATTCATCCTTATTTCTATCATCCTAGCACTGGAACATCAGAAAACACAAGGAGAATCCATCTGTTTTTTTTTCCTCCGTTTGCATGCCCTCTGAAGTGTTTCGATGCCCCTATATGACACCAATACAAGATAATATATTAGTGGATGGTTAAAGTCTGGAGTCTTTGATGCTCTCAGAGCATACTTGTTTTTGTGCAGACATTTCATTACCCAACTAGGCTATCATCAATGCTAGAAGGAAGTGGGGTTTGCTGAATGTTTATTGTTCCTTGGTGGAAGTATGCTGAAATCTATAGATGAAGATTTAAGACCCTAGTATTGTATTGAGACAGTACACGAGATCCCAGGTTACAGAGCGAAAAGTGTTTCACACTTTGTGCTCTTTTCTCTATCTTACAGTATCTTTTTGCCTTCTAGCTCTACAAGGGCGGGGTGGGATGGTGAGACATTAAGGATCAAACTGTGAAATTGTAACAAGGTACCATCAAGAACATTTGCTCCAGTGGTGTATCCAGACCCTGAAAATCTTTTCTTGGATTGTCACTAAATCAGTCGAAGTGAAAGTACTGTGACGCGACATGACTGGAATAGCATAAGGAAAGCAAGCAAACCAGAAATATTTGCCTCCTCATCATGGATGGGTGTTAACTATTCACAGCATGAAATGCCGTGACAGCTCAGTGGGATGGAATCGAGCAATTTCTCAGCATCTCAGACTACCTGACCTAGTGTTTCTAGTATTGCCCTGAGGAGTGATAGAAGTAAATGTAGCATTCTCCAGCTTAATTCTTGCTTATTTCAGTGACTGTTTGAAAAATGGGTTGCTGTTTATTGGTTTGCTCAACTCCACAATGCTTTTCTATGAAAAGTAAAGTTAATTGAAAATTATTACAGAAAGCCTGTGAAATTTTCTTCAAGACCTAGGTCTGACGTGCTGACTTTCTCATGAAGGCTTGTGAGGAGACTCCATAGGTTCCCGGTAGATTTCTTTTGCAGGAAGGAAAATTAAAGGGAGGGGGACAATATGTGTAGGTATGGTGGACCTGCATGGAACTGTGTGAAAAATATACTGTAGTTTATTTCTATCAGGCCTTACAAACCATGTACGACACATGGAGATCTTAGTACTTTCTTCATTGTTGTTTGCCTACAGACAGAATCTTGCCAGAGTAAACTTCTATCTACATCATTGTAGATGTTCTCTGTGAACTGCTAGGGAGATACTGCATCTTTGCCCTCTGAGAAGGAGTTTCTGCCTAATGGGACTCTAGACTATATTCTACCACAATATCAAGAGACACATGGACATACATACTTATATACACATATAGATGTATTGGGTTGTTGTTTATTGTTGCTATGATTTCATTGGGGGATTTTAATGTCATTATTTGTTTGAACCTTACATAGATGCTTTAACTGCTTTAATTCTGTAGGCTACCAAGAGTCATTAGATTGCAATCAATCAGTTAAAGTAATATTTGAACTTTATCATCATACCTGAAGCAAATGTTATCAGACCTTAAAAAAATAACACATTTAATTGTTTTAGAAAATGAGGGAAATCCCAAATTAGGTCTAATATAGTTTTGATTAATGTGATAATTTAATTAGGTATAAAATTATTTTTATTTTAGCTGGATGAATCAAAGCTTGTACCTGAAAATAGGCAAGTAGTATAGCAAAAGAAAATGTTCACCCTACGTCCACTGTACCCCATAAAAATAAATAATACAAAAATTGCATATGGATGTGGTGCACACACATACACACACACACTGAGAGAGAGGGAGGGAGGGAGAGAGAGAGAGAGAGAGAGAACTGGTTTGGCAGTTTGCTAACTTCCCATTTACTTGGTCTATTGTTGGCAAGGAATTGTTTAACTTCACATGAATACTATAATTCCAAATTTATTTTTTAAACTAAAATCTTTCATCTGATAGGAAAATGACTTGGTAAATGAAGATATGGAGAAAAGCTGCATCCAAACTGCCAGACTCCCTAGTATGTAAATAGCAAAACATCTGTGCTATGAAAAGAACTCTATTCCTAAGATAAGCCACTTGGTAATAGGATTTCTATCTTCGATTTTGGAACAGGACAGAAAAATGAGGAAATTCTCAAGCAGCTTTGAAGATGTGGAAACTCTTATCAGTTTTTAAGATGCTAAAAATGCAACATCTCAATCCAAGATATAGCTCATCCTCTTGCCAAAGTTTCTAATAAAATACACTACTGAGAAACAATCTAACGAAAATGGGAAGAAGATGCTCTAAGCCAGGAGTATTAAACTCACAACCCGCAGGCCGGATGCATCACACACTGCCCACGCCCACCCATCTTTTTCACAAAGGGAAAAAAAATCCTGACATGTCACGTGATGACAATGTGACCCCACGAGTTTGACACCCACCTCTAAGCAAAATAACCAGTTTGCCTCTTCTATCAGCCCTATACATTGGAAAGGTGAGAATTATTCATTCCAGATTCCAGAGCCATGACAAATCTCAGGATATCGTTAAGATGTAAGTTGATGAAATTCAAGGCTGGTCATAAATGTTCATGAAGAGGGACAAGTGACATTATTTGTATCATAATATCACCAGACAAATGGCCTGGATAAGTCACCTTATCCAAGGATATACATGTAAATAAATACATAAATGAATAATGAATAAACAAACATATTGAGTTATATTATGGTCACATCAATTGATACAAATTACATAATTTGTTTTCTTTATATAATAATGTCAAAACATGCATGGCATCAGCATAGCTATTAGTTTTTTGTTTTGTTTTTTTCTTTTTACAACCCTTTAATCCAGGTGGAGTCAGGGCAACTGTTTGGAGCTGAGCATTTACTGGCCAGATGCCCTTCCTGACACCTACATGGAGTTCGCAGCACATACAGTATTTTCTCTTTGTGCCTCTGTCTAGGATTGAATTCTCAACCTTCCAAGTGGGAGATGAGAGTTTTCACCTCTTGGCTACTGTACCACTTAGCATAGCTATTAGTTATACATTTGAAATATCTAGACTGCTTTTTTTATAGGAGCTCTCAAATGGTATATTTACTGCTCCTTTGTCTTATATTTCCAAACAACAACCTTGTTAAGTAGATTTACCTGACAAGACAGTGACTGTCCATAAAAGAACACTTTTAGTCTAACATATAAAACCTTAGAAAGGAGCTCACCATTCATCCTAACGCACAGGGAGAGGAAGGTAAGACAATTTTAAAATGCTTTTAAATCTTACAACAGATTTCCAACAATGCTTAACTATATTACATTCACCTCCAGTAGGCTTGGAAAATAAGAGTTGGGCTCTTAGTTGGTAGTAGAAGCTTACAAGACTATAGACATATAATCACCAGGAGTTGACTCGACTAAGGATTAGCATTACCTTCACATACTTCTTTTTAATTGAGGATAGTCAATTATTCTGCAAATTTTTGAGAGGATCACATGCAATTTACATAAGCACACATATGGTGATTTAATTGTACATCCACTTCCTTTTATAATAATAAGGTCATTTATTTGTTTTTGACATATCCTTCCTCTCATTAAAGATTGTCTTTTGTGCTTGATCCTTTATTCTTTTGAGGGACTGAACTGAACAGTCAGAATTTCCTGGAAATTCAACCTGGTTATTTTACCAAATTTTGCAATAGTGTATTTATAAACCCTTTTAGTTCAGTTTAGTTTTGTCCTTTTTGTTGGCTGCTTTTTATATATATAGTTAATTTTCTTTTGTTTGTAAACTGCCCAGAGTCATTGAGGAGTGGGGCAGCATCAAAATGGGAATAAATAAACATTGTCTATATATTTAATCATGCATGTACTCTGTGACATCAGATCTTCTTTGGTAAATGATTTTGAATTTTTTAATATTTTTATAGGTTTTGCTGATGTACTGTTTCACAGCAATATGTAACTCAAAAGTTGGATTTTAGAAGCTGCATCCTTTTCATGCACCATTTATTGTTATAATTTATGGTTTGCCATGCATTCACCCACATATTTAGACTGGATTTGTAATTCGTTTTCTTCTGCCTATCGTGTTCTTCCCAAGCATCTGAGATAGACAGCTGCTGTTGTATGATGATTTTAAAGATATTGTCACAGGTTGTAACAATGTTCCAAGTAAAGCTGCCTTTTGCAATTGACTGATGGTGAATTTCTCAATGCCTATGGGTATTCAAGTGGTGCTCCGGTTGTTGTGGTATTGTACCCAAGGCACCTATGACTATTGGAACTATTGTTGCTTTCTTTTGTCACAATTGTTCGATTTCTATTTGTTGGTCTTGTATTTGGTTATTATCTCCAGTTCCTTCTCTTCTCTTCTGCTGTGTCCAGGTTTTGCCACATCTACTAGACAGTCTTTTTTGTCTTTCTTACTGACATTTGTTAAGTGTAGGGTATTATGAGGTGGGTGCTTATCTGTTGAATTCTAAAATCTTAAAGCAGTCTAACTTCTTCATTTTCTATGGCTTTCTCTATTTTATGGTCCACTGAGTTCTTGCTTTCAGGCAAATGGTATTTCTTGCAGATTCCTGTCAATCAGATCTTCCAGTGCATCATTGTTGCTACTTTGTCATGCCGTTGTCTGGAGTCAGTCTGTCCACTATTTCTTCAACTACTTTGCAGAGGAAATTTTTGCTATTATATAGGCAACAATGTGAAATGACAGCTTCCAGGTTTCTTGATGCTGTTGGACCTTCACATGCACCAAGTTCTTCCCAGGAACCTAGGATGTCATAATGTATCAAACTCCATGACTCTGGATGGCAAGTAAATGAGACAAACTCAATCACAAGCATTCAGAAGGCAACTTTGGAATAACAATAAAACATCCTATTGGGGTTACCAACAACTCTGCCCCCCAAACCTGGAAAAACACTCAGGTTTTCAATGACTTTCTGAATGTCATTGCTCAGATTTCTGAGTGATGCTTTTCCAGAGGGCAGGAACCATGATAGGGAAGGTATGCTTTTGGAGGCTGTTCAGTGACACTGACCAGGGAACGTAAGGCATCCACGTTATCCAATCTCACTGGACAGGCAGAAGCAAGTTAGGGTAAGAGATCCCTCAAGTTATCTGAATCTATGCCATGTTCAGTAAATCGCTTTCTGGGTCATGTAATCCTCTGTGGTCCTCTATATTATTAGCCCAATTCCAAAGGCTTCCAGCTCTTTTTTTGTTAGATTCCTGTCAATCAGATCCATCTATATTTCCTAGCTTTCCTTCACATCCCCTCTAGACATCCATACTGTATTTTCTCATTTTATCTGTCTAAAACCCAATTAAATAGATATTCCCCTTGAGTTTCCATGGGCTTACATGAGCAAATAGATTTCAATGGCATTTATTCATTGGGGTGGTGGTAGAAATAACCTTCAGGAAAGTAAAACTGAAATGGGGATCCTAGAAGTGGCCTATGAATGTTTCTTTCCAATTTCTTTTTTTTTTTAGACTGTATCAATGCTTTTTTTTCCTTCGGACCATGTAAAGTTATTACATGGAAATTAAATAGATATGTATGTATTGGTGTGTGCCATCCAAGATATAATATACAAGCTGCCTGGAACCAAGGAGATTTTCTTTATACCCTCACCTACATATCCTTAATACTTCAGTACCTTGAGTATGTAAGCTTATTAAACTGTTCTGCCATAAGCAAAGAAAGGGAGACTTTGTGTGTCTGTCTGTCTGTCTGTCTGTCTGTGTGTGTTATATATGTATACAAGGCTAAAGGTATTTTCTTATGCAGTGCATTTATCATGCTGGAAACACTCTCTCACACTCTCTTTACTTAATGTGAAGGATTCGTCTCTTAACTCTGAGTGGTACTTTTATAGACTGAGAATGGATCAGAAAGGGAAGTGGAAAAATGCAGGAATACTGCTTAGAGCTTGTTGACTATAATATGTACATGAAATGCCCATTGCCAGAGATATAAAGCCTTTATTTATTTCATTTATTTATTAATCAAATTTAGATAGCTGCCCAACTCACCCACTCTGGGGGGTGTTAAAAATCCACAGTTAAATATTTTTTAATTGAATAGCAATAGTATTTAGACTTATATACCACCCCATAATGCTCAACAGCACTGTGAGTGGCATGATGGCTTAGTGGTGATGACGCTCACCTCCCACTTGGAAGTTGAGAGTTCAATCTTAGGGCTCCTTAAGTCCACCCACTCGTAGCTGCAACAACAGAATCAAACAAGCCACTTGATCAGCTCCAAATGAGGTCCAAAAGCCTTTGACAAGACCATGTTTTCAAGGCCTTCCTTGCAGAAAACCGGCAAGGTGGCAGCCAATTTTATCTTTGGGGAAAGGTTGTTCCAAACAGTGTGAGTCACCATAGAAAAGGCCCTTTTCCTAGATCTCATCAGATGTACTTTCTTGATAGATTCAGTCTCAACAGAGGAATGTGTGAATTAAGAAGCTATAGGTTTTATCCTATTTCATTGTGTAATCAATTAGAAATGGAAGTTTCTTTTTATTTATGTCATGGTATACAAATACAGGCCATATAATGCATTTCTGATGCAGGTTAAGTCTTATTTATATGAAGCATGAAAGAGCCAAGAGTTGGGAAGGAAGACTTAGGTGTATGCAAAACTAGAATCAAGTAAAACAACAAAGAAACAGAATTGAAGAATCAGTTCAGGGTGGGTTAGTTAGAAAAGTCTACATAGTGTTTGTGGCTTAATGCCCACAAGTCAAAGAACAAAGGATCCCTGATATTCATTCATGAAGATCTTGAGTGTAGCAATGCTTGAGGGTCAAAACATTAAACATACATTATATGTAATGAATCAATTTTATGTCATAATGTATTTCAAAGAAAACAATCTCCACTTCGAAGAACGGAAGTAAATGTAAAGCTTAACTCAAGATAAATGCAAAAGACATTTGAAGGATTCAAGAATAAATGAGTAAGTGCTGAAATATTTGCATTGACCGCAAATAGTGCACAATATAAAAAAAGGAAAAACATCCTTAATGGCAAGCGTTTGTCAAGTACTCATTCATATAAATTCATTATCAGGCACTAGAATATCACCTAGTTAATTCAGCAAATATTTGGGATGCTGGTGAACTTCTCTGAGCTGAGCTTCAGATACAAGCAATGGGGGTATGAACCTGTAAAACGACTTCAGCTGAAGCCATTTTTCCCCACCTTTACTCCAGCTTCGTTTCTTGGTTGCCATTCATGGGGGTGGGGGGAGGGATGGGGGAGCTTAGGAATATGGTGCCTCAGCTGCTAGTCAAAACATCTATCAGCTGGTGTGTGAACCAAGGTCTTGTCAACGGACACCTGTTGGAACTGAGCAGGAACCTGTGGCTGAATTGATTGGCCCATGTGATCACAAAACTCAGAGGGTGGGAATTTCTATTCTTTTAACTATCTCTAAGTGCAGGAACCCTTTAGAGCTAGCTTCACCTTTCTAAATGCCAATATGATGTACTCAATACAGAGGTTCTTGAACCTGAGCAAACTGTCAGAGTCTTGAGTTCATTACTCGGAAGGATGACAGAGGGCTCATAAACTTGACCTCAGTGTGAAATATGAGATATGGAGTCCCCAGAATCTTCTCTGACTCATAACAAATTTTGGGTTTGAAGGATCTCATGTAATTTCTAGCAGTACAAAGCTAACCTCAGAAAATTCACTCATCTCTACAAAATGTTTTTTTTTTTTTTTTTAAATTGGGGCTATACTCATTGTAATGTAGATACAAAATAGTGAAATTGCTTCTCAAATTCTATATACTACTCTTTCTCAGGCTGCATACATTTTATGATATCTTTATGAACTTCTGAATTCTTTATTATGTCTTTTAAGAAACCTTTGATGTATCATAAAAGTTCACAGTCTGGTTTTGGAGACATTATGTTAAGTCCTCAATGACTGTGATTCAAAGATGGAGACTACTAAACACTTGTGAGCACATCTGTATCTGAAGCAGGAGAAAGTATTGGAAGCAAGGGTTAAAAAGTCAGGTGGCTGATTGTTTAAGCAATCAAATGTGTAATTAGATTTATAACTCAAATCTAACCTTTGTGATGTGTATTCTGAATCAGCCAAGCAAGAATAAACTTACCTATAGCTTAGCTGGATATCTACTCCAAAATACTGCTAGCTAGCCTTAAAATTCATATAATTTGATACTGAAAAAAAGGGGGGGGGAAGGAGGGAAGAAGAAGTGGGGGGGGGAGAGAGAGAGAGAGAGCAAGAGGGAGAGAGAGAGATTTACACATTGGGTGGCCCATCCCATTCTTATTAGCCAGAGACAGAGGTGGTATTCAGCAGGTTCTGACCAGTTCTGGAGAACTGGCAGTGGAAATTTTGAGTAGTTTGGAGAACCAGCAAATACCTCCTCTGACTGGAGATTTTATAGTATCCTTCCACTGCCACACCCACCAAGATACACCCACAGAACCGGTAGTAAAAAAATTTGAATCCCACCACTGGCCAGAGAATAGCACCGAAGGTGTTTTCTTTGTTCTTTCTTTTTGTTTTTATCTTGCTGTTCATTTGCTTGTTGAAGTTTTAATTATTGTTTTTAGGTTTTAATACAGTACTGCTCTGCAAGCTGCCCAGGATAACAGTCTTGTTTCAACGTATTTCCCTATGTTTCTTCCTCTTTGGGAGATATCATGGAAAGCTATTGTTTCCTGATCTTTCTTTTAGAGGGAGATCCTTTAGACGAAGGAACAGTTATCACCATTGCTGCCATTAGAAGTTTTTGCAGGCTCCCATACATTTATGAGAATGACTACAGCAAGCATTACCCATCGTACAGATATCTATCCTGCCTTAAGAGGTCATATCTGCTGAACAGATGAAGCAGGATGGCTTTGCTTTCTAGAAAAGCTTGCTGGCTTCTGATAAATCCAATAACTTTCTGTTGTGTCAGAAGCTTAGAAGAGAACTGTGTTGCAGAAGGTATTCTCTGTCACTTCTTACTTTTCCCCATGACAGCAATGCTGATGTGCTTTCTGTATTAAAAAAAAAGCCATATTTTTTAAAAAGTAAAATTGTAAAAATGGATTGTTAAGAGAAATCAAATAACCTAAAAGTAAATGATGAATTAAAATGCAGGCTTGATAAAAAAAAAGTTTAGAAGAGCTCCTTATGAAGATGTCTATTAATTAATTAAAGACCTACCCTCTCCACTTGTCCCTCATCATGATGCATTACAAAGAGACAGATTTTGTTGTGTGGCTCCTTTTGTCCTTTGTACTTCTTTGACCCGGTCCACGATGATATTTCTGGCTTCTATGTTTTGCTTGATTATTTATTTAAATGTATATTTATTTCTTTAGCAGATTTAGAGACTGCCCATCTCTATCACAAAGCAACTCTTTTATATTAAATTAAGTTAAATTCTAACATTTCTGATTGAGACTTTGTCCTGCCTTGCCCTGTATTGGAGGACAGCATATTGAATGCAATATCAAGGTCTAATGGTACCTTCTGTAGTATGTTGTTACAGGTAATCCCTGATTTATGACCAGTCATTTAACAACCTTCTGAATTTATGACCTGGTTCTGAAAGTTTTCCCCCCAGCTGTGGTCCTATGACCTCACTTCAGTTGCTTGGCAACAAGACTGCAGTTATATCCATTTGCAGCATCCCATTGTCAAATCATCATGCTCTATGATGATTTTGCTGAAAACTGGAAGTTACTTCAATTTTTTGACACAACCACACCATAGCAAACAATGATGACCATAGTCCTCATTTTATGACCACTGCATAAAAACTGACTCAAACTGACGAGATACTCCCATGTGACGCTTTAAAGCGTCGCTTTAAAGTATTGGTTTTGGTCTTTAAAGCGCTCCATGGCATCGGAGCAGGATACTTACAAGACCGCATTCTGCCAGTAGTCTCCCACTGACCGGTGCGCTCCCACAGAGAGGGTCTCCTCCGGGTCCCGACGCCTTCTATGTGCCTCCTGGTGACCCCGAGGAATAGGGCCTTCTCTATGGGGGCACCTGCCCTTTGGAACGGGCTGCCCCTGGGGCTACGAACAACCACTGACCTGAGGGCATTCAGACGTGACCTGAAGACCTGGCTCTTTGAGCAGGCCGGCCTGAGCTGACTCAAACGGGATTTTTAAATAAGGGGTTTTAGATTAGTTGGGGTGGGGTACGAAAGTTTTAATTTATTTTAATCCAGGGTTTTGGTTTTTTATTTGGGCAGCCTGTAATTTAATTCTTTTTTAATCATATTTATCTCTATGTTTGTATGCATTTTAGTTGGCTGTTCACCGCCCTGAGTCCTTCGGGAGAAGGGCGGTATATAAAATTACGAAATAAAATAAATAAAATAAATAAATAAATTAATGACCATTGTGACATATGATTGCAATGTACAGACACCGTTACAGTCATATGTTGTGGACTACCTATATTGTATTGGAAAATAAAGAAAGAAACTAACCCCCTTAGAGTCAGTTCCTTGATGTGAAGTTGTTCCCTAACACAGAAGAATTGCTAATTTGCATGCAGGTAAGGGACTCATTCTGCCCAGTTGTAGCTAGTCTTGAAGTATGAGTGAATGAATCAGAGGTGGTATTCAGCAGGTTCTGACCAGTTCTGGAGAATCAGTAGCAGAAATTTTGAGTAGTTCAGAGAACCAGCAAATATCATTCTGACTGGCCCTGCACCCATCTATTCTCTGCCTCCCGAATCCCAGCTGATTGGCTGGGTCTTCTTTTGTTGCCCTGCACAGGAGAATGGAGCTGGAAAGCAGGTTAGTGGGGTGGGGAGGGAATGGACATTTTGCAGTATCCTTCCACTGGAGTGGGGTGAGAATGGAGAATTTACAGTATCCTTCCCCTGCCATGCCCACCAAGCCACGCCCACCAAGCCACACCATGCCCATCAAGCCATGCCCCCAGAACTGGTAAATAAAAAAAATTGAATCCCACCAGTGGAATGGAATTTGGAATTTGACTTGCATTTCTCAAGCCTTTTTCCACAAGAAAGAATGCTTCTCTTCCCACCCACCCCTTTTAAACATTTTCTGGTAACACTTGAGCTTAATCGATGATTGAAGGAGGCTGGTTTTATTTTCTTTTATGCAAGTTTTCTGCATTTTGAAACCTCCCTGTGTGTATTTCCCATCTGAAAGCCCCATGGAAACAGTGCTCACACAAAGACTTCCTTGGAGTTAATTGATGTGCGGAAGGGAGCAAGTGTGAAATCAGCATGTTGATATGGACATCCCTTGGCTACTTCGTAAGTCAGTGAGTACAAGAACGCCACATGACTTTCTCCTTTGAACAAAATTTCAAAAGCGAATTTATCTTTTATCACATTGAATAACAAATAAATTGGTGGGGGGGAGAAAGGAACAGACCTTGGGACTGCAAAGATTTCTATTCGAACATAACAGCTTGCGGTTATGCTTTAAATGTGGTTGGTGCTGAGTTTGTTTTGAGGGGTCTTTGGTGCTCTCTGAGCTTGGTTGCTTTTTTGCAGACATTTCATTACCAAATTAGGTAACATCATCAGAGCGCTGATGGTGTTACCTCGCTTGGTAATGAAACATCTGAATAATGAAAGAGCACTGGTGATGTGACTAGCTAGCTAATGAAACATCTACAATAAAACAAACGAGCTCAGAGAGCACCAAGGACACCTCATTTCAACCCTGAGCTACAAACATTCTCCTTTATGATTTTGTTCTTTCAATTTCTGTGTTTTCCTTCTTTTGTCATATTCCCTTCGTTTGGTGTGCACATGAGTTGACCATAACAAGATCTGCTCCAATAAAGGAAAAAGCAGCAGGTGTTGCCTTTTACCATAATTGCAAATCTCTGGTCCTATGGAGGACCCACCCACACACACACACACACACTCCCCCACCTACTCTTTTGACTCAGATTACCAATCTGGGATTTAGGAAGTCTTCAAGCCATTTGAATGGCCCACAATTTTCCTGTGCCAACAGGCAGGCCCTTTTCTCATCAATGGCCATCTGTAAGGCTTCTTAGTCATTTCTGCTATAATTTCTAGCAGAAGATGGTTTAGTACTTGATGCTTCACTGCAATTGGGAAACTTTTGCAGGAATTCAACTGTTTCCAGTCTTCACTGTGGTGATGATATAAAATATATCTAGCTTTCTTACTGTTTCTCATTGTGGTGGTTGCCATTTTCCAGAGATCTAGAGGATTAGGATTGAGGTTAGTTTATTTCAGTGACAATCTGCAGTTTGTTTTAGGAAATTTTAGACAGTCAATGGTAATTTGGCTGTTACTGTCCAGCAACATACCATGCCAAGACCAATCTATCCAGGGGTGGGATTCAAATTTTTTAACAACCGGTTCTGTGGGCATGGCTTAGTTGGTGGCTTGGTGGTCATGTGACTGGGTGGATGTGGCTTGGTGGTCATGGCCAACTCAATATCACTCACATCGAGGCATGCATTTCCTCGCCTGGCCTGTGGGGATGCTGCAACAGTCTTAAGTGTGAAACTTGGTCATAAGTCACTTTTTTCAGTGCCATTGTAATTTTGAATGGTCACTCCACACAAGCAAAGTACCAACAAAGGAGGCAGAAAAACTCCAGATAAGTTCCTGAGAGAGGAAGTGTAGTTCTGCCAAGAATGTAATAAGGGTTAACAGAGAGGCACTTTCTGTAAGCAACACCAGAATGTTTCCTTCCTGCCTTCCTTACAGGATTAGGCCAGTAATTTTTTCTAACAACCGGTTCTCTGAACTGCTTAGAATGGTAACAACTGGTTCTAGCGAATAGGTATGAACTGGTAGAATCCCAACCCTGAATCTATCCATGTAACAGGGTAAAATGACTTCTAGCCCCAGGAAATTTGTATGTGTGTGCGTGTGTGCGTGCGCGCGCGCGCACCTGTGTGCATAGGTGATTGATGACAAGAGGAATTGATAGTCACAATTGTAGCATGGAATGGGGTTTATTTAATTTATATTTATTTTATTTAGAGTTGGTGAGAAATCGATTCGGTTTTCAGGGCATTGTGAAGCTACCAGATTTGTATTTCCCAAATCATGTAGATTGGGAAAGTATGATTTAAAATGTTTGCATCTGTCATGGAATATTGTCTGGATTCCTAGGAGGGAGTGATTGCATTCTAGAGACTCAAGAGGCAACACAGTTTAGATAATTGTATGAGATAAAGAGGGGTGAATATTCCTGCTTCCCTATTAGTTATCAAATTATATCTTTACAGGGCTAGTAGCCTGCTTTAGTTTGACAAGATTCTGTCTGTAGGTGTGGAACAATAAAGAAATGTGCTTAGAAGAATCACAATGTGTCCGTCTTGGTTTTGTGAGCCTCACAATATTTCAGAAAAAAATTGGGGATATTAGAAGAAAACTAGGTGAAGTGAAATGGAAATTAGCAATCATCCCCTTATCAATTATTCCCCTAGCATAATTAGGTCCTATATTTTGGACTGAATGATGTCTTGAGTTGGCATCTTTCCCTTATCCAAAAGAGAGTCTGTCATTTATGATTTACAATAGAATTGATGCAATTGCCTTTGAATTTTTAAAACTAGAAAATATCACTTGTATATCCAAAGGCCAGATTGAGATGGCTGAATGAAGAAAAAAATGAAAGGTGTTATTTTTCTTTTTTTCAGGAGAACATCAAAATTGATTCAGTGAATCATAAATCATGTTCCAATTGGCCATCTCACTGAAGGACTAGCCTCTCAGCAGCTAGTGTTGCCACTGTGACTATTCTTATCAATATCTATCTTTTTCAAAGTGGTGTGACAATGACTCGCCACTGAATTGTACTATAAGTGGAATTTAGATGGTCTGTTTTGGTAGACTAGCATGAGGAGGTTCCAAAATACACTTTTCTGATTTCTGTCTTTGTCTACACATGAATTGACAGAAGGTAATAATTAGGAACAAGCTAAAAACTGTTCAGGTGTGGTACTGAAAATACTTTGACTAATATCTGAGATAGTTATATGTATGTGGCTTTCCACAAATGTTCAAAGCAGCACATTCATGTGAGAGTAATGTTTTCAAGACTTTTTCTAGTATCAAGGCGAGATTAGAATTCAACAGCCTTCTGATTCTGGGTATATTTAATGGATTTGGGGATAAAAGCTTGGAAACCAGGCAGAAAATGGATAGATAAATCAGTAAAAATAGATGCAAAGTCAAAGAAATATATTAGAAACCATAATCTAAATACAGACAATCTCTTTCTAAGCAGGGTGATTGCTTGGTGATGGAACAAAGCCTGGTATATGACTGATAAATATGTTTAAATACAAGGAAACCCCTGAGAGGCAGTTTTGTATAATGGTTAAACACATCAGGAATCAGAAGGCTGTTGAATTCTAATCTTGCCTTACACATGAAGCCAGTTAGGTGACTTTGGGCCAATTACTTTTAACCCTAAGAAGGAGGCAATAGCTTCTGAAAATCTTGTCAAGAAAACTGCAGGGACTTGTGTAGGCAATCACCAGAAATCTGATCCAATAGCATACTTCTTGTGAATTCTTTCTGGTGAAAGAAAAAAAAAAGAACCTCTGTGAAGCAGAAATCTGTCCTTCACCCACTTTTGAATAAATCACACATTTTGCAGCTTCAGAAAATACAAAAGGACAGGAAAGAGTCATTTGTAGCAATAGCAATTAGATACCATTTTACAGTGCTTTACAGCCTTCTTTAAGCAGTTTACAGAGTCAGCATAATGCCCCCAACAATCTGAGATCCTCATTTTACCGACCTTGGAAGGATGGAAGGCTGAGTCAACCTTGAGCCTGGTGAGATTTGAACTGCCAAATTGCAGGCAGCCGGCAGTCAGTCTTTCTGAGGTTGGTAAAATGGGGACCCAGATTGTTGGGGGCAATATGCTGACTCTGTAACCAGCTTTAGGCAGGGTGGTAAAGCACTATGAAGCAGTATATAAGTCTTAGCACTATTGCTATTGCTTGTGAGTCACTTGGGACTTGCAACTTCCTGCTGTCTTCCCCACTGATTTTGATTGTTGGAAGCCAGCAGGAATTTGCAAGGCATTGCTTGCTTAATGACCCGTGATCTTCATTTACAACTACAACAGGAACTGTAGGGATTGCCTGTAAAGGATGTAGTCACATGATGTCACCTTTCTACAACCACATCATTTAATAATGGGAAATCCAGGCCTAGTTGCTCTTTTAACTGAAGGACTCCCTGTACAGCAATTATCAACCCAGATGCAATTATCACAGAAGGAAAATATGGAAAGCTGTACGTGAAAGACCAGTGAAGAATTAAGTTAATTTTATGTCAATGGGAAATTCCACTTCTTCCAAAGTCTGTTAATTACTTTCTGATGTAACATTCATAGAGGGAAGGTCACAGTTTGAGCCATTTTTGGAATTTTCAGAAGCCATATGACTTCCTGATTTCTCTTTAACATGATTTTTAAACCTTCCTTTCTTCCATCTACCTACCTATCTACCTACCTACCTATCACATGATTTTTTAAACCTTCCTTTCTTTCTTCCTCCCTCCCTCCCACCCACTCACCTACCTACGTATTTACATACCTACCTTCCTACAATTCAGAACAACCAGAAGGTTTAATAATGTTCTGTCCATTTAACTATAACAAAACCAACATTGAAAGTCTATTAACAGATATAAGCAAGGCAAAGCAATTATAGCAGTCTATTATAGCATTATGTAAAAGGTAATTTTCACTTTTTTTAAAAGCAGTGAGATATTTGGGAAAAGGGATGACTCATCCCCCAATGCTTTGTTTTCACACTCTTTTGGGAATATTACCAATAATATGATTCACAATGCACAATCGTGTTTCGGCTATACTTATAATGAATAGAGAACAAACATGAAAAAGGAATTCTTGAAAAGTGTTGTTATTGATTCGTGAATAACTCTACCTTCAAACAAGATAGATTGGAAGCAATAAAGCTTCTATCCTTATAGCCATAAAGGGGTAAAAACATGGGAGAAGGGAAGCATTAGACACAAAATGTAACTCTGCAGAAATGGAAACAGTTCTGTTGCCAAATTTATTTATTTATTTATTTATTTATTAATTATTTATTTATTTAATATACCGCCCCCTCTCCTGACGGGACTCGGGGTGGTGTATAGCCAAGTAAAAAAGCACAGTTATAAATACAATTTTTAAAATAGAATTAAAAAGGATTAAATTAATGGCTGAATAAAGATAAAAACTAATCAGGAAAATTTAAAAAGCTAAAAACCATTAAAATCAATTAAAAGCCCTACAAGTAACTCTGCCAATGTATGCAATTGTACATCCCAGCTTTATTTTCCTAATATGAATCCCTATGTTGACAAAACAACATTGTCCTGTGCATAATATAGAGAGAGGAATCTGTGGGCATGGCAGAAATCTCCAGCAAATTTTTTAGGAGGAAATCTCATTAAGGGGGTTTATTGTAACTTCATTGATTCAGAACAACTGTCTAATAAAAGGGAGAGAGCTCAACTATATTGTTGAATATTAAGTTGCAAGTGGATTGCCAAATATGATAAGAATGCTATGAGATGGAAGTGAGGCATAAGAGAAAACATAGAAAGCTTAGTGAATGGTTTAGCACCAAGGTGGGCATAAGATGTATGTGAAAGACTGCATCAGCTAACCACTCTTTATCTTGTTACTTGATTACCTACCTCTTCTAGGAAAGCAGAATAAGTAAAAGTTCTGATAAAAACAGAATATATGTAGCTTAGGGTTGAACTGCAGAGCTGTGAGTGCTCTCTGTGCTTGGTTTTTTAAAATTGCAGATGCTTCAGATAAACAGACAGATAAACAGATAATCAGAGTTGGACAGGACCTTATAGGTCATCTAGTCCAACCCCCCCCCTCGTCCAAGCGGGAGACCCTACACCGTTTCTGACAAATGGCAGTCCAATCTCTTCTTGAAAGTCTCAAGCAATGGCGCTCCCACAACTACCGAGGGCAAGCTGTTCCATTGGTTGATTGTTCTCACTGTCAGAAAGTTTCTCCTTATTTTCAGGTTAAATCTCTCCTTGTTCAGTTTCCATCCATTATTCCTTGTCCGGCCTACAGGCGCTTTAAAAAATAGCTTGACCCCTTCCTCTCTGTGGCAGCCCCTCAAATATTGGGGGGCTGCCACAATATGATTGGGCTTCATTATTCAATATTTGCAAGTGAACAAGCAAGCTCAGAGAACACCAAGAACATCACAATAAGAATTTTTCACATGCACGTGTGTGATGTCCTTTTTGTTCTTTAATGCATTTATAAAGAAATAAATAAATTGCCTCTTCTTAAGTAAGAAATAAATGTTGTAAAATAAAAAAGAGATATGATCATAGATGAATCGATTCTGGATGAAAGTGGGCTGAGTACAAAGCTAACTGACCAATATGAAAGTGCTTTGGTCAGATAAAGACAATGAATGAGTATTGAATTCAAACAAATACATAAAAGAAGTTTGAGCAGATAGAGAGGAAAGGAAAGATTTCCATAGTTGAACAGAGTTGATGAGAACTTGAAAAACACAGGGTTTATAGAGCAAGTGGTGATGTGTGAAATTCAGGGAAAAGACATTATTGTCATTCATAGAATTGCAGGGTTGGAACTTAGCAGTCGTTGACAGTCCAATCTCTACTTGTACATATCCAATAAAGGGCATTATTCTGAGTAACTGGTTGAAGTATTTATCCTATTGAAAATGTTGTATTCCCTAACATTCAACAAGAATTTGCCTTCCTGAATTCTTTCATGGCCAGCACTCCTCTTGCAACAAGTGAATCTTAAGACTCTAGCGAAGAACAAAAGAAGGCAATTTGATGGTTTAGAACACAGCTGATATTAGGTAATGGCTCTATGGATTAATGCTATCATTAATGGGGCTGAAAGAGGAATTAAGGCACAAAGAGCACCTAGTGTCGGACCAACATTCATTTAGAATTGATAATATTAATTTAACTGCTAATGACTTTAAACATGGTGATGTTACAATTGCTTCTGCCATTGATTTTCTGGGACACAATAATGTGTCCTTAGCTATTGGATCTGCTATGGCTGGTGATAGCGTTGTTGATTTCTAGAGGCTAAGACTCATCAAAATGAAATCCCTGCAGAAATGCCATTTCTTAAATAGGACGATCTAACTGGCCCAGCTTCAGAAGTGGGGAGTAAAATTGCTGGACAGTGGAACTTGGTGTGCCTTGCATGGCATCAAATTGAAAATTCAGACATCTTCCTTATACTTTGATGTGAGTCTTCCCTAATTGTTGATTATGTCTGATCAATCAACCATTGTTATTTGTAAGCCATGCTTTATAAGCTTGACTTATTGTTTAGGTATGGATGCCATTTATGGTGTCCAAGAAACTAGACAAGTCTTAATGGCAAGAGACAGCTAATATTTTCTATGCCTTGAGATTGTCCTGATCAGTGGTCGCCAACCAGTGGGCCGTGGCCCACTGGTGGTCCATGAGAAAATTTTGGTGGGCCGCAGAGAAATCTCATCCCCAGAGCACCCCCCCCCAAAGCAATTAATCCAGGCTGCGCAAAAACACAAGGCTGCGCCGCCCACATGGCCTGCAGGAACCCTCCCTGCCCATTCACTCCTTACCCGGCAAACTTGTCTGCTAAGTTGCTATTTTTCCTTTTTCCGACCATCATCTGTTCTGCTGTGCCGGGAGATTTAGATTAGCTAGGAAGCAGGAAATGGTTGGATTTCTTGCTTTCTAGCTAATCTTTAGATCTTCGGCTCAGTACAGCCAAACCTCCCTTAGGACTGAAGCAAATTCAGTGCAGACTCACGGCAAGCAAATTTGAGAGACTGAGCTAGCCGATGGCAGATAGATAGATCACTGAATGATTCTGTGAGCAACTCAATCTGCCTGCTTTGCCTGATTTTGGGTAAAAGTTGCTCTTTTTTTAAAATAAAAAAATTCAATATTTACATGTATGGTATGTTGTGAGTTAATTTTGTGAGTTTGCTTGCTAGCAAATTTTATGTAACAGACTGAGTTAGCCAATGGCAGATAGATAGATCTCTGAATAAATCTGTGATTCTGTGAGCAACTCAATCTGCCTGCCTGCTTTGCCTGATTTTGGGTAAACATTGCTCTTTTTTAAAATAAAAAATTCAATATTTATATAAATATTTATAATATTGACATACAAGCCATGCCCAGCCAGTCACATGACCACCAAACTACACCCACAAATTAGGCCACACCCACAGAACCAGTTAGTGGTCCCTGGGATCTAAAATTATGAGTTTGTGGTCCCTGAGGTCCAAAAAGTTGGCAACCCCTGGTCCAGATTATAGTAGTTCCAATGTGGTAGCCCTACTTTTTACAATCATGGAATATTGTCAGGACCCAGTCTATTATGGCAATCTAGACATAAGTTAAATGAATAACCAAGTACAGTATGTTATATGAACCCAGCTACTTAGTAACCCAAGGATTTATAGCTATGATATAATACAATAGACTTCTTTAGAGTATAGGATTTGCGTCTTGCCACTTACTGGTTTAAAGTATCAAAACTGAAGCCGAACAAAGATGAAGAATTAAAGATGATCCATAGAAATGTAGAAAGCTTCCAAGAGGATTTTTCTTTCCTATGAAAGAAAATCAGCCTGCAAATGTGCTCAGAAAATCTTTCTGAAGTTGTTGGCTGAGTTTTGTATTGTGTTTCAAATCAAACCAAACATGTATTACATCCATAATGTCATCAGAAGAGAGAATGATCTGGTGACAACATCTGTCTTTCCATAGGTTCTAAAGTTGATCTGGCTGACTGGAAAATGAAATAGGTCTGTTGCCAGCCAAAAATTATTCTTGGAGTCTGTATTTTGTTTAGTTGCTCTTCCTGAAAAGAATGGAAGGTCTCAAACTGCCATTAAGCCAAAATTCACAGCAACATTGGATTAACAGGATATGTATACATCCACTGAATATAGCCCAATCTACTTTCCCACCTGCACAAACATATACAATTGTTACTGTGGTGCTTCAGTCATCTTTACATGCAAAACGCAGGTGGTCCTTGACTTACAATAGTTTATTTAGTGACCATTCAAAGTTACAATGGCACTGAAAAAAATATTTATGACCATTTTCCACACTCATGACCATTGCAGCATCCCCATGGTCATGTGATTTACATTTGGATGCTTGACAATTGACTCACATTTATGACGTTTGTAGTGTCTCAGGGTCATGTAATCCCCTTTTGTGACCTTCTGACAAGCAAAGTCAATGGGGAAGCCAGATTCACTTAACAACAGTGTTACTGTTGTGATTAGCTGGCAGCAATGAGGAGGATGTTCCCGAGGAGCCTGTGCTGGGTGCGTGTGAGAGCAGGATGATTCATGGAAGAGCAGCACAGGCAACTCAGGAGTAAGAATGCTAATTAATGGCCCCTGCCTCCAGGGGATATAAGCCTGGTTTCAAATGGTTCGAAGGACTCAGTGTTGTGATTAAAGACTCTGGTTTATTTGAGGACTTCTGCAAAGGTTTTTCTTGTTGGGCTAATTGGCTGCAAGCCATCTATTATCTACAAAGAGGTTTATTTGTGGATTAAAGCCTGTGAAAGTTTGAGTTACTGAGTTTCTCTGTGTTTGCTCTTGGGGAATTTGGCTGGGTCAGAACAGTTACTAATTTAAAAATATGAGTGATTCGCTTAAGAAATGTGGCAAGAAAAGTCGTAAAATGGGGCAAAACTCACTTAACACATTTCTCACTTAGCTCAGGGGCTCAGTTGTGGTTGTATGTTGAGGACTACCTGTACAAAAGAAGCAGGCTGATACACACACACACACACACACATTCCTTATTCATTATGGGTGGAGCCAGTTTAAGGCGAATAGACTAGTTCCCTGATAATGGCTGCATTTCAGATCTTTTAACATGATCCATCAAAATGTTTATAATAGCCTGTTTTACTTTTCTTGCTGTGGAATATGGTCCCGGGGGAGGTGTCCGGGGCAGGTCTTGTGAGTGTTATCTGGGGGGAGTTCGACCCTGTGACCGCCGAGGGTGTGGACAGGTTGCTGGGGGTCTGAATGCCACCACCTGTTTATTGGACCCTTGCCCTTCCTGGCTGGTTTCGGCCGCCAGGGAGACGACACGAGGCTGGCTCCAGGAGATTGTCAACGCTTCCTTGAGAGAGGGGATGCTCCCTACCGCCTTGAAGGCGGCGGTGGTGCGCCCCCTCCTCAAGAAGCCTTCCCTGGACCCAGCTATTTTAAACAACTATCGTCCAGTCTCCAACCTTCCTTTCGTGGCGAAGGTTGTTGAGAGTGTGGTGGCACGTCAGCTCCCCCAGTACCTGGAGGAAGCTACTTACCTCGATCCGTTCCAATCGGGCTTCAGGCCTGGACATAGCACTGAGACGGCATTGGTCGCGTTGGTTGATGATCTCTGGAGGGCTCGTGACAGAGGGTTCTCCTCTGTCCTGGTCCTATTAGATCTCTCGGTGGCTTTCGATACTATCGATCATAGTATCTTGTTGCGATGGTTGGGGGGGTTGGGGATTGGTGGAACCGTCCTTCGATGGTTCTCCTCCTTCCTCTCCGACCGTTCGCAATTCGTGTTGGCGGGGGGGAGAGGTCCACCTCTAGGCCCCTGGTTTGTGGGGTGCCTCAGGGGTCGGTCCTCTCTCCCCTCTTGTTCAACATTTACATGAAGCCGCTGGGTGAGATCATCCGTGGTCTTGGAGTGAGGTGTCATCTGTATGCAGATGACACCCAGTTGTACATCTCCACTCCGGACCACCCCAACGATGCTGTGGGGGCTATGTCTAGGTGCCTGGGGGCCGTGCAGGACTGGATGGGCGGGAACAGGCTTCGGCTCAACCCATCCAAGACCGAGTGGCTGTGGTTTCCGGCGCCCCGATATAGCCAGCTGACACCTTCGCTGGCTATCGGGGGGGAAGTTCTGCCCCCCACAGAGAGGGCTCGCAACCTGGGAGTCCTCCTGGATGTACGGCTGTCGCTTGAACATCACATGTCGCGGCCGTCTCCAGGGGGGCAGTTTCATCAGATCCGTCGGATCTACCGGTTGCGGCCCTTCTGGATCGGGACGCCCTTGTGCACGGTCACTCAGGCCCTTGTCACCTCTCGCCTGGACTATTGTAATGCCCTCTACATGGGGCTCCCTGCGGGGAGCATCCGGAGACTCCAGCTGGTAGCAGAATGCAGGCCGCGCGGGTGATCATGGGGGCGTCACGTAGCGCCCATGTGACGCCTCTCCTGCGCGAGCTGCATTGGTTGCCGGTGGCTCTCCGGGTTCGCTTTAAGGTTCTAGTTTTGACCTTTAGGGCGACCCATGGCATGGGACCAGGTTACCTTCAGGACCGCATTCTGCCAGCGTTCTCCAACAGGCTGGTGCGTTCCCACAGAGAGGGTCTGCTCCGGGTGCCGTCGCCCGCTATGTGCCGTCTGGCGGCGCCGAGGAGTAGGGCCTTCTCTGTGGGTGCCCCCGCCCTCTGGAATACTCTGCCACCGGAGCTCCGTACCGGCACGGACCTGAGGGCCTTCAGGCGCGCGTTGAAGACCTGGCTCTTTGAGCAGGCCGGCCTTGGCTGAGATGGTTTTAATTTGGTCTCCATTTTATTAATTCTAAATTGGGTTTTAAGGGGGGGGGGGTTGTTAGTTTTATCAAGCAGCCGATTGAAATTTAATATTTTTTAACTTTTGTATTCTTTGTGGGGTTTTTAGATGAGCTGTTCACCGCCCTGAGTCCCTCGGGAGAAGGGCGGTATATAAATGGAATAAATAAATAAATAAATAAATAAATAAATAAATAAATAAATAAATATTTTAATGCTAGTAAATACAGTATAAAGTTCTTAATCTTGAAAATAACCAGCATAACACATGTAATTTTTTCCAAACTTAGTGCTTCATACCTATAGACAGAATCTTGCCAGATTGAAGGCCCTCTACTAGCTGCATCTACAATATACCAGTGAACTATTCAGGAGAGATTATCTTTAGCTTCTTTCTTTCACACATAATACCTGGACTGAGTTGCCCTATATTCCTCTTAAATCTACTCCTCTCTTCTGAAATCTACCTCCTCCCTAATTTCCATCACACATTTATCTGAGATTACATTTCAGACTTATTCATGTGCAAACATAAGGATAATCCAGTCAATCAGGGCAAAATAAACAAGCATGTTACCTTTATTTGCCCGTTAGCTATTAAGCAGATTGCCCATTGAGGTAGAAACAACCAGAGTCCCAAAGGTGCATCCTTCTTTGGTTGATATAAACAAAATGATATTTTTTATTGCAGAAATTGTGATAAATGTATTAATTTTTTACAAAGTTTTTGTCCCAGATGGGCAGTCCAGAGGGAACAGACAAAAACCTTTTTATTAATAAAAAGACATTGCCCTTTAATTCCAAAGGAAAATAATATAATTCTTTGAGAATATAAGCTGGAAGTCTGAAGCCAAATGCCAAAGGAAAATGAGCTCTTCTGCTTGCGTAGGAGTTGATAAGTTAATGTATCTCAGGTGCCCTTTAAAATTTATCAGATATCTACCAGGACTGAAAATCTTCTATTCTCTTCTATTCTTTACTATCTGAAAGCCCTGTGACCTTTAAAATATGGAGTGTATACAAAAATAAAAATAAAGGACAACAAAGAAATTATTCAATCTATTTCAGCTGGCTTTATGAAAAGCATAACTATGACTGTTTTTAATGCGGGAGTACTAGTGGTGGCTATCAAATTAGTTATGCACCTGACTTAATATTTTCCTTATGCCAAGTCTAAACAGATTCTTACGTTTTTAACTTAAGATCATAAAATGATTGGTTAGAAGTGCATAATTTGTTGTATGTCTGGAATATCAAAAATGTTATTAGAATATCCTGGTTAGTACCTTAAAAATGAAATTTTATTATATTTTTAAAGAAAGCAACATAAGACAATTTAGAAATATTACACTTTTTCCCCCATTGTAATGATTGTAAAATCAGATCAGTAGTCTGCCAGGTAGAATGACTAATGATTGCTACAGCCTCTTATTCAATCTCTCCACTTGATTTATATCATTTTCTAGCATCATGTAGCATTATTACAGCAATTTAAAGCTTGCCTTCATTATTGTTATATCAGCCAAACAATAGCAATAGCACTTAGACTTATATACACTTTCATAGTGCTTTACATCAGTGGTCACCAACCAGTGGGCTAGTAACCACTGGTGGGCCACGAGAAAATTTTGGTGATTCACAGAGAAATATCTCCCCCTAATTACCCCCAAAGCAATTAATCCAGGCTGTGTGGGAACACAAGGCTGTGCTGCCCACATGGCCCATGGGAACACAAGGCTTGCATTGCTTGCATTGCATACAACATGAGGTAGTGAGGGGAGGGGGGAACAGGTGGATGAGGGAACTTGCCCCCCTCACCCCACATACCTCGCCTGGCCACTGGGCTGCTTCTTTCTACTTTCTTCTCCTGCTTTTGGATGCACACAAGGAAAGCAGTAAAAGTTTTTCTTTCTCTCCCCCAAACTCCACCAGAAATTAGTCTTTGGAATCCTGCAGGGCATCTTGCTCCAAGAAGCTGCGCCAATGCGACAAGTCTCACAAAGACTCATTTCTGGCAGAGTTTGGGGGAGAGAAAGAAAGACTTTTGCTGCTTCTGCTGCTTTCCTTGCATGAAGCCAAAAGTCTCTCTCTCTCTCTCTCTCTCCCCCTGAGAACAGAGCTGGAGATGGTATCCTGCGATCCCAAATAAAAAATGATCGATTAGTAAGAAAACGGCGGGGGGAATTTTCCTGCAGACTTTTTTTGAGATTTTCCCAGGGACTCTGGTCCACGGGATTTAAAATTATGAGTTTGGTGGTTCCTGAGGTCCAAAAGGTTGGCAACCCCTTCTTTACATAGTGTCCTCTGTAAGTGGTTTACATAATCAGCATAGTGCCCCCAATAATCAAACTGCTGGCAGTCAGCAGAATTAGCCTGCAAGACTGCATTGTAACCCTTGTGCCACCATGGCTCAACCTTTGGAAATTCCATAAAATCATCAGATATAAATGGGGCATCAGATATAAGTGGGGCATCCAAAAGTGCTTTTCCAAAAGGCAACTGGACTTTCTTGGTTTTTCCTTGAAAAGGTTTCACATCTCATCCAAGAAGCTTCTAGAGTTCTGTTCTTCATCAGTCTCCATAGACAACTAGTGGGGCAATCTCAATGGTTCAAATAATAATCGTGCAGATATTTTGCATTTTGAGTCTAGGAAAATGAAGTATGCTAGTACTTTAATGCCTTTTCTGGAAGTGGGGGCCTTTTGGAGTGGGTTTTTTTTCCTTGTTAGCATATCAAGCAGCAAACCTGCTTTTGCATTCTTCTTTCACTTTCAACAAAATATTTTTTAAGTCTTCCTACATTCCAGTCTGACTGGTATCAGTAATTTGCCTGAGAATGTCGATATTTCTTCCAGCAGTTGAAAGTTCATTTTTTGGCAGTCCAGTATTTATTATTATATAAGTTGATTGACAACTTAGGGGCAGTCTTATTCCAATTTTTGACTATTTAATTACTCCGTATTCCATTCTAACCATTATCTCCCCACTTCTTACAATTTTTCAGTACAGAGCTAAGGTCTATCCATAATTTATTGTGTGTGCACAGTCCTAAGCCTTTACATAATAAATATATGAAAAACCAAACCTGAGAATTCTCTTGTCTTTTCATTACCCCTTAGATTTTAGCAATACGAAATTGAGTGCCCTACTTCTTCTGAATCTAGTTTGTACATCTACCAGGTCTTGTTCTGTATATTGCTGAAGTCTGCACTTTAAACTTTGAACATTATATTACTGGTATATATAACTATGTGCAGATGTTTGATTGTTTGAGCATTCTTCATCACTGTCCTCCCTGAAGGTAGTACCACTGTCCTTGGTACTGAAATATAAACTGATTGTTTCTAGTCTCATAGCCACTACTGAATTCATACTTGCTCAAAAGCCACACTTCCAAGATTTTAAACATTTATTCCAGTATTTAATCAACTCCTGTTACCTTTTGTTTTCTGCCTTCACCTATTTTCAGTGTATCAGCAGACATTTTTCTTGCTTTATGCATTGCAGGATATTTTTGTTGGATTCATCTTTACCAATGACACAAATTTCAGTTCAGAGTTCTTTGGCCAATCCATTACATCTATTCTTTCACTCTCATCACAAGAAATATTGCTGACTTGTATCTTGTTGGTCTGATGATTTTATTTATTTTCTTTAGCTTAATCTGTCACGTTGTAAGAAGACATTTTGTGTAGTCAGCACAAGGTCTTGTTTTTGCTGAGCGAATAGAGCTTTGACATCTTTGCTTGCAGGGTATATAGTCAATTCTATATCTGAAACTAAAGAAAAATATAAATGAAATTCAAAATTATCTTGAGAATGAGATAAAAGTATTGAAACATATTTTTTTGTGACTCTGGAATTGTAAATTTCATAAAATTGACAGATTAGACATAGTATTAATAATAATCAGAAAATAAAATACAGGCTGAATAGTCTACTGTATATACTACTGTATATATGATCTATCATATATAGGCACGTCAGCTTCCTCAGTACCTGGAGGAAACAACTTACCTCGATCCGTTCCAATCGGGCTTCAGGCCTGGGCATAGCACTGAGACGGCATTGGTCGCGTTGGTTGATGATCTCTGGAGGGCTCGTGACAGAGGGTTCTCCTCTGTCCTGGTCCTATTAGATCTCTCGGCGGCTTTCGATACTATCGACCATAGTATCCTGTTGCGACGGTTGGAGGGGTTAGGAATTGGGGGAACTGTCTTTCGATGGTTCTCCTCCTTCCTCTCCAACCGTTCGCAATTTGTGTTGGCGGGAGGGGAGAGGTCCACCTCTAGGCCCCTGGTTTGTGGGGTGCCTCAGGGGTCGGTTCTCTCCCCTCTTTTGTTCAACATCTATATGAAACCGCTGGGCGAGATCATCCGTGGTCTTGGGGTGAAGTGTCATCTCTATGCAGATGACACTCAGTTATACATCTCCACCCCGGACCACCCCAACGATGCTGTGGGGGCTATGTCCAGGTGCCTGGAGGCCGTGCGGGATTGGATGGGCGGGAACAGGCTCCGGCTCAACCCATCCAAGACCGAGTGGCTGTGGTTCCCGGCGCCCCGATATAGCCAGGTGACTCCGTCGCTGGCTATTGGGGGGGAAATTTTGCCCCCCACAGAGAGGGCTCGCAATCTGGGAGTCCTCCTGGATGTGCGGCTGTCGCTTGAACACCATGTCGCGGCCGTCTCCAGGGGGGCATTTCATCAGATCCGTCGGATCTACCGGTTGCGGCCCTTTCTGGATCGGGACGCCCTGCGCACGGTCACTCAGGCCCTTGTCACCTCTCGCCTGGACTATTGTAATGCCCTCTACATGGGGCTCCCTGCGGGGAGCACCCGGAGACTCCAACTGGTACAGAATGCGGCCGCGCGGGTGATTATGGGGGCGTCACGTAGCGCCCACGTGACGCCTCTCCTGCGCGAGCTGCATTGGCTGCCAGTGGCTTTCCGGGTTCGCTTTAAGGTTCTGGTTCTGACCTTTAAGGCGATCCATGGCATTGGACCAGGTTACCTACAGGACCGCATCCTACCGGTGATCTCCAGCAGGCCAGTGCATGCACACAGGGAGGGCCTTCTCCGGGTTCCGTCGGCTGCCATGTGTCGCCTGGCGGTCCCAAGGGGTAGGGCCTTCTCTATGGCGGCCCCTGCCCTCTGGAATGCTCTGCCACCGGAACTGCGTACCGGCATGGACCTGAGGTCCTTCAGGCGCGCGTTGAAGACCTGGCTTTTCGAGCAGGCCGGCCTGGGCTGAGAGAGGGTTTTAATGTGTCTCCAGTAATTTTAATTTGGGGGTTTTAAGGGGGTGGGGTGGGTTTTTTATTCGGCCAAATATCCAATTTAATCTTTTTTAACTTTTGTATTATTGCTGGGGTTTTAGATTGGCTGTACACCGCCCTGAGTCCCCAGGGAGAAGGGCGGTATAAAAATTAAATAAATAAATAAATAATAAAATAAAATAAAATAAATATCTTCATATCATATTATCTATCATACTATCTCCTGCTCTTAATTTCTATAGCTTTGGGCTATATGAATACTTCAAACAGGAAGATGTATCTCTAGTGATCAGCTGCCAGTGCTAAGCAGCAGTTCTAAGAGTGGCCATATGGATGAGACCTGGAAGATTAACAATTGTCAATGGTCTAAATCTGTTGGCTATCTGTCTATTCTTTGATTAAATTATGCTGCTCTGATGAGTGCTCTGCAGCTTATCTCATTTTGTGATGAACCTACTTTCTGCCATATTGCTCCCAAGCCTTTTTCTTGGTCTGACAGTTGTGATTTGCCTTGTCTACCCAGTGATTGTGGAAGAGCCTTCTTCATTTAGTATGTCAGCACCAGAGGAGGAAAACAATTTAGTGGATTAAAGAGTTGCTATACTCTCTAGGACAAAGACATACAATTTTGATAAAAATGGAAGATGGTCCAGAGAAATTCTTTGAGATAAAAATAAGCATATCCCCGGGATTCTTTTAGAAATATTTTATGAATCCTGATGGGATGAATCTATTTCTTTATTGTCCCTCTGGAATTGAAATGGCTGAAGAACAAACTATTTGCCAAGTAGTTGATGTGCAAAATTCCAATATATTTTGGGCAAAATACCTGTTTATGTTCTTTTCAGAGCTCAGTTATTAAAGAGACTCAGGACAAGGATTGTTGCGACTCCTTTGATCTAGTCCTTTCAAGTTGTTTTTATGTTTGCAGAAAAAGAGTCCCTGCCTTTACTTTGTTCGCCATGAGAGGAAGGAATAGAAAACTCCTTTTCAAATTGGATTGCACTTACAGCTCAAATAGGATTGTTCATTTTGTTTCAAATCCTTGTCAGGTTGCTCATTGCACTCCATTTCTTCCTACTTCTGCATTCACCTGAAACTGATATGATCACATTTTAAAAAAGAAAATATTACTTTTGATGGTTTATATATGAAGTGGCTAGTTACAAGGATTTTACCCATAAATGTACATAGTTGGCTCACCTGGGACCTGTTTGTTAATTTTAAAAGATGAGGTAATATGTTAATTGATAAAATTAATAATTATTATGCATATTCATTCCAAAATTAAACCTTTTCTATGCCTTTTGCTTAAAATACACAAATTGACACATACAGGTGAAACTTGAAAAATTAGAATATCATGCAAAAGTTCATTTATTTTAATAATGCAACTTAATAGGTGAAACTAATATATGAAATAGACTTGCAAAGCAAGATAGTTTGAGCTGTGATGTATCATAATTGTGATGATGATGGCCTACAGCTCATGAAAATTTCAAATCCACAATCTCAGAAAATTAGAATATTACATGCAATCAATAAAACAAGGGATTGTACATAGAACAATATCGGACTTCTGAAAAGTATAAGCATGCATATGTACTCAGTACTTGGTTTGGGCCCCTTTTGCAGCAATTACTGTTTCAATGCGGCATGGCATGGAAGCTATCAGCCTGTGGCACTGCTGAGCTGTTATGGAAGACCAGGATGCTTTAAGAGCGGCCTTCAGCTCCTCTGCATTGTTCGGTCTCATGTCTTTCATCTTTCTCTTGGCAATACCCCATAGATTCTCTATGGGGTTCACGTCAGGCGAGTTTGCTGGCCAATCAAGCACAGTAATCCCCCATTGAACCAGGTTTTGGTGCTTTTGGCAGTGTGGGCAGGTGCCAAGTCCTACTAGAAAATGAAGTCAGCATCCCCATAAAGCTCATCTGCAGAAGGAAGCATGAAGTGCTCCAAAATCTCCTGATAGATGGCTGCGTTGACCCTGGACTTAATGAAGCACAGTGGACCAACACCAGCAGATGACATGGCTCCCCAAATCAATACAGACTGTGGAAACTTCACACTGGACTTCAAGCATCTTGCAGTGTGTGCCTCTCCATTCTTCCTCCAGTCTCTGGGTCCTTGGTTTCCAAATGAGATGCAAAAGTTGCTCTCAACAGAAAAGAGGACTTTGGACCACTGAGCAACAGACCAATTCTGTTTCTCTTTAGCCCATGTAAGACGCTTCCGATGTTGTTTGTTGTTCAGGAGTGGCTTGACAAGAGGAATACGACATTTGAAGCCCATGTCCAGGACCCGTCTGTGTGTGGTGGCTCTTGATGCACTGACTCCAGCTTCAGTCCATTCCTTGTGAAAGTCCCCAACCCTTTTGAATGGCCTTTTCCTGATAATCCTCTCCAGGCTGTGGTCATCCCTGTTGCTTGTGCACCTTTTTCTTCCACACTTTTCCTGTCCACATAACTTTCTATTAATGTGCTTTGATACAGCACTTTGGGAACATCCAACTTCGTTTGCAATTATCTTTTGAGGCTTTCCCTCCTTATGGAGGGTGTCAATGATGGTTTTCTGCACAACTGTTAGGTCAGCAGTCTTTCCCATGATTGTGATTCCTACTGAACCTGATTGAGAGACTATTTAAAGGCTCAGGAACCCTTTGCAGGTGTTGTGGCTTAATTAGCTGATTAGAGTGGGACACTTTGAGCCTAGAATATTGAACCTTTTCACAATATTCTAATTTTCTGAGATTGTGGATTTGGGTTTTTCATGAGTTGTAAGCCATAATCATGTCAATTATGACACATCATGGCTTGAACTATCTTGCTTTGCATGTAATAAGTCTATCTCATATATTAGTTTCACCTTTTAAGTTGCATTACTGAAATAAATGAACTTTTGCACAATATTCTAATTTTTTGAGCTTCACCTGTAAAACAGATCATGAGCCAAGAAATTCTATCTCTCAGCAAAGAGTGAAAACCAAAAATATTTCCAAAATCACAATTGTGCAATGTTTTTATCATCACTAATTAAGCTGATTCAAATAATCTTCAAAGTTCTGATTTCTTTACTGCTTGTAACTTGAGCTAAAGATCAAGGATGGAGAAGAGGCAGAAGCATTAGAAAATCAGACCAAATGTTTTTAGCCATGATGTTTGCTGCTTAGATTGACTGTCATATGAAGATGTGGAAAGAATTTTAATATTATAAAGAATTTCAGTTCAAAATTAGATGTATTCCTCTACTAACTCTGTCTTTCATTTTGATCATTAATATGATCTATAAATAACTGAAACTAGGAAAAAAAGCTATGTTGCAAAGTCAATACAATGTTGCAAAGATTGCTAAACCACTTCTTCCTCTGGTAATTAATGACCAGGCTAAACTAATTAAACAACACAAATAACAATAAACAAGGAAAACCTTTTCACAAAGCAGAGTTTCTCCAAGTACACAAAGACAACATCCAGAATCAGCATGTAGGCATACACCAAAGTAAGATAAGGACATTTCCACCAGAGCTGTATATCCACCAAATTAAACACCACAAAGGGCACATACACACATACCACAACATACCAGTTTCCCTGTAAATATTACCAGCCTCTGAACCTCAATTGTAGCTACCTTTGAGTGTTATATGTTCTTTAATAAACTTCTTCCTCTTAAATCTGCTGAGTGTGGTATCATTTTTACACAATCCTGGCTTGGATTTGGATTCTAATAATCCTTCTGACAGAGTTTATAGACTGAACACATTTGGCCTAGTAGGCTCTGCAAGATGGTGTATGGTTATCCCAAGCCACTGAGTCTAAGAAGCAATGGTAAACCATCCAGTTTTCAATGCAAAGTTTGGCTGAGCCATGAAAATGCAAGAATCTGTCAATATTTCCATGCATGCAGAAGCACAAAAGGAATCACAGTGTGGTTTAATGTGTACTTTAAAAAAAAAAAAGGAATGGATTGAGGTATTCCAGACATGCAACATCTGACAAGTGTATAGACTCAAGGGCATTCTGAAGGCCATGTACTGTCTTGTCCAGTCTCCCCAAAATAAATTGATTGTGACTTTTGAAAGAGACAGGGAATTGAATAAAGTATGGAAGCTGAATCAAACGAAAGAAAATCTGATCAGTCTCCAATTTTCAGTGTAAATAATTCTCTAAATGTGATAAAAGTAGCTGGTCACATTTTCAGATTCCAACCTAGAATATCATAACTGATTGGCAAGAGAGAATAGAATAGAATAGAATAGAATAGAATAGAATAGAATAGAATAGAATAGAATAGAATAGAATAGAATAGAATAGAATAGAATTCTTTATTGGCCAAGTGTGATTGGACACACAAGGAATTTGTTTTGGTGCAAATGCTCTCAGTATAAATAATATCATACTAGGAAACAGTCAATATAGATCGTAAGGATACAAGTGATAAAGTTACAGTCATACAGTCACAAGTAGGAGGGGATGGGTGATAAGGAGTGATAAGAAGGTTAATAGAGATCAAATATTTCAATAATTCTCCTGGCAATTGTGAAGCCTAATCTTCTCCCTCTCTTCCGCCCCCTGTCTCCTTCACTCCCTCCCTCTCTCTCTCTTTACTACAGGGATGGCTTGATTCCTTTTAATCAAGGAATTGATTCCTTTATAAATATCTTCATAGAATATTTTTAAAAGCTATGATTGAAACAGGGAGGTATGCTTCATGATGATTGATTATGTGCCACCACTGGTAACAACTCTGAGCAACCATATAGATAGATTTTCTACCTAACATTCTTGGCCTCCTCTTTCAGGTCTTCCACAACATGTACCCATTGGTGCTGTAATTGAGTCCAACGACTTGATATTAATCTTCCTCCTCCTTTTTCTTTCACCTTTCTCAATATTTCAATTTTTTCCAGAGAACTAGGTATCACATTATGTGTCTGAAGCAAATAAAATATGCCCCCCCACCCCTAAATTATAATTTGAGCCTGGCCTTCTGTGACTCCATTGAGAACTCTGAGTTAATCTGTTCAATTATCCATTTATTTTCTTGGCTATTCATGGTGTTTTCCAGAGTGTCTATGGCAGGGGTGTCAAACTCACATAGTCACGGTGGTGTCACATAATGTATCAGGACTTTTTCCTCATTTGCTAAACCGTGCGTGGATGTGGCCAGCGTGTGACGCATCCAGCCTGTGGACTGGGAGTTTGACAGCCTTGGTCTATGGAGTTTCTATTCAGGAGCTCCTATTTTCAGGAAATTCCTCCTTAGGAAAATTCAAAAACAGCAGTAGCCTTTCTATCTCTAGAGGAGGGACTGGCCCAAATTCATCTACCTGGCTTTTGGCTAAGGCAGGATTAGAACTAAGGATCTCCAGGTTTCTAGGTCTTAATCACTTTTACCACCACAGTAAATATTTTACTCTTCTTAAGAACAGTACAACTTTAATTAGGTGACTAATTTGAGAGCAATTTGGGCTTTACTCTGCAATAACCTTTTGATTTTAATGGCTTGTCTGTTTTTTTTTTTTATTTGCATTTGAAAGTTGTAACAATGCTTTTTTAAAAAAATTTCTAGCTGTGTTGGCCAACAGACTTTTCTTTCTCCTTTTTTAATCACTTCTGACATCAAATTATTACTAAATAGATAAATGGCAGTTAGCATAAATCCACAAGGAAGAAATAATCATATTTAGAGCTGACTTGCTTATCTTACATTTCTAGTCATTTGTTTCCTTATTAAATGTGTCTTACCTTCAAAGTCTATGTGGTTAACGATCATTTTCTATCATTTTCAAATCACAAAACAAAGTCAAGGTCATTCCAAAGAGTTGGAATGGGACAACAGTAACTTCACTACTATTCAGTATTGACAATTAACAATCCAGGTAGTCCTTGAATTACAACAGTTCATTTAATGACCATCTGAAATTACAAAGGCACTGAAAACAATGACTTAGAATGAATTTTCACACTTATGATTGTTGCAGCATCACCATTTCTATGTGAACTACATTTGGATGCTTGACAACCAGTTCATATTTATGATGATTGTAGTCTCCTAAGGTCATGTGATTCATCTTTTGCGACCTTCTGACAAGCAAAGCCAATGGGGAAACCAGATTCACTTAACAACCATGTTACTAATTTAACAACTGCAGTGATTCACTTAACAACTGTAGCAAGAAAAGTCATAAATGGGGCAAAACTCATTTAACAAAAATTCTTACTTAGCAACATACATTCGGGGCACAATTGTGGTTGTAAGTCAAGAACTATCTGTATCTATTTCACATTTTAATGTTTTTCTTTCTTTTTTAACCCTTATCTTCACAAACACTATATGTAGATATGTAGTAAAAATCTACATTGCAATTAAAATCAAGCGTATTTTATTTTGTCTTCTCTTCAAATTAATTGAGAGCTAAAACATTATGTACTCAGATACAGTTACTGTGACCTTCAGAAGTTCTGTCAGTTTCAATCTGTTTTGTTCTGCTGGACGAAAAGTATGTTCAGTTACAGAAAACCTTTAGCTGCTGAGTAATTAAGTTAGTTCATTCCTGGCTGGAAATGTCTGTTGCAAGAATAACAACAACAATTCTCTGTTGGCTTTTGAAATAGTTTGCAAAGGAGAAGAGAATTTTGATGTAATTCTCATAGCTAGCTTAGGATGGCTTCGTCCATATTGAATTACAATATGATAAAATACTGTATGACAAATTAGAAGACATAGCACCACCTGATAAGCTTCCATTATCTTCTGATAACTAGAGTACTCAAGGCATTCATCAGTGACATCTACTCTTCTCTGCCTGCTGTAATGTAAAACCTACAACTCTTTAAGCTGTTAGTATCAACATTTGACCATCCTTTTTCAATTGATGAAAGCAGATTGGTAAAAGAGATTCAATTCCTAATAGCTATATAAGAAAATAAGAAACAGTAGAGTAGGGTAGAGTAGAGTAGAGTAGGATAGGGATAGGGATAGGGATAGGGGATAAGGAATAGGGGATATGTAATAGAATAGAATAGAATAGAATAGAATAGAATAGAATAGAAGAATAGAGTTGGAAGGGACCTTGGAGGTCTTCTAATCCAATCCCTTGCTCAAGCAGAAAACCCTATACCATCTCAAACAAACGTGTTTTTCTGTCTTTGTTCTACTAGTTCTCATTCATTATTTTTGGCTTCTCTCTGAATCCTAAGGAAGGTTCTCATGAGAGAACTCCCATTTTTCTCATAGCAGGAAACACTCCCATTTTTCCCATATCATTTTGATTGTCACCTCCAAGGGAAAATCATTTGAAAAATGTGAAGCAACACTGCTCAATACAGATTCATCTGAAAATTGTTGGCTTCCAGCCATTCATAAAAACCAACTCACTGTTCTAAAAAACCTAGACTTGAGATTACTAAGCTCATGATAGTATAGAAAGGGTGGTTGCATTTTCAAAATAAGAAGACAGCAACTTCTCCTGATAGGGCAGTCTGATAGAACTTTTAGCCAAAAGATTATTCTAGGCTCTAGAAATGTGACACTGAGCCTTCAACTAGAAACTAGGACAGGGTATAATTTTGTATTTACTCAAAAAAGTCTGCTTTGCAGCACATGGGGATGCAAGCATCACACCATCTTCAATACTTCAAAGGAATTGCATCTTTTCTTTTGCTTGTTCTCCATGAGCCATGAAAGCACACAACTACTTTAAGGTGTTGTAGACAAATAATATCTGTTGCAAAGCATATTTTGGAGGTCAAGTCTGAAACACGCCACAACCATGCTAGATACTTATGTGGAAGTTAGTTTTTTTCCTTAATAAATTATAGAGGTATGCACAAAGAGGAAACAATCCTTTAGAAATTGTACTGTGCAGAGGAAAGAATTCTTATTTCTCCCAGGTATTCTGAAGCAAAACAATTCTTCATATAACTAGAAAATATAAAAAGGGTAAATTCTTTTTGATATCAGCGAGAACCTCTTTCCTAAAGGTTCAAGCTTTATGGAAAGGGAAGAGTTTTCTTTAAAATATGTTGGGAACAGTGGTGGGATTCAAAATTTTTACTACCAGTTCTGTGAGTGTGGCTTGGTGGGCATGGCGTGGCTTGGTGGCATGGCTTGGTGGATGTGGAAGGGGAAGGATACTGTAAAATCTCCATTCCCATCCCACTCCAGGGTGAAGGTTACTGCAAAATCCCATTTCTTCCTCATCCCACCAGCCTGCTTTCCAGCTCCGTTCCCCTGTGCAAGGCAACCAAAGAAGACCCAGCTGATCAACTGAGACTCGGGAGGCAGAGAATAGATGGGGGCGGGGCCAGTCAGAGGTGGTATTTGCTGGTTCTAACTACTCAACCCGTTCTCCAGAACTGGTCAGAACTTGCTGAATACCACCTCTGGTTGGGAAGAAGAAAAAGTCATTCTTATATTGTGTAATTTATGGAGGAGCATGGAAGAATCAATAGCTGCATATTAATCTTTCAGGCTTTAGCTCAGAAATGCTTCAGAATGTGCAAAATCTTCCTCAGAACAGCCATGTGATCCTGGAAACAAGACATGGGTACTTTAATTATCTGTAAGTAGGTGCTTTGTTTATGGTCCAGACAATTCAGTGACAATAGCTGACAAGATAGATAAATAGATAAGACAATTGGTTGATAAGAATCTAATAGATTCCATCTATATTCCCTCCGATTTTGGAAGTGAAGTATTAGACAGTTGGGATGAGTTTGTGCATAGTAGCTTGTGTTTTTATACAGCTTGTCCTTGACCTATGACCATAATGATTGCAAGAAGTGATGGGCTGCTAAATGAAAAAGGCTCACTTAATGACTCCACCTTCTGCTCTCTCACACCTTCCGAAATATCCCATGTACTACCTCCCAACCCTTGGGATACTTATAGCTCTTGGGCATGCTTTTGCCCCCCCCCCTCTGCCCCCCTGCAAGCATTTCTTACTCCACTGGGCCCCACAGGCCTTGGTCCTTCTTCCCAGCCCTAGTCACCCAACAAGAACTTACTATCAACTCGTAAAACATTCCTAGGCCTGTTTTCGAGTTGCCATAAGCAAGGGGAGGGAATCTGAAGGAGCAGAACTGCAGTTTAAAACCAGAAGTACATTCCATGCTTATCTAAAAAATATTGTAGCTAAGCTACCAGATCTTCTGCCTGGGAAAATGCTTCATTGGAGAACGTGATTGATGACATCCAGCCCATGAATGTGCTTCATTGGAGAATATGATTTATGATACACCCAGGGGGAGGGGGAGAACAGGGTCATAGGTAACTGTAAATTATGTATGCCAGAGTCGGCTTCATTTAGGTTAATGTTGACATGTTGCTCCTAATAAATCTTTTGAATTCTTTTGAAGCTTGGCCTGAGGTTCATGATTTAATTAGGGCAATTGCCAGAACCCTGACACTTACCTTCCGAAAATCTCTTGAGCTCTGGAGCTTTCCTCAGTATTGCACAAACTTCTTCAGGGAATCAGAATGGAGCAGTCTGTGCCTGGGCTGTATGGTGGCCTCCAAGAAGTGGCCACCATTTTAGCAGAACAACAAAGAATTGTAGGGACACTGAAAATAACCACATCCAGGATGTGTACCCAAGGATGAGTCTCCTGCCCTCCTTCCCCAACAAGACATCTGGAGATCTTCAAAAATTAAGTGTGTGATGGGTGATAAAAGTGGGATGGGGAGCAAGCCCAAGGACTGTGGTAACCCTACTTGGTGGGATGGGAGGGGAGAGATGCAGGAGGCCATTGCAGATCCATTGTAAGGGTGAATGACTTCAGGAGGTGCTGCTGCTATAACTTTGAAATGGCTGCTAAGTGACTACATGTAGACTCTCAATGAAGTTTTAACTTATTTTTGTTTAAATGTAATTCTTTGGGTGTTGTGGTTCGCTGGCACCAGGCGTGGATGGCAGAGGTCTCTGACAGTGAGGACGAAAGGGAACCAGTCAGGAAGCCTGGTGAGGACTTGGACGAGGGTCCTGCATCTGATGCAGGGATGGGGCCAGGACTATCAGAGAGTGGGGCCTTAGGAGGTTTTGGTGTCTGGCATCAGTGAAGCAGAGAACCCCGGGGAGCATGTGCCCAGTGTGCGTGTGCGCAGGGGCTACTCGAAGAAGAGAGCAGCTGAAGCAGCAAGGGTGACTCGGGAGTAAGGCCGGAAGGTGATTGCCCCTCCCATAAGGGATAAAAATCAGCCCTCAAAGATGTGCTTTTTGCAGGAAGCAAATGAGTTCTTTAGAGTCTGAGTCCTCATTGAAGCTCTGCGAACTCCAGTTTGTTTTTGAAACTTCCGTCAGTTGATATTTATCAGTAATTAGATTTCTGTTCTTGGCAGCCTTTTATAACCTTGAAAGGGCTTGTTTTTATCTCAGACAATTAGGTTTAACTGGCTCTTGGATGGAAATGCAAATAATTCCCATCGCCACATTAAAAAAGATTTACTTTTATACACAGTTTGTGTTTGTTTAATTTGAACAAGGCTTGGATCAGAACATTGGGTTTGCTTACTTGCTGCCAGGAACTTTTGGAATAGATGGGTGGCTACAGAAATGGGAGAAATAACTAAATGAGAGCCTGTTTTATTTTCTATCACGATGATAATTTCCTCCAGTGTATTTTATTTTTGTAACATGAGAGACATTCTTCTTTTGAAACATATATATCTTTAACTTGCATTAAAATTGCCTTTCCTAAAAATCATGAAAGAGTATAAATGGTGAGGTGAAGGGTGAATTGATCAGCATTTACTCCTACAACAAACTGCTTTGACATTGAAGTAAAGGCTTAGGGAAAAAAATTCCATAAAGGTCATTTTCCCCTTCTTTTCTTGTTCAGATTCAATCAGTGCATTGCAGGCCTTCTTGTACAGCTGCACGGAATAGAAAACGTTTGTAATCTGTACATTTAAGTGAATTTCCTTACTCAGCACTGTCTCCAGAAGCATTCCTCATTTGTCACATCTGGTTATTAATCTTGCAATTTTGTAGCCTTATCATAATTGCCTTAATGGGTTCAGTAGGTATGTAGATGTCATTCAGAATCAGATGAAGGAACCTAGAAATAAGGAGAAATTTCCTGACCATTAGAATAATTAATCAGTGGAATGACTTACCTCCAGAAGTTGTGAATGCTCCAACATTGGAAGTTTTTAAGAAGAGATTGGGCAAGCATTTGTCTGAAATGGTATAGGGCTGGGCTGTCAAACTTGTGGCCCTTGGGCCAGATGTGTCACGTGCTGGCCATGCCCACGTCCAGTTTAGCAAAGGAAGAAAGAAGTTGTGATACATCACATGACGATGCTGTGATGATGCGAGTTTGACACTCCTGGTCAGGGGGTTGGACTGGAGAACCTGCAAGTTCCCTTCCAACTCTGTTATTCTGAAAAGCCAGTTAATTATATATATGAATAATATGTTGGATTAGGAGTTTAATTTCCAAAATGGATTCAGAGGAAATCTGGCTTCCTTAAGTCTTTGTAGTCGATTTTTGTTAGATTCATAAGGCTATTGTGACCATTACTCAAGATTACCATCTTTCTCCAGTTCCCCAAAAAATGTGTGAAGTCAGGTTAAAAGGCATTGAGCAGAATGGGATAAGCTCCATTATTAGGGATAGCAAAATAGTGCCAGAAGCAAATAGTTATTTTCCTGTAAAAGTAGCAATAGGTATTTAAATGATTTATGATCATTGCCTGAGTTTGAGCATGAGGTTTATAAAAATGGCCTGATGTCTAAATAATTTCTCAATGCTTGATTTGGTTAATGGGAGCACCACTTGTATTCTTTGTAGTGTTGCAGGGTTCCATCCACTTTGAAGATTTAAGTAGCTCTTCAATAGAAAAGTCAACTATTCTCTAATAGTTGTTAATCTTGTGTGCCAGGAAATGTAAGTTAAAGACAGGTTTGGTAGTGGAATGTAACTCATAGTCCTGATTCCTCCATTTGGATACTGTGCAGGAGGTAGCAAAGATAGCTAGTTGTTAATAGATTATTTAAAAGTGGGACCGAAAACTAAACACAATATGCAGTATTAATACTAATCAGGCCCATAAAATCACAGATAATCAAGTCAAAGAGAAACCTGGATATCTTTGATAGTTTCCCAGCTATTGCAAAGTTGGCTGTAAGGCAACTCTTGCGTTTGTTTTTTTTAAAATGAAGACAATGTGTAGTGCTAGAATGAGATCCAATAAAAGAGAACACATGCAGCTTTATAAAAAGTAGATTATGTAGTTATGTAACACAACTCTTTAATCTTACAACACACGATCAACATAGTGTCAGCTGGCAAATTGTGAGCATCCTAGTCCAAGCCAAATCCAGTAATGCTAGGGTTTTCCTGGTTGCGTGGCAAATTAACCATTAATAGACATAGAGAGATAAATCATATTTACACACCATTGAAAAGACTATTAAAAAAAGCTAAGAACAAAACAGATCAGAACATATCCTCTCCAACACAGGATAAGCAAGAATTAACACCAAACAATCAAGCAGAAAAAAAATACCTTAATCAAGGAACTACACCCATCAAAACTGGCAGGACAAACTACGATATATAAACAGGGAAGAAACCCCTCATTTAATTAACATTAATGTTAAGTAGACCTTTGAAAATAGGACTTTCTTTTTCTTTCTTTCACCTAAAAGGAAGTTATGGGAAATACACTCCAGGTATGTATTGTGGGGATAATCAGTTCTGTGCCAAAATGCACAGAAATCCTAGTTGAACATAACACTGGTATTTGGTCTAACCATGTAGCAAAATGAGGTAGAAATGAAGTAATAGAGCCTTTGTGCAAAAGTAGATTGGACTAAGAGTACTGGTGGGAAAATCTTCTGCTGTGATCATAGTGACAAGCTTGGTTTTCTTGTTATTCCTGGAAGGAAGGTAATTGAAGAGACTTTTTTTCTACTAGACATTTTGAAGGATGATTGTAGACTAGGAGAAATAAAAAACACATAAACAAAAGAATAAAAAACTAAAATAGAAATAGTATTTTAGTAAAATGCAAATAGCAATCAGTGTATTTAAAACATAGTGACTGAAATTTCATAATTTATAGGTTAAATATATTGATTTACAAAAACTAAGAATCAGTGTTAAGCTTTGACCCAAGAATACCTAGGAATATGGACAAAACAATATAAATCACTGGCTGAAATTTTCTTCCTCCTCCTCCTCCTTCTAATTTATATGTCATTCAACTCCCAAGAACTCTTTGAAAGATTGCTAAGTCTCTCTCTCTTCCCACTCTCTCTCCCTTTATATATCTATCAGTAGAAAATGATGGATACAACATAGAGAAGAATTAATTACCAGTAAGTCTTTAATGGGCTAAATTAGGGCATTAACGCTCTAAAAGATTGACTGCCACAGCATAATACAGATAAGGGCCCATTTTAATCTATGCTAATCTCCTACTGAAACCAATGACTAAGAGGGATCATTCTAGGATCAAAGACTCATATGCAATTTGCAAATTAACTTCTCCCAAGGGAAAAGTTAGGGAACCTAGGAAAAAAATCCTGGCATATTTTACACATCCTTTACCAGGGGTGCAGATGACATCAGTTGAGATGATGGCTATTTGTACACTACACAAACACACACACACACATATACATACATATATACATATACATACATGTGTGTGTACCATGTTTTCCTGAAAACACGACCCATCCCAAAAGTAAGTCCTAGCTTGATTTTTACATGTGTGTCCAATATAAGCCCTACCTCCAAAATAAACCCTAAATAGATCCTGCCAGGGTGCACTGGTAAAAATTAAGCTAGAGTGGGGAGGGGGCGGTAGAGCTGCCCTACTACTTACCTTCAGACAGTTGCATTCAGACTTTGCACACCCTGACACCTGCACTGCTAGCCCATTTCTTCTGCAGCTGGCAAGGCTTTCCTGAAAGCATCAATCCGGAGCTCTGTTATCAGCTGCAGAGCCTTTCAGGAATGCCTTGCCAACTGCAGAAGAATTTCCTGAAGGCCTCTGACAGCAAAAAGGAGGCCGGGGGTGATGTGCACAAGTGAGATGACATCCCCCCCCTCAAAAATAAGACTTGGTACCTTTTTTATGGCAAAAATATAAGACAAGGTCTTATTTACAGAGAAACATGGTATATATAATTTGTATCTACATTTTGGTGAGCCATATCATAAAATTCTGATACAAGTGATCTGTAGGTCTTCAATAAATCGTAGAATGTAAGAGCTGCAATTATCTTTGGATGTCATCTAGTCCAACCCCTCTGCCCATTGCAGGAATTCCTAACGAATAGACATCTAGCTTCTGTTTAAATGCCATCAACAAAGAGAGTCCCAAGGAACTCTTTTCTCTTGAACAAAACATTTAAAGGAGACTATTAGCAAATGGAGATAACACCAGCAAAATACTCTTCCTTAGAACGTTAAAACAACTATATCTGTTTTCAGTTCTACTCAATCATTGCTGAAGTCAATGATTCCAGCACAGTCATGATTTTTGCCAAAAATATCATGGCTGCTTCAAAAGAAAGAGAAAAAAAGAAAAAAAAATCTCATCTTTTATAAGAAAGTATAAACAAAGAAACCACCTACTCCAGGGTCCAAACTTTTTGTATGTACTGTATCTGGAGTCTAGACCAATGTAATTGAGTATAGTTTTGAAAAGAATCTGGGACACTCTTCCAAAAATGTTGCCAGGAAAACTGCAAGAGCTTATCCATTTGGTCACTGGAAGTCAAGAGTTACATGAAAAGATAGACCATGGCTATGAAAATAGGCCTATTGTAATTTTGTTTCCCCCCTTAATTTTAATTTTAAAAATGGCATGAATTAGAAGATCATCCATAAGTAGAGGTAGTATTCAGCAGGTTCTGACAGTTCTGGAAAACTGGTAGTGGAAATTTTGAATAGTTCAGAGAACTGGCAAATACCACCTCTGGCTCCACCCCCATCTATTCTCTGCCTCTGAGTCCCAATTGATTAGGATTCTTTTGTTACCCTACACAGGATAATGGAGCTGGAAAGCAGGTTAGTGGGGTGGGGAGGGAATGGGATTTTGCAGTAACCTTCCCCCAGGAGTGGGGAGGGAATGGAGATTTTACAATATCCTTCCCCTGCCATGCCCACCAAGCCATGCCCATATTTTTGAATCCCACCACTGTCCATAAGTAATATTCAGTGTGTTCTTCAAGAACAATGAATTTGGAGATGACACAGTGCCACCTCCTTTGTATATGATGGCTGACTTAGCTTCCTACATCTGAAGCACTGCAAAAAGCAATTTCATTGTGAATATACTGAGAGATATTTATGTAGAGCTGTCTAGCCAATTCCTTTATGTCTGAAATCTGAGGAAAGAGCAGCTAGCCTTCTATGGTTATCATAGTGAAGGGTCATGTGAATTATACTTGTGTGGCAAGAAATAACTCAGTGACTTTAGTTGTTTTTTCTTTATCATAATAAATATAGTTACATTTTCTATGTCCTTTTCTTCAGCTTATTATTAAATGCACACTAGCTGCTCGGCTGTGAAGTTCTCCAAAACTGTTGATAGCTCAATGTTATTATTTTGCAACATACATTTAGGCATCTTGTGTTCGAAAAGAGATGCATAACATTAACAATTGTTTTATTTTTAGGTTGCCATTTTGTAGTCACTTTGATTTGGTGGAAATGACGTGCAATAAAATAAAATATACCTATAATACTGTATCTGCATAACAAGGTCAATAAAATGTGGAGGGAAAATAGCATATTGTTATAACTTTAGATTAACATTTGATTGTTAAAAATTCTGCTGCAAGAAATTTAATTATATTTAGTGCTGATTGTATCAGAGTTCTTGAATGGAAAAAAACTGTGAAAAATGAATGCATCTAATTTATTCTGTAAACTTTTCAATGTAGATTTTATAAAAAAGATTATGTTGGTAGATACTCAATTGCACATATTATACAGCAATTTTTAAAAATTAGTCCCACTAGAGCCTTGTAAATTTTAATTATTTTGATGCTTTATTGAAGGTGCTTTGCCCACACAAATTTCTTTAGAACCAATATTTTCTCTTTATTATTCAGAGTCATGAATATTCCATGTGCAGCTAGTCCTCAACTTATGACTACAACTGAGCCTGGAATTACAGTTGTAAATTGTAATCATTAAGTGGGTCACTGCACCCAATTTTACACCCATTTTTTTTGTGGTGGATGTTAAGCAAACACCATGGTCATTAAGCAAACACTTTTCTCCCAATGGGCGTTTTTTTATAAGAAACTGGAAGTAAATGCCAGAAACCAGCAAAAAATACCAAAAATTATGATTACATGTTGAGGGATGCTGCAAACTGCGAGCCAGTTGCCAGGCAACCAAAATGTGATCATGTGATTAAAAGGAGGGTAGAGCTGTTGGAACTTTGAAAACAGGTCATAAATAGGTCCATTGTGACCTGAAAGAGTCAGTAAGTTTCCAGTCATTAAGTGAGGACTTCCTGAATTGAAAATGAGGAAACTTTGTTTTGAGTTCTGTGTCTGTAACTGTAGGACCTTGAATTCTGGCTACTTATTTGTTTATATACTGTATGTATTTGCAACTATTTGAAAATTGTTTATTTCTCTCAATTCCAGAAGGCCTACTTTGCTTATTATTATTGATTATACTTCATCAATCCGTGTTGATTATTAATGACCATCTAGATCAGGGATATCAAACTCGATTTCATTGACGGCAACAGCAAGGTTGTGTTTGACCTTGGGGGTTAAGGTGGATGTGGCCAGAATGGGCATGGCCACTTCAACATCACTCATGTCAGGGGAGCCTGTGGTTACCAAGCACTCTGCCAGCGAAAATAGGCTCCAGAGCTCCATTTTTGGCTGCAATGGCCTCCTGCATCCCTCTATCAGCAAAAATGGAGTTTGGAAGAATTGCCTGTGGTCCTCCCTAGCTCCATTTTTGGTTGTGATGGGCTCCTGCAACCCTCTACCAGCAACAATGGAGCTTGGAAGGGGTGCTTGTGGCCCTCCCAAGCCCCATTTTTGGCTATGATGGCCTCCTGCAACCCTCTGCCACAAAATTTCTGATTTTGCTGGCAGAGGAACTGTAGGCTAGTCCTTCTCTGTTTCCAGGGCAGCCCCATGGGCCAAATCTAAGCAGCCCAAAGGCTGGAAATGGCCCATGGGCCTTGAGTTTGACACCCCTGACCTAGATCATTTTTCCCCATGTTAATCTGTTTTCATACTGGTCCTTCATGTCTTCCAATGATACATTGCTGATTCTGTTGATTGAGTCCATCCACATGGCTCCTGGTCATTCTTTTCTTTTCTTCCATTTTTCCCAACGTTATAGACTTATTTAAGGGACTAGATCTTTACATAATGTGTCCAAAGCATAAAAACTAGTCATTTATGGTTACTTCAATATTTCAATTGTTTGTTTTCTTGGCTAAGCACAGTATTCTCAGGAGACTTTTCTAACATCAGAGTTCAAAAGTCTTTATTTATCCTGCTTCTTCAAAGTGTCATCTAATCTTCTCAAGTTTCCAGATCAAGAGTTCAGGGGGAAAAAATTGAAGCTCGCTCCTCTGATGTTTTCCATGGTGAAAATAATGGTTTTAGTTATGGGTGGTTAAGAATGGGTTGAGTGGGACAGAAATAGAAATTGATGTCAATGTTTCCTTTTTGACAGCACCACACAAATATCATAAAGTCATCTAGGGAAGCTTCCTGCTTCATTTAGATACTTGAGAGTAGCATATTTCCATGAAAATATCTATTTGTATGAAAATATACAAAAGGGGAAAAGTGTGAGGCAATGGAGGTAATTGTTGATGTTAACTGTATACATACTTTCTGGTCTGCTCTATATATGTTGTGCAAATCTACAGGAGGAGTAAGTCCAGTCTGTGAAGTAACTGGCACACCAGTAACTGGCAGACAACTGGAGATCTGAGATTATTGCAGACAGCTTGACAAAGATATTAGAATCTCAAGAGCTCCAAATCTCTTTTTTTCTCTTTCCTTTCTTTTCTCCGGGTTTAAAGCAAACTCAAGAAATAGAACTAGTGAAGAGGAGAGTATTTTCTTACAGATAGTATATGGGTAGTCCTCCACATATGACTTTAATGGAACCAGCCCTTTATGTGACCAACCTGATTTTATGATGTTTCTTGCTGTGGTCATTAAGCAAATGTGGTAGTCATAAAGTGAATGCAACTATTGTTAAACAAACCAATGGTTATGACCCTAACCCATTGTAAGTTGAGGGTTACCTATATTAGAAGGAAGCACAAATTCTTGATCTAAAAACAATGTCACAAATAAACATCAATATAATTTAGAGATGAATGGAATCTTGCTGTTCTTTCTCCAGTCTCCAAAAATGGAGATCTGGGTTTGTGTCTTTTGCTTTTATCATAATGGGATCATATTGAAAGGGAAGTTGGAATATAATAAATCGAATGGACATGCTAATGTCATTTAAAAAAAGCACTCAAAATTTAAAGTTGTGAAACTGATGACGAGTCAGAAAAGAATGAAGATAACCCAATTGTGTGATTCAGTATTAAGAGGTAATATACTTTAGTATATCAAATTTCATAGAAAATGGTGCAGGGCTTTTAGATTATACATTAGCTATTTACAGTAGCTATTTTCATTTTGAAGTTTAAGGTTTGCAGCATAATAGGAGAATATCTATAGCAAATTTCTGAGGAAGAGGTTGATGGATTTATATGCTATGTGAGAGTGTCTGATGGCAAAGAATAATGATGTTGTTTTGTGAATGCTGTGGGAGCAATTATTGAGAAGTAAGGAATGCTAATTAAGCCCTTCATAGTCTCTTTTTGAAAATTTTTAAAATATGTAGTTTGTGGAACAATGGTGAAAGACTGTTGTGCTCAACCTACATGAAACTTTCTTGATAGTGTAACTGAAATATTTTCTTTCCACTTTTGGAGATATTTTCTGGATTTCTCAGTCTAGCCACCAACTTCAACTTCACCAACTTGGCGATTAAGCCAAGGTCTTAATGTAGATTTGTTGATGTGATAAAAGTGGAATGTCATTATCTTATTCAAAGATGTTTTTTCAACTCTCCAATTTGGTCTAAGGTCCTAGAAGGCTACATGGTTTTCCAACCAAGTATCAACTAGGACGAGCCCTGTTTATTAGAATCTGGAAATTGTCAAATTTTATGCCTTGAGTGAATTAAAATCTATATTTAATCATACCAGTCTTCTCTACATTAGGATTTTGTGTTGAGATCTTACTAAAAGAATAACAGAATAATAATAACAGAATAACAGAGTTGGAAGGGACATTGGAAGTCTTCTAGCCCAACCTTCTGCTCTGGCAGGAAACCCTGTATTGTATTGGATTGATTATTCAATCTCTTCTTTAAAACTTCCAGTATTTAGAGCACCCAAAACTTCTAGAGGCAAGTGGTTCCACTGATTAATTGTCTTAACTGTCAGGAATGTTTTTCCTAGTTCTAGGTTGGTTCGCTCCTTGATTAGTTTCCACCCATTGCCTTCAGGTACTTTTAAGAATAGGTTGACCCCTTTTTCTTTGTGGCAGCCCCTCAAATATTGGAACACTGCGGGATGTTGATCAGGTAGTAATTTTTTTTTACTACTGGTTCTGTGGGTGTGGCTTGGTGGGCATGGTTTGGTGGGCATGGCCATGTGACTGGGTGGGCATGGCTGTTTTTTTTTTTTTTTTGCATTTTTGCAGCTACCCCTCCCCCCACCCATTTTGGGACCTTCCTGGCCTCAGAAGAACCTCTGGGGGATGTTTTTGCTCCCAGAAGGCTCCTCTGGGCTTCAGAAAGGCAAAGAATGGAGGGGGGCTGAGCCCTTCCCTCCATTTTTTGCCTTCCTGGGCCTCAGCAAGGGGAATCCCGGCACAGCTGATTATATGAACAACTGATTGTTAGGAGGGGGAAAAAAAAGAAATACCTTAAGGGCAAGCGTCAGGCGGGCAGGGTGAGCGAGCATCGAGCAGGTGGGGCAAGAGAGCCAGCGGCGACTGGGTGACCGGTTCGGGGCTGTGGCCAGCCAGAACTTACTACTGGTTCGGCGACTCATGCCACATCCTTGCTACCAGTTCGCCCACTGCGGTGCGAACCAGCTGAATATCCTCACTGCACTGCTATCATATCACCCCTAATACTACTTTTTATTAAACTAGACATACCCAATTCCTGAAACTGTTTTTCATATGTTTTAGTTCCAGTCCCTTAACCTTCTTTGATGCTCTTCTCTGCACTCTTTCTAGAGTCTTGACATCTTTTATATATCATAGCAATCAAAACTGGATGCAGTATTCCAAGTGTGGATTTACCAAGATTAAAGTGGTATGAACATTTCATGTGATCTTAATTCTATGCCTCTTTTAATGAAGCCTTTAATGTCTCTTTTAATGCACTGTGCTGGCATTTTTGGCAGTTACAGCACTCTGCTGGCTCTTATTTAAATGATTGTCCACTAGCACCTTTCCCAGTTACTACTATTGAGCCAGGTACTATTTTACATCTACTGCATTCTATTCTATTCTATTCTATTCTATTCTATTCTATTCTATTCTATTCTATTCTATTCTATTCTATTCTATTCTATTCATTTGGTTTTTCTTGCCTATGTGTAAAACCTTATTTTTCTCACCACCGAATTTCATTTTGTTAGACAGGGCTCAGTGTTCAAGTCTGTCAAGATCCATCTGTAACTTGAGCCTATCTTCTGGAGTGTTAATTGTTCCTGCCAGCTTGGTGTCATCTTCAAATTTGATGAGTTCTCCTTCTATCAGTTCATCTAAATCATTGATTAACACTTCTTATATTGGATTGTTCATTTTCCTAAGAACAATGAGTTTCATTGTATCTTGTGTATACTTAAAAACAACAACAGATTTTAAAACTTCAAACGAATAATCTCCATATTTTGGGGAAAATTGGTTAAGAACAATTCATAGTCATAAATTTTCTCCTTTACATCCATTTTGCTCTATTTGTAATGCCAACAGCATGAGATGTGAACAAACGAAGAACAAGGGTTAAGGGCTATATTTCAGATTAGAAGAGGCACTTGGGGGTATTAATTGATCCATGAGTGTAGACCACTGATAGACTTTTAAGAATTCTGTGTACCATCACCAATCATTTTGATTAATTTCTGGGTCTAAGTCTTATTGAAAATCATTGCTTGCTGAAACAGCTTTTTTTAAAGTAAAGAGATGACTCAGTTACTTTGCACTTGATATTTTTGATCTCATTTTCTAATATTAGGTTAAGGATGCTTTGGATTAATTAATGTAACTTAATTTCCTTAGCTCTTTCCCACTTGAAAAGAGACTGTGTTGAGCAGAAACAAAATGCGGTCTAAATTCTCATGACACCAATTCATTTTGCAAAACGGTGTAGCATTTGCATAACTAAGTGAGCACATTTGAAGTAGCTTTTTTAAAGCTTAACTTACACTCTGGGTTCAGGCAACTTGCCTAACTAAATTATCTAAAGATGTTGGAGATGCATGTTAAGCATAGTCAATAATGGCAAACCTTCATGTGCAACTTAATCTCTTTGTTCCTTTGTTTCAACTAGGTGTGAATTGGTGGCAATATTGGGATGAATTGGGATGGGATGGGATGAAGTGGAGTAGAATAGGGTAGAGTAGAATAGTGTAGAATAACAGAGTTGCAAGTCCAACCCACATTTATACACATATAGACTGGATGAAACCAGGCTCAATAGCAGTAACTGTGAGAGGGATCTTGGAGTCTTAGTGAACAACCAGCTAAATATGAGCCAGCAGTGTGCAGCAGCAGCCAAAAAAGCTAAATGCAATCCTAAGTTGTATTAACAGAGGGATACAATCAAGATCAAGGGAAGTACTAATATCATTTTATAAAGCCTTAGTAAGACCGCACCTAGAGTATTGCATCCAGTTTTGGTCATCACATTATAAAAAAGATGTTGAGGCTCTAGAAAAAGTACAGAGAAGAGCAACCAGGATGATTAGGGGACTGGAAGCTAAAACATACAATGAACGGTTGCAGGAACTGGGCTTGGCTAGTCTAGTAAAGAGAAGGACCAGGGGAGACATGATAGCAGTCTTCCAATATTTGAGGTGCTGCCACAGGGAGGAAGGGATCAAGCTATTTTCTAAAGCGCCTGTAGGCCAGACAAGGAATAATGGATGGAAACTGAACAAGGAGAGATTTAACCTAGAAATAAGGAGAAACTTTCTGACAGTGAGAACAATCAACCAATGGAACACCTTGCCCTTGGAAGTGTGGGAGCGCCATCACTTGAGACTTTAAAGAAGAGATTGGACTGCCATTTGTCAGAAATGGTGTAGGGTCTCCCGCTTGGGTGGGGGGTTGGACTAGATGACCTACAAGGTCCCTTCCAACTCTGATTATCTGTTAAATCTGTTAACCCTCTGCTTAGGCAGGAAACCCTGTACTATTTCAAAAAAATAATTGTATAATCTCTTCTTAAAAACTTCCAGTGTTTGAACACCCACAACTTCTGAAGGAAAGACTTTCCACTAATTAATTGTTCTAGCTGTTGGGACATTTCTTTTTATTTTACATATATATATCAATAAAATCAAGATCAGGAATCAGGGCACACAGAATCTAGATGAGCAGATTCTGGGCCAAGAGTTGAATTCACTGTTGTGTTATGGTAGCATGGGTATTACTTATTAAAGAGGAACCTTCATAATGCCCTTATCCTGTTCTCCCCTTTGCACAATGAGTCCTTTTGTTGGGAAAACATGGCAGCTCAGATTCCTTGGCTTTAGAGACCAATAACAGCTGCGCCTATGGATTACCGGGCAGCCCCACATCAATAGTCTACAAATCCTCAGGTGGTACTTTGTCCAACAATTCTGAAAGAGGCTGCTCATTGTTGGTCTCTTCATCTGACCTTGCTATGATAGAGGTGAAGGTGAGGAACCATGGAAAACATCCCAATCCTTGCCATATCAGAAGTAAACTACACATACTTCTCTCAGATATTCGAGGAGAAAAGGTGGCAGAGATTACGATAGATAGAGATTACGATTGGCCATCTCCACCTGCTGTATGCTGAAAACTCAGGAAAACCAGAGACAAAGGTGATGGAAACAACAGTATATAATTCCTCAAAAAAGAAAATATATACAGAAGGAAAATGGAAATTTTGCATTATTAGGCTATAATGAGTCTGGAGTATTTTTAGAGTGCCCTGTACACACAATGCATACAAACACCAGCTTGTTATTTTTTCTCAAGGCAGTTCAGCTAATTGCTCTATAGAAATGAAGCTCTTCTCTTTTTCTTTCCTGCTTGAGTAGTGCTCTGAGAATAAGAGAAACTAGTAGGCAAGCATCCAAAAACCTGTTTCACCCCTCCTCCCCCGAATTCTTGCGTCACTAATGGGACCTATCAATGTTGTCTCAGTTTCTTCACCCAGCATGTTCTGTCCCTCAAGCAGGAGAGAAGCCGAGCGTGACATTTCAGGCAGTGTAACAATGCTGCACATCACGTATGATTTTGTCCTTTGTTAAGACAAGCCAGATGATCAATTTGTCATTGTGCAGAAAATATCTAGGAAAGGACAGCATAGTGAAGGGTATGATGGCAATAAGCAGAAGAAAAATTATATTCTCACTGTCTTCTTAATGTATTTTAAAACTCCATACATGTAACATTCAATTTTTGAGTTTGTGCAAAGCATTGAATCATAATCTAACCAAAGAGTTTTACAATCTAGTAAGGTACAAAAATCATGTGTAAACTAAATGATAGTGTGAATACTGTGCAGATAGATCTGTTAGGACTTAGCCTAAACTGGGTAAAAATGTTCTGTGAAAATAGTCAAGTACTTTATACAGTAGCCTGATAACTGATTTTGCACTGGCATATTTCTATTTTTGCTGATGTTAGAGGCTACGAGATACTGTTAAAGTATAGCTATGTGCTAGAAATAGTAACAATGGACTAGAACTAGATGGCAGCTTGAGAGATGGAGATAAAGAGCTCGTAGCTGCCATCTCAGGATCATCTTGATTTTTATCAACTTGTATATAAGAGTCCTACTATGTTTTGCTTAAATAGTAATATTAAAGTTTTTTAACTGTATGATATCACATAAATGCCTCAGCAGACTGAGGAAAATCCTCAGGGATGATTCACACCATGGTCACACTTCTTTATTCTCCTACCATTGGGCAGGAGATATAGAAACATAGCCAGCCGAATGAATAGGCTGAAAAATAGCTTTTATCCATGGGCTGTCAAGACTTCTGAATGCAACATAACATGATAGACTTGCAGGGCCAGCGCAATGTGCAACATGTTCATATCAGTGTAATATAATATAATATAATATAATATAATATAATATAATATAATATAATATAATATAATATAATATAATATAATATAATATAATATAATATAATATATAATATAATATAATATAATATAATATAATATAATATAATATAATATAATATAATATAATATAATATAATATAATATAATATAATATAATATAATATAATATAATATAATATAATATAATATAATATAATATAATATAATACATATAGGTATATGGGAATGTGTGTTAGTTATTACTTATTTGGGTTTAGGGATTCTATTTCTTTCATTTATTGAGTTATTGAGATGTAATTTTGTTTGGGGGGAAAGCTGCACCAAGTGAGCCTCATTTCAATTTCATTATACACATGTTGTACATTGACAATACAGTAAATGTTTGATTTGATTATTCTATTTTATTTATGTGGATCCTATATATGGCATCTTTTATCCATGTATTTCCTAGATTTCAAGCAGGTAAAGGAGCATGTCAAAAGTGGAAAATTTTCTTTTATTTAGATGATTTATGGCAAAATAGGTCTTTTTTTTACTGAGAAAAAGTTCCATCTGTGGCATCAAATAACCATTCCCATTAATATATCTGTTAATGAAGTGGTAGATTACAAAAGGCAGAGCAGTATAGAACACCATAATATATTATACCTGAATAATGGGTTCTGACCTCTGTAACAACTATGAATTCTTGTGTTATATGATATTGGAATATGTTTATTCTGTACACATAGAATAGAATTCTGTATTGGCCAAGTGTGATTGGATATACATGGAATTTTTCTCTGGAGTATAAGCTCTGGTGCATATACATATTATTTCTATCACATGCCAATAAAGTTCTATATTAAACATACCCATGAAGTCACAGGAAGGAGTATGATTGAAAATAATTTTTCATTATTTGTGTTTTTGGATACTCTACTGCATTTTCCTGGAGTGAGGTTTTAAAGTACTGTATAGCTTATTTCAATAACAGCTTCATTTTTCTCCCTGAAATTTTATTAAATTTTATAAGAAGATAAAATAGATTTTTTTAAAAAATGAAAAAAAAATTGAAGGGTAGAGAAAAGGCAGAATTGGGAATGTAGAAAAAAATATAAAAAAAATAATAATTTCCAACTTTCTTTGTGTATAATTTCCAAGTTTCTTTGTTACATTTTGTATAACAAGTATAAAATACAATATAACCTTTTGTTTTAAGATTAACCATAACCCAATGTACTTCTTTGACCAGGCCGGCTTGGGCTGATTTTAGATTTGGGTGTTTTACTTTTTTATTAAATTTTAGGGTTTTAGGGAAGGGTCTTAATTGATTACAGCCAGGGTCTTAGTTTAATTTAGTTTTAATTTTTCACATATTTATTGTTTTAATTGTATGGCTGTGCACCGCTCCGAGTCCTTCGGGAGAGGAGCGGTATATAAATAAATATGTTTATTATTATTATTATTATTATTATTATTATTATTATTATTATTATTATTATTCTGTAGTCCTCAACAATTCTAATCATCAAATCCCAAAGTTAAAATTTCATTTATTTCATGTTGAAATCTGGGATGAATATACATATTAGCATTTGTAACAAGGGTGGATGATAATCCTTAATCCCAAAGCAGCTTCATCATGTCTTAACATAAACAGCTTTTCCTTCTCTTTCAAGGTGCTAAGGAGGAATTCTGAATCTAATTACAGCAAGATAAGTAGTTACTTACACATTTGTGAGAGACGTAGATTGAACATATTTCAAACTGACCATAATGAGTCCAATTAATTTCACACAATACTTTATTTTGTTCAATAATAGTGGGGGGGGAACCCCACAAATTGCATTAACTGTCAGCTTTTGTAATTCAGAATTATTGTAGGCCCAGGACTTAAGGTTCATAATTGTGTTTGTTCTGATTAGTATTAAATGAAAACTTTTTTTTCTATTTAGTTTATCAAGAAGGAAAGATCTTTAGTTAATGTAGATGATACAGTTTTTTTTAAATAAGTGGATTCACAAATAGCATACGATCACGAGGGAATGCAACAGGAACTGAAGCTAATTGAGAGTAAACTTTATACAATTTATTTTAAAGGGAAAATAACTTCTTGGTAATTTCCATTAAATTTAATTTCCCCCATGCCTAAGATTTACAACTCCACTATTACCAATCCCTGTTCCTATTTCAATTTATCAGTATTTCAAAGGACTGTGCATTAGGAAAAATGGTAAAACAAAATTTGGTCATGTTTTTTATAAAATGGGAAGTAATTGCTATAAGATTATGTTTGTTGTTGAAAACATGGAAAATATGAGCTCAGATGGAGAGAATTTGTATTTGTCCTCCTAAGCTTACAGAGCAGGAATAAGCAATTTAGTTCCTATTTGAAGCTGAAGCTAGCATTTTAAAACGAATACCAGAATTGAAACTTAGCATGTATTTATTTATTCTTTAAAAAAAAAATAATGCACATACTATGAAAAATCGCTTGCAAATGTGAATTACATCAGATAAAATTCCAACAAAAAGGCATGTTCTAAGAAATGGGCTCCAAATTAGAAATTTTAGGATGGATGCCTAAGAAAATTATCTCTGGTTCAGCTAATAGTATATCTGCTGCTAAGTATATTTATGAAATGTGGAGAAACTGAACATAAGGGGAAAGATCCATCAAACTCTGCAAGGTTGATATACATACCTTCATCTCATTTACCTTGTTTGCACATTCTTATTCCACTTCTCCCTCTTCCTGTATGAAATAGCATCAGATTGGAACTAAAAATGCCCCACTAATAAATACAATTTTTAAGAAAAAGAAAAAACGAAGAATAGCAATAACATTTAGACTTATATACCACTTCATGGTGCTTTACAGCCAAGGGTGGGAATCTACTGATTCGGACCAGTTCAGGCAAACCGGATGTTAAATTTACATCTGGTTTGCCAAACCAGTAGTTGAACTGACTGGCTGGCCCCTCCCCTCCCCACCTCTCCCAGGAGTTTCCATGCAGCCTGTTTTGGATGCAGATAAATGCAGGGCCCACATGGAGGTTCTGGGAGGGCAAAAAAATGGGCCTTCCAGAAGTCCAGAAATGGGCCTGTTTCTGGCTTCCGGAGGCCCTCCAGAGCCCAGGGGAGGCCATTTTCACCCTCCCAGAGACCCAAAGGAAGCCTCCAGACCCTGGGGAAGGCGAAAAATGGCTGAACTGGAAGTTCCAGTAAGCTATGCTCACCATGGCCACGCCCACCCAACAACCAGACAGAAACCAGTTGCTGGGATTTTTGAATCTTACCCCTGTTTACAGCCCACTCAAAGCAGTTTACAGAGTCAGCATATTGCCCTCAATCATCTGGGTCCTCATTTCCCCCCCTCAGAAGGATGGAAGGCTGAGTCAACCTTAAGCCTGATGAGATTCAAACTGTCAAATTACAGGCAGCTGGCAGTAAGGAAAGCTACAGTATTTTGGAGCAAAAAACACAATTCATGTAAACTTCCCGGGTGGTATTAAAATCAGACTTTATATGGGGAATGTCCAGGAGTCTAGAACTTTCAAACTTCAGAAATTTTAAATCAACACAGATTGTTTTGTTTCTTGTTGGCAGATTGTCTTTAAACATAGACAAAAAAAATAGCTGACTAGCGATGATCAGATTAACTACCCCTAGAAATTCTTAAGTTTTTATTAGTATAGAAAGCTTCTGGGACTTTGTTCCATCTCACAGTAGAGGAACAGATTAGGGCTATTGTATATGGAATATGGACATCTAGACAGCCACTAGATAGCAGAAGAGAGATACCATCATCTCCCTCAAACACTTTGATCCCATCTAATGGTTATCAAGATTTTTTTCAGTCTAGATAAATTAATTCTAAAACAGAGCCCCTTCACCACCATTTCATATTTGTCATTTGTTTTACATACTTTCATCCATTTAAAAACCTTATTTGTCCATAGACATTCTTTCATTGATTATCTTAGCATACACATAGTATACATTTCCTATCCAATCCAGTATTGAATTCTAGTACTGATCGACTATTTGACTACAGCCTCCTGAATCAGGAAGAATTCAATATTCACAATTCAGGATCATTTTTTTAAAAGTATTTAACCATATAAATTAGACATAGTAGATGTTGGACATTGTATCTTTAAAAGAGACTGAATTCTCCCATTACACAAAGCCAAAATTAAGCAAGACTACAATATGGCTTAATGAGTAAACACAGCCATTGTTCGTAGTGGAGCATAATGTACAAGTCAGCTAAAGAGAGATTCTTGACAGGTTGTGTTTATTGTACTAGGTTCAGAAAAAATCTTACAGTTCAAAGTATATTTAAGTTACTGTCCTGCAATTTTTGAACATCTCCACAAAGAGTCTTCCTCAAACTACCACCTCCATAAATTACTGTTATCTAAAAGCATCAAAGAAATAAGAGGCAACTTTCAAAACGAAGTGATTTATTTCAGAAATTTCAAACTGAACATACAGAAACAAAATCTTAAAAAGTAGGATTCAAGCAACTCTCTTGTGTGTGGTCTACAAGTGTGTGTCTCTATTCACAAAATTATAGATACAAATACCTACTTAAAATACAGATATTTTTTCTGTTATTAGTGTTTAGTATCCCTAGTACCAGTCTTTTTGAAATTCAGGCTTGTGGAAGTATCAAATATGCTAAGCAAAAACTGTTCATTTAAGGCACAAATTATGAAATTAGACATCAATTGGCATAATCTAACCTTTACATAAGGCAACATGAGCATTTCCCAATTTATTTCATTTTTACAGTTCTAATCTATTGTACATATTCCTCAATGGGGAATTAAGACTACTGTTTGCAGATGCAAGAGTTTAATTCTGCCATTTACTCATTTGTTATTTTCTTTATGATTTAGTGGGAAAGGACTTGATTAGTATAGTTCCAGGTGAAAATCAGCAGACAGGATATAATGCTAAATCATTTGCTTTATAATGCAGGATTCCTAACTTCACCTTTTTTCTTCTTTATAGCCACAAGATAGAATGGTGACTATATGTAGGGAATTATAATTGGCAGGTTATATTTAATCCTTTGCTACCAATTTTTCCTTGCCATTTATTCTTTTCCTTTCTGATGTTTCTAGTAAATCATTCTCTGTCTATATTAGCATCAGCATAATCCTAAATGCAATAAAAAATAAAGGTATAGGAAACATCAGTGATCTAAAAAATAATCCTTGAAATCAGTTCCCCAGATCCTCAAAGATTTGCTTTGACCAATGACACATATTTGCTAGTATAAGGTTTATCTCTAACTTTTCTGACTTTCCAGTGAAATACATTTGGGGGGTTGGGATTGAACTGTTTTGTTTCTTAGTGTACAATTATGGTGCTTGATTTTTCTTAAAAACCACTCCCAACAAACCTGCATTTATTTGCTACTAAATGCATGATATTTAGCTAGCATTTAGTTTGCAAAAGATTGATACAAGTGCTTTATTTCCACTTTTTAGTGCCATCTGCTGAACATCCCCTTAGAGAAATTAACTTCATTCCATATTGAAAGTGTGAATGTCAAATTCACCATGTATGCGAAACATACAAAAAAAGATATTCTCCCTTGAATATCACAATGGTTCCTTTCAGAAATAATTATACATTTAATAATATGTACAGGAATGAGCAAAAGTTATATGGAAACCACTTGAATAAACAAAGCTAAGAAAGATGATCATACTGACTCACTCCTAAAAGAGCAATTGATTTTAGAAATCATATCTCAGGAGGATTTGATACGTAAGAACTCTATATATGCCAAATTGAAATAAACATTGCATTTTTTTACTCCAGGATAGTCCCATTGGATTATTCAATGGATTCAGTTAAGAACTGAGCATAACATTTTCAAAAGATATGTTAGGAAGGGATATCTTATTTTGTTTTCTCTAGATCGTCATATGAGTTTTCCATTCATTTAGTAGAAAAACCATAACAAATGTAGATCCTAACTTTATTTAAATTTCTACATTACCTGTCTCTCCTAAATGACTTTTGGCAATTTACTATAATGTTATAAAACCCTATAGATATGTTAGGTTTTCTTTAAGAACCTGAACTATATTGATTTACTATATATGGCTGCTAGTCATAATGACTCAGCACTTTAACTGAAGCCAGGATATTGATTGGCTACAGGAAGCAGGATTACTATATAGCAAGAAGCCAAAGAGCACATTGCTGCTACTACTGCTGCTGCTTGTTGTTGTTTGTGGTTACTGTGGCTGCTACTGGATGCTTCTCTGCTACTATGCTGCTTCTTCTACTAGGCTACTCAGCAAGTATCTTCATCACTTTGCAACTATATTTCTCCATTGCTGCATTGATGTATTGAAGCTGCTGTATATGCCTGCTGACTATGATGGTTAGTTATATATTCTATTGAAAGATGAACTGTGTATGAACATTGGACTGAATCTTGGATTATGCTTATACCCCTGTATATAAAATCTTTACCCTTCAACTTCTATGCCTAGGTGATTCTATACTCACTGCTACAATTTTGCACACTACTTCCGTTTGCTGCATACTCCTTGATAGACAAGGAAACTCTGCTAAAATATTTAACAAGATACATGAATAAAAGTACAGCTTAAAAGCAGGGTTAAAAAGAAGTTAAAACTTACAAGTAAAAATAAATTGAGTTAAAATTCAAAGATTAGGAAATTTACAAGGAATAGGAATGTCCTTAAGCCATCAGCCATTTCTCCGGGCTGCATCATACTTTTAGACCACCATGTTGATTGGAAAGCCAATTCTTAAAACACTTTTGGAAAAGATGTTCCATAAGATGAGAGCAGCAACTGAGAAAACCCTCCTCCCAGATCCCATCAGTCAAAATTCCCTGATGAATGGGATATGCAAGATGCTCTCAATGCTTGATCAGTTGAGACAGGTCAATGTATTTGGGATGAGATGGTTGTTCAGGTGTCCTGGTTTCATGTGACCAGTTTGGTCACCATGATGTAAAAAAGATGCTGACACTCTATAAAGAGTGCAGAGAAGAGCAACAAAGATGATTAGGGGCCTGGAGACTAAAACATAAGAACGGTTACAGGAACTGAGTATGTCTAGTTTGATGAAAAGAAAGACTAGGGGGTGACATGATAGCACTGTTCCAATATCTCAGGGGCTGCCACAAAGAAGAGGGAGTCAAGCTATTCTCCAAAGCCCCTGAAGGCAGGACAAGAAGCAATGGATACAAACTAATCAAGAAGAGAAGCAACCTAGAACTAAGGAGACATTTCCTGACAGTTAGAACAATTAATCAGTAGAACAACTTGCCTCCAGAAGTTGTGAATGCTCCAACACTGGAAGTTTTTAAAAAGATGTTGGATAACCATTTGTCTGAAGTGATGTAGGATTTCCTGCCTAGGCAGGGGTTGGACTAGAAGACCTTCCAACTTTGTTATTCTATTCTATTCTGTTCTGTTCTGTTCTGTTCTGTTCTGTTCTATTCTATTTTCATTCCATGAAGGACTTTCAAGGAGACAACCAAGACCTTGAATTTAAATTACATAAACCAAATTCAAGAGAGATAAATGATATAGCTAACTAGCATAATTTAATGTACTCTTCTTTCTCTGGATTCTTTTTATTAACATGAGGCATTGGGGCCAAAGCTAACACATAGTTTTATTTTATCACTCTTGTAAATTTAAGTCACAGAAGACTTAAAGACATAAAGATCGAATAGTTCATTTTAGAAACTAGTTCTGAGGGACAGATGTCACATTCACCCCCACTATACTATATTGTTTCTCTATTTTGGTTGAAAAAAATAATGGAAATTTGAAAAAGAAAAAGAAAGGACAGCATCCAATATGTTTTTAAACAAAACTTTTTTTTAAGAAAAACAAGAAAACATTGGGATAACATGCTCCAACTGAGGATAAACCTTAAGTGTGCCATAAAAGCACAAGAACCCTAGGAAAAGTGCCCATTTTACTCTGCCATGCCTCAAATCAATACAAAGTTTTTTTTCCCCTTTCTTCTTAAATTCACTCTTGATCTTTGCGCATTTGAAAATTGCACATCACACCGGCTCACCCAGGGAAAATCTTTCTGCTATTACAGAAGCAGGACGAGCCATTTTAAGTTATCTGGAAAACAATTTTGAAAGTGCCCTTAAAACAGCCCTGTTAAAAGGGGCTATTATTTTACCTTCTGCAAGATTGGCTTTTCCAATAAAATATTGCTAATAAAGATATTCTTATTTTTGCTTATTAATAACAAAAATTGTTTGACTAAGGAAGCAGTAGATTTTCAAGCCTCCTGTTCTAGTTATATGTATATTGGAATCATATAAAATTTATTATTTGTTTTATTTATTAGATTCCCCCCCACCTTTATTACTTATAGGTAACTCAAGGCAGTGAATATAATACACCTTCCTCCACCTATTTTCCTCACAACAATTCGGAGAGGTGAATTGAGTGACAGACCAGGGCTGTCAAACTCATGGCCCAAGGGCCGGATGCGTGACACAATGGCCACGCCCAAACCCAGTTTAGCAAAGGGCAAAAAAGTCCCAATGCGTCACATGATGCCGCCGTGACAACGCGAGTTTGACACCCCTGTGATAGAGAATGTCTGACTCAAAGCAAGCTTTCATGCTTAAGGTGAGACTAGAATTCATTATATCCTGGTGATTGGCCCAAAGTCACCAAGCTGCAGGGGTGGGATTTTACCGGTTCTGTCGGCTCTATAGAACCGGTAGCTTTGAGGAGCAGCAAACATAGAACCGGTTCTATGTCTGCTGTTGTTTTGGGCCACCTGCCTGCCGGGGCTCTTACCTGACCTTTATTTCCTGGTTTTTCAACCTCAGCTGCTTTGCAAGTCACAGCTACAGTTGAAAAAGCAGGAAAAAAGTGCTTTTCCAAATGCTGAGCACCCACGTGCAGTGCTGCTCAGCTGTCCAGGCAGCAAGCTGACGATGATTCACATGCGCAAATGTGCATGATGCGTGCATGTGTGTGCAAATCGTAAATCACTGAACCGATAGTTACACCAGTCGGATCCCACCCCTGCCCAACTGGCTTTCATATGTAGGTAGACCTTGACTTACGACAATTCATTTAATGACAGTTCGAAGTTACAATGGTACCAGAGGTGGTATTCAGCAGGTTCTGACCAGTTCTGGAGAACCGGTAGCGGAAAATTTGAGTAGTTCAGAGAACCGGCAAATCCCACCTCTGACTGGAGATTTTACAGTATCCTTCCCCTGCCACGCCCACCAAGCCACACCCACATAACCGGTGGTAAAAAAAATTTGAATCCCACCACTGAACAGCACTGAAAAAAGTGACTTATGACTATTTTTCACACTATGGTCATATGATCAAAATTCTGATGCTTGGCAATTGGCTCATGGTTATGACGGTTGTAGTGTCCCAGGGGTCGGCCTTTTGCGAACTTCTGACAAGCACTTAACAACCATGTGACTAACCTAACAACTGCAGTGATTCACTTAACAACTGTGGCAAGAAAAGGTCATAAAATGGGGCAAAACTCCACAATTCACTTAACAACATAAATTTTGGGCTCAGTTTTTGTTATAAGTAGAGGACTGCCTCTATAAGGTAGAACTAGAGCTCACAGAGTCTTCTTTTCTAGCTTGGTGCCTTAACTACTATTTTGACTTTTTTCCATATTGTCCCCCCCCCCCACCCCTCCTGATGATTTGTATTTCCATTTACCTTTTAATTTGGCCATTTGCTTCAGTAACTAGGCTTTTGAAGTTCTTTAGAACAGTGGTGGGATTCAAATTTTTTTACTACCGGTTCTGTAGGCGTGGCTTGGTGGGCGTGGCAGGGGAAGGATACTGTAAAATCGCCAGTCAGAAGTGGTATTTGCCGGTTCTCCGAACTACTAAAAATTTCCGCTACCAGTTCTTCAGAACTGTTCTGAATCTGATGAATACCACCTCTGCTTTAGAACATATTTAGAACACTTAGAACACTTGCCTTATTTATATCTTCTTCTGTTCATTTCCCCTGAACACTGATTTCTTCCTGCTGGGTTTTAAATTTAGAGCATATGTGGGTGTTCACATAGCCTCTCTCAGGAACACCTTAAACCTAACCGTTGCATGTCAGCTGTGATGGGCAGCTGGAAAACTCTCAGGAAAAGATGCAGCATGTCTTCAGTGCTCATCATCCATAGAGATGCGAATCTATGCTCTAAATTACATTTTCTCTTTTGAGCTCAGGTCTCAGTAATGTCTTAAAAAGAAGATCTAATCCTTCTGATAGGATATTAAATCTGGTTGGATCACTTGTATATACTATAAAAAAAGATGAATTTATTTTAGGTTCAATTGGATGTAAAAAAATATAAGTGACAGAGGTACATGAGATAAGTAGACAAGGATGGGATTGTTTAATTTTTCTCCCCAAATTTAGTTTTGATGGGATTTAAAATACACACAAAGATACACACTTTAAAACCATGAAACATAATATTCCCAAATTTTGGCAAATGAAATTTTATGCTGCAAAAAAAAAAAGTGGCTAACAGGACTTATGAGATGGAGACAGGGATTGTCCATCATTTCCTTAAACTGTTGTTTAGTGGGTTTTCTATATCTGTACCTTATCCATAGTGTCTTCAAGAGGATACAGAATCTGTATGAGTTAATCTATAACTTATATTTCAGAATAACAGAGTTGGAAGGGACCTTGGACATCTCCTAGTCCACCCGCTGCTCAGGCCAGAAACCTTATATCATTTCACACAAATTGTTATCTAATCTCTTCTTAAAAACCTCCAACGTTGTCTTCATGTGTCACAAAATTTTGAGATTGTATTCTGATATGTGTGAGAACCACTACCAGGGGTGGGATTCTACCAGTTTGCATCTATTTGCTAGAACCGGTTGTTAATATTCTAAGCGGTTCGTAAGGAAAGCAGAAAGGAAACATTCTGGTGTTGCTTACAGAAACTGCCTCTCTGTTAACTCTTATTACATTCTTGGCAGGACTAGATGTCCTGTCTCAGGAACTTCTCTGGAGTTACTTTTCCCTCCTTTGCTGGTACTTTGCTTGTGTGGAGTGACCAGTCAAAGTTACAATGGCACTGAAAAAAGTGATTTATGACTATTTTTCACACTTACGATTGTTGCAGCATCCCCACAGTCATGAGAGGCCAGGCGAAGAGATGAGGGCCTCAATGTGAGTGATATTGAATTGGCCACACCCAGCCAATAAAATGACCACCAAGCCATGTCCACCCAGTCACATGACCACCAAACCACGACCACCACCTAAGCCACGCCCACAGAATCTGTTGTTAAAAAATTTGAATCCCACCCCTGACCACCACATATTATAATTTTTTCCTGCTTCCCAAATTATAAAGCCTAAAATCAGTGTATTCCCTTAAAGTATAAACTGAAGACGTCCAGGAGATTGTTGACTGAGTTTGTTGAGTGGGCCAAATTTTTATTCCACCAAACATCTTTTATTCATGATTTGCTGTGATAGGTTATAGTTTCCTAGAATATAGCTGAATACATTTTATCTACTAAACATACTTTGTTTTCTATTCTAATTTTATAGTTTCCTAGAACACAGAATAAGGTTCTTTGGAGTTCTTATTCAAAGCATAAAACTGTCAAATTTCCAATATGCTTAAGGTGAAAAATTAATGAACCACTCAGTTCAGTTATTTCAAAAGTAATACAATTCTATTAGCAATGTAGTTAAAAGTCAGTTCTATGTTAGTTATTTTTTTTCTTTTCTAAAAATTGGAGTGGGGAGCACATCATTAAAATACTGTTTTAGGGCATAACAAGGGAGGATTTAAAAGGTTTAACACAAATGTGAAAGAAAAGCCTTTTTGCAGCCTTGTTTACACATGGTTTACCTTATTCAACAATGATAAACACATTTTCTCTAAATTTTCTTTTCACTGTGTATAGGTTATACAGATGGAAAATAGAGCTTTAAAATCTGCCTGTGGAATGTTTCTCAGGAAGACTTTAAAACAAATTGTGACTGAAGCTGCTTTTTTCTATTTGGAGTCTGATTCTTTTTTTTTCTCCAGTCCTAAAGATCCCTTTTTAAACCCATCATGCTGCTTAAACAATCACCCTTTGAAGTTAATAATGTGGAGTGGAGAATCAGTCAAGGTCACGGCATTTATTCAGGGATGTCATGTTGTAAGACTTCTACTCTACTCCATAGTAATGATGCTATGGGAGATTAAGATGCATTGAATGTTCTTTCCTATTTAGCATGAGTGTTAAACCCCTAGGAGAAATTATTCAGATAGAAGTCTTACCTTTACTTTAGACCAGGGGTGTCAAACTCAAGGCCAGGGGCTAGATTCGGCCTGTGGATTGCTTAGATCTGACCTATGGGGCCACCCCAGAAACACCAAAGAATGGCCAGCAAAAACAGAGCTCAGGAGGGCTGTGTGTGGCCCTCCCGAGCACCATTTTCTCTGCCAGGGGGTTGTTGGAGGCCGTCACAGCTGAAAACAGAGCTTGGGAGCCTGTTTTCGCTGGCAGAGTGCTTGGGCCGCCACAGGCACCCCCGACAAGAGTGATGTCGAGTCATCCATGCCCACCCTGGCCACGCCCACCCCAGCCTCCCAAGGTTAAACACAACCCTGATGTGGCCCTCAATGAAATTGAGTTTGACACCTCTGCTTTAGACTCACCTACCATCATTTTTGGAAGAGCTTCTGAGAAGGACAGCAAAGACAATATGTAGAATGGAAATTGTGTCGTCCAAGATAGACAATATTTGGCATTGAGAAGAAAAGGTGGATTAGGATAGCCCTTTAGAAGGATACAGCAGAGGATAACCAATGTCTTCTTAGATGGCAAAGTGCAAAAACAGTGAATTTATGTCACAAAAGGGGCAGGGCTCATTTCAGCTATTAGGACAAATATTCTGACAGAGCAGTTCAGTGGAACCAGCCAATTGGATGGACTTCCCTTTGCCAAATGTATTCAGCCAGAGATTGATAAAATATTTGTGAGGGAATGGAACCATTTTCAGGTGTTTGTTTTTTAGGGAAAAAAATGTCTAAAGTGCATTTCTAAAAATGTGGCTTCTAAAAATTTCTGGCAATTATTTTAGTGATGATGTGACTTGAGGCATATTTATGGATATGTGACAGAAGTAAACCTGAAATTTATTTATTTATTTATTTATTTATTTGATTTGTCAATTGCTTACAAGATAATAGGTATAAATAAAAACATAGTTATGAATACATGAATACATATAAGAAAAAAAAAAGAAACAATAGGGCAGGGATGGTAGGCACGTTGGTGCGCTTATGCACGCCCCCTACAGACCTCTTAGGAAAGGGGTGAGGTCAATAGTAGATAGTCTAAGATTAACGTTTTTGGGGTTTGGGGAAGATACCACAGAGTCAGGTAGAGTATTCCAGACATTGACCACTCTGTTGATTATTCCCTTCCTGAAACTATTATTATGGACTCGTATTGATGTCAGAATAATTTTAAAGAATTGCTGAGACACATCTAACTGAAAGGTTGATTCAATCACAGTATTTGTAGAATTGTAGACAATAGAATTATTGTCCTAGCATCTTCATCATTCAATACAGGTAGTCTTCTATTTACAACAGTTCATTTAGTGACTATTCGAAGTTACAACGGCATTGAAAAAAGTGACTTATGACCATTTTTCATGGTTATAACCATTGCAGTATCCCCACAGTCACGTGATCAAAATTCAAACGCTTGGCAACTGACTCATATTTATGACCGTTGCAGTGTCCTGGGGTCATGTGATCCCTTTTTGCAGCCTTCTGACAAGCAAAGTCAAAGCCAGATTCACTTAACAACTGTGTCCCTAACTTAAAATCTGCAGTGATTCACTTAACAACTGTGGCAAGAAAGGTTATAAAATGAGGGGAAATTCACTTAACAACTATTTTGTTTAGCAACAGAAATGTTGGGCTGAATTGTGGTAATGAAACTACCTTTAATTCTACTATGCAAATATCAGGAAATGGAACAAAGTTTTGATAATAGTCACTTACTAATTCTTTTCCTTGTCTTTCTTTCTCTCTCCCCCCCCCCCTTACAACTTTTTGAAGATGGAAGCTATAAACAACACCAATCAAACCTCACTTCTCTATTAGTGCAGACTATTTCCGTGACTCTGGTCAGGAAGCTGTTCATTTCCCTGGAGGAAGCTGGTGAAAATGAAGTTTGCCAGCCACTGAGATTGCCTTCTGCAGGTAACACCTTCTTTCTCTCACACTCTTATTTCTCAATTTTCTTACCTCTGTTAAATGTTGGAAGTTCTTTAAGGCTTCCAAATGCATTGCATGTAATTGCATGTAATTGGGTCTTTGACCAATTGCAGCCATATTCATTAGGAAGAGCTAAGGAGGAGGCACAACTGAAGAACTTGCCAAAGTGTGGGGCAAAATGATGTGAAGTTCATCATATGAAAAATCCATTTTCATGTGTGTGCATGTTCTGCATCTCATATTTCACAGGCTAGTTTAACATAAAAAACATCGAGCTGTCACTTATAACCAGTGGTGCTATATCTGTCAAGATCCAGCTGATAGGAAATCAAATATCAGGAATATCAGCAAATCTCTTAGTACCAAACATTAAAGTCTAATGCACGATATTGAGTAAAAAGCCCCTGATAGTAAGCACTCTCACTGTAGATATGCTTGGGTAACTACAATGCAGTTTGATAAGCCCTTTCTGGACAGTACACAATATCAAGGAAACATTTAAAGTAATAGTTTAATTTAGTTTAAAGTAACATTTAAAATTAGTTTTTCCTCAGGGTCTGGGCATCTACTTAAATCTATACGTAAGAGCTATATTAATCTCTGTGTACAACTCACTCCTGCTGGGGCATGCTTCCTCATTTATCAGCAGGAAGACTCAAATCTAGGAAAATCCATTGGCACTTGCACAACATCTGCCCAATAACTTTAACAGTGTTTTCAATGTTTATATGGGTTTGTGTGGTCAGTAGGTCTTGTGATGAATCAGATAAGTGGTGGGATTCAATTTTTTTTTTTACTAGCAGTTCTATGGGCGTGGCTTTGTGGGTGTGGCGTGGCTTTGTCGGCGTGGCTTTGTGGGCATGGCTAAGAAAGGATACTGCAAAATCCCCTTTCCCTCCTCACCCCTCTAACCTGCTTTCCAGCTTCATTCTCCTGTACAGGGCAATCAATAAAGAAGTAAATTTTTTTAAAGAAAAAAATCATTTCTGGATCACCAGTGTTTGTACTTTGCTCACTGTTTTATGGGATGCTAGGTGGTTTGGTATAGCTTGATTTCTCCTGAGAAGCCCTGTCTTTGTTGTGACATGGAGGGTTATTGCCAGTGGTGGGATTCAAATTTTTTTTTACTATCGATTCTGTTGGCATGGCGTGGCTTGGTGGGCCTGGCAGGGGAAGGATACTGCAAAGTCCCCATTCCCTCCCTACTCCTGGAGGAAGGTTACTGCAAAATACTCCCTCCCCATCTCACTAACCTGCTTTCCAGCTCTGTTCTCCTGTGCAGGGCAACAAAAGAAGACCAGCCGATCAGCTGGGACTCAATGGGAGCAGAGAATAGATGGGGGCGGGGCCAGCCAGAGGTGGGATTTACCAGTTCTCCAAACTACTCAAAATTTCCGCTACTGGTTCTCCAGAACTGGTCAGAATCTGCTGAATACCACCTCTGAGTCAGATGTGGGTGTGTCAAGTGAGGTGATGGATCTTGTGATGAGTCGTGTGGGTCAAGTGAGGGTCTTGTGATGGGGAAGTGACCTCAGGTGAGGGTTATTGGGAGGTAAAAGGAAGACATATAAATGACCTCACAAAAAAGGGGCCAGGCTTTGAACTAACACATCAGCAATAGACAATCCTCAATAGGATTTGCATCTCACATGGTGCCTGCTAGGACTCCCAGTATATGTGGCATAGTTTTCCCTACCCCCCTCCTCAGGGTGACTGTAGAGCCCCACATCAAACTGTAGATCATATCATGACTGGGCTATAAGCTGAATGCATATATCGGCCCAGTATCTGATTTTTTTAAAAAATATGAACAGTGCTGCACTCCCATGATTAGATGACTTAGACATTGATATTGGAACATAGATCTTTTTTATATTTTATTGGGATCTACTACTCTAGTTGAAATGTTAATTTATATTTCTAGTCCATGTATGCCATTCCATATGCTAAATAAATAAATCTCTGTATATGAATTCTTTAACTTGAATCTTATGGTGAAATTACTTTGCTTGGTTTTTGCTTTCCTTGAATCTCAGAGACTTCCTGGGGAAGTCCCTGCAATCTTCTTGGTGAGGTTTTTCAGAAGTGGTTTGCAATTGTCTCTTTTTAGGACTGAGAGTGGATTAAGGTCATCCAGCTGACTTCCTGCCAAGGCAAAACTAGAACTCACAGTCTCCCAGTTTCTAGCTTGATGTCTTAACCATTATACTTAGCTTGTTCCCTGTTTTTCCTTAGTACCTGCACACAAATATATTCGCAACAAATGCATGAAAGTCATGATTTCCTTTCAGTGTTTTCCACTAGCAACAACATGTTTTCTAATCTCAACTAGCTTGAGCCTTTGCAGGATTTAGGAAAAGACATTCTTATCTGAAAGGTCTGCATGCAATGTGTTATATCTGCTATCTATCCTCCAAACATTTTGAACTGTAGCTCTCGCAAACTGCAACTACTGATTTTGCTGGGTGTTTGGGAGTGGCAACCTCACACGGAATCTGACATGACATCTAATGTATAGTACTCAGGGCCATATCATTTATTATGGAAAAAGACTTCAGAGGATAATTAGGATTGCAGAAAAAACAATTACTACCCACCTGCCTTCAATCGAGGACCTGTATACTTCACGAGTCAAAAAGAGGGCTGTGAAAATATTTACAGACACCTCACATCCTGGACATAAACTGTTTCAACTCCTTCCCTCAAAACGACGCTATAGAGCACTGCACACCAGAACAACTAGACACAAGAACAGTTTTTCCACAAAAGCCATCACTCTGCTAAACAAATAATTCCCTCAACACTATTCAACTATTACAAAGCCTGCACTACTATTACTGTTAATCTTCTCATCACTCCTTATCACCCATCCCCTCCCACTTGTGACTGTAACTTTGTTGCTTGTATCCTCACGATTTATATTGACTGTTTCCTAGTATGATTTGATTGTTGATTGTATCCTATGACTATCTTTAAGTGTTGTATGTTATGATTCTTGATTCTTAACTAATGTTCCTTTTCTTTATGTATACTGAGAGTATTTACACCAAGACATATTCCTTGTGTGTCCAATCACACTTGGCCAATAAAGTATTCTATTCTATTCTAAAATGTTTGGGATGACATTTTTTGTTCTATTTTAGGTAGAAAAATGTAGTAGAACTGTTGAAATCATCTCTCTCTCATACACACACACACACACACACACACAAACACACACAGTGAGAGAAAGGTAGTAATATATGGTTAACAATGAGAGAGACAAAAAAAGAGAGAAAGAGATTATATATTTTGAGTTTAGCAAATTGTAGCTTTAATGCTTAATGTTTCATCTCAGAATCAATGCCACAAAAGGCTGTTTCTAAATTTATTTTGCTATGTCTTTTAACATCTGGATTATTTAGTACATCTATACTGAAAACCAACAGTGGGCAGATAATGTGTAGAAATAATTATTCAAGAAATTAAAATAAGAATGTTAATAATTCTTATTAAAATGAAAGTAATGATGATGATCAAACTGTTAAAACTGCTTCTTTTCTAAAAAAAATCAGCTAGATATTGGAGAAGAATTTAAACATATTCCATACACTAAAATTATATCTTCCGTGAAGAAAAAGGGAACAATTCCTTTTGAAAAAAAAGTAGACTATTATTTTAAAATAGTGTCTCATATATGCAATTCACCAAGGAAAGCAGAGCATCTTACATTGTTCAAATGTTGCATTTATGACAAAGGAAAAGGTTTACCAGTGTTCCTTAGCATTGCTACATCTGATCCAACTTTGAAGACAAAATCTTGGGTAATAGATATGCCTATTATCTAAAAGCACACCATTCTTTATATACTGTATATCTCTATATATATTTCAGCACTGCTTCCACTTACCCTTTAATCAGGAAAATATCTAATTATATAACAGCTCTACTTATCAGTTATATTGTGTGTTCTAAAACACTTTACATGTAATTATTTCAGATGTAGCAGAAAGAATGACATTTTCTCCTTTAAAAAAACAAAAAATCAAAAGCAGAGTCCTTCACCTGTTGCCACTTATATTTTATTACCATATTCACTTGTGCCAGTAAGTTTTTCCCATTGCTCATTTGCTATTCCACTCTGTGCTGTGGGACAATGATTTCTTTTATTAAGAGCCAGTTGGCAAGATCTAAGAAGGATGATGAGAACAAATGTGAATAAGTTATACATGTCGTGGATGGCTGTGATTACTTCATCATGAGCACACACTAGAGATTAAACTATATTCCTTGTGGTACTGTTTATATTACATTCTTCATGGTGACTAATGCAGGGATTACATTTTCAGCCCAGTTTAATTTGCTCAATTAGAGAAAGGAAGCCACCTCAAAGACTGAAACAGGAACAAAATTCCCTGAAGTTCCTCAGTTCTTTTTTTTTTTTTAAACCTAATTTAGAAGAAGAGAAGACTGGGAGGGAATATTTATTTTGCATGTCACATCACCTTAAGAGTATTTTGATAGGCTTAAATATATTGAAAAGCTAACCAAGTCAAATTATCTATGCAACTTAGTCCAAGAAATTTGGAGAGTACATTAAGTATAAAGATTTTAGTGGTTGTATTTAAGTGATAGATAGGTTAGAAGAACATACTGATGGGCAACAGTTTATGGGACTATTCCCCATAGTAACATAAGAATACTTCGGGTTCTTAAAGACATTACACTTAGCACGGAGGCTGTGCACGGAGGTTGTGCACCGCCCTGAGTCCTTCGGGAGAAGGGCGGTATATAAATAACAAAATAAATAAATAAATAAATTCTACTGGCCCAGCATAAAGAAAGATGTGGATTCTTGAGCAGGTTTCTTCTGAATTTCTCTCCATGCACTCCAAAAGAGGGAAAGCCCCCTGAGTGAGCTGGGAAGAGTGGATTGGATGCAGGGGAATAGGCCACATGGTAGCGGCGTGCGCAAACCCAGCCCTGAAATCAAGGCCAGAGCCACCGCCCAGGGCACAACCGGAATGAGGCCACTTTGGTAGTAGTGGGTTTCAAAGAGGCTTACTACCAGTTCAGTGGGCATGACTTGGTGGGTGCATGCACACTTTGCGTAAATGCGCATGCCAAACGCACAGTTTGCACATGCGCAGGCGCTCCTCTACTCACTTCCCGTAATCCCTGTAGCTTCAACAGCTGATGCGCAGCAATCTGCTGTGTGCACAAAACATCTGCGCTTCAAAAGCAGGGAATAAAGATCAGTATGGGAGCCTGGGCAGGTAGGTCCAACAATAGCTTGTCAGAGAAAACCGGTTTGGTCTTGCCTGATCTTTGGCACTACCAGTACACCAGAACCGGACCGAACTGTTAGAATAGCAATTCTGCACTTTGGGTTCTTAAAGACTTTACACTTAGTACAGAGGCAATTTTGGTGGCCTGTACTGACCCTGTAACTACTTACATATATACATATATTAATAGATGATATTATTTTATTGTTTTCCATACTTAGGTTGCTGTAGCTCAGGAGTGTCAAACTCGATTTCATTGAGGGCCACATCAGGGTTGTGTTTGACCTTGGGGGGGGTGGGATGTGTGTGGCCAGAGTGAGCATGGCCAGCTTGACATCACTTCTGTCAGGGGCACCTATGATCATATCGCTCTGCCAGCGAAAATGGGCTCCTGAGCTCAGTTTTTGCTGGTGGAGGCAACGCGGGCTGAACCTTTGCTGTCTCCAGCATAGCCCTGTGGGCCAGATCTAAGCAACCCATGGGTTGGATCTGGCCTGCGAGCCTTGAGTTTGACACCCCTGTTGTAGTTGAATCAATCCATACATGTATCAGGAGTTAAGCTTGATTTGAAAGAGACCTTACTTTTTAATTAGTATTTGAGATTTTTGTAGAAGGAGAATTTGAAGACTGATTTTGGTGTTTTGATCTCCATAAATGTATTCAGTTATAGTGGTATGTTCTTCTAACATATTTGTCACCTCTGCCATACAATCCATAAAACTTTTATACTTAATGTGTTCTCCAAATTTCTTGGAATAAGTTTGCACAGGTGATTTGACCCACCAAGACTATTTTTCTAAACTCCCATGTCTTAATATCATCTGGGATCTTTCAGTCCCTTTTTTCACACTTGTTGACCTCTATGAAAGCAAACAGTGGATTTAATTGTTAGTCTAGATTTTCACAGCTGCTAAAGATGAGATTTGTACTGCCAGGTCTGGTTTCAAATCTGCTCTGACAAAGCTACCAACAGGGATAGCAAAATGTCAGCACGTATTCATTGTCTCACGTAGCATCATTGCAGAAATCATACAAACAAAGCTTTGCTGTCTTTTTGAAGATTCTGTTCCATTTAGAATGGCCCAAAGGGGAATAAAGTCTGCTAATCTTGGACATCATATTTTTTATCATTGATTTCTTTTTAATCAATCAAAATATATTTGGAGGTGAGAAAGAAAGTCTTTATTAAATCTAGCAAATAACATGAGGAATCATAAAAAATGAGACAGAAGAATATGTCTGTTATAAGAGCTCCATCTTTCCCATAAACTATGCTGACAAAATCATTGGATATGAAAGTTTACAATATAATCAACATTCTCTCTGCCGCAATTGATTTGCAGCTAATTCTCTTCATAGGCTATTTGATGCATTAAAAAAGAATATTTTTAGCTAGTGGTTGAAACGAGGGGTCCTTGGTGCTCTCTGACACCCCTGAATTAAGGTAATGAAACATCTGCAAAAAAACAAGCAAGCTCAAAGTCACGGCTCATGGGTCAGATGTGTCACGTGCTGGCCCTGCCCCCACCTGGTTTAGCAAAAGGGAAAAAATCCCCAATACATCGCGTGACAATAATGTGATGACGCGAGTTTGACACTCTTGCCCTAACTAGACAACAACATCAGTGCTATCCCAAAGGTGCTTTTTCAGGAGGCAACTAGACTTACTTGGTTTTTACTTATTTACTTACTTATTTTGCTTCTCATCCAAGAAGCATCTTCAGCTCTGGCAGGATAGTGGGGAATGGAAGGGTATCCTGCCAGAGGTGAACAAACTTTTTGGATGAGAAGTGAAACTAAAAAGGCCAGTTGCCTACTGAAAAAGCACCTTTGGGACAACCATGACCTGGATGACTGAGAATCTCTACAGATTATCATCAGTGCTAGTTGCATTTGATACATTGGTAGGCAAGAATTAATTTTGCAGAAATAAATACAGTATATTAATGAAGTGGTGAGAATTTATTTCCTGCCTTGCTGGCCTGCTATACAGAGAATGTTCTTTTCTAAACAGTACATGTGAAGAACACGTTGGGATAAATTGATAGGTATGAAGTGTAAGAAATCAGGCAGAGGTGGTATTCAGCAGGTTCTGGGCAGTTCTGGAGAACCGTTAGTGGAAATTTTGAATAGTTCAGAGAACCAGCAAACACCACCTCTAACTGGTCCTGCCCCCATCTATTCTCTGCCTCTCAAGTCCCAGCTGATTGGCTATGTCTTCTTTTGTCGCCGTGTACAGGAGAACGGAGCTGGAAAGCAGGTTAGTGGGGTGGGAAGGGAATTGGATTTTGCAGTAACCTTCCCCCAGGAGTGGAAGAGAATGGAGATTTTACAGTATCCTTCCCCTGGAATGGGATGGGAATGGAGATTTTGCAGTATCCTTCCCCTGCCACGGCCACCAAGCCACGGCCACCAAGCCATGGCCACAGAACCAGTAGTAATTTTTTTTGAATTCCATCACTGAAATCGGGAAACCCAGGCAGTTGAATATAAAGGTTTATTGCAAGCTTAAGCTCTCTACAAGAATCTGAACTACTAATGGTCCAAGCAAATTGACAGTATATAAGAATGGAATTCAAGGTGGGTTGGACTTAGATCTCTTGTGCAAAGGGACTTGAGGCTGATGACGTGACCCCTCCCTCAGGCTCAGCCTGGTTTTTTCCTACAAAAGTCTTGTATTCTCTACTCTTTTTTGGATTTCAGCTAATATGAAAGGAATGAAATTCCAAAATGAAAACACACAAACACACACACACACACAAAATAGCTACTAATATTTAACTTTTTTGTCATGGCTGCAACTGTTAAATGAATCATGCTGATGTTAAGCAAATCATGCTTCCCCCATTGACTTTGCTTGTCAGAGGATGCCATTCAACGTTGCAAATGACAATTGTGTGACACTGGGATGCTGTAATCCTTGTAAATACATGCTGTTTTCCCCGTGTCCAAATTTTGATCCAGAGACGGCGGGAATGCTGCAACAGTCCTAAGTGCAAGGACTGGTTGTAAGTCAAGGATTGCCTGTGTTCCTCAGAATTAATAAGAGGTATATTGGTGGGTAGTATTTTAAATTTCCATATGATATTCATATCTTTCACAGTTACCAGATAGTTGAGAATAACATACATATACCTTCAGGGGTGGGATGCTACTGGTTCTGCCCAGCTCTATAGAACCGGTAGCTCTGAAGTGCAGCAGACACCGAACCGGTTCTGTGTCTGCTGCTGTTTGGCTCACCCGCCCGCCTGGATTCTTACCTGTCCTTTATTTCCTGTTTTTTCAACCTCAGCTGCTTTGTGCGGCACAGCTGAGGTTGAAAAAGCAGGAAAAAAGTGGCTTTCCACCTGTCCGGGTGGCACAACATAAGATTTTTTTACACACGCGCATGTTTGGCATGCCCACACAAAATGTAGTCACTGAACCAGTAGTAACACCAATTGAATTCCAGCCCTGCATACCTTTCCCATGTTCCTCTACTAAATAGAGGTTTTGTTCATAGTTTCAAGAGCAAGTTAGCATGGTTGAATCAATGCTATTCAGAAGTATATGTTCATAGTATCTGAATATATAAAAGTAGGCATCCCGTTCTTTAGATCTCCTTGTGACTCACACAGCAGGAGTTTCATAGGGGAAAGCAAATTCTGTTAAGAATACATGTATAACTTTTTTCTGTAGAAGTTCTGTTAAGTGATTTTAGAATCATTCATCATGTGCTTTATTTCATCTCAAAATGTGTTAGGTAGGCTGAGAAGGGCCACCCGTTGATTGCCAAGTGAGACTTGCACAGGTAGTCTTTGACTTACGACAACGGTTGAGCCCAAACATTTCTATTGCAAAATTGAGACATTTGTTAAGTGAATTTTGCCCCATATTAATAAACTTTCTTGTCACAGTTATAAAGGGAATGACTGCAGTTGTTAAGTTAGTGACCTGGTTGTTAAATGAACCTGGCTTCCCCATTGACAGAAAGTTGCAAAAGGTGATCACATGTACCCTGGGGCACTGCATCCATCATAAATATGAATCAAGCATTTGAATTTTGATCACATGACCATGAGGATGCTGCAGTGGTCATAAGTGTGAAAAATAGTTGTTAGTCCCTTTTTTCAGTCTCTGGTAATTTTGAATGGTCATTAAACAAACTGTTGTAAGTCAAGGACTATCTGTATTTCTCACCTGAAATTCAGCTTGATGGCGTTTCCACTTTCCTGAATTGTGGAAGGGCAGAGAGAACATTCAAAATCGTAATATTTGGCACACAATACATTTGTGGATAGCCTGATCTTAAAAATGTTCTACTTAAATATATATTCTTCCTAACACTTTAGAGGTATGTTTTTTTCCCCAAGATAGGTTGGTTATTAGTTTGGGAGCTTGGTAGAGCAACAGACTGCATTCTCAATGAGCACAGAAAGAACATGAGGCAGATAAATCTTTGCATTGAGGCTCCCTGGGAATAATCCAGACATAATTTATAAAGGAATCCCCCAGGAATCTTGTGAATCGCTTGAAACTGCTATAGCTACAGGCTTGCTTCTGGTATTTTGCTAAGGACATCATCATTCACCTGAGGGACCATATTGTCATTAATGATACAATGTCCTGTCTCCTCTGCTCTATGGCTTTCTCTAGCTCTACACACTTCCCCATCCTAAAAGATGGTACTGTCTGGGCAGGAAGGAAACAATCGATGTATGGATTCAAGCTTCCATGGGTTAAATATTTATTTATTAATTTAAATGTATTTATTACATTTGTACACTGCCTGTTGTGGTTCATCCAGGTCATACATCCTTAGGTGATTCACAAGCCTTAGCAGTCTCAGAGTTTCCTGCTCAATTAGCACTTCAATCCCAACACAGAGAGTCCTGATCAACCTAGATAGTGGCAAGGAAATCCTGGCAAGAAATCTGCCAGAGGGGACACTTCTGGAGCATGAACAGTTGTCTCCCGAGGTAGTATTTAGCAGATTCTATCCAGTTCTGGAGAGCCAGTATGGAAATTTTGAGTAGTTCAGAGAACTGGCAAATACCACTTCTGACTGGAGATTTTACAGTATCCTTTCCCTGCCACACCCTCCAAGCCATGCCCACAGAACTGGTAGTAAAAAAATTTGAATCCCACCACGGGTTGTCTCCGACAACTGCACCTCCCTAACCCCTCCTCAGATAACAGATAATCAGAGTTGGAAGAGACCTTGTAGGTCATCTTGTCCAATACCCCAGCCAAGCAGGAGATCCTACACTATTTCTGACAAATGGCAGTCCAATCTGTTCTTGAAAGTCTCAAGTGATGATGCTCCCACAACTTCTGAAGGCAACTTCTGTTCCATTGGTTGATTGTTCTCACTGTCAGAACATTTCTCCTTATTTCTAGGTTGAATCTCTTCTTGATCAGTTTCCATCCATTATTCCTTGTCTTGCCTACAAGTGCTTTAGAAAATAGCTTGACCCCTTCCTCTCTGTGGCAGCCCCTCAAATATTGGAACACTGCTATCATGTTTCTTCACTAGACTAGCCATGCCCAGTTCCTGTAACCGTTCTTCATATGTTTTAGTCTCCAGTCCCCTGATCATCCTGGTTGCTCTTCTCTGTACTTTTTCTAGAGTTGCAACATCTTTTTTATAGTGTGGTGACCAAAACTGGATGCAGTACTTTAGGTGTGGTCTTACAAAGGCTCTATAGAGTGGAATTAGTACCTCAGTTGATCTTGATTATATCCCTCTGTTAATACAACTTAGCATTGCATTAGCTTTTTTGGCTGCTGTTGCATACTGCTGGCTCATATTTAGCTGGTTGTCCACTAAGACTTCAAAATCCCTCTCACAGTTACTGCTATTAAACCTGGTTTCACCCAGTCTACATGTGTACTTTTGGTTTTTCTTGCCAAAATGTAGGATTTTACTTTTCTGTACACTGAATTTCATTTTGTTAAATATATCCTCCTTATATCCCAGCCAGGGAGGGGCTTGTTAATGTCTCCTTTTCCTGGATATTTCCTGTTCATTTGTCAGTGAATGCTGTGTATTCCTGCCTTTCTAAATAAAAAGGGTTTTTTTCTCACGGGTAGGCTGTTGAGTGGGGTCTTGAAGGCTGGGTCAGAACAACTTAAATATAAAAGCATTAAAATCAGCAACAATTAAATAAAGATTAAAAATCAAGAGCATAAACGGTACAGAGTTGGGCTTTTGCCTTCTACCAATGACTTCTAGTAAAGCATGTCCTCATCAGGACCACAAACAATTAGCAGAGCAATTGTTTTAAGGCCCTTCCAGAAGGATGGAGGAAAATCTTTCCTCTAGTGACAAGATGCTCCAGAGAGCATCCATCTGTAGTGGTTCAGTGGTTAGAATGTAGTATTGAAGCTGACTGTGTCCACTGCCAGGAGTTCGATCCTGACAGGCTCAAGGTTGACTCAACCTTACATCCTTCCAAGGTCAGTAAAATGGGAACCCAAATTGTTGGGGGCAATATGCTGACTCTGTAAACCACTTAGAGAATGCCGAAAAAAGAACTATGAAGTGGTATATAAGTCTAAGCTCTATTGCTAGTGCTATTCCAAATATATAGTACAAATTTTAAAAAATTAGATTTAATATTAAATCCACAGACAGAAATGAGTATATGTATATGCGATGTTTTCATGTGATATCAATATATTAAGCTGTCTTAATAATCAGTATATTAAGCTCTTATCATTGAAAAAATTATTAAATTATTAAACATGTTGTGCAAAACTACCCACTTCATGTATTCTATGGTTCCTTAGAAGATCTGTATGAAGCAATAGGAGAAGCAAATAGCCTGGATAGCTGAATTGGTTATGAGGTCAGAAGTTTTCTATATAATTACAGTAGTTCCATCTTTCATTCATACAGTGTGTTGACTGGGTACATATATCTTGTGCTAAGAATTGTAGTTAACATATCTTCTTAATATAACAGTAATCATGTTTTCTTTATAAATCATTGTCTCTTATATCTATTATCTTTATAACATTCTTAACTTATTTCTTTATATATTCATCTACTCAATTTTAGCTTGTTTTGTTTTCCAGCCATCGATCAAATAAATCCCGTACAATGTAATATTCAGTTTCTTCTTTCTCTTTAATTGCCAGTGTTAATCTATTCATCTCTGCACATTCAAATATTTTCTCAGTCACTTTTCCCTCTGCTGGTATTTTTTCGCTTTTCCAGTTCTGATCAAATACAATCCTAGCTGCTTTAATACATGTATAATTAGATATTTTTTTGTCTTTGCTATAACATTCAGGTACCATCCCTAATAAAAATATTTCCAGTTTCAAATCTATGTGTTTCTTTATCATTTTTTCTAACCATATGTGTATTTTTGTCTTCTATACATGTCCACCACATATGGCAATCTTCTACAAAAAATTCCTAAATTTAAAAAAGATTCAAATTACACAGGAACTTACTCTCCCAGAGACCATCGTCTGTGAACTTCCTCAAATGCCACAATCCGCTTCTTACTATGCTACAGAGCCCCGGATTATGACATAGTTCATGCAAACAAGCTAACTTCACTGTTAATGTGAGCTGCCTCTTGCCCTCACCCTCTTATTTTCCTTGATGTCTTGAATCTAACTCTTATAAATTGGACACTAAATGAATAGTACATCCGAACCCATACATGCAACCCTGTACAATGCTGTTACTACGCTGGGAGCTGGATCAATTAGTAACTAACAATACTAGACTCAATAACTGCCTCGACATTATCTTCTGCAACAGCTCAAACTCAATATATGGCCTACAAATACAAGAACCCTTTTCAAACAGTGACCACAGTATGATAGACTTTTGTCTCAATTTATGCCCTCATAAAGAGGATCATAATGATGGATCCCCAAAATACAACTTCAAAAAAGCCAACTATGATCTCATAGATGCTGACCTATATATTCTTGATTGGCATATTCTGTTCTCTAGCTGTAATACTACAGAAGACCATTATAATGCATTCTTGTTTGAACTTGAAAGAGTCATTAACCTATATGTACCATTAGTAACCCCCCCCCCCCAAAAAAAATACCCATAACATTAAGGAAACTTCAATAAAAAAAAAGATTGCTATGGCCTAAAAACAAAACTAGCTATGTAGCAAACTTTAAAATCTGATACAACACCCTATTCCAACAGATAAAGGCAGAATGCACAAATTACTGCTGCAAGCAAGAAGAAAACCTCCTATGTACAAAATCCACCCACACCTTCTACAATTTTGTTAACACCAAACTTAAAAAAATCAAGAACCATCCCACCCCTAAAAAGGGCCAAATGGGAAAGACTGCAACGATGAAGCTGTTAACGCCAACCTCTTCAACACATTCTTCAGTTTAGTCTTTGTAAACAGCAATGGCTCATGCCTCACATTTCCTAGTCGTACCACAATTAACTGTAACGACCTACTACATATTGACTTTACAGAAGATAACCATCCCTATCTATTGGCCCTGATGGATTATGTGCATACTTCTTAAAAAAGCTCTCCTCTACCATAGCAGAACCCCTAAGCATTATATATGAGATATCATTCAGAACCAGCTCCTTACCAAACCTATGGTCCTTAGCTATGGTCAATCCTATCTTCAAAAAAGCTGACTCCAGCCTGGTTGAAAACTACAGACTAATCTCACTATGTTGTGTCACATGCAAAGTCATGGAATCAATCATTAACCAATTCATCACTCTCCACTTAGAGTCAAACAACCTACTCTCCAAAAAACAAATTGGGTTCAGGAAAAAATTGTCCTGCAATCTACAACTCCTACACTGCAAAAACATATGGACTACTCTACTTGACTAGGGTAAAGCTATAGACGCAATTTACATAGACTTCTGCAAAGCCTTTGATTAAGTAGTACACGACAAACTACTGTTAAAACTAAACTCTTACAGCATTTCCGGATCCCTCCATAAGTGGATTACTGCATTCTTGTCAAACAGGCAACAAATAGTAAAAATAGGGAGCGCTATATCAAACCCTGCTCCAGTTAACAGCGGTATCCCCCAAGGCAGCGTTCTAGGACCCACACTCTTTATACTCTATATAAATGACCTTTGTGATCACCTTATAAGCAACTGTGTACTCTTTGCAGATGACATAAAACTATTCAACACCACTGATACTGCTACTATCTTCAAAGCGACCTTGACTATGTGTCTGAATGGTCAAACATCTGGCAACTCCAAATCTCAACCAACAAATGCTCTGTCCTACACATTGGTAAAAAAAATCAATACACCAAATACAAACTAGGCAGATATGACCTCGTTGATGATCCTCACTCTGTCAAGGACCTTGGAGTTCTCATATCAAATGACCTAAGCACCAGAGCTCACTGTAACAGCATTGCCAAAAAGGCATTAAGAGTTGTAAATCTAATCTTACAAAGCTTCTCCTCCAGAAATATCGAATTGCTAACTAGAGCATACAAAACTTTTGCCAGACCAATACTTGGATACAGCTCATCAGTCTGGAAATTGCACTGCATATCAGACATTAATACAACCAAGCAAGTCCAGAAGTATTTCACAAGAAGAGTACTACACTCCTCTGCTCGCAACAGAGTACCCTATATCACCAGGCTTGAGATTTTGGGCTTGGACAACCTTGAACTACGCTGCCTATGGTTAGACTTAAACGTAGCACACAAAATTATTTGCTACAATGTTCTACCAGTCAATGACTACTTCAGCTTCAACCACAACAATACAAGAGCACAGAACAGATACAAACTCAGTGTAAACTGCTTCAAACTTGATTGCAGAAAGTACGACTTCAGCAACAGAGTGGTCAATGCCTGGAATGCACTACCAGACTCTGTTGTTACATCCTCTAACCTCGACTCCTTTAACCTCTAACTAACCACTATTGACCTCATCCCATTCCTAAGAGGTCTGTAAGGGACGTGCATAAGTGCACCATCATGCCTACCATCCCTGTCCTATTGTCCCCATTTATTCATACCTATTTCCTGTATTCTTACTCATGTTTATACTTATATCTATTATCTTGTAAGCTATTGACAAATCAAATAAATAAATAAAATAAATAAATATGATCCAAGTGTCTGGGGGCACTTCCAACATTTAGCTGATTTATCTTTAAACATCTTTGCCAGTTTTGCTGGTGCAAAATGCCATCTATAAAACATCTTATACAAGTTTTCATTATATGCTGTCAATATTGTTAATTTATAATTTCTTTCCCACTTCTGCCATTTATCTAATTCTATAGTATACCCAAAATTTTTCTCCCATGCTATCGTTGTTCCCTTTACTTGTTTTTCTTCTAATTTGACACCTAATAAATAACAGTACAGTTTTTAATCAGCTTATCTTCCGTTCCTGTTAGTATTTTATCCAATTCTGTCAGTTCCTTATAAATACCTTCAGTTTTAATGTCTTTTTCATATCTTGATTGTATTTGCATATATGAATATCGTTGCATATCAACTTCTTGTTCATTCAATTCTTGTTTAATTTTGAGCTCACCCTTTACATTTAATATATCACTTAATCATTTAATAATATACTATAATTATTTATATACTGTAAATATATATTATTAATAACCTTATCATTTAATCATATGCTGTAAATATTAAAAAATAAAAAATGAAAAAAAAGAAGTTTTCTATATTTCTGTGTGTGTTGTGTGTATATGTTTACTTCTCTTTTCATGCACCAAATAAGTAAATAATAATTGAGACTGTTTATATTGTCTTTGTGTAGTTTAAGCTGTTCACATATCTTCATATCCACGCACAGCCTTAAGTTGACTTCAACAGTAGTAAGGGAACACAGATTACATGTATTGGTTGGATGGTATGTTGTAGTTTTGGAATTAAATCTTCCCCAAAACAGCTAAACTATAACTATTAACCCTGAAAAATTATTCATTTTTATCCTTTTATGGTGAAGTAGCTTGGTGACTTAGATACAGAGAATATTTCAAGTTTCATTAACTTGAAGTTTCCCCATCAGTTCCTCGAACATAAAGAGGTAAAGTTATCAAGACTTTCATCAGATGTCTAATGTTTGGAACATGAGATTGGCTGTCAGAACAATTTAAAGAAAATTAAACTTTATTTTTTCTCCATACTCCACTGAGAGCTATTTGAGTCTTTGTTAGGCATACTAAGCTTTTAAATGAAGTCATGTCACTGTACAGTACGTCTTTGTGTGATCTGATTGCTGGTGAGGAGCAGTTTCTTCCATCATTATCCATCTAAGGTTGGATTATGACTGGTCATTACTGAAGGCATACTGTTAACATGATGATTCCGTAGTTTACTGTACTGCATTGAAATATATTCCGTATTTTTTCATGGCTCTCTTATGGCATCACTGATTTTCCTACCACCAGAAGTCAGTGATGTAGAAATGTAGAAAAACATTCAATATAGGTTAAAAACACATCAAAAACACAAAAGCCAAAGGCTTCTCTTCTATAAACCCATATCCAGGGATGCATAATCTTGAACTTAAGATTGATTATTACTGCCTTGCCTCTCCAGTCCAAACTGGTACTGAATACGTAAAATATCTGCTAAAGTTATTGATATTCTTCTGATGATCCCATGATTTTTTTTATTTTTATATTTTGAATATAAATAATACAAACATAATACATATAAATCTAAATGCAAAAAAGGGGGGAAAAGAGGCAAAAAATATTATAGTGCATTCCCCCCGAGACCATCTTTCCTTTATATTTCTTCTTCTATAACAATTAAAAGATATACGGTATATTCCAATTGTGCCCTTATCACCTCCAAAACCACATATTCTTGAGTAGGTTTATTCTCTTTGCCTTCTACGAACACCGTTTTTATAAAATCCCCCACATTTCATTATAATAACTTGATCCCATCAAATTGTATTATCGATAATATTTTGCTGAAGAAAAAAGGAAAAACTCTTATTTGTTGCTCCCCTTTCAAATGCTAATAAGGCTATTTGTTTTTCTTAGCTAAAGAAGGAGGAAGGGACAGAGGAAGGAAGGAAGGAAGGAAGGAAGGAAGGAAGGAAGGAAGGAAGGAAGGAAGGAAGGAAGGAAGGAAGGAAGGAAGGAAGGTTTAATTAGTATTTAAAACAAATCATTATCAGATGCTAGAAACATGAACTTGATTTTTTTTTGACAAGGACAAAGAGGCAGGTGACTTTTTTAAATAATGCATTCCCCAATTAACCACTCCTGCATGTTTGTTGGATGATACCAAGAAATAAAACAACTTGTGAGGAAGGAACAATGAACAGGATAATTGTCCCTGAGAGTAAAGATGACATCATGTTCTCACACAGTATCCTTTTGGCTTAATGATGTGATTACCATTATTTCTGACATTCAGGCTATAAGTGACATTGATTAGGGAGATGAAATGGTACCAAAGTTTTAGAGAAGTTCAAAAAGAGCCCTGGGAAGAATGTATTAATGGGAAGAAAGACATCTGAAATGAGTTAAAATGTGGGTGATGAGTAGCCCCAGAATGCTGGCCTCTGGTTGGAAGAGGAAAGCAGAAATGAACCAGAGGATAACTGATGTACAATGCAGCTGCTTCTACCATCAGCTCAAAATTCTTATTCCAGATCCCTTTTATCTAGTAATGAATTCTGGTGATTCTAGTAATGAAACTAAAGTCAAAATATTACTAGAAACACTGGTTTAAGTTCAAGCAATGAAGCTTCTGTTAGGAAAGGTAATGTTCAAGAATCAAAGCAAACCCAGCAGATCAAGAAAATATGGACAGGGAAAAGATTTTAGCCTGGCTTTTTTGCGTTGTCTTGTCAGACTCTAGGCAGCACTGCTTTATCTTCATTTCTTAGTCAAGGGAGCCAGAATTGCCTGAATACATTCCTGTGTTCACGAGGCCAGAGTAAATATATGCTGAATGTGCAGAACTCTTATTACTTTCCCACTGAAATGGTACCTATTTATCTACTCACATTTGCAATGCTTTCAAACTGCTAGGTGAACAGGAGCTGGAACAAATGACGGGAACTCACCCCATCATAGGGCACTTGGTTGGTCTATATTTCATGATAATGGGTTTCTGGAACACCTTTGGCAACGTATTTTTAAAAGTGTATTAAAAGTTTAAAATTGCCCAATGGCTGAATAGCTAGATTCCCTATAGCTGGCTGGTTTATAATAAAACATATTAAATGATTGCATGTGTGTGTGTGTTCACATATAAGACATACTCACACACACACACACACACACACACACACACACACACACACACAAACTATTTTAGCTTGCCAGATCCAAGTTCGTCTGCTGGAACACCTCAATATTTGTTACAAGGATTTAGGAATAAAACTACAATGTTTTAACATTGTGCTTCTTTTGCATGTTTTGGTCAACTTAATAAAAAATCAGGGCATTAATGGTGAATTCAGTTAACCCATTTTAAGCTCCACTCAATTCTAAAAATGGACAACAGTTTAGTCCTAGCCATTATGATAAAATCACCTCATGGTTCTTGCAGGATAAAGTATTTGAAAAAAACCCCTTCAAAATGCAACCACTATTTAGATTATCCAACCCTATTTGTAAACTTAAAGAGTGTCCATTGATGTTCAAAGTACAAATGGCTAGAAATAGGTTGAAATTTAGATTTTGAGTCTTACAGATAGTGTATTTCTTATAAGTACATATTGAATTCTTATTTAGATATGCCAGCACAAGAAATTAATCAATATTATCTTCAGTGAAATGATGTTTGGTTAGGTCTCTACTATTGACATTTATTCATTTGTAAGTTTGTTTGTTTATTTAAAATGTGTATAATGCCCCAAACCCTGATAATTCTAGGAAGCTTATCAAAATGTAATAAAGCAATCATAATAATAAAAAACTCATTAAAACAAGAAATCATCAGGCATTAGATCAAAATATTAAATGGCCTGGATAAAAGGACATATTTGAGCCCCTCGAACAGTATAATAAAGAGAAATTGCTTCAGTTTGATTAGTAATATTTTTTACAGATAAAGTGCTACTGAAAAAAATTATACCAGAATGATAGAATTGATAGAACTGCTCCATTCAGTAACTTAAAACTGTTTACACTTACAGGTCTACTTAATGTGGGGAAAAGTCACTTACGAAATGATATATATTCCTTCTGTTAACAAGGTTTTACTGTAATATGTGCATTTTATCTGTTTCATGTTCTTTCATACTATTTCCATTTTCAGAACATTATATAGTTTTGATAACTTTCAAGTAATTGTCACTAAGTCGCTATGAGCGAGTATAAATTTTCTAAAATAAATAAATAAAATAAATAAATCACTGAATTACATGGTAAATCAGAAAATCATTAAATGAAAAAATACTTTCCCATTCTATTTTCCTTAGAAGTTTGTTAATAAAGATGTATTTTATTATAACTCCTAAATTATAACTCTAAGTGGTAAAAAATGGACAAAATCCTTGTCAGTTTTGGAAATTTAGGGGCTAACTTTGGGTAAACAAAGTTGTATATGATTTCTTAAAAACTTTGCAGATGAATCCAAAATAAAATGTTTTCTTTTTCTCTTAGCAGAAAGGAAAATTGTGACTTTGAATATTCAAACTCAGCCAACATATAAAACAATATCCAATATTGTTGGGTATTTAAAAGGAGCTACAGTTCCTGGTAGGTTTATTTTGATTTCTCCATGTGCTAACTTTTGCAAGTCACTTGACATATTTTTGAACAAGAACAGAATTTCACAACTTGTTCTGGACTGTGGATTACATTTAACCTTCAAACTATACATAACAGCCTATTATTTTTTAGACTTTGTTCTACATAGTTACCCAGACTGAGCACTTACACCTATCTGAAAAATAATTATGGGAGTTGAAATCCACACATTAAACATACTAAGGTTAAAAAACACTGATGTAAACAATATACATCTTCTTAGCACAGTCTACATAGTGTACTTTGGTTTACTGTGATTTAGTTTAATTATTTCGTATCTGAGTAAGACTTCTGGTAGGAGTAACATTTGCCTGAAAGAAGATACCTACAGACCTTTAGCAAACAGAAAGCAAGAAACTATGATTGACAATTATTTCAACTCACTTTAAGTACAGTGAACTATTTGAATTACTTCCAAAAATATAGTAATTACTAAAAACCAAGCAAGACACATCTAACCCCTTAAGATAGTTTAGATCCATTTTAGTTGGCTGCTATAACTACTCAGTCTTATGTCTTTTCAGATAGATTCATTGAATGATTCACTATAAAATATTCTACATTATAAATGATGTTGTTAGCTTGGGATTGCAAGGTCTTTAAAATACAAGTGATTCTTGAACCCAGCTGATTATTATGGCAAATAATAGCTGTGACATAGCTGGCAAGAACGAGAAAGGTAACCAATATGATCAGTGTTTGGAAGGGCTGTTGGTTGTATTGATTAATCAGTAAAAGGATTTGCTTGCTGTATGTTTTTCAGATAGATACGTCATAGTTGGCAGCCACCACAGCAGTTTGCCTGGCTATAGTAGTGAACAGTGGGCTCATGGCACAGCAGTAATGACTGCACTTATCCAAGCCTTGATGAGGAAGGTGAAGAAAGGTTGGAGGCCTGACCGGACCATCATTTTCTGCTCATGGGGTGGAACCATGTTTGGCAAGATTGGTTCCTATGAATGGGCAGAGGTAAGAATGTTTACAGGTTTCTTTCTTCATACAAGAGAATCTAGAGTTGCCAATATCAAGGATAAGAATTATTATTTGATAATTAATAATAATCCTGTTAGCATTCCAAGTAATCAACTCCAAACCAATAAACTCTAAGACAAACAGTTCGTCAAAGTTCCATTTATTAGAGTTGTCATATTGGCACATGTCATGCCCCTGTTGAAGACTGACTCTGAGGGAGAGGAGGAACAACTGACAGGGAGTAGAAGTGTAGCTCCGGAGGTTGTGGAGGAGGCTGGGCAGTCAGAGGAAGACCCAGGCCCATCCCCTCTCCATCCTATGGTATGAAGGGAGGAGAGGATAAGGGAGAGATGTGAATGGCATGGTCTATGGGGGAGGAAATTGCCTTGATTCTCTTCATGGGCTGCAGCTGTGAGAACTGGTTAAAAGGATGGACATGCATATGGGCCAGTGCTGGAAACAAAGCATGGAAATATCTCTAGTTTGTCGTTCCTCTCTGAGTTTGGTGTCTTTCCCAGTGTGTGTTTTGATATCTGTGGACTTCTTCAAGCCCTTATCTTGCCTGGTTCCCTTAATTGCTTCAGTGTGGTTTGTGTTGTTTTTACTCTTTATAATTTATAAGCATTTTTAGTTTAAACGGCATTTCCTCCTTTTCATAACTGCTTGTGGGGGAGTTTTTTGTCTCCAGTCAAGGATATTTGGAGCTTTGAAGCAAAGTGAAGGAATAAAAGAGTCTTCACCTGTTTTTGTGACTGTGTTTATTTTGTATCCCACCCTGGGTCATCACAGCACATCTGGGAAAACTCGAATCTGAGAGTTCCAGATTTTCCCTTCCCAGAAGATAAATCAAAGATCCATCCCTTGCACCCATCAGTCCATCACATGGCCCAATCAAATCTTCATCCCAACTGGAGACATTCCTTCAGACACTCCTCTCCAGGTGAAGGGCAACATGTCCTTGATTCTTTGAGAAAGAATGTTGTTGTGTCTAGTCTTCTACCCCACTATGAAATCCCCCCTGCCAAATTCCCAGGCACTGAATTTGGCAGCCTTGAAGATTCCAAGTAAAAAGTGGCTTCCAAGGCTCACATATACCTTGCCCTATGGAACTTCCTGGTCTCCTGTTGCTAAATTTTATTCTCTGAGCATGTCCCTTTTCTTCCTTCTCAGATATGTTTTCTAAAGATTCAGATGAGTGAAAACTAAATCTAAGCTGCCTGACAACTTGTTTATGTGTTCGGTGATTGTACCTGGAAAGATGAATTAGTGGTACACGTGAAGAAAAAGAGAGGGCCATGATATCTGAAAATTCCCCAGTTATACATCTTTTATCAATTGCCATTATGATTATCATCTAAATCAATATCTAATTAATTGAGTGATGATTCCAATGATTTTTGTCCTAGGCAAGAACTAAAGAATCATGTTGTTGTCACTGAAAAATGTAAACTGTTGTAAGTAGGGTCACCTTTTGAAATATTAATGGTGTAAAGTACAGTAAATGTAAACTTTCTAAATATTTGTTTGAGCCATGGTGGCATAGTGGTTAGAATGCAGTATTGCAGGGTAATTCAGCTCACTGCCAGGAGTTCAATCTTCCTCCTGGCTCAAGACTGATTCAGCCTTCCATCCTTCCGAGGTCAGTAAAATGAGGACCCAGATTGTTGGGGGCAATATGCTAACTCTATAAACTGCTTAGAAGGGCTGTAAAACATTATGAAGCAGTATATAAGTCTAAGTGCTAAGTGCTTTTTGGTAGACTTTCAGTTTTCATCTTCATGACAATTTTTTTTCCCTCCAGAATCTTTTGACCTCAATTTGCAAAGCACGGTTGTTTTTCATCAATTCCACAGTCTCTTCATATCAGTGAACTTTCCCTTCTCTAGTGTGTTGTGTTTTAAGTGTTTATTAGCTTGAATTTTGAAATCCCACAAAATGTTGATTTCCTCATTTTTTGCAAAAGGCGCTGATACTCTTCAAACAACCAGACAATCAAAGCTCTTATGGAAAGATTTTGTTCTTTTTTTTACTTAATAATGCTATTGACATTTTAAATTAATAGTAAAATTAATGCAAAGTAAACTAGAGAAAAAAGAATAGAAGCTCAGAAGGTACAGAACAAAGAAAGAGTAAAGATATTAAAACACATGTAGATGAAAACTGATCATTTAGAGCTATTATTTTACATGAATTCAGGCAATTAATCAGTATTTTAGAGCCTCCTCCTCTAATTTGTAGCCAATTAAAATGTTCTTTAACAGCAAATAGACAATAAGTTGTGTCAACTGAATGTTGAATTTAGCAAAAGGAAACAATTTTCTAGATGCATCGTAGAATCCACTGAGAGTACAAGAATGGTTAATAACACCGTCTGTCAGTCGATCAGTGACTAGAGGGAACTGGATAAATAAGCCATAAAGATAATCGAGGTAGGTGGCTAATTGGTACATGCCTTTTGGTCAGATCAAGCAATAAAACTTCCAGGAGAGAAAAAGGAGGTGGACAATATTACAATTCAACTCAGATATATACCAGCCTGTTGGATTTGAATAGGATGCTTTTTGTAGATTTTAGTTCTGCATTTAACACAATTCTTCCACATAGACTGGTGCCTAAACTTCTGAACCTTGGACTTTCTTATTCAACCTGCCTTTGGATTATGGATTTTCTGTCTGGCCGCTCACAGAGGGTCAGATTAGGTAATCATACCTCTTCAGCCCTTATTCTTAACACTGGTACACCACAGGGTTGCATGCTGAGTCCCTTACTCTACTCTTTATGTGCATAACTGTATTCACACTCATTCTAGTAATACTAAATTTGCAGATGATACAACAGTGTTGGGACTCATCTCCGGGGGGGATGAGTCTGCCTACCAAGATGAGGTGAACCGGTTGCTTTCATAGTGTGGAGACAATAACTTGGTCCTCAACACCAATGAGACCAAGGAGCTTACAGTGGACCTTAGAAGGAACAGATCAGACATCCCAGCTCTTGCTTATCAATGGAGACCGAGTAGAGCAAGTGGTCAGTTTTACGTTTCTGGGTGTTACCATAAAAGAGGACCTGACCTGGGGTGCTCACATTGAAGCATTGATCAAAAGGGCCCAGCAGATATTATACTACCTGAGACTTCTCAGAAAACAACAACTGAATGAAAAACTGCTGGTAACCTTCTACTGCTGCACCATAGAGAGTATCCTAACTTACTGCACCTGTGTATGGTTTGCCAATTGCACAGTGGCAGATAGGACAGCACTCCAGAGGGTTAACATCATTGCCCAGAAGATCATTGGTTGCCCTCTCCCCTCTTTGGAAGAGCTTTATAGTTCCTGCTGCCTTAAGAAAGTTCAAAACATTCTTAAAGATCCATCTCCTCCTGGGCACCTTTTTTTTTCAACTATTACCATCTGGCAGATGGTACAGAATAATAAAAACAAGGATAAATAGGCTGAAAAACAGCTTCTATCCCAGGACAGTAGCTCTGTTGAATTCTACTATATAATATATACTGTATATACTGAATATACTGTATATACTGTATAATAGTTATGGAATCACCGTACATTTTTTCTCATCACCTTGGGTTCCTAGCCTTGTTAGCATCACTAATCTTAAGGAAATCATCAAAGTTCAGAACTGATGTGGCCAACCTCACCTCAGGAGAGAGAAGATTCTACAATGTGTGAATTTTATGCATTTCAGATCATAATTTCCAATTTATAACTCTCAGCCACCTTAATCAAGTAATGAATCAAGGATGATAATCATTCTTAGACTTCAAGCTGCAAATTTTGATATGTATGTAACAGAATGTATACCATACATTAAACAGTATTTGGATTCTTTCAAACAATAATGTGGTGATTTAGTTGAAGTAAGGATGTAAAAATACCTTAACTGATTTAGGTATATTCTCAGTATCTGTAAATAGATTTGTGTATATTCTGAGTTGGCCTTGGTACAGAGTTTACACACTGAAAGAAAATACAAACAGAGATCCTTCCTTAAACCTCTCTTGTTGTTATGATGCAACATTCATAATACACTCTGACAGAAGAATCACAATTGCAAGAAGTTCTGCAGAAATCAATCAGTCAATCATCTATATATTTTTTCTTTCCGCAGACTAATCTAGTATTTTAGCTACATTGCACTAGTTTTTAAATTCAAAAGAATATTCTCTTTGTCATTTAAAAAAAAAACCTCAAAGCCTTTTTATCAAAATAATAAAGATAAAAGGAAGATAAAAGCAGGCTAAAAAAGAGTATAATAATAATAATAATAATAATAATAATAATAATAATAATAATAATAATAATAATAATAATAATAATAATAATGATAATAATGAATTAAAAGCATACTATTAGAAAAAAACAAAACAAAGTGGTTGCAGAGAGAAATAAAAAGATGGATCTTCAAAAGATGCCTGAAGGACATTAGCATTGTAGGTCTAGTGTATCTCAGAGGACAGCTAATTCTACAAAACAGGAGAACTTTAGATGAAGCTTTTCTCCATGGCATAAACTAATATTAGGCAAATCGTATGCAAAACCAGAAACTCCTCTAAAGGATTCTGAGCTGCTGATGCAAGTAAATAATGAGTAAATAAGGGTTTTAAAGTATAAAGAGGGCATAATGGCTTACCAGTGAAAGATGCTGAACTTGTCAGTTGGAAATATGATAGTCTGGGTTTGTGACCTGAATGCCATGCAACAAGATAAACTCTTATTATTTGCCCTAACTCAGTTCAAAAGCACAAAAATGAGAGTAGATAAATAGGTACCACTTTGGTGGGAAGGTAACAGTATTCTGTGTGCCTTGGTATATAGTGATGCTGGTCACATGATCATGGAAATGTCTTCAGAGATTGCTGGCTCCCTTGGCTAAGAAATGGAGATGGGCACTGTCCTATAGAGACAGACACGACTGGACAGAGGATAACTTTATGTATAAAATTGCTGCAAAGACATCAATCTTTGTATGTTTACTTAATAGAAACTTTGTCACCAAAAAAAATCTATTTCTCAGATTAACTGGGGGGGGGGAATCTGAGAAAGGACTATTGTGATGACCCAGGGTGATATAAAACAAACACAATCACAGAAAACAGGTGAAGCCCCTTTTATTCCTTCACTTTGCTTCCAAGCTCCGAATATTTTTGACAGAAGAGAAAAAAACTCCCACACAGTTACAAGAAGAAAGAAAAAAGCAACACAAACCAGGCAAGATAAGGGCTGGAGGATGTCCATAGATAACACACACTGGGAAGGACGCCAAACTCAGAGAGGAACCATAAACTAGACATATTTCCACGCTTTGTTTCCAGCATTCACCCATACGCAGGTCCTCTTATTCAGTTGTCACAGCTGCAGCCCATGAAGAAGATCAAGGCCCTGTCCTCCCAAGTAGACCAAGTCTCTCCCTTATCCTCTCCTCCCTGCATGCCCTAGGATGGAGAGGGGATGGGTCTGGGTCCTCCTCTGACTGCTCTGCCCTTCCCCAGTCTCCTCTACAACCTCCGAAGTACACTTCCACTCCCTGTCAGCTGTTCCTCCTCTCCCTCAGAGTCAGTCCCCACCAGGGGCATGACAACTATTTATCAAGCACCAGATATCTGGATTTTTAGGGATACATTTTAAAAAATCTTAATATGGAAAATGAACTTTGGGCACTTTACCAAGTTTGTGGAGTTCTAAAACAAAAGGGAAAGGGGAAAAGGTTGATTGTGAACATGCTGATAAAAAGGAAAAAACGTACTTGGCAATACAGACACAGACACAGACACACACACACACAGACACAGACACACACACACACACACACACACACACTAGGACATAAGTGTACAAAGAAACTACAATCTTATTCATTAAATTACCAAAGTTATATAACTACGCATCTCACAAAAAAGGCAAATCAGGGAAGTTTAAAACAGATAAAACAGCAAATATAAAAGTACTTTTATATAAAAATATAAAACTGCATATTAAAAGATGAATATTATAAAAACAAATATAGAATCCTTAGACAAAAGGAATAAAAATGGCCCCTACAGCAACAGAGCCATTTAAACATGTTTCCAGTTCCCTGGGAACTCCAGACCTGAGAACATCACCAGTTCTTGAGGGACTTTCAAAATATCAAAAGTGATGGAGCTAATTTAATCTTGGTGGGAAGAATGTTCCATAAGCAAACCCATGACAGAGAAGGCATATCTTATGAAGCCCACCAAAATTATTTCTTCATCAAATTTATATCATGAACGTATATGCATGTATATACAAATGTAAGTTCCTTGATTATCCACAGCATGCTTTCTCTGCCAGATATAGCGGGTTGTTATAACCAGGAGAGGCAGCCTGATGTAACCTCAGATAGCCTGGTTCCATGTCATGAAGGACTTAGAAAGATTAAAACTAGCATCTTGAGTTGGACCTGGAAATAAACTGGCAGCCAATTCAGCTTATGGAGCATACATAACAGCCTGTACTGCTGCATTCTGGATACTCTTCTAGGCAACCCCATGTAGATCTCATTGCAGTAGTCCAACCTTGGGTGACTAGGGCATGCTTTACTATAAGCAGGTTAGCCTAACTAGGAACAAGTACAACTTTGGTACATGACAAAGTGTGCAAAGGCTATCCTAGCCACCAGTATTGCCTCCTCGTTAATTATTGCCTGGGGCAGAAAAATATATTTAATTAAATATATTTAATATATTCATTACATTTGAAGATATCTCATCCCATGGTGACCGATGAGTTACTAGTGACCTAATGATATTAAAGAGGAGAAGAAATGCTCCAAATCCTGTGGCACCCCACATAGTAGAGGACAAATGTAGGACAACTTTTCCCCAATCATCACTGCCCATAATCAACCCTACAAGAAGACAAAGTTGTGCTGCCCTATTTCAATCCTCTGAGATGATACAGAAGCATGCCATGGTCCATGATATTGGAAGCTGCTGAAAAGTTAGGTAGTGAAAGGATAGATGTACTATTCTTATTGTGCCCATGCCAGAGGTCATCCAAAAATATGATCAAAGCTATTTCATCCTATATCCAGATCTGAATCTTGATTGAAAAGGATCCAGATACTACTCCTTTTTCAAGGTTTCCCAAAGCTGTTTTGAAACCCCTTTCTCCATCCCTTTCCCTAAGGGAGGTGAGATACTGGATAAAAATCATCCAGTATAATAGGTTTCGGTAATGGCTTCTTTAATGGGGGTAAACCATCTTGGTTCAAAGGTAAAAGAACATCCACCTCACTAAAAGAATTAACCACCACAGACTCACTCCCATAATACTGCCAGTCCTCTTTGACAAGCCAGCAGGGGCATGGATCAAAAGAATAAGTAGCCAAGCTCACATTACTGAGGATCTGTCCAGGTCCAAGGGATTAAAAACTGTTGTGGTCTGCCAGCTGCCAGCTGCCAGCTGTCAGATTTGGACAGTGAAGAAGTTGGGGAGGAACATAGGCCAGTCCTGGAGTCTGGGAAAAGCTCTGATGAGTGCTCTGTATTGGAGGCAGAGATGGAGCCAGAGCCATCTGACAGTTATCAGCTGCCTTCAGAGTCAGACATCAGTGAGGCAGAAGAACAGCTAGAGCTTGTGCGCATGTGCAGAGTTGCCAGAAGAAGGGAACAGCTGAAGAACAAGGGTTGACTTGGGAGTAAAGCCACAGGTGGATGGTGAATGGCCCCTCCCCTAGAGTATAAAAGAGGAGCAAAAGGGGAGTGGGGCTTTGCAGTATACAATTAGTTCATTCCGGCATGCTTGCCAAGTATTGCAGCATCTGAAAGATATCGTCCTGGTCACTATGCAAGCCTGATAAAGATCTGTAACTGGGAACTATCTTGAAAGATTGTTGGCCGGAACTTTGTTGGAAAGGAAATTCATTGTAAATTAAATAAAATGAGTTTATTGGGACGAGGACTTGGATTTGTGTTGTTGGGGAAACCTAGGTAAGAACAAGAACATTCCCAGATACCTATAATATGTAAGACTTCTTCCCAAGCATCTCTTCTGGACTTGTGACAAGCGCAAGATCCAAATGGGAATGAATTTGAAGAACTTCTTTCCACAGATGCTGTGCAAATTTCTCCACACATCCCCGTAAGAGGTTATCCATGCCCCTTCCCCCAAATTGGCACATGTCACCTGAAACAAGACTATGGAGTGGCAAGCTGCAGATACAAAAATGGTGGAGAGGTACAGTTCAATACTCTTTCTACCCCAAGGTAGGCCTTAATAGCAGCTCTAATTGATGTTCAATCAAGTTCATCTTTCGTGGAATGGCAGTAATGGTCCAGAAGTCTCTCTTCCCATTTCATCTTCCCCAATCCATTATAAGCCACATGGAGTGATGTCATCCATGCAAGAAGTGAGTCAGATAGGTGGAATCCAATCCAAAGGATTTGTTTGCCATGTTGTTCCAAGTGGCAACCAGGGCTATCAGTTGGCCATACAGCAGACCAACAGGGACAACCCCATCTCATTCGGAAACCCCTCTGGGTCCATCATTCACCAGGGTTATATTGATCTAATGCAGAGGTATCAAACTCGATTTCATTGAGGGCAGCATCAGGATTGTGTTTGACCTTAGAGGGCCGGGGTGTGTATGGGGTGTGGCCATGGTGGGTATGGCATGGGACTCATGTCAGGGGCACCTGTGGTGCCAAGTGCTAAGCCAGGACTTCCCTCACTCTCATTATAATTCCTTCCTTCCTTCCTCCCTCCCTCACTTTTATTCTTTTTCCTTCACCTATTTCCTTCTTTTTCATTCCTTGCTCTCTTTACACCTTCCCATCTTTTTCTTTGTCTTTCCTCTTTCCCTTTCACCTTTCCTGTCCCTTCTTGGATGCTCAAATGCAAAAGGGGAAACATTTCTCCTTTTTTTTTTTTGATAGCCCTCTGCCAGCAAAAACAGACTCAGGGGGGCCATGTGCAACTCCCCGCACCCCTTTTTCAGCCTGGACAGCTTTCTGCAACCCTCTACCAGCAAAAATGGAGCCTGGGCCCTCTGCCAGTGAAAATGGAGTCCAGGAGGCTGTGCACCCCCTCCCGAGCTCCATTTTCTCTGACAAAGGCACCATGGGCCAGTCCTTTGCTGTTTCCTGATCCTGATCCTGTGGGCCTGATCCAGCGCACAGGCCTTGAGTTTCACACCCCCAATATAATGGGTCCAGTCTCCAGGCAGGAAGATAGAAATCAAGGTCTGATCTGACAATGACAAAGGAATATCTTAGGAAACACAGTAGGTGCATATTTTCATAGGGATTTGAAGAAAATTTACAACTATAAACCAAACACTTTTCTTCCCCTTTTGCCCTATTGGCAGGGATTGCTTTTTCTAAGTAGATACTTTATAAATTAATAACATCCCCTGTAATCATGAAAGATGTACTTTCTGCTTAGCTTGCAAATTCTAATGGCAGGATTTTAAAGACCTGCCAGCTACGATAAAGCTGGGCTGCTCTGAATTTGAAGTAACATAAAAAGTGTGCAGATATTATTGGGCCTGAGTGTAAACAACGGAAAAGCATTACCAAAGCTTTATTCTTCTAATTGAATTATGGGCTTACAATAAGATGTGAAAAATATGGAAAGAGGGAACTGGTTACAATCAGTTATCAAAAGAATTCTTACAACTGCCTGAGAGCAAAATTTCTTCAGTTCCACTTCAAATCACCCTTGCATCAAACGTAATTGTGTTATACCCCTTTTGCTCAATGTGAAGAACCTCTTCGTGGAACAAATACTTCATTACTAGGTAGGCAATGGGAAATAATTGAAATATGCCTTTACTTTTAAAAAGATAACAAAATGATAACATTGGAGAAACTATGCTATTCACATCTACAATATAATACAATACAATTTTACAGAAGACAATGTTGAAAAAGCACTACGCAATCTAAAACCATCTCTATCTATTGGACCGGATGGAATATGTGCCTACTTCTTAAAAAAGCTATCCACTGCCATAGTGGGACCTCTAAGCATAATCTTTGAAAAATCTTTCAGGACCAGCTCCTTGCCAAAACTATGGTCACAAGCCACGGTCATCCCCATCTTCAAAAAGGGAGACCCCAGCCTAATTGAAAATTACAGACCAATCTCTTTATGGTGCGTCACCTGTAAAGTCGTAGAATCAATTATCAACCAATTCATCATCCTCCACTTAGAAACAAACAACCTACTCTCTAATAAACAATTTGGTTTTAGGAAAAAACTATCATGTAATCTGGGATCTTACATTGCAAAAACATATGGACTACACAGCTCAATCAGGGCAAAGCAATAGATGCAATCTACATAGACTTCTGCAAAGCCTTTGATTCAGTGGTACATGACAAACTACTCCTAAAACTAAAATCTTATGGTATCTCTGGACACCTGCATAACTGGATAGAAGCATTCCTGTCAGACAACAAATGGTCAAAATTGGGAGAGTCCTATCCAATTCTATACCTGTCAACAGTGGTGTCCCCCAAGGCAGTGTTCTAGGACCAACTCTTTTCATACTCTACATAAATGACCTCTGTGATCATATCAAGAGCAACTGCGTTCTCTTCGCTGATGTAAAGCTATTCAACACCACAGAAAATACCGCTACCCTTCAAAAAGACCTTGACTACATATCAGAATGGTCAAACAAATGGCAACTTCAGATCTCAACAAATAAATGCTCTGTCCTATATATTGGCAAAAAACATCAGAAAATAAAATACAGGCTGAATAGTCAAGACCTTATTGATGACCCAAACTCTGTAAAGGATCTTGGAGTACTCATCTCAAATGACCTAAGTGCTAGAGCCCACTGTAACTACAGAGCCAAAAAGGCGCTAAGAGTTGTCAACCTAATCTTACGTAGCTTTTTCTCTGGTAATATTACACTAATAACTAGAGCATACATTTGCTAGACCAATACTCGAATACAGCTCATCAGTCTGGAACCCGTATTACGTATCTGATATTAACACAGTTGAGAAAGTCCAGAAATATTTTACAAGAAGAATTATTTATTTATTATTTATTGATCGTATTTCTATACCGCTCCCTCTCCGAAAAGGGACTCGGGGCGGTGTACAGCCTAATAAATACATAAAATACAAGAATACAAAATTAAATAGAGTTTAAAACCGAATTAAACATAAATATAGCTGCATCCTGAAAGTTTAAAAATGAAGTTTAAAATTTTAAAAACCCTATTAACTTAAAACCCCTTAAACCCTTACTGGGCCAGGCCAGCCTGTTTAAAAAATAGGGTCTTAACTGCGCGCCGGAAGGAGAGGATATCTGTCATGGCTCGTATCTCCGGGGGGAGATCATTCCACAGGGAGGGCGCTCCCACAGAGAAAGCACGCACCCTCGGGGCCGCCAGCCGACAACGATCAGGTGGCGGTACCCCAAGTAGGGCGACCCTGTGGGAGCGTACTGGGCGGCGGGAGGTTGTTGATGGCAGCAGGCGGTCCCGTAAGTACCCAGGTCCCGAGCCATGGAGCACTTTAAATACCGTCAGTACCACCTTGAATCGAATCCGGAAGGCCACAGGAAGCCAGTGCAACCTGCGGAGAAGTGGTGTTACGTGGGCGCCCCGAGGGGCGCCCACGATCACCCACGCAGCTGCATTCTGAACTAACTGCAGCCTCCGGAGACTCTTCAAGGGGAGCCCCATGTAGAGAGCATTGCAATAATCCAAGCGGGAGATAACGAGGGCAGAAGTGACTGTGCAAAGTGTGCCCAGATCCAGAAAGGGCCGCAACTGGTAAATCAGACGAATCTGATAAAAAGCCCCCCTGGTGACGGCTGCAATATGTTCTTCCAAAGACAGCCGCACATCCAGGAGGATACCCAAGTTGCGTGCCCTTTCCACGGGGGTCAAAACCTCTCCCCCTACGGCCAGCGAAGGAATAAGCTGGCTGTATCTGGGCGCAGGAAACTACAGCCACTCGGTTTTGGCCGGGTTGAGACGAAGCCTGTTACGACCCATCCAACCCCGCACGGCCTCCAGGCACCGGGTCATCACTTCGACGGCTTCGTTGGGGTGCCCCGGGGTGGAGATGTACAGCTGAGTATCATCAGCGTACTGATGGAACTCCACCCCAAAGCCACGGATGATCTCACCCAGCGGCTTTACATAAATGTTGAACAGCACGGGCGAGAGCACCGACCCCTGAGGCACCCCACAAAGCAGGGGCCTTGGGGACGATCTCTGCCCCCCCGTCAACACAAATTGCGAGCGGTTGGAGAAGAAGGAGGAGAACCACCGCAACACGGTGCCTCCAACCCCCAACCCCTCCAACCGCTGCAATAAGATACTGTGGTCGACAGTATCAAAAGCCGCCGAGAGATCTAACAGGACCAGGACAGAGGAACAACCTCTGTCCCGAGCCCTCCAGAGATCATCAACCAACGCGACCAACGCCGTCTCCGTGCTGTGCCCGGGCCTGAAGCCCGATTGGAGGGGGTCAAGATAACTCGCTTCTTCCAGGAACCGGGGGAGCTGACGGGCCACCACACTCTCTACAACCTTCGCAACAAAGCGAAGGTTGGAGACAGGACGGTAATTTGATAACAATGCTGGGTCCAGGGACGGTTTCTTGAGGAGGGGCCGCACCACCGCCTCCTTCAAGGCAGCGGGTAAAAGCCCCTCTCTCAAGGAAGCGTTTATAATACCCTGGAACCAGCCTCGTGTCACCTCCCGAGTGGCCAAGACCAGCCAGGAGGGGCACGGGTCCAACAAACAGGTGGTGGCATTCAGTCCCCCCAGCACCCTGTCCACGTCTTCTACAGTAACAGGGTCGAACTCAACCCAAATGGCCTCACCGATATCTACCCCCGCCCCCCCGCCTGGAGATGCCCAGAGTTCTTCACTCCTCTACTCGTTGCAGAATATGTTATGCCACCAGACTCGAAATTCTAGACCTAGAAAACCTTGAACTATGCCGCCTTCGGTCCGATCTAAGCATAGTATATAAAATCATACATTGCAATGTCCTACCTGTCAATGAATACTTCAACTTCAACCATAACAACACAAGAGCAAACAATAGATACAAACTCAAGGTTAATCGCACCAAACTTGATTGCAGGAAATACGACTTCAGCAACAGAGTGGTCAATGTCTGGAATACTCTACCTGACTCTGTGGTTTCTTCCCCAAACCCCAAACTTTAACCTTAGACTGTCTACTATTGACCTCACCCCTTTCCTAAGAAGCCTGTAGGGGGCGTGCATAAGCGCACCAATGTGCCTACCGTCCCTGTCCTATTGTTTCTTTTATATTTTATTTTTCTTATATGTATCCATGTATTCATAACTATGTTATACCTATTATCTTGTAAGCAATTGACAAATAAAATAAATAAACAATATGCGAGCCTGTTTGGAAACATCAAGCACAATGTAATTCCTATATTTGAAGTTTGATGTGGAACAGCAGCATTTTTTTTTTCAAAAACAAACAAAACAAAACAAACAGACTTCCTATTATTTCAGAGGATGTGATGTTTTGATTCGCTGCTTAGAACTGTAGTCATTCTTAAATCCTTCTAGCCTCATTTTTCATTTTGTTCATTTGAGAAATAGAATTATAACCCCACAAGAGAGAAATTAAAAAAAGACTTCCTTTCAAGTTCCTAAAATGATATTCTATAAAAATTGAATTAAATGTTACGTGGGGAATTGAAGTAGGTGGAAAAACATAGCTTGTGTTCCCCCTTTCCTACATTTCAAAGGGCTATAACAAGAATGCAGGTCTTAATTAGGATCTGGCTTATTAATCATGTTTGTGTTTTAGGACCTTAGGAAAGTTCTCCAGAGGAACGCTGTGGCATATGTGAATCTCCATGATCCAATAAGAGGCGAAGACATTTTATACTCCATAGCATCTCCTTCTGTTCAGCAACTAGTAACTGAAGTTACAAAGGTGAGTATCACCTTGTATTGCATTTCTAATATGAAGTAGGTTTGATGTGACAATTCAAATTTAATAATAAGCTTTCAGGACAGTTCCAAAACTAATGGGTGAAAATGATAAATATAAGTTAAATATTTAAACCCTGAAATGCTTATAGATAGCATACATTCCACGATAAAATCAATATGCCATGATATTAAATAATTGGCTATCAGATCCGTCTGCAATCAGGAACTTTAAAAAGGTACACCAGCACTTAGTAATAACATTTAGTCTTATATGCTGCTTTACAGTGCTTTACAGCCAGAGGTGGTATTCAGCAGTAATCTTCCCCCAGGAGTGGGGAGGGAATGGGAACTTTGCAGTAATCTTCCCCTGGAATGGGATGGGAGTGGAGATTTTACAATATCCTTCTTCTGCCACACCACCAAGTCACACCCACCAAGCCATACCCACCAAGCCACGCCACGTACACCAAGCCATATCCACAGAACCAGTAGTAAAAAAAATGTAAATCCCACCACTGTTTACAGCACTTTCTAAGCAATTTCCAGAGTCAGCATACTGCACCCCGACAATTTGGGTCTTCATTTTACTGACCTCGGAAGGTTGGAAGGCTGAGTCAACCTTGAGCCAGTGAGAATTGAACTGCTGAACTGCTGGCAGTCAGCAGAAGTAGCCTGCAGTACTGCATTCTAATCACTGCGGCTCTAACAACCCTAATAAGCCAACAATTTTCCCCTTTGATTTAAGGCAACAGAGAAATTGCATCAGAAATAAGTAGGAAAAAATTACTCTGTGTAATACCAACGAGAAGTGGAAAAAGTTATGCCATGAGGATTGTTGTATCCATCCATCATTTGTCTTCTAAAACACTGTGAAAAAAGACCTCAGTAGAAGCAGTTGCAAGATAACAATATGAGAATCATGCTGGATTGCTATAAAAAAAGTTCCTGCTAAACAATATTAATAGAAAAAGCAATAATCTTTACCAAATTATATTGTTTGTTGGAATGGTAGAAAAACTTATTATTTGGAACTTAATAGAGTAGGGGATAGATCTTTCCTGTGTTCCATTATATTGGCATAGGACCAGGATATTTACAAGACCGCATTCTGCCATTTTCCTCTCACCGTCCAGTGCGCTCCCACAGGGAGGGTCTCTTGAGGGTCCCGTCGGCATCTATGTGCCGGCTGGTGACCCCAATGAATAGGGCCTTCTCTGTGGGGGCGTCTGCCTTCTGGAATGGGTTGCCTCTGGAGTTACGTACAGCCATGGACCTGGGAACCTTCAGGCATGCTTTGAAAACCTGGCCCTTTGACCAGTCCGGCTTGGGCTGATTTTAGATTTGGATATTTTAATTTTTATATTAAACTTTAGGGTTTTAGGGAGGGGTTTTAATTGTTTTCAGCCAGGGCCTTTAGTTTAATTTAGTTTTAACTTCTATATATTTATTGTTTTAATTGTATGGCTGTGCACCACTCCGAGTCCTTCGGGAGAAGAGCGGTATATAAATAAATATTAACATTAACATTAACATATTGGTATTTGAAGAAATTTCTTTTCCAACAGGTTATTGTTATTTACAGAATAAGATTTTTTTAAAAAATAAATAAATATTGCTTCGCTTTGTTTCTTCTCTTTTCTTCTCCTCCCCTCCCCTTCCATCCCCTCCCCTCCCTACCAGTGGTGGGTTTTACGTGCATGTGCAGGGCTCAAAAACTGGCTCTGTGTCGGGGCTGGTGAGCTGAGTTGTTTTTTTAGCTCAGCTGAGGTGTGGCAATCCATTCTGCTGTGTGAATCAGGTGAGCTAAAAAACAAGGGAATATAGGAGAGGTAACGACAGGGGAGTGTGGACGGGGCCAGTCAGAGGTGGTATTTGCCGGTTCTCCGAACTACTCAAAATTTCCAATACCGGTACGTCAAAACCATCAGAAACAGCTGAATACCATCTCTGCAACCCACCTACCCCACACTACCTCACTTCACTTTTTGTGGTCTTGAGTGGTGATTGCCTGAACTTGTTCCTTCAATTTTCTTGACAAGATTTTGGTAGTTTGCCACTGCCTTCCTCCTTGGCATTCGAAAAAAGTGACTACCGAAGATCATGTGGCTGGCTTTGTGCCTAATGCTGGACTAGAATTCTTGATCTCCCCATATTCTAATGTTAACTGGATTCCTTTTAAAAAAATAAAATCATAAAAATGCAAAAAAAATCATTAAAAATAAGCTATAAGTAAACACAATGTAATAAAATCATAAATCCATAGGAATATTAGCATTGTATCTCTTGTTATTTAAAGGAAGGGCTAAAAGCTATTTCAAATAAATAGAAATCTCAAATAAATAACTATCGGTGTCCTATTTCTGTTAATTGAGTTCCTTTATAATTGTATTTTTTTCAGCTTTGTTTTGAATATCTCCATTTGGAGGATGTCTGAAGCCTAGTGCACTCTTGTGCTTGAAATAATTTCTAGCACTATCTATAAAAAGAAATAAAATAGGACATTTACAGCAATCATCTGGAATAAACACTTGGCCCTTCTCAAAAGCCAAGTTATTGCATATCCTTCATGCAATCTTCATTTCTTCAATCAGTTACAACTAGTATTGTGTCTTGGCACAGGAATAATTTAAAAATACTTTTTTTTTCTGGGCTTGCTAAAGTATTCTGACTGAAACCTTAAAAAAAAAACACAAAGAAAGCAGATTTAAATATTTAGGTTGTGAAGCCAAATTGGAATTCAAACGTTCTGAGATCTTTGAGAGCATGCGTGAACTCTTTTCAGCCATGCTAATTATGGCCCATTTTATGGGAGGGAGATTCTGCCAATTTATATTTCTGTCTCTGAGTGTTCTATAAACGAAGGTGCCATTGTCAGCTTGCTGCCTTAATGAATCACCATTTATTTGGCACCTTATAATGGAAAAGTCTAAGTTGGTTGGGGAGGAAATTAAATCCTCTAAATAAGACCATTAATTCATTAGTCTCAAATTTACATTTCAGAGGCACAAAAGTTACTCTGACTGAGCCATTAATTTATATGCCAATAGGGTTGGCTTTGGTAAAACAAAAACAAGAAATAATCTTGGGGAACCTTGACATCTTACTAGTATATTGAAATAAATAAGATCCACATTTTAAAAAAGAAAAGTTACTTTTCCCATTCCATAAAACAAATGCTGCAGAGCTAGCCAATCAGACCTAGGCCAACTTCCCATAGCCAACTCCCGTGACCAACTCGCTATGGCCAATTTGCCACAGCCAACTTGCCATAGAATAACTAACCACGGGACATGAGTTACTCTAATATTGAAGAAATGGTGGAATAGTATCATTACAGAAATGATGCCAAAGAATAAACAAAAATGAAATGTGAATGAGAAAGATTATTTTTTAAAGTATATATCTTAAATAATTAAACTGAATTGTTGAATTGTCCCATGGTGAATTGGTCATGTTGAGCTGGGCACGATGAGTTGTCCCATTCCAAGCTCACCTAGTATGCAATATTTCCTTGCAGTTACAGTGGCCTTTATCCACCTGCACCAAAAATACAGGAGCTTTTAGTATGTTTCATACAGCTACAGCTTTCCCAAATGAGATCTCCAAATGTAACAGATTTTTTTTAATGATAAATGACGTCCACTGAGGTAATCTTGATTGGGGTTTTGATGCATATGTTTAACTCAGGGGTGTCAAACTCGTAGGCCATGGGCCAGATGTGTCATATGCTGATCCCATCTCCACCTCAGTATAGCAAAGTGGAAAAAAGTCCCGATATGTCATATGATGCCACCATGATGACCCAAGTTTGACACCCCTTGTGTAACTGATCTGTGTTACTTCATAATGGTAGTCTCAGTACTTGATACTTTTCATAAATGATTGTGCTAATTAAAGTGTTGGCAATTAGAACTGGGAATATGTGTTTTAGGAATACACAAGAACTGTAATGTGTAGAGATGAGTTTCATTTACCATATCCTTGTCACCATTCATATTAAGTCTTCAGTGTAAATCTGAATCAAAGTATGTAAATTCAGAAATAGGAGTATGATTTATGTTTAGTGTGTACAATATACACAAAATAAAAACATCCATTTATTTGCTTGCTTATTCGTGCTACTCTTTCCCAGCATATTTTCTGTTTCTGCAGTCCTAACAGGATACACACAAAATAACAATATACCGGTAACTAGGGGTGAAGCAGTTTTTAGTCACGTGAGAGCAATTTTTCCTTAAATCCAAACCAAGAAAATATATCCAAACAATGAGGGAGATGAGTGGCAACTAATTTCCTAACAGTTCAGTGAAACCACAATTTACAATAAATGGAAATTTATGCTACAACAAATGTAACTAGAACAATATAAAAAAATTCTATATTTTCTCCTCTGTCAATCTCTGCAACTGGAATCAATAACTAATTAAATCATGGGAGGAATTTAAATTTATTTGACCAAGCACATTTGCCTGGTGCTCATGAGAACCAATACAGGTACTCATCAATTAATGATGGTAATTGGGACCAGAAATTCCATCACTAAACAATGTGGTTATTAAGTGTTATGTTATTTGGCCACTTTTTCACAGAAATTCCAGCCGTTCTGATTGCCTTATTAATTGAATCATCATATGTCATTAAGCAAGGAAATAATGTGCCATTTGTGACCTCTCTGCCAGCTTTCCCATTGAATTGAATGTAGGAAGCCAGCAAAGATGGTAACAAATGGTAATTACAGTGAAGCTGCCATCTAGGTGTTTTTTTTTTACAAACACACACACACACACACACACACACACTCACTAATTTATCTCTATTTATCTCTCTTTATTGTGCTATTTCCACTCCCATCTGAAAAATCAAAATTAATAATCTGTGTGCCAGAGCAATTTATTTGATATTGCTATTTATTTTTTAAAATACATTCCATTGCTTAGAAACTGTATTTTAACAGTTTTTTTCCTATGTATCTTTGCAGCTATTAGTGAGATTTAGTCATCTTTTTTTTATTAAAAAGAAAATTTAAATAGGAAAAACTGTCGCTATTCATAATGTCATACAACACTTTTTTTGTTCCTTAGTTTTTAAAAGAAGAAGTTTAGTTGTCTTGAATGATATCATTGCCTACATGAAATTACAATTAAGATTGATTTTGGTATGTTCCTAGGAATCACATTTTGAGCTCAATTTTCCGAGAGCCAAAAAAGAAACTAGAAGGAACAGGGTTTATATTTTTCAAAGTTTCCCTATAAAAGCCTTTCAGAATTCAAAGGTCAGGCTCTTCAAATCTTTCTTTTTCTTTTGAAATATAACTGCTATGGCAACTTCAAAATCTGTTTTGCCTCAATCTATTTTAAAAGCTCTATTTCTTAGGCTCTATTTTGAGAGGCCCTTCTGAATATTTGCAGGCAGTTATCTCAGCTCCTTTGTTAGAATGCCTTTTTGTGGGTTATTTTCTAGATGCTGAAACTCTCAGCAGAAATTATGGAGGGGAAAAATTCATAAAATCATGACATTACTAAGATTCCCAAGGGACTTCAGGTATAATTTTCAATGCCAAACAAGACTGCTTCTTCTTTTCTTTGTTTCTCTTACATACAGAGAAGTCCTTTAGTATATTTCAGTCTGCTACATGAAAGACATTTTTTTCAAAAGGTGTCTGCCAAGGAAATAGGGTTAGACAATCCAAGCAAACATCAGTGAGGTACTGTTTGAAAAGCTGGAAACTATGTGATCTAAGCATCCCTGTGTTCTCAGCTGATCTTATGAGGAGAAAAATTTAAGAAGGAGATCCAGCGCTAACTCGTGTCTAGCTTTATATCGTTCCCAAACCCCAGTATGTTAGGGCATACGAATCAGCTGAATAATAGAGAGAGATCTGGAGGGAGACATGTAAGACTATACTTCCTCAATCTTCCATTCACATCTTATGTTCTGGGTGGAATGATGTTGAGGGGATTTATTTGAGTGTTTATTATTTATTGACTTATTATTGAGTATATATTAATTTATTATTGAGTATTGGTGGGTGTACCACAAAGAAGAGGGATCAACTTATTTTTCCAAAGCACCCAAAGGCAAGACAAGAAACAATGGATGGAAACTAGTCAAGGAAAGAAGCAACCTGGAATTGCCTAATAGTGAGAACGGTGGAATAGCTTGCCTTCAGAAGTTGTAGGTGCTTTCTCACTGGAGGTTTTGAAGAAAAGACTGGACAGACAACTGTCTGAAATAATATAGTGTCTCCTGCTTGAACAGGGGGTTGGACTAGAAGATCTCCAAGGACCCTTCTAGCTCTATTCTGATTGATTGATTGATTGATTGGATATTGTGATGGTTCTGTTTAACTTGAAGAAAGTAACAGAGGTGCCACCTGGAGCAAAAAACAACTCCATTGCACAATTTGAATTATTGAAAGGACTTTGCTGAATGCCACTTTAGGATATGTGGACTTCACTTTCATTAGAGTGAAATAATCGCACCTGATGTTATACAAATTTGTCTATAGTTCGATGTGAAGCTTACTCCTAGAAGACAATATTTCTAGCTCAGGGTTGAACTGTTGGGTACTCTAAGATTAGTTGTTTGCTTGAAGACAGTTCATTACCCAAGAAGAGAACATAAGCAGGGCTAGTGGGTAGGTAGTGTTTACTCTCAAACTGCACTTCCTTCTAACACTGATAATGTTAACTAGTTAGATAATAAAACATCTGCATGAAAACAACCTGTCGGGCTCTGGGAATTTACTCATGTCTGACTCAGAGTCTGACACATCACTGGGGCTGCGGGACTGATGGATGTGTGGACGACTGTCGTTTATACTGAATTGTTGAGATAGCTAGACAGCTGAGAACCACATGGACACTAATCAGTCATCAGGCTTATTTCTGGACCATGCATTGATGTAAACCACGATGTGGGACTTTGGTGATATCATTTAGTGGGAGTTATGATTCTGATTCAGATAGATGGGGGAGGAGTGGGAGGTAGGTTAGGATACAGAAGGGATAGATAGCAAGGGGAGAGAAAGGAATGTAAATAAAAAATTAAGCGGTGACAAATAGGCAAGGGGAAGAAGTGTGGGAGTAGATAATGCAGTGGTGGATGTCAGGTTGTGAGCTGGGAGGGACTAGAACACAGCATAAAAGGCACTGATTTTTGCTTATCAGGACTGGAACTGCTGGAATAAATTTCACCATACCAATTGTGAGTAGAGTGATTTATTAGTAAGATACTCCAGTACCCAGTTGAAGCTGAAAAAACCAAGCTCAGAGAGCACCAAGGACCCCTCAGAACTTAACCCATTTGTGGTGAACTATTGAATTGCAGGCTCGTCCTATCTAGACTAACCAATAAATATTTCCTGGGAGGAAGGAGTATATAAATACTTCCTAGTTGAACTGAGCCATTCCTGTGCATCAGAGCACCAACCCTACCTTTTGAAATGTTCCAAAAATCTTGGGGTTGGTCAATGATGGTGATGATGGATAAAACTGGCGCCAATACATGGAAATTCAAAAGTGCTTCCATCATAATGAGAATGGAATTATTATATATCTCAGGGCAGAACCTGACTATTTATAGATTGCATCATATATAAGAAATATTATATTTAAACAAGCATCAACTAGCCTTGGAGCTCCATTTGGCTCTATATTTAGATGGCATGCTTTATGTAAGCAGTGGTGGGATTCAAGTTTTTTTACTACTGGTTCTGTGAGCGTAGCTTGGTGGGCATGGCAGGGGAAGGATACTACAAAATCTCCAGTCAGAGCTGGGATTTGCCGGTTCTCTGAACTACTCAAAATGTCTGCTACCGGTTCTTCAGAACTGGTCAGAACCTGCTGAATACCATCTCTGTACGTATGTCAGCAATACCATCAGCAAACAGCCAGAGTATAGCAACAAGCAGCATTACTAATGATGGCCAGTGGCAGTGATATAGCAGTAGCTAGAAATAACTATGATGGATGGGTTTACCTGCCCGTGTACTTATATGAAAGTTTCAGGTTTATTTGGATTCATATAAGAATGGGAGATTTTTGACACAATGTGACTTACATTTTTATTTAGTAAATTCATATGCCGCCAATCTCAATCTATGAAGCGACTCTAGGCATCTTACAATAAAACTGGCTTCAATGCATTTTAGACTTTATAGATCAAAACTATTGTTTTGAGCTAACGTCAGAAAAAGAAATCTAAACCATTGTGTTCTAAGAATGCATTCTAGTGGACATGCAAGTATTCTAGCCAATGTTAGTTGTCAGGATTCCGGCACTTAACCCCATTTAAATCATGAGTCTCGAGGCAAACTTCCAAAACATCAAAAGGATTTATTAGGAGTTAAAAGGTGCAGCGTTGCCTGGGTGTAGCTGGCTCTGAGACAGGTAATTCATTGTCACCCTTGACCCAGGTTTTCCCCCACCCCCTGGGTGTATCATAATTCATATTCTCCAGTGGGACACATCCCTATCCAAGAGTCATCAATCATGCTCTCCAGTTAGAAGAAACACAGCACAGCAGAAACTTCGGTCACCTAGTTACTATCTTTGAAAATATTTATGGAATGCAGTTTCGGTTTGTGAGCTGTCGCACTGCTCCCCCCTCCCTTTTTCTTGGCAACTCTAAAAGACCATAGAAATATTTTATGCGTTGACATTAGCATTAGAACCGGGGTTGTCAAACTCAATGCTCATGGGCGAATGCAGCCTGCAGGGTGCTTAGATCTGGCCCTGGAAACAGCAAAGAAATGGCCTGTGGTGCCTCTGCCAGCAAAAATGGAGCTCGAGAGAACTGTGGCCCTCCCGTGCTCCGTTTTTGCTGGCAGAGGATTGCAGGAGGCCATCGCAGCCAAAAACAGAGCTCAGGAGCCCGTTTCACTTTCACAAGTGATCAGGGCGCCACAGGCACCCCCGACATGAGTGATATCAATCTGGCCATGCCCATTCTGCCCCCGCCCATCCTGGCCCCCAAGGTCAAACACAACCCTGATGCAGCCCTCAATGAAATCGAGTTTGACACCCCTGCATTAGAACAATTCATAATATATTTGGATTGAAAATGTTGAGAGGTAACCAAGTCTGTTCTTACGCTATCGAGCTTTTAATTATTTTGCTTTGTCTGCACTTTTGTCTTATAACTTTTTTTTTAATTTGCATTTATATGCCGCCCTTCTCCGGAGACTCAGGGTGGCTTACAGTCTATGGAGCACCATGCTAAGTGCTCAGCAATAGCCTTCATTCCATTGTATATGCCTGCCTTTTACTAGGGCTTTTGGCCCCCCCAAGCGGCATTTTTACAAAGTCAGCTTATTGCCCCCAACAATCTTGGGTCCTCTATTTACCTACCCCGAGAGGATGGAAGGCTGAGTCAACCTTAAGCCTGGTGGGATTCGAACCTGCACTAATTGCAGGCAGCTTGCACTAAGTGCTAGATGATTAACAGCCTGCACTACCAAGGCCTTCTGGGAAAACATTTGTGCTGAAAGGTGGCAGATAAATATATAGATAAAATAACATGGTATTCCACATATACTGTTTTTTAAAATGGATTCATGCTTTAAAGACTGATTTCATCTACTCTATGGTGTGCCCTACAATCACAGAATTTGCTGATTGTGTGTATTGCATTTTATTGCATATTGCAGTAACGCAGAAAAAGAATGTAATAAGTTTATTGTTGAACAAGAATGAAAAACTGAAAGAGTATGATTCATCAAGTTGGTATCTGTTTTGTTTTTTTCCTCCAGGATATTTTCTCCCCAAACTGGATGTTCAAATCTTCCAATGTTCTTCCAGTTGCTGCTTAAATTAAGTTCATCTACCCTGCTGCTTGTTCTTCTCTTTTTCTATTTCTTTATGTCTTTCCCAGCATTGTAAACTACTCCAGAGTGCTAGGAGTTTGCATAATGTATCCAAAATATGGTAATTTCAGCCTGTAACTTTGAGTGAGAGAACTCTGGGTTAATTTGTTCAATTATCCAATTCTTTGTTGTCTTGGTTCTCCGTGGTAATCTCAAGTCTTCTATCCTACCTCAAAGTTCAAAAGCATAAATACACTTTCTATCCTACTTATAACTTTCATTTCTATAGCTTCATAGGAAAATCCATTATCTGTACCACTCTGATCTTTGTAGATATAGACACATCACAGCATCTGAATATTTTTTCCCCAATGTCTTCATTTCTACCAAGTGATAGTCTATAGCATATTTCTTCCTTTGTTGTTAAAAGTTGATTCGAAAGGGGAGAAACTATTCAATAATTCAATATTTTCATTGTCAGTACTAAAATTGGTGACTGTGTCTGTTGCTATTGGTTTGGGTTTTTTTTTAATATTTACACTTAATACCTTTCTTTTCACTGTGTCTCTTAACTTGTATCACTATAACGTGCAGATCATTTGTATTTTAATTTTCCAAAGTTCCCATTTTTTGGAGTGATGTCATTTTTTCCTTGATTCGTTTGCTCATTTTATTAACATGGAACTGAACATATCTTTTGAGATGATGGAAAACTCTTTTCTATTAAGGGCTACCTCTTCTGGAATAATTTATTTAGAGTTGCATATGGAGATCATACTAAAAGAAAAAAAGAAAGAGGAACGAAGAAAGAAAAGTAGAATTACTCTTTTTTATCATCCTATTTTTTCTTATATTTTTCTTCCTAACCAGTACATTTTGTCATGCATGAAAGACCAGATCCACATGTGAAGGTCCAATTAAACAGATTTATTACTATACAACTGATGCATAGGAATCTTCTCAACTAATGGTTAGCACCTGCTTGCAATTAGATAAGAGTCAATGGATTTCAAGGGGATGCGTGGAGTTAGTTCACTCGTGGCAACATAGGGATTCTAGGCTGATCCCTTCTTTAACTCCAGCCCAGGTTCTGCCACTCCTTCCCTTGCAGACTTATTGTTAGCAATCAGAGATGTAATTTTGTGGGAGTTTGAAATTAGCTTGAGACATTGAACAGTGTCATTGTTCCACTAATATAGTATTCCTTCAAAGATCCACATGGAGCTTGCCATCCTTCAAGAAGGGTGAAAAACATATGGCATTTTCAGGAGAACCTGATCAGGTTTTATGAACTCCATAAGATGCTAATACTATTTTCCTTTTTGTATTCTTTGGACAAAAGTTTGCTATTTTAGTCATTTATTGTTACCCATATTTTTTTATCTTGCCTTGTAAACTGCCTTGAATACTTGAAACTGGTCAACCTGAAAAATCTAAGAAATAAATTTCCTTCCTTCCTTCCTTCCTTCCTTCCTTCCTTCCTTCCTTCCTTCCTTCCTTCCTTCCTTCCTTCCTTCCTTCCTTCCTTCCTTCCTTCCTTCCTTCCTTTCCTTCCTTCCTTCTTTATATTTCAGATTTCTTATCTCCCCATCTCCCCCAGAGAATGGCACTAGGCACTTAGGGCACAATGTCCTTTTGGATTTATTTTAAACACTTAGGTTTAATATGTAGTAGCCATATGAAATCAATATGAACCAATAAGACTATCTGTCCCACCTGACTTTTAACATTTTTATTTTTTTTAAAAAAGTTGGCATTATTTATTTAAAAGTTTTGCATGGCCACCCATCTTAAACAATTAAGGGTGATTCTCAACATCAATACAATTATTAACTATAAACTATAGTCATAAAACAATAAAATGATGAAACAAAAACATACTACAGAAAGTTCTACCAGTCATAATAGTTTGTAAAAATATATATTTGAGCCTGACGAAGATCCTACTGGTAAAAAGAATGAAGAGTATTCTGAGAATGGCCAAGGTACATATTCTGTAAATAAGCAAGTTTCCAATGGAAATTATTACTTTTTTTTTTAGTGCATCAACAAAACATTGTTAAAAACAATTGCCCATCTTATAGTGTTTTTCCTGTTATTTCTTTGGGAGTGTTTTGCTATCAAATCAATCAACAAACAGGATATCCTTTTGTGTTCTAATGATAGAATAAGCTTTTCCTTTATGGACTTGAATGATACTTGCCCAATGAGTTTAATGAAATAACAATCTTGTCTTTGCATGACAATCCATAGTATCACACTTTTGCATAGTTATATCTCAGTTATGTTATCTCCAGATTCTCTCCATTTCTTCCTTAGGGTCATATAGTTCTGGGGGTTGTTGTTATTTTGCTGCTAAATCTGAACCATAAAAATTTAACTAATTTCAGAAGAATTAACAAAGCAAACTACTTCTTATTACCAGGGTTTATGGGCAGCTGGCAAAGCTTGAAGCATTTAGATTAAATCAAAAAGAGGTTTCCCCCCCCATAAATTGAATTTGAATGACACCAAGAATCTAAGCAACCGCATAGAAGGAAGTATGAACTTTAATGTTTCAAATGGATTAATTTAACTCAAGTAAGAAATCATGCCTCATTAACTGCAGTCTTTGGGGATATTATCACTTCAGGCACCTCATTCTTCAGATAACTTTTTTGAATAAGCTTACAGTAGCATAAAATATAGCAAGAAGAATAGGGGGTATGATATCAGTGACCATACTTAAAAGACATTTCTTGCAAATATAAAAATGGAAATTTGGTAACTCATTCATTGGATTTGGCCAAACCCCAGGTCCTAAGGCAGAATGCAGTAATTCACCATGAGTTGGCAAGACTCATTCCCTTCAAATCTATTTCATTCTGGTCTTGATGGTTTCTTCAGAACATTAGAGTGGACTCACTATCCTTTTAGCAGTACCAAGAAGATTCCATACCCATTTTCCTCTGATTCAGGTGACCCTGAGGATACAGATAAACCCCAAGTGGCCTCAATGACTCTCAAAGAGCTAACAACCAACCTTCAGAGTACTAATGCCCAGGGGACTGCAAAGAACATAAATCCTTGTATTCCCCATCATTCAGCCAGAACTAAAGAAGTTTCTTGGATAAGAAGTGAAACATTTTCAAGGGGAAAAAAAACCAGGAAAGCCTAGTTGCCTTTTGCTTTGGGACAACTATGACCTGGATATTTGAAAATCTTCCGGGATGTAGATGCAGGTTTCCAAATTATGTTAAGTGCTAAAATTAACTTCTGTAGATGTTTCATAGTTTAACTGCACACCTTTCCCATCATGTTAGCTTGAATGAAAGAGTGATGAGGGGCAGAATGAATTCTGTTATCTTTTTTTCCACTCCTCTGTTTCTCCATTTGTCTGCAATGCTGAAAGAGGAAGAATTTTTCTTGAAGATCCTATTTGTGACCTTTTAAAAGGAGGGGTTGCATGATATTAAGAAGAAGCTGATATAGAGAGAATGTGACCTTTAACGGACTATACTCCAGAGACAAAGAGAAAAAAAGAGAAACAGGATGAAATGACTTGTGGTTTTCCTGGTATGACTTTATTTTAAAATGATTGCTTTTATTATCTATTTAGACTTTAGACACTGTATTAATCCTATTTGATTTGGATTATTATTTTTATCATTATCATTTTTAAGATGCATGGGTTTTTTTTCTTGCCAATTTGCATGTTCAGAAGCCTTTGTACCATATGTCAGAGAGCAGAATTTTTGTGGGAAATAGAGAGAAAATTAGCATCTCTATAAGAGTGTATGAGTTAAATGTATCCAACATTATACATTCAAAACTGTGTCAATATGTTATACCCCAGTCAACTTCTTAGGCTAATTTTTTTGGACAGCAGAGAAATAATGAATTCTTATCTTACCATTGAGACTCTTATAGGATCAGAACTTTAAGGCCTTTCCCCATCTGCTTTCCTACTGATTATTGGACCACAATTCCCATTAGCCTTAACAAATATGATCCATTTGGACTTCAGAAAATGCACTCCCAATCTTGGTACCCTTCAGACATTGGACTTCAATTCTCAGATTTCTCAGCATTGGCTAATCAGGCAAAAGAATGCTGGGATTTGAAATCTTCATCTTTGGAAGGCACTCAAGCTATAGAAAGCTGAATCGGAAGAACCTCATTGGAAAGAAAACTGTACTTGATTCTCCATTATACTTCACTGCTTTTTGAGAAATTAAAAATGATGTTTCCTCATTCCGAAAGGACAGCCTGCCTTAGCAAGTTATAAGTACCTGTGATTTCCGCCCCCCTCTCTCTCACACACACTTCTCAGCTGTCCCCCTACTTGCCAATCAAATGGCAGGTGCCAATCAGACAGAAGGGTAGGAGGCAGTGATGAGATTCAGTTGTTAACTTTCTAAGCAGTTTGGTGAACTGGTTGTTGGAAGAAATCATTAGGGCAGAAAACCGGTTGTTAAATTATTTGAATCCCACCACTCGTAGGAGGATGGAACACAAGATGGCTCCTGAGACTTCTGCATGAATAAAAGAGCCAAAGCTCAGGAGTCAAAGTAAATAAGAAAGCTAAAAGATAGGGAGCCCTGGTGAGAAGAGGCACCCAGAGAAAAAGCAGCAAAGATAACTGAAAGAAAATGAGGTGTTTTTTCTCTGGTCTGAGGGAAAAGTCCTTCAAGCCATTTTCCTCACATGGAATCAAGATTTTGGAGAGAAAAAATGTTAAGAAGTGCAGACAGGAGCCAATAAGCTGAAAAGGTGAAGAAAAAGCCAAGACTTTTGACAGCTTAGAAACAGAAAACAAAAACCAATAAAAGATAAAAGACAGATCAAACTGTGGAAAAAGTGTATAATTCTAAAGAGAGTGACAATACAGGGATTAAGACAATAGAAATATAGACATCAGCAATTTATAAATATATTAAAGATACAGGATAGAAAGATATGAGAATATATTGGAGTTGAATTTCATAGAATATAATTGCAATAGAAAATAATACAGGTAGCTCAGGGTTGAATTGTGGAATCCTTGATGCTTTGTTGAGAGTTTGAGAGTTTTCTGGCTGACATTTCACTAACCAACAAGGTATTATCATCAATATTACTGTGGGATCTGCTCCCTGTTTATAGATACAGTGTTTTGCCCTGCTACTGTTGATGGAAGTCCAAATTCTTTGATTTTTTTAAAAAGAAAAGTCTCCTCCCCAATCATTGAAAGGAGATATTAAAACCCAAAGAACCATCCAAGATAAAACATCTTTTGGTAGAAGGTGTTCTTGGTTTATCTTAGAAGTCAGTGAGATAACAGAGACTTGTGTTGGAAATGACAACCTTAATGTGCAATAACTTCATTCAATGCTGCTGCTCCTCAGGGTTAGGATTCGATCCTTTAAATCAGACCAATCAATCCATTTGGCTCATCTGAAAACATGAATGTTTTCAAATGTTGTGTTGGAAATGACAACCATAATGTGTGATGACTTCATTGCATGCTGCTGCTCTTTAAGATTAGGGTTAGGTCCTTTAAATCAGATTAATCAATCCATTTGGCTCATTTTATTTATTTTATTTTATTATTTATTTGATTTGTCAATCACCTACAAGATAATAGGTATAAGTATAAACATGAGTAAGAATACAGGAAATAGGAATGAATAAATGGAGACAATAGGACAGGGGCGGGAGGCCCGATGGTGCACTTATGCATGCCCCTTACAGATCTCTTAGGAATGGGGTGAGGTCAATAGTGGTTAATTTGAGATTAAAGGAGTGGGGGTTTGAGGATGTAACAACAGAGTCAGGTAGTGCATTCCAGGCATTGACCACTTTGTTGCTGAAGTCGTACTTTCTGCAATCACGTTTGGACCGGTTAACATTGAGTTTGTACCTGTTGCGTGCTCTTGTATTGTTGTGGTTGAAGCTGAAGTAGTCATTGACTGGTAGGACATTGTAGCAGATAATTTTGTGTACTACACTTAAGACCAACCGTAAGCAGTATAGTTCAAGATTGTCCAAGCCCAAAATTTCAACTCTGGTGATATAGGGTATTCTGTTACGAGCAGAGGAGTATAGTACTCTTCTCATGAAATACTTCTGAACTTGCTCAATTGTATTAATATCTGATATACAGTGCGGATTCCAGACAGATGAGTGGTATTCGAGTATTGGTCTAGCAAAGGTTTTGTATGCCCTAGTTAGCAATTCAATATTTCCAGAGGAGAAGCTTCGTAAGATTAGATTTACAACTCTTAATGCCTTTTTGGCAATGCAGTTACAGTGAGCTCTAGCACTTAGATCATTAGATATAAGTACTTCAAGGTCCTTGACAGAGTGAGGATCATCAACGAGGTCATATCCACCTAGCTTGTATTTGGTGTACTGATTTTTTTTACCAATGTGTAGGACAGAGCATTTGTTGGTCGAGATTTAGAGTTGCCAGATGTTTGACCATTCAGACACATAGTCAAGGTCGCTTTGAAGGATAGTATCAGTATCAGTGGTGTTGAATAGTTTTATGTCATCTGCAAAGAGGACACAGTTGCTTATAAGGTGATTACAAAGGTCATTTATATAGAGTATAAAGAGTGTGGGTCCTAGAACACTGCCTTGGGGATACCGCTGTTAACTGGAGCAGGGTTTGATATAGCACTCCCTATTTTTACTATTTGTTGCCTGTTTGACAGGAATGCAGTAATCCACTTATGGAGGGATCCAGAAATGCTGTAAGAGTTTAGTTTTAACAGTAGTTTGTCGTGTACCACTTAATCAAAGGCTTTGCAGAAGTCTATGTAAATTGCGTCTCTAGCTTTACCCTAGTCAAGTAGAGTAGTCCATATGTTTTTGCAGTGTAGGAGTTATAGATTGCAGGACAATTTTTTCCTGAACCCAATTTGTTTTTTGGAGAGTAGGTTGTTTGACTCTAAGTGGAGAGTGATGAATTGGTTAATGATTGATTCCATGACTTTGCATGTGACACAACATAGTGAGATTGGTCTGTAGTTTTCAACCAGGCTGGCGTCACCTTTTTTGAAGATAGGATTGACCATAGCTAAGGACCATAGGTTTGGTAAGGAGCTGGTTCTGAATGATATCTCATATAATGCTTAGGGGTTCTGCTATGGCAGAGGAGAGCTTTTTTAAGAAGTATGCACATAATCCATCAGGGCCAATAGATAGGGATGGTTTTAGATTTCATAGTGCCTTTTCTACATTATCTTCTGTAAAGTCAATATGTAGTAGGTCATTACAGTTAGTTGTGGTACGACTAGGAAATGTGAGGCATGAGCCATTGTTGTTTACAAAGACTAAACTGAAGAATGTATTGAAGAGGTTGGCCTTAACAGCTTCATCATTGCAGTCTTTCCCATTTGGCCCTTTTAGGAGTGGGATGGTTCTTGATTTTTTAAAGTTTGGTGTTAACAAAATTGTAGAAGGTGTGGGTAGATTTTGTACGTAGGAGGTTTTCCTCTTGCTTGCAGCAGTAATTTGTGCATTCTGCCTTTATCTGTTGGCATAGGGTGTTGTATCGGATTTTAAAGTTTGCTACATAGCTAGTTTTGTTTTTAGGCCATAGCAATCTTTTTTTTTTATTGAAGTTTCCTTATTGTTATGGGTATTTTGGGGGGGTAAGGTTACTAATGGTACATACAGATTAATGACTCTTTCAAGTACAAACAAGAATGCATTATAATGGTCTTCTGTAGTATTACAGCTAGAGAACAGAATATGCCAATCAAGAAATGATAGGTCAGCATCTATGAGATCATAGTTGGCTTTTTTGAAGTTGTATTTTGGGGATCCATCATTATGATCTTCTTTATGAGGGCATAAATTGAGACAAAAGTCTATCATACTGTGGTCACTGTTTGAAAAGGGTTCTTGTATTTGTAGGCCATATATTGAGTTTGAGCTGTTGCAGAAGATAATGTCGAGGCAGTTATTGAGTCTAGTATTGTTAGTTACTAATTGATCCAGTCCCAGCGTAGTAACAGCATTGTACAGGGTTGCATGTATGGGTTCGGATGTACATTCATTTAGTGTCCAATTTATAAGAGTTAGATTCAAGACATCAAGGAAAATAAGAGGGTGAGGGCAAGAGGCAGCCCACATTAACAGTGAAGTTAGCTTGTTTGCATGAACTATGTCATAATCCGGGGCTCTGTAGCATAGAAAGAAGCGGATTGTGGATTTGAAGCGGATTTGAAGAACAGTAGCATTGTCGGTGGTGTTGAATAGTTTTACATCATCCGTGAAGAGGATGCAGTTGCTTACAAGGTGATTGCAAAGGTCATTTATATAGAGTATAAAGAGTGTGGGTCCTAGAACGATGCCTTGGGGGAACCACTGTTAACTGGAGCAGGGTTTGATATAGTGCTTCCTGTTTTTACTATTTGTTGCCTGTTTGACAGGAATGCAGTAATCTATTTATGAAGGGATCCAGAATACAAAAATGTTGGCTACAAATGTTGGCTTGCAAGGTAGGCGAATCAATGAAGGCAGCAACAAAACCCATCAATGCCCCATAAAAGGATGGTTTTTTTGTGTCATATGTTCTCACGTGTTAAATCCTAGTACCGACTCTGCAAGGGCATTATGAATCTCAATTAAGTCTTGCTAAGTGCTTTGGCTGAAAGACAGGCTTCATAAATATTACAGCACTGTAATTATCTGGTGCAGCAGACTGTTGAGAAAGATAAGAAGTTCCTTATTGGATGTGATGTTTGGGAGAAAATGCCAGCGGGTTGGAATTTATGATTTTTGCTGTTAAACATGTACGAAGGCAAATCCATGCAATAATTCAGATGGTACAGAACTATAATTCTGCAGTATCCCCTTGATCTCTCCATTCAACCGCTTCTTTCACTGCTTACAGGATGGTGTTCCCTCTGCTCAGCTATATTATAATAAAAGTTTTATCTATCCTCAAATAAAGTTCTTCTTTCTTCTTTCTCCTCCTCTCTCTCCTCCTCCTCCTCCTTCTCCTCTTTTTTCTATACAAATAACTTATCAAACTTATTTCCAGTCTGTGCCCTGAAAATTTGGAGTACACTTCACCCCAAAGCCTCTCATCTTCAGATAACAGGAATGTCAGCTAACCATCTACTCCAGTGCAGGTTAAACTAGCAAGGTGGATTTTCTTAGCAAGCATAGTAATGAGAACCATTTTTGTCAACTTGACTCTATTGTTTGATATTTTATTTGGAACTTCTACAGTCTTTCTCCCAAGGAGAAGCCATCTCTTTATTTCATGGCTACAGTCATTATCCATGGGAAGTATTGCATCAGAAAGAGAAAATCTGTTACTCTTTTCTTCTCTGCCTATTTGTATTGAATTGGCATTGCCTGCTCACATAATCTTAACAGAATTTTTTAAAATTCTGAATAGCAGGCTGGTTTGGGTATTTTTCCATATTTAGCAAGAGATTATTTAAAACTTTCTCACTTTCAGGTATCAAAGTAGTATTATCAGCATAAAAGAAGATATGCTTTATCTTTCTTCTAACAATTCTAACAATTTTATTTATAAATCCTATTCTTTTAATCCAGTTTTTATCATTACATATGGTGCATCAACCTTTTAAAAATGAAATAATAGTATACAACTTTGGGGCACAACTTTTGAATGATTATTTCCAGTCTAACTGGAAAAATCATACAATTTGTGCCTTAGGCAGATGAGATGGCCTAGCACATACATATTTTGAAAAGTCTATGCTACATGATTTGAACTATTGATCAGCTATTATAGTCCCTAAAATAAACTAAATAAATAAAATACAATAAAATAAGCATTTTATTTTATAAATAAAATACAATAAAAATGAAACAGGTGTCTGTTTTAAAATGCCTTGCATTTGTCATTAGAATAGAATAGAATAGAACAGAAGAGAACAGAAGAAAAGAGAAGAGAAGAGAATTATGTATTGGCCAAGTGTGATTGGATATACAAGGAATTTGCCTTGGTGCATGTGCTCTCCGTGTACATAAAAGAAAAAATACATTCGTCAAAAGTCAAGAATCATAAGGTACAATACTTAATAATAGTCATCGAGTACAAATAAGCAATCAAATCATACTAAGAAACAGTCCATATAAATCATAAGGATACAAGCAACAAGTTACAGTCATACAATCACAAAGAATGATGAGAAGATTAATAGTAATAGTAATGCAGACTTTGTAAATAGTCGGACAGTGTTGAGGGAATTATTTGTTTAGAAGAGTGATGACTTTCGGGAAAAAACTGTCCTTGTATCTAGTTGTTCTGATGTGCAGTGCTCTATAGCATTGTCTTGAGGGAAGGAGTTGATATAGTTTATGTCCAGGATGTGAGGGGTCTGTAAATATTTTCACAGCCCTCTTTTTGACTCGTGCAATATACAAATTCTCGATTGGAGGCAGGTTGGTAGTAATTGGTTTTTTTGAAGTCCTAATTATCCTCTGAAGTCTGTGTCTGTCCTGTTGGGTTGCAGAACCAAACCAGACAGTTATAGAGGTGCAGATGACAAACTCAGTAATTCCTCTGTACAAACTGTATCAGCAGCTCCTTGGGCAGTTTGAGCTTTCTGAGTTGGCGCAGAAAGAACATTCTTTGTTGTGCTTTTTTGTTGATGTTTTTGATGTTAGGTGTCCATTTTAGGTCTTGTGATATGATAGAACCTAGAAATTTGAAGGTCTCTACTATTGATACTGTGTTGTCTGGTATTGTAAGAGGTAGTAGTATGGGAGGGTTTCTTCTAAAATCTACCACCATTTCTACTGTTTTGAGTGTGTTCAGTTCCAGATTGTTCCAGTTACACCATGAGGCAAATTGTACAATCTCCTGTCTGTATGCGGATTTGTTGTTGTCTCGAATGAGATCAGTCATTGTTGTGTCATCTGCAAACTTCAGTATTTCAAAGATGGATCATTTGAGATGTAGTCATTGGTATAGAGGGAGAAGAGAAGTGGAGATAGCACACAGCCTTGGGAGTGGGCTGTGCTAATTGTACAGGTATCAGATGTGATTCTGCCTAGCTTCACCTGCTGCTTCCATATGTTCTTGTGCAGAATAGGATTACTCGCTATGGCCAACTCACAGTTCAATGGAACTGTGGCCAATAATAATAAAATAAAGAAAGTCAATTCAGAAATACAATAATTTTAGATGTACCATAATTAGACTTACAATAATTTTGATGAAAACATGGTCACCAATAATAAAAGTAACTGAATTAAATAAGTAATACAGCATTGAATTGTCCCACGGTGAGTTGCCCTGTGCCAAGTTGGCTGCGGAGAATTGTCCCGTGGTGAGTTCACCATGGCAACTTGATCAGGCCAGTGGGCCAGGGCAAGTTGGCCATGGTGAATTGCCAAGGAGACTGTATCTTTGTCTCATCTGGATCCACTTGTACACATAAATACGTTAGCTTGCAGAATAAGTGTTATTCTTTAGTACTTTGAGCATTGCTTACCAATTTATTTTTATTTTTGGGGAATTTATCTTTTCCAGTCTCCTGTCAACACTGTTTTTCCATAGCTGCTTACAATACCATTTTCAGCTACATCATCTTATCATGGCATTTCATAACTTCTGCAATTGCTGTTGGCAATATTTTAGGGTATATTTAACAGCACATTCCAACTAGTTCCATGATGCAACTTTGTGTATTATTGATTTAGGATTTTCTTTTTTTTTTTGTATAATTTTTTCAAATATTTGCACATCTCTTCTTTTTATCCCCTTTTTCCAATAGACCTTTGTTTTCTTTGTTTCTTCTTATGCCTCATTTCACATAAAAGGATTCCTTTGATTTCTTTAATTTTTATAAATAAATATTTGCAATGCATATTTAGATGTATCTCCTTTTCTTATTCTTGAACTCAGAATTTTTCCTCCCGGTTCCCTTTTTTCTTGGTTCTGCTGTTCTTGAAATAATTTCTCAGTATTATTAGGAAGAAATTTCAGCTTTCTTGTGCTTTTTGCATTTGGGATAGTTGCTTATTTTTTAATGATGTCATGAATGTTCAGACTTCTTCACAAATTTATTGATCAAATCTAATGAAATAAATGTATTTTACTTTCATTACATAATCATATGGAGTATGTTTAAGATCAAAGGTGGTATTCAGCCAGTTTGGATCAGTTCTGGCGTACCAGTATTGGAAATTTTGACTAGTTCAGAGAACCAGCAAGTACCACTGTTGATTGGCCCCACCCATCCGCACCTGCCATTACCTCTTCTATGTTCCCTTGTTTTTTAGTTTAATTGATTCACGTGCAGAGCGGATTGCTGCACCTCAGCTGAGCTAAAAAAAAGCTCAGTTTACCAGCATTGACAGAAGTTAGTCTTTGAGCCCTCTGCGTGAGCACAAAGCACTTGCACATAGAACCACATATAGAACTGGTAGGAAATAATTTGGAAACCCACTACTGTCTAAGATCATATTTTGTTGATATGTCAACTGACAGCTGTATTTTTTTCCTTCAGCATAGTAATTATGAGTTATAATTTTGTAAGCCATTCATAATCTGATCAGCAGTTATCACCCAACATTATTTTTGTTGACTAAATAAAGTTTCTCCATCTTTACTTGCAGAGTGTATGGGCAAGCTGAGTTTGGAACCATCTATTTAATGATGGACGTGTAGTCATTTGTACTACAGATTATTCATCTGTATTTCTCTTTTGGTATTTTCTATAGATTTCTCAGCATAACTCTATTTGTCTGTCTCCTAACTTATTTTGTACACTAAGACAAAATATTCAAGATGCTATTTTATTCTTATTTTAGCATTCCAGTTTTTTATGACAAGCATGATATATCTGACTTCTATTTTGTATTTATCTGTGGTTAGATGATAGACATATATCACTGCAATAATGATTGGGATTAGGGAACTGAGATCCTTTATCATTCGTTTGAGTTATATCTGATCACAGACTTTTATTAAAAATGATTGCGTCTCCATTTTGTTTATGATTTTCTTGTCTACAAAAGAGGATTGGTTGTCCCTTAAATATGTACTGAACAATTCCAGTCTATTTCAATTTGCTGGTTCCTAGAATGTCAATGTTCAGGCTTGACATTTTGGTTCTACCAATATTAAGTTTGCCTTGATTCATAGTTCTGACATTCCACCTATCAGTGGCATACATATATTTGCAGCATTAAACTTTCCTTTGTCTCTGGTTATATCAACCATTGGACATTCTTTTGGCTTTGTTCTTAGGTTTTTCTAATTTCTTTAAGGTATCAGTTAGTTTGTGATGGATTTGCTGAGCAGTTAGAGTTTGGCAGCTTCAGTGTGGTATTTCAGTTTACTGAAAGGTTGGAAGAACCGTGGATTGTCATTTGGTTGATGCCTGTTTCTGCAACCATTCCAGATCAGGCTTGTGAAAAAGCTCAGCACAGTGCTTTGATGTGTTTTGCGTCTTCTGCTGCAAAGCGAAAGCACCGACTGGTATGGGTAGGAGGACAAGACACCAATCTACAAGCAGTCCTTATAGCTCAACCACTTATGAGCTCAAACTTTATGTTGACAAGTGAGACACGTGTTAAGTGAGTTTTGCCCCATTTTACAACCTTTCTTGCCATAGTTGTTAAGTGAATCACTGCAGTTGATAAATTGGTATGCCAAGTTGTTAAGTGAATCTGCCTTCCCCATTGACTTTGCTTGTCAAAAAGGTTGTAAAAATGAATCACATGATCTTGGGACAGAGCAATGGTCATAAATGTGAACCAGTTGCCAAGCATCTGAATTTTGATCATGAGGATGCTGCAAAGATTATAACTGTGAAAAGCGATCATAAGTCACTTTTTTCAGTGCTGTTGTAACTGTCACTAAATGAACTGTTGTAAGTCGAAGACTCCCTGTATTTTCTTCAGAAGAGGCAAGTTAGAAAAATAAATTGCATGGTAGTGAGGCAAATTTGTAAAAACCAAAAACAAGCAAGCAAACAAATTATAGGGCAGGGCTTGTCCAACTAAGATGCTGGGAAGAATTGGTAGAGAATTCTCAGAGTTGCTCCCTGATTTAAATTTCCTGATTTATGAGGAAAACAGAACAGTTAACCTGCATCTATACATGACTAATTAAAATGACAGCCCTGTCAGATCAGTTGTTTTTAGACAAAAGACTGAAGCCTTAACAATTCACATAAATGTTACTGTCCCAAAGGTGTTTTTTTCCAGAGGCAACTGGACTTTCTGGTTTTTCTTTAAAGACGTTTCGCTTCTTATCCAAGAAGCTTTTTCAGCTCTGACTGGATGGTGGGGAATGGAAGGATTTATACTCCTTGCAGACAGTTGGTCATTTGCATTCTTTTAGTGGGTTAAGGTAATTTGATGGTTTTATCTGGGTCATCAGAGTCACCTGAGTGGTGCAAATTGGTGTGGAGCCTTCTTGGAACTTGTGTTGTAGATTAGAGATAGATGATGTTGTATCCCACCCCCTCTGTTGAGAAAGGGCTGTTCAATTCTGATATAAATGGCCTCTTTTACCCCTCTTTCAAACCAGTGGTCCTCTCTGTCCAAAATATGGACTTTGTTGTCTTCAAAAGAGTGGCTTTTAAATGCAGATGGACTGCTGAATCTAGACCTGATGTATTTGTTCTCCTATGTTGTGCCAGATATTTATGAAGGTTTTCATTTGTTTCTTTCCCCAATGTACAGATCTGTGCATGGCTCACTGCATTGCACTGCATATACCACATTGCTCAATTTCTGTCTGAGTGTTTTATCCTTGGGGTGAAAGGGTCTGAGACTTGCTGCAATAATTTCATTCCCTTCACTTATACACTAAACCTTTCTATTGCATGCCACAGTTATCAGTTTTAGATGTAAAATCTCTCCTAGCCTAGGCTGCATAAATTCACAATAGTGTGACATACATTAACCATAGGATAGCCACATATTCATTAAATAAAGTTAGGTATGTATTGATTAATTTATGACAATCGAAGCTAGTGTCTATGAGAAGGAATTAAGAGCATACTCTGCTCATATCTCCTGTGAGGTTTCTTTGCTTTTCAAGTACATCATTATGTAGCAAATATGTACCAAAACTTTATTGCAGTTTGCATGGGCAGTTATGTGTGTTCCTTGATTAGTGCATATGACATCTCTACTCTTTGAGCTACTTTGGTTCTGGGTACAATTTAATGTGCTGGGTATAGTTCTGGGTACAATTTAATGTGCTAATAATGACCTATAAAGCCTTATATACAGGGGTGGGATTCCACCGGTAAAACAACCAGTTCAGTGATTGCACACTTTGTGTGTGCACTCCGCATTTTTAAAACCTCTAATACTTACCTTCTACTGCAGTCCCTGTGAATAAAACAGGCACAGCAAACCACTCTGCCATGCGAATCAGCTGTGCTCTAAACAAAGGAAATAAACAAAGGAAAGAGCAGGGGCAGGCAGGTGGGCCCACATGCTCATTGCAACAAACCGGTTCGCTGCCAGCTGATCTTCGGGGTTTGCCTGAACTGGTCCGAACCAGTAGAATACCACCGCTGCTTATATGATATGAGAGTGGGTTGTTGTAGAAACTGTCTCTCCGTGTTCTATTCCTTTCGGATTCAGCAGGTTCAATGGAAGAGGCATTATATTGTGGTCATGGTGCCCATCCTTTCAAATATCATACCTTTGGGGATTAGATTGGACATGACTCTACAGGCTTTTTTAAAGGCACTGAAGATATGGTTTCACCATCGTTCTTGGGGAATCTGGCCATCTACAAGCTCTTCAATGTTTGTGTTGGAAGTTATGGATTGTGTCTTTCACACTGATTGTATTCATTGGTTTTAACTTCATTTTAAGCATGGCTATATACTCCTTTTTGGCTGTTTTTAATTTGCAATTTGCATATTGTTTTTTGTTCATGGTCATAATATGTGAGATCAGTGACTATCTAAATTGAATAAATAAGCAAACATCACCCAATGTCATTGCTCACTTAAGTTTAATGCTGTTTCCAATAATAGTTTACATCCTGCAATTCATACCAGCCAAGGTAGTAGGAATTTTCAACACAGATAATAACACATCTGAAAAAGCCAGGAATATAGATAATAGCTCAGAAAAGCCAGATCTGTTTGTAGGTCAGCTGTCACAACCACTCGAAGGACTAGACAGCTTGGCAGACCACTTTTCTACTTCACAAGCATTTCCCATCTGTATATAAGTAATACAAGCTAAGGCAATCTTCTGCTACAGTAAATTAACTCTATTTCGACTTCCACTTTGGTAAGGAATATTGAGAAGCACAATATTCATTTGTTAATATTGCAGTAATGCTCTTGACAGTCTTTTGCAATCTGGTGTTCTTCAGACATGTTGAACAGTGGTGGGATTCAAATTGTTTTACCACCGGTTCAGTGGGCATGGCTTGGTGGATGTGCTTTGCCTAACGTCGGCGCGCAGCTTTCCCCACACCAGCTGAGACCTGCAGCACCAATCAGCTGGGTGAATAAAGAAGAGAAAAGCATAGGGATGGGTGGGAGGGTGGATCCTGCACTTTTTTCTTCTTTTTCCTCTCAGCTGATTGTCCAGGATTTTTGTCCTCCTCTCAGTTGATCATCCACTTTTTTTTACTACCAGTTCAGGTGAACCGTGCAAAACCGGTAGCATACCACCACTGATGCTGAACTATTCCTTCGATTCCCTGGGAGGTCCTTTAATTCTAGGGAATCTAAATGAGTTCCCAGAGTTGTCTGAACAAGAAAATATCTTTTAGAGATGGTTTGCCTTCTGTAAGGCCTGGACTGAGAATGAAGGTGAAAGTATTGGTTTTTCCTTGCCGGTAGCAACAAATTAGGAATATATTGAGTAGAATCAACCTCTTGTTATTTCATGAGATGTTCTAAGGCAGAAGTGTTGTGGAGGAATAGGGGGTACATCTTGATAAGTGTGATTTGTTTTTAACTATTGTTTTCTGTAGAAGCCATAATGGTTGGATTCCCAAGTTGTGCTAGCCCTTAAACATGATTTGCAAACTCTAGTGGCTCAATTTGCAAAACATGATAATCCATGAATAAACAAACAAATAAATAATTTTTACACCAGTGCCTGAATCCTTTCTATGAAAGCTTTAAGTCAAAGAGAGACAGATCTACTGTAAACAAATAAGGCAATCGGTGCAGAAAGCAATATTTTTGTAACAACAATAATTGCTGTTGGCTCAACTGGTCTTTTTGTATACTATGCAAAAAGATGCCAATTTGTTTTGTATCCCCAAACAAGCCAGCATGATGGTTAAATAAACTGTTGCTTAGCATGCTGAAGGAACCCACTGTCTAGTATATCTCTCCATTACTGGAATTTGCTTAGCTGTCTTTGCTTTGTAATGTTGTCAGAGTTAGGCAGTATTTTTCAACTTTTTTAAAGAGGGCTATTTATATTCCAATACATAATGCAATAAAAGTTGAATTGTGTGGTTAATCATTGCATTACAAGTAATATTGATCGTTCACATCAGTATCACTATCACAAACACATCAATATTGCTTACAAGAGGGATGATCCTATTAAACATTTTTTTTAAAAAAAGTCTATTACATAATTATGTAATAAAAATTTAAATACCCTTTATGGTTCCTGAAAATTCAATTTTGGATTATATATATATTATTTATCTTGCTACTTATAATCAGTAATTTTTTTCAACTAAATATAAAAAAATGTCCTAACTTTTTTTTGAGCAAGATATATATCTATAACTTTAATTTAAACATTATGTATTAACATATGATCTTACATTCCAGGCTATTTTTATATTTATGTAAAAATGGGAATATACTAGAAAAGACAATGTAAAATAGTAAATTCATGCTACATCCCCTTTTATATTTCTTAGCAATAGGGTGCCCTGAGAAAAGTGCAAATATTCATCATGTCAAGTGCTAAAGACCTACTGTGGTGATGCAAAGAAAACACATTTTTTAAATGGCTGGTGCTCATATTCTGAACAAAGCAATTCAATAGGTGGATTATGTCTGAGGTCAAACATATCATAGATTTTTTTTATCTGACTAGACCAGGAACAATGAACTGCTGATGGTTATGGCATGACATGCTCAACAAAATGAAACAAATCACATTATCACTAATTGTTAGATTGCACAATCATGTGATTTAATTATTTGTTTGAATTTTGTTCTGGGTCATGCATCAAGCCAGTTTTTGCCATTTGTAAACCATGATTTAAACTGAGTTTTGGGCAGTTATGCCTTATTCAAGGCTCCATTAATAAAAGAAACATAGCTTAGTCTGTTGAAATTAATGAGTAGTTTTCTGTAGAACCCAACTGGTTTTGCTTTTTGTTGTTGTCATACAAATGCATCCTGTTTGTAGTCAAAGGAGGAGTACTCATATACGGATGGATTCTGACATGTTCTTCTGGTCAACTGATTCTATTGACTTTAACAGAATTATAGAGTTGGAAGGGACCTTAAAGATCTTCTAGTCCAAAATGGATTTAGAAATGGTTGTGAAATAATGAATGGACACTGGACACCTGGGATTTTTTTATTCTTACAGCTGAAGACTTCCAGACCAGAGGTGATATTAAGCAAGTTCTGACCAGTTCTGGAGAACCAGTAGTGGAAATTTTGAGTAATTTGGAAAACTGGCAAATACCACCTCTGACTGGAAATTTTACAGTATCCTTCCCCTGCCACATCCACCAAGCCATGCCCACAGTACCAGTTGTAAAAAAAATTGAATCCCACCACTGCTCCAGACACACTAAGCTATGGATTGTTTAACTCTAGAAAATAAACCACAGTTGTGTTCACCCAACATATCAAATAGAACCAACTAACTTACTGGTTTATATGTTTCTAAGGCCCTTTGAAATAATACTACAGGATTATGTCTATGGAGAATCTCTGTCATCCAGGTCATGGCTGTCCCAAAGGTGTTTTTTCAAGACACATCTGGACTTTCTGGTTTTTCTTTGTAGACATTTCACTTCTCATCCAATAAGCTTCTTCAGCTCTAACTGGATGGTGAAGAATGGAAGGATTTTTGTTCCTTGAAGACAGCTAATCATTTGCATTGAGGGATATGCCATCATCTATCTCCAGTCCACAACAGTCCTTTCAACAGTTCCAAGAAGGCGCCGCACCCATTTGCACTACTCAGGTGACCTTGACAGCACAGAAAAACCTCCAGGTGGCCTCAACTGTCTGCAAGGAGTTAACATCCTTCCATTTCCCACTATCCATTCAGAGCTGAAAAAGCTTCTTGGATAAGAAGCAAAACAACTTCAAAGAAAAACCAGAATGTCCAGTTGCTTCTTGAGAAAGCACCTTTCAGACAACAGGATTATTGTAGTAAAATAAACTTTGCAAAATAATCATTGAATGAACTTTACAAAACAATTACTATTGAAATTTGCCTATAAATGATCATGTCTGGTCTCTCAGTGGTTAATCAACTAGGGTTTGGTTCAGAGGTGAAATGCAACCAGTTCTGCCTGGTTCTGGAAAGCCGGTAGTGGCAATGAGCAGCAGAGAGAGAACCGGTTCTCTCTGCCGCCCACCTGGTCTTCTACACTCACTTTTATGGCCAGAATTCGAAGTGCAGCTGCTTTGCATGGCGCATAATAGCGCCGCGCGGCAGCTGCTGCAGCAACTGGCATCGTGCAGGCTTGCAGGAGGAGAGGTAGAACAACTCTGCGCCTGCGCAAATGCCTCTGCGCCTGCGCAAATGCCTCTGCATCTGCGCAAAGTGTGTGTTTGGTGCGCGTGTGCATGCAAAGTGTGTGCCTGCACGCAAAGCACATCCACCAAGCCACGCCCACCGAACTGGTGGCAACTTTATTTGTATTCCGTCCCTGGTTTGGTTAATTTATCAACCCAAACATCCTGTGATGATTGGCGATTAGAATTGCTAATCAAAAGTTGGAATTGGTGGGGTTGGAAGGGTCTTGCAGAATTAAAAGATAAATGCTGCCTTTTTTTAATCTTTGCCATGATATCACACACTTGCATCAAAGGGATGGAGCTTGAGATGTGATGTTCTGATAGTGCTTTTGATTTTGCAATGAAATAAAATTGCACAGATGATGCTTTTTCAGAGTGAGGGGGAAGGAAGGGAGAGAGAACAATTGGGGTAGTGTAGATGGAATCCTCTTCTAATCCTCTAAGGCAGGGTTGCCAAACACAAGGCCCCTGGGCTGATTCAGCCCTTTGGCTCCTTAGATCGGGCTCACGGGGCCGATCTAAAAAGAGCAAAGGACTGGCACATAGTGCCTCTGCCAGTGAAAATAATGGAGCTCAGGCTCCATTAAAATAAATAAATAAATGTGTGGCCCTCCTGAGCTTCGTTTTCACTGGCAGAGGTTGCATAAGGCTGTCACAGATGAAAACAGAGCTTAAGAGCCTGTTTTCATTGGCAAAGCGCTCAGACCACCACAGGTGCCCCCATTATGAATGATATCAAGCTGGCTGTACTTACCCTGGCCTCCAAGGTGAAACACAACCCTTATGTGGCCCTCAATGAAATCGAGTTTGACACCCTTGCTCTAATGGAATCCCAGTCCTAGATCTAAGAAAACCTCCATCTATGACAACTCCCAGTTTAAAAATAGGTATATCCTTGCCAAGCAAGATGGAGAATGACAGCCATAGATATTCCACAATAATATAATAACCTGTTTTATTATAAATAATAATTGACTTAATCATTTCTTAAACGTTAACACTCTGTATCATTTCCACATTCCCGTTATTCATATAACCTCAAATATATGCAAATAAATTGAGAGAAGAAACAAAAACAAAATTAATTCAGGAAAGTTTGGCAATATCAGCCAAACCCATAAATCCTTGGATTAATGGGATTATGCTTTCATTTTGAAGGAAGAAAGAAAAGTAACAAGAGCACCTCCCTAAGCCAGAGGGTGCATGATAAACCCATTAAATTTTGCCACCCATAATTAGTAGTATAGCCATTGTATCACAATGCATTCATCAAGCTTGTTTACTGAAGAATAGAATGAGAACCAGAGCCTTTAATTAAAGCTGACCAAATTGCTGTCAAAAAGAGACTTGCAAGCAGCAATTTCTAATTAAAATGAATTCCCCTAGTAGTAGTGTTCTCTCTGAGTACATCCTTTAAAAGATGGGTTGTAGCTACCAGAAATGCCATGCATATGCCTGATAAAATCTGGCAGTGTTACAGTAATTGGAAGATTGAGTAGCAAAAGCTGGAGAAAATGGCCTGCAAAACACAGAGGCAAATAATTTAGTGTTAGGAATTTATTTTCCTGCTGTTGAAATGGCATCCAAAAGGATGGATATCTTAAGCCAAGAAGTTAAAGTTGATTCCTAAACAACTGTAGGCATCTCTATGTCATCCTTTGGGGCGTAACTGAGGCCTGGAATTAGTTTTAATGAATATTTCTAGTTGGACAAAGACAGAACAGCGTGGCACCAATATACAGTATAAAGGCCTGATTTGAATGGCTTCTCTCTCATAGGCTAGACAGAATTGATCCATCATATCTTAGCTTACTTGACAAAAACAATGAGGTGATCTATAAAAACATAAATAAATAAACGATGAGCACACCCATCCAAGAATCTGACCTGGTGCATTAAAAGCTGATGGATTCTCATGGGTCATGAGGAAAGGTTTAGGGAACTTTGACCTTGGAAGTTTTTCAGAAGGCAATAGCAATAATACTTAGACTTACATATCACTTCACAGTCCTTTACAGCACTTTCTGGATGGTTTTCATCATCAGCATATTGTTCCCAACAATATAGGTACTCATTTTACCAACCTCAGGAAGGATGGAAGGCTAAATCCATCTTGAGCCCCATCGGGGGTTGAAGTCCTGGTTATGAGAAGAGTTAGCCTGCAATACTGAATTCTAACCACTGCACCACCAGGGCTCCTTAAGATGCAAGTTTTAAATCATAAATTTAATGTGATGGAAAGCCTAATAGTTTGTATTGGTGACCGTGATGGTTAAGTAAGTAAATGAAGGAAGGAAGGAAGGAAGGAAGGAAGGAAGGAAGGAAGGAAGGAAGGAAGGAAGGAAGGAAGGAAGGAAGGAAGGAAGGAAGGAAGGAATCATTGTTGCATTTGAGATTATATTGTTTATCATTAATTCTCCCAAATCTTGTTTCTTCTCTGAGATCCTTGATGCTTTCTGAGCTTGGGTGGTTTTCTTGAAGACATTTCAAGTAACATCATTAGTGCTAGCAAGAAAACCATCAGAGACCATTAAGGGGACCAGTTCAACCTTGAGTAACAAATACCCTGTTTCTCCTCTATATTCCCTCCTCAGTGCATTGACACATTCATGAGTAGGACCACGGGGACAAGTTCAACCAATTGGTTCCATTGCCATTAGTAGTGTGTAAGTTTATCCTTTCTTCCAGTTTTTCAGCTTAGACATTACAATGAACTATATGTTGGATGATCCTGGCTTCGGGATGCTTTACATTCATTTGCCTTATTTTTTTTCTTTTTGCACCTGCAGTTTTTGATCCTAATCTTACATTGTATTTTGTGTGTTCCAGAACTACAAGTTCACCTGTCTTGGGCCAGAAAAGTGCATGGAATCCAATGCTAGCTCAATTCAAATGCAAGGGGATTCTGATTATTTCATCAACCATCTTGGAGTCCCAGCTTTGCAATTTTCATACCAGGATTCGGCCATGTTAGAGGTAAAAACATACCAAACCAATCTTATTTCATTTTTCAACATTATGACTAAATTCCTAGACCAGTGAAATATTGTGGACATAATATATCTTGTACTTAGACTTCAGCATGGCATTTGACAAAGTAGACCAGTAGATCTAAAGTAGATCTTGAAAAGTTAGAAAAAAGTGGGATAGATAGCATCACCATGAGATGGATTTGTAATTGGCTGACAAATGGTGCTCAAGTAGTCCTTAATGGGTCTACATCTACATGGAGGGAAGTAAGCAGTGGGGTACTCTTCAATATCTTTATCAATGACTTAGATGAGGGAACAGAAGGGGAACATATCTAATTTGCAGTTTATACTAAGCTGGCAAGAATACCCAACACCCTAGATGATAGGCTCAAGATTAGAGATGGTATTCAGCAAGTTCTGACCAGTTCTGGAGAACCGGTAGAGAAAATTTTGAGTAGTAGGAGAACTGGCAAATACCACCTCTGAAGGGAGTTTTTACAGTATCCTTCCCCTGCCATGCCCACCAAGCCATGCCCATAGAACCGGTAGTAAAAAAATTTGAATCCCATCACTGCTTAAGTTCCAAGTGGATCTTGACAGACTTGAACACTGAGCCCTATCTAAAAGATATATAGATTAGGGATGATATGGTCCCACTACAAAAAGCAAAATTTATTTTAATACTCAGGATCATATTCAGGACTGAGAGCTCCACACAAATAGCCATCCAGAGATGTTAACCGTGATGGAAATAAATAAGCACATAGTGCTTGGAATTCACAGTATAAATGGAAATCTATTTAAAGATGTTTTCTTAAAGATATTTAACCCAGAAGCAACAATTTTTTTTTTCAATATTGGCATTTTCTGCATGTGTAGACTTCTAAAATGTTGCAGTAATGGCCATATTGTCTGGAGAACTTCAGAAGTTAAAGTCCACAGATTGGGAGGATAGCCAGAAGGAGATTACTAGACTAGTTATTAAACTGCATCCTTGGGAATATCTGGTGCTCCATCCATATTTCTTACAATATTAAAAGGAAAGTCTATAATTTACTTTCTTAGCATGTAGAAAGTTGCCAAGTCAGTTGCTGGCACTTCTAGATAAACTTCTTGCAAAAAAAAAAAAAATCCTTCTTGAAGTTCAACAAAGATTGGTACTATGTATGACTTTGGCATTATTTAATTTAAGATATTTCCTTGTGTAAATAGGTGTCATGAGTAAACATCAAAACTGGGAATATATATTTGATAAGGTGTTCTAAGTCCTGTCATTGTCCTTAAGGAAAATGTTTTTTTTTGGGGGGGGGGGCGGGGGAAGAGCGGGGAGGTACTTTCATTTTTGGAATTATCTGCCAAAATGAAGCAGGATCTTGGAATCCATTCTGTGTTTGCATCTGCACTACTAATTTGCTAATAATTAAATTTCATAAAGGCAGCACTGTCTCTGGATTTGCCAAAAATTATAATGATTCTTTCTTTTATTTCTCCCCTCCCCACATTATTTAATAACAAATGGTTCTGCTAATTGAAATGTCCTGTTTGGTGTATTTTATTTTTAGCAAGAAGACTTTTCAATTTGTGAAACACTGTTGCACCTATTAGGGAAATCATTCTGCTTTAGATTAAATACAAGGCGAAGGTTGTCATAAAAGAAATGGAAAAGCAGATGTTCCATGATTAAGTGTGCAATGTTTATGACAGGCTTGTGGTCCAAGGCTCATTTCTTCTGTCACTTAACAGCTGCGCTATACAGCTTCTGTTTCAGAATTGGTACTATGTAGGGCATAGGTGAGAATTGGAAGGCTTCAACTGCATCAAAGGAGCGATTTTTACCTGTAGCATCTATCTTGATTGAGAATCTTGACATGACAGATGCAAGCAGGGCTTTTATGACATAAAATAGCACATTAAAGAATTCTAAAAGCAATATATCATTTCTTTGGGGAATCCATTCATTCATTCATTCATTCATTCATTCAGAGCCACCCAGTTGCTTAGAAGATGGACAGCTATATAAATGATTTTTTTTTCAAATCTTTCTTTCTTTCTTTCTTTCTTTCTTTCTTTCTTTCTTTCTTTCTTTCTTTCTTTCTTTCTTTCTTTCTTTCTTTCTTTCTTTCTTTCTTTCTTTCTTTCTTTCTTTCTTTCTTTCTTTCTTTCTTTCTTCACATTTGCCTTTTCTTCTTCAGGGCAAGCCTGTGTTCACCAAATACCTAGATTTAATACTCTGACAATGTCAGCAGAGGCTGACGAAAGCTTTGTAAGTATAATAAATATAATTTTAGTTCCGGAGACCGCAAAATGTCTGTTTCTTCTCTTACAAGTATACCTGGAATTCGAATTTTTATAATAATATATGTGTGTGTGTGTGTGTTAGGTTTTGAGCAGATAAAATATTAAACAAGGAAAATTAGGATAGATCTATTTCGAGCTACTTAGCTCTCGTCAGCTAGCCATACTCTTACTGGGATTCGAACCAGGGAAGTATTATATGTGAGGCAGTTGTAATTGCCATTAGGCCATGATATATATACGCGGGTATTTGTATGTGGATCTTTGGTTCTTTGGGTTTCTCCCGCATAGAATTGGAAGTATCTAGGCGATGTTTCGATGAAGTCTCATTCATCATCTTGAGGCTTGTGTCTTCGGCCTTGTGCTTCTCGGAGTAATGTGAGCTTGCAGATGCTTCTTCCTTTTAACTGCTAGTGGGGGTGTGACTTGATTGGGTGGGGGCTTGGCTGTGTTTTGATTGGGTGGGGGTGTGTTCTCATTGATTGGAGGTTTGGCTGTATTCTGATTGGTTGGGGGGTTGGCTGTGTTCTGATTGGCTGGGGGGTTGGCTGTGTTCTGATTGGCTGGGGGTGTGTTCTGTTCCGGTGGGGGTTTGGTTGTACTCAGGTTAGTTTTAGTTGCTGGGGAATTTGAGCTGGTGAGCTGTGATCCTGTTATTTGGCTTCACGTTCGTGGTCGTGCTACATCTTCATGGTGGGCGTCAGTTCACTTCATGTATGTGTTGGGGGTTTTGAAGTAGTGATGTAGCTGCGGTGCAGCTTCTGGTTCGTGGTCGTGTCTCATCTTCTGTGTGAGTGTGAGCCTGCTTTTTACATGGAAGTGTGGTGGTAGCTTCTTGTGTGGCCCTCGTGGGTGTGGATCTGGTGTCCTTCTTCATGTTAGGTACTTGTTTGTTAATGAGAGCGGGTTTCCAAATGGCTGGTAGGCGGGAGGTGTCATCTCGTTTATTCATGCTGTGTGGGCGTTTTTTTATCTCTATGGCTTCTCTGATTATTCTGTTGTTGATGTGTTTGGTTTTGGTGATAGTTCTGGTATTTTTAAAGTCAATCTTATGTCCTGTGGCTTTGAGATGTTGGACTAGGGAAGAGGTCGGTTCTTCTTTTTTGATTGAGTTCTTGTATTCTTCAATGCGTACACTTATTCTTCTGTTTGTTTGTCCGATGTATGTGGTGTGGCAGAAAGTGCACGGGATTTCGTATACTTCTTGGTTTTCTAACTCAATTTTGTCTTTAGGATTTCTTAGGATGGTGGATATTTTTCTGTTTGTGCAGAATGCTGTTTTAATGTTGGGTTTTTGGAGGATCTTGCTGATTTTGTCTGTAGTGCCTTTTATATATGGGAGGAGGGCTTTGCCATTTTCTTGTTCTCTGTCTTGGATTTTGGTTGGGGTTTCTTTTTGGATTAGGTGAGTAATCTTCTTTCTTTGGAATCTTTTGGCTGTTAGTACGTTAGTGAAAGTGTGTAGTTCGGTTTTTAGATGTTGTTCATCAGCTAAGCATTTTGTTCTGGAGATGAATGTCTCGGCTATGGAATTGATCTGTGCTGGGTGGTGGTGTGAGAGTGCATGTAGATAGCAGTTTGTATGTGTTACCTTTTGGTAGATGGTGTGTCCTAGGGAGTCACTGGATTTTTTGTATACTAAGACATCTAGGAAGGGAAGTTGATTGTTAGCTTCTGTTTCCATGGTGAATTGTATTTTGGGGTGTAAGCTGTTGAGGTGTGTGAGGAAGTTGTTCAGTTTTTCTTTCCCATGTGGCCAGATTATGAAGGTGTCATCTACATATCTGAGCCAGAGAGTTTGGGATAGTCATTTTTTGTTTGAATTTGGTGCTGGCTTTCTGTTATATTTGAATGGTTTTTTGCTCATCTTGATTGGCTGGGAGTCTAAGTCTGTTTTTATTGGTCTTTGAGTTGCTGTGTTTTTGATTGGTTGGCAACATTGCGTTTCGTGCATTGGGGTTTCTTAGTGCAGCTTGGTTTCTTATAAATGGCCGATAATTATTTATTAGGAAGCTAAGTTTTATTTGGGTAGCTGGCTGCGGCATGTTTGGGCTGGAGATATTAGGGGGCTCTGTTTGTGTCCAGGTGTTTTCCTGGACTGTGGTATAGAGATTTTTTTGTTGGTGTTATGTTTTCTTATGTTTTCGCTGGTATTTATATGTATGGTATTTAGGTTTCTTCGGGTATTTTCCCACGTTTTAATATTTGTGCTTTTATTATAGCGACATTTCAGCAGAATTTCATTTGTCATCCTCAGGCTTGTGTATTGGATTCTTTTTAATCTTGTGTGTCAGGCTTGGCAGCCGTTTTTTGTTTTTTGAAATGTCGCTATATATATATATATATATAGTGCGACCAAAGCACAAAGCCTGAAGATGGCGAGTGGGACCTCATCAAAACATTGCCAAGGTACTCTCAATCTTACATGGGAAAAGACCCTATGTATATATATATATATGGATGGTCTCTGGTGATGAGCCGAAAGACAGAAAAGGACAGCAGTACGCTTCCTCCCTTAATTGGGGTTTACCAGGGTGTTGTAGCACAAGAATATACACTCATTCCCCTGTATCGCTGATCTGGATGAGAACCTGTGGCCTAATGGCAATTACAACTGCCTCACATGTAATACTTCCCAGGTTCGAATCTCAGTAAGGGTATGGCTAGCTGATGAGAGCTAATTAGCTCAAAATAGATCTATACTAGTCTCCCTTATTTAATTATTTATCAGCTCAAAAACCTCACACACACACACACACACACACATGCCTATCATGTCTGTCTGTCCGTCCATCCATCCATCCATCCATCTATGTATCTTTCTATCTATCATTACCTTCAGAATGCTGGAGGCATTTCTACGTGACAAGAAGTTCACACATGAGAGTAAAAATGTGATATCAACTCTTCACAGCATCCTTCATACCAGCACTTAATGTCTCTGGTGGCAGCTAACTTTGGCAAGATTTTTTTTTATCTGGAGTGTACAAGAATTTTCATAATCCCCAGCTAGTGTTGTCTTGCCGTTAAATAGATTTGGAGGGCTCTGGGTTAATGAAAGCTGTGTTGGAATGCCATTTTGGAGAAGTACGTGGTTCCTAATTTAACTCATTCTTCAACAGTTCTGGATGATTCAGATGAGTCTACTTTCTGGAATCATAAAGGATCCCACTTAGGATTTGAATAAACAGGCAGGTATTTTTAACCTGAGGTAAAATGAAAATGGATAAATATAACACAGGCCATCAATGACTAGATTCATGCTGGCAGGTGCATGAATGCAGTATATCTTCAGCAAAATGAAAATACCATAGCTTGTGATCAATTTAATGATAATAAGAAACTCAGCCCTGGGAGAATATTACATCTGTCCCATAAAAGCCTAATAAACAAATATATTATAGTAGCTCAATGCCAAGAAAGATCTTTTTAGTATCTGTTGTTTAAGAATATGGCTTCAGTTGTCTTACCATAAGACCTCTTCGGGATATCTTATGTCTGCAATTGTATCTGTAGCTGTTCAGAATGATAAAATAATGGGGTTATGCTAATAGCACCTTTCTCCAAGTAGTTAATTAGTATGGAATGAATGGAGGAAAAAACCAATTGTTTTCTATTGTTCAAGTAAGGTTTTTAAAAGATTTCATCTAAAAAAAAAAGAATGTTACTGGCATAATTGTTTTTGAAAACCTAGTATTGATATTTTTGGGAAAGGCTGATACTTTAAATAATTTGTTTGGACTTATCCGCATAAAAGTAAGTTAAAAGTAGCAAAGGGAGTGATTGTATTCATTTATCAAATCAGTACATGTTCAAAATTCCCAATTTTCTACCACACAGTCTGTTTAATTATGCTGTGCAAGTCTTTGGAATCATTTCTAAGTATTGGAGCATGTGACATTTCAAACACAGCACCTGTTTGCCATTCTTTAAATAGCCATTCTTTAAATAGCCATTGGATCGCATCATTCAGAATCATATAGCAGCTATGGAGGGTAGCCATCAATCCCCAAAAGACTCAACTGTTTTAAAGACTTGCAGACAAGTGCTGAAAAGCTGACAGCCTGTTTGAGACCTGAGCATTGCACAATGAGTTCCCATTACTTGCCCCAGCTCCTGCTCACCTAATTGTTCAAAAGCATGAGTAGATAAATAGATACCACTTCTGTGGGAAGATAATATAGTCATACTGACCACAGGACCTCAGAAATGTCTTTGGACAATTCTGGCTGCCTTGGATTGAGAGACAGAGATGAGCACTTCCTTCTAGAGTTGAACATGACTGGATAGAGGAAATCTTTACCTTTAACTTTCTAGGCTCATGCTCCTGTAGGCATACTGGTGAGACTACTCTTTTTCCTACAGTTGATCAAGATTCTATACCTCCCCACTCATTTGTTTGCTGGTCAAATAGAGTTACTTACACAAAATACTCAACTGCGATCGCCAATTTATTATTATTTTTAAATAGTATTATTATTATATTTTTTAAAAAGGTATGGAGATTTCTCTTTTTCCTTTCCCTATAATGGTGAACGACTTTTCAATAACTGTAAGAAGATTTATGATTAGCAGCAGCTATATTAGAGAGCACTATTCATATGTCTATGGAGATTCTCAGTCATTCAGGTAATGGCTTTCCTAAAGGTGCTTTTTCAAAAGGCCCCTTTTCCTTGAAGACATTTTGCTTCTTCAGTTCTGACAGAATGGTGGAAGTTGGAACAATTTATATTCCTTGCAATAACCTGGTCCTTAGCATTCTTTCTGAGAGTTACTATTCAGGTGGCCCTGAGGGCACAGATAAACCTCCAAGTGGCCTCAATGTCTTTTAGGAGTGTTTAACAACAAATGACCGCAAGGAATATAAATCCTTCCATCCTCCACCATTCAGGAAGAACAGAAGAAGCTTCTTGAATGAAAAGTGAAATATCTTTAAGGAAAAACAGTCCAGCTGCCCCTTGAAAAAGCACGTGTGGGAAAAAATTATTCTTATGTTTTCTCTTATCCCTGGTTTACTGAAGGTGAGAATAGGAAAGGAGCAGATTTTTTTGAAAGAATTGTAAAATTTTAATTGCCTCACACTGGAATTCAAGATGTACTTTGAACTGGAGTTCCGTCCCTCTTCTTGAGATTAATGGAGACTAGTGCACTGAAGAATAGCTGAAAGAGGAGAGATCCTTAGGATTTTATTGTGTTGGGAAAGAGGAGGAAGCATCAGAATATACTGACATTGATTATACTGATGGCTACCACTGACGGTTTTAAAGGGATAGGAAAAAATATCCAAAATAAGCCATTCATAATCACTATTAATGATGAACTAAAGATGGCTTTCAAAAAGGCAACTGGACTTTCTTTTTTTTTTTCTTTGAAAATGTTCCACTTCTCATCCTAGAAGTTTCCTCAGTTCAGAATGGAAGAAGCTTCTTGGATGAGAAGCAAAACATTGTCAAGGGAAAAATAATATCCAAAAAGTCCAGTTGCCTTTTGGAAAAAACACTTTTGGGACAACCATGATCTGGATAATTGAGAAACTCCATAGATTTTCATGACGACTGCTTAGTACTCCATATTTACGGGAATTAACTTGAATACTAGCTGAATGGAGCAACAGAGGATGAGAATAATTCCATTCCTGTGCATGTTTTCAGCTTGGATAAGTCTTGGACTGGTTTAAGAGTGCTTATTTCATTTCATTTCACCTCATTAGATTTCATTTATTTAGCCAACAATACTGTTCTATAGACTTTTAGCATCGATGAGTGTTGTGTCATTTTGTTTGCATAACCATAGGCGCATACTGTCTAAACATCAGAAATGAAAGGACTGATGACAAAGGCTTGTGAAGCCTCTAAAATACACCCACACCCACTCAAGTACTCTTTGGCATTTAGATATTGACACAGCAGCATAAGATTCAGATTTAAGAAGATTTAATCAGTTTAGAGTGTGGCCCTTAATCAAATATGTCATTTATAGAGGATTTAGAAACTTTTTGAATATATGTTGCTTTCTTGCTCATATCTGATTTCCTGGAATTACAGTGGCCTTTTAGGCAGCGGAAGTATTTGGAAAGATTAAGAAAACGTTATTGGTTGCTTAGTTCAAAAGAAAAAATATATATCAAAATATCTGTGGCAAAACAAACATAAAATCATGACTTGACTGAAATTCTGCCAGACGTTAACAGAATATGGAGTTTTATCAAAAAGCAGCATCTCTCTCATAGAGAGATCTGTTAAGTGCACATTGCAATATATTAAATGGCAAATAGAGCTGCCCTCCCAAATTACTATAGCATATAAATAGTATCTTTTTATAAGTTATAGAGTATTATATTTATTTATCTACTCTGGAATAAATTGCTACAAAGATTACGTTGTCTTCTCTTTCCTTCATCTCATAAAAACCAAGATCTCATAAAATTCCAATATAGATTCAATACAGATTTTTTTAAGTGCAAAGGAATGTTTAGAGATTGGAGGGATTGAAGACATAGGAGTTTAAGGCAAGTGTTCAACCATTGTAGCTGATTATTGTTTGGTTATATACCATCAACTGGTTACTGAAACTTAGCAATCACAAAGCTGCACTTTCTTTTAGATCAGGGGTCTCCAACCTTGGCAACTTTAAGACTTGTGAACTTTAGCTCCCAGAATTCCTCAGCCAGCTCTGACTGAGGAATTCTGGGAGTTGAAGTTCACAAGTCTTAAAGTTGCCATGGTTGGAGACCACTGTCCAGTGATGGGATTCAGCCAGTTCGCACTTCGGGAGAACCGGTTGTTAATTTTCTGAGCAGTTTGGTGAACTGGTTGTTGGAAGAAATCATTAGGGCAGAGAACCAGTTGTTAATTTATTTGAATCCCACCACTGCCCCTGTCCCAGATGACTTTGCCTTTCGATAGTGCACCCACTGCCATTTTTTGAACTTTTTCAGGAAAAGATAATCCCAATTGGATTTGGAATTTTGTCTTTCCTATTTCAAAAATAATGGTTGATTTATATAAACTATAAAAAAGAACTGAATATTTGTTATTATAATCCCCATTGTTATAGTCTTCCATAATCTAAAGAAGGCTTGCAAAATATCCAATAGTTTTTCTCAGAGATTATTTATTCATTATTCACCATTTTTATTCTGTCCACTTATAACAATGTTTAGTTCATAAGGTGAATATTTTGTTCTGACTTAGTATGACAGATAGCTCAAGATTACAGCTGCTATTAATTTGTTTTTAGAAAATACTATGCTTTGCAACCTCTAAAAATGAAGATGGATTTCCCCTATGGTACTTTTGTTATTTATTAACAAAAGATTTAAGATCAAGATAAAGAATTTTATAGCAGCTGTCCAAATTCTAACGATGTAAAGTTTTCAGGACATTTATTTTTACCATCCAAACAATAAAAGTTGTTTTCCATATCTTCTGTCAAACATTAAGTGCTGTTCCCTCTAAAGCAAGGCATAAAATTTTGCTACTGTTATATTTCAGGGCTACTGGCAAATTCACTAATGTCACAAGATCATAAGTTTTAAAAATCAGAGATCAGCATTTTAGAAATCCTATTCAAAGGGAGGAATATTAGATTAAAATGCTTGGATAAATTTTGATTATTTTTGGAGATTACATCCTTTTCAGAGAAAATCCAGAATGATTGTTGTTTGTTATGAAATATCTGGCTCTTTTTGAAAGTAACCTTCCAACTTCCTGTGCATTCTGGTGGTGTTGCTATCTTCTATAAAAAGTCCCTACATCTAAAAAGCATCCAAATTACCCAGGAGCTTGCTATTCCTGAGACCATCGTCTGTGAACTGTCCTTAAATATCACATTTCGGTTCTTACTATGTTACAGAGCCCCTGATTATGACATCGAACATGCAAACAAGCTAAATTCACTACTAACATGGGCAGCATCCTGCCCACACGCTTTCATCTTTCTTGGTGACTTCAATCTACCTCATATTAACTGGACCTTTAACGAATGTACAACTGAACCCACACATGCAATCTTCTACAATGCAGCAACAAATCTGGGACTAGAACAACTAGTAACCAACAACACTAGATTTAACAACTGCCTCGATCTCATCTTCCGTAAATCTTCTCAATTTACGGAATACAAATTAAAGAACTCTTTTCCAACAGTGACCACAACATGATTGACTTTTGTCTCAACATACGTCCACACAAAAATCATCACAATGACGGAATCCCCAATTATAACTTCAAAAAAGGCAACTATGATCTTATAAACAATGATCTCTCATCCCTTGATTGGCAATTTCTATTCTCTGGATGCAATAGTGTAGAAGACCATTACAACATATTTTTACTTGAAGTCAAAAGAGTCATCAAACTATATATACCATTAACAACTCCCAAAATCAGAAAAAACAAATTACCCAAAACAATTAGGAATCTTCAATCCAAAAAGAAATCACTTTGGCAGAAAAACAAATCTGGTCATGTTGCCAACTTCAAAAACAGATACAAAAATTTATGCCACCAGATAAAAATTGAATGCACCAATTATCACATTAAACAAGAAGAAAACCTTCTATGCACCAATTCCACCCATGCTTTCTACAATTTTATAAACAACAAACTAAAAGACCCCTGAATGGACCTAATGGTAAAGACTGCAATGACAACACTATTAAATCCAACCTCTTTAACACATTCTTTGGCTCAGTATTTGTAAACAGCAATGGATCATGCCCAATATTTCCTAGTCGAACCACAGACAACTACAATGATCTAATACATATCGATTTTACAGAAGACAATGTTGAAAAAGCACTACGCAATCTAAAACCATCTCTATCTATTGGACCGGATGGAATATGTGCCTACTTCTTAAAAAAGCTATCCACTGCCATAGCAGAACCTCTAAGCATAATCTTTGAAGAATCTTTCAGGACCAGCTCCTTGCCAAAACTATGGTCACAAGCCACAGTCATCCCCATCTTCAAAAAGGGAGACCCCAGCCTAGTTGAAAATTACAGACCAATCTCTTTATGTTGTGTCACCTGTAAAGTCATGGAATCAATTATTAACCAATCCATCATCCTCCACTTAGAAACAAACAACCTACTCTCTAATAAACAATTTGGTTTTAGGAAAAAACTATCATGTAATCTGCAACTCTTACATTGCAAAAACATATGGACTACACAACTCGATCAGGGCAAAGCAATAGATGCAATCTACATAGATTCCTGTAAAGCCTTTGATTCAGTGGTCCATGACAAACTATTCCTAAAACTAAAATCTTATGGTATCTCTGGACACCTGCATAACTGAATAGAAGCATTCCTGTCAAACAGACAACAAATGGTCAAAATTGGGAGCGTCCTATCAAATTCTGTACCTGTCAACAGTGGTGTCCCCCAAGGCAGTGTTCTAGGGCCAACTCTCTTCAAACTCTACATAAATGACCTCTGTGATCATATTAAGAGCAACTGCGTTCTCTTCGCTGATGATGTAAAGCTATTCAACACCACAGAAAATACCGCTATCCTTCAAAAAGACCTTGACTACATATCAGAATGGTCGAACAAATGGCAACTTCAGATCTCAATAAATAAATGCTCTGTCCTACATATTGGCAAAAAAAATCAGAAAATAAAATACAGGCTGAATAGTCAAGACGTTGTTGATGACCCAAACTCTGTAAAGGATCTTGGAGTACTCATCTCAAATGACCTAAGTGCTAGAGCCCACTGTAACTACATAGCCAAAAAGGCAATAAGAGTTGTTAACCTAATCCTACGTAGCTTTTTCTCTGGTAATATCAGAGCTAGAGCATACTAACTAGAGCATACAAAACATTTGCTAGACCAATACTCGGTCTGTAACCCACATTACGTATCTGATATTAACACAGTTGAGAAAGTCCAGAAATATTTTACAAGAAGAGTTCTTCACTCCTCTACTCGTTGCAGAATACCATATGCCACCAGACTCAAAATTCTAGACCTTGAAAACCTAGAACTACGCCGCCTTCAGTCCGATCTAAGTATAGTATATAAAATCATACATTGCAATGTCCTACCTGTCAATGAATACTTCAGCTTCAACCATAACAACACAAGAGCAAACAATAGATACAAACTCAAGGTTAATCGCACAAAACTTGATTGCAGGAAGTACAACTTCAGCAACAGAGTGGTCAATGACTGGAATACTCTACCTGACTCCGTGGTTTCTTCCCCAACCCCAAAAACTTTAACCTTAGACTGTCTACTATTGACCTCACCCCTTTCCTAAGAGGTCTGTAGGGGGCGTGCATAAGAGTACCAACGTGCCTACCATCCCTGTCCTATTGTTTCTTTTATATTTTATATGTATCCATGTATTATATGTATCCATGTATTCATAACTATGTTTTACTTATACCTATTATCTTGTAAGCAATTGACAAATAAATAAATAAAATAAAATAAATAAATTCTCTGCCCTCTTCACACCCTTTCCCTCCACAAAACTATGTAAGTTTTATTGCCACATAAGGATCTAGCAACCTGAGAGGTCCTGGGTGCCCTCTTAGCTTGCTTGTTTTCTTGCAAATGTTTCATAACCCAAACTAAATACAATCATCAGTGCTAAATGTCTATGGAGATTGTCAATCATCCAGGTCATAGTTGTCCCAAAGGTACTTTTTCAAGAGGCATCTGGACTTTCTGGTTTTTCTTTGAAGATGCTTTGCTTCTCATCCAAGAAGCTTCTTCAACCTTTGGGATCAGTGGTGGGATTCAATTTTTTTTACTACCAGTTCTGTGGGCATGGCTTGGTGGGCGTGGCAGGGGAAGGATACCGTAAAATCTCCAGTCAGAGGTGGCATTGGCTGGTTTTCCGAATTACTCAAAATTTCTGCTACCGGTTCTAACCCTAACCCTAACAACGATCAACAGACTATTTACATGTAATTATACATGTCTTAATGGCAGCTAGAATTGTATTTGCTCAGAATTGGAAAAGTGATAAGATATACCGATAGAGGGAAAAATAATTGAAAAAAGATTTGAATATGCAGAAATGAATAAACTAACATTAGAAATCAAAGAAAAGGAAGAATATTACATGGTGTGGGGTTTATTTTATCAATGGTTAGAAAATAAAATAAATTAAAATGGATTAGATGTAGTTATAAAGCAATAAGAGAAGCTAGTGAAATAGATATATTGGATAGTACTTCTATTATTCATATGGGAATGGGATTATTGTTATATTGATAAGAGTATTATTATTAATTGTAAGCACACAAAATATGTACCTAATCGACACACGATTGAAGTGGAATGGATGTATTGTACGTAAAAATAAAAATAAAAAATTGGAGAAAAAACAGTTGATTTACAAAAACAAAGGAAACATGGCTTTTTATATATAAAATGTGGTATATATGTTTTATTTATATCATTTAAATTCTTCAGTCATATCCAATTGGGAAATAAATTTTTTTTGTGACAAAACAATGAATTAACACATGCTGCAACTAGTTATTGGATTAATCCATTTTGAGATTAATCCACTTTGAAATACACTGAACCACAAATTAACCAAAAAGTTTGGTTGGCACTATATGTTAAGCTAGAGAAAACCTAATAAAGTTCAACACTAACCATGTGTAGCTTATTATATGAAAGTAGCTGTTATGTCCATAGCTGAACAAGTAATGGGAACTCACCCTGTTGTGTGGTACACAGGCTGTCAGCTTTCCAGTTGACAAGCTCAGCATCTTTAACCATTGAGCCATCATGCCCCATTTATTTAATTTAATAGTCACTGCAAAAACATCCATGGTCTGTCTATCTGTCTGTCAATCTGTGTGTGTGTGCGTGTGCATGCGTGCATGTATGTTGGTATATGTCTTGGCTAAGTTCTCCTTTTGAAGTTTTGAAAGAACTCTGTATACCTTTAAGGATTCTTAGAAAAAACTCTTAGTCCTATATGCTTTTGATTAGACATGGCTGATTTTTCATAGCAAAACTGTCTCCTGAGTCTAACATTTCCAGCTGCCTTCCAGAAGTGGACTGAGACACATTTTATCATGCAACTTGCGTTGAGCAAATCGGATTTTAATTTGAAGCGTAATTATTCATGCCTTACCTTGTGGTGTTTTGTTGCTCTCTAGATTTAAATTGTTATTTTTTTTCATTAATTATATTGATATATGGAGACTGTTTTTATGCTAAGAGAAAAGCTGACCTGAGGACTTCTTTTCAAAATACTGCATGCATTCTTCATGTCATAGGTTTAAACAGGTGAATTAAATGTCTGCTGATTTATTCAAATGATAGGTTAAGTTTTAGTTAAGCTTTTCTTTCTTGCTTAACATGGTTGGAAACATCCAGCCACCTTGATCCAGGGGTGTGATTCTACAGGTTAACATTCTAAGCAGTTGGGAGAACTGGTTGTTAGAAGAAATTGCTGGCCTAATCCTGTAAGGAAGGCAGGAAGGAAACATTCTGGTGTTGCTTACAGAAACTGCCTCTCCGTTAAACCTTTTTACATTCTTGGCAGGACTAGACTTCCTGTCTCAAGAACGTCTTTGGAGGTTTTTTTTTCCTTCCTTTGCTGGTACTTTGCTTGTGTAGAGTGACCATTCAAAGTTACAATGGCACTGAAAAAAGTGACTTATGACCATTTTTCACATTTACAACTGTTGTAGCATCCCCACAGTCATGAGAGGCTAGGCAAGGAGATGCGGGCCTAGATGTGAGTGATATTGAATCGGCCACGGCCATCCAGTCACATGACCACCAAGCCACGCCCACCAACTAAGCCACACCCACAGAATTGGTTGTTAAAAAAATTGAATCCCACCCCTGCCTTGATCAATCTATGCTTCACTGTGATGTGCAAATCCACAGAATTCCAAAAATTTGAGTGAATACAGCTTTAGTCAGGTATAGATGCTAGCATTGCACAGGATAGCACATCAGAAGTATGCTGTCAACAGTTCCAGTCAGTTGTGCATGCTAAATGTTAAATGAGGCTTTGCCTTCTCTCATCTGTAACTTCCTTTTATTGGAAAGATGGGAATCTTGTGTAAATATCTTGTTTGTACATTAAAAAAAAAGTAAAACTGTGTTAGATGAAGAAGGAAGGAGGTGACATAGCTAGTTTAAGCTAGACAAACCCAGTTTTTCCAATAGGAAACAATATTTGTAGCTCAGGGTTGAACTGTGGGGTCCTTGGTGCTTTGTCAGCCTGGTTGCATTCCTGCAGACATTTCATGACCCAACAGTTAGCATTGATGATGTTATGTAGTTGGGTAATGAAACATCTGCAGGAAAACAACTAAGCTCAGAGATCATCAAGGATCCTACAAATCCATTTTTGTTAGAAAACCTATTTTGTTTCTTTTTGTTCTTGGTTTTTACCCTTTTGGGCCCTCATGCTCCCTTGCACATTCCTGGAGGGATCAGATGGTTGTTGTTATTAATGAAAAATACACTCCTGCCCCCTATTGGTAGAATCAAGGTTGACTTCCCTTTCCCTTTGTAGATAAATTAGCCAAACGTTTTGCAAGTTCATCAGTTAGACACAGAATAGGCTGCAATACTTTATTATTGAGCCATCTTCAGGAAGGGCTATCTTCTACTAGGGATGTAATATCAAGCACAGGAAATCAGGATTTGGTGGTAGATAAGAGTCAACAGAATTTCAGGTGTGCTGGACTTAGATCTCTTGTGGGCATGAAGGCATTCGAGACTGATGATGCATTTGATCCCTCCCTTGGACCTAGCTTGGTCCTCTCCTACATAATAATTTACTGCTAATTGCCTGTTGTTTGTTGATGATAATGGGGTGGGGGTGTATATAAAAATCATGTTAAACTGTGTATTATGGCTTTTGGTGGTTGGATTAGAAGACCTTCAAGGTCCCATCCAACTTTGTTATTCTGTTATTCTGATTTTGACATAGATCCCGAGAGCACCTCTTTGTTGCTATACATAATAAACCTTTGCAATGTCTTGCCTTGTGCGATAATTAATTCCTTTGCAACCAGGTAAAAATCATCCCAGCATATGAATCAGTCAGTCTACATTTGGTCAACACAAAGATCCTGGCCTTCCTTGTGGCTGCATTGAACAAAGAGGCTCAGAGCTGATTGTCTCATCCTCATCTCATCTGAATGCAAAATGAACCCTCAATAGGATTAGCAGGTTTTCGGAACACATATTTCACTCTTTTCTCACTTGGATCAAATGAAAGCCAAGGCTGCTACTTTGTGTAAAGGATCTGAAAACTTCAATCCAGAATGTTTCCCAGGCTAAACAAAGCTCACAGCCCAGACCCAAAGGAATGCTTGCTGTGATCAAACAACATGAATTTGCACCACATGAATGACTGAAGCTTTAGCCCCTTGGTGGCTTGACAAAGCAATGAAGTGCCCTTGCATTGCAGCACTTTTTAAACATTCAACATTTTAATCTATGCAACAATTAATCAGAATTACAAGAGGTGATAAGGATGTAGCCGTGAAAGAGCTATGCATAAAAAACAATATATGATTTTGGACTCAAATTGATTAAGATTCAAAAAGAGAACTACAGCATCCTAAAATAAACTCATTCATTTTGAGTATCCACTCTCTTCACATGGTCACAGAACACTTGGAAAGTGTCCTAAGGGTTTCACATGTTTTCCTTTCATCTCTAGAAATTAAGAGATAGTACCCTATGTGATCATCTTTCTAGATTCAGTCCACACCCAGGCCTATTTCCAATGGATTGTTGCATCAGATTTATTAGACCAGACCTGGGTATTTTATTTTATGGCCTTCGGGCTACACCTGGCCCTTTGACTGTCCCTATTGGGCCTATGTGGATTGCTTTTATTTTGAAGGCAATATATATATATATATATATATATATATATATATATATATATATATATATATATATATATATATATATATATATAATATATATATATAGTGATGACCTTCTGAGTTCTAATGTTTTGACCTCCTCAGGATATCACATCACAGAACTCAGGAGGCTACATCACAAAACCTCAGGATATTGCAACACAGCCAAAGACCCAGGAGATTACAATACAAGACCCAGGATGTCATAAGATTAGAATTCAGAAGGTCATCACACAGCCCATTACCCAGGTCATTACAACTCAGGAGATTACAGCACGAGACCCAGGATGCCAAAACAATAGAACTCAGAAGGTCATCACACAGCCCATTACCCAAGTCGTTACAACACAGGAGACTGATAAACATACAGCCAATACCTCAGCCACACATGTTCTTAAGAAAAAGCCAGCCAATCTGCAAACATCAACTCTATCAACCAATCAAGAAATGACAACACAGCCAACCTCCCCACCAGTATATATGGGGAGACAGTGGCTCAGATCGCGCTTTGCTCACACAGGCACAAGGCCAAAAGCACTGGCCTGAAGATGGCGAGTGGGATCTCATCGAAACATTGCCAAGATAGTCTCAACCTTATATGGGAAAAGACCCGAACACGCCAAGACCTGTATATACATATGCATACATACACACACACACACACACACACACACACACATACACATATATATATCAGAGGTGGAGCTCTCACCTCATATTCAGAAGGCTGTGAGTTCAATTCTAGGTAGAGGCAGGTATTTCTCTCTGGGCAAAATGAGAATTTATCTGCTGAACAAAACTCTGCATTGGTGACAGGAAGGGCATCCAGCCAGTAAGCATTCAGTTCCATTCAGCCCAGATTTCACCCCACAAGGGATTATGGGGTCATTAAACAATATGATGATGGTGGTGGTGATGGTGGTATGTGTGTGTCTGTGTGTGTGCCTAGGCACATTCATAGCCCTATTGGTTCAGCCCTCCACAACATTTCCACTATTTCATGTGTTCATTTGGGAAAATTAACTGCCTATCCTTGTATTAAACAATCCATAAACCTGTCTTAAAACTTGAATGTTTTCCTGAATGCTGCTATGTGTTTTACTGGACCAGTCAATGGATTATGATCAGAACCATAGCAGACATATGGGGCAACAAAATCTTTACTGATAATGTTGCTTCATTTGTTACATTCATCCAATAATACCCACACCTAACTTAGATCTGGATTGCAAAAATCTAATATACTAATATACAGTATCATATCAAAGAACCACTTTCCTTTTGGTGTCATCTAGTGGTCATCTGGATTTTTGCAGCTCAGATCTGATAGCACTAAACACACATGAAACACAAAAATCCCAAATGTTTGAGTGCATGGACACAGGATTGCTGAATACTTTTAATTATTGAAAAGTTTGAATTTCCTTATGACTTCTGAGCGAGGGACTATAATAAAGAGGTTGATGCTAAAACCTTACAGTGAAAATTGACATGCTGCACTGCAGACTGAAATATTTCCATTTAAACATACTTTTAAAAGGGATGGGGAAAAAGTCGGAAGGGAACATACACTGTCACTTCTAGCAGCACATAATAACTGACAGCTTTGAATAGTAATGGACGAGAAACAGCAGGCAATTGTAGCTATAGAGAACTTCATGAAGATCATGACTATTCCAGCAATTCAGTCTATCTGCCACTCCTCCCCAATGTATTGCTGATGAAATCATGATTATTGTTCCGTCCCCTGTCCAACATTAATGGCAAGATTCTAATGAAATATAATAATAGTGCAATCTCATCTTGCAAACCAAATGATGAACATTGCTTCATCATCCCTACCTTTAGGGATGATTTTGGCCATGTTATTAATACCCTAAGCAGGGGTGGGATTCAAATTTTTTAACAACCGGTTCTGTGGGCATGGCTTAGTGGACGTGGCTTATTGGCTGGGCATGGCCAATTCAATATCACTCACATCGAGGCACGCATCTCCTTGCCTGGCCTCTCATAACTGTGGGAATGCTGCAACAGTTGTAAGTGTGAAAAATGGTCATAAATCACTTTTTTCAGTGCCATTGTAACTTTGAATGGTCACTCCACACAAGCAAAGAGCCAGCAAAGGAGGGGAAAAAAACTCCAGAGACGTTCCTGAGACAGGAAGTCTAATCCTGCCAAGAATGTAATAAGGGTTAACGGAGAGGCAGTTTCTGTAAGCAACACCAGAATATTTCCTTCCTGCCTTTCTTACAGGATTAGGCCAGTAATTTCTTCTAACAACCGATTCTCTGAACTTAGAATGTTAACAACCGGTTCTAGCAAATAGGTGCAAACTGGTAGAATCCCACCCCTGACCCTAAAGTGGAAAATGAAAACCAAACTCAAGATATTGCTGAGCTATCTTTAGATCAAGAGGGGATATTCTTCTTTCTTTCTTTCTTTCTTTCTTTCTTTCTTTCTTTCTTTCTTTCTTTCTTTCTTTCTTTCTTTCTTTCTTTCTTTCTTTCTTTCTTTCTTTCTTTCTTTCTTTCTTTCTTTCTTTCTTTCTTTCTTTCTTTCTTTCTTTCTACACATTTGCCTTTTCTTCTTCAGGGCAAGCCTGTATTCACCAAATACCTAGTTAAATGCAGACTACCAGCTGTTTGGTAGACTAATGATTAATGGTGGGGTTTTTTTTTGCAATAAGTAGATTTATATTAGATGTTTTATGAACTAGCAGACAGACATTTGGCTGGGAGGGTTTTATGGTTTGCAGAATTCTGCCAAAAGACTCCCTCTGGGTTGGATCTTTTAAATCTTAAATGCTGGCTTTTCATACTCTGGACTATGACTGTTCAGGACTCTCAAAAATGAACAAAGGATTTAACAAAGACTCCCTTGAATCCTTCAGCCACATCCTTTTTTTCTCTCCCTCCAAAATTCATGGGGTTCAGAGCATTCAGTTAAACATATGAAGTGCCATCCCAGCAAGACCTACTGCATGACTGCTGGCTGGTGCCAATTCACAACCAGCAAGCCAGTTAAACAAACAACACAATTGTTAGACTCAGTGAATCATGAGTTTCGTTGCTGGCTCCTAAATTTAGAAGTCATTTTAAGAGCTCTCCAAATGGAGAGGAAAGACGGAAAGAAAGCTTGCTATGACGACTAAAGTCCATCATTAAAACAAGCTCCATCGTATTAATTTTCTTTCACCCCTCACCTTCTATGTCCCTTTTCAAAATTTCACTGAAAAGAATCACTGCCAGTTCCTAGATTTAGAAAAACACCACAGGATGAAAGAAAAACCAAGGGCCACCTAGGAGTCGGCTGCCATAACCTCTGTGGAAGTTTTGCTGCCCTGTTGTTAATCTTTCTTTTGAGAGCTGAGCCTTTTCTCTCTCTGAATCAAGAAGGGCTGAGTGCAGCCACGGCACCAATAATAGGCAGTAAACAATGTTTAGCTGTGGGACAAAATTGGATGCATCTGACCAGAGGCCCATCTCACAGCAGAGTTCTGCTCCTTCAAATACATAGTGGCAATTGACCTAAATTGCTAACTGATTTTATTTGGAATTACCTGTAGACTTTGTTCTCTTTTTATTTTTATTTTTTGGGGGCCAGCCTGAACAGTTTTCTCTATAAAATTCTGAAAAGTGCCACCACTTTCTTCTAAAAGAACTTGTCAGCTATTCTCGGTCTACCAGAAGCATCAGAGTAATGTTAGGATAATTTATAGATGGTTTTTCTTTATTAAAACACTGGAACTCAACTCTCTTAAGCCTGAACTAAGTCACAAACCAAGGGTGCAAATGTGAATGACTTTCTTTTGGCCAGAAATTTTCTTTTTAATTTATGTGGCAACCAAAGGCTATAGAAGGCCTAAACTGTTGGTGCTTATTTTTGGAAATGATGGAAGGAACAAGCAGTTTTCTTAAAATGTGGAGGGACTTGTCCCTTAATTCCCTCCCCCCAAATGATCTGATTTCTGAAATCTGAGGATTCCAAAATTTTAAAATTATAAGAGCCTTGGTAGCACAGTGGTTAGAGTGCAGTACTGCAGGCCACTTCTGCTGACTACCAGCTGCCTGCAATTTGTCAGTTCAAATCCCACCAGGCTCAAGGTTGACTCAGCCTTCCATCCTTCCAAGGTGGATAAAATGAGGACCCAAATTGTTGGGGCAATAGGCTGACTCTGTAAAACCACTTAGAGAGAGCTGTAAAGCACTATAAAGCAGTATATAAGTCTAAGAGCTATTACTATTGCTATCAAAGAGGTCATATATAGTGGTTATCACTTCTAAAGCCTTACATGGCACAGAACTGGTTTACTTGTGATACCACCTGCCTTCAGGAAAGTCTCCCACTCACATTGCCTCTTCAGTGAAAAAATGTTATCTTATAGGATGTGGGTGACTTACCTTCTTCTTATTATTTTTGTCCCCACCCTACCCAACATACAACTGGCCTTGATCTTGAAGGCCATCAAGCAAGATGACCTTCTATTACAGAAATGGAAATAAAAACAAGTACAGGACAGCAAATAAAACCACAGTAAAAGCCATAAATATAAAAGTGGTCTATTCAAAATGTGAGCTATTTTACAAAAATTAAAACAAAGCTAAGAAAAACGAGGTCACATTTATAGCAGCCTCAAATAAAATTGAGCTGGACGGCCAGAATCAGGGGTGAATTCTATCAGTTCAGCAAGGTTATGCCGAACCAGTAGCTCCGAGGATCATCTGGTTCACTCCGATGATCAGCTGTTGGGCCCACCTGCCCGCCCCAGTTCTACTTTGATCTTTATTTCCTGATTTTGAAAGTCAGCTGCTTCATGCGGACCAATGGATTGCCGTGCATCTGCTATTGAAGACACAGGGAAACAGAGGTGGTATTCGGCAAGTTCTGACCAGTTCTGGAGAACTGGTAGTGGAAATTTTGAGTAGTTTGGGGGACTGGCAAATACCACTGACTGGCCCTGGCCCTATTCTCTGTCTTCTGATTGGCTGGGTTGCCCTGCACAGGAGAATGGAGCTGGAAAGCAGGTTAGTGGGGTGGGGAGGGAATGGAGATTTTACAGTATCCTTCCCCTGCCACACCCACAAATCTATGCCCACAGAACCGGTAGCAAAAAAAATGAATTCCACCACTGCAGGGAAAGTGCAGGATTGCAGGAAAAGGTAAGTAGTAAACCCTTTGCGTGCGCATAAAGTGAGTGTTTGGCATATGCGCATGCCAAGCGCGCCCACCAAGCCACACCCACAGAGCCGGTGATAAAAAAAGTTGAATTCCACCATTGGCCAGAATATTTGCGTAGATAAGAGTTACTAGGTATTTTAGTGTTAGAAGATCCAGTTCTGAGCTGGAACTATGTATGAATGACACTCGGCATACTGCTTGGAAGGGAGTAAGTTTCATTCAAAACCCAAAAAGATACCACTTGAAGGAAGGCTACAAGTTTGGGGTTTTGAGGTAGGGGATATTTATAGGAAAAGTGATTCTTTGAGAGGTGTGTGAATATGTTCTTTGAAGTATTTATTTTGGTGGACAATGCAGCTCCGGCGGTGAGATTTACTTTATCTAATTTGTTGGGTGTACAGATCTTTCATTTGATGTGGGCTTTCATGTTGATTTTGGGGTGTCCTCTTTGTGAGCTCAGGAAAGCCCTTCTCCTGGAGGTTTCCTACCTGTTTGTTTTTCTTCCCTAATGGCACGGTTCAATCCCTTTCAGTCTAATTGTCAATTGTTGGCTGAAAATTTAAGCAATCCTCACCACATTGTATTATTTTTGCAGCATAGGTTTTTTGGGGGGGGGTGGGCTACTGGCAAGTTATGTGGATGATTAAAGGAGTTCATAGAGACTTCAACAATAAAATTATTTCTGAAATGGAATTTTCTTCCAACATTAGTATTAGGAGCACCAAATGTGGGCTAATGTTTCAGGGACTCCTTTATCACAGGGCAAAGTCTTTGTCCAAATGGGATACCTTCTCAAGAACTATTTATTGTTGTTAAGGCAATAAATCTTTCCAGGTTAGAGCTCTTCTGAATTTGAGAACCATTATTTGCTTAGTTATCTAACTATTCAGAATGTAGCTCTTCAAAAGGATATTTCTGGGTAAGCTAGTCAGTCTGATTGAACTGTCCAATCTTTGATATTCCTCTGCATATTTATAGTCCGTTGTTGGGATTGCATTGATAGAGTAATGATATCATTTCAGGTACTTGTGCAGTGTCCTGTCCAGGGTGGGATTCCACCAGTTCGCACCTATTCGCTAGAACTGGTTGTTAACATTCTAAGCAGTTTGGAGAACTGGTTGTTAGAAGAAATTACTGGCCTAATCCTGTAAGGAAGGCAGGAAGGAAACATTCTGGTGTTGCTTACAGAAACTGCCTCTCCGTTAACCCTTATTACATTCTTGATAGGACTAGACATCCTGTCTCAGGAACATCTCTGGAGTTTTTTTCCCCTCCTTTACTGGTATTTTGCTTGTGTGGAGTGACCATTCAAAGTTACAATGGCACTGAAAAAAGTGACTTATGATCATTTTTCACACTTACGACTGTTGCAGCATCCCCACAGTCATGAAAAGCCAGGCGAGGAGATGTGTGCCTCAATGTGAGTGATGTTGAGTTGGCCATGCCCAGCCAATAACATGACCACCAAGCCATGCCCAGTAAGCCATGCCCACAGAACCAGTTGTTAAACAATTTGAATCCCACCCCTGGTCCTGTCCCAAATCATCATTTAAAATTAGAGGTATTCAATCAATGGAGAGGGAGTAATTTTAATGAGAAGATGTTTATTGAAATATATGTTTCAGTTTTGGTTTACTCATCCTCATCACACATGAAATATGTTCCTTAAAAATTGGAATTGAATTCTCTCTAAGCGGTAATGGATCTGTAAATCCCCAATTGCAATTAAAGAAATTAGAATCTGGCTCTTTCTTTTGTGATTTGGGCTCACAATGAATACAATTCCTAACTGTTGAGCTGTAGAAGATTTTAATTCTAATCCAGTACTGATGTATTTATTTTAAAGTTTTAATGAGATCTCTTGTTTTGTGTGAAACATTCCCCGCCATCATTTTTCCTTTTGCATGCTGCCCAAAGTCACACAGTCTAGTTGGATGGCCTTAAATACATCCTTAATTAAATGAAATGAAGTAGGTAAAAAAACAACGTTTTCTGGGTTATGGCGGATTCCAATTATATATTAGCGTGTAATCACTGAGACTAGAGGACAAGCTGTCAAACATCTTTGAATTTGGAAAAGACCTTAAAAATAACATAGAAGACAGATTCTATAAATGTCTTAGACTTCATTTGCCAGATAAAGGCAAATAATCTATACTATTGCTTGCTTCACTTCTTGTATTAAATCTAGATGAGTGGTTGTCTGTGAGTATTCTGTTGAGAAAGCACTTCCTGAATAGGTGAGATTTACACTGCCAAGCGGGGGGGTTTTTTTTTCCTGCATGTGAAGCTTCTGAGCATATGAGCGCTACATCTCAGTAAAGGCGAACACATCATTACCAATCTTCTTACAACCATGCCAGGATCCTCTTATGTATTCTTATTACGACAAAAACTTTTTAATATGCCAATTCGAGCGAATTAATTCAACAATTTACAAAAATTCAGCTAGTTGTCATATTTATTACAGGAACAATAATGATGTTAGGTCTACTTCCATTCATCTAAGGCAAGAAAAGAATTAAGACACTGATAGCACAAGTAATAACAAGCTCTGAGTAATAAACATAGTCTTATATGATATACACCATGCTGTCTTGCCCATATGGAGAAATTACAACGGGCATATGCGATAAAAACGTATAGACAACCAAAGGTAAACTCCAGTTTTTCCCAGACGGAGTCGGCGATAAGGTGAAGACAAAAGTGGACTCTTTCAAACAAGCTTCTGGATGCGCAGGTGAATCCCAACTTTACTTCGATAGTGTAGCTTGGCCAGGTCGTTGTATTGTGGAGCCAATGTTGAAAGGGCAAGAACACGGGAGGAAGGAGCGGAAGGAAAGAGGAGAAGCAAACAGGATCGAAAGTACAAAGAGCAGAACGAAAAAAGAGACGAACGAAAAATGTCAAGACGAACGGGATCACGAACGAAAAGATGAAACCCGAAGGGTGGGGGGAGAGAGGGGGGGGGGGGGGGGGGGGGATCAGGGACAGGAGGCCAGCAAGAATACGAGAACAGAAAACCATTAAGAATTAAGGAAGAAAAGAAAGGGATAAGAAAGCAATGCCATGATCTGGCTAAATACGATGATTTATGATCGTAGGCGATGTAACTCCATTCAGCTTCTGCAAATACAAATTCATGCTTAAGTCGATGGCACTGAAAAGTGTTGTGACTGAAACACAATCTTACTGTTTCATTCAGTGACTGTTC